>OX438692.1:7505000-8755000 GCA_949316375.1 Mythimna vitellina | reverse complement strand
GGTTTAACTATTATCTCACCTGATGGCGTAAGCGTAGTGGCCGAAGATGAAGCACGTTTGCCTAGAAGTAATCTATTCACTCTTGACTTAAAGACCCCTCCCTAGGTTGTAGCTATCAGGAAACACAGACTCCGGCAGGGAATTCCACTGCTTAGCTGTACGCATAATGAATGATTATCAACTTGGCTAAGACCTCTGTTAATTGTACTCAAATGTACCAGAGACCACCTCGATAGTTTAATGCAACTATGCAAGCGAATACTGATCATAAAGTCCTGAATTCGATCCCAGGTTCGGGAAATGTGCAGTGACTGTGTTCTATTAGGATTTTCATCAGTAACTATCTAGATATAAAATGACAATGGCAACTGGTAGTTTGGCGTTTACGATTTACATGAATTAACAACGTGTTACTTTGACTGGAGCCCGAGGTGGCATTGGGCATCACAATATATGTGATATAATGTGTTGTATTGTAGTTATGTTTATTTATTTACTTATTATACATACAACATGATACATAGAAATTATAACACATACTATCGGTGGATTTACATCGCATTCCACTGCAGTGAATTATTACGGTGACATTAGTTGGTACCTTTTTTTGGCATCGCACTGCTTGTGCGTTTAGCCTGGCTTAGCCAATGTCTAGTTTGGAGAGTATTTAGTTTTTTATACAGAATACATACAGTCACTTTGTTTTCCATTAGAGTGTGGGTGTAACATAATTCTAATGTTTTTACAGTATTTGGCAGCAAATATATCGAGTCAGCCTTCTCTGCAAGCGCCAAGTTAGAGCAGAGAATTTTATTGCAGTGTAGATACTGCAATAAAATTCGCTGCTCTATTTTCCCGAGATCGCGCTTGTTTCAATAAATTCTCACATGTCCGGTTGTGCAGACACTTAAGAGACAAATCTACAGTAATTTTACCTGACAATATTCTCGATTTGCGAATAATTAAAACTGAACTTCAATTGAAAAAATCCCGACAAAAACTCCCAGTTTGCACTTTGTTCGCTTTTTCAACCACGTAACCATTCGAAAATAGAAACCTGTAGTAAGTTCTGAAATTCCATTACCTAACAAAAATTCGTAAATTGGCAATAAACTTTTTGACAGTTTTAGTTAAACTAAAATAGAGGGCAAACAAAATGCTTGTTTTGTACGCAATAATTCTAAATACTACCTACATCTTGTGGGTGCCTTTGTTCATAGAGATTGTTCTCAACAATCACTAATGTTTAGTGGGTACGAGTATTCCTAAATAGATGTCGTTGTTTCTACGATGCTTTTGTTGCTCACTTTGAGCGATTGTCACTTTCAATTCCTACATCTTCTACTTCTAGGTTCAATATTGGTAACCTGGATGAATTTGTTAATTCTTTAATTCTTTATTGTACACAAAAACATAACATAATATATAGCTACATACAGTTCATGTACAAAGGCGAGTTTAACTCAGCAATGAGTTTTCTCCCAGCAAACAACCATACATTTTTTTTTCCATTGTTACTTCTCTCACCATACATTTGGTCTTAACCTAATTTATTTGATCTGCACAGCATGTCTTTTCTTACATATTTATTTTCTTTTATCTCTATTTCTCCTCCTTTTTAAAAATACCTTCTTTCATGCCTACTTACAAATCTTACGCCCCAGCCGCCGGGATACCGACCCCAATAATTTCTAGCCAGCGTAGGCGTGGGCTTGCGGAAGGCGAGCAATGGGTAGCTCGCCATTCGGCCGTCCCGTAGATATCCGGAGATATGCCTTCATTGCGGTATAGTAAGGAGTCCAAAATAATTACAACATTCACAAATAGTGTATTTACGACACACACTTAAAATTTGCACAAAGAAGAAAGCAACTACACTAAATCAATTTCTAATAGCACACATAAATAGAATAGGAGGTGCGTGCACTTGTAAAAACTTGTTATTTGGGATCATTCAATGCACACGCATGCAATTAGGGAGTCGAACGCGATGGTCGATAATTTTTATCGATTTTTAATTTTAGCATATTCTTGTAATATAATTACTTCGCTTAATTTTATTTAAATAATTTCTTTTTTATATACCAATCCGAAAAGAGAGTTTACTTTTAATAAAATAAAATAGGAATATTTCTTTTTTGTATCATATTACCGGTTAAAAGGATCGGTCTCTGTTAAATGCTGTATTACTGTATAATTGCGCAATATTATTTGCCTTCTAGGGCCCATCTTAAATAGCCAGATTTTAAAAATAATAATTGAGTATATTTGCATAGCGAACACAAACTATATTGTAACTGTTGGCCAAAACTAAATAATTGTATGAAGTTATATTTATTTATCATGCTACTTATCATATTGTACTACAAATTTAGAAAACTTTGATCATGTCAATCTTTAGATATAATGTCAATTTAAGGCTAGGGGCTATTCAAGTATTACGGGGGGTGGGGGGTCTTTGCTCTGTTTATTTTTGATGAAATAGGGGATTGGAGGGTCTGGATGGTTAATACGTCAGGAGTATCTATATATTTTTTAGTTTTTCAAGAGAACAATGTCGTTTTGCCAAAATGACATGAACGTGAGCAGACACACATCACTGAGCAGCAAACAACCTAATGTCATTGAAGTCATGGATTCGTTTATCATGGACTGAGTACTGTTAATTTGAATTAATATGCCAAATCTTTAAAAGTTCTTTGTTTAGTTCCTCTATTTCAAAATGATTCCATATTTTTAGACATCAAACTTTTGTTCAGTAAATTAAATAACGAAACCAGAACACATTGGAAAATGCACGTAGATACCAATGTTTCCGTAAGGATAGGGGGGGGGGAGGTGGTCTCACCATTTGCTTACTTTTGCTGACGACGGGGGTTTATGAGTTAATATTTGCAAAAAATCTACTTGCGTAATACTTGAACGGCCCCTTATACACTTTACGGGTATTGAAATAACAATGTTTTAATATAGTTCAAACAAACTTAAATTAGTAACAAATTTAACTCTTTTTCTATATATGTAATGCGACAATATCCATTGAAATGTAAAAAAAAATTATTGAACTACATTAATACGCTTATCGACAAAATCAGCCACACGCACTCGATTGCAACTCTCTATATCTTAAACGGTCGTAGCGTTCGGTAAAGGGCCTATTACACTACGCGATATTTAGACTGTCTTATTTTTTATTTCGAGTGAATAGAATAGAATAGAATAGAATAGAATAGAATAGAATAGAATAGAATATAATAGAATAGAATAGAATAGTATTTATTCGATGCAGGCAATACAATAGGCAACTACACAAAAAAGTACAGATTTACAATATAGTTGCGCTGAGCGTGCCCGAATCGAAAGGGTAGCCAACTCAACAATTGCTGGGCGTCAGACACCCAGCGCTGATTTTCAGCTGGCACCCCGCAGCAACGCACGGATGATGGTAAATAAAATATAACATATACATAAACCTATATAAATATAACCCTTACTTAAACTAAAAAAATGATACAAGTGTATTTGTGTGAAAATTTTGCTTTTTAAAAATATTATACTATTTGCCACGGTAGTTACAAACTATCTAGCTCACTATACCCACAATATTCAACAATAATATAAAGTCAGTAAGACAGTCTGACCCTTATTACACTACGCTATATGTCGAATCATACACTTAAACTGTCTGAATATCGAGTGGTGTAATAGGCCTTTAAGATTCGGGGTAGTTCGGGTTAGTTAGTTTCGCTCCGGAAATAGGTTAGTAAAATATTCAAAAATTAATTTAAAATATAAAACAATGACTTAATTGTTTATTTACCGGTGGTAGGAAACGCCATTTGTCTTTAGGTTGATGGTATTTTGTCATTGGATGATTTCCCACCTAAAAAAATGCTTACTTACAATTATATCTGCATTCTCATCCAAAACGTAGCTAATGACACCTCTCTTATTAAATACGTCTGCAACACATGCCCATACTACGACACGGTAGTCATACCCAAAAATTCTTCGTCTCCTTTTCCAATTCCAATTATTTATAATTTATTTATTATAATATAATAAATAAATTAAAATTAAGCATATTATGCTTTATTGAACTCGTACAACATTACACATACAAAAGCAAACTAAAACACATACATACAATGAGCCAATATTCCGATGTGCTCCGGTCTTTATTAGTTATGGTCATTCTTCAATAGGAACTAAATCAACCTCTTTTTTTTTGGTGAAATCATCAAATGGCTTCTTCCACTCTAGGGTGAGAATCTCTCTCACCCACCTGTCCTTCAGTTACCTTTTGCATTCCACGACCACAGTCACTCTTTCAAATGTTCCCGCAAAATCGATTAACCTACGTCAACCATTACATCGTCATGGTAGTTAAAAGTCTAATTACCACTTTATTAGGACCGGCGCACACTTGAGACAAAACTGTCTTAGACAGACTTGTCTGCGACAAGATTGTTTTGAGACGTCCAGTGCTGCCAACAGTTACACTAACTTACCACTAGAGTCAATTTTTAAAACCACCAGAAAACCACTACCAAAAAATTATCCCACACACAAAATCGCAAAATTTCCCTCAAAAAAATGTGTGTTGTACGAAATAAAATAAGTAGGAATATAGGTTATTAGTTTCCTTGTTCATAGGTTATTAGTCTCCTGTTCCTTCTTTGTCTTCGTCCCAGGGCCAAGGTTTCCTTGGCCCCCGTAGGCTTCGACCCTACGGTTTGCTGACATCTCCCTGAGGCGCGTGTGCAATAGTACGCGCCGTCGACGACTTGGGCTCGGTCCGGACGATTACCGGACGATCGGACGGCGAGCTACTCACTGATTGTCGTCCGCAAGCCCGCGCCTACGGTGGAGGAAGCTGGTATAATTTTCTACTGGCAGAAGCTATAGTTATATTATATTCTTTCCAAATGTTAACTTCAGACTCTCAAGTTAAAAGGATGGGTTTCATGGTTTGGGTTTCAATATCTAATGACGCTTACTAAATCCAGTATACCAATGAATTCCGCACATTAGTACCTAATTGCAATTGCACCGCAATGCATATTACAAATTGCATGCTCGTCCTGAAATATCATTAGCCGTAATAGACACTAAACTAGCATTTATCTGACAATTCGTAAGTTTGAAAGCTACGAGTTAATATGACCGGTTTAGGACTAATAATTATATTTATTATTATAGTTTCTAACCTTCCACCATTAAATGTGGCATTTATGATGTCATTGAGGTGAAATATATCTGCACTAAAGTTGTGCACTGGGTTGAAACCAAGACATTTATAGCCCTGCAGTGAGTGGCCTCATGTTCTACCTATTTGCTTATGCGAACGAACTTTAATCTAATTACGTTCTAATACATTTGTCTATATACAATATTGTGTTGTATGTGAAACTATTGTGGTGGTATTGTATTTAGCAAATTTATGCTTGAGAGGTATATTGCAATGGCGTGTCTTGAGTGATTAGGTAATTAATTTGTTGATGGAGCTTGTTAGATTCTTTTTTTTATGTGTGTTATCTCAGAACTCCGTCGTTTATGAACCGATTTGCAATTTTTTTTCCTCTTAGAGGAGTTGCTTTCTAATTGGTCCCATTTTTTTTTCAAAATCTGTATCTGATCAATCTATCAAATACTATAGGCAACCATATGGTGATTTTGATATTTTCATCGAGAACTTAAGCATTTACAGTCAAAGAGTAACATTTGATGCAGTGGTACTGGTGAAGAAGACCAGAAATGGCCAACGGAACTTCATACTCACACAGATATCACAATGAAGATAGTTAAGCGACTATGACAAGAAAATGATGATGATGATGGAGCCGGAAGGCAGGCACTGCAACTCCGTAATTAATTAATGTAATCTAGCTGTGTTTGGGCTTATTACAAATGCCATGAGATGCACTTTGGCTATAAGGTACTGTTGAGAGTTGAGATATTAAATCCTTGTACGGGAATAAAACGTGATTTCATTACTGTTATCATAAGTTTTTTTGCTAGTCCGTATTGTCCACTACTGGGCAATGGCCTTCTTCCATTCTTTCCAACGATCTCGACTCCTCGTTTTCTCTTTCCAATTCGTAAGAAAAACATCCCGGACGTCCCGCCATCTTCTTCGTGATCTACTGCAGCCCCATGTCACTGAGTCTGAGCACCAACCCTATGTTTTACGGGCACAAAGCTCGATAGACAAGCGGCCGACATGTCCTGCCCAGTCCCGTTTAAGTTGAGCTGTTGTTTTGGGCCACAGTAACGCTGTGTGTTTTAGAGCGCAGTTAATTTAACACATCTTCTGTTGCGCTTCAACACATATTTCACGAGACTCTTCCTTGCCTCCGAAAGCACGTTTAGCTAGTCTCGGTTGTTATTTATAGAAAACTGATAAAAGTGTTGAAACTAATAAAATTACTGTTTGTGAAGATCAGATAGGTACTCGCTCCATGTAAAATGTTAGTACTCAACTGCATCCGGCTAGACTTGAAGCTGATCCCAATATAAAACTTCAAGAAAAGGTTCGGCAGATATCACATTAATAAAGGTGAAGGTTTAGGCATATGTATTTTTGTTACTCTTATACGCTCAAACATAGAATATATAAAAAAAAAAATGATAAATGTTTGTATAAAATTTTTTAGTTCATAGATTTTTGGTTTGTTGGCTTGCTATACGCTTTGGTGCATACTGTAAGTACAGCAAGCAATTGATAAATAAATAACAAATAAATAAATATAACACATATATATATCCTGGAATAGCACATAGGATACGTTTTATCCCGGAAGTACGCTTCCTAGGGATGTTTTTCTACTTTAAAGCGGGCGAAGCCGCTACCGAAACCCTATTTAAATAAAAAATATATTCCTCTGCATAGGAGTAATTTAATTAATTCATTAAGCCTCATTGTCTTTCTATTGTGTCTCTAATAACGGTACTCGAAAGACTAAGAAGGACTAAAAATTAGCTGTTTAAAATTATCTCCAAAATATTTCTTATTTAGATTCTTCCTTCTATGTGTGCTGATGGAAAATAGATTGATTTTTAGATGTGATGATTATTATAGGCTATAAATAAACACTTCGTATAAAGAAAGCGTTACGCCTGTACTTTGTGGATGCGCATGGTGCCTGTGGCAGGGACCGCTTACGTAGGTTGCTCTGATTAGCTGATTTGTTCGGGACAATCAATTGAGCAGTTTGTGTGGTGGTTAGTTTGCCAAAAAAATATATCACTAACTTCAGCCAGCGGCTTCGCCTGCGTGAAAATAGCTTTTTCCATACAAACTTTGGACATTTCATCCCCTTAGGAGTTCTGAAAGGAAAACCCGGCCCTGGTATGAAAAGCAAAGAAGGAACAGGAGTGGGTTTTTAGTCAGTAAAAGTCTGATACTAGTGATGATTTTCCTACCTTAAAAAAAATTCTATAGAAGCAAATTTTGGAAAATCTTTCTTATTCTTTGTACACATAATAAAATAAAGGCTGGGCGTTGATGGGTCAGTGAGTGAGCCAAAACTTTGGTTTTGATATACAGATAAAGTTTTTTATTTTCGGTATTAGCAGGAAATCCTCATGGACGTCCAGGCTGCCTCACAGATGAGCCAGTCTGGGCAGTGTCAGACTCCTACTGACTAAAACCACACTCCTGCGTTACATTTAAGCCACGGACAGGATTTTTGGGTAACAACTCCACGTGCAAGTTCACTCCAGAATACCTTTCAGCGATCACAATAAATCACGTCAGAGCTTCAGGGTTAATAGGTCATCAGCCCGAAGCGATACCCAAGCAACAACGATCCAAATACGCATAAAAATCAGGAATCCCCAACCTTTAACACACATACAACCCACCGTCGCCCAAAACACGTCGTCGTCGTCGAAGGACTAGAACAATTTGCCTGCTGAGGTCTTCCCGTCCAACTATAATTTCGGTGTCTTCAAGGCTAGAGTGAATAGGCTCTTAATAAACTAGTGCGCCTGACCATCAATGATTGCATCTCCGCTTACCATCAGGTGGGATCGCAGTCAAGCAGTGGTTTATATCAATTAAAAAAAAAACATATGAATAATAACATTACGCTTTATGTTTAACGGTAATAAATTGTGTCACTTGCACGCTTCAATGTTCATAAGGTGACTTAGAATTGCTTAGCTTTAAAATCTAAGAATCGCAACAATTTCCTTTGGGCGGATTCAATACGAGATTTTAAATTTTCGTATTAAATTAATATTATCTCGTATTATAATTTATTGGTTCCAGTCTTCCAGAATTGGGAAAAATACCCCATACTGTACTGGTAATGGTACTGACTATTGTTTCAGTGTTATTCATAACTTCGCTACAATTTGTATTGTATTTGCTACATGTGTAGGTGTGTATTGGTTTCATAACAGCTACTTGTCTAGTGAGGGGTGAGGTCGTCACAATACTCCATGGGGGTGTATTTGTGTCCTTGACCTTTGACATCTTATACCCAGTCTGTGGAGGTACCATTGCTTGGTTTTCAAAGCACGGTATAGTGTTTATTTTGTAGCTTTTGCGACTTGAAAGGACATCCAAGTTTTAGAAGAATACTTCTATAGACAATGTTTTTTAATAGATATAATTGATTGTTATTAAACCAAAAAACACTGTTCATAACAACCACTTTCGCCAGAGGTACGGTGAGTCTTTGAAAAAGTTACCGTGGCCCTCACAAAGGGCGACTGAAAGAACACTACCAGTTTTACTCAGTAAAAGTCTAACTCAACCTCTCGCTCTACTCAGAATGGTTTCCCATGTAAAAAAAAGTTATGAGTAGTCTCAAAGGCTTTTTTCAGGTGGGAAGTCATGTAGTGACTTTCACGTGCGTGCCAGACTTTTGCTGATTAAAACCACACCTGGGTCAATCAATTGTCCTTTGCGTTCTAGGGCCACAGGTTCCAATTTCAGAAATTCCCCGTGGTCCCGCTGGGTCCTACACTTTTGCTGACATCTCTTTGTCAGATAAATAAAAGTGGATTAAGAAAAAGTACAATGAAAACAAAAAACATATTCACATAAACATACGTTTATTCATACACCATGCCTATTTACATTGAAAGACTACAATTATTTACTAAATAAATAAACAGTGCGAGTTTCGTCGTGGTATCACAGTCCTCCCAGTTCGAGCGGTCATTTTCGTCGGATCGATGTCTCATTAGTTAAAATTGCTTTGAAATTGCAAGCGAACGCACAACGAGATTGCGGTCAGGCAGACTACCCTTCTAACGGCGACCTTTAACATTCCTTGCGTGTGTTTTCACCTCTTCATTGAGAAGGCTCGACAACTGCGGTCTAACCGGCAGACCTTTATTAGTTTGTCATCGTTCTTGGCTTAGTTTGCCAACTTTGAATAACTGCCCAAGCCCACACCAATTTTGTTATTCCCATTTTATAAAAACACAATTCAATTCCCAGCTAGATAGCATTCGACAATAGAATGCTCAAAACCGAAGCCATCTTCTGCGCAGTCCAATTTCAAAGTGCAGATTTTTCCATTTGTTCCAACAGAGCACTGTTTTCCTAAAACACTGTTTACCTAAACTGCTATTCTGGTAAGTCCCTGTGTGTTTGCTTGCGAGTTCTAAGTGTTAACTAAGTGAGTTTGAAGTGAGATCAATAATGGTAGCCGTTTCCATTGCCGCCGTTGCCCGAACCGGATCCGCCCGCGCCGGAACCGCCGCCGCCGCCATTGTAGGAGCCCTCGCTGAAAAAGAAGAAAAATACAATTAGTCTGTGGTTGGGTGGTGCACGTGGCTTTCTAACTGGGTACTAAGTAGCGGTATGTATTTGTCTAGTCTATGAATTAACGATTTTAAAAGAAGAATAATTTTTTCTTCTTTTTATTTTTGTATTTAGATTTCAATTGCAAATATTCTATAATGTTAAGTGGAGAAGCGGAGTCACTTAACACAAGCATCAAGGTGATTCCAAATCGTATAGCTAAAAGTAATATGTAACTGAAATAAACTTAATACGCTAATTAATAATGACCTACAATATAGATACTATGAGTTTGAAGTTTCTCTCTGGTCTTTTTAGATTTAGAATTTTAAGTACTTATCTACTTATATTCTTTTAAAATGTAAACAATAGCACCTTCTCTACTAGTAAATTACCACTGGTTTGCAAATGACTATACTTTGGTGGAGGTAGACAATTCTTTTTTTAAATGACATCGTTCTGAGTTGTACCATTTTATTTCACTTTTGAGACGCAACTTTCGAGTTCAGTGAAGTCAGTCCTTGACGCAGTTTATGAAGTCCGAGGCTCATTTCTTTTTAACTGTTAAGAGCTACGGCTGTAGCTCTTATTAGATAAGTTATAGTCTTTAAGAATATAAGACTTTCCTTATTAAGAAGCTTTTTGCTGTTAAAAAAAGTGTCTTCATTTACGAGACAGAGTTTGCGCAATTCTATGCTGGCATCAATTTCGCTGAACTTTGTTTTTAGTCTTGTTTTGCATAACAAAAACGTAGTATAGTAACTTTCAGCGTAAAAACTTTTAAAGAAATGATTTCCAACAAATTAGAGCAAAGTGACAGGCTTTCTAAAGAAAACAGTTACCTATTCGAACACGTGCTTCCAGCTTACACGTGGAACCTTAATAATACACTGTACAGGTACACACCATTAAACTAACAAAACTAGATTAACTAGCTACTTACGATCCGGGGTTACGCTTGTTGAACTCTATGGAGCGGAGGATCTCTTCGGGGATTGGTGGGGGGGTGGGTAGATGCGGGCCGACGGGGTGGAAACCGTTCTCGTCGGCGGTATAGGTAAGCGAGATCTGCTGGCCATCGGGGGTCTTGAACGAGAAGCCTCCTTCGGCAGTCACCGCCAGACCTTCGGGACCCTGCGCGCTAGGGGATCCGCTTTCATGTGCTGATATGCCGTTACCGGTTTCGTAACTGAAAAGAGGTTTAAACAAGGGTTAGGTTTAAGTTTACTTTTGTTGCACTGTCTATGTCTTTGGTGGCGAAATTGGTGTTTAGGTTTAATAATGCAAAAGGCAAGTACCTAAGTGCTACAGTGCCTCGAGGCGCGTGTATAATTTACGATTCTTTGTGCTATCGGAGGGAGATGCTTTTACTTTCTCTTCCAAGATAAATGCGATGCTGAATCGCTTCAACTGCACGATATGTGGGCTTTTAGTAATGACAATTCGGAATTCTTACTCGAAATGGTACGTTCCATCGCCGTTGTTGACATTCTCAAATTTCGTGATGGGTATTTGATTGCCGCCGCCGCTTCCGCCGCCAAAAGATCCGCCAGATCCGCCTGCTCCTCCGAAGCCGCCCCCGGCACCACCGCCCGCGCCTCCACCAGCGCCAAACCCACCGCCGGAGCCACCGCCACCGCCCCCGCCGGCACCATTACCGGCGCCTCCACCAAACCCACCACCAGGGCGCGGTGGAAGGTACTGAGGCTCTAGACGGCCACATGACCCGAACGCTATCAGCGCCATCGAGAAAATGAACTGAAAAAAATAAAGATGCGTTAGGTACGAGTGCCAGTTGGTTAGGAATAAAAGTTATGATATTTTTCCGCTTCAGCAAAAAATTACACGCAAAGGATTTTTTAGGAACATTTGAAGTGTTATCCGTAACAAAACCGCTTTGGGTTTCAGGAAATTACTGATTTAATTTAATCTGGATTTAATTCCCTGTAACTTGAATTTATCTAAGATTAAAAAAAAAACGTTTTTTTGAAACAAGGAACATTAGAAACAAGAGCACCGCATCTTCATAGACTTACCAGTGAAGTAGTCATGTCTGGTGTTTATATTATTATTGTACAAGTGAACAGGCGCTCTTTGCTGTTCAGCTGTTTGCTGAATACTGTTTGTGAGGATGTGCCTCGTTTTATATTGCTCCGATTTGCCCTTTCTCGGTTGCTTCACCTTGTGCGTGCTCGCCGATATCGCGAGTGCATCCGCGCCTCGTTGCCCCACGCCTCAAGCTCACAAACATTTAGCTAACCTGGAATTCCCTTTACGGATGTATTCCTTAACAAAAACCGAAGCCTTTCAATTTCCCCTAAGGTGGTTCACAGAACTCAATCGTCCCTCCTCGTGTTTATATGGGTCATTATGTGTTAACTTGTTGCAGCACTTACTAGTTCACACTTGCGAAAGCTTACAACTTCATGATTAAGTTGCGTCAGCTATTTCCATTAAGATTTTCTTAATGGCGCATATTGGACTAACATGAATATGATGTGTGAGCATTCTAATAAGCTGATGTTTCATCGAGTGATGCTAACATGGGAAAATCATGTAATGCCACTTTTTGTGACAAGCGTCTGAGCGTGAGACACTTGTAAAGTATTCAAATTGATGCTTGATATCCATAATAGTCTAACATTTATATGTTTTTAGTTGTATATCGGTGTGCTTAGATCTAGTTTGTAGTTAAACTTGACTGCACTGCTAACAAATGTTTGTTACATTCCCGCGGATGAACTTAACTTTTGCAATAAGGAGTGCAATGCAAACGGTAAAGTTAACGCCTTATCTGAACTCTATAAAAGTTGGATAATGAATCTAGTACCTTTTTTATTTTCAACTTCATCATTCTGTTCTTTGCGTTAAAAGCTTTCCTTTTGGAATAATCTACTGGCATATTATTTACGGCGAAAATTTGGTATTTCAACATTTTCATCCTGAATTCTTCAGAAATTGATAAAATTAATCAAAGTATACAATGACGGCAGTTTTCTGTCACCCACTTAGATGATTGAAAACTGCCTCCATCTAACTGCCTAATGTGGGCAATATTCCTTTTTTAAGAGAACATTTTTTTAAGTATATAAATAAATAAAAAGTGCTCAAAACCCAAGTTCACAAGGGGCTAAGGAGCGTTGCATGAAATGACTGTCAAGCGGAGTTAGAGATGTTGTATCATGGATAAATTTGACTAAAGCCAAAATTGATTGACCGGTTTTTTGAGGGTGAAATCATCAAATAACTTCTCCCACTCTGGGTGAAGCGAAGGGAGTGTCAGACTTTTACTGTCTAAAACCCACCCGTGTTCCTCCTGTTGCCCTATTACTTGTTTCAAGGCTACAGCAATCAATCAATTTAGGACAGCAGGATTGTTTATTCCTTTCTTTTCAAATAGCTTTTAATCTCAATAATAAATACTCTAATATTAACCAATTTTGAAAAAGAGTAACCATAGAGCTTCTTGCCGCTTCTTCTCCATAGGAAACGACCAATTTGGAACCATGCACTAGCTTCTGACGTTTTATAAGTGCCCATGTAGGTCTATGTGAAATAAAAACATTTTGAATTGAATTTGAATAATCTTAAACCTCACCATGCTTAGTCTAGCGAACTTTACAGCCACGATTCCCATTTCTCAATAAACGAAAGTAGGTGTACCTATTCATTGTTGGTTTAGCCGATGGGAACTTTCAATTTCAGAGTAGTGGGTGGTGAGACTAAAATGTTGGTTTTGTGTAAATGTCACATAGCATTGAAGTTCGAGTCCGTGACCGTAGAGGCTGCTCCGCGCCTCTCGCGTCAACGACTATTACTTGAAAATGATCTTGATCCGATCCTGCAGTGGAGTCGGTAGCATCTTGCGAAATGGTTGTTCAGTATAGAACGGAAAATAATTTACAAGGCTTATTTTTATGAGCACTTTTGTGCTTTGGTTAGGTGCGTTTTATTGTTATGTAATAATATTGTGTATAATTAATATAAAGTAGATGCAGGTTTATAGAATTGGTTTTTTTTTGTTACGAAAAATATCTACACTAATATTATAAAGAGGTAAAGTTTATAGTTTTTTGTAAAGTCCGATTGCTAAATTTTTTTCACCGATAGAAAATTGCTTTATTCCTGAGTGACTTATGCTATATTTTATGTACACGAACGATGCGAATCTGGACTACTATTTACTAACATTACAAAGAGTAAAGATTTGTATTTTTATTTGTAATTAATAATTCAAAAACTACATGAAATTGCTTTAAAAAATATTGTCACCAGTAGAATGCTACTTTATCACTGCGTGACGTATATTTTCACGTGAGCGAAGCCGCTGGCAGAAGCTAGTACCTACTTAACATATCCATTCGTGGGCTAATAAAATTGCTTGCAAGCTGATTTTGAAATGTAAACTTGTGAAACTATAATTTAACAAACAAACATATGTATGTTTGTTTGTTAAATTGAACACAACGGACGGACGAACACTTTTTTCTTTTTTAAAAAACAACTTCAAATTCTTAATTTAGCAACCACAGAAATTTACCACTGCAGAACACCTTATACCAAAATGAAGGCTAGAAAATTACGAGCGGTGTCGCAAAAATAATAAATACACATATTCACGTTAAAACATCCAATGAAACTACACCTTGAAGTAATTGATATCATTAATTTTAATTGAAAACGTGTAAAACCCAAGTAGCTATACGGTATTACAGATATTAAACGTGCTGTCCCGATTTTAATTGGTAATTGGTTACGAGTTCGCATCGAGAAGCTAGGTGTAAATGAAGCTGAGGATGATAGATGATGAGACTCTTAGCTTATCAATTAACGTGACATATACGAACGACCTTTAAAATATATAGTTGACTCCACTTGTATAAGGTAAACAGAACACTGGTAAAGTTCATGCGTTTTCTATAGCATGCCTATGATGTAAAGCGGTTTTAAAAACATTCCCTAGATATATAACATTACGCCTGTATTCTTCAGGGTTAGGCAGAGGTACTCCTTTAACAGAGTTATATTATAACTGGATATAAATATAGGCCTGTGTATGATACCTCCAACGCATAAATTCGTAACATATTTTTTTTAATTTCACTTGTATAATAAAAATGTAAAAGAAATATTATCGTTTCTTATGACATTAAGCATCTAGTAGCATCTTAAACTGATTATTGATAACATAATGCAAATACATCAGTTAATTTTTTTTTTCACAAATTACTTACATAATTAATAATTACAAATACGTGTCTCCAAAAAAATGCACTGTTTGCCTTACGACCTTATGCGTGGGGGGTTTCGATTCCAGTCCCATTATGGTGGGCTTAATATTGCCGTCAATCGGGCACATATCCAAATTGCAGTTGCTACTGGGAAATTTTAAAGAAAGAAAGAAAAAACGTTTATTTGTGACTCACACAATCGTATAAACTAAAGATACACAATAAAAAAATAAAAAAATTCAGTTAGAAAAACCCTTCCACGTATCGTCCGACATCATGCCCAGGATGTGTTATTCTCAGCGGCGAATAACACATCTTGAGACCACTAGTCCATCCGACTTCACCACAGGATCTCATGCACTAGACCATAGTGGCCACTAGACCATCCGGCTTCATGCGATGGATCTTATGCTCAGAATTAAAGCTTGCGCCTATTAGACCATCCGTTTATTTATTTATTTAATGCTTTATGTAAACAAAAGTACAGAGGCGGACTTAATGACTTAGGGATTTTCTACCAGTCAACCTTTGGGTGATGCAGAGAAAAATAGTGGTAGGTGCAATAAAAGAGAGAGAAAAAGGCGAATACAGGAATAGAGTTACTAATAGACTATATATTAGATATTCTAATAAACCATAGAATAAATATAATACAATTATACTCAAATTAATAAACTACGTACATACATTAAAATACCTTTCTGTTATCAGCAGCTATCTCGTGCCCAGCAGAAGAGTTTGTGACCACTACACCATCCACTAATGGCAGAGAAAGCAATACGAAAATAAACTGAACAAAAATAAAAAGTTACTTGTCAAAAATGCCAAAAAGTGCAACATATGAACATAGGTGGGTTTAGTCAGTACAAGTCTGATAGTCTCTCGCTCCACTTAGAGTTAAAAAAGTAATTTGATGATTTTCCACCTAAAAAAAAGCATGTGTGACGTCACTTTAATCATTTGTAATTTTTATGCGAGGAAAGGTTTACTACGCTGTATATTATACACAAATAAATTAATCTGCTTAGCTTTTTCCCAACTGTGTTGGGGTCGACTTCCAGTCTAGCCGGAAGTAGCTGAGTACCAATATTTTATATGGAGCAATTGCCGATCTGACCTTCACAATGCAGTGACTGGGCAGCACAATAGTATCCCTTGGCTGTGCCCTTGGCGAGGCCTGTGTCAGATTTTACGACTTCTGGCTACATGTATCGACTGCCAAAGATCATATTATGACACACAGATCTAATAGCTTGACGTGCTTTGGAGTCTTGGTAAGTAATGGATCATCATCATTTCAGCAGAAAACGCCTCTCCCAAGTGTCGTCACAATGACGGGTCCTGCGCGTTTCGCAACCATCGGATTCCCGCGACCCTCACCAGGTCGTCAGTTACATGGAGGCCTCTTCTCCCAATACTGCGTCTTTCGGTACGTCGTCGCGTCTTTCTGATCCAATCACTCCGAGCTCTCTTCATCGCTCTTTGGGTGACTTTAAGCCTTCTGATGAGGACCATTGTGAGCAATCACTTTTCAGTGCCGTATGTCATCATTGGCAACACGCATTGGCCATAGATTGTCGTCTTGAGACACTGTGGTATGTCGAACGAGGTGATACCGCACAGTTTCCCGAAATCTGCCCAACCGAGTCGGATTCGAGATAATGGATGTGGTCACCCATTCACTGACCGGCCTCGGTAAGTGTTGCTTACCCTCGAAGATTGTACCGTGCGCTGATTAAGCGGAATTATCTACACTATATAATATTATAAAGAGGTAAAGTAAAGGTAGTAAAGAGGTAAGGTAAGGTTTGTTTTATTGTCTGTAGGAGGTAATCTCTGAAAGTACTGGTCCGATTGCTAAAATTTTTTCACCGAAATAAATCTGCTTCATTCCTGGGTGACATAGGCTAAATTTTATGTACACGGGTGAAGCCGCGGGCAAAAGCTGGTTCCTAATAAAATCTTAGTCGATAATGCCGGAAATCTTATATGTTTGTCCAAAAGCCCCCAAGTTGTGATTCACCGATTGCATTACCTACAAGGAAATGGCTACCTCTAATATCGTCGAGATAATAAGATCGACCTCGATCATCGCTAGTATTTGACATGATCTGTATTATAAGAATATTACCAAGATTACGGTTGGCTGTCATTATCACAAAGTGGAAACACATACTGAGCTTATAGCTATAGAAGCAAATTTGTTACAAAATTTAATTATGACAATGAATTGTGAGTTTTTTTTTTTACAATTGCTAACATTCTAATACTAATTATAAGAAACACAAAAACTAATAAATATTAACAACGTAATAGGAATACATACAAACTAAAAACAATAATATTTACAAAACGGGTACAAAAAGAAATTATTGGGCATCAAAAAATTCATCCACATCGATATCAATAGGAAAAGTGCCCAGAACGCTGGCAGCATTGCCACGTTGGATAGCAATGCTGATTTGATGTTATTGTGAGAAAATAAAATAAACTTGTAGAAATTTCTAACAGTGGAAGATTTTGATGTTAGTTTTGTTTAAAGACTAAACTTCTTTTAAACTTTTCATGATATCTTGATAAATTGACTTCATACAAAGGAGAAAGTGCAAACAAAAGCATAGGTACCTCATAACATATAAAAAATCAAATTGAATAACATATAAAAATTAAATAAAAACAAAAATTTAAAAATTATTAAATTAAAAATACAAATCCAAATTACGATTTGCTGCTCTATTACAAACTTTGTTGTAGATTGGTATATTTAATTTCCTCGAACATTAATTTAAAGGCTGCTCAATATCACATATTACCTTTAGTTCCACCTTTAAAAGCTGTTCTGATATTCTTTGAATGCTGGCCAAATAAATAGAGCTGGTTTAAACTTCTTTTCTAGCTGACCCGGTAAATGATAGCCTAATAAATACCCACTCCAATTTTCCCAGAAGAGCAAAGTGAAAAGACACAAATTGAAATAATCAATCAATTATGTAGGTCTTAAACAAGTCTTGTAGATAGAGATAAAATCTTCATTGGAACCGATAGAACATAAAATATTAGGTTCATCATTATATCTTATCGCACGTTAATATATCATGGCAAAGACTCTGAAATACCTGAGGTGAACGGGTGGAGGCATCGCCTCAGGCTGCCGAGTATTTGTGCACTTTAAATGTAATGCCTGATGAGAAATATCAATCGATAAATCTCAGTATATGAGTACTAAATGTCTTATAATATTCAAGAAGTTAACATATTGTAAATCGTATGATAAATCACAAATACTTCTGTTAAGAAATGACTGAGAATTTCCAACTGTATCCTACATGTTCTATATAATACTTTGGACACCACCCGTTAGTCAAACGCAATCATTCCTTCTAGTGCCAACTAAGTCCAGGAATGATGCATTGTAAATAGCGTAAACTAAAATAAACCAGTGCAAATACA
The DNA here is from genome assembly GCA_949316375.1 of Mythimna vitellina. Lineage (NCBI taxonomy): Eukaryota > Metazoa > Arthropoda > Insecta > Lepidoptera > Noctuidae > Mythimna > Mythimna vitellina. Next base: position 8,736,556 of record OX438692.1, on the reverse strand, counting down.
GATGACAACAAAGATTTAATAAACGTAGATCATAATAAAAAAAAAGCGACAAGACAATCGTCTACCCGAAGACTTGCACCGCTCGGCTCTATCAACCGGCGGCGCTCCGAGAATGCAATCAACGCTGCAGACTACACTCCGATTGGATTTCAAATAATCATTTCTAAAACATGAACTAGTAAACTCCAGATTCCGACACCCGAAGTGGTCAGTAAAAACTGCAATTTTGTGGGAATAACATGGTGTTAGCAGACGATGTAAAGACGTCTTAGGACATTAAACCTTGTGATTATGATTCCAAGTTTGCGGCTGAGAACGTTATTGTAATTTCGTTACATTGTATCTGCGCAGATTCTTTTAAGGCTGAAGTCACAATGGAGCTTGGATTGAAAAAACACAGCCGCTGTCAGACAATGGAAGTTCTGACTTACCACATAATCGATCGCTTTTGATTAGCAGTTATCAAATGATTTTAAATTACTTTGAAGAATGGTAGCAAAAAGATTGGTTTTAAAATCATTAATTAATATTTCTGTACTGAACAGGGGTACGGTCTATTTTAGTAGATTAAAATTAAAAATTTTGAATATAAAAATGAAGATGAGTAGGGATGTAAACTAATCATCAAAAAAAAAAAAAATGAGTTTAGAAAATAGGAAATGTACACTACGGCATCTTGACTATTTAATTGATATTTAACTTTTCAAATCTGCCATTCTTATACTGCTAACAACAGCTGGATACTTCACTGTAGGATAATACTAGGTTTTGCCTGCGGCTTCGTCCGCGTGGATATCGGTTATGGCGGATGCGTAGACGAGTCGAAGTCGCCTGTGTGAAAGTGACATCCGGGGATCTGGAGCGAAGGCAAAAAATGAACAGGAGTGATTTTTTTTTAACTAAAAAGTAGCCTATATTCCTCCTTGGTAGGTTAATCGTGAAAACTAATAGATGGACAAAGTTTCTTTCATATTTATAATATAGTAAAGATTTATAAAAGGTTTTTGAATGACAAAAAAATTAAGTATAACAAAAGAAAACTGATCTGTTCAAAAGAAATTGATTTTATTCATCACTTGGTAGTGCTCATAAAAGCAGTCACTTTGATTATTCCGACATGTTTCCACACATGGAGTAAGTCGAAAAGGGTCGGGAACACGCAGATTTCTTTAGAGAAGTAATTTTATGTTTGTGACCTTTTGGGCTCTTGTCCCAGAATAGTTCAAGCCAATTTGGTCAACATCATTCAGAGTTGGAACCTCAAAGGTATTTCAGACTTTGTACAGAAATAAAACAAAGCTTTATCTTTTATTCTATCTTGGGAGCATTACAAAAAAAGAGAATAATTTCCTTTTTAATGTTAAGCTAACACCCACACGGTGAGGTGTGATATTTCGATGTCTTTTCTATGCAAATCGTAATAACTTTCTGGTCCCCAGTGGGCTTTTTGGACTCCAGCCTAATCTGCCGGCCAAATGAAAAATTAAATATGTAATACCTCATTTCACGAAAGACCTCATCACAAAAATTAATATAATAAACAACGAAGCATCTAATGGCTGTAAACTTGTTCACTTGTCCCTAAACGCAGGTAAAATTTAACTTTGCCCTGAGCTTTTTTTTTACAATGAAATCACTAGATTTACGTAGGTTTTTCGTCCCTAGCTGGGTAGGTAACCTTAAAAAAGTAGCAGGGATACTGGAAAACGTTGTTTAGCAGCTTTGGACTCAGTGGAAAGGCGTGCGAAGAGGCTAATTGGGGATCCAGATTTGGTTAAGTCCAATTTTCAAAGCCTCGAGCACAGGCGCAGAGTAACCAGCCTATCGGTATTTTACAGGTTACATCTTGGAGAATGTGCGCGGGAATTGCATGACTTGATTCCGCAATCTCCTTTCTGCCATCGGACAACTCGACGAACAGCGAGTATCCACCCTTACGTTGTTGAAACTTCAACGGTCCGGACTAAGCGTTTCGCTTCGTCGTTTATACCGCAGGACTGGAACAATTTGTCTGCTGCGGTCTTCCTGTCTAACTATAATTTAGGTGTCTTCAAGGCTAGAGTGAATAGGCTCTTAATAATCTAGACCATCAATGATTGCATCTCCGCTTACCATCAGATGGGATCGCAGTCAAGCACTGGATTACTTCAATTAAAAAAAAAAACACGCGATTTGTGTATCATAGACTACCTACCTCATCATCATCACCTACGTCATCTGTTTTTAGATAATTTTGATGAGGTAAGTAACTCAATGAACAATTTCTACAATTTCTATTCATGCAAAAAGTCGTAAATATTAACTATGACATCTGTATGCTAAACGTTATAATATCTTACATATTACAAAACAAGTATTAAGATGCTTTTCCACCAGAGATGTGCTATACTACGTTGCTCTAAATGCGTTTGATATACATTGCTTTGTAATTTATTTTTATGGTGGGAAACCATTCAATGACTTCTCCTGCTCAAGGGCGGGGCGTAAGGGCGTGTCAGACTTTTACTGATTAAAACTCACTCTTGTTCTTTTATTCCAGGGCCCCAGGGTTCACACTCACTTAACCTATGGCCCCAGTAGACTTCGATCCAACTGGCGATGCGACAGGTCGTTGCCGCCGATAGCCCCAACGAGGAAACGGCGGTGCTCTGCCCAAGCGGGGCACAACTCTACGGTATGCTTCACCGTGTCCTCTGGGGCAGTCCACACAATGGTGACACCCGGGCGTGTCTCCCGCATGAATCCGGTGCAGGAACTTCCCGAACTTACCATATCCGGTGAGGACCTGCGTCATGCGGAAGGTAAAGACGCCGTGTAGTCTTTGCAGCCACAACTCGAAGAGGGGACTTACCGCCATAATTATGGTGTGCCCAATTATAGAAAATCCTCTCTTAGTGCTCGGCTACGTCATAAAAGGAAACCTTGTGTAAAGTTTCACACTCCTAGGCCTCGAAGTTTCGATTGTGCGTTGATATATCAGTCAGTTTCTCCTTTTATATATATAGATAATAATTGAGCAGGTCATTTATTCGTCTTTTATTTCACATTCATAACCTATATGCAAGACTAACTTCTGCTAGCGGCTTTGCCCGTGTAGAGTAAGTACTTCCCCCATTATAAATAAGTCTATAATTATGTAATGTAACGTTTCATCAAAATCCGTTCAGACGTTTGAGCGTAAAGGAATAACAAACATACAGACACGCTATCACACACACACATATATATGTACAAACATTCTCCTTTATTTTTGTGTTTTTTTACCTTTCTTTTGAACTTTATTTATTAACAGAGATTGTGAGCGCAAGAGGATATTTTGCATTTACTTCGTTTAAGGAAACCGATGGTTCTGACTAGAAACTTTCTATATCGATTGTGCTAAATTGTGTCATTTTCCTTTTCCTTTTCCTTTATTTTCTATTCTTTTTCTTTTTTTTTCTTCAAATATTTTTCCCGCGGTTTTATTGGCCTTTCTTATCGCGCAGAAACCATTATTTTTTCCATAAAATGCTTAGGTAATTTTATTACAGAAGAGCGTTATGGGGATGCAATTCCACATACATTTTCACTGTTTTTCATACAATCGCTCTTACGCGATATTTTGGAAACACAGTATCTTGTGGAATAACTTGTCAATTTATAAATTTGTGTAAAACTAATCCAGTATAGACCTCTGAAAATCTGCTATTTTTTATGAACTTTAACACTTTATAATTTACTCAAAAATTAAAAAAGTCAAATAACAGTCACAGCCTTGCAAATTCAATCAAGATTCTGAATGACGAAAATTGTTTTCAAAAACTTTTACGTCATGTCCGTGGTTTAAATGTAAGGCAGGAGTGTGGTTTTAGTCAGTAGGAGTCTGACACTGCCCAGACTGGCTCGTCTGTGAGGCAGCCTGGGCGTTCATGAAGATTTCCCAAATCTGGCGAAAAAAAAAATATATATTATATACTGCTCGCTGCTGCCAGCGTTAGTTAGTTAGCCCATTTATGTCTCACTGCTAAGCCTAAGCTAAGTGTAAGACCTACATCTCCCTTTTCTAAACAAACCTGTCCTCGGCCATTGCGGGCCAGTCCCTCTGGTAGTTATGCAGCTCATCTCTCCACCTTCGTCTTAGTCTGCCGCAATAATTAATAATAATAAAATAATAATGTGCTATTCCAGGAAATGGTTTGAGCGTGATGTAACAAACATACATACACTCACATACTTTCGCCTATATACTATTAGTGTGATGCGCAAGAGATTATTATTTTACGATGTATAGAAGTTTACTACCAAAACATATGAAACATATACACATACATATGTATATGTCTACATAATTCTAGCTGCTGCCAGCAGCTTCGCTTACGTGAAAGTAGCTAATTATCCCAAAGGAACCATACTTGTCATGGGTAGTGTGAAAACAACCTCGGGGCCCTGGGACGAAGGCAACAAAGGAATAGGAGTAGGTTTTAAGTCAGTAAAAGTCTGACACTATCTCCCGTTCCGCCCAAGAGCGGGATTTGTCATTAGATGATTTTTCCACCTAAAAAAAAAGAAAAAAAAAAGGAACATACTCCCGGGATAACAAATAGGTATCCTATGTTCTATTCTAGCAGGCGTAGCTAAGTTACAACCGTTTCGTGTCGAACCTCTTTCTATAACCGGTAACGCCTCGGCGCGTAAGCGATTTTAGAAAATGATATGTTGGTAGTCATGTTGACGTGCTTCAGTCGATCGCTCGTTGTACAAAAATTGTAACTTAGCTACCACATATACCATAAAACAACAGGATGTAGCAATGAACATTGTAGGAACGATTACATTACATTCTATAATTTTGAATGATGTGAACTTGGCTACGAATTTTCTATTCGTTAGTTTTGACCACGTGATTTAACGTTGAGTTGATGTCATTCCCATACACTTGATTAGTTTTCTACTGGCGCTTACGATTGTAGATTATCAACTTGGCTAAGCCTGCAGGACATGGTTCGAGCGTGAAGTAATCTATATATATAAAAGCGAAATACCACTCACTGATTACTCACGGAATCTCAGAAACTATAACACCTACAAACTTAAAATTTGGCAGGTAGGTTCCTTAGGGTGTAGACGTCCGCTACGTACTTTTCGGAAAATCAGATTTCGGTTTTACCGAAATTCACCCCAAAGGGGATAAAACGGGGGTGCAAAAAGTTTGTATGAAGAAAACGACTGACCGACACTATCTCCCGTCCCGGCCAAGAGCGGGGGATGTCATAAGATGATTTTCCCACCGGAAAAAAAAAACGCGGGCAAAGCCGTTGGCAGAAGTTGGTAATAATATGTATGTTGCCTACTACTACACTAATGGATATTTGATCAGTCTGTGGGTGGCGTCTCTGAGGGCGGCTATTTTGCGACTACATTTTTAATCTTGGGTATACCTGTTAAAACAATTGTATGTGTTAATAAATAAATAAAATATACACACACACTCACAAAGTTTCGTCTTCATAATATTATGATGTGCAAGAGATTATTATTTTACGATGCAGGTACAGCCTAGTAGAAGTTTACTATTACAACCAATTACAAATAATTAGTAATGTACAAACTTAATTATACATGCTGCGAGTATCTTACCTATGTTTATTTATGGCTTGTTCTGCACTTAAATGGAAAATAAATAAAAGGAATGGTAAAGCTGTTATTTACTATTCTGCTCAAGTTGTATTAATTAAATTATGGATGTAACCGCACTCATTAGGTTCCACTTGTAACTTTACGATACATTTTTATGTTTTTAACTCTTCGCTGTTCTGTCCGTCACATTTAGTAACGGAAGTGGCTATCGGAACTTTTTAAAGGGCATTGCGTGAAAGTGTTCCCACCCACCAACAAATTTGAAACAGGTGTCATTCGAAGCGTCTAGTTGAATATTGTTTTTTTTTTATTATGTTGACATATCTCAAAAGTAGGTTTAGGTTTTATAAAATATTTTTATTTTACCTAACTCAACCTAAGTTAGGTTAGGCACATAATATCCATTTTATGGTACATGGGGTTACGGAGACACATTGATTTAAATGTACCAGAACAAATGATTGATCATATTGTAAATGTCTTTGTATAAAAAAAATAACACATTATTTTCTACAAGTTATTTTTTTAATTAAAGAAAGACTCCATATATTTTAAAAACCAAATCAGCTGTTTTGTCTTTTGTGGTTATAAATGAACAAACTGACATGCATCCCATGCCTGTTGGTGGGTGGGGACGGTGGCAATACAAAATCTGGCCATCCACCTTTGGTTTATCGGAATCGGAACCGGGATTGGATCGGAGATGTAAAATAAATCGGAAGTTCTGACCTTGCGGAATCGGAATCGCACTTACGTAACATTCCTGCCTCCCTAGGTAAGACGTCATCTCTACGCTTAGTCACGTGGTCAGAACAAAGGAATCAGAGGCGTAGCCTACTCGAGGCATTCGACGCAAACGTAACTATCGTAACTTGGCTAGGGGGGCAGGTCCGTGGCCTAGTGATACAAGAAACTAATGCGTCAGCCAGGCGCATTACTTTCTGTAACAAACGGACGGACATCAAAGTTATCCTGTAAGGGTTCCGGTTTTTCCGTTTGAGTTATGAAATCCTAAAAATACCGCCTTGATTATGGCGTGTCCAAGTGACATCAACCACCAAAGTTTAACTCGTATAGGACCATTTTGTTGTCCGTTTATCGAGACTTTTTTTTCAGGAAATTTATATTAATCACCTTCCCCGGGTTACTAATAAACTGTCATAATATAGTATTCCTATTGTAACTACATGTCTTTCATTCAAAACCCGTTGTGGCCCACGATAAACGTAGGCCCCAAAAAATAAATATTTTCACATTTATATTACTAATCCATTCCGTGAACTGAAGGCTTAGGCATACTTATTACGCGTTGTCCCCCGCACTGAGACAAGAGACCGTAAAAATTCACGTTTCACTTCTGTAGACGGGTGACTCTGTAGATAGGTGCCTCTAAAGGTATGTGTGGGCGATAAAACAGGCGAGGTAAGACGATTATTGAAAAACAAAGCCCTTGTTTATGCAGTGACAGAATTTTTACATGAGCAGTCTGAAATATTAACGTTTATTCCAAGTTATGTAATTTTTATATCTAGACTTTGGTTTTGTTCATGATCAATTTAAGTTTTACTCTTTCTGAAGAGCTGAGCTCCTCCGTTCTCTCAGCCATGACTACTATGTCGTCAGTAAACCGAAGATGAATGATGCACTTTGGTCAAACCATATCATGAAATAATCATGCATTTGGCTGCAATAGCACCATTTCAAAATGACCGGTCACATCATGAAGTGATCAATTCTAAGTGCCGACGCTGCGTCAAGCAGGCGCCCGCGCGGTCCCATACAAAAGTGCTCCATTGCGGTGCCTCCGCACCTGCGCTCCGATGCCCGCCTCCGTGCGGCGGAGGTCCGCGCGGTACCTAACACGCACGGACTTATTTAGTCAACATCGTTATATGATGGGTCGCAAGCACAGAGGAAAATGTCTTTAAATACTAAGTTCTCCATCGACACGACACTGAGTAGGGACGATGCGGAATGCGTCCGCGACGGGACCCGTTGCGGTTCCACGGAAACCGTCCGCGTGATGACGCGTGTGTTCATGCGACGGGTGCCCGTCACGGGCGCCCGCTCGTTCGTCTTCTTAACGCAGCGTTGGCCCTAAGATCTTGGCACGACATATGTATAAGTGAGCTGGTCGAGTTGAGTCAAGTTCAATCAAGTTTGTAAGTAAGTGTGTGGATCAAATATTCGAGCAAATTATATGGAATCACAACGCTCAAAAGCTCATTAAAGTCAATAAATTAAATTACAAACCTACCATTAGTTTACACTAGACATATCACGAAATCTCAACTTCGAATACGCAATTATTGTTCTTGAAAAACAACAACAAATAACAATCAATTTCATAAACATTTGTGTACAATGAACAGTTTTTATTTTTCGTTACAAACTTTTATTGTTTCACAAATACCAAGGGACGATTGCCTCTTTGTTTGCCCCGTTATTACGTTAATGAAAACGGAATAAAAGCAATTCTTACCACAAAGACTCCTTGAACTTTCGACAGTCACGGAATGGGATGTATCTCTTCAAATTAGTATTTAACTACGAAATGTGTTTCAATACTTCGATATTTTCTATTATGGTGACGATGTTGATGCGGCTTTTCATGTTGGCACGGTGCCAGGTTATAATAGCACACTGTCCAAGCTTAACCCCATATTAGGCTGCCTGGATCGTTTAAATGAGTTACCGCGACTCTGGAATGCAATGGGCAACGGAAGAAATATGAGTGCGCTGACACTCCCTCTCGTTCCCCTCAGAGCGATATTGGATGACATTCCACCCTCAAACAAAACCACATCAACATGTTTCTTTAATTTAATTAATTGATTATTTCGTATCATTATATTCTTACTTATTCCTCATTAACTCACTAAGTATAAATTGTTAGTCTAAAATTACGACCTAATTTATTAGGTCCTAAGTTAACTCCGTTCGTTCAATAGCACTCTACCGGTTAGTGCCAGCTACCGTGAAATTTTAAGTCTTCCACCACCAACAAACCAGGGTCCTACCATGACCTGTTAAAATTTCAAGCGTTTGAGCAAGAGGGATGGTGCTATACACCCTATATAGCTCCATCCCTTTAACAGTTCAGTTTAGGTCGTCAAATGGATCGCGTTAAGGGCTCGTGGTAGCGCCTCAGTAACTAACTTTTAAAATAAAACCTTAATACTTTTTGGTATACATATTACATAATGTTTTTTACTTTTTTTAATGTCACTCACACATCAAAGACAATCTCTTTGATGTCACGATAATAATAAAATTGAGCCGTCAAGTTTAGGTGTCATGTAATTTAAAAACAATCGTGTTATTGGTATTTAAAGAAATTTTCCTAATAGTTTACATTTTCATACAAAAGTATATCACAATGTTAATACCGACGTGTTTAATAAAACTCTGTGAGTTGGTGAGTAGTTTCTGAATTTATCATGATTGTTAGGTATTATGTATGGGACTTTACACAGTAAGTAGGTATTCTATTTTATTCTGAAGCATAATTGACGAAATGTGTACTGCATTTCTATCTAATCTATAAGGAAATGCAGGTAAATCCGTCCCTAAGACGACCTACTGACCCGGGTACATATAATGTTATGGTTATGTAAATTATTATTTTTTCTATCGGAAGACAGCATCTCATACCTGCATCAAAACTTCGTCGCATTTTCGTACACAAAATACATGAAACTGCATGTTTACTTAATACAGGGGTTGCAATTTACAATATAATTAGAAACAGAGAGTTCAAGTAGGTATTTCCATATTCATGGTGTCATCAAAGGAAAGCTTTGGCCAGATGCTTCGTGGAGTTTATAAATGCAGTCCCTGGGGCGACTGTTCTAACACCCGCAATTTCGTTTTAGCCTTAGGTTAGGTAAGAGTAAAGTGCAACGCTTGACGCCTGATTGTGTTCGTCGAAGGGGTAGGCAGAGCGGTTTAATACACTAACATTTTCACAGTTAAGTAATAGAGGGTGGCTATTGCTACGATCCTATAACCAAGTCCAAAACCAGGTTTCGAGCTGCAGAAAAAAAAAGAAATAGGTACAAAATAGCTTTCTTCGAGTAAATATAAGCTCGGATTAGTTTTACAATTTGATAATAGATTGCTGAAGACAATTATATTTAGGAATTGCTTATTCTCTTATTTATAGTCTATTCAATCGTTGGTGACCCGCACTGGGCCCGCGTGGTGGATTACGGCCCATTCCCTCTCCTAGAGAGGAGGCCCAGCAGTGGGAACATTATAAGGCCGACTATGCTATGCTATGCAATCGTTGGTGTAGTTAATGCATGTGTGACAACATGTTATTGTCAATAACTATTTACAAATAGTACACACATGCGCACATTACATGCGCATGCGGACATTAGTCCGCCCGACATACTATACATAGTATGTCGGGCGGACTAATGTCCATAGCTCCACGTTCGAAGCGTCTTTGCCCACCCGTACGTGTTCGATAAGTATGTCAGTCGATCTACCCCAGCTCCCCAAAGAAGACCAGAAGCACCCTGGTGTTACTGTTTATCTTGCAGAGGGAGCCTTAGTTTCCGAAGTACTTTGCCCTGTATCCAGCAGCCACTGTGCCACTTAGAAGACTAGCTGCTGTCTCATTCACCTTCATGCAGGCTCTTCTTTCTGTAACTACTATGATAGGGGGAGGTGGTTATTAATGGGTGTGACTTTGCGCAACTGAAGTTTAGTCAGTCGTAGAGACTGTTTCATTTCCGCAACTAAAACGGCCCTAAAAGTGTTCAGGCTAAAACAGTGAATATCCCTCATTTCCAGATGTTAACAGTAGCATGCCTAACTCTGCACCACTACAGTTATGACCTGACAGACGTACCCACCCTCATGCTTTGCTCCGGCACATACGTCGGGTATGTCGTGGTCCTCTCTGGAGAGATTGTCGGTGAGAATGCGTTACAACACTGCTTTTACTAGTACAATATACATATGTGCGTATACTGGCCATGTCTCACATATTTCGTATGTTAGATTATATAATTGGAGTTTTCATGTATTGATATTGTAGCTAGCATCGCGCATTTCAAAGTATCAAAGTTAGTTTGGAAATTCTAGTAACTATAAAGGACAAAAGTCAATCTTATTTCATGGTTTATGAAATACTTTCATCTATTTTTCATGTAAAATACGTTCCGATTTTAAAGTAGTCTATAAGTATAGGTACTATATTGAGTGCACACGTGCCGCATTTATACTGGATTAAATAATAAATTAATAAATAGTGTTGCACTGAAACTTTCTTTCAAAGTATGACACAAAGGTAGATATTTCTGTAAGTATCTTACATTAACAATGTTTAAAAAACATAAAAGCAGTTCCTTCAGAGACATCAAAAGCTTTGAGTTCAACGCTGCATCAATGATAAAGCGACGGAAAGAAGTTTAGTTTGTTTATTCATCTGTCGCTCCGTTCATCGCTCCTCAATTAATGTATCCCAGTCTTAGCAACTTGAACATTCTAGGAGAGATGCTATTCGCGCCGCTGGATCTCGTTCAGGACATGTACTACGGTATGCTGGGGGTCGCCCTATTCTCCGTGAGCGGGGGCCTCGTGCTCGCAGCCCGGGTCAAAACCTGCTCGTACCCGAGGACTGGCGACAGCAACGCAGCAATCCTTGGGGCATCCCTGGCTATCATGAACGCAATTTTCATGCTTTTTGACCTGAGCCTGGCATACTTGGACTCTGAGGAGTTCGATGAAGAGGCCAGCGTGTAACGAGGTGAATATCTCGATTACTTTTAGATTATATTCGGTATAAATGCGGCATATCACGTAATCATGTTTGGACGTGGGCGGTACATTAGCGAATTAGCTGAACGTTATCGATATTTGTTGATTACTCGAATGTTTCAGTCATTTCCCCCACTGGCTTTCAACAAGATTATATATTTATTTTGTTATCTAACTTGTTGACAACTAATAATTTATTTTTCATGTACCCACACTAGGACAATATTACTAGTTTTTACTTTATTTTTTTGTATGTAAGTGACAATTGTGTCATAATTGGAAAAAACATATTTTTAAACCGGTTTAATTTTGCCCACTATAGGTGTATTAATAAGAGTATCAACATTCTTGATTCATTTGAAAAATATAGCATAATTATGTCTTACAGACATTACAATTTATTAACACATTATTTCATGCAAATTCATCCTTCTTACACATTATCATCAGACAAGAAAAATTACTTAGCCAAGCGCAGTTTACTGCTCTAACTGTTGGACATACTCGTATGCCTCTCAAGTAGTGCCACGACACCCACATCCAGACTGTTCTACATACTTATGTTTAAACTTTTCGTTTCATTTAAGTAATCGGGAAGTCCCACGCTACGCTAGCCGATGCACTTTGTTTGTTGGTATCGTCTGAATCAATGACTCTCGGCCGCCTTCAGCCACTTCAGCTTTCTGGCGGCAATGTTGGTTGCTGCTATATTCGAATATTTATTTTGAACGATTTCCAGGCGAGGCGGTATCAGCGGCGGCAGACGCCTACGTGGACGCGTGGTGGTCATCCAGCGGCAGCGTCCTGTTTGCGATGTGCGGCGGCCTCACCCTGCACTCCTGGCGCGGCGTGCCCGTCCACGATCGCAAGAGTCTCGCGCAAGCCGCCGCGATATGTGCCCTCGCGAATTCCTCGCTGCTCCTCATAGACGCGCTCATCGCAATCTGCTCGGCACACAAGGACGACGCCGATGGCAGTATTCGGACCAAGTGCCCCAAGAATGCTCCGTGTTGAATTGTTAATAAAGTTATGTTTAAGGGTGCTGTTTTGTTATAAGGTGTTATTTTGTTTTTTAATTTGCCTTGCTTACAAGTACAAGGCGTGCTTATACATAGATCAAATCTTGCAACTGAATTTTTAATCGGTTATCCACAACCGATTCATCAAAATTTTTGCCAAGACGCCTGATTTGATTAACAACGTAAGGTTACTACGGCTAGCTAGCACTTAGCAGTTTTTTTTAATAATCTTTTTTTTTTGTTTTTTCAATGTGATATCGATAAAGTTGGTGAGTCATGTAACATCAGTATTGTGGCTATTATGACTAGGTACACGTGCTTGGTTGTTCTGACGCAATTTGTTATAGGTATACTTGTAAACAGTCTACCTCCACCCCCTCCTGACATTATCTAGTAATGGACGGGATATTGTGCGGAATGTGATTGATTGACATAATCTTATTTATATTAAGAGATGTTTTCATGGTAGGTAGGCACACGTAGGTCCCATCTATCTGCGGGATTATTCTAAAGCGTTGCGATGGCCCTGAAATACAAAGGGCACCTGAAGGAACACATGTCGATTTTAGTCAGTAAATCTGACACTCTCTCTTGCTCCAACCAGAGCTGGTCTTGAGGTAGGTATTTGATGATTTCCTACCTGGAACAACCTTCCTCGCGACGCCTATGTGTCCGTTTGTACCTTATAAACTATATTATATGTTTCAGCTTTAAATCTAAGGGAACCCAAGTGGATATAACGTAATATTTAGAGTTTCATAAGGAAAGACATTACCTACTTACCAACAATATTTATTAAAGTATGGATGTCTTTTTTTTAAGAAAGAGACCTCTAACGGAAATCTGAAGAACTAGTACGAAAGTCAGCTCGTGATTCTGTTTGACATAGTTCGCTGTATGTAGTTCGTATATTAATCGAGAGATGGAGCTGTTAGTAGGGAAGTTCATATTTTGTATTTTTTGTTGTTTACCTTCTTTTTTATCTTCAAATAAGCATATAATAATTTCGTGTCAGTAGTGTATGATAACGAACTCTTATGAATCGGCTGACGGATTCTAATAAAATTTTGCCATGTTAGCTTGTTGTTTATAGGAGATATTTTGATGACCATGACCACATTGACCACAGAAATATAGATATCTATGACCATGACGCATGTCACACACAACACAACACAATCACAACAAATTGCTTACCTACTAAAATGTAATTTCTGATTCGGGAAAGCAATATTTTCAGATCCAGGCCCCCTATGGCTTCAGTACAAAATCACAAAGATAAAAGATCAAAGTGTAAGAGCGTAGTAGCAATAGAGCTGAATCAAAGGCGCGTGTTCAATGATACGTGTTTTAGGTTTCTAGTGTCCTTTTCTTTGTACATAAACAACACGGTAAATCTTCGATCAACAATGTATTTTTTTTTTTAAATATACGTTACCTCACAATTAGACTTACTATTAACTCCTGTGTCGCGTCGTGAGTGTGTACAATCATGTAAACTCACATACACAAGACACCCAGAAACGAAACAACTATTTGTAGGCCATACAAACTTATATTTGTACAGAAAATATCTACGATAACTAAAAACATAAATATTATTTATTCATTTTTTATGTCTATACTATAGTCAACAAAGAAACATCTGAGTATATCTTAATGAATGGTAATAATTCATTTTGTTAAATTCATTTTGTTTTTTGTGCACATGTCGAACACATAAACGTATTGGGTATGCTTACATTTTACATTACCTAACGTTTTCGATAGCAATAATGCGTTTAATTTGACGCCAAGAAATACTTTTTCTTTTTACGGTTCCGCATCTTAAAAGGAAAAACGGAACCCTTACAGGATCATTTTGTTGTCTGTCGGTCTGGCAAAAAACGTATATTTCGACACTTTGAAGGAAATCAAAATTCATAAGGAACTTCTCGTTGACCTAAAATCCTGAATTTTGGCAAAAGCAAGGTCTTATAGCACAAGTAGGTAAGTATAGGAACAAATCTGAAAAACTAAAAACACTGAAGTGGTTATAAAAAAAAAACTTTGCGATTCGGAAAAATCTCCGAGACTTCATTTGGAAATTGAACTATTTACATAGTCAGTTTGTACGGAACCCTCAGTGCGCGAGTCCGACTCGCGCTTGCCCTTTTTTTTGGTATTATGGTTTCCCTTTTTTATTGGCTCGGAATAAATTATTACGTAAATAAGTAGGTACGCTATTTACTCGTGGACTGGTGGTCACACAATGCGAGTTATGAAATGGGCATGAGCTGAGCACTGCAGCTGGTGCTCTTGGATTGTCGATGGTGGCAATGAAACTGTGAAAATTCCTTTAATTCGAATCCGGATACCTCCCTCTCAGCTTCTTAAACAATTGCTCAAACAGCATATTTCAATAGTTCCGTCATCAAAGTCCTTAGCGAGTTAGACTTAATTAAAAGGGTACTGTGAAGCGTAGGAACAAAAATAGGTGATGTTAACTCGAATCTACGTTAATTTGTAGAACAAATAACTCATTCTGTACAACTCAATACACACGAGGGCGTTATGTTTAGGATTTTAGGCGCGTGCAATGAAGTAACTTTATGATTCTTAATTAGCCGAATAATTAGAACGATATTGGGTGCATCGATATGCCTGAAGATGATGCTTTTTATTGCTGACTTAAGAAATCGGGTTACGAAATAGCATAGTCGGCCTTATAATGTTCCCACTATTGGGACTCAGGCCAGGACTCTAGGAGAGGGAATGGGCCGTAATCTACCACGCCGGCCCAGTGCGTGTTTGTGTATGTCACATGTCTTCGAATTTTTGGTTCTAGGACATGCCGGTTTCCTTACGATGTTTTCTTTTACCGTTTTGAGAGCAGTGGTGATGAAATAAATTACACAAAGTAATGCGCCTGGCTGGGTTTGAACCCGCGACGTACAATCTCTTAGTCGGGGCCGTTATCACTCGGCAACCACTGCTGCCCACAGGTACGAAATACTGTGCTTGAACTTCAAATAATGTTACAGGTGGACTGTAACTTAAATCGTATAAAATATACTGAACGGTTTTTTAAATTTCTTTACAAAGCCCAAAATAATCAGAGCAGATGTTTCTAAACACCTGCTCGCTGCGCAGATAATATACTCATATCTATATATAAAAGGAGAAACTTACTGACTGACATAACAACGCACAGCCGAAGCTACTGGGAACAGGAGCGAAAAGCGAAAATTTTGCCCAAGCCCCCCTAGCCAAGTTACGATCGTTTCGTTTGGCCACGCCTCCGATTCCTTTGTTCTGACATCATCTCAACGCTCAGTCACGTGGTCAGAACAAGGGAATCGGAGGCGTGATCTACTCGAGGCATTCGACGCAAACGAAACGATCGTAACTTGGCTAGGGGGGAAGGTTTCCTTTTACGACGTAGGCGAGCACTAAGATAGGATTTTAAAAAATTCACCTTATAAGATGATGAAATGGGGATCCAAAGTTTGTATAGAGAAATCTACCTTCCCGCGAGCGAAACCGTGGGCAGAAGCTAGTATGACATATACAGCATGCATATATTAAGCCAATTACTCAAAGCATAATGATGCAGACATATTATTATATCAGATTACATTAGACAGAATGATCTCATTTTATTAAATCATAATTATTTTGTTTGCTAAAACACTGTTTGACGCCTACAGGATAATAATAATTAATGAGTTAGATAGGTAGAGGAAAATACTTAGAATCGTACACATACCAAATAATGTTATTAAATGTAGCACTAAAGTTGTCAAAAAATAAAAGGCTCGTTTTGACATCTGTCAAAGCGAATTCTTAAATAAGTACTTAAATACGCAAAAAGAATACTCGCAAGTACTTATATTTTTTTTTATTAATGATAGGCTCGCGTTTGACCATTACCATCTCACCTGATGGTAAGCGATGATGTGGTCGACGATGGAGTACGCTTGCCTAGAAGTAACCTATTCACTCTTGACTGAAAGACCCCCAAGTTGTAGCTATCAGGAAACACAGACTCCGGCAAGGAATTCCACTCCTTGGCTGTACGCATAATAAATGTGTTCTCAAAACGCTTTGTGCGTATGGGTGGGATGTCCACCATGTACCGGTGGCGCAACGCCGTACGTCTAGTGGTCCGATGATGGAACGGACTTGGTGAAATTAGATTGTGCAATTCCAGTGCACACTCCCCGAAATGTAAACGATAAAAAACCGACAGGCTAGCAACTTGGCGGCGATGCCCAAGGCTTTGGAGCTTCGACGCTAAAAAGTTTTTATTTCATACTTTTTAGTTGCGATACACTTATAAACTGAGTGCTTGTTTATCATGACAATTCCAATTAACTCAAACACATTAATAATTACATTGTTTTATTAAGAAGATCCTGTGTCAACCTTCCACCTCCATCATCAGATCAGTTCGACAGTACCTTATAGCCAAAGTGCATCTCATGACAATTTTAATAAGGCCAAACACAGCTAAGATACGAGTACATTGATTAATTACAAAGTTTCTGTGCCTACCTTCCGGCTCCATCATCATCATTAGATCACTTAGATGATAACATTTTCAACGTAAACATTCAGAACGATTCATTTATTTGTATTGTCATAGTCGCTTTACTATCTTCATTGTGATATTTATGTGAGTATAAAGTTCCGTTGACCATTTCTGATCTTTTGAAAAAGATCAGAAATTACTAAATGAGAAATGAATCAGAAATGAATCACTTAATCAAATATTACTTTTTGACTGTGAAAATACTTAAATGGTTAAGCAGTTCCCTCGATTCCTCATGGACCCCATCATCAGAACTGGATTTTGAAAAAAAATTGACTAATCTGGAAGCATATCCTTTTAGGGAAAAAAAAAACAAATCAGACCATAAACGACGGAGTTCTGAGGGCACAAACATAATCATCCTCATCCTTTTTTTGAAGTTGGTTCAAAATAAGTCGAATGTAATATTAATTGGTTACACTATTATAATATTAAGTTTTCGTAGACAGAGTAGACACCCTGTATTATCAACCCACAGTACCTATAAGAACAGTTTTGCAGTTTTCTTAGTGTTCAAATGTTCGGTTTGACCTTCAGTTAGACATCCACCCATACGTATAAAGCATTTGCGATAACCCTTTCGAACAAGCCCAGCCAGGAGCAAAAGACTACTGCGTTATGTAGTAGTCTACGAGCTTGTCATTCTTGTAAAAGTTTTCTTGGATATTGATTCATAAACTGCAAGAAGCAAGCTGACATCGTTCTCACGGGTATCGATGGTCACAGTCGCTAGTCGTAGTGCCCTGCTATTAGAGGAGGTGGGAGGCTAAGGCGTCAATTTTCTATGACATTGAAAGTTCAGCTAATATCTGTTTCGTCATTGTAAGCTCGATCGATTGCTTCGACTTGCATTTCTGGAAGTTTCCTTTTAGATTTTCTTCGTGTTTCTCAAAATAATAAGTAGCTAGGTATCTATTTATTTGGTTGGAGTTTTTTTTTAATTGTTATAAATTAGTGCTTGACTGCGATCCCATCTGATGGTAAGTAGTGATGCAATCGTTGATGGTGAGGCTTACTAGTTTATTAAGAGCCTATTCACTCTAGCCTTGAAGACACCTAAATTATAACTGGACGAGATGATCGCAGCAGGCAAGTTGTTCCAGTCCCTCGATGTTCGCGGCATAAACGACGAGGCGACGCTTGGTCCGGACGATGGAGGTTTCAACAAAGTAAGGATGGATACTCGCCGTTCGTCAGGTGGTCCGATAGTTTTTTTTTTTTTATTGATTTCTACCAGTCCTTGACTGCGATCCCACTTGATGGTAAGCAGAAATGCAATCATTGATGGTGAGGCGCACTAGTTTATTAAGAGCCTATTCACTCTAACCTTGAATACACCTAAATTATAGTTGTACGGGAAGACCGTAGCAGGCAAATTGTTCCAGACCTTCGATGTACGTGGTATAAACGACAAAGCGAAACGCTTAGTCCGGACCGCTAAAGAAAAGCGAACGCTTACTCGGCGTACGTCGGGTTGTCCGATGGTAGAAAGGAGATGGCGGAATCAAGTCATGCAATTTCCGCGCACACTCTCCAAAATGCAACCTGTAAAATACCGATAGGCTGGCTACCCTGCGCCTGTGCTCGAGGCCTTGTAGATTGGACTTAACCAAATCTGGATCCCCAATTAGCCTCTTCGCACGCCTTTCCACTGAGTCCAAGCTGCTAGATGGCATTTTGCAGCACCAGCCTATATGTGACTGCAGTACTCCCCACACGATCGGACCTGTGCTTTGTATAACATTAGAAGCTGTCCCGGTGTGAAGTGCCGTCGGACCTTTGCAAGAACGCCTAGTTTTCTAGCATCTACCTTGACTTTGGACTCAATGAACCGCCCAAAATTGAGGTCTGAGGAAATTTCAAATTCCCAAGAGCTGAAGCCGGTCGGAGCACTCCAGGGATACATTCTGAAAAGCAGGAGCCAAGGTGAACGGGCTCCTTTTGGCGGTGAACAGACACGCTTGTGTTTTGGCGGCGTTGAATCCTTCCAGATTGGTTTCGCCCCACTTGGAAACTGCCTGAAGTGAGACATTCCTACGCTCTACCACAGCCTCTCGTTCGGACCGGATTAGCTCCTTACTAGGTCAAGAACCTGGCAGGTATCTCTCTACAACTGCGCTATCATCTGCATACCCATAGATACCGGGCATCAGCAAATCTGAAGAACTGATACCTGAGGAACTCCGACATTAGTCGTTATGGGCTCTGGAAGCATACTCCAAAGGTTGGCGTGCCATACCCTGTCGAAGGCCTTCGAGACGTCTAAGGAGACAGCAATCGCTTCTCCACTCTTCTCGAGGGCCTCGTCCCACATGTAAGAGGTAAACACTAGTAGGTCCTCAGTACACCGATTGTTACGAGACCCATACTGTCGGTCACTGAAGAGATCGTTACCTTGCAGGTGTGCCATGAGGCGCGAGTTCAATACACGCTCCATAATCTTGCAAAGTATGAAGGTTATTGAAATCGGCCGATAGTTGGCAGGATCGGCACGAGTGCCCTTTTTGGGCACGGGTTGCACGTTGGCAAGCTTCCATGACTTGGGCACTATAGCAGTCCTAAATGAGAGGCGATACAAGCACGTCAATACAGGAGACAACTCAGGCGCATATGCCTTGAGAACTATTGCTGGTATACCATCTGGTCCACCAGCTTTATTCACGTCTAGACGACACAGTGCTCTCAAAACTTCTCTGTTCCATATGCGAACCCCGGACATTGAGATGTTGCAGTGAGGTAGAGTTGGTAGAGTAGCACTGCTAGTGTCAAGACGAGAATTATGGGCGAAGAGAGATGCAAAGAGACCTGCTTTCTCTCTCGCCGGGTGAGCCAGTGTTCCATCAAGTTTAACCAGCGGAGGCAATGTGGGCCTACAGAAGTTCGCTTCGACCGATTTGTCACGGGACCAAAATGCTTTGCTACCGGACAGCTGTGCAGAGAGCTTTGTGTCAATATGGGTAATGCGGTCAAACCGAGCCTTTTTAGTGACTTTTTGTAGGACTTGGCAGCAGCTCTCTTCTTTGAGCTTAGATCCGGAGCTTTGCGATCACGAGCGTCAACTCGTGAGAGAAACGCCGAATGCTTACGCTCTTCAGCTTGAAGGCAGTCGGTGTTGAACCATGGGTGAGCTGAGCCTCCGATGGGTACGTCTCTATATGGGATGAAAAACTCCATCGCTTGACGTATCACGGATATAGCATCCGCACAGCTCGACGGATTTTCAGAAGAGAAGCAGACCTGCTGCCTGCCTGCTGAAAACTGTCTGCTGGATAAGACGCAAAGAAGTGCCGCGTCTCATCCCAATCTGTTGACCTGTAACGCCATATTCTCCGTTCACCGCGTGAGTCGCAATTAGGTGGGGAGAAGCACGAAACAAACTTCACCAGACAGTGATCTGAAGTTCCAAGTGGTGAGGAAACTGTTACGATACATCTGTCCGGATCGGTAGTCAGCAGAAGGTCCAGACAATTGGCAGTATGACCAACTACATCAGGCACCTTTGTCGCTTGCTTTACCAACTGGGAGAGGCCCATCAATACTGCAAAGTTTCGCGCGTTTCTCTTCCAGCGTGGTCGGTCCTCTGGTACAGGAAAAGCTAGTCTTGGTGACAGGCGTTAAAATCCCCTAGAGCGACAAACTGCGCATTAGAGTGCCGATGCCTGTGCCTTATCGGTGGCCTCACTGAGGTGGCCAAATAGTTGAGTTGTCTCCTAGCCACCGCTGTGCAATCGGTATACACAGGTATAGACAATATTCTATTTTTATTTTTATTTTTACACCTTGTAAAAAGCTGTTTAATTAAAAACAAGTACTTAACTAAAACAATGTATTTTAATAGCTTTTTAGAAAGGCATTTTGCTCTTTTAAAGCTTTACGTAGTTGTTACAAATAGTTTGAAACGAATTGAGATCAAAGCAATACGGTAATTTTGGATACAGAGATTTACAGGTTTCTCAGGAAATCCCAATAGTTTACGATCGTAGTTGAGATCCTTGTAATTTTTAGGATTTATGTGTTTGCCTCATAAATTAACATAAAAAAATTAATAGCACAGCTATAACGTCATTGCTATTTTTCGTAAAGTTTTATTAGTATGATATGATGTCATGAATGTCGTAGGCAAGTAATTTTAAATTAGAGGCCAAGCTTATTTAAATACTATATTTTGAACGTAGTATAGACATAAACTCGTAGTATCTATTTATAAGTATTACGTGGTTAGTAGTTGTTAAAACGTTTTAACAATGCGAAGGAGGTAGATATTATTAGTCATCTAAGTAAAATGTTTACGTTTGTAGTGGTTGGTAATTAACCGTAAACATTTGGCTTGTTGAACAAACAAATTAAAACAAATCCACATTCGCAGGAATTAAATTAATCATTATGAAATTAGTGTCGGATCTTAATTGTTGTTTTAAAACCATTACACGTGTAATGTGTCCTATCATGACAGGTACTGTAGAACCTCTTTCATCGGTACTTCTTCAGAGAGTCTAGAACTGACACGTGATAAATCATCATCATCTTCCTGCCCTTGTCCCATCTTATTGGGGGTCGGCGCAACACGTTTTTTTCTTCCATTCTATCCTGTCAAAAGTCATACTATCACTAACTTCCTTTTGACACGTGATAAATAATAGTAGATTATTGACTTGCCAAGCGAACGCCGGCGTTTGCTCTCTCATTGTCTTTCTATTGTGTCGGTTGTAATTACGGTATTCGAAATGTTAAATCGCGGGCGGGATTTTGAATTCCGAACAAAACGAAGGTTGCTAACTTTATTCCCGAACGCCAGTGAGGGATTTATATAATTTAAGAGACCTGAAAAATAAAGAAACCTGAGTGAAATGAGGAATTCAAGCCACCCAAGACAAATATAGCTTTATCCCCATGTTGGATACTCTACTTTTTACACCATCTGTGAGATAAGTAAAGCAAATCATACATTAGAGAAATATAAATATTATTTAAAAGTTAATCTTAACTATCACTCAACATGTTTTGAGATTAGAAACAAACAAAATTCTAAGATTGTATAGGTTCAATTTTCTTTATCGCTCCCGCTTTTTGATTCCTTTTTTTTAGAAACTAGTTAGTACCACGGCCACGTTTTATTCTGTTTTTTTTTGGTAGTGGCCAGTTTGAATTTCGAATAAATTTCTTTGACGCACGTACATTTAGCTTACTTAATGTTGACGGTTTATCATGTTGGTCTTTGACGTTCCAAATTCAAATCACATTATTTCCTAGGGATCGCCCAAACTACATTATCTCCGGACAGAATGACTTTTCACTCGCCTATCGTCAACATCGAGCTTGGTTTAAAAGCTTGTTACTTCACCTAACGCAATCCAACGCGATGTTTAACGAAAAGGTAATTTGAAAATAGAGAGATAACTCTGTTAGCTACTCGAATATTTTAAAAAACTTGTTCCAGGAAATACGTGATCGGTTAAACCCTTTGAAGTTTTTGAAATAAATTGTCGTTATTTAGAATCTTGATTAAATTAGCAAGTCTTCTATTGTTATAATTTTTGACTTTTTAAATTTTTGATTAAATTATGAAGTGTCAAAATTCCCGCAAAAAAGCAGATCTTTACGGATTAGTTTTACACAAATTTATAAATTGATTTCAATAGAAGCCTAGACAATATCCACAAGACACTGTGTTTCCAAAATATCTAATGAAAAACGTGCAATAACGTAAATGGTTTTTAAATTTGGGTTTAGACCACATTTGTCGACTAAAACAGCGATCCTCTGTCTCAAGCATACTGTCCAATACTATGCAGCAAGGGAAACACCTGTATATGCGTGTTTTTTGGATCACTCCAAGGCATTCGACCTAGTTTCTTATGACTGCCTCTGGAAGAAGCTCCCCATGACACAGACCTTCCTGGGGGACTGATTGCTGTACTAAAGTGCTGGTACAACAACCAGTCCAACTGCATTAGATGGGCTGGTGGTTGTGGCTCTTCAACCTGTGTGTCAACCGGCTGATTTGTGAGCAACACGCCAATCGGTTGCTCCATTGACGGGCAATGTGTCAATAATATTAGTTACGCTGATGTTATGGTGTTGCTGAGCCCATCGATTAGTGCGTTAAGAAGGCTTCTCCGAATCTGTGAAGACTATGCGGTGACTCGGTCTCAGGTATAACTCAACAAAAAGCGAGCTCTTAGTGTTTAGGGGGAAAAATATAATAAGTGACATTGTGCCACCGGTTTAATTGGGCCGCTGAAAAGAGTCACTCGTTTTAAATATCTGGGACACTGGGTCACTGATAGTCTGTCGCATGAAGCTGACTTAGAGAGGGAATGTAGAGCATTGGCTCTCAGGTGTAACATACTGGCTCGCGGGTTCGCACGGTGTACGCGAGAGGTTAAAATAACACTGCTCAGGTCCTACTGCCAGTTGCTGTACACGTGCGCCCTGTGGGTCAGTTATACACGGGGCTCGTATAATGTTCTATGAGTCAACTATGCCTAATAACGCGTTCTGAGTAATGCTGGGGTTGCTGCGTTTCTGCAGCGCGTCGGGGATGTTCGCAGAAGCGCGTGTTTCGGATTTCGGCTCACTTCTGCGGCTGCAAATCGCATCACTAATGCGTCGGATGCACGACAGCCCCAATAGCCTCGTGGTTACTGTAGCCGGCGGGGTAGATGGTCTAATTGTGTCTCACTGGAAGGCGGTACAAAGACCGTCTTTCAGGTATGTGATGTTGGCTTATTATATGTTTTGTTGTTTTTAGTTAGTAAGTATCAATGTATTATTTTACTGGAAGTATGGTCTAATAATAAAGTTTATTATTATTATCGCGTAAGAACGGCTGTGTGAAAAACAGTGAAAATGTACGTCCCTTTGTCCTTTAAGTGATGGTTGTATGACATGTATTATAAAATGACAATATTGAACAGGTGGTGTAAAGAAGAAATAAACACTCATTAGAAATTTAAAAGAAGTCAGATTGTTAGATGAGCTGAGGAAGGCAGAACGATAAAGATATTTACTTTTTGTGGGCGAAGCTGGTGATAGAAGCTAGTTTTATACATTAATGCAAAATAATTGTTTTATTGGAATTAATTATAGCGCTTAAAGGCCTATTACACTACGCGATATTCAGCACACGATATTCAAACTGTCTTATTTTTTGTTTCGAGTAAGACCGGTCTAACCCTTATTACAGTACGCGACATCGACTAAGACTGTCTCAATTTCGAGTAGTGTAATAGGTTTTACGTGCATAAGTCTTTCTAGGTATTATATTTGGTCCGGTCCTGCCAATAGTCCGTATCTGCCTATAACAAAGAAAAAAAAAACAGTATTTTTGTTAAACAAATGGCATTTTTTGTTAGACATAAGAGCTGTTGAAACATTCGTTCGTATTTCATTTGTTCGTTCGACAAAATATTGTTGACGGCTGGTTGATGATCAAAGACCACAATATCTGGGATGATCACTGACTAAAGCATTTTCCAAGATTTTTTGCGAGTAAGTGTTCAAAACTTTATTTCAAGAAATAAGTCACTCTATGCTTACGTTGATGACAAAAAACTGCACGCAATATCGATTCATGAGTATATTAATGATGTCATCTTTCGGGAGTAAGGAGTAAAACTACGGGTGTAAGTAATGTAACCATGAAATTAGTGTTTATGATCTTGTTCTAGCAAGTATTATAAGAAGAATACGTAGATAGTGTGTATATATGTTGATTTCAATATAATATTTCTTGTCCAAACCCATGGGCTATTTTATAAATAACGAAATTGATATAATTCTGCTATATAAAATACACTACCATACCACCACTCGGCCAGTTAATTTCATTCATAACAACATTAAGTACTTGATTTACAATAAATCTTCGTATAGAACGCAATAATCCTTCACAAAAATATAGTGTACCTCAAGGTTTAATACTTGGTCACGTACTAACATGCGTGGTGGGTTATATTTTTATTGGTTCGTTTATTATGTCCTCCGTTCATACACTCGATGGCCACACCAGCGAGGTATGACTGTATGAGCTCATCGCTTCACTGTCCCGCCGCGACTTCGCGCAGTCTCAGTGGCGACTTCATAGCACACGCCCGTGTTTCAGTGTAAACATAGCCTATAAACATCGTGTTATTTTGAATTTGGAAGTGAATCACGATGGCGATTAGTAGATTGTCTATTGTCAAGTTTGTGGAACTGGTAATTATTTTAATATTATTATCTACTATAGTTTTAGTGCCTGCCACCTGCGCGTTATAAGGTCCAGTAGGCGAATTGAAAATGATCTTGTTTTTATTTGTAAACCGAATTCGTAATGCACTTTTTCATTTAACCTTGACTAACTACGTGAAAAAGTGGGCTGTAAGTACATCACGTGTTAATGTTATAATCAGTCGCTAGGGTAAAAATAAAATTGATTAAGTTGTGTTAACCGCAATTTGTAATATGGGATTTTAATGAGGTGATGTTATACCGATTATTCTCTTTGTATTTAGTTTTGCCTTTTTGTGTAAATCGCACATTTCGAATTATACCTTATAGTTGAAAATAAACATCAATCCTTCCTATATTGCCTATGAAGCCTGATCAAAAGACTAGCTTTCAACAAAATTAACGATCCAAGAAAGTTCTAAAAATAAATATTTACCACGTTTTATGTCGTAAACAAACGCTAACAAAAACAGTAGCCGAACACTATCAAGATACTAAGGGCGTTGACTTCTTTCACTTTCATTAGCCATACATACGAAAGAGACGGCAAAAGGGCAATATTACAATTACTTTCGAAACCAGAATAGATTGGACTGCATTCATTTGAATCAATGATGTTAACTTTTTTTTTAAATTATTGATAGGTTCGCATCTTACGAGCTATCTCACCAATGATATGGTTGATGATGAAGCACGCCTGCCTAGAAGTAAACTATTCACTCTTGACCTTAAAACCCTTTCATTAATAGTTTGAACATTACAATTGTTTAAAAAAATACATACAGACGAACATAGAATCTCCTCCGCTCTGAAGTCGGATAGCAAGATAGAAGCTTTTGTGACTGTGAAAATTTACAAAAGAACACTAATATTCGGTGTCAATTTATGAAGCAAGGAAGTTAGTTAACAAAAATGTAAAAAGTCAACTAGTGTTTGGTTGACTTATATAAGTTAACAAGCTATGAAGCTAAATCAATAGATGATACAATTTTCTGAAGTCCACCTATTATACCAAGATAGCATCTAACTTAAGAATTACTTGTCTTATATTCACTTCTGCAAGCATTTTTTCGTCATTCTCTTCATTATACGACTATTTGAGTCAACAATGTAAGAATTACTTATCATTGGATTACATCAGAGTCCATCAGCTATTCTTAGCAGCCTGACCTAAGCGTGTCCGAGTATCAACACTTTTGTTGACCGCTCTCGCACAAAGCGTCCGTAAATTGATTTAAACTTTATACATCAGCGTGTCTTCGTCGTCTTCAGAATTCAGTTTTCCTCATATTTGGAAACTTCTTTCTAATAAAAATTTAAAAGTTACTTAACTTTAAATATCAGTATTCGGAAACACATCCCCGGATATCGTAACCACGATGACCGTGGCGGTCCAAAGTATAAACAAACGATAAAATTCTTACTAAAAATAAATATGAAATCATTATACCATTCGACATGAGTAATGTGTGTATGTACTTATTAACGATAGCGTAATGGAACTTCAGCACGTTAATTTTTCTTGAAACTATTGACTTACAAATTTTTGCTTAGGAATTAGCATAGATACATTTCCTATTATCTTATGCATTTCTACTTGTAGACACCGTAAACATTCCAATGTATTTAGAATGGTGAACACAGGATGCCTACATGCCCGCATAAACTAATCGGGTCATGGTCCTATAAAAGTTGATTAAACGACTCGGTTTGACTTCGATCCACCTGGAAATCTTATCGCTACATTAATGCTTTCTGTTATCGAAAACAATGAATTCTTATTTTATCAACATTATTGTGTTTATTTTCGTTTGGGGTTATATTCCTAGGTAGTTTGGTAGATCCAAATCTTTTTTAACATGAAATATGTTACAAAGAAGCTATGATATCTGTTGATGAATACATAAAGCTGGCGTCTGTTTGGGTCTCTATTTATGACCTTAGTTATTATTACATTAACTATAT
The DNA here is from genome assembly GCA_949316375.1 of Mythimna vitellina. Lineage (NCBI taxonomy): Eukaryota > Metazoa > Arthropoda > Insecta > Lepidoptera > Noctuidae > Mythimna > Mythimna vitellina. Next base: position 8,709,400 of record OX438692.1, on the reverse strand, counting down.
AAAAAAAAAACAATAATCTGGGAAATCTAAGGCCAGTCTTACCAACGGGCAAATTATTACAAGGTTGTGAAAGTCAGTTAGGACAATAAGGATATCCAATTGCATCCGATTTGACTGGAAGTCAAAGGCAACATAGTTGCCAAATGGCTTGGCAGATTTTGATACTAAAAAAATTAAGATTATTGGTAATAACCTTCATAAGCTTACAGGAAGCATATTTCATTTGCCGGCAGCCCATTAGCATATCGCTTCTCAAATGGACTAGCCTCTCATTGTTTAATGCTATATTATGACGATATTACTTATGAGTGTAGTGTTTTACCAGGAAAATACAATATTTGCTACTCATAATATCAGGTGACGCCTCACCCACAGCAGTGGGGTAAAGGGTGATGAAGTATATGATGTCAATTGTTGACCCCTCTCTATTGATTGTCAAAACAAAGGCAAACTGAATATGACAAACTAAAGTATACTATATATGATATGTATTTAAAATTGACGTGGTTTAGTGTTAGTAGGTAGGTAGTTGATAGCTGTAGTGTTGTTTTGATTATTAAAATTTATGCGACTGAGACCTTAATAAAATAAAATAGGTACACTTTTTTTAATCGCATGTTTTTATACATATCGCTTATTTTATTTCAACATTATTAGCATAACGAGTAGGGTGAAGTATTTGCATTAAATAAATGTTACGCAATTTTAACACTAATGCTGTTACATATTCAGACAACAATATTTATTCTCGTATTACTTTAAATAGTTTCTGAGTGTGAAATAATAAAATTAAAAGTATTCGATATCTAGCAGAAATTAACAAGCCGTAAAAGACGAAGAAACATAAAACCAGTCTTCGGTCGTATATGGTTGTACAGCATTCTCATAGGCATGTCCAGCCGGCCACCATGATCACTTTTTTTAGAAGTGAAATCGCGTTCAAACGTGATATCTGACTACATACAGTTACCCGCTACAAGTGGTGAATAACTTGCTCTGTTTATGCCAATGTCTCGTAAAATATACGAAAAATATTTGCCTCCGACCACCTGTGGCTTAGCAGTCAATTTGTTTGCAATATTGACTGTATTAACAACTGAGTTTATTTTAAACTCAGATATTATAAATTCTTTATTCGATACGCTTGAGTTCTAGGTTTGTATATTAAACGGAAAGACATAATCGTATCTTGTCCAACTTCATCGTATTTCCGATAGATAAGGATATCACTATGAATTATTTGCTTAAATTTTATCACTTTGCTGTAGCAGATCCATGAATGTTTTCGTTTTTCGGAGTATTTGTCACTATCTGAGTTAATCATAGAGGTCACATGTTTGTCGATGACGTAGTACCACATGATGCACTCGAATTATGGCTCGGAGATAAGTCGGATTAAATGACAAAGTAGGACACACAAATTGCCCTGGGAGTTTAGAGTCATCTATTTGCTAACCAAGCACTTGGCGGAAACGATACTTGTCGTAAAAGCTTTCATATAGATGTGAGAATTAACAAGGACTTTATTATCATAAATAATAAGAATATCAAATCAGAAGTTGAAAAAACATTGAATAATGAAATCACTTCCTCAAGTTATGGCTTTATAAAAAGTATATCGTGTAGTACTTAATCATGACTAATTTTAGCTTCCGCTAATAGATACAAAGTGAACATAATAGCGTGTAGCTATGAATCAATGAATGATGACTGTTATCGCAACATTGCTTTTGGTATTTAAGATTCATGTAAACGATGTATTAGAACAATTAGTGGCTTTAGCATCTAGAGTTAGCCGAAAAAAAGTAGTACTTCACAACTAACATGCAATATTAAATTTCATAAAGTAATAATAAATTAGGACTGCTCGATAAATTCATATCAACATTTTTTATCGAACTTGTTGGAAAATAATAAGTACTGATAGATATCAAAAAGTTATTATGTAAACTAAACCCAGAGGCTTAATTTATCGATCACAAGTGATTGATGGTTAATAAGTGTGAATTCTAATTTACTAGTATATTTAGATGAATTTACAATGATTTATCTAAATATCTAACTGGTGTCAATATCCAAATACTTATCATTTTATGTATACTTTAAACATGTTTACATAGGTGTTTTTTTTTCGGTGGGAAAATCATCTTATGACATCCCCCTCTGTTGGGCGGAGCGGGAGATGGTGTCAGACTTTTACTGACTAAAAACCCACTCCTGTTCCTTTGTTGCCTTTCATATTAGGGCCGAGTCTTCCTTTCAGAATCAGACCTTTGGCCCCAGTAGGCTTCGACCCTGCTGGGCTCCTACAGTTGCTGACATATCCTTGAGGCCCGCGGGGAACAGTACGCGCCGTCGACGACTTGGGCTCGGTCCGGACGTTTACCGGACGGTCGGACGGCGAGCTACCCATTGTCCCGTCCGCAAGCCCGCGCCTGCGGTGGCCGGAAATCAGGATCGGAATCTCAGCGGCATGTTTACATAAGTAGTGTATGCATTATTACAAGTATACTATAGGTAGATGATTTGCACAAGTGATTCCAATACACGCCGCATAGATCTCATAAAGGGATATTATGCATATCTCCAATGATGAATAACAATAGAACTATTATAGTTTCTTTGTCTTTGTTTATGTGTTTAGCTACCATAATATACGTACCTACATAGGCATCAGTTTCACTTCTGCATGTAGTGCAATTTATTCGTTGCACGCAGAATCTACTTGTATAAATGAAAACATTCGCTTTCACTATCAACACCGTAATGTTTCAACTTTAAACTGGTTCCTTATTGCTATCAATAATGTTGTTGGCTCTTGGGCCTTGTCACATTAGAAATTTTTAGTTTTTCATTGGTATTCATCATAATCATTTCAGCCGAAAGACGTCCACTGTTGGACATAGGCCTCCCCCAAATGTCGCCACAATGACCGGTCCTGTGCGTCTCGCATCCATCGGATTCCCGCGAACCTCACCAGGTCATCGGTCCACCTTGTGGGAGGCCTTCCAACGCTGCGTCTTCCGGTACGTGGTCGCCATTCCAGAACCTTTCGTCCCCATCGACCACCTGTTCTGCGGGCAATGTGCCTTGTCCACTGCCACTTAAGCCACACACTGCCATTGGTATTACAGTAAAATTATTTTCGGTAACATGACTGCTTGAGCCTAAATTATAAAAGCCGCATGGATCGATTTTCAAAGTTAAGTATGTTTGATGAGGTCAGGCCGTTGATGGGTGACCATCTTAACTTAAAGATCCTCTGTGCCTCGGAAAGCACATTAAACCTGGCTGCTATTTGTGGATCTTTGACAGTCGTTACGGCTAATTAGAAGCCTGAAGATCGGGCAACGGTCTGCTTAGGGCTGTCATTTTACCCAGTTACTGAGTTGTAGTGGGTAGATAGGCAGCGGCTCTATGTAAAATATTAATATTTAACTGTATCCGGCTAGATTGGAAACCAACTCCAACAAATTAGTAAAAAAAAGCTAGGAAGTTTGATTGCCTCTTTGTGTTAGAAAAGAGACATTTTTAGTTTGCTAAAATTTTGTGTAAATTATTTAATAGGACTGTTAAAAATGGCAGTGCTTTGAATGAAGTAAAAGATCTACATTGCTGGCCATAAGCCACAACCAACAAGTCACTCAAAGACAAATAATTTTAAACAATTTCTCGCATCAAGCTTCCAACACTCTATGTTAGAAGCTGAAACTAGTTAGACTTCAACTTCATGATGGAATGGCGACAGCGACTGTCGCAACCTAGTGCTAAGTACGCCACAATTATGGCGGCAAGTCCCCTCTCTGAGAAGTAGCGTAGTGTTCCACGTGCGCCTCAAGGAGATGTCAGCAAAACTGTAGGGGCCCAGCAGGGTCGAAGCCTATTGGGGCTATGCTTGATGCGAAAGAGAACCCCGGGGCCCTGGAACGAAAGCGAAGAAGGAACAGGAGTGGGTTTTTAGTCAGTAGTCCGCCCAAGAGCAGGGGATGTCATTGGATGACTTTCCCACCGAAAAAAAAAGTTGGACTTCAACTGACTAAACTAAAGCCCAAACCCACCCAATAGTATTCCTTCAGCTGGCCATTGTATTCTAGGGCCGTAGTAACTCTTCCAAATAATTTCGCATCGCATGTCAAGCAACCTTGGTTTAACCTCATAAGCAACCAAAACCATTTACTAGTTTATTTTTAGCTATTCCTAGCTACATTATTAATATTGAAAGGGTATTTATTAGTAGCCATCGAAGTACTTACTTGTTATGTGTTCGAAGGCACGTCGCTGAGTAGGTCCTTAATAGGTATATTATAGTTCAATAAGGTCGCCTACCTTTAACACTTAGTCGTTGCCATTAGCCTCATTTATATAGGTGTTAACGATCTCTTAATTAAAGGGTGCGAGTTCAATCTAATCACGACATACCAATGAATCAATGTTTTTTTGGAATTATCTTACTCAGACCAATAAAAAAGTATTATTGGTCTGAGTTATTTTATAATAATTTTGATATGGCATGGAGTGTAAAATTATGCACAACAAAAGAAAATTATCCCCGTGATTCATTTTATTGGTTCATATGACAACCTTAAATATCACTACTTTGAAGTGTCTAGTGTGAAAGCGGAACCCGGGGCCCTGGGACGAAGGCAACGAAGGAACAGGAGTGGGTTTTTAATCAGTAAGAGTCTGACACTATCTCCCGTTCCGCCCAAGAGCGGGGATGTCATTAGGATGATTTTCCCACCCAATAAAAAAAAAAAAGTGTCTCCTGACTTTTTATAAATAAAAATGGGTATTAATAACACCATGAAAACACACCACACAACACACCACGCCTTGCATGTGTTCCGTGGCTTCCGCGGACAGGTGCTATAGAACAGCACAAAGTGAATAAGTGCAGTGGAAAGTGTTATGGGTTATTTTGGTGTAGTATGATAAGTCTTATTTACTAACAATAAATTGTATTTATTTTACTTTATATATATGCTACTCTGTAAGGTACCTATGTATCTATGGGCCAACATTCCCGAAAATAAATGATTTATTATCTATTATTATTAAAAATACTATTTGACATGACACTAGGAAATTCCCCAACAAACATCGTAAAAAAGAAGAAAGAAAGAAAACATGTTTATTTTGTCCAAATAGACGCACAATGAATTACAAAACATCAAACAAACAAAAACGAGTTTCACTGTCGGGCCATCTGTGGACCGGTTATAAACTGTGTTACTCTATAGACAAAACAGAACACAGTTATTTAGGTTGTCTGTTGCACTTCCGACATCAACCGACATCGACAGTGACAACATAACAAAATAAACGATACCTAATAAAAGATTTTTTTTTTTTAACAAATACGTCTCGAAGGCCTTCGACAGGGTATGGCACGCCAGCCTTTTGAGTAAGCTTCCAGCGTACGGCATTTCTCCTGGCCTGATTAACTGGGTAAAAGACTTTCTGAGTGAACGGTCTCTCCGAGTTGTTGTCGATGGATGCTCATCAGAGCCCATGACGACTAATGCCGGAGATCCTCAGGGGTCAGTTCTCTCTGCAACTCTTTTCCTGCTGCATATTAACGATCTGCTGATGCCCGGTATCTATGGGTATGCAGACGATAGCACAGTTGTAGAGAGGTACCTGCCAGGCCCTCGGGCCAGTAAGGAGCTAATTCGGTCCGAACGAGAGGCTATGGTAGAGCGTACGAATGTCTCACTTCAGGCAGTCTCCAAGTGGGGCGAAACCAATCTGGTAAGATTCAACACCGCCAAAACACAAGCGTGTCTGTTCACCGCTAAGAGGAGCCCGTTCACCTTGGCTCCCGCTTTTCAGAATGTATCCCTGGAGTGCACCGACCGCCTTCAACTCTTAGGAGTTGAAATTTCCTCAGATCTCAATTTCGAGCGGTTCATTGAGTCCAAAGCCAAGGTAGCTGCTAGAAAACTAGGCGTTCTTGCAAAGGTCCGACGGTTCTTCACACCGGGACAGCTTCTAATGTTATACAAAGCACAGGTCCGATCGTGTGTGGAGTACTGCAGTCACATATGGGCTGGTGCTGCAAAATGCCATCTAGCAGCTTTGGACTCAGTTGAAAGGCGTGCGAAGAGGCTAATTGGGGATCCAGATTTGGTTAAGTCCAATCTACAAAGCCTCGAGCACAGGCGCAGGGTAGCCAGCCTATCGGTATTTTATAGGTTACATTTTGGAGAGTGTGCGCGGGAACTGCATGACTTGATTCCGCCATCTCCTTTCTACCATCGGACAAACCGACGAACGGCAAGTATCCACCCTTACGTTGTTGAAACTTCAACGGTCCGGACTAAGCGTTTCGCTTCGTCGTTTATACTGCGTACATCGAAGGACTGGAACAATTTGCCTGCTGTGGTCTTCCCGTCCAACTATAATATAGGTGTCTTCAAGGCTAGAGTGAATAGGCTCTTAATAAACTAGTGCGCCGGACCATCAATGATTGCATCTCCGCTTACCATCAGGTGGGATCGCAATCAAGCACTGGTTTATATCAATAAAAAAAAAAATACAATATATAAATTCAAGTTAAGTCGCATATATGCCGTTGCTCAGTTTGTATCGTGACGCGGTAAATTCAGCAATCGACGGTGCGTAACATATACATACAGTCGAATAATTAGATAGGCTTTATTTTAGCACTTCAGTTACATGTAGGTACTTCTTAGTTTTCCTGTAACTGCGCAAACAATGGCATAGGAAGTACAATGATTTGTAATTTTGCGAATACTACTGAATGAGTCAAGGCAAACGGTGTAACCTCGACCTTCTATTAATATGTTTTATAATGTTTACCAATTTGTTTTTTTGTTGGAACATTTTATGTGATACGAACACTTACTAGATCATACAGACAGCGGCACGAATCTTGAGCGCTCGGCAAAAAGAGCGGGGATCGTTTTGCGCATCGTACAATATCGGCAAGCCAATCACTGTACAAGGATTGCACTCCCCGCCCCCGCATCTCTCTTCATACTATTAAAGAGACCCGATATTTCACTTCTGCGTGCTTCTGCGCAAGTAGAACTGTAGAAGTTAGCAGTCAAGATCCGTGCCGGTATTTACACTAACAATAGAATACTCTCTCAATAAGAAAAAATAGGTTTATCGAGTAAAGTTATAGGTAATAACTTTACTCGATAAACCTACTTTTTCTTTCTTTCCATACGATGCTCTGTTTAGTAGTGTCATAAAGAGGAGCGCTACTGATAGTGTACCTTATATTATTTGTCTACACTAATGTAAAAACTAATTATCGAAACTAAGCATAGGGATCTTCAAGGATACTTATAAATATATGTTTCACAGCACTATCACTATGTGATCCTACAGAAGTAACTGTACCAAAAAATTCTTAATTCATTGCAGTTTTCCTTATGTTCACGGTGTTCCCTTGACCTAAAAATACTTTAGGCAGATGTGACATTGCCATTGTAGGATGAGATAATGACTGATGTGGCCTATTTTTGTGTAATGATAATATTGTTTTTTTCTTTTATTCCATAGTTAAATATCAATGTACATAAAAAAGGTATCATAAAAAGTAAGTGAGCCTAATATATAATAAAAATTAGCTATAGAGCTATAGAGTAGCTGTAGTAGTAGTAGCTTTTTATATAATAATAAAAAGTAGGTATAACATCATAGTAATACCCCTTCAGCCGAAAGATGGTCACAGCTGACCATAGGCCTAAAACGACACCACAGCGACCGGATCAGTGTGTTTTACATTTATCAAATTCCCGTGACCCTAACCAGTCCATCGATCCACCTCGTGGGACGCCTTCCATCCAGTCAGTACATACTAATTAATCAAGTATTAAGAAATTAGATAATAAATTATTATTATTTAATTACTTAATGCTCAGTTTATTAATGTTCCATGAAAAAACTTCCATCAAACAAAGATATTGGTAATGTTTATGTTGAAATATGGAATGTTGACGGTAAAGTCAATAACACATATTTGAATGACTTAAATTTGGATAAGATAGTGTTTGATAAGTTTTGTTTTGGGATTGGCCCATGTACTTAATGCCCATGTACATATATTAAGTAGAAGAGTAGATAAGTAAGACCCTTTATAATTAATTATCTACCGATAAGTTCTCTTTCTAAAACATTGAAAATACCAAACAAAGTATTTGTTGGTTTTAAACGTATATTTTATTGGAAATTTAAAAATAATGAATAATACGATTGGTTGAAAACATGTAGTCATAGAAATTTATAAAACGTAATAAAGGTTTCTGAGTAAGTCACGGAGGTTTTAGTTGTTTCACTTCGTAATTAAATGAGTCACAGAAATAACAAAACAATTAACTGTTTTGTTATAGGTACACACTAGTTACTTATCACTAACCACATTACAACTAGTTTTTTAATTATCTTATATCGCCGGTTTTGCTGCCCTGGCGAATACAGAGTTTATTTTTCAAGACAGTGAATAGCGAAAACCCACTTAAAGTAGTCTCAGGCCCGATTTTGATGAAAAGTAAAACTTACTATTGGATATTTGTAAAGTCAATATTCCTTGCCAGGATCATTCATTCTAGAAGATAACTCTGTAATCAAAAGGAAAAAAATATTTTTATGGAGTTTTTCGCAGTGTGTTTTCTTCCATGTGATTTTTTTTTTAGACAACCCTGAATGAACGAAGATTACCTGGAAAAAAATGGGGTTACATCTGGTGCTAATCTAATATAAACAAAATTAAACTAATGAATACTAAAATAGACAACTAAATTAAATACAGTTAAAGACAAAAAAAAAATATCACAGTAATCTGATAAGTTTCTTTAAAAATCTTTTTAGCACACTGGCAATTATAATTGTTACACTAGACAAAATTGGATCAATTTATTTTCCAAAACATTTGGATCACAAGCAAAACATCGAGATTTCATTGAAAGTGCAGTCGACCTTATTTTAATGTACATCCTCAAAGACAAGGCCCCAAGGTGTCGAGCGGTTGGCCTCGGCATTAAATTGCGTGTTCAGTATGACATCATCGTTCCAGAACTGGTCGCGATATAATCTGTGGTTCGTCACCACACGCTAGAGAGGAGTTGCGTGCTATGACGTCAGCTGTGGGTATAGTAATACCAAGCCATTTTGGAATCGTGAGCTGTGACGAATACTAATGAATGAAGACGTCCACAAAAAAAAATAGGACGTAACTAGTACTAAGCTTTTGAAGAATTTACGAATATATTGTTAAAAATTACCGTTTAGAATACAGATAAAATTATTAATTTTAGGTCTTTTTACATCTCATGGGTAGGATGACAGCAGGACGAAAATATGCATCTTTTAGAGAAAAGTATAGGTAGCTACATTGTATTATTCCGACAGCTGTCACCCACACCTTTCTACAGCAATTATAGTGTAGGCTAATTTTTCAATTAACAGATAATCATTTTTATTTAAAAATAACTAAGCTGTATGACATATTTTTTAAACATATAAAGCTGTCAAACCGCCATTTTTATTCCTCGAGTAAAAGTAATTCGAATATTGTATAGTCCTTGGCACTCCTTGGTTCAATTGAAACTATAATATACTCAGTGTATCATTTTAAATAGTCAATTTTCTCCATTTCAGGCGCTGACATGCTCCTGCGTGGCCCTCCACTACCACAGCTACAATGTTGATCGCGAGACCGGAATGCTGGTGACCGGTACCTTCATCGGCTACCTCATCGTCTTCGCTGGAGCTGCTGCCGGTAAATACTTTCATTTGACAAAAGCAGGACAGGATATATAGGGTTCCGTACCATACATAGATATATAAAGAGGGGTGGGGGAGAGGCATTTAATTTACCCTTCGTCTTGCTTGACCTTGGTTTCAGAACTCGTATTTTATTTTGTCACAATGATTACGAGTAATAATAAATTCAGTGGTGTACCTAAATGAGACAGAAATGCTTAAGTGGCCAATCGACCAGTGAGGAAATTTTATATGACTTTTTTTTTGAGAAACTTATTGATATTATCAGAAGTTCATTAAAATCTTTCACACAATAGAAACGTGAACTGTATTTCTTTATATAATATATATGAATAATATTAAAAACAGTAGATACTAGAGATTAGTTAACTATAAATACTTTGAAATAAGAAAGTATATTTTACAAAAATTGGTCGGTTGGCTATTTTAGCAGAGTAACATCTTGTTCATAGCAGGTAAAGATGGAAAAGTACTATTCATTTGCGAATTGTGATGATCCAAGTTTATTAGTAATTGGTTTAGAGCCGATGACTCTACTCGCGTTCTTAAGAAATTAGCAACAGTCATTTGTGTGCTTAGCTTAGCATCAGTCATATTTCTTTCATGACGTATGCTAACTGTCATCTCTCATGACTTTATACAGAATTGGTCTGCATTTTTACGACTGTCCTGTTAATCTAGTGGTTCGATTCCCACCCAACACAAATGTTTTTGTGATGAACACGATCATTTGTTATGTGTCTGGGTGTAATTTATCTACAATACTCGAATGTATGTATTTAGAAATATATAAATATGTTTATCAGTTGTCTAGTACTCATAGCATAAGCTCTGCTTAGTTTGGCACTAGATGGCGTTGTGTGAAAGTTGCGGAATATTATTATTATATTTATACTAGCGATTCCTACAGACGCTGTCCTGTCCCCCTAGCCAAGTTACAATTGTTTCGTTCGCGCCGATCGCTTCGAGTAGGCCACGCCTCCGATTCCTTTGTTCAGACCACGTGATTGAGAGTTGAGATGGCGTCAGAACTAGCTTTTCGTTAGATAAAAAGAAATGAGAACCTATTTGCAGCGCCACCTACTCGGTTCAATTATATTTTCAAACCAACACTCAAATATACACACAAAATTTGATCCAGATCGGTCAAGCCACTTAGAAGGGGTTACAAACACACGTACCTACAGAAGAATTATATACAACATTAGTTTTAGTTTATGCGAAACCCAAAACACGTGACTAGTATTTTTATGTAAAGAATCTATGTACAAAATTTCATAACTGTAACATGAAAATCTCAAAGTTATAAGCTGGTTATGTTACCTGGTTGTCCGCACAAATACTTGGCTACGGGCCATCCGAGCGACTGTAGGGTTGTTTTGCTCCAGCATCCAGCTGTGCGCTGGCGCCTAATGCCCGCTATGACCTGCTGTGACCTGTGTTGTACTTAGTGTCGGTGATATCCAAGTTGTGACCTTTTTTTAAATATTATTGGGAAAAATTTAACATGGTGTAAAAATTATAAGAATCGATTCAGTTACTGATTCTGAACAAACTATATTCAGGTTTCGCGTATACTAAAATAATGTTGTATATAACGATATATTATATTTAGTCACCAAACTTTGGTCGAAGTTAAATTATAGCACCCGCACGGGCAGCCTTCAAGGTACTTGCTTCAAGTAACGGTTGCCGAGGTCGGCACGTAAATGGGTGACGATTCATTACATACCGTGATTCCTTTGTGCCTCCGAAAGGACGTTAAGCCTTTGTTACCTACTGTTCTGTATACATCGTTGACAGTCGTTACGGGTAGACAGATTCTTAGAAGTTTGACACCAATCTCTCCAAGGGTAACGTCATTGTATAGAGCCTTTTTATGAAGACTTCTTTTATATGATATAAACTAGTGCTTGACTGCGATTCCACTTGATAATAAGCAGTAATACAATCGTTGATGATGAAGCGCACTAGTTTATTAAGAGCGTATTCAGTCTAGCCTTGAAGACATCTTAATTATAATCGGACGGGAAGACCACAGCAGGCAAATTGTTCCTGTCCTTCGATGTACGCGGTATAAACGATAAGGCGAAACGTTTAGTTCGGACCGTAGAGGTGTTAATATCGTAAGCAACATTAATATCGTTATATATACAATTCTTCTGCATTTTTTTTTTCATTTATTATCATAATACAAAAGAATAGAATTTTCTAGGTTAAAAAGCAACCAAAAACCACTAAGGTTTAAACCCGTGAAAATATATATACACGTATGTGGTTTGTCAGCTAACTTTTCCTAAACGGCTTGACCGATTTGAATGAAATATACTGTGTATATTTAAGTGGGTTCCTGGAATTTTTGAAAATACAATTGGACCCGGCTTTGCAATCGAGCTCTTAATTTTTTTCTAACGAATAGCCAGCTTTTGGAGAGGACAACGTCTGTCGCGACTGCTAATCAAACTATAAAAAAATATTATTATGAAAAAAAAAAAACATTTTCATGAAATATTTTAATTATGGAAGAGAAAACCCATTCTTGCATAAAACGCAATTTGTTGCTTACGATGTTATTCCTGAAAAGTTTAGGTTTAGTATTGGTATTATCTATACATATAATAAAACAGTAAAATTATTTTGCGATGGTATTAATTGGCGCAAAAACTACTGAACCGATCCTGTTCAAATTTTGCATACATAATCCTTATAGGTCAGGGCAACTGATAGGCTATAAACTATCACGCTGTTTGCTATGGGGGGTGAGCAATAATCCAAAATGTAAGTATTGAACGACATTTGCCGCGAGTTCAATTCCCAGCTACAGTTAAAAATTTTGTCAGAATTTTGTCTTATTTTTTTGTATTAAAATAACTTTTACCATTTTTTCAAAATAAAATTGACATCTCTATTCGATGCCTTCTAAATATTTTGTAAAAACTAATCAAAACACATAATAAAATCAAAGCGACGAGAAAAATCACGTACTATAATGTTACATTATTCCATTTAGCTGCAAATTTAACTTCTAAAACGAAAATCATCACGCTATCATCGTTAGGGAGCCAACCAGTCAATTATGACGTTTATATAAGAACCTCTATTTTATGGTTTATTCATGGAAGACCGCAGCGCAGTGGTTTCGTATCTAGACTTTCATGTAATGTGAAGGTGGTTCAAATCCCATACGGCTCTCTTAGGAGACATTTTTGTTCTATTTTGTCATCGTTAATAAGATTTTTTTATATATTTTTGCATGCTTATAATTTTTTTTATATAAATCTACTTATATAAAATATCTGTAGAAATTTTTAGTGAAGTGCGTATTATTAATTTTAGAAATCGATGTAGATAACTTTTATACATTTAAATTGTGTGGAACTTGATAATTATCTTACTTAGGCTTTGTTTCATCGCAATGAAACAAAGCATATGAAAGACAAACGGTATGAAATCAAAGTTTTCAAGAAGTAAAATTTGACACCACACGCAACTCGCAACGCCATCTAAAGACTCAAAGTAGAAATAATGATGACAATGACGGTTGAACTTCATATTAAATTTGATAGATGGCATTGCGTATTTTACGTAATTTTCTGTTTGGCAGAAGAATGGCCATCGCCCACGTTTACAGTTATGGTTAAACTGGTGTTAGACGGAGGCATTTTTAACAATCCTACTGCTTATTTTTATTATATTTTTCCCATTATAGTAACAAGCTAATTGCCCGTGATTATTCAAGGGATACCAACCAAAGACGATAAAAGCAAATACCTATATGTATTTAATTATTCACTTTAAAATAACACGGCCACATTTTCGGAAGGGGTTACAGGGTACCTTGCGTTGGATGGACCCCAGGTGGACCGATGATCTGGTGAGGGTCGCGGGAATCCGATGGATGAGAGACTCACAGGACCGGTCATTATAGCGACACTTGGGGAGGTCTATGTCCAGCAGTGGACGTCTTTCGGCTGAAATAATAATAATGATGATGGCACCTTTTTTTAAGGGTAGAAATCATCCAATGACTTCTCCCGCTCTGGTTGGAGCGGGAGGACGTGTCAATCTTTTACTAACTAAAACTACACCTGTGTCTATCACTACGCGCTGTTGAGGATTGGGCTCGATCCTGTCAACTACAGGACGGCTAGCTACCCATTGCTCAACGTCCGGAAGCCCGCGTCTACCGTAATTGGTAGTCGGGGTCGGAATCTTGGCTCGGCGTGAGGCCGTTCGTTCCCTAACGCGTGCGGCCTCCGCCTTCGCTAGCATTACGGCTTTACAGAAAGAGGCGACCGCCTGCCATTACTCCTCGCTCTGGATCAGAGCCCGGCACGAGAGGTCACTGACGCCGATAGCCTCCACGAGGACACGGCGGTGCTCCGCCCTTGCAGGGCACATCTCCACTGTGTCCTCCGGCATGATGGCACCTTACAGATTAATAATGGTGTGTTTTATTATTTGCAGTCACTGCTTCATATAAAACGGGATCGAATGTGTTTTTCTGATCACAGTTCGACAACGTATGATGACTTACGTCGATATCTGGACGTTACCTCTTTGCAATGAGTGGTGACCAATAATGGAACAACCCTCTAAGGGAGGCCAGTCTCAGGGATAACACTTATCGGCTGCTACATTTGTTAACCGTAACTTCATTGTTTTATGGATAAGCTCAAGACAGTTGTGGGTGTTTTGAACGGTTTCTGTTCTGGGTTCGGTTGAAAGTACCCTGATATTACCATTTTGTGAATCGCCTGGAGGACTCGGTGTAGCATGCGGTGGAGGTCTATCCATCTTGAGTGAACCGCCGTGTCCTCATAGAGGCAATCGGCGTCAGTAATTTCTCGGTTTGGCCATCAATACGCGAGTTCGATTGAACGGGGATACACGCGCACAAGGTTTCGCCGTAGTTCATTCATAAGTTGGAAACTCTTCATAAGGTAGTTCCCACTATGGAAAAAACATTTGTCTTATATACGGGGATGTCAATTAAATACACGCCAAAATATCCTAGGTAAATGAACAAGTAATTCTAACGCCTAAAAAGATCAAACTGCAACAATCAATGCAAGCATGCTCTCGCCAATTCTTCATAAGTACTGTTGTGGAAGAAAATAGTTGATGATTTATTTATTTAATCCTTTATGCACAAATGTACAGCGGTGGACTTAATGCCTGCCGGATGATGATGGAAGTTTTTGGATTCACTTAAGGCTTTTCATTATCAGTGCACGTTATCCAGCTGAAGGTCGGTGTCCCGATTATGCTCCTTCGTTTATCTCTACCAAAGCTGTCTAACTGATTAAACTCTTCAGTGAAACGTTATTGGGGCGAAAATTGTAATGGGAGATAACTCTTTCGATCAATCTTGCAGCCCTAGCAGACATCGGCCCTAGAGGGCCCTATCCATTTGCTGAAATCTTTTTGAGTCGCGCGTAGAATACTACGCGCCGTCTATTTAGGACTGCTTTGACCAGACGGCCGGGCAGCACCATCGCAATCCCGTGTTTGCGATAGCTGGGAATTGCCTTGCGGCTTTCAACACCCGGAGCGTCCCTTGCAGCGACCGCTGAGGAGTCAGGATGTCCTATCCCTCATAGTTTCAGCCACCTTCTTTGATCGTAGTGCTTCACTGAAGGAGGCTACTGGTTGTCATTTTCTCCACCAATTGCCCCCATAAGGACAAGGCGGCGCCGGCGCTCCGACCAAGCGGGACTGACTTCCATCGTATGCTCCATCGTATTCTCCGGGCGATTCGCACAATGGTGAGACCCGAGTGTTTCTTCCCGCTGAATTCAATTCAGATACCTTCCGACACACCCACATCCGGTGAGTCCTGCACAAAGAGAGGATGCTGTGACGCTTCTGTAGACACTTCTCGAAGACAGGCATTACCTCTGCGATTTGATTGTGGCGTGCTCACTGTGGCGAGGGGTTAAAATCATACAATGTTGTTTTACCAGAACATAAACCAGAAACATACATATGCCCATGCATACATATGCCTTTTCCCTTGGGGAAGGCAGAAATGACAACTGCTACGACCCATACATGCTCTTTCTATTCATTGACGGTCATACATCTGGATCTGGATGAGTACATAACATGTTTCCTGAAGGTAATTTGCGTGTTTAACCGACTTCTAAAAAAGGAGGAGGTTCTCAATTTGGATATTTTTACCTTTAACCGTTTTATGTTAAAGTAAAATAAATTATTGCGATATTTTCGGAATGAATTGCAAGCACAGAGTGATTGTACAGTTTTACGAACTTAACGCGGACGAAGTCGCGGGCAACAGCTAGTTAGATATAATTATCCAGCTTCTGGGTCGTGATCAATAAAACCTGAGCTTTTGGCTCTCTGATTGGTGGACTCGCCAAACGTAATAAATGTGTCGATTGCGTTAAAGTAAAACAAACTCAAACTAAGCTCTCTGAAAACATTAGAAAACGATCTTAACATAACTGGGAAAAGGCTAGGCAAACTGATTTTAGAGAGGACAGAAGCTCAAATAGAACACCTGTTGCTACTTATTTGTGCACCTACTTAGTTTTTGTATCCTACTCAATAATACAAAATAGCGTGGTCTAATCGATATTGACGTCATGTTCCAGGTTACATCATGCAGACACCTACGCACAAACGGATTGACATTTTCTACTCGCTGGTCGGTGTAGCCTTGTTCGTCGCCAGCGGTGCCTTGATCATTGACAAGTAAGCATATACAACATATAACATAATATTGTAAAATGGAAGCATTGTAAAATCAATAATTTTTTTTTAAAGTTTAACCATGCAGTTTCTTGCCAGTTCTTCTCTATAGAAAACGACCAATTGGAACCGTGCGCTAGCTTCTGTCGTTTTATTGAGAAGTGCCCCCTATGTGAAATATTTTTTTTTTAACAAGCACACTTTCAGAATCGGCTACTGAATTAACTTTAGCTATTTTTAAAGTCGGTAATGTTTATATCCTAATATAATAAAGAATTATTTTAGAATAACAAATTTCTATTTTAATAAATCTTGATTGTATCACTAAATTAACTTAGGTATAGCTATTGTTATGTGCTAAAGCTAGTCATGAATAGTTAGAATTAGGAATTAGGTGGATATAGAGGCAATATGGATATAGAGGAAATGGATGTAGAGGCTTCACCAAGTTCAATAAAGTGGAATGTGTAATTTTAGCAAATACCATTTCTGCTCCTATACACTAAAAACAAAATAAACTAAAATCGTTGAGTTTAGCGCCATCTAACGGGAAGATAATCCAAGTTCGGACCGTAACCTAAACATGATATCGCATAAAACACTTGACTTCATAATACAAAACAATTTTAATCTATCGCCACCAACTCAAATATCGACTTTAGGTTTGCGTATTTTAAGTTGTGTTTTCAGCAACGATTTGTATAAAAAATTCCCAAAAAGTGATCTTTGTCATGCACGATATAGAATTTTTATTTACCATGACGTTTAAAGTAAGATTGTTTAATTCTTATTTCCAGTGTGGGTAAGAGATGGCGCTAGACAACCTGTATAGCTCTATCTCTTACCCACTCTGAAATAAGAAAAAAACAATCTTACTTTGAACGTCATGGTAACCCCGCAGAACTTGACAATTATTTCGAATTCTAAATTCATTTATACAAATCATGTTACAGGTGGCAACACGCTTACAAGAGCGATGAAAAGGACAAGAACTTGGCGAAGGCTTCCCTGGCTATCATCAACGGAGCCGTTCTTCTCGTAGACGCTGTCCTTACGCAGCGCGGAGGCTAAAACACTTACAACTTAATATTACGTGTGGCCACACCAAATAATGCCTGCTACCATATGTCGTGCAAATGCGTTCATGATTTTCATATGTGTAAGAGAGACAGAGCTATACAAGACCAATACCATCCGCTTTCGCACAACAGTATCATGATGGCAATGACACGTCGAAGTATGGAGGCTGCATTCTCAACTTCTGTAATACTTTAAATGTGATAAGATATTATTCGATATTATGTGAAGATATTTTTCTATACACGCACAATTTAAATATCCGAATGCATTTGAAGGAAATTTTCGACTATCAATTTTATAGGATAAAACTAAAATCACTTAGATTAGCATTTGAACGTAATAAGAAGCTCTCATATTTTTCTAAAGAAAGCATTTTTTTTCATTCTGACAGAACCAAAGTCTTTGAACAACATTTATCTGTGGCCATGCCAATTACATTTAGTTATACTAAGCCATGGTTCAATATTGAAACAAATTCTTCGGAACGAACAAAAAAGCTACATGATCAAAATAATATCACAATAAATCAATATTGAACCATTCCTGATTAATTTAGTAAATTATTTTTAGGATTTAATATTATATTGAAATAATTTAAGTACATAAACATCAAACTATATTAATGAAATAAAACATATACACAATAATTCATTAAATTAACTACACATCATATAATGTTTTGTGTAGTTATGATTCTATGTAAAAGTATTGTAATTCACTTTTAATACTGACTGCAATGGTACAAAATGAATTCAAAGTCTTTGACTTGATCTGGTTCACCTATGCTACCGTCGGAAGTCAAAAAGAGATAACTTAAAATTTTCGAAAATTCTGTTTTCGGTTGCATCGAAAAGCCTGAAACTTTCCGCATCAGGCAGTCCTGTCGAAAACACTGTAACTTTATGGGACCATGAAAAAGCACTGTCCATACTCACCTATTTTATAAACGCGAAAGTAACCGTTATTTGTATCTAAAGTACGGTTTAGCCGCTATATCGATATAAAAAAAAAATAACAAAGATATATCCTTGGACCTGGAGAAAGATTTAAAATATTTTTTATTAACATTCCATGCGGGCAGTGCCGCAGGCCGGAGTTATTTTTAAATATAATAAAAAAATTCTATTGCTGGTTTTCTCGAAACTCACTTAGATTAAGTTACCGTTTTTTGGCTTCTGAGGTAGTATGCAATAATATAGAAAAAAATAAGTTGTTTAACAGTGCCTTTCAAGCTTAATGCAATAATTTTGATACTACTTTATATTTTATCGATATCTTTATTGTATAATACTATTTCAAATCATAAACTACTATGGGTGAATGAACTAGTCCGCTTGTAAACCTGGTTATTATTAAAAAGAAAAACAATATCTATTCATTGTTGTTGTAGCTCAGATAAAGCTTAGCTGATAAAACAAGTTATTTAAGTATTTTCGTGAAGCTGATATGCTGCCTAAGTTATATTACTTAAAAACAACATTACACAACCATTTGCATTTTTATATGATATTATATACACATTGTAAAGTTTTTGTTTCTACAATAAATCACTATAAAATAAAATGAGATTTTAACTCGATATGTTTTTCGATGGTTTTTCTGTTCAGTAGGTTTGCCTGTGTTTATTTTCATACAATATTTTATACTAAACAAAAAATAACAATAAATAAAAATCTTTTTCTGTAAACAGCAACACAATTTGGTATACTGAAGCAGCAATTAGCATTTTAAATTTTGACATGAAAAAGAGTGGGGGCGTGGTAGGTTTTGTTCGCTATGTCTTTTGTACACACATAATCTAATGGCGGTGACGTCACATTTTAGTGTGCATTCTTATGCTGTTACTTGACAGTTTTCGGAAGGAAAACCTCAAGTTGTCATGTCAAACAGATTTGAATGGTTTCTAAACTTACTTAATATTGAACGGATATGAAAAATCTTCTATAATTTGCTACTTTGGATAAAGATTGGCAAAAATAATTTAAAAAAAAATGAGACAATCAGCCACTTGAAAATGTACAAAGTGTACATTTGGTAAAATTTTATGACACTCTCCATTAAGGGCGCCTTCAAATTAACAAAGTAGCGCGCCGCGCGACCACAGTTGCTGTTTTTTATTATGCTGCTTTTTCGGGTTCCGTACCCCACAAGGAAAAAAAATGGTACCCCTATAGGATCACTGTGTTGTCTGTCCGTCCGTCTGTCTGTCTGTCTGTCAAGACCCTTTATTTCGGAAACGCATGAAGGTATCGTATTGAAATTAAAACCATATACTAAACTCTGCGGTCCCTTGAGGCTGTGAAAAAATCAGACTTCTAAGTTAATGAAAAAAAAAAGATACGGCCGTTTATGTTGCAAAAAACGTATATTTTGATACTCAAAGGAATCAAAATTCATAGAGTACTTCCCGTTGACCCAGAATCCTGAAATTTGATATAAAGCAAATTCTTATAGCACAAGTATAGGAATAAATCGGAAAACAGTAAATTTAAAGTTAAGTCACAAAAAAAAAAACGGTTCGTAATTTTTTTCGAGATTTCATTCGGGAATTGAAATATTTACATAATTGGAGTTTGTATAGAACCCTCAGAGTGCAAGTCCGACTTGCACGTGCCCAGTGTTTATTTGTATGGAATAAAAAAACAGCGCGACGGCAGCGCTGCTGCAGCGTTGCCGTCGCGCGGCATTTTGCGGCTAATTTGAAGGCGCCCTAACTCGCCGTTGTTGTGTTTGTTAACAAACAAAGTAAAAGACATACTTTATATAATATAAGGTTTGCTTTGAACATAATTATATGATTCTGTATATGCCTCTGACATTGATAAGTGTAAATAAAAGTAGAGTAACAGTACATATAACGTTAATTTACTAACGTCAATTATGATGGCCACATTAATGTAAATTATACCTTTTTCCGCCATGATATGTGACAACTTATGAAAGTAGTTTCCAACATTTCAAGAAAAAAAGGTCAGTTACCAACTTGCCGTAGTCTGTGTGCAGTTAGTGTGTTCTTCCTAAATATTAACTGTGTATAATGACAAAAGTTATCAAAATTTTAACTCTATTACACTTCCTTATGTTTTCTTATTGTTTTGCAACATCTAAGCTTATAAAAGCAGCAGTGAATATTTCAAGCACCTACTACAACCACCATTTTACAACAACTGTTATTTGGAAACTTAATGACTCCGAATATGTCAATGAATATTTGAAGGACTACCCCGGTTCTGTCGTTCTCAGTCCCTGGTCTACTTTTAATGACACGAAAATTCGCAACATCAACGAAACAGTTGGATTCAAACAAACCATCTATTTTGCCAATGACTTATATGATTACGAAATTATAATGCAACTCATAAATGAGGTGATACGATTCCCCATTCGTTTCATGCTAGTATTGGAAAACCCTGCTAAGTCGATTGAAGAACTATCTGCTTACATTGAAGTGACTTCGAAGAATGATCAAGCAGACGTAATCATAATAAGCGCCAATGAGACCGGAGAAGTAACACTGTCGACATTCTTTCCTTACAGTGATGGATGCTGCGCAAATTACACACCTATATTTTTAAAGTATGGCGATAATATGTTTCCCAAAAAGTTTAGCAACTTCTACCAGTGTCCGATCAGGACGGCTTTGCTAGAATATTTTCCCTACGTAACGATAAAAATGGAAAACGGTACTATTACTTCTGTTGATGGTTACGACGGCAAAGTACTTATGATTATACTGAATAAATTAAACGCCTCATTAGAAGTTACCTCTGCTTATAACAACAGTGTATTTGGATCTTACGTAAATGGAACAGCAACGGGCTCCATTGGTGATCTGGCTACTGAAAAAGCAGATATACTTATTCCGGCTGATATTCTTACAGAGAAAAGATACACTGTCACTTTACCATCTCATACGTATCACACTGTCGATATCCGATGGGTCGGACGTCGGCAACGCGAAGTTTCTGATTGGCTCAAATTCATTGTTCCAGATAAAACAAACTTTACTTATCTACACGGACTGGTATATATTTCATTTGTAGTCGTATCTATGCTAGTTAAAAAGTGTAAGCCTCTTTTGACGAAGGCATCAAACGGTATATTCTATCAATCATTCATTATATTATTGGGTCAGTCAGCTAAATTCGTAACTAAATCATGGCTACTCAATTCTCTTTTTGTTCTTTGGATTTGGTTTTGTATCTTTTTTCGAATGGATTATCAAGCAGATCTTGTCGATGCCTTGCAGACTTTAGACTTAGAACCACCTTTTGAGTCAATCGAAGACGCAATAACAAAAGTGGATGGTTATGGTGGCGTGGAAGTAGTAGTTGAATATTATAAAGATACTCCCTTGGAAAGTAATTACAAAGTTATACCAATGAACGAGTTAAGAACATACATCCGACGTATCTTTGAAGGTGAAAATTTTCTTCTTGCTACAGATGTCGCTTTAGTTCGTTCCCTGGATCCGTATATTCAAATTTTAAAGAAACGAATAAGTGCAACTGGTGCAAGTTTCTACATGCGCCCTGGATGGCCGGCTGCTAAAGACGTAGACGATGTAATTTTCAGTCTAGTTGAAGCTGGGTTTATTGAAAATCTATTAAACGATGATAATAACCAAAAATGGATTTTTAATAGAAAGAACAAAAATGATGCACATAATCCGGCAGGTTTAAGTTTGGCAAAACTGAGCATTTTGTTTTACGCTTTAGCCTTCATGTGGGTGATTTGTTTCGGTGTTTTGCTTATGGAAATTAAACACCATAAAAATAAGTTGAAAAAGTCGTGGATGGAATGAAATAGAAAATGTTTGAGCACCTGTACAGGGTAGCCAACGCGGATGTATACAATATTAAACTAAGATAATTTTTCATTATTCTATTAAACAGACTTCTTCTGACTTAAAAAATGTATGATTTTGTCGTGTGCTACCTTGCCCTACGATGGCTACAATACGTAGGGCCATAGCACAGCCCCTACGATTTGCTGACATCTCCTTGAGGCGCGGGTGGCTACGCGTTATTGACAACTTGGGCTCGCTCTGGACGGTTATCGGACGTCCGGACGGCGTGCTACCCTTTGCTGGAGGCGAATGCCTGCGATTCCTCTTCGCTCCGGACCATGGTCTGTACCAAAGCCCGGCGCGAGAGATCGTTACCGCCGATCGCCCCAAGGTCGGCTTCCAGTATAACCGGATGCGGTTGAATACCAGTATTTTACACGGAGAGACTACCGATCAGACCTTCACAACCCTGTAAGAGAGCAACACGATACTTCTTGGATAGACTGACGGTCCGAGTTTCTGGCGTCTGACTACCTGTAACGACTGTCAAAGATCTACGAATGAAAACCGAGAAAAACTGATGAGATATAATTTAGAAATAGTTATTTTCTTTGTGTGAGTTTATTTTTTATTACTATCAATAGTTTTTAACAAGTTGGACCATGATGTTCGAAATATAAAAATTAATTAATTTGAATTTGAAATGATGACGTATAAAATTTTTATATATTGTATTTGAGCACCCTAAATAATATCGGAAATGCACGTTTTTGTCTTTAAAAGTTATCGTTGAAATGTTAAAGAATTAAACTGTCATCATCTGTATCGGAGTGGTGTTATTATTTGGTTGTAAGTATGTACATTTCCAAAATAACTAAGTAGTACTCTATTGAGTTTCCGTGAGGGACAGGAACAATTAGCGTGATGTGTTAGCTAGCCTGGTGACCTGATTGAACCTGGTTAATTATTCCACGTTACAGAAAATAGAGGGGTCGAATTATTAGATAACTTGGTTGGTGTTATTAGCGCTATTTAGGATTTGTGGATCAGTGATTTCGTTTTTCTGACATTTTATCATAACATTATCACATTTAGTTTATACAAACAGATGTATTATAAACTTCCGTGTACTTGTGGAGGCGATCGCCAGTAATGGACTCTCGCGTCGAGAAAGATGCGGTCGCCCCCTATGTTCGTATGTTTCCAAAGAGAGCCGCACGCTTGAGACAACGGGCAGCCTCCTGACCCAGCCACCGCGACTAGGGACGCCCAAAGCGTCGGGAGTCGCAGGGCCAAGGGGCAGGGGGTATATCACCTTTTACCTATACATACATATTTAATAAATAAAATTGAAATATTTGATACCTCTAACAACACCGCATTTTTTTTTTTTATTTGGACCAAAAGGCGTTGTGCTGTTTTATGCGTCTATTATAACGTAAACCTACCTAGCCTTAAATCTAATTGAATCGTTTATTATGGGAAGTACACTAGTCCATACTTTTTCGTAATTTAAGTATGTGGCAACACTTTACGTTAACACTTTTCTGCATCAAGTAAAATCATAAACCTTCATCTGGTGCAGTGGCGGGTCGAAATACGCCCCAACGATATTTCCGCTAGTCTGGGAAGGTCTTTCTCGATCCACTAGCACTAGGTTAAATTAAAATACTATCACTTTGTAAAAACAATTTTATATAATGTTGTATAAAATTCTTTATCCTTAGGTTCGATTCGTCCCGAGTTTCACCAAGCAGAAAATGAGAAATAAACCAGGAAAAGCGGCAGGCCGATATACATCCCCAGCTCCGCCCAAGAGCGGGCGATGTCATTAGATGATTTTCCCACTCTAAAAAAAAAAGCCGTCAATGCTTGTTAGGCCGAAAAGGGAATTTTGTGATGTTATGATGGGGAACACGGAGGAAACTCTCAGGATTCATTTTAAAGGAGGATACCGGATTTTGTATGTCCACCGTCCCTACCCTCCAACAGACATGGGATACATGTCAGTTTGTTCATTCTTATCCACAAAAGACAAAACAGCTGATTTGGTTTTTAAAATATATGGGGTATTTATTTAATTAATAAAAAACTTGTAGAAATTAATGCATTTAATTTTCCATACAAGACATACCTTTACTATTTGTCATCTATTACAATATGATTAAGCCTTTGTGCTGGTGCATTAAAATTAATGTGTCTCCGTAACCCCTTGTACCATACAATGAATATTAAGTGCGCACAACTTAGGTTAGGTTAGGTCAGGTTAGGTTAAAATATGATGTTTTATAAAACCTAAACCCCATTCTTTGAGATATGTCACCTTTTCTCTGAGAAATGTCACCATAATAAAAAATACTTTATTCAACTAGACGTTTCGAATAACACCGGTTTCAAATCTGTTGGTGGGTGGGGACAATTTTACGCAATGCCCTTTTTGAAATATTATACAAAGATTTCAAATAAGTAATTACATTTTTTTTGTTGACCATACTTTTAAAGTACTTGTATTTTGCGACGAAGGACAAACCGACAAAAAAGATGAACTTCAATGTATCTTTGTTTAGTCAACTTCAATATGTCTCCCAGAAATCAGGGTATTTCCAAGTGAGAGAGTTCATTGATAATTATAATGTCACATTTGAATTCAATCATATAATAGAAGAGAAGATGTAATCTTGCTTGTCAGAAAGGCGTATATGATATGTGCCTTTAAACGATAAAAAGGAAATAGAAAGTAAGTGTTCACATTCCATCAAAATATCAGGAATTTTGTAACCAGATTACTAAATAGCTGATTACTAAATCCGTAACAAAAACAATTATATTAAAAAAACGAATATTGACATGTTTCCGTTTTTATAACAATAAAGTCAAGTGTTTTATAAAAACAATGTAGTTACTCATTTAAATATTTTTATTTTTAACATTTTTTGCCACTTCGAATGGCAAAAATATAAAAACACGAACAAGAACGCAGGCGCAATTATTTTAGAAAGATCTATAAATTTCTATACACTATTTTGCACCTTTTTTTTCAACAGAAAGTTTTTCATCTCCTATAAGTCTGCTAGACGTTCGCCTTTACCAAAATAATCGATTTAATTTTAAACTTAGAACACATTGTAGTCAATTTAGAAAATATTCGCCATAGTAAAATTTGTCAAAATAGAAAATGATTCTTTAAAAAATGATTCATGAATTTTAAGATATCAAACAAAATAGCAACCTACTAATTGTGTTTGTACGGCACGGTTTGGGATGATTCTCAAATATTCAGTACGCTACAGCCGGCGAGCGAGCCTCCACCAAATGAACCTGGTTCTATTTCGGATATATTCTGACAACTATATCATTAATTCATAATAAGTATTTTATTCAAGCCCCAGTTTTATATTTTGGGGAATTAATTAAATATACATATATAAACCTTTTATGACAACGGTAGACTTACGTTTTTAAAAAGACCGCAGGGTTTTTATTTATATATATATATATATATATATATATATATATATATATATATATATATATGTATATGTCGTAGTCAGATGTTAGATTTGATCAATTCATGATATGGCTAACTAAAACTGACCAGCCCCCCTAGCCAAGTTACAACCGTTTCGTGTCGGATTCCGTTCTCTAATCGGTAACGCCTAGGTGTCAGCAATTGTAGAAAACGATAAGTTAGTAGCCATGTTGACGCACCTGAATCGGCCGCTCGTTCTACAATGTAGCGTTTGTATAACAAAGGAGCGTAGCGTAAAGTAGCGTTGAACATTGTAGAAACGATAACAATTCATTCTATCATTTTGAACGATGTAAACTTGGCTACGGATTTTATATTCGTTTGTTCTGACCACGTGACTTTACGTTGAGATGATGTCATTCCTATGCATTTGATTCGTTTTCGACTAGCGTTAACGATTGCAGATTACCAACTTAGCTAGGGGTGCAGATCGCTTTAACGTTAACGTTAACGTTAACGATAATATATCAATCCTCGTTTAGCCTTATCATTAATGTAAGATTTCTGTGCATCAAAATATCATTCTTAACTAAAAATACTTATTGTACACCAAATATTACTGAACTCTTTACAATTATTAAAGGACTTGCATTGGACCCCGACTCGGACAGGTTAGGTTACAAGGGGATGGCATAGTCTCGTGAGCAACCGAATCGAGTGAACACAGACCCCACCATCTCCTAACCGAACCTACATATTTTAATTCACAATTCGTTTTTTGATAAAAAACATATTTTATAGTAGAAAACATGAATACATTAGGAACAGTGAAACCATTTTACGATATGATCAGCCATGTTTGACCATATCCTGAAATAATCATACATTTAGCTGAAATAGCATTTCATGAAATGCTCGGTTACATTATGAAGTGATCAATTCAAAGATCTGGCCACGACATATTATACTGCCCAAGTAGGTAAATACGCGGGCATTGTTTGGAGACTGTGCGGAAGAGTGGAGACTTTATCTCCTGCCATTAGTAAGTACTTAGCCTAATTTGTGCAATTAACTAAGCACTGTAGGTAGACTCATAAGTATATTTATTCTCTCTTTTTAATGACTTACGATCGATCCCATTCCAAGACAACAAATATCACAGGCACACAACAGCTAAAAGCTTTCCAACCAAAAATAAGCTCAGTCGTACGGAATATAATATGTTACTGCATTCAGAAAATAGTTACTCGTAGTAATAATATTCGTAGTTCTAAGAAAACCACTCGTATAGGTAGGACTCCTAAAATAATTATCGAAATTATATCAGAAACCGAGGTGGAAATTGGCAAACATTGCGGCCAAGTACCGATTCCATTTGCCAATGAAATACAAACATAGGTAGCCCACATTTGATCAAACCAATCCAGAACTTGCTCTCAGTACCGTGCATAATTTAATTGCATCATGAATATCTTCGGCTGAGAACTACTGCCTTCTGCAAGTACTTGTGTTATTTGATTGAATATAATATACTTCTATGGCGGGAGCTAAAATTATATCTATTGTATTAAGGTCACATAAACATTTTAGTCTTATTTTTACAAACTACGAAAGATAACAAGCATCATTATTGAATTTGCGAAGTGTCGAAATATACGTTTTTTACGACATAAACGGCTTTATCTTTTTTTTTTCGTTACTTAGAAGTTTGATTTTTTCACATCTTTAAGGGACCACAGACGAGTATATGGTTTTAATTTCAACTCGGTATTAATTTAACGTTACATAAAGGGTTTTGACAGACAGAGACCGACAACAAAGTGATCCTATAAGGGTTCCGTTTTTTCCTTTTGAGGTACGGAACCCTAAAAAGAAAAAAATATGCAGATCCTTTCTGGCTTCAGATCGTTTGCCTGTTTCCGCAACCTCTACAGTTAGGTTTAGTTCATCTAAAAGGTTCTTCACAGTTATAAATCTTGTGTACTCAATAAAGTTACCTGTTTCATTACGTAACATTACCAAAAGTTCTAATGGTTTTGGTATCCACCTGTAGAGTGGAGCTACTGTCTCTAGAACTAATTGGACTGAAATATTTATTAAACGTTTTCACCTCTTATCTAAAATGGAGGTCTTATGAAGACGAACTATCTTATTATTATGAAGCTTAATGTTTCAATCCAGCACTACTGATTCGATTACCTGTGTTTAAATAGTTTGATTCTCGTTCTTGTCGTATTCGCGGTTGTGGTCCAGTTTCGCAGTCGCACTGGGCCCGCGTGGTGGATTATTACCTATTCCCTCTCCTAGAGAGGGGGCCTGAGTTCCAACAGTGGGAACATTATAAGGCCAACTATGCTATATGCTATGCTATGCTTTGTCTATTTTTTATTCTATTTATCTTGATTTAAGACAATTGATTTCAATGTTTATCTCGGCTCCAACTAAAAATCGTATAAATTGTTTTTAGCTGAATGCCGCCTGGCAGTATGGTTTGCCCAGTGGCTGAGCTATCGGTGCATCCGATGTGTGTCGCGGATTCGGTTCCCGTACTGTTCACATTTTTGTATGGCCTACATCTGTCTGTACCTGTCTGTGTGTACAACTATTTAGTTGCTCTAGTCCTGGGTGTCTTAATTATGTAAGTTTACATTTTTTTTAAGACATCCACGATATAGGAGTAATTCCTAGTAAGCTGACGTTTTTATTTTAAAAACATACCAAATTTGGCCTAAATAAATAATATAATTTATGTAGGTACTGTTTTCAGAAACATTCGATGATGTTGCACTGGTGCACTTTCTTCGTTGCTTTCATTCAAATTACTATTCTTATTTTAGTGTGACTGCAAAGTAGAAAATATCAAGTTTACATTTTGACCAAGAAAATCTATGTAAATGTATGTATATCTATATTGTTGCCGATTTATATGCGACGGCATATATTATCTCCATCTTGAGAATTCTGTATCTATGTATTTATTTGGTTGTAGATACGATATTGTCGATATACATGATTTGCCCATATATCTGATATTTTTATTCAAACGCGTCAACTTTTGAAGCGTCGAATATTTTTCGAAAAAGTTCTTTGAAAGATTTCTCGCGAAATGCCGCATGCCGTTGCGGTCTCGTTTAAAGTACTAATGGATTAAGTTAATAATTCTTCAGAGAGCAGAGAATTTTACTTATAATCATCGGCCCCAGTCTATTTAGACCTTGCTCATTATACATTTACTTGCTTGCATATTATCATTTCATAAAGTTTTTTTTTAATAAGTAATAACTGTAAATGTTAAATTAAATAAATTACGGTCATTTAGGTTCTTTATACTGGATTTGCAGAGCAGTTGTGACCGAGTGGTAAAAGCCCCGACTTTCGAGTTGTAGGTCGCGGGTTCAAACCCAGCCAAGTGCATTACTTTGTGTAATTTATTTCATCATCTCTCAAAATGGTGAAGAAAAACATCGTGAGGAAACCAGCATGTCCTAGAACCAAAAAAATCGAAGACTTGTAACATTCACCAACCCACACTGGGCCCGCGTGGTGGATTATGGCCCATTCCTTCTCCTGGAGAGGAGGAATGAGTCACAGCAGTGGGAACATTAAAAGGCTGATTATTCTATGCTATTATTATACTACGGGATTGTTCGAAAGGAATCAACACGGCCCTAGAAAGCAAAGAGCAACTAAACGAACACGGATGGATTAAGTCAGTAAAAATCTGAACCTCCCTTTCTATCCACCCAGAACGGAAAAAGATTTCCAAACCCCAAAGAAAGCATGTGGTCGAATCACATTCACAACACATAAAAACTGTAGCTTACCAAACTTTACAAGAGCTTTACTTTTCTGCCCTTCTAATTAAAATGGTCATTCACAACGATATCCTAGAGTGAACCTTAATCCGAATCCATTTATCAAAAATATTTTAATCGTAAAAGACTAGTTTGACAAATACGTGCTCTAATTTGGAATATGCTCAAAGAATAATGCATGCGCCCGTTTGGTCCGGCACTCATCCGTTTGCTGGCTATCTGCAACGGGCCCGATAACCATAAATTGCCAGCGGCGCTACCGGACTGGGAAACTTTTGTCTCCAACCGATTTTTGTGCCCAATGATACATCATTATCTTTATAGCTCATATTTTTTATGAATAATGGGATCCGATTTGAAAAGTTCTATGATTTGTGTTCGAATACGGTTGCTTGGCAATGTGCAGACTGCAATGCTGTTACCTTTTGAGATTGAAACTTTTGATCTTCGATTATGGTGTTATCGATATCGTAGGAACGGTTAGTAAATGTTAGTAAAGTCAGTCGAAGACCGATTTTAACACAAAATTAGAATACATTTTATTTATGAGGACCGCATTTGACTGGCCGGTTTGTCTAGAGGTTAGTGACCCTGAGTGCTATGCCGAAGGTCGTAGGTTCGATTCCCATCCAGGACAAATGTTTGTGTGATGAGCATGATCATTTGTTCTGTGTCTGGGTGTAATTTATCTATAATATCTGTGTTTAGAAATATATAAGTATGTTTATCAGTTGTCTAGTACTCATAACACAAGCTCTGCTTAGCTTGGGACTAGACAGCGTTGTGTGATAGTTGTGGAATATTATTACTATAAAAAAAAAAAATGGTAAATAGACATCATGTGGCAACCTGAGCAATAATGATTCCAACTACAAAACATCTACATATAGCCATAA
Organism: Mythimna vitellina; assembly: GCA_949316375.1. Lineage (NCBI taxonomy): Eukaryota > Metazoa > Arthropoda > Insecta > Lepidoptera > Noctuidae > Mythimna > Mythimna vitellina. Next base: position 8,678,881 of record OX438692.1, on the reverse strand, counting down.
CAAACAATTTGTGAGGTTTGCAATATCGATGCCCATAATATCGATCAGGGGTCTACATTTCCATGTAAATGAATTTTGAAACCGTGCGTGTTATCACTGCTACATATCTTTAATAACCATAAATCAACAAATCGAAGCAGCCAATTATTATTTATGGCATAGAAAAAAGCCAATGGCATTTCAGTTTTGATTGTGGACAAATCTAGGAAACTTATCTATAGTTGTTTCGCTTTAGCATGGTGATAGCGGCCATTGCCCCTACCCTATTCATTATAATATTTTCAAGATGGCTCGATCTCCATTTTTAACCGACTTCAAAAAAAAGGAGGAGGTTATCAATTCGGTTGTATTTTTTTATGTGTGTATTATTTTATGCTTCAAAACTCCGTCGTTTATGGACCGACTTGATTTTTTTTTTTCAGAATCCCGTTCTGATTATTGGAACCATGAGGAATCGAGAGAACTCCTTAAAAATTATAGGCAACTATTCCGTAATTTTGGAATTTTCATCGAGAACACTTACAGTAAAAAAATAACATTTGACGAAGTGGAACTGATGAAGAAGACCAGAAATGGCCAACGGAACTTCATACTCACATAGATATCACAATGAAGATATGATAGATGCGACTATGACAATACAAATAAATAAATGGTTTTGAATAGTTATGTTGAAATAGTATCATCAGGTCGATGATGATGATGGAGCCGGAAGATAGGCAAGGAAAGGACGGAAGGTAGTTCAAAATGACCGTACGGGATTGGTGTGATGACGTTTGCCTGACGTTTAAAAACAGGTTCCACGATTCCCGAAATTCTAAAATATTCTATACCAAAATGGGCCTTGATAAGAACTGGCCCATCTTCGGGCACAGTACCTTAGTCTTTGAAAATCACGTTTCTAATTATAACTGTTTCTTTCTGGTTCTAGTTGTTTTGAGTCTGGCTTAAAAATATATATGCTGGTTATAAATTATCCTACAGGCCATCTTGCAATACGCTGCCCATCAGTGAAGGTCCAATACCTTTACCGTGCTTTGGTAAGTTTGATAACAAATTCGTAGAGGCTTTCAATCACAACTCAAAGCCATTTTCTATTCAATGAAACGAAAATACAATAAAACGGTTTAGCTGTAAAATTATAGTCTTTCTTAAATAAGGATGTCAGTCAATGGGTCCTTTTGTTCCTATTTCCTACTTTTCCTAGCACGGAAAAGGAACTTTACCTGGGAAATGCCTTCGAGCTCTTTACTTACAATTGTGATTATAAGAATAATCTTTTCAACTGTCGGTGTTAATCTACACAAATAGCTGTTGGTGAGTGTGTAGAGTTTGTTACTCCTTCACGCTAAAACTATTGAAGATATTTGGATGAAATTTGGTACACGGATAGGGCATGTTCTGGAATAGCATTTAGGATACTTTTTATCAGGTATTAAGTTCGTTTGGCATAATTTTCTATTCATAATAATTTTATATTTTCAGGCAACTAAGGCCCATAGATAGAATACACAGAATAATCTTAAAAATAATAGACTAATACATATTAATAACATACAATAATAACTAATCTATTTTTCTTCTTTGCACTATTGCACACGAAGTGACGGCGTCGTGTTTTGCTGCGAGGTCGATATTCTTCCACAAAATCGTCGATACTTGACACCCTTCAGCCAAAACTCTCCTTTGAGGAAAGGCTCCAAGAGATGAGTCGCACAACAAACGACTTAAAATTAATGTTAATACGCGGACGAAGCCGCCGGCAGCAGCTAGTACCTAGTACACTAAAATAAATATTAGTTCATTTTTTTGTAGCGACAGATCGAACCATGGCGATGGATGTAGGATTCTTTTAATCTTGGAAGTATGGAGATATCAGTCAGGCGTAGGGTAGCCAGCCTATCGGTATTTTACAGGTTACATTTTGGAGAGTGTGCGCGGGAATCGCATGACTTGATTCCGCCATCTCCTTTCTACCATCGGACAAACCGGCGAACGGCGAGTATTCACCCTTACGTTGTTGAAACTTCAACGGTCCGCACATTTCGCTTCGTCGTTTATACCGCGTACATCGAAGGACTGGAACAATTTGCCTGCTGCGGTCTTCCCGTCCAACTATAATATAGGTGTCTTCAAGGCTAGAGTGAACAGGCTCTTAAAAAACTAGTGCGCCTGACCATCAATGATTGCATCTCCGCTTACCATCAGGTGGGATTGCAGTCAAGCACTGGTTTATATCAAATAAAAAAAATAAAAAATGTGTTCACTTGGGCTAACCACTAACAATACACTTTCATGTAGGCAGTAAATTAATAGAAGCATACTGTGGCACGGACTTTTTTCAAACAATGATACAACAATAAAGTAGGTAAACATGATTTCGATAGTTGGAGGAATACTAAACTTTAACAGCTTTCGTCGCATTGGTCCGACAAGTGTTTTCGGGTCCTATTTGCAGGGTCTTGTGTTTGCGACTGGGTACTCTATCTCGTTTAGCTCTTCAATCCCCATGGGTTAATGAAGAGCTAACGAGATGGAGTATTTGGTCGTGGATGTGCTAACCTGGCGGAATAAACACGAGAGTGCTTGTCTATACTAATATTATAAAGAGTTAAACTTTGTTTGTTTTCTATACTAATATTATAAAGAGGTAAACTTTGTTTGTTTGTTTGTAATGAATAGGCTCAAAAACTACTGAACCGATTTTAAAAATTCTTTCATCTTTCGAAAGCTACATTATCCACGAGTAACATAGGCTATATTTTATTTAGGAAAAAAGTAGGGTTCCGTAAGATATTTGAGTTTTTCGGACACAAGGTGTAAAAAGTCAACCAGAAAAGTTACTTATTTTGCGTACGCTGCCTAAACTATAAAAGATAGAACCATAAAATGTTCTAATTCATTGTAGATCTTATAAATATCTACCAAAGTGTGTTAGGAGAAACCTACTTTCACGCGGGCGAAGCCGCTGGCAGAAGCTAGTCGGATATATTTGACGTAGGCAGTTAAAAGGTTAAAAATATTGAAATTTGTTATTGATACCGATTCCTTTGACCTGGTAAACCCACTTCGTGTTCAACACAACACGAGTATCGCCTCAGGACCCGCATGACATTATCGTGCCGACTTTAAAGGTTAGTTCTAAATCTAGTTTATGAAATAATAAAGAAAGTGTATCGAACTGAAAGTTGAACCTTTCCAAGGAAATGAATCTTAATCCGCTTATCGTATTTGATTCGTTATATTTTATGAAGTGAGTCGTTTGTGAAGAATTAGTGACTTAAAAAAGGAGGACATTATAATTATGTTCGGCTGTATGTATGTATTTTTCTATGTGTGTTATTTCACGGTCAACTTTGGACTGATTTTGATTTTTTTTTTTATTGGAAGAATATATATATATATATTAATAAGTATTGGTCCCATAGAAATATTGTAATGAACTTCATGGATATGGAACGGAACTCCTCATAGGATCATAGCAGAACTGTCGTAACAAGTAAAACTGCTTTGTGTACGTGTAGGCGATGACTGAATGAAGGAAAAGGGTAAGGGATACATCGAACTGATCTGATGATGAAGCCGAAAGGTGAAATTTTTTGTGATACACGTCAGGCAAACTTAAATATCTTAATGGCTAACGAATACCACAGTAAATTAAAAACTGTAAAATATAAAAATTTACAAAAAAGAAAAACACAACCGACATCAATGTAAATTTACACTAAAAAGTGCAAAATAACTTTAATTTCGGAAGTCAGTGTTAAATAACGAAGAGACCAAACTATTCATAGAAACTTTTTACATTTAAGTTGATTGTATTTTTTTTAATAAGTTTTTTTTCTTCTTCTAATTAATGTGTGTTTCTATTGCCGTTACAACAATAACACAATAAAATTGAAAATTAAAGGGGGGTTCCTATACAAGAAACATTATTTTGTCGTAATTTTTTTTGGTCGATTTTATGTACCTACCTCCTGTAAACTTCTATAGGTAGGCTATTAATACGGTTAAAGCTCTTCTCGCACTACTACCATGTTATTATACTGGCTTTTGTTTGTCCCGTTCTTTATGAAAAAACGTATGTCAATTAACCTTTTTTGAAGTCCGACCCTCATGCTTTGTACTCAAACACACTGTTAAAACAATAACAGGGACCAAACTTTCATTAAAAATGACAAATCCTTTATCTTTCACCGATGACAAACTGCTGTACATGTCATTTGCAGGTCATGACTCATTTGTAATAGCTAGGAACACGGCGCCAACAATAGGTCCTCGTAGTGACGTCAATGCACACGATGTTGTTGTCCAAGTGAATTGTTGTGCCACCGACTCCTGTGCGGGCATTCGCGATAAATCCCCCAGAAACAATAGCGCAGTAGGTGCCTAACGTCGAAGCATCGGACACGCATAAATCAGTCGATTTAGTAACGTGGACCATGTTGTATGGACAAGCCTCACAGCTGTAATAAAAGCGATGTTGCTGCGTACGATAATATCTATCTGTTGTTTTATAAATCTGTCTGAAGTTCCACAATTTTGTGTGGGAGAAATAATGTAATTTGTCAATTTTTATTGGTATCTTTCTTGAAGTGTGTTACAAAGTCGCACAAACCCGTAGCCCGATTTAGTCGCCATGTTATAGATAGTTCTATACCAGCCGCATTCTTGTTCTGCCCTGGATGGTGGCTGGTCTTCTTGGTCGTTTCAATCTTGTCAGAGTGATTGTAATTATCACGAAGGTAGCTCTCCGATTGCTTTCTGGGTGAGCTGCACGAATTCCCGTCACTTATATATATATACGCCTAGGTTGACTAGTAGAGAATGCCTAAGGCATTAGGTCCGCCTTTGTACTTTTGTGTTGCATGAAGTTTTAATAAATAAATAAATTATACCTGCTGGTAGTCATCCGAGCGCACTCGTTCAAAAGACCTGGCCTGCTTTTATCTGGTCTGTCTATCGCATCGGTGACCTGCCCGTTCACCTTTCTTTGTATAAAAAAGCGTCTGATGGAGTCACTTCCATTTCGGTGGCTGGTAGCAAGGTATACTTTTTAACTTAACTTTGACCTCTTAAGGTGGGAAATCATCCAAATGACTTCTCTGCGCGGAGCGAGAGGGCGTGTCAGACTTTTACTGACCGAAACCACACCTGTGTCCTTCAATTACCCTTTGCGTTCCAGAACTACGGGTTTCCTTGTCAGAAATTCTCCGCGGTCCTAGCTAGCGGGCATCGGCCCTGCTGGACCCCTACGGACTGGACTCGGTCCGGTTAATTACCGAACAACCGGACGGCGAGTCACTCATTGCTCGACGTCCGCGAGCCCACGTTCCCCGTGGCCGGTAGTCGGGGTCGGAATTACGGCGGCTAGGGCGTGAGGACCTACGTTCTCTCACGCGTGCAGCCTCCTCCTTCGCTAGCATTACTGCTTCGCAGAAGGAGGCGACCGCCTGCCATTCCTCCTCGCTCCGGACCATAGCCTGAACCAGGGCCCGAAGCGAAAGGTCGCTGCCGCCAATTGCCTCCACGAGGACACGGCGGTGCTCCGCCCAAGCGGGGCACACCTCCACCGTATGCTCCACCGTGTAACTTTGACCTCTACGGCTTGGACTAAGCGTTTCGCTTCGTCGTTTATATCGCGTACATCGAAGAATCGGAACAATTTGCTTGCAACGGTCTTCCCGTCCGATTATAATTTAGGTATCTTCAAGGCTAGAGTGAATAGGATAAACTTAATAAATTAGTGCGATTTACCATCAACGACTGTATCACTGATTACCATCAGATGGAATCGCAGTCAAGCAGTACTTTATATACCAAATTTTTTAAAAAAGTAATCGATTAAATAGTTTTCCTTAGCCATGATTCAAAACAAACAACACTTTACCTTCCTGCTCTTAATCTAATTTCAACATATCTTTTGCATTTTTATCATTACTTTTGGCATACTAAGATATTATTTTAAACCTTCAAATATACCTTTCTTCTTGCCTTCTCTCTTACCCATGTCAGTTCTTACACTTTTCTTCTTCCCTGGTCATCCTCTCAATACTTTCTATCTTTAAAATTATCAAGATTCTACAGAAAGCTTTTTTCAAATACTCCGTTCCAATATGATAAAGGGTGATCCAATTCAAAGTTCCAACGTTTTGAATTCATATCTACTAGTTATCTTGTAACAATTCATTTACTATAGATATGAATTGCCTGATCCTAAAACTAACGTTCAAAATGTTAAAATTGTTCAGTTTTTCTACACAGAAACAACAATTTGTGTTGAATTTTTTCGGGTAATTTTTTTTAAATTGGTCCCACGCTACTGTGTTACTAATTACGGTTAATTCAATCATCTGGCTGCAAATATTTTCGTCTCTTCTTGTGAGACATTATTATGCCGACAAAATGTATCTTTGGAACACTTAAAACCTGACTTTTTGATAGTAAGTAAATTCCGACTAAAAAGCCGACGAAAAAGTCGTCGAAAACAGACCTTGAGCGAATCAGCAGCTGCAGATGTAGAGGCCGTGATTAGATTGACATCATCTTTCTAAATATGGCATTCATTTTGTAGAAGCGCGGATCCATCGTTGTGGGCACGATGGGCATGCCTACAAACCTAAGAGGCGAAAATGTGACGACACAAACGTCACAATATCACGGTCATAGCATAGCATAGTCGGCCTTATAATGTTCCCACTGTTGGGACTCAGGCCTCCTCTCTAGGAGAGGGAACGGGCCGTAATCCACCACGCGGGCCCAGTGCGGGTTGGTGGATGTCACATGTCTTCGAATTTTTGGTTCTAGGACATGCCGGTTTCCTCACGATGTTTTCCTTCACCGTTTTGAGAGCAGTGGTGATGAAATAAATTACACAAAGTAATGCGCCTGGCTGGGTTTGAACCCGCGACCTACAACTCGTAAGTCGGGGCCGTTACCACTCGGCCACCACTGCTCTTACAGGTATCACGGTCATGCTAATCTTTAATAATCTTTTTTCTTTAATAACAAACAATAACTTACATTTCACTGATTTATTTATTTACTAGTGGTCACTCCACAATTTTGCCCACGTGAAGCTAGGTATACCTACACTGTACGAAATCTTAGTCAGGGTGTCATACATTTTAAAAACATCGCCTTTTTAGGAATGCACTATATCGATCATAAACATGTTCATACTCCGATTCGCACTTGGCCGATTTTCCGTACAATTTTTTTTGACTGTTGGACCCACGCTTGATTTTATAAGTTTTTTATTCAATGAAAGTTAATAAGCTGAAATTTTATCACTCTTTACTACTAATAAATATTATGTGATATAAACAGCTAACAACATCAGATGCAAGCTCTTGCCTCAGTTAAACAGTTCGACAAGTTACAGACTAGTAACACAGAGTAACTACCCGGTATCGCCTGTAGATAGTGCATGTTACAGAAAGCCCGGAACATACTGCAAACAACTGAACTTTGTCTAGGTAGTCAATGTTAGTGTGAATTAAATGTTCAATGTTAATCTCACTACTGCACAAGTTGTTGTTGTTAGGCTTTATAGTAGTCAGTCAACGCTTTTACGGCTGTATAGGTACTTTATCTTTTGTATTTATACATACAAAAGATTTAATAAATAGATTTGATATGGAAAAATAAATTATGTTGACAAAATCCATTGAGTTCTATCAAATTCATAGTTATTTGAAAAATTATCTTAGAGAGCTAACGATTATATACTCACTTTTGTACACCTAGTTTTAACCTGGGGCCCAAGTCAGCTATTTTTATAAATTCGTCATTCCGACACGATCCCATTGTCACTTTGCTAAAAGTTCGTAATCTGCTAATTCATAATATCGAGCTTACTAAAAGAAATGTTTGCACAATGACGTTCTAATGGTAGGTCACTGATCAAAGGAGCTGTCAAAACTTTAGCAGATTACCGCACACGTCAGACATTCATTTGTTATCATGTACGAGATTACCATTGTATGCAATTTCTTTCAATGGAGTGTCAGTGGTTGACTATTGGAAAGTCATAATGACACCATAATATTAGTAGATTACGAAACTTGTCAGAATCAACAGTTATGAAATCAATGATAGATCATTCTGACGCTATTGTAATTTCGGCTGAAATGATGATGATGATGAGTCAACTTAACGCTGGTTTTGATACCATTACGAATATGAAGAGAAGTTCTAAAGGCTAAATCTTGACCAGTGGGTACTATGCTAACAATCCTCACATTTCTTAACGTCCTGACAAAAAACGCGATTCAATTATTTGCAGCTGCGTCTACGGTTATTTTAATTAAGAAAAAAACAGACGTCCTGGGTTCTAGCCATTAACTTCTTAACAGAGATGTCGGGATTGAGAGCAACAGAACAATTCAAAATTAATTATATGAAATGTTCAACAATGCTTTCAACACAATTTTAATTCAATGTTCTCGAGTAATTTGAAAGCTCATTATGTAGATGAATATTAATTATTAAAAATACCGTGGTTCGTTGTGGAGCGGTCGAGGTCTTTACTATAAGAAGTCAAGAGAAATTTCAAATTGTTGCTAAAGTGTCGACAACTGTCGTCGAATTTCACGATAATTCCCTAGCCCCGTAGATGCCGCCTTTCAATTATGAAAATATTCCTTTAATATAGCTGTTTCACTTTAGGAAAATTTCACGAGACGATAATGTTTGTTCTTAATTAGAAAATCAGATTTATTTCTTACAGAAAGGGTTTATTACAACAAACCGACAAAGAGAAGCAGTAATTAAAATTTCCTTGTTCTAATAGAGATTTACTTAGCTAAGTATTTGTTCTGTATATATAATACGATTATGTATTACGCGATACGGAAGCAATAATATTCTTATAAACAATTATAAGTCATTAAGAATTTAAAAAATAATAAGCTGACTTATAAAGAAATGAGAATTAAAAAAATACCAGTTGCGTCCGATTACCTACATTAAAATAATTCAGAAAAGGCTAGGCAAATTGATTGAATTAAATATGTATAATAGGTAAGTACTGAAAAATCATTTTAAAGTGCACTTTTAGTTTGAGCCCAAACGTGTAACATATTACATACCTATCTCTATCCGTTTTGTATTTACGATGTCAATATTTCAAATCCGATAAACAGATTGTTAGATTGCTGTAGATTTATTTTGACAGATTACTGTTGCAACATTTATAAAATATATTTCAATGTTCCATATTTTTCTATAAAATTCGACGAGACATAAAAATATATTTCTAATCTGTATGTCCAACGATTCATTGACCGCCCGAGCAGACTTGAGTAGAGTGCCTAGTGCAGTACGCTGAGTGCGGGTTGTTTTTACGTAAACGCAATAGAAACGTTTACTCCGTTGGGCTCTCTGATTGGTTAAGGGCTTGGAGCGGGCCAATCGGAGCGCCGAACGCCATTAACGTGTTGATCGCGTTAACGTAAAACAAACTGGCACTAGGCCCTCGGCTTTATTTTACGTTAATGCGATTGACACGTTTATGACTTACCTACAGTACTCAGATTGGACCACTTCAAGCTTTTAACCAATCAGAGTGCTAAACGTAATAAACGTTTCAATCGCATCAACGTAAAAATAGTGCACTGGTCTCGAAATTCATAGCCATTGGGCTATTCAGTTCAATATCTAAAGAAGAATAACAATCTATCTACATATCTAGGTAAATAGTTACCTAAAATAAAATAGTTAAGTATGCCTCTCTTTGTACTGTAAATACACTATGTAATGTCTAAAGCAGAATATGGGGGACCTAAATTCAAATTCAATTTCAAAATTTAACGTGATCGAACCGTTTAACGCGTTTAGCTCTCTGATTGGTTAAAAGCTTGGAGCGGGCCAATCGGAGCACCAAACGTCATAAACGTACCGATCGCGTTTACGTACAACAAACTCACACTAGTCATAGGCGCTCTGAATATAAGTAATCTGAATGAGCAGACTATAATTTCAGTTACGACTTAAAACTTCAGTCTTCTATTGAACTCAGCCGCAATCGGGTAAACAACAAAAAGGCACAAAACTCATCACGCATTACGATACAATGATGACGAGATCCACATTTAAAGATACTCGACGCGATATTTAATAAACAACAAACTGCCATAAGGTCGTAAAACGTTGTATCAAATATCCGTACTATTCATATTCCAGTTTTTATGGAGGACGGACGTATCTGTGTTTCCAGTTTTATGTGATCTTTATGAGACAACGACGCGCACGCTGACCCGACATTTTCTTTTATATTTTACATGTTTATAATTCGGTTTTGTTTTGTCGGTCCGAAGTTAGGAAGCTATGTTTCTTTTCTTACAATTTAGGATAGTAATTTTGCGTTTCGAATATCTTCGTTCTTTTGATTCTTTTCTTATTTGAATGCCGTAAATACGGGCGGGTTACTTTGACCCTTAGGTATAACTTTGACCCGTTTCGTATTCGTCAACTAACACAAACACAGTAAACCCGTGTTTCTATTGATTAATAGGCTTGGGCCAAAGTAACCCGACTTTACTATATATTCACCGAATAACAGCAGACGTGGAATGTATACCTACATTTAAAATTAAACACAGTCATTTTAATCATGTAACCTTTTAATTTATAAACAATCAACAGAAACATACACTCAAGCATACCATTTTGCTATTTAACACACTTTTACATAAATTTTTAGGTACGTCTTTGGCAAGTCGACTCCTTAACCCCGGTATATGTAACAGTCACACCCCTTATTAAACACTAACTTACACTAAAACCACGATTTAAATAAATATAGGTCTCATCTTAATTGCCAGGATTATCGTAACTATCGAATTCAAATTAACTAATAGACTACTTAGTCCTAATTAATCAACGTAAAAGCAACTCACTAAGTAAAAACTACGTAGGATTTCATATTTTCGCCACTGAAAATAGTTAATACGTAGTTATATTTTATAGCTAAGTGAAATGATAACCATTCAGCGTTATGAAACATGAGATCAGCTACGAGAAGTGTTAGTAAGAAACAGTAAAGTAGTATGCAATAGAAAAGCATGTACGATTGCATTGATTTATAGCCTCAAATAAAAACTTAACAAAATAGAATCAGACGACGTCTGTGTTTATCACACGGAGCTTATTTATGATATGTCTCTTCTTGAGCTTTCAGCTATGGTAAAAGACTTCACAACAAAAGTGTAGCAGATGATAATGCAACTAAACTTACAAATAAACTGCATTTTACTAATATTATGTACAGTAACATTGCACACCCTTCTACATAAGTCCGACTGAGCGCAGAACTCATAACTAAAGTATCCAAAATATACAGAAAGAACAAATAAAATATATATTATCTACATACACTAATTCTTCAATACTGTTAATTTTAAATAACAAAACCGTTCACCGCCGATGTGGTAAGTAAAATGAATTTACAATTCCTCTATATATTTGGCATACAATGGCTTATCAAAATCCAGTGGAATGGTTCTAAAATATATTCTGTATATCTCAAAAGTTCATTTGGACAATCTTTGGCACTAAAATCTTACGTCTAATACAAGTCTTGTAGACAGAACCAAAGACAAGGATTATAACGATACGTTTTTGCATTGATTACAACTTTTCTTATATCTAAGTTTGTCTTAAGTCACGGATTATGAGAGAGTTCGACTAGCAAGTCATTTTCACTGATTGCACCATCCCTTTTTTAGTCCGTACAATCGTATATCACATAGACACTTCAACTCATGAGACCGTTTCTATGAGTCCCGTAGCATTTGATTGGTAGTGTGAGCGGTCATACGAAATCATTCACTTCGTTCTGTAGGGGCGTGTCGATCTTATCAATGCACTTCCTGACGGCGTCCAGTATGATAACGATGCGGCGGTCGAGGGCGGCCAGGTGCGGCTCCCACAGCACCGGGTCCACCGGGTCTCTTTTCAATGATTCACGCAGGACCTTTGATAGTGTTACACCGTTGTGAAATCTGCGCAAGTCAAAAAGTAAAATCCTTTAGTTAGTTAATATTGGGAGACTATAAAATATGGAAGTATTAAATTAGTGAAACAGATTTAGTTTAAGTTTTTTGCAATTCTATTATATTTATATATGGGGAGGGGGGCGGGTCGGAGGGTAAAAATAATTACCTACGACCTATTTTCATACCTACCAAATATAAACAAAAAATAATATAAAAATCAGTCAAGTCATTTCGGAGGAGTTCGATAACAAACACTGTGACACGAGATTTTTATGTATTAAATTTTTCTGTATTACATTTTTATGTACCTATTACATTTTTTAAACTTACTTCAATAAAGCAGACAGGGTGGTGTGCCTCACTAAACAGCACTGCAGCAGTGGTGCCAAAATGCTCAGTTCATCGTGGAACGCCTTGCCGAACGCACGCCCTTGATCCAGATGCAGTGTGAACGTCTCGTTCCCGAACATTCTGAATTAACAAAACTTGTTAAACCCAGTTTGGCTATGTCCTTACAAAACTTGAAATTCTACATTACAATGACAACGCATAACTTGAAAATAGTTGTTTTACTTCCAATATGAACGGAAATTTATTGGGCTCAAATGATTTAAGGATACGACCTTCTCGTTCGATTTTCCGGTTGGGCCTGTAATAATGCAGATTTATATGCAATGCGAAATGTCGCATTACCGATAAGATTGAGAGATTATTAGATTACCAAGTGGTTGCCTATCAATTACAAATACCATAGCCGAAATTAGCCTTGAAAATTGCCAATACATTCCACGTTTCTATTTAAACTGAGTTACCATGAAAATTGTTCGAAAAATTGATTTCCCTACAATAAATGGTCGAGATTAATTTTAGAACTAGACTTTAAGACCACGATGGACTGACAGCCAGTGTTTTTCGTCTATAGACAATGCGTTATGTGGGAACGATACAGAAATAAATGATTTTGATGGATACGAACTTGAAGGTTTCATAATGATGTCGGTCCATGTTCCCGGTGAGGAAGTCGAAGATGGACATGTCCATGAGGTCGAGGAGTCGACGACCGGAGTCATATGGAGGAGTTGTGCGAATCTAGAAAACACATTACATTACATTTTTTTTTTTAAACAGATTCAATATATAAAATAATTAATCATCGTCAACGTTAGAGTCGAAAGACGCCCTTTGGTGAACATAGGCCTCCCCCAAGTGTCGACAAGGGGATCGGTTCTGTGTGTCTCGCATCCAGGCAGGAGGCAGGTCATCGGCCCATTTTGTGGAAGACTTTACAACGCTGCGTCTTCCAGTACGCGGTCGGCACTCCAAAACCCTTCGGCTCCATCGACCATTTGTTCTGCGAGCAATGTGCCCCTTCCACTGCCACTAAAGTTTGGTGATTCTTCGGGCGATGTCGGTAATTTTAGTTATCAGTTGAAATCATTTGAATGCTTTTTTGGATGACATACTGTATATTAGTGTATTCTTTAATGCTGTATTGAAACAGTTCAGGGTGATCCGGTTAAAACTGGTGTTTTCAAATATATTTCTGAACAGTTTCGAATGTTTATAGAGACTATAAAATATAAAACAGATTTAGTTCAAGTCTTCTAATAAAAAAAGTGGCAAATAGAACGAGGTTCATAGCCCCTCAAAAATACATATAGTACTTAACATATTGAATGCATGATGGTGTGTTCCGTTCACAGTTGATGGTAAAAATTGTTATATTACATTTAATATTTTATCATTAATTAATTAAAAAGATCTTTTAAATATTATTCGGTGCAAAATTTTTCTTCCATTATTATTAGTCATCGGAGTAGTCATTTCTTTCTACTTATATCATTTTTCACACAGCCATCTTTTGAGTTAATGTTAGTGTCTTTTGAGTTGATTTTTTCCAAGTATGTTCAGTGGATATTTTAATTGTTCGCAAATTGATTCTTAGTGAATATTGTGACTTCAAATTGCTGTAGTTTTGTTTTTCAATTGAACAGTATGTGGAATCAATGAAACAGTCATGATCTTGTAAAAACGGAGCTGAGAATTTTGTCATCATCATCACTTTAACTAAAGACGTCCACTATTGGACATAGGCCTTCCCCAAATGTCACCACACAACGACCAGTTCTGTGCCGCACGTTGTAATATTGACTATATCAGCGAAGCTCGCCGAGAAAGCTCATTCGACATTTGCTGCCAAACAATGCAGAAACATTAGAATTAACTAACACTCATACAACAACATAACATTAATAGTAATAACAACATCAACAAGATTTACTTAACATTAACGTGACACGTGTTAAATGCACAAACAGTAAGAAACCAAAAGAAAAAACACATCTTATATTCGGCCGTCCCGACGTGAACGAGGAAGACCGTTTGTACCGAATGTACACTTATAATCATTCATATTCAGAAGTTTTCTTACAACGTTTTCCTCCTTGGTTTATTCTCATTCTTTTATTTTAACTTACTGTATCACAATAATCTGACTGAAGTTCCCACTGCGCTTTTCTTCTTTTATGGTAGGACCTTCTCCATGGATGCCGCCAGACCTGAAGATAACACACAAACTGATGCAAAAACAATTGAAGACAAGCTTAAAACCTCAATACAGGCACCTATAATGCATGTAAATTATTTTCAGGGTAAATTATTTCTTATTATAATTTGATTACTTAATAAAACAAAAAACGGCTATGGCCTCTCGAGTTGAAATACCTTAAGGCCAGTGAAGTGAAGTTAAATACTAATCAAGGTTAGTATATTGAATTCCTTACAAAGCTTTAAATGGCAAGACATTAACCCGAAATGTCACGGAACTATCGTTTTAAGTTATAATTATTTGACTATAAACTCTTTCTTTATGTGTGAAGGGCGAACCTCTGAGCGTAGCATCCCACTAAAGATGAGAGTTTACGCGAGATTACGTTGTACCCGAAATAGAAAAAGTGTACAAAATGCTCTCCTTTTTTTAGAATTTCAGTATATTCGCGAATAGACATATGTAGATAGGTTATATGTAACTACTATAATATTAATAGTTATTGATGAATAAATATTTCGAATACTTTTTTGAAACCAGGGTTCAGGGTTTCTCAAAGTGTTGTACACGAACCCTTGGGGGTTCATCAATTGATGGTAGAGAGTTCGAGATAAGATCTTCGTAAAGGCGTTTGCATGACTCGAGCGCGTGCGACACCCAATATGGCCAACTACTAAAACCTACTTGATTTAAATATTTTGTGCCAGAATTGTATTGATATATATATTTATTTCATTGACACCTTTTATTAAAATAAAAGGCTTATGCTCTTATACAACTACATTTTCACGCTTTTCGGGAGTGATATTTGAAGTCGTTTAGAAATTTTGGCAACATGACGACATAAGTTTGAGAAACCCTACTCTAGTTGAATAATAAGTAATTAGATTAAAAAGATATGCGCATAGATAAGAATATCTATAGCTTTCGTTGCTGATGTTTTACAGATAGAATTTCAAGAAACCTCTCATATCCAATTCTACGAAAAGCCGTTGACTTATATACACAGTTGGGAGTTTTAAACTTCGATTTGATCGCCCATATAAAGTGCGCGCGGTTATAGTCAGGAACCACGTCATTTTGTGTGTGTGCATTACGACGACAACGCCGACGCAACAATATACCTACGTGATAATTTGTTACCAACAAGCACGCTCAATTTGATAATCTCTGCATAATATGTACCTGGATATTCAAGTAGCAAGAAATTAATTGAAAACCGTAAATATGATATTTTAGAATCACATTACGATGCAAAGGGAATCTTCTAATTAGTTTCTTGCAACGCAATTTTCAAATTAAAATACCAACCTTTCGTTCAGCAATATCGGAGGAAGGTAAGAACGCAGCGAAGCTCCCTTCAAGCATGTCAGGGTTACCACAGATCGCATGTCCAGTGTCGCAGTAGTATGAACACTTTCCGTGGAAACAGAAGTTATTGGCCGGCGACACGAAAAACGTCTTGAGGATGTCACCTTCAGTCACATCGTAGATCTCTGTCGTCATGTTGAGGACTCGGCCCACGACCGGCATCGCGCGACGGAAACCGAGTATCCTGGATAACACATGATTTAGATTTAGAGTCACCTCTATTCGTGTACATTATTGAGCAAATAGGGATGTCTGTTTCCGATAGAAGATTGGGTCAGCTATTAGCTTAAATATCCGAACTGGTAAAACGACAAAAGGTTTTGATAATAATAATTCCTATAGCGTAATGATCAAAACACTCAGAACATATTCAAGCATGATGTAAGTGTAGGTCACTGATTTTATGTCACAGTTTCTCCTAGTTCAACAGGCAGAGTCTCCATAGTTCTAAGTCAGTTTTGGATTAGTAGGTACTTAATATAGGTGCCTATTAAATCCTTCATCATAAAATTAAGGAGTTTTGTCTTAACTGACATGTTATCATTATAATAAGGTGACTGGTAACGCGAGAGAACCCCACGCTTAATTGTTGAATTCCATAAGAATGACTCTTGCGGATGCGTCAATCTTAGCGCTGTATATTGTTAATGTATGATATTAAACTACGACCTACCTGTCCAGGTGAAACGCAGCTATTTCAGCATAGTGCCGCTCGTAATCAGAAAAATAGAAATGATTCGGTAACGTCTGCACATCTCTAGCAAATCTGTGAACAAAATCAAAAGGTAAATTCAAATTCAGTCGTAAAAATACCAAAGAAAGGAGATGTTGTTTGTATCACAAAACAGCCGATTTACCTTTAATGTTATGCTCGTGTCGAGATATTATAGAGTTCGGTTTAAGAAGATTTAAATAGATAAAGCACGGATCTGGCCCGGCTCCCTACTTTAGCGGCCATTGGTGACTATCTATCCATGTTAATCAATGTGCAACATAAGCTAGATACGAATAACCAGACTAACGATGTGGAAGAGCTCTTCTCTAATGTGATAGAGTAATAGAACGCGATTTTGAAAAGATTAGAATAAAAATGGCAAAATAACATTGAGGCAAAAGTAAAAAAAATACTTATTTTATTTCTTAATTAATTCCAAGACCCAAAAATTAGGATTGAAATCGATCTTAATTCTTAAAAAGCATAAAATATCAAACCGAAATTTTAACATAATATTACCGAAAATTCTTGGCAGGTACTTATTCATGATGTAAATTGAAACCGAGTAATATAAATCCATTAAAGAGAAATATCAAATATCGACTCCCGGAGATAAGGGACCCCTGTCCTTTAAAATAAATTTATAACGTCGAAAAATGTTAAATTACGTACTTAAAATGGAAAAATTACTCATTCGCAGTAACAAATGGAGGTATAATTTCGTTTAGTGTCTAATGAGTTGAATGTGGGTGCTTAATCAATTTCTCGGAAACAAAACGATTAAAGTGGCTTTTAAATCGTGAATCTGGTTAGATCGGAGCAATCCCGGGAATATACTGCACCGAGTGTCTTCCGATTTATTGTCCTCAGTGCGGCTCGTAAGTGAGATAGTACAATTTAAAAAGTCTACTAACAAATGGTATGGATTCTGTGTCCTTTTTACCGTTTCGATATTAAGTAGCTTCCACTCATTTTGAATACTTTTTACTCTAGCTAGTGGATTTCGGATCACGATACAATATATCACAAGTACAGAAGTGGCAGTCAAGGTGATAAAACTAATAGATACTCGTATAGGGAAGGGTTACCACCGACTGTCACGTAATTTATCGCGCCCTTGTGGATCGTGAAAGATCCACGAGGGCCTCTTGATATGTCGCCGGGGTAACCCCTCGAGTCTATAATTTTCTGAGAAAAGTTATCCAGTACGCTAGAAAAGTTAGCTGTCTGCCTACGTATAATCGAGTATTTCTAGGCGAGAATAATTTATATTGTTTTGTTTTTTTTAACGCCTCGAAATATGTAGTTAGTATTTAGTATGTTTTTTTTTTTATTGGGTGGGAAAATCATCCTAATGACATCCCCGCTCTTGGGCGGAGCGGGAGATAGTGTCGGACTCTTACTGACTAAAAACCCACTCCTGTTCCTTCGTTGCCTTCGTCCCAGGGCCCCGGGTTCCGCTTTCACACTACCCGTGGCCCCAGTAGGCTTCGACCCTGCTGGGCCCCTACGATTTGCTGACATCTCCTTGAGGCGCGCGTATGTTAGATACTATTATATCTAATGTAGATTTCAAGAACAATGTTGTAACAGATGTAAAACTATGCATACATAACTTGCTTACGAAGATACGCCTTACTTTCGACGCCTTCAGAATTATTTTATATGGAATCCATATTTTTTTAAAATAAAAGCGAAGTGCTGACGTCTGATACTCGATATACAGGCCTGTCGGGAGTTTCATGAAATTCCCGCGAGTACATTTTTGGGAATGCTCTTTGTATTCTTTGTCACGTCAAAAATTGTATCAGATAGCATTACAGAATATTGAATATGCAATGTGGTATCTATATAGTTGGAGTTTATACATACACTCTTTGAAATATCGTCGCAGAAGTTGCAAAGTTGTCTTTCGATAAGTTCACTGCAACATTTAGGTCTAAAAGCTTTCGTAGATATATTTATAAGTAAGTGCGAGGTACTGAATAGAAAACACAATCAACTTTGACAATGGTACGCAAGTAACAGAACTTGGTGAACTCACTACTTCAATAGCACTTGTAGTTGAGAACAGTGTGGGCAAGCCGCTAAGCCGATCGCACGAAAGAACATTCTCGGAGTTTTGTGAATAGAACGAGCACAGCCAACAAGGTGACAGGAAAGTTGTGGCAACTCCTTCAGGAGCGTGCACGGACACTTCAAACTACTCTCAACCCGACTTGTTTACCCAACAAAATAAAACTTACGTGTCTGTGAAAGACATGACAGATGATGGACGGACACTCAAGGCAAAACTATAAATTATGGATGCTCGATGTCGGACTTACCTCATCGGCTTGAAGAGCGCTTGGACGCCATTAGGGTAGTCAATAATAAGTTTCAACTGTGTACCGCCCTCTTTTTGCTCTGTAGACAAACAAAATTATTGTTATACATATCATAAGTGCGTAGTAGGTATCAAGTAAGTAATACCTAGCCTAAATTTAAATTCAGCCTTCAAACCAGCAATTTAGATGATATTAGAATGTCGTCTATCGCAGTTATCGAGTGCAGATACCTAGTGGTGTCACTAAAAATAAATGTTGTAGTATATACGATAAAGTCGGATCAACAATGAAATCCATTTAAGTGGTTTAAATATTTAAGTCCAATTCGAAGTAAAGGGCGAGATTGTTGTGGCAGTATTGTCCGACGGACCGCTAACCCCGCAACTGATTGCAGACCCCACCCTCATTCAATATACATACCTACCTGCTTCAGCTTTTATATATATGCTAATATCATCTTACTTATTTTTCATACAATTTACGATTGTCATACTTTGTCTCTATAATCCATGAAAAAGGAACCTCTTTTTTAAATTCGGTAAAAGTATGTAGAGCTAATGGAAAAATAATTTGTGTGTTGAACAACACACGAATTATTTTTAGGGAAATCTATAGGATTTTTATTCTTTGGCTTGGATTTGAAAATAGACTTGATCAACCGTGTGTTCGAGTACCTAATACATTAAAACTGTAGGCATCGAATGTCCAGTTGTGGAGTAGATTGAGGGTGGCGTAAAGGTTGTCTGTCTAAACGTAATTGCTTTTCTAAGTCCGATCAACGGCGCACTGAATATTTTATGGCGATACATACTTAAATTGAGATCAGAGCTTACTCAATAGTTGAATCGATTTCAGCTAGGTGTGTCAAATTTTGAATAATGTAAATAGAACGTATAATAATCAACTATTATTAATTCCAAATACGAAATTGAATATGCCCTTAAATTTAATAAGCTAGAAATAAATTGCATTCTACTTATAACTATTTGGTTTTGATTTATTTTAATCGAAGAGGTTTATAGAATTTATTTGAAAGGTAAACTTACCTACATGTAGGATGGTGGAAGTGGCCATATCTTTGAGAAGGTCTTCCACTAGTGGTTCCGCATCCTCATACAATTCGTGTTGAGCTATCTTCAGTTGGAACCTTTCCAAATTAGAAGCGTTTATGCTGCAATAGAAATTGATTGGTATTATTACACGACATTAATTTCTATTAATTATCTATTATGCGGCGTTCTGCCTTTTGTGTGGGTTTAAATTAGAGAGCAAACCACTGATCCAAACGCAATCAATATAGTAGTCGTATATAGCAAACAAGAACCCAGTAATATCAGTGTAACCTACTAGTAATATCGATTAGATATAGACACTGACCCAATTCTATACGTAAATATTGTAAAATTGAACATAAACATGGGAGACAAAAGCGATACGTGGTACGTCATCGATGAAGTTACTTGAAATTTTTCGCACACGTCCGTAAACCTGGTCGTTAACGTCAAGATTTACATGGAAGATTTTCCGACGGCGGCGCGGCGCGGTGGCGGCGTGTTGGTTTTGGCTGCGTGGAACACATAAGTGGACGTGATTTGCCTGCTAGCAGGAGGTGTGAGACTCCGGGCGACACGACGCAGCACGGAACTGAATACTAAGGAGCGTACGTGTAACGTTTTCGATTTGTGGCATGCTCCGATAACCTGCATTTAGAAATCAAGCCGGCTCCTATTCTAAAATTTATTGACTCTCTTTCGGTGCGAATTGTGCCGACGTCGAGTGGGAATTCAAAAAACTCGATTGTTCCGGCTCGTGACAAGTGGACGTTCATGATTCTAAACGAACACGAAGCCCTATTTACTTCCACATTTTATCTGAGCTTATTACGCGCACGACGACCGAAAAATATAAAAAATTCATAACAAAAGAAAACGTTCTCGTGTTAAACAATGAATGCTCATCTCCTCTCATATTTACGTAGATGATCCCAATTTTGAAAAAATTATGCCAAATTATCCATGTATCAACGCAACCCTTTCTACATGATACATGAATTCGGGCATAACAGGTCCCGTCATATCACGAGCGGCGTTTTAAGGAAGCCATCATGCATTCATTCCATTTAGTTTTATTGTCAAAGACCCGCGCCTATCTCGGCGGGACCCCGTAACTGGATTTTAAATAAGATTTCTTGTAGGTCTTGTGAAATTTGCCTCACAAGATAAAGAAAGGTCGCTTGTCTGCTTCGTATTATAGAATCATTCTGCGCTGAAAGTATGATATGATCCTTTTTTATAGTCTTGTATCAAACGAAATCCTGTTGAAAGTGTACCTCAACGCGGACGGAATGTGATATTCTTTTCATTGCTTTCACGGTGCCCTATGAGATTTGGCCTAATATTTGCTTTCGTGAAATTACCTGAAGCAGCGGAGGCCGGCCGCGACCTACCTGTTTGATTTTGATGCATAGTTCAGTGCTCTGCGGGGGCATTCGTGGTGGATGAAAAGCTATCGCCTTTAGAATGTGCCGTGACGTGCTACATATGACATTACAATGTGGTGGGCATATTCTGAGCCGCAACTAGGAAATATGTAAACAGTTGTTCCAGCAATGTTCGAGTTATCAAAGTTTAATTGCGGTAATAACGAAGTAACTAACAATTTAATTTGGCGACTCGCGGCGTGCTACATAAATCGTACTTGTGGATGTCAGCTGTCGGCAACTTTAGAGAATTTTCCTTGTAATGTCCTTTTCGCGTCGTTTTTCGCAGAACGTTTTAATTAATATTTCTTAACCGACTGAATATTCCTTTTATTTTGGTATTTACATTCTGCGCAATTTTCTAAACGATTAAAGTATTATGTTGATTGCTATTTTCTGAGAACAATTTCGGACAATGTATAACAGACATGCTTAGAATATTAAATTTATTTGCCATGGTTATTTTATGGAGTTTATGAAACAAAGGTTAGCTTTGCGTTATAAATTGTTTGAATGTAACATCTGACTAATACACATTCATTCATGAAAGGTTAAAGACATGTCACAGCCAAAATATTTTTTCATAAAAAACAAAAATTGCAACAAATGCCATTTTGCCAAGCTCTTACCTAGGTTCTAAATCCTCCATCTCTCCAATAGTTGGGTTATCTGGCCTCAGGACATTAAGGTCTCGATGTGGGGGGATGATAATAGTGTGGTCCTCCGCCTTGCCTTGGATCTGCAAGAAAAGGATCCTCTGCAGGTCCTCGTAGCGGTCAGTAGGGGGGGCGGGGGTGCGGGGCTCGGCTTCTACCCCTCCTCCACTTGTCTCGCTGGGTGCTGACTGCTCGTATTCCCGAGACCCGTTGCTGCCATTACTGGTGGAAGAAACATGTTTTTGAATTACATTGGTGATATTATAAGAAATTAATTAGGTCACTTAAAAAAAGGATTAGAGTTCTGCATAAAAAGAAATTGTGACGAAATATAATAGTGCTATTTTACGAGACTGATGCGGACGAAGACGTGGGCAATAGCTTATATAAAAAAATAAATATAATTTATTGATTGCACACTTCATGATATATCTTCGGTTAAAACTTAACACCACGTTCTCAAGATTCCCTAATCTTAAAGGCCACGACCGCGCGAATTTGCCATTCGCTATTTAAATTATTAAATACTACACGGAACATGTCGGACATTCCTTTCACACGAACCCGCGCGCAAATAGCTTCAAGCAGACAATCTCTTCCAGTTGCTAACTTTTAGTTTTACATCAGCGTGGGAATAGGAGAAGCTTATAATCAGCCTTATAATGTTCCCACTGCTGGGACTCAGGCCTCCTCTCTAGTAGAGGGAATGGGCTGTAATCTATCACGCGGGCCCAGTGCGAATTGGTGGATGACACATGTCTTCGAATTTTTGGTTTTAGGATATGCCTGTTTCCTCACGATGTTTTCCTTCACCGTTTTAAGGGCAGTGGTGATAACATAAATTACACAAAGTAATGCTCCTGGCTGGGTGTGAACCTGCGACTTACAATTCGTAAGTCGGAGCCGTTACCACGGGGACAGCACGGCTAGGGCTCAATAGGAGAAGCATAAAACTAAATAATAATAAACGCAAAGTTTTCACCAAGTTCCGTCCTTAGATGGGGACCATTCATTTCATATCTCGTTTCCATTACCTTATCTAACTGGTATACACCACTAATTTTTAATTAGTACAAATACTTGAAGGGTTTATTAGAAAAAAAAGTTTCAATAAATAATATTCATAAATAGCAGAGTTATTAGCGTTTGTATATATCTCAAAATGTCACTCAGTTTATGGAAATATTGTACGTATACCTACAGTCTATTGATTATGAATGAATGAATGGCGATGAAAACGGAAAAACACTGCGCGTAATATTTTCTAGTAGCAATTGTTATGAATGATTAATGCAATAATTAATTTACTAATTATGACAAATTTTCGTGGTCAATTTTGTTTTTTTTTACTTTTGATTACACAAATATGATCAGTAACGGGTATTGATGGTCTCATTTTTTTGTACTAATTAAAAAATAGTAGTGGCTTATATTTGAATGTGAATCTCTCTTTTCCTTCACTTATTGAAAACGTTGCCCCACACCATAATTTACTCCTGTATGACGGGTGGGTTCAACAAACTCACACACACAAGACACCTAGAGCAACTATCTGTAGGTTATACAAATAACAAATACAACCATGCCATCAAATTTTACAAATAAAAGTAAATAATAATATTTAAAAAGGTGTTTAAGTCAAGAGTAAACAAGTTTCTTCTAAGCAAGTGTGTTCCATCGTCGGCCACATAATTACGATCAGATGAGATAGTGACAAAACGCGAGCCGACACAAAAATAAAACAGAAAATTGTTCCCCAGTTACTGGGTATGGAAGTCAGATATGTAGTCAAATATCGATATTCTGCTAGTCCTGGTAAGACAGAAAGCCGACCCAAAAATACTTGGGAAAAGGCTAAGCGATATGATCAGCGTGGGAATTAGTTGTAGGAAAAAGTCATTCAGTAACTCCTGTTACCACAAATGCGAGGTCGCAGTCCAGCAATTTACTGGAAGGTGCATTATATTTACCGCTTAGTATAACAGCTGTTGGTCCGTGGTCGCTTCATTTGTCTAGCGTGAAAGCTTAGTGTTTCTTATTTATTTTAACCGCAATGGAAATAATTATATATTATATTAATATAATTATATATATTGATTGTAATAATAAAGAAATGTTGAGTAAATAGTTTGAAAGAACAAGAAGTAGTTTTGTTACAGATGTAAAAGCTCTAACACGAAAAATATAAATGACGCTAATATCGTAAAGGTGAAAGTGTGTGTTTTCAAACGGCTGAACGGATTCAAATGAAATTTGACCCACGGGTAGATGATGTATTGGAATACAACTTGATACTTTTTAGGGTTCCGTACCCACACGGTATAAACTGATAGTGATAGCTTGACAGTAGAAGTTTTCATAGATGTATTTCTGTTGCTGCTATAACAACAAATAGTAAAAAAGAAAAATAAATTGTGTAAGTAAAAAAAAAGTAAAAGACTATTTTTATTTTTTTTTTATTAAAAAATTTACTGTTTCCGCCTTCACCGCGTGGAGGTATTCCCAGCTTATGTTATTATTTCTATTTGCGCACGATGTTTTATCTTCTAGAAAGTGCCATATTGAATATTGACGACCAGTGAAGCCCTTTCAAATGACATCAAACACGGTGTATTTATCTTAACATTTTTTTAACACATGCCTTTTTGGCCACTGGAGGGCGTCTCTTTCAATTTGAGTAATATTTTGGTAATGTACAAATGAAGCCCTTTCAAATGATACCAAACATGGCGTATTTATCTCTATTTTTATTTTTTAACACATCACTTTATGTCCGCGAGAGGGAGCCATATCGAGTTTTGTGACACGTCACGTAACTTATTTTCAGCGGACAATTAAGACGGTTCTAACGGTACCTCATACAATGAGTTCCGATAAGTAGATTAGGAGCTATGAGGGAACAGATGAACATACTCACATACATACATAGCTTGTCAAAATTGAAAGAAAGAAAGAAAACACGTTTATTTGGCACACAGGTACACACAATGAGATTACAATATAGAAACTAAAAAAGTACAATAAATAACAAGTAATAAGTATAATCCTCCTTTAGTTTTGCCATAGTCGGGTAAAAATTGTAATTGTAAAACCGCCCATTATCTATCCCACGATAATTTGCGCGTTCCCTTGAGATAATTTCCAAATTTCCGTTGACAAAAGCTAGTGAAGTATTTTTAGTAGTAACTTTGTACAACAATAATATATTTACTGAGTATAATTACTCAGACAAAGCTCACTTAGGCAGCGTCCACAGAATCAAAAGGACCAAAAATATCATTTATATTTGTGAAGACTAGCTAAAACATTAGAAATATTTTTCAAGTGTAGCTTATTGAGTAAAGTTAAGTTATTATTTTGACTAGAATAAAGGCTTTTAACAAAACAAAATTCAATTGAATCTTATACAATAACGAGTGCTCTCTGAAATAATGATTCGTATTCTGTTATCAGTTTATTGTTAGAATTATCAATTATATTTGTAAATGTAAATACTTAAACGGTATTAATAAATTAAGCTTGCCTATTAAAGAGTATACTGACTGTTCGGTGATTGAACCAATTCTGTGAATCATTTCTGAAGTGAATCATCTCGTTATTGTGAGGTAGGTATTTATTTGAAATATCTATAAATTTGTATTTATGAATGGTGGAGTTAAAAAGTATAAATATTTATCTTATAAGTTTTGAGCTTAGCTTAGTTTGCTATTTGTAAGTTAGTTTTAAGAAGTGACAAAAAAATTGTTTATATCTCTCAGAAACACCTAAATCGACCTTTTCTATGAACTAAATTTTAAACATTTTTTTTTTCTCGAAATTAAGATAGGTTTGCAAATATCTTTATTATTTTTATTTTCTTTTCGTGTATTTCAGTGCGGGTGTATTTTTAGAAATTTTGAAAACTATAAGTGACTTTTTGGTGTTTCTTAAGGACTCTCCTCTTAAGTAAGTTTGAACTTGAGAAGCTTTGGAGATAACTAATAACTCTACTACTAATCAGGAACTGTGCCCATGTGTAGTACACAAGTCAAGTATACGGGCCATACTAGCGACCAGTAGAGTTGTAGAGTGAGAAGGCTAGATTCGTCTGTTTGCCTAGCGTAGGCTGACTTGGCTTGCTTGGCTCGTAAGATGGCCGCAATGGCTTATTCAGCTCGCTCCGTTTACTTGAATCGTATCTGGTTTAGCTTGTTTAGAAAAATTGAGGGCACATTTTTTTGGTCGTTATATCTCGTGTAGCCTAGTTTGAAAAAAATACATCTAACATAATAAACCTATTTAAAAACTTTCCTAGCACTTATATTTGCTAGTTCAAAGCTTTTTATTAGTTTCGTTACCCCAGAATACTTAGTACTCCTGTGTTTACCCCACTCCCACATTTAGTCTAAACACAGTAAGGACATAGGCATACTATTTTGCCCGGCGACAGTGGGTAATCTGTCACGTTGTACTCGCGTCGCAGGCACATCGAACGCCATATATTCCTCACTATTTGGCATGCCCAGCGGGCTTTGACGGGCTGTGCAAGGAAAGGCTGATTATAAATTTTGCTAGTGACCTGCCCCGGCTTCGCCTGGATACCTTTCTCGTTTATCGCTCTTTTTATCAGTAAATACCGCATTTTTTTAAAATATTTTTTAATTTCATGACATTTAATTTATTGACATTTTTTAATTTTTAGTCAATAAATTTAGTAACTTTTTTAAATTATTCTTCCTTGATGCTACTGCTCAAAATTAAATAAATTTCGAGCAGTGGTGGCCAAGTGGTAACGGCCCCGACTTACGAGTTGTAGGTCGCAGGTTCAAACCCTACCAGGAGCATTACTTTGTGTAATTTATTTCATCACTACTGCTCTCAAAACGGTAAAGGAAAACACCATGAGGAAACCATCATGTCCTAGAACCAAAAATTTGAGGACATGTGACATCTACCAACCCGCAATGGGCCCGTGTCGTGGATTATTCCCTCTCCTAGAGAGGAGGCCTGAGTCCCAACAGTGGGAACATTATAAGGCCGACTATGCTAAGCTAAGAACTTATAGAGCTTTTGACCTAACATAGGAATAAGTGATCCTAACATACGAGTATAATGTGGACTAAAGCTGTCTTTGAATAAATAAAACATTATATTATTAAAATCCGTTGCGTGGTTTAGGAAGAATTAGAGAATTAACAGAAAGATGAACGCGGAAAGCGACTTTGTTTAATGTATATGTATATATATGTTTAAAATACTATTTATAGATGTAAGTGTTAACTTACATCTAAAAGTAGTATTTCCCAGGTAAACCTGGTCACACACTGTTTACCAGGTAACGCTGGTCATACATATTTCTGAAATGGGAAATCATCTTAAGTCTTCTCCTGCTCGAAGGTCGAGTAAGAGGCCGTATCAGATTTTTACTGGTTTATAAAAAAGTGTTTTTTTTTTCCCTTTTTTTCCGGTTGGAAAATCATCTTATGACATCCCATAGTGTCAGACTTTTACTGACTAAAAACCCACTCCTGTTCCTTCGTTGCATTTCGTACCGGGACCGAGTCTTCCTTTCAGAATCAGACCCTTGGCCCCAGTAGGCTTATTAAAAGGTGGTAAGGTCATAATTTAAAGCCTTTCTCTGGGCGATGAATAAGTTGCTAAATATAAATACATACGTCGTGTACTGCTTTTTTCCAGTATACGAATGACCGGTGACGTCTTTACTATATTAAGTTGTCCCGCTGTCCCTAACCAATAACTATGCTATTAATACTGGTCATAAGGAACACTCGGAAAGAAAAAAATACAGGGCAAGTGCGAGTCGGACTCGCGCACTAAGGGTTCCATAAAAACTTACCTATGAAAACAGTTCAATTCCCAAATTGAGTTACGAAGATTTTTCCGTATCGCAAAGAAAGGTTTTTTTTTGTGAAATAACAACAAATTTACAGTTTTTAGGTTTATTCCTATGCTTGTGCTATAAGACTTGGCTTTATGCCAAATTTCAGGATTCGAAGGGAAGTACCTTATGAATTTTGGTTCCCTTGAGAGTATCGAAATATATGTTCTTTGCGACATAAACGGCCTTATCTTTTTTTGTTAACTCAGAAGTTTGATTTTTTCACAGCTTCAAGGGATCGCAGACCTGAGTATATGATTTTAATTTCAACTCGATACCTCCACGCATTCCTGATATAAAGGGTCTTGACAGACAGACAGACGGATGGACAACAAAGTGATCCTATAAGGGTTCTGTTTTTTTCCTTTTGAGGTACCGTGCCCTAAAAATTAGATAGAAAAATAAATAAAAAGCATTTATTTCAGGCAACCATTAGCACCCATACAGCAATCACAAAAGAGAACACATACCCATAAGGAAACACATTACATTATCGAACATAGCCAACAACATGTCTGCTACAGCAATGTCTGATATATACAATCAAATTTGCTGGCAATCATCGCCAACAACAAAAAAAAAAAAACTAAAAAACAGAATACTTTTTATATCTGCTTAGATCTGACCACTTTATCATAAATATTAGGTAAATCGAGAATACTATCTAAGTATTTATCTATAAGTAACTGACTGACTGATTTATCAACACATTGCTCAAACCACTGAACGGATTGCGCTTTTTGACAAGCAGATAGTTATTATGACGTGAGCTAAAAAAAGATTTTTTTAAATTCATCTCCTATATGGATGAAACAGGGGTTTATATGGAGAAATCTACGTTCACACGGGTATAGGCGCTGGCAGAAGGTAGTATAATAAAAAATTGATTAACAATTTAGAAATACAACATCGACGTCAATTATGACTGATTATGACATTTACCAGCTGTAGCACTATCACGTAGCGTGCTACGAGAAACCGGCCTCCCGTAGCCTGCTACGAAAAACCAGCTTCCCGTAGCCTGCTACGATTTGTACAAGCTAGATCTACAAACTAATGAATTTTTATTGTAGGTAGCTGCATTCCCTATGTCATTAGGATCCGGTGCGTATTTACACAAAAATCTAGAGCAAACAAATGCGTATTCACTCAGTGTAGCAATAATTGAAGGCTCTACGGTGCTATACTGGACAGAAATGAAAATCAAAAACTAGAACAGTAACAACTTTGAAAGAAGACTGGCTGAATGTATTCTAGACAACACACTTTTGATCCAAATTTATTTATTTATAAAATATTATCAGCCCAATTCTACTAAGTAACCATAAAGTGCTCGACTTACAAATTGCCCTATACACAAAGTAAATACCGAAACTTGTTGAAAATAATCATACACTCAAATATTTAGGTTGCTATTGGGTGTATTGTTTCGGTCTACTGAAGGTATTGAGGTTCGAGTCCGGACTAAATCACTCAATATCGTTAACCTCAAGTGTTTGCGATAGCGTGGGCGATTGTTTACAAGTGTAATCATTACTAACTCGATGTTCGACAACAAAGCTGAAATTGTAATCAATAAACGAGTACCTTGTGTGTACTTAATGTGTGAGTTATTTCGATTATTGGTTTCTAATTGACTGCGGATTTGAATCGGGTAGGCAAGCGTGATTAGAACTTTAAAATAGCATCTTGCCTTCTACGACAATATGCATTGCGTCAATGTAACAAAAGTAGATAAGAATTAATTATTTATCAGTACTTATGTACCCACATATTTAAAAGAAAGAAAGAAAGAATAATTTGCCGGAAAAGGCACAAATTTAAAACTAACATATTGCAAACATTTTGCGTGACAAAAACATATTTAAAATCGCAAAACGGCTATTTCTACTTACTACAAATAAAGAAGAAGATGAAGGGATGAAAATCCTGGCGTTCATTTTCAGAGGATAGACATAATTATGTGGATAAGAAATGAGGGCTTGCAGTGTAGAACAGTGGTACACAACTGACGAAATATGTAGATAGATAGATAAGCCCAGTTTCTACTTTTTTTATTTAGATAGTCCTCCAATAATTGAAGTGAGAGCAGTGGTGGTCGAGTGGTAACGGCTCCAACTTACGAGTTGTACGTCGCGCGTTCAAACCCAGCCAGGCGCATAACTTTGTATAATTTTTTTCATCACCACTGCTCTCAAAACGGTGAAGGAAAACATCGTGAGGAAACCGGCATGTCTTAGAACCAAAAATTCGAAGACATGTGACATCCACCAACCCGCACTGGGCCCACATGGTGAAATACGGCCCATTTGCTCTCCTAGAGAGGAGGTTTGAGTCCCAACAGTGGGAACATTAAAAGGCTGATTATGCTTATGCTAATAGAAGTGACCAGAAATATGCAACCGAGATATTTGTAATATATATCATAATTTAAAAGAGTATTTTTGGAGTTTCTTTCAAATTTTTCTCCATAGACGCTTTGGAATGTGCAATTAGCACATTTTTCTGACTGACTTGACAATTCAAAAGTGCTTGAAAATAGTTATATTTGAAATAAATTCTTTGATTGGTTGATTGAATGATCTCCAGAAAAGAGAAATATAGCAATACGTTATCGATATCAAAGTCTTACCCCTTTATTAGGATCATATGTTTTGTTGTATGATTCATGATTACGTAGGTGTAAATATGCGTAGTAGTCATAATATTATTATGTATCAAAACCGATTTGGCCTCAACAAAATATTTCCTCACAGTAAAAACCAAAATCTTTCCTTAAACGTCATATACAGTAGTAATATAACCTTATTTAGCAGGACAGGAGTAGTCGGACCGTCATAGTTACAATTTACGATCATAGGATTTTCCTTTATTGTAAACCTAATTAATAAATTTATCAAAAAATTATCCTAATGGCTCCGCCCTAGTTAATCGGTTTTATTACCCCAAGGGAACTTATTGCCGTGATGAAGTGCCTAACGTTCTATTTCGTGTCAGATTTATCAAATCCATTTAGATATTTTAACGTTACAACGAAACAAACAAAAAGACAGGCTTACTTTCTCTTTAATAATATTAGTATGGATTTTTTTGGTGGAGGTCTCATGAAATTACTTTTCGCGGTCTGGTGTGAAGGGACAGGGTTTATCAGACTTTTACAGACTAAAACCCACCCGCGTCGTTCAATTACCCTTGGTATTCTAGGGCCACGGTAACTCTTCAAAAGTTCCCGTAGCCCTAGGATTAGTATAAATGACACAAATATTAATTAAATGTAAAAATGTTCGGTAGAAATCGTGAACTAACTATAACCCAAGTGAAAATAAGAAATTCATGCTGTTGCCCGATTTTAGTCTATACTATAATCGGGCAATACTGATTCATACAAACGTGATACATACATTCAAACTTGCGTCACAAAACCACAGGATACGTGGGAACATTTTGATTGCGTAGTCCCATATTTTCCTTAGAGTTTTTGAAAGTCCTACGTGAGATGGTATGATTTTTCTATTGCTCATTTTTTTTTAAGATTTTCAAAAACATGTTTCTTGCCGGTTCTTCTCCATAAAAAACGACCAATTAGAACCGTGTACTAACTTCTGACGTTTTATAGGTGCCCATGTAGGCCTATATAAAATAAAAATATTTCGATTTTTTTTATTGACTTTAAACAACATCTGAGAGGCTTAAGTGCAGTATATAATTCTACGCTAAAACTAAATATTCACTCCTTACTCATAACAAATCATGTTTATTCATACTAATTAGATATTTCGACGAAAACATTAGAGATAATATCAAAACTTCATATGTTATTATAACATAATAATAATGAGACCGATAATTTATTTTGGATCGTTGCCAGCTAATGTTCTTGCGGATAGTTTCATGTCTCGCATTAATAGTGTATTATGTGTTAATCTTTTGAATTTGTTTATTTGAGATTCGTAAAAAGGACTTCTTCTTGAAGAAGCTTTGTGAAATTATTGCAAATCCCGTAATTATTAAAGCTCCCGCAGACACGCGCGATGTGACAACGAGACAACGATTCAAAAGCTTTTAAACAAATTTATAGATCAATTTCTATGAAATATCGCATCGCAGCTATCAGTGAGCCTTTACGCATGGAGATGCAACGCCGGGGCGAAACTCGGCTGCCGCCTCAAGTCGCAGCATGGTGGAGTTCCGGCGGGATCTCATGGCGGTCTGCTGACTGTCGCAACCTTCTTTTAAGAGTGCATTTTGAGTCAAACTAATTAAGTCAACTTATATGTATAGGAAACACCGGCTTCATCTAGTTTTAATTACAAAAAAAATTACGCGTAAAAGTGTTATTTATAACCTATTCACAAAATAAACATAATTTATATACCTACTGATAAGCATTTGATATCTGACTAGATAGATATATACTATAAATGCCGTTAAGTGTGCACTTAACAGTTTTTCGGCACTTAAACTAAGGATATAATTATATGAGTACATATTACATTACATAGTTTAATTCCAATCATATAATGATATTTTCAATAATTTTTTTTAGGTAACGAACCAACGGATAATATGAACAATATTAGGTTAATTATTTCCGTCTCATAACTTCTTTAAGTCAAAAATAGCTCCAAAATAAAGCAATTTCATATTATAAACTAAAAATAGCAGCATGAGGTAGTTGTGCAACTCAAACAACCGAATAATTCACCAGTTTTTGTTTCTGCTTTAATAAGACAATAAAATCATGATATTTGCTATTGTATGACTTTTTTTTAACTTTGAGCCTACGCATTGTCTCGAGTTGTCTATGTATGCGAAATATGTATCTAACGTATATCGTAATCACAGATTGTGAGACACTGGTGTTCAACACAGTGACTAATATCTAGTATTTTACTTTCATATATTTACTGATTGAAGGAAAAGGTCGATTTTTTGATCGGTCTGTCCCAACACCTGTATGAAAGAGCTTTTAAAAAGTATATTAAAATTACAATAATGTACACAATCACACATTGCTCGCGGAACAGATGGACGATGAAGATGAAAGTTTCTGGTGTGGCGACCACGCAAGACTCAGCGTTGGAAGGCCTCCCATAAAATGGACCTATGACCTGGTGAGGGTCGCGGAAATTCAAGGGATGCGAAACGCACAAGACCGATCATTATGGCGACACTTAGGGGAGGCATATTTCCAACAGTAGACGTCTTTCAGCTAAAATGATGATGATGATGATGACAAAATCCTTTAAGGTTTGTGTACATTATTTATTTTTTGTTATTTTTGTGAAGTTGGTTTGTATTTATGTACCAATGTTTATCTTTCATATCTCAGCTGCTAAAAGCACTAATAAAATAAACAAGCTGGTCATGTATTATACATTTTTTCCCGCTTATATTGTGACATATTGAATGAATTTGCCTTGAAGGTTGACTTTATTGTTAGTCACTTCTGTAATTTGAACATTACGGTAAATCCTTTAATAATAGCAACGTTGAAGTACATCAAGTTAAGTCTATATAATACATAGTGATAGTATATTAAGCAATTTTAGTTAATTTCTAGAAAAAAATAACGTTGCATTGTCGCGTTATGTTTGTCTGTAAGAGCCTTTATAAAATACGATCTCTTTGCTAGCCCTAGGGCCTTACAATTACGTGTTAAAATGTCAAGTGTGTGAGCGAGATACAGGGATACAGTTCAGGGAGGGGACAGTTTAGTTTAAGTCGTCAAATGGACCGCTTTAAGAGTTCGTGGTAGAACACTCTGTGGTCTCCTCTCTTTCAGGTATATTTTATAATTGAAAGTCCTAATCATTTACATCCAACTGGTCTCCTTGATTGACTTCTAAATGCTAGGTAGTTTGACTGTCTAGTGGGCCACCAACAGCCCGTAGGTCTAACATGATCCATGGCTCAACTTTGTGGATCTTTTATTAACTTGGCAAACCAAGGTAATGCTACCACAGACAAGCGGACGCAATGCGTTTTCATAAAAATAATTTAATTTAATCTGTATTTTTTTTAATGCAATGATTTCTATGAAAACCTGTTGACTTCAATGTGCTTAGTTTCTGACTAGTTCGATTTTCCCAAAAAAAAAAAAATATTAATGCTAATCCAAGTCCTGATATTTTGTAAAATTATCATCATATCAGCTAAAAGGATTCCACTTCTGGACGCTTCCCCAAGCCATATCAACTGTTCCCGTGCTTCTTTGCTTCTTACATCCAAGGTACTCCCGTGGCATTCTGCAGCATCTCTATGACATGTGTATACGTATATGTGTGAATTGGTACAAGAGAAATACCATAAGCAAAAAAATCATAGTGTTCAGCAACATTTGTAGCTTAAAATATGATATTGGGAGGTGGTCTAACCTGTTTTGTAGTTCAATAAACTCAATATGACTCTCGTTTGCTATTTTTTTGCAGAGAAATATTGTTTCATTTAAATATAGCCGTTG
Organism: Mythimna vitellina; assembly: GCA_949316375.1. Lineage (NCBI taxonomy): Eukaryota > Metazoa > Arthropoda > Insecta > Lepidoptera > Noctuidae > Mythimna > Mythimna vitellina. The sequence continues at coordinate 8,644,445 of OX438692.1, read as the reverse complement.
TCAATCAAAATGAAATTTAAATTTTCGTATATGGTATATGATAATTCGCTCGTATAACAGAGGTCAACAGGGCTGAAAGGTTCTCGAGTGGCGACCACGTACCGTCACAACATGTTTGTAATAAATAAAAAACTAAATTCTCGGTGTTGGTGGCGTAGGTAAAGGTTTTTGCAAAGAGAAATAAACTCATTATTTTGATGCAGCGTTGAAAGTCTTCCCACAAGTTGCACCGATGACTTGGTGAGGGTCGCTGGAATCCGATGGATGCTAGACGCACCAGACTGTTCGTTGTGGTAACCCTTGGGGGAGGTCTATTTCTAACGGTGGACGTCTTTCGGTTGAAATAATGATGATGATGATTTGTCATAATTAATTTCAACAATTCTGACTAGCACGTTTATCTAGCTTTCGCAAGTCGGAACGAGTCAAATGTAATTGAATCTGTAATCAGACTGTTTTTCCACGTCAGCTAAAGGATCTTTAGACATTATAACCATGCATATATTATATTTGTCTTTCTATCAATGCAATTTTACTGTTGTACGTATAAAGCAAGGAGTATATTTTATTCAATGTTGACAGCTTTTGTTAAAGAAACAATTATGCAGTAATAAACATGCCAGCCGCGGCTGCGCAAATAGGAGGTTCGAACAAATGAAACTTGATTCTGGTACTCATTATTTTCATTTAAACAATGGTAGGTAGGTACTCAAGAACCAAGAAAACAACAGTTTAGTTTGTTTACTTAGAGACACGTTAGACAGTGCATGTTATTATTTTATTGACCTTTTATTTAGTAATATGCATTTCAATTATTTGATTTCTGATATCAGAATAATATATTTACCATTATTTGGAGGTGAAAAATCATCAAATAACTCGATACTCCTTCTCAGTCTAGGTAGAGCGAGAGGGAGTGTTAGAATTTTTCTGACTAAAAGCTACTTGTGTTCCTTCAGTAGCTCTAAAGAACAATCCCGAAGATATATCTGGTCTTAAGCTAACGTTAGGTACCTACTTAACGATACCATCGTGTCATTCTTAACCACTTTAAATAATGGATTTTCTGTGTTAACTAGCCTGACCTTAGTTCTTCCGTTAGTTGGAGTAAATTAGGACTTATTGCGAAATTTTCCATGACAAGTTCAAGCGAGGCAAGACAGACGGCCAGACCCTACTCCTCAGCCCACGCCACTTTAGTAACCACAGAACTTTTGTGGTTATTCTGTAAATACCTACTTACCTACACGGTAAAGGTTTTTGAATTTTCCAATCTTCTACATGGACAACGGCTATGAAAAAACTCTTTTTCAATAATACATTTTATAGTTAACCCAGTGGCTTCGCCTGCGCTTAAGTAGAAAATTATTATAGGTCAAGGTAGGTATTTCATAGGAATATACTCCCGGAACAGAAAGAATCTTATGACCTATTCCAGGACACAGTCTATCCGTGTGCCAAATTTCGTCCAAACCATTTACCGGTTTAAATTGTGAAGGAATAACAACATACACACACACCCTTAAATAAATACTTTTATTTTTAAGAAATACTTAATTATGTTATCTATAGGGAAATTGAAAAATGAGCAGTATTGGCCGAGTGGTAACGGCCTCGACTTACAAGTTGTAAGTCGCGGGTTCAAACCCAGCCAAGCGCCTTACTTTGTGTAATTTATCTCATCACCCCTGCTCTCAAAACGGTGAAGGAAAACATCGTGAGGAAACCGGCATGTCCTAGAACCAAAAATTCGAAAACGTGTGACATCCACCAACCCGCACTGGGCCCGCGTGGTGGATTACGGCCCATTCCCTCTCCTAAAGAGGAGGCCTGAGTCCCAACAGTGGGAACATTATAAGGCCGACTAAGCTAAGCTAAACTCAGCTATAGGGAAATTAATAAACAACATAATAAGTATCTTGTATCTCATAGAAACAGTACCAATATCTCCAATACCGTTAAGCTTAAGCTTACATAATTTGGATTAATCTCTTTTCAAGAGACGAGAACAGAAGACATAAACGCACGGACGAATCCCTCGGCCTAATGCACAGTGGAAAAATATCCTTATATTGGAACGTACGGATCAACTGAAATAATCTTACGATAGTAACGTTAAGTTAATCTTATGGAATATAGATGCGCGGGTTTACGGGCCACGAGCAATGGGTTGCTCGCCGTCTGGCCGTCCGGTAAGAACCGAGCTCAAGTCTCAAAAAGATGTCAGCAAATCGTAGGAACCCAGTATACCCGTCAGGACCACGGGAAATTTTAGAATGTTGGAACGCTGAGAGCAATTGAACGACACAGGCGTGGTTTTAGTCAGTAAAAGTCTACCACGACCTCTTGCTCCATCATAGAGCGAGACAAATCATTAATGAATTCCCAACTTAAAAAAAAGTGATATGCTAATAAATATTACAAAAATATTGATAAATCAAATCACAATGTAGAAGTAGCTTATGTATATCGATTCCACGTACTTAACAAGTAATTTATAGCTCGTTATTTTGTTTATCAGAGGCTTAACTTATTTAATACGTACGGCTACTAATTTAATAATTAGATAATATGAAGATTCCATGGGAAAAAACATAAATGACTTTTTTTAATGATTTTTAACTGATACACTGTATGTAGTAGTGACGTTTAGTTGTAAATGATTAAGTTTGTATCAGTTCATTCAACGCAAGATACATGAAATGTTCACGTTGTCAATTAGAAAATAAACAAAAATTTTAAAACCTGTTTTTGTTTTTTTTTTCCGTGGAGTCTTTACAAATATACCACCAGTTTGTGTTCAAATTAAACATTGGCGAATATAATAGACATTATCGCTATTTTAGGAATGTAAATTTGTGGATGGACCGAGCTATAAAAATATTAGCTAATTAAAATTGTTGGCAGACAAAACGTTATAATTTTATATCTTACTAACTTCTGCCAGCGGCTTTGCTCGCGTGAATGTTGGTTTTTCCTTACGACCTTTGGACCCCTGATTCATCCCCTTAATTGGTGAATTTTGGAAAATCCGTTCTTAACGGATGTATACACCCTATAAGGAACCTACCTGCCAAATTTTAAGTTCGTAAGTGTTATAGTTTCTGAGATTTCGTGATTAATGAATGAGTGGTATTTCGCTATATATAGATTCCGTTATCTAATATCAATTGATTGAAATGCATATTAATCAAAGGAGCAATAATATGCAATCTCGAACGTAAGTAAACAATCAGAACTATTATGTTCTTGACTACTATTGTTTAAATGAAAAGTAATCAATACCAGAATCAAGTTTCATTTGCTTGACCTCCTATTAGCGCAGCCGCCGCCTACGTATTTATTACTGCATACTTGCTTCTATAACAAAATCTAACAAATTTGAATAAAATACAATGCTTGCGTGAAAGTAGAACAAACAAACAAATTGCATTAGCAGAAAGGCAAATATATGCCTGATTATAATTTCTATAGATCCTTAGGCTGACGCAGAATAACAGTTAGAAACAGAGTACATATTGCGCAAGTGCGTTTCAATTTCAGCAAGCTTTGTCATTTTTGCTAGATTTGTTGGACTACTTCATATAATACACTACTACTTGACTAAGCGTCATTGTAGTCTTAGAAGTAGGTTGTTACTTAAAACAAAACTGATATCGTTTATTATAACAAGTATCTTGAGCAAACCTCTTAGATTTGACCGATATAGTTATCTACAAGAACTACTACAGACGATAAGATCCACAGTAGAAATAGCTACTCTATTATTACAAAATAATACTATCTGAAATCAAAACCAGTTCCTATTTTTGATGATAAAAACTCTTTGTACCAAAAAATCTATTGTATCTTATTTGAAATGTAGAATTTTATGTTTAATTTCCATAAGATCTTAATATCCATCAAGAATAATATAGCAATATTTAAATAGTATTTTATGACTTTATAAACGTCCACTCTTACTTATTGTTGACACCTCTACGTTCCGGACTAAGCGTTTCGCCTCGTCGTTTATACCGCGTACATCGAAGAACTGGAACAATTTGCCTGCGGTGGTCTCCTCATCCGATCCTTATTTAGGTGAGTGAATAGGCTCTTAATAAACTAGTGCGCTTCACTATCAACGATTGCATCACTGCTTACCATTAAGTGGGATCGTAGTCAAGCACTAGTTTATATCATTTAATATGTCATTACCACATATGTATATATATAATTACATACTTGTGCATAGTAAAAATTAATGCCAATACGGTTACGTACATGAGAGAGGTCTATTTTAGAGAGTCAAAGGGCGTGTCAGGAATGGGAATTTTACAATAGTGGTCAATGTTACAAATCACCAGATAGACATTGGATGAAATCATATGCAGAAAAAATTATTTATATCTTCATTTGTCTAGTCTACCATACCAATAACCTGCGCAAACAGGGTGTGGTGATACTCGCTCCTTTTCGGTAATAAGAGGTTGTTGGTAAGCAGTGAGTGAGTCTTTCAAGGTCAGTCTAAATATGTCGACGCTATTATAAATGCCACATGTTGTTTAGTAAGCCAAGCCATTACTGTGACATGTCCTTCAATGCACTCTTAAGGCTCGTATGGAATCAATTATAACGTAAAGCCGGATTAACACGAACTATGACGACAAAATATCTTGTCGCGATTATAATTTAACACAAACAATAATTATATTATCTATAAGAAGTCTATAATCCGATAGTATTAGATAGAGTACCTATAATACACCTATGTTCGCCAATTTTTATATTCTATAGCATTAGCATTATTAATATAAGCAGCCTTATAATGATCCCACTGTTGGGACTCAGGCCTCCTCTCTAGGAAAGGGTATATACAGGTCGTAAATTACCACGCGGGCCAGTGGTGGTTGTTGGATATCAAACGTCTTTGAACTTTTAGTTCTAGAACATGGCGGTTTTCTCTCAATATTTTCCTTCACTGTTTTGAGAGCAGTGTTGGTGAAATGAATCACAAACAAAAAAGCGCCTGCTTCGATTTGAACCCACGACCTACGACTCGTTACCACTGCGCCAACACTGTTACACTCATTAGGAAAGTGAGTCAATTGCCATCGACAGGGTATACAACCAGTCTTCGCGTTGACCGAATAAAAACAATAACATTAGTTTCAACCAGTTTAGCAGTGCGCTCGCAACCACTACACGAACAGGGTAGGCAGAATTTTTTAAATGAATTTTATTTATTTATTTTATTTTAATTTATTTTAACTTTATTTATTTATTTTAACCATTGTTACAAATATTTTCTTAAACATAGGTATAACCTATTTGCTTAGCGGTAACACGAGTTATATTTTACCAGAATTATTACAATGGTCCCCAAACTAGGCGGTGCCTGTATCTTGTCATATAAAATTTTATGTTTCATTCTGACAGACAACAGTTATAATTATTTAAATAAAACTTTATTTTTCTGTAGGGAAAAACCAAAAAATAGTAAACAAGAGTCATATAAGGTTGATTGAACTACAGAACAGGTTAGATCACCTCCCAACATAGTTTAAGCCATAAATGATGCTGAACATTATGACTTTTTTGCTTATAGATTTTTTCCTTTACTAATTCATGGATATTATATATCATAGATATGTTGTTGAGGTCCGCGGGAGTCCAGTAGATGCAAGAAGCACAGGAACATTCGATTTGGCTAGAGAGGTCTATGTCCAGAAGTGGAATACTTTTGGCTGAAATAAAAAAAATCTATCACTAATATTTGCTTCGGAAATCGAACTAGCTATAAACCAGGGGCTCAAGTTTGCTATTTTTATAAATTCGTCATTCCAACACGATCCCATTGTCATTTTGCTAAAAGTTCGTAATCTGCTAATTCATATTAATCGATCATTGATCGGTCAACGGTTTCGTAATAGAGTTGTGGTAGAATAACAATTTCGAGCTGTCTCATAACAAATTATAAGCAATGCCTACAGAACGACGTTCTAATGGTAGGACACTAATCAAAGAAAACTGTCAAAATTTTAGCAGATTACCGCATTACGTCAGACATTCTTTTGTCATTATGTACGTGGTTACGATTCTATGCCATTTCTTTTAATGGAGTGTCAGTGATTGACCATTGGAAAGTCATAATGATGCCATTATATTAGTAGATTACCAAACTTGTCAAAATCAACAATTATGAATTCAATGATAGACCATTCTGACACTATTGTAATAGCAGACTTGAGGCCCAGGTATGTTATGGAGCTCCGTAACCGACACCGGAACTAAAATATCGGATATCCGATATAATAAAAAAATGTAAAGGTAACCGAAACCGATATAAAAGTTTCGAATAGTTTCGGATAAATGAAGAGTGCCTGTTGCTGTGGAGACTCTGGGCAGTTGGAGTACGGAGGCAAAACTCGGGGAGGCAACGGTTAACTCCCGGTCCAGGTCGTTCTTGGTGCAAAGGATGGCCATCGCCATTCAGCGAGGTAATGCGGCCAGTGTTATGGGCACTTTTGCACCGGGAACGATCAGGGGCGGGTTATTTATTGGCGTGTGACATTTAATTTAATTGTGAAATGATAATTCTTTTGTATTATGGTTTGTATTTATTTAGGACATATATGTATTTTATTATTTAAACCTACCTAGGTATATAAATGAAGAGTCTAATGATAGGCTACGACAGGTTATTTTTTATATTTCCGGCCAAACAAATGATAGTCTAGACTAGATATAAAAGTCCTACTCATTCGTATTTCACATTCATAATTTTTAAATTCCAATATCCGTAAACGAAACCATCCGACATCCGACACTAGTAGATAATCCGAAATAACTTCATAACTGAAAACGGTATATTATTTTTATATCCGGATCCGAAATTTCATATCCATAACAATCCTCAAAATCAAAGCGTTTTTAATAGAAATTATTATAAAATTAATTTAAATGAAAACACTTTGTCGCATTGTCGCGTCGCGCTATTCAGCGGTAGCATTACCTTTGTATGCTAAGCTAGTTAAAGATAGTAGTTTAGCAGTGTCCGTGCCCCACAAAATTGACCTATAGCGTGCTCGGCCTACATACTATGATAAAGTAGCCCACTGTTATAGATGCCCACTAGACAACCAAACGATCTAGTATAGGGCAATAAAAAGGATCCATTGAATGCATGCAGTATCTTTCTTAACACCGGAACTGAAATGTCCACCGCTAAATAAAACATAATATTTTTTTATAATGGATGGTTCTAGTCCTTGTGAAGGATCAGTGGTGGCCGATTGGTAATGGTTCCGACTTACGATTTATTTTATCACCACTGCTCTCAAAACGGTGAAGGAAAACATCGTGAGGAAATCGGTATGTCCTAGAACCAAATATTCGAATCCATGTGACATTCACCTATCCGCACTGGGCCCGCGTGGTGGTGTACGGCCCATCCCTCTCCTAGAAAGAGGAGACCTGAGTAAGAACATTAAAAGGCTGATCATGCTATTGAAAGCATACGCATAATCTGCCTTATAATGTCACCAGTGCTGGGACGCAGAACGTTTCTCTAGGAGAGGCAATGGGCCGTAATCCACTACGCTGCCCCAGTGCGGATTGGTGGATGTCACATGTTATTATCTTAAAAATTTTATATCTTTTGATTCTAGGTCATGCCGGTTTTCTTACGATGTTTTCCTTCACCGTTTGGGGAGCAGTGGTGATGAAATAAATTACTCAAAGTAATGTGCATGGCGAGCTTTGAATTCGCGACCTACGATTCGTAAATCGGGGCTGTTACAACTGGGACACCACTGATCCTTCACAAGGAGTAGAACCTTCCATTATAAAAAAATATTAAGTTTTATTTAGCGGTGGACGTTTCAGTTCCGGTGTTAAGAAAGATGCCGATCGTTATAGAAAGTAGGTACGATAATATTTTGTGTAAATCATCATCATCATCATCATTTCAGTCGAAAGACGTCCACTGTCCAAGCGTCACCACAACGACCGACTCTGTGCGTCTCGCATCCACCGTATTCCCGTTATTGTCACCAGGTCGTCGGTCTACCTTGCGCGGTCGCCATTCTAGAACCTATCGGCCCCATCGACCATCCATTCCACGAGCAATGTTGTTTTTGACTTGCATTCAAAAAATATTATATTTATAATCTTAAAATAAGAAGCTATTTTGCATTTAATTTCGACTTAAAAGAAAGAGTTAAATAAACTCCTAATTTATTAATTGAAACCAAAAAGAGGTATATCACTGTTAATGATAAAATTGAATTTAAATTTCTGATCAAATCAGAAATATAAAGATTAAAATTAAGTTGCTAACTTAATTTTAAGTGGTTAGATTCCATTAATATTTCTTATTTATATAGTTCAAATTAAAACTTTACATTTTCATTGTAAAAATAAAATATTTGTTTTTTATAAATAAAACTAATAAAATTATATATTTATAGATAATATCTCCGTAATATCTTCAATGTTATACTCTAATTTATAAGACATTTAAATTAATTATTAAATAATAATACAAATATAATTATTATTATTCAAATAATAAATCTAAATAAATAAATTTTAAATTTATTTATTTGATAAATATTATAAAAAACGGAATACTTTTTTAAATTTTTATCATACCAAACCCTTTATATAATTCTCTTCACTCTAAATCAACATTCTTTAATAAATCTAATTAAAAATCTAATAAATTTTATTTGTGTAAATATTAAATATATAATTATCACGACAGTATTACCCAAAGGTAATATACAGATATGTATCCAAATAAGCCCGTCATGTTTGAGTCGCATTTGGTTGGGACAACCAGGAAAAAGTACATATTAGGTAGGTAGTTACATCGTGTTCAGTAAGAATTTTTTGATAACCAAATCGATAACAGAGATAAAAGGGCGTGATAATGATAATGCCCAAATTACTAATGTTATCTTTGCATCTAGAATGTGCTGATAACGTGTAATGTAAACAAGCTCTGTTTGTATTGAGATAGTTATGCGAATAGTTTTGTTATTGAACTCGTTTTATTTAAATAATGTCTCAGATTTTTTTTTCTGAGCATTATTTGTTATGAAATTAACTTGAGTTTCAAAACACATGTGGAATATTTTAAGAATGCCGTTAATTTTAATTAAAATTTAAATAATAATAAAAAATAGAAAACAATTAGTGACTTTGTAACAAGTAATAAGTAGATTATCTATTTATAAAATCTATTCATCCAATATCTTTGTATGACGATTAAATGTTAATTATCGATAAAAATAACAACAGATGGTTATGGCAATATAAACGAAGTCAATATGGTAGGGGTCACTTAAGTTCGCTACTCGGAGAAACTCGTGGCTTTGACGTTAAGCAATGATTCCCGAGGTCGGTTCATGGATGGGTGACCGATTTTAAACCACCACAAATAATAATAATATAATCATATTCCACAACTTTCACACAACGACATCTAGTCCCAAACTAAGCAGAGTTTTTGGTATGAGTACTAGACAACTGATAAACATATATTACTAAATAACATACATATTATAGATAAATTACAGCCAGACACTGATATTTAACTGCAAGCCGACCCCAATATATTCAGCATGAAGCTAAGAAGATTGACTCAAGTTTGCAACTATCATGTCTTTTTTTTGGGTAGAAAATCATACAATGACTTCACTCGCTCTAGGGTAGAGCGGGACGGTGGTTCAGACTTTTACTAACTAAAACCCACCGCTATGTTCCTTCTTTGCCTTACGTTCCAGGACCCCAGGTTTTCCTTTTAGAAGCGATCACATGGCCCCAATAGGCTTTGACCCTGCTGGGCACACTATCACGTCATACATACACTTTCACGTCTTAGAATACGTATATGCAGGCGTATAGTCAAATTATACATAATAGTTCGCAAAACAAATTAAAAAATCAACATATCATGCTTCACGGTCTCTTACTAATTTCATTAAAAATCCAGACGTCGCGTCGACGTCGTTAGGTTTTTTTTTTTTTAAATTAAACTAGACACGTATTATAACCAACATGATTTTAATACACTGTTTTTTTTTCGCATCTATTTACAGGGTTTAGAACTAAAATCATATCAATTATAAATAAGACTAACACTAATTCGATTTTTAAATAAAAATATTATTACAATTATGGCAATAGGCGATTGATTAAAAAAAAAAATAATTTGTATGAGAAAATCTTACATTACTGGAAGAGCAGATGTGGGTATTTGTCAGTAAAAGTCTGACACATCTCTCATTTCACCCAGAGATGGAGTTATCTGATGATTTCGTACCAAAAAACAAATGTTTGTATTCTACGATCTTCTATCTATGTACATAAAAGGAGAAACTGACTGACATATCAACACACAGCCAAAACTACTAGGACTAGGAGCGTGAAATTTTGCATCACCCCTTAAAGAGCATGAAATGAGGTTCCAAATTTTCTATGGAGAAACCTACTATTTCACGGGCGAAGCCGCTAGCAAAAGCTAATAATATATTTAAAAGTTTCTTCTAATCTGCATACACAGAACAATTCGAGGACCTAATAGAGTTCAATTGTTTCTTTATTATTTTCACCTCTTTTGGGTTCAACAAATAATGATTATTATTGAGACAAATTGCTGTTTTTGAATAAAAGTGATACATACTGTATCTACATCATTCTAGGAACTTCTTGTAATAAATGATAATTAAGAGTACAGGAACTAATCACGAGTTTTATAAAAATAATTATAACTTAACTTTAAAGTTAAGTATCATATTATGATCCACTGCACACAAAACACAACAACAACACAACAACAACAACAACAACAGAACAACAACACAACAACAGAAGCAGAAAAATAAATGTTATTCTTCAGGATAAATACTAGATAGACGGTGTGATCAAACCATAATACAGTTAAATTAAACGATAGCAAAAAAAATCACGTTTCCAAAAATTACTTTTAACGATTAAAAACCGGACGCGGATACTTGCAATCGTTCTGATTGTTTGTCAGATTATTCTACAAGCATCGTTTTATCGTTTGATTTTTTTGATTTTATAGTCAGATCTGTAGATTTTCAGTAAATCGCTAAAATGCTTCATATTTTCAAGCATGGTGTCTTTGCGCATCTCTTTCTGTTGTATGCAATTAGAGAGTGACCGCGGTCACTCTCGGATCTTAAGGACCTGTAGTCCTCTTAAGAAAAAAACTAAAGATTTGTTACATCTAAAAGGGTGATCATGATTAGATTTAAAAAAATTAATCTGTTTTTTTTTCCTTTTTAACGCGATGTACATTACCAAATTGGCTAATTTAGGATTATTCCATTGTGGTGGAAAGTATTATTTTACTTTAGCTGTATTGTTGTTTCTCTTAGTGTTTAGTTTGATGACTCCTCTGACTACGCACTAGTAAAAAATGATGATTTTATCAGAAAAAAAAACCAGGTAAGTGCCAGTCGGACTTGCGCACTGAGGGTTCCGTCCAAACTTACCTATGAAGACAGTTCAATTCCCGAATTGACTTACGAAGATTTTTCCGACGTAACAACAAATTAACAGTTTTCAGATTTTTTTCTATACTCGTGCTATGAGACCTTGCTTCGTACCAAATTTCAGGATTCTAGATCAACGGGAAGCACCCTATGAATTTTAATTCCCTAGAGAATGTCGAACACATGTTTTTTGAGACATAAACTGACGTATTTTTTTTTCCTTTAACTCAGAAGTTTGAATTTGTCACAGCTTTAAGGGATGCAGACCTGAGTATTCTCCACGCGTTCCCGAGATAAAGGGTCTTGATAGACAGACAGACAGACGGACATTCCAAGGATTCCGTTTTTCCTTTTAAGGTAAATTGAATACACGAAGGCTTTATAACATTACGCTACAACACCCATGGGTTCGGAACAGTAGCCAAAGTTACGGGTGAATTGACTAGCAGACCCCGCAGGGTTATGCTAGTCAATTATATTCAAGGTCCTAATTACGTTCATATTTCTATGTATATGGCAAAAACGAAATTCTTTTTTTTTGTATTTCTATATATTACTTGTATTGTTAGTCATACTAAAGACTCTTTTTAAATACTTCTACAAAAACCTAATATTTTAAACTAACTTATTATATGAAAAGTAGGTATAGTACCTTCAACTGACGCAATCAATACGACTTTATCGATTCTAGGAAAGCAATCAATCACAATAAATATGGTCAATAATTTTAATTATGTTATTTTGCGGGTAAGACACCCACTGGTTTATTGGTTGTTTTTGGAGCTGTATAACGTAAGTAGGTCCTATTTTCAGAGCAAGTATTAATTATTATGTATCGGTGGAGCAGATATCAGTTCCTTAAAAATTAAGTATGGTTGGAGCAGATATCAGTCCCTTAAAAATTAAGTATCGGTGGAGCAGATATCAGTCCCTTAAAAACTAAGTATCGGTGGAGCAGATATTGGTCCCTTAAAAATTAAGTGTCGGTGTCAAATATTGCCCCTTAAAAACAAAGATAGTTTATTCGTGTTTTCAACCTACAATCGCTAGTTCCTACGAAAAATTTTGTAAATAATGTATTTCTGAATTCTCTTATAATATTTTAAGTTAATTAGTAAAATACATCCGGGATATAATCATCATGATTATGATTTTAGAGGTGGTACTATCGATTCTATGTTATCAGTACTTACTTCCAAGAACTTTAAGTAAATATACTCCTATTCCGATTTCTGGTGCTTGGAGATCAAGTCACTAAATCAATAACGACGACTACGACTACGACGCTGTGATACTATTCGCTTACTATTATATAATTATTTTTTGGAGCTGTATTAGAACTTTGACCAAATAACAAACGATTCCTCATTTAAAATAGTTATAGGTAATGCCCGATAAACTCAAATAAAAAGAATTAAGAAAAGAAAGAAAAAGATAAGAATTGAGTATTGAGTTAACTCTGCTGAGCATGGAACTTTTCAATCCTTATCAAATTTCCTCACAAAAAGTTATATAGGTGACCTACATGTGACATAATCCCAATTAATGATTACAAGATGATCCATATTAACTCCAAGCAATATCCACTACATAAAAAATATGGTTTCTAATTTCATCAAATCAGATGTCTTTTCAACAAGTTCCTCTTATCGTAATGAAAACCGAAGTAAATTTTGCATCGATAATGCTGACTCGTAAAATACAATCTTTAATGACTATAAATCATTTTAATGTCATAAGTCAACGGGTTTTTATGACGCATACAATATTGATCTAGTTTCACGGATTACTTATGTTTTAAAATAACTTATATGTATAATGTATATGTAATCATTGTCCGACTCAGACTGTCTTATCTATAAAGACGCTGTCAAACCAGTAAACACGACGATAGCATGAGATAACAATACGCATAAATTACAAATAGAATTCTCTTAAATTAACCACAAAGTATGCGTAACTGTTTAACAAAAGTTAAAGCTAACTGCACATTAGACGATATTGAAGGCCACATTACCTAGAACTACAATTAAATTAAAGGGTTGAAATTTTTGTGCTCGTAACGAACAATAAAGTATTTTAACATCATTAAAACTCGTTTATAAAGAAATTATTAGAATATGTACCGTTCAAGTCATCTCCAACGTATCAAAGGGTCATTGTTATATTTGATAAGATAAATTTTGATTGAGAACTCTGTGTGGAAATTACCTAACTGTCACAATTTATATCTTGAAAATAAAGTACGAATGTGTGTTTTACACTTAAAATAAATATTACAAAACTATGTTTTCATTCATAAAATTAAAAGTAAACGCGAAGTAGTTATAAAATTAAACACTATACGTACCGGTTCGTAGATTCGCAATGCGAAAAATCCGTTGAGATGTTGTCACATAACACGTAAAAAGCAAAACATTTGAAATGCCACTAAACCACAACACCAACCTTTTCTGAAGGAACCGCTTCCGAAACTCTATGTAGGCTGACCGGCCTTTATCTTCTGTGATTGCGTTAGAGACTCGTCCGTGGAGAGGGACCCTGTGTCCAGAGATGCCGTAGTCCATTTGTAGGTCGACGACGAGCATGAGCGTGAAGAGGACGAGGAACGCGCTCACGGCGAGCACCAGCCGCTCCTTTAGCTTCATGTTGAGCATGATGCGCGCGGTCTTGGTGCGCGGCGCGATGGGACTGCGCGCATGGTCCTCGGGCGAGCGCGACCGCGACCGCTTACAGTCGCGCGCGCGCCGCCGGCGCCGCCACCGCGCGCGCGCCCACCCGCTGACGCTGCAACAACAACAACACGTAAGCGATATGCACGTGGCTAGAGAGGGGAAATACTATTCAAATAAACAGAGGATTTTTTTTTTTTTTTATAACTCATGTCAAGGTGAACTTTGAATTAGATTGCACTAGAAATGCCTTTCAAAAAAAAATTTTTTTGGACATAATATATATTAGCGATATTTGGAAAACCAGAAAAAGTTTTTCAAAAATAGCCTTCTTAAGAAAGATATTTCTGCATAGAAAAATTTTTCTGTCCTTATAAAAAAGAGAATTAAAAAAAATAACAACACCGAAAAGGTCACCTAAACAAACGATACACATGACCTAAAATGACCTACATCGAAAACCATGTCTTGTAACGAAATAAACAATAAAATGTCATCATCGTGACTTACATTTTTCTATTTTTTGTAATGTCTTTTCTAATCTCCATTATGATATGATATAGATTATTTTTTAAATACGTTTTTACGCTCATTACCGCTGCTCACAACCTACATTTCCCTTCTCCGAAAAGGTGATGATCGAGTCTTTGGCACTCGTGCGTATACCGAAAGATAACGTCTATGTCTCCACATAGGAACTAAAGGGCATATTACACTACGCGTTATTCAGACAGTCTTAGTCTATGTAGCATCTAACAAGTAAGAGAGCAACTTACGCCATAGTCATGTAAAGGAATGAAAAAGAACGATGATCTCATCGTCTTAGTCTACTTATCTACATAGACTAAGACTGTCTGAGTAACGCGTAGTGTAGTGCGTACCTTAAGCTACAAAATCCTGCATCGCGTTAGAGTTCTTCGTGCGATTAGAACGTATACAACTCCCGAAATCAACTATCGGGCACTTGCCTGGACCAGACAGAACACTCGTCTGACCCTGCACGCGCGAGAGAGCGGCCCTCACGCCCCAGCGACTGGGATCCCGATCCCGGTTTCCAGCCACCGTAGGCGCTGGCTTGCGGACGGCGAGCAACGGGTAGCTCGCCGTCCGTCCGTCCGATAACCGTCCGGACCGAGCCCAAGTTGTCGACAGCACGTAGTGTTCCACGCGCGTCTCAAGGAGATGTCAGCAAAACCCGTAGGGGCCCAGCAGGGTCGAAGCCTACTGGGACCAGGAGTGGGTTTTTAGTCAGTAAAAGTCTGACACTATCTCCTGCTCCACCGAAGGGCGGGGATGTCAGTAGATGATTTTCAAAACGAAAAAAAAACACGTCTGACCCTCACTTTTAAACAGGGGTTTGAGGGTGCTTCTTAGGGCGGAATTCACCAATAAAACTAATCGCGTTTTAACGTTTTTCTCGCATAATCGCGTTAAGCCGCTGTCACTAGTGACACTTGTAAAAATACAACAAAAGAAAAATACAGACATTAAAAACACAAACGTTAAAACGCGATTAGTTTTATTGGTGAATTCCGCCCTTAGTGAGTTAGTAATAGTATGTCGGGTGGCAGAACAGAATAAAAGAAAAAAACGTGTTGCGCCGATCCCAAGTAAAATGAGATAAGGGCAGGAATAAGAAGAAATGGCTCATACTTCTAAAAGTTTAATTAAGTAAATTCTAAACTACTAATTCAATAACCGTATATGTACCGTTATCTTTTCTAGAACAAACATTTTTTAAACTTATCTTTATGACCTTTATAAGACTCTCGTTACGTTGTTTTCAATACATAACTTGCAAAGCCAATATATATATTGCGTATAAAAGAAAAGCCTCTTAGTGATACATGTCTAAATAATAGTTGATTGCTCAATACGTTGCAGATAGGCTATGATTGCTAAACTTGCGAGTTTGCGGTGTCGTGTGGAACGCATGCAAAATAGAACATTTTAGAAACATGACGCCTCGTGAACAAAGTTCAGTGTCTGCGTGTTTTGTAGTTTACTCGAGTCGTGTTGGGGTTTGTAGTTCCATCTACACTTATTATTTACATTACTAGCTAGTGCCCGCGACTTTGTCCGCGTCATAACTCGTAAAAGAGAACATTGCCATTTGTTCACAATTATAAGTCTTTTTTGCGTGGAATTTTAATTATTTTTTTAAA
The DNA here is from genome assembly GCA_949316375.1 of Mythimna vitellina. Classification (NCBI taxonomy): domain Eukaryota; kingdom Metazoa; phylum Arthropoda; class Insecta; order Lepidoptera; family Noctuidae; genus Mythimna; species Mythimna vitellina. The sequence goes on along the minus strand of OX438692.1, from coordinate 8,628,101 downwards.
ATAAAAGTAGCCTAAGTTACTCCTTATAACATCAGCTATCTATAAGTGTAAGACGCCTCAAAATCAGTTTAGCTGTTTTGGAGATTCATTGGAACTAACAGACAAAAATTTATTAAATTGTATTTTTGTTAGAGGTATCGACGAATATACTTTAATAATTATGCATTTAATAAAATAAAATAAAAATTGAAATTACAAACAGACACACTTTAATTTTATTTTAAATACGTACCTATGTATAACGTCAGACAGTCACAGATGTTTTTATTCTACACTAATATTATAAAGAGGTAAAGTTGGTAGGAGGTGATATCTTAAAGTACTGATGAAAGCTGCTTTATAGGAATAAAGCACTCAGGAGAGTGACATAGGCTATATTTTATGTACACGGGCGGAGCCGGAGCCAAAAGCTAGTAAATAATAATGTCAACTATGCAAGATCAGACCACCCATTGTTACACCCTATTAATATAAAGAATATATGTACTCTCCTACTGAAGGTAATGAAAATGTAGCTTTGAGATTTACTTACAATTATTTAGACAAAAAAAAATCCTCTTAAATAATCCTAAAATTAATGATTTCATATACTCTAACCTAAAATAATATTTGCAAAGCACAACGTATTCTCAGTGCATTACATGTGTTGATTAATAGCCATCATAAATCACAATTGTAAATCGCTGCTAATTTAATAATCACTTTTTACAACTATTCAGGTTTTATCGACATTATTATGCATTTATTACACACTAAGTACCTACTGTAGTAGATACCACCTTTTATCCATAACTATCTTGTACCAGCGCAGCGGCTTCGCCCGCCGAATGTAGATAATTATTCCAAGGGAACATCCTGCCGAAATAAAAGTATTCTATGTGCTATTCGAGAATATGGACTACCAGTGCGCCAAATTTTATCCAAATCTGTTCAGCCGTTATGACCGTGCAGGGAAACAAACATACACAACACACAGTCAATCTGTCTTGCCATTTCCAAGCTTCTATGTTAGGGTAAGCTTCCAATCTAGCTGGGTTCAGGTAGACTGGAAGGACTTGATACTAATATTTTACATGGAGCGACTACCCATATAGGCCTGTACCATGACGTTCAAAGTAAGATTGTTTCATTCTTATTTCCAGTGTGGGTAAGAGATGGCGCTAGACAACCTGTATAGCTCTGTCTCTTATCCACACTGAAATAATAATGAAACAATCTTACTTTGAACGTCATGGTAACCCCGCTGATCTCCACATCATAATGATTGGGTATAGATGCGATGAAGGCGTGCGAATAGGCTAATTGGGGATCCAGATTTGGTTAAGTCCAATCTACAAAGCTTCGAGTACAGGCGCAGGGTAGCGAGCCTTTCGATATTTTACAGGTTGTATTTAGGAGAGTGTGCGCGGGAATTGCATGACTTGACTCCGCCATCTCCTTTCTACCATCGGACAACCCGACGTACGGCGGGCATCCACCCTAACCTTGTTGAAACTTCAACGGTCCAGACAAAGCGTTTCGGACTGGAACAATTTGTGTGCTGCGGTCTTCCCATCCAACTATAATTTAGGTGTCTTCAAGGCTAGAGTGAATAGGCTCTTAATAAACCAGTGCGCCACACCATCAACGATTGCACCACTGCTTACTATCAGATGGGATCGCAGTCAAGCACTGGCTTATATCAATTAAAAAAACAATGTAATATCGAAGGAGATCGCATGAGCTATTGCTTTTATTAACTTGCGGACTGGTTATAAAGTACTTTTAAAGAGTTATAAAAAAATAGAATAGGTTTTGAAATAGATAGTTAAAAGAGTTTTATTGTTTTTTAAGTCAAATGATTTTTGGTTGAATGATTGCTCGCAGAAAAGATGGCCGTTGGGGCCGAAAGGTTCTGGAGTGGCGACCGCGTACCGGAAGACGCAGTGTTGGAAGGCCCCCTACAAGATGGACCGATGACCTGGTGAAGGTTGCGGGAATCCGATGAATGCGAGACGCGCATGATAATGATTTTTGGTTTACAACGTGATGATCAGTTTACGTAATAATATAAATTATTTAAACGACGTGTCAATGGTTCGATTTCTTCAAGAACAGGAACGTTTTCCTGAAACGGAGACTACCTCACTGATCTTGGTTACCACAATTCCTAGCATTTTTTTACTGGGCATGTTATAATAATTACAAATAAACACAAAACGACTTTTCTTGACACTGCATAGTAATAGAGCCTCATTTGTCACTACGAGCTATTTTATCATTCCTATATTCATCAGCAATATTTACAAAACATCTGGTAAGCTGTACCCATTTTAAAACCTAAAGCAGTGATTTCGAGGTTTAGTGCGTCAGCAAAAACCACAGAATAGTGATGTATCATTAGATTTACGTTCGTTCCTGCCTAATAAATCATAGCGAGCGAATAATCGATCTCAGCAAATCTGTAATTTTCTAAACTGATCATGGTGACGTGTATCAAAGGAAAATCATTATCATAATAATGCGTCTGCGCAGGCGTTGAACTTCGGGAAAGTTACTCTAAAGTCTTGGAGTAAGGCTATTGAAACTACCTATAATTACCGTACATGAAAGAAAGCTGTTTTGAGTGTTTGGATGGCGAATGTATAAAAAAAACAATGGGATACTCTGATACTTCCTTTTACCAAATAAATATAGCTCTAAATCTGTCTTCTTTCGTTCAGTTCATCCAAAGATTGTCTATAATTAATTGCCTTGTGCGATAAGACCGCCCATTATACACTTTTTCTTTTTATAATGTGCAAACAATGTTTGTCCTGTATTTTTATGCGGTGTGAAATAAATATCAAACCTGAACAAGCCACGCGGCTCGTCCAGGCACATGCCCGATAGGGTTTCCTATGGGTGAAAGTGAACAACTTGCATACTTTGGCTTTGTTTATTTGTCCAGTTCCAGGGCCACGGTGGCCTTCGAACAATCTTTCTTGCTGGTTCTCCTCCATAGAAAGTGATCAATTGGAACTGTTACGCTTCTGACGTTTTAAAGTGCCCATGTACCTAAGCAATGTGCAATAAAAATATCTTAAAAAGATTTGATTTGAAAAAAAAAAACCGGGCAAGTGCGAGTCGGACTCGCGCACTGAGGGTTCTTACAATCTTACCTATGGAAACAGTTCAATACCCAAATTGAGTTACGAAGATTTTTCCGAAATTTTGATGTAACAACAAATTTACAGTTTTCAGATTTTTTCCTATACTTGCTCTATAAGATCTTACTTCATGCCAAATTTCAGGATTCTAGGTAAACGAGACCCTATGAATTTTGATTCCCTTGAGAGAGTCTAAATACACGTTTTTAACGACATAAACGGCTGTATCTTTTTTTCTTTAACTTGGATGTTTATTTTTTTTACAGCTTCAAGGGACCGCAGACCTGAATATATAGTTTTAATTTCAACTCGATACCTCCACGCGTTTCCTATATAAAGTGTCTTGACAGACAGACAGACGGACGGACAACAAAGTGATTCTATAAGGGTTCCGTTTTTTCCTTTTGAGGTCGGAACCCTAAAAATACCACAGCATACCTAATATACATTTATAATAGCCACCTTCATTATATGCGGAACTTGTGTTTAAATTTTAAAAACACTCTTGGACCTAGTGGTGTAAACTGCGCGTGTCCGTCGGTAAATGAAATAACATAATACAAGTAGCGTAAAAGAACCGTAACCAAGCCAAGCTTAAACGAATACGACGTCTTCAACAAGTGAGAGTGTCGCCTGCGTAAATCAAGCGGTCATACCGACAAATATAAACGTTTTAACATTAGCTGTACGTGTGTACTACAGAATCTGGGAAAGTTACTCGGTATTCCAAGAAAGTCCAGCTCACGTCTGACTAACATATTGAATCTGTGAGAGTTTAAGATCACGAGGAGGTTATCTATCGTGTGCCTGTGTTGAATATTGGAACAGTAGATAGTGGACATGGACACTACTGTCCTGGTAGAAACATGACCTTTTTTTGGAGTGAGTTATCATCAAATAGCTTCTCCTGCTCTGGGTGGAGCGAGAGGGACTATTACTGACTAAAACCCACCTGTGTACCTTCAGTTGGCCTTTGTGTAGCAAGACCACAGTAACTCTTTCGAACAATCTCGAAGCCCTGTCTATCTAAAAGGAGTCAGTGTCCTTAAGTTTCTGACGCGTGGAGACACCTAAGGCAGTGCCTCACTGGGACGCCAAGGTGACGTAGCTAGGTCATGATGTCAAAAAGTGTATGGTTGAGTGCGTGACAACAACAGTGGTTAGGTGAGTTACACACCTAAGAGCTGCACGCATTTTCTTGGCTGCTTAAATAAGCAGCACCGACATAGCATCCCAGTGAGGCACGGGCCCTAGGACACGATATAAAGTGCCCCATCGTCTGTGGACCAAGGTAATGAGAAACATGGTGTCTCATTTGGAGCCCAATTTGTTTGTCTTCAGTTCCACTGAACTATGACTCGAAAAGTTCAGTAATGAGTCTTCAAACGATTTATCGTTACATGTTTAAACCAGTTTAATAGTTCATAATTATTAGACAGTTATAAGTTTCCGTTATGAGTTACTAATGACTAATGAGCCATTAAATATAATATTGTGGTTAGTAGTTATGACACAGTTTTCCTTAATTTAGCATATCAGCCTTTTTTAATGTTCCCACTACTGGGACTTAGGCCTCCTCTTTAGGAGAGAAAATAGGCCATAATCCACCAGGGGGGCCCAGTGCGGGTTGGTGAATGTCACATGTCTTCGATTTTTTGATTCTAGAACACGATATTTTCCTTCACAGTTTTGAGAACAGTGGTGATAAAATAAATTACACAAAGTAATGCGCTTGGTTGGATTTTAACCCGCGACCTACAACTCGCAAGACGGGGCCGTTACAACTCGGCCACCACTGCTCTCCTTAATTTACTTTTATATTATTATTAACATTTTTCCTTGAAACTCTGCTCATCTATTTTCTTTACTAAGGTTACTTTTTTTAATCGTAAAGTAACAATGTACACATTTTATAAATGTCTCAAAATATTAGTATTAGTTGATTACGACCCATTCTCTCACCTAGAAAGAAGGCCCGAATCCCAACAGTGGAAATATTACAAGGCCAATTATGCGTATAAGCTTATGAGGGAGTTCGCTGGATATGAGAAACACAGGACCAGTTGATATGGCGAATTTCAGGGGAGACCTGTGCCCGGCTGTAATGGCAATAATGTTGATGACAAATTATTATAAATAGAATAGATTCATTCTTGTAAACAAGCTAATCTAAGTAAAAGAAGCCGGTATTTCCGTCACAGTTCAAATCAGTAAAAAATAACATTAGAGTAGGTGAAAAGATAACAGGCAAATCATATCTAATGTTATTTTTTAAATTCGTAACAACTTGTCAGCAAGCCCAAATTGATAGCATTAAGGAATTAATTTTATCAGTTGATATCTAGTTTCATAAAACTTTATATATTCTGTGTTAAGAAAGAACCAAGGTTTGTTTTAATTTATTTCCGCCATATTTTAGCTAGCATGTATACATATAATATAGTTTTAAATAGTTAAGTGTTTTTATTTTTCTTGTTCTAACTATGTTATACAAATCACAATTTATTTTTGCAGTAATTTTAAAATGTATACTCAACATTTTAAAATTACTGCAAAAATAAATTGTTTCCTCTTAATAATATATGCGGGGACACATATTTTAATATTATAATATACACTGCGATAACCAACATTTTGGTGTGGCCCCGACTTCAAAACCAGGCAGACAATTTACTAGGAGTAATTTTTACATTTACATTAAAACAAGGCACTAGATTAATCGCAATGACTGTATCTGTGTATCATGTGTGTGCGTTCACAAATATGTAAACTTATATACACAAGACACCGATACCCGGAACAACTATTACTCCGTAGGCCACACAAATATTAGTTCCATTATTCTTTTTTTTTTAAATTGATATAAACCAGTGCTTGACTGCGATCCCACCTGATGGTAAGCGGAGATGCAATCATAGATGGTCAGGCGCACTAGTTTATTAAGATTCACTCTAGCTTTGAAGACACCTAAATTATAGTTGGACGGGAAGACCGCAGCAGGCAAATTGTTTCAGTCCTTCGATGTACGCGGTATAAACGACGAAGCGAAACGCTTAGTCCGGACCGTTGAAGTTTCAACAATGTAAGGGTGGATACTCGCTGTTCCATGCATGTTCTCCATGCGGGAATCGAAGCCGTGGTTCGCAACGCAGCACCGACTCTTTCAACCATTGCATCAACCGTGCTGTCCAATAAGGGCCTGCGCACACTTGAAACAAGACTGTCTTAGACAGACTTGTCTGCGACAAGACTGTTTTGCCTACAACACTTGGCGCACCATCAAGACAAAACAGTCTAGCGGCGTACGGCCAGTGTTGCCAACTTAGTGGATTTTCCACTAAAACTGGTGGTTTAAACACCCCTATTTACTTGCGAAATATTGGTTTTAGTGGCTAGTGGATTTTTCTAGTGCATTAGTAAAATTCAATTTCTTACTAAAAATGCGATCACTCGGGTGTAAATCAGCACCGTAGAATCCATAATTATCAATCTGATACCGACGATGATGGTGCAAACAAAAATGATTCGTCTAAAGATGAATTCATACATAACCGTTATTAAATAATTTGTATGTAGAATTACCTACTAATGTTAATTTACCCACAAATGGCATTTTGATCAACTGATTGTCAATTTTTATCACTTATTATTAAAGGAAACTAATAACCTATATGCCTTCTTATTTTATTTCGTACAACACACATTTTTTTAGTGGAAAATTTTGCGATTTTGTGTTTGGGATAATTTTTTGTTAGTGGATTTCTGGTGGTTTTAAAAGTTGACTCTAGTAGTAAGTTAATGTAACTGTTGGCAACACTGGACGTCTTAAAACAGTCTTGTCGCAGACAAGTCTGTATTTCCGGCTGCTAAAATTTTTTCATCGATAGAAAGCTGCTTTATTCCTGAGTGACATAGGCTATATTTTATGTATGCGGGTAAAGCCGCGGGCAAAGCTAGTTTGATATACTGCTGTCAGCGACATCGCCTGCGTGAAAGTAGAAAATTGTCCTAAGAGAACACACTCCTGCCTCCATAGCCAAGTTACAACCGGTTCGTTTCGTTGATCACCTCGAGTCAGCCACTCCTCCTATTCCTTTGTTGTCACCCCGTTACTGAGCGTTGAGATGACGTCACAATAAAGGAATCGGCGGTGTGGCCTACTCGAGGCGGTCGACAAAAAGAGAATCGAAACGAAACGGCTGTAACTTGGCTAGGCTGGGATAAACGGTATCCTATGCGCTATTCCAGGACATGGACTACTCGTTTGCCGAATTTCTGAGTGTATTAGCACTGTTTTTCATGACGATATGTAGACATCATGTAGACGTTCCATGGTCACTACGTAAATGCCTCGTAGCTCTCCATGTAGACGACTCATAAAGCCGCGTAGACGGGCCATATTACTATTGAAAGCTATCATACCAACGAGTGGTCCGTACCAATAGCAATACGGCCTGCGAAGGTCGAACGCGTATGCTATGTAAACGAGTACGTACACCTTCTTCTTAGGAGCTGGTTGGTTTTTCTCTTGTAATACTTCGTAGCCCCGCGTAGACGCTTCGTAACTCCGAGTAAACACCTCGTAGGAGTACACGCGACGTAAATACCGCGTAGCGCTATTTCAATTAATACTCAAAGACATATAGCTTTATTAGACATCAGTGTCGAACATGTTGTTTATACAGTACATTGTAATAGTCAGCGACATTAATGCGTTTACTGATGACCTGTAATGACCTCGTTCCACGAGTCGCCTTGTTGCTCATTAATTACTATGCTGTATAATTAGATTTTTTTTCGATGTATTAATTACGTATTTGTGTACATTTATAATTACCAATCTACTTATTATTTGACGTTTCTTCGTACAATATTTTTTTTTTTGAGTAATCAACTAATGTTTTGCAAGTTTTTAAGGGGAGACGTTGGTAGGTACAGTCACAAGCAATAGGATATAAATATTCCATTCTCATGTTTTCTATCTTAACTTATGCCATTTACGAAGTAAGTAAATAGTAATAAATGACCTGGCTAAGTAATTTAGAACAAATTGTCATACACTTAGTTAGATAGAAAATGTGACAATGTAGATATACATATATCTATATCTATTGCTCGCGACTGTACATACTTTTTCTTTGCTTTACTGTTTAATTAAGATTGATGCTACTCTCAACTTAATCGTCAGAGACGTCAAACAATAATTTAGCTGTGTCTCACTTTAAATTTTAAAATCATCATTTCATACAGTCTATGACATAAAAGGCACGAGTTTACTAAATCATGCATGTGATGCAACCAATCACATCAGTTAGCATGAGATTTAATCATGAATTAGATAGCTTGATTGACCTTTCCAGGTTTTCCGGTTTCTACGTCCTTTATTGATATATATATATCAGATCATCAGATATCTATATATATATATATATAGATATCTGATGTCTAAGTGTCACAATCCACGCTGCAAACCCTAAGTTATTTAGTAACTGAAGATTGTCAACGAATTTCAGCACCTTTTCAAGGTCTTCAAAGCAACAATGAATTTTCTTTGAAGACTTTGAAGACAAAAGAAAAAGGCGTTGACATTTTATTATATCAATTCCGATTAGATTATCAAATTAATTATCTTGATAATAATTTTCTTCGAATCTGGTCATTGGATTGTTTATTACCTTGGCATTACCGAATTATACTTGGTGATTTATTAGATCAGATATTTAATTTTAAAGTCAGTAGTTGATTTTATTATTCTATAAATAATTCAATTGATGATAACATCTTTTTAAACGGTACACCTACCATTTAAATACGTATCGTTTTAAAATGTCAATCCTGTATAATAAAGAAAAAGATATATTTTTTTTACATATTCCTAATACATGACCGAAAAATATTATTGAAGAATCATATACAATACTAGCTTCTGCCAGCGGCTTGGTTTTTGGTTGGTTTCTCCACACGAACTTTGAACCCCCGTTTCATTCCCTTAAAGGGTGAATTTTGCAACATGCTCTCTTAGTACTCGCTTACGTCATAAAAGGAATCCTTGTGCAAAATTTCACGCTCCTGGTCCCAGTAGTTTGGGCTGTGCGTTGATATGTCAGTCAGTTTCTCCTTTTATATATAAAGATGCGTATTATCTACCGTAAGCGCGGGTTTGCGGACGGCAAGTCATGGGTAGCTCGCCATCCGGCCGTCCGTTAAGAACCAAATACGGGTCGACGGCGCGTTATGTTCCATACACGCCTCAAAGAAATGTCACCAAGAAGAATTTATATGATTTTGACTTTCCATATTAAAAAAATGCGTGGTATATAATAAATATCTGGGTAAAAATGTAGTCCATAAAATGTAAACTCGGCGTCACTACTAATTTCATATAAAATGCACAAAGACCTACTTTATAGCTTCAATATAAATCCCTGAATATTCTTTTTATACCATTTCTGAAAAGTAAAAATAAAATCTATGTTCATGCACAATTTAAAAGTTTCGTGCTATTGGCAACAGATGGGGAGATATTTAGGAAATAGTGTATAGCGTGTATTTTGAACAAAACTCGATAAAGTTGAAGTAGACTACGTATCGAAGTTACGAGTATGCACGTGGACGAAACAATCAGGTTTTGATGCAGTCACCTGCCAAATACTATTTGGAATTTTGCAAAATTATTTCACATTACCGTAATATATTATTACAATAAAAGACAATGAGAAGGCGAACGCTTGGGGTTTAATGAATGTATTTTTAGGGTTTCGTACCTCAAAAGGAAAAAAACGAAACACTTATGGGATCACTTTGTTGTCCGTCCGTCTGTCAAGACCCTTTATCTCGGGAACGTACAACGAACTTAAGTCTGCGGTCCCTTGAAGCTGTGTAAAAGTCAAACTTATGAGTTACCGAAAAAAAAAGATACTGTCAACACTCTCAAGGGAACCAAAATTTAGACGTGTAATCCTGAAATTTAGCACGAAACAAGGTCTCAAGTATAGGAAAAATTCTAAAAACTGTAATTTGTAGTTGCGTCACAAAAAAAAAAACATATTTTGCGGTTCGGAAAAATTTTGAGAAACCTAACATTCTACATTAGTAAAGAGGAGTTAAACTAGAGTACACTTTCAGGCGAAAAATCCTCAAGTTCTGTCGGTTTGGTGGCAATCCATCAATCTAAAATATTGATATTCAGTATTCCGCTCATATGGACCTAGTTGGAAAAAGCTAGCCGGATGGATGTACCGGAACGCACCTGTGAGGATATTCTGCAAAAATTCTCTATCGAACTCACTTCTGTAATTGTACGGTCAAAGTAAAAACTGTGTTTTCTGTGCACACTGTAAGGAGATCTATAATGACTTTTTCAGAATTTCACCGCTGTTCGGCGAAGCAGAAACGTGATTAATTATTTCTGAAAACTACTAAAGCATTTCTTCGTTATTTGGTTTTTGAAACTAAAAGTAAATGTCAATATAACTACAACTGACGTAAATATAAACAGAGATATGAATGGAAACGTATAACTTTGTTCTCATCTATGATTCATAATGCAAGATAATGGTCTCCTAAAAATGTTTACTTTATAACATTTTCTTTTAACACAATTTTTGATTACTGAGAATGTTTGTTAATGGTGTGTCTTAAATTCTTAATCGTACCATAAATATTTCCTAGTAAAACAACGACTTAAACTTGTTTTTTTCTATTGAATGCTAGCATTTACTCGCCGCATTGCTTCCGTGGTTTCCGCCCTTCATGGGAATTATTTTATCAGCGCATAAGATCAGCCCTACCTTTATTTTTAAAATGGAAATCATCAAATAAATCCTCCCACACTGGCCGGAGCGAGAGAGAGTGTTAAACTTTTCGGTTTAAAGACATTTTCATATTTTCTCAATGAACAAATTAGAGTTCACTTAAAGGGAAACATAACTAAATTAACAATAGGTTGTAGTTTCCATTGCAATCCATTGCAACGGTTAAGCCATACAAGAAACTGAACACCGTAGTTTCTATACTTAAGCCTAAATAAAATGAAAAACCGTTCAATATAAACTTAAAACTATGTCTAATATATAATTCCTTAGACATTTTTTAAATGTGGGCACACTTATACACTCTCTGCCTTTTTTTCACTCTTGGTACTTCTAGGTCACCCTGATTACAGTTATTATATCTTTGAGTCATTTGTGTAAATGAAATATATATGTGTATGTTGATCTTTAGCATCTATGCACATATGTATGCTGCATCTATAGTACATATACATTTGTTGTATATAATTTTGTTTCTTTTTTGTATAAAAATTATATACTTGACTAAAGACCTCCGTGTTCCTCCAGTTTCCCATTGCGTTCCGAGGACGCGGTAAATCTTTCGAACAATTTAGCAAATCTGGACTACTAGACCAACGTAATAAGGGAAGGCTTATTTTTATACAAAATACTTCAGATTAATTACCTCATTTATCTAATACAATATTTCGAAATAAATTGGTAACATGTGGCGAACATGTTACCAATTTATAAAATTTACAGTCAGCGAGCAAAAGGGATAGTGATACTAATTTTGTATAGCTCAATTTATCCCTCACACCATAATTATGCTGATTCGAAGATGTGATGGTAGTGAGGTTCCAGAGACAAAATTTTTCGAACAAACAATTTACCTCCTTATAAAAGTAGCTTAGATTCGTAGCGGTAGTATGTATCAAAGATCTGTTAATATGCGTTCTAAATAAGAATAGGAAAGCCAATAACCTCGATCTGTCAAATTATGATTGAAAAGTACGGTTTGCAAAAAAAACTTATTTGCGTATTAATAACGGTTTTTTTTTTCCTTTGTGTTACTGAGTCTTAGTTAAATCTAGTTGAAGTGAAAACTTTATTGTTTAATCTAAATTAGCTAAATATATATTATTTAAGTCATAATTAGTTTTAAAAAAGCTATTTTCTTTCTTAAATTCATTGTTAGGAACAATTCGCCTTCTTTTTCCATTTGCCACTACTCAGAGACTTCACACATAGATGCATAGATTAGCAAAATTGAAGAACTGGATTCTGATTTAAACTTTTTTTGCTTATGATTCGTAAATAAATATTATTTATAACATTATTATTTTGCTCACCCTACCCAATTTTAAAATTTGACATCTATGACGACACAACATGGCGTAAAAATCGATCCTATTCTTATTTGGAACGCATTGTACAATATAACATCCAACTTATGACTGAATGAAAACTGAAATGAATACTGAATGTAATTGATTTTTATGATAGGTGGGCACTATCATAAAAATCAATTACATTCAGTATCAATGCTCTATTTATTTGTAATAGATAAATGGCAACGTAACGTTCATAGCATTCTCACGCGCTGTCCAAGGTTGGTATCAAAATCGCAACATAACAAGGCCTAGAACAAATAATCAAGGGGCATTTATACTCGCTTGAAATATAACACATTCGATTTGATTCGTTGCTCGGGCAGCGTTTTTATCGTCGATTACGATTATAAAAAAATTATACCTGTGGCAAATCTCGCATCAAACGATTAGATTTGAAATAATTCGTTTCTAATTAAAAATATGATTTTACTAGGAGGAAATATTAACAGAACTTGTACGAAATCGAAGCCATTTTTTTTTTTATTGAGTTGATTTTTTATTTCTAATCTTCTTGTGTCATGAGTGAGTGGAGTAAAGTGCAATAATTGAACCGGTTGCAATAAGTGAGCAACCTGAGACAATGAGTACAATAAGTGTTAACTTTGAAAATCTCAGTGAAAACTGTGTAGAGAGTAGGTACTTCGTACTCTCTACACAGACTACTTCCTACTAAAAAAATCTAGGATAATCTAGAATCTAGATTTTTTTAAGGCAGATATTCGAAAACCATCAAATGACTCCTACCGCACTGAATGGAATGAGAAAGAGTGTCAGAGTTTCACTGACTTAAAGCTACCTGTGTTCCTTTAGTTACCCTTTGCGATCTAGTGTAACTTTTCCGAACCATACCGTAGCCCTGGACAGTCCTGAAGCCCTGAACTACTAAAACCTCTACCTATACACCACTATTATTTAATAAGTACAACAAAAATGACTGATCATATTTGTGTAGTCAAACACAAAAAAAAACGAAATCTTAAAGTTGTCCATAAAAATTTGCAATAATTGGTAAATTGATAATTGAATCAATCATTCATTACCATTGCTACTAGAAAATACTACACGCAGTGATTTTTTCATTTTTATCGCCATTCATTTATTCATAATCAATAGCCTGTACAATATTTCCATACATTGAGTGACATTTCAGGACATAAACAACTCATAACTTTGCTCTTTATGAATATTATTTATTGAGACGTTACTTAAATAATAACAAGACCTTTTCAAATAAGCCTTTTAATTATTTGTACTAATTAAAAATAAGTGGTGTATAATAAAGTATTTCCATACAAAAACGACTTAGGATTTATTACTTTATTCGTCTGATACAATATTTAAAAAAAGAATTGGGAAAGAATTATAAATTAGAAGTCCGTGTTTCTCTTGACTACCAACGAGTACCGAGATCAACTTAAAGTCACTTTTATAGTTGCAGATTACAAACTACAGCTGGTAGGTACTTAACCTATAAATACCTACCAGCTGTAGTTCCAGTCCCAACTTTTAGAGTATCATATGCTTTTCTTCTTTTTAGGGTTCCGAAGTCAAGTCCCTTTTAGTTTCGCCAAGTCTGTCTGTCTGTCCGTCCGTCCGCGGATAATCTCAGTGACCGTTAGCACTAGAAAGCTGTAATTTGGTACCAATATGTATATCAATCGCCGACAAAGTGATGAAATAAAAAGTGGAAAAAATTGTTTTATTTAGGGTACACGTAAAGTCGGGAGTGATATTTTTTTTTCATTTCAACCCTAACGAGTGGTATATTGTTGGATAGGTATTTAAAAATGAATACGGGTTTACTAAAATCATTTTTTGATATTGATATTTTTATTTATATTGCTATTAATATTTTCGGAAATAATCAATCTAACAGTTAAAAAAAATGATTCCCTCCTCTAACTTTTGAACCATAGGTTTAGAAAATGAAAAAATCTCAAAAGTAGAAGACTTTCTAAGAAAATCATTTTGAACTTGATGGGTTGAATAGTTTTTGAAAAGTTGTACAAAATCATTTCTGAACTAAGTTTGTAATTCACCCGTATATGCAATCTTTATTTTTAACTTAGTTTACATATTTTATTATCCTGAACGTATCTTCTTTCAAATAAAAAAGAGTTATTAAAATCGGTTCACGCAATCCAAAATTACCAACGAATACCCAACATACATAACCCGTCTAGTTTGTATAAAGTAGTAATCCAATTTCCCGACAGATGGCGCTGTACTTTGGACTACTTCACGTTGTTAAGATTTTTTCTGAGTTGATGGGGTCGGGACGGGTATGAGCTATTATATTGTCGAATTGGTCGATTGGTCTCTCGTCGGCATTGGTGGTATTTGTTCTTGCTCATTGTCTGTCGTTCATTAACTCTTAAGTGTCCACACTTATTGTGACGGACGGGAAATTACGGAACCCTACACTGATTGTGGCCCGACACGCTCTTGGCCGTATTCGATTCCCACACGGAACCAATATCTGTATGGCCTATTATTATAAACAGTGGTTCCGTGTCTGGGTGTCTTGTGTATATTATAAATCAACAAGTTTGTAAACGGACCTACAATTCAGAAGTATTTAACTAATGTAAGACGTTTTTTTTTTAAATAAAAACATTGTGTTGTTCCTGCAGGAAGAACACAATGAAGACCACAAAAATGTTACCTGTGTACTTTACAAGTCATTTCATAACAAACGAAGCCCAATGCTGTAACAATGCCTAGATTGTATTTCGGATCATGAGTCTGCAGATAATCTTATGATCGATTTACTCTCAAAAGCAAAAGAGGTCACGCGGTAATCTACCTATCTGAACCCCACGTTTCTTTCAGATCATGTTTTTATCTTCATCGGCCCTAAATGTGTTTTTGTGAAAATCTTGAAAACATATTTTTCGCTTGTATAACCTTCTAAGTCCTATAAGATGGTTTTTCAAGGCTACATATTACGTTTATTATCACTATGAGTAGGTTACTATTATTATTCAGGTAATTAGGAAATTAACTCGTCCTTAAAATATGAATAAGTATTTCTACTTTTCCGGTGGAAATCATTAAAATTTCTTTAAAAATTCTAACTTTAGGCTGTGGAAACGTTTGAAAAAGTTGCCTAGAATCCAAGGGTAGAACATAGATGGGTTTTTGTCAGTAAAATTCAGACACGCTGTCCCGCGCGCGCCACCCTAGAGCGGGAGAAGTAATTTGTTAATTTCACAACTGAAAAACAAAAAGCATTCTAACTTTCGTTTTCGTTTAGTAATGTCGGATATTCTATCCTAAACGATTCGCTGTAATCGAGCATAGATGGAGTTCAAATATCAATCATTCTCCCTAGCCTTTTTTCAACGTGCCAGGGTCGACTTCCAGTTCAACCGGATGCAGCTGGATATCAATACTTTACGAGGAGCGACACTCTATCTGGGACCTTACCATGACGAGACAAAATGTCAATCTTGTGAGCGAAAAAGAGTTCAACTTTTCAGTATAGGTCATCAAATGGACCTCGTTAAGAGCTCGTGGTAGGGCCTCAGATCCCAAAATGTCCTCTTTTTTCTTGTTACAGTTTATTTTGTCCATCTATTAATAACACATATCATCACTAAATGTTAAAACTTTGTTTTTCTGTTTTTAATGTATTGTGGACACTTTTGTGTCTTGTGTCGGATACAAGCTACCAATGAATATTTGGTTCCTATGTTTAACCCTTTAACCGCCCACGTCGGATTGATCCGACGAGTGTTTTTCGCAACCTATTCTTCAGGGTCGCGTGTTTGCTACTGGGTACTCCATCTCGTTTAACTCTTTAATCCTCATAGGTGACAAAAGACCTGACGAGAAGTATTTGGTCGTAGATGCGCGACCATGGTGGTATAAACGCGAGAGTGTTTGTCGGATGTATCCGACGTAGGCGATTAAAGGGTACCAATTTGAATTCGGCCATCCCCTGCGCAGCTGTAAACTTTTTTTTTTGTCCAGTTACTTCCACTTGACACATACTCGTAGCCGATCGAAAAAAGTTCGGTGTCGGTAACTGGAAACAAAACAAAAGTCGTCAGCTGAAGACACAAGCAACATTAACTTTTCTTACAATTGTACTGAGCTGCACAAACGGACGATTTTCAGTCGGTGTTCATGTCCAGTGTGCGATACACACAAGAAACAGACGGAAAACAAACAACGAATTGTACCAGTAACTAGGAGTAGCAACCGGCGACTGTCCGATCGCTGCTACAGGACTCAAACTACGATTTCCTGCGATGGTGTGCCGTGTCGGTAACAAAAAGTGTCTACGTTTGCGCAGCCCCTGAAGCTCAGATATCAGGATCTCTAATTAACAAAGCCATACAAACAACAATTAATCCCTCGAATTTCTTTCTCCCACACAATAATGGTGACTAAACTGAAAAGTAGTGCGTAGCTTGTTAAAAAACAAGTTGAATTGTACGCCAAGTGTGGAGCACCTCTCTTGAGTCTCGCAGCGAACAAAAAGGCTCTAATTATACAAGTTGTGTATGCTAGCTTCATTTACATAAGTTCGCAACTTCAACTTAATTAACGTATTGACATTAAAGTGAATACTACTACTCGGTAACCAAATTATGTGTGGTTTGCATTCAGTTAAACTTAGCGGGTGAAAGCTCTTTAAGGGCGGAATTCACCAATAAAAATAATCGCGTTTTAACGTTTGGCTCGCATAATCGCGTTTAGCCGCTATCACTAGTGTCACTTGTCTGTATTTTTCTTTTGTTGTATTTTTACATTTACAATTAATTTACGATCACCCATTTTTACATTACTCTTCCTTTACATTATAAATATTCAACTAGGCAAATGACCAAAAGGACAAAAATAAAATAAATAGAATAAAAGTAACAAGGAAAAAAAATACAAAAAATAAATAAAAAACGATCAATTGTATATGTGCATGAGTGTATTTGGGTGTGTGTGTACGTGTGTGGGAATATATATATAATTCATAAAAGTAAAACTCAATAGCCCTTGTTTTTCAATTCTGAAAGCGAACCCCACGCTCAACAGTCGTACTTGCTACCACGAGTCCAACGGTAGATGATATAAAACGGTTCCTTCTTAGGTAACAGTTTCATCACCTACCTAAACTTTTGACACCCCTATAGTACCTACTTAGGTACTATGGATGTCAAAAGTGCAGTTGTACTCTAATATTGCTAAAATGTCTAAAACTTTGTAGAAGAGATTCAATAGTTCATGACTTATACAATTTGTAGCATAGAATCTAATGTATTGAATAAACTAGTTGTGAACGTTTGAACTTCTACAATAAAGAAGTTTTAGACACTTTGAGAAATATTAGAGTGCAACTGGACTTTTGACCCTTGACTGTACAAGCCCAATGAATAATTTCTGAAGATTATCTGCTGCAAGTTGAAGATACCTATATATATGCTGCAAGTTGTTGAAATCAAAAATTGTGTATAGGTTATTAAAAAAAAAGCATAAACCATAATTTATTATCAGCTAATCATTACAATAAACAAAATAATGTTTTACGCGTTGATGGAATCCATATATGTATATAAAATCTTCGTAGCACTTAATTTGCAACTCGCTATACGCATGAGAGCGTTAGGAATATCCCACACTGAGCGACTTAAGTTAATTGTAAAAAAGAAAATATGACTTAATATTTTGAATGCATAATTTTTAAAATTTGTAACATGTAAAAAAGAAAGGGCTGAAAGGTTCTGGAATGGCGACCAGGCACCGGAAGACTTTGTGTTGGAAGGCCAACAAGATGGACCGATGACCTGGTGAGGGTCGCAGGAATCCAATGGATGCGAGACGCATAGGAACGGTCATTGTGGCGACATTTGGGGAGGCCTATGTCCAACAGTGGACGTCTTTCGGCTAAAATGATGATGATGATGACTTACAGGTCTGTAAAAGCTGCTCACCAGTTGTTCATACTGTGATACTGTAGGATAGGTATCTTGAACGCTATTGATACAGCAATAAAAGATCTAACCATCGTCTCAAAAGACAAGACAGTAGCATAGTTCAAACACTAAGATTATTCTGAACGTTCGTGATTGTGTGGCTCTTTGATCTAAAGCCACACACAATCACGAAATCGCAATCGCAAAATCTGAAGTAGGCAACCCTCCTTAGCTAATGTGAAGCCCATGGGAAGCGATTTGCACAACCGCGGACTCCGATGTGAGCGATTACGAGACGGTACACGGTTGTAGGACGTCACTATTACTCGGATGGGCGATCGCACACACCCGTGCATTATGGACGACCATTGTCCTCATAACTCGGTTACAACAGACGGGTGAATTAGTAGCAATTGTGTGAGATTATGTTGTATTGAAGTCCTTATTACCTATTTCATAACAGAACATTTGGTGAGACTTTCATCAAGACTACAGTATTTCTATAGGTATGCGCATTGTGGGAAAGATATGTATCGTACCGAAATACCGGACTTTTTTTTGAGGTGGGCAGCCATCCAATGACTCCTCCAGCTCCTAGGGTGGAGCTGGGCGAGTCGGACTTTTACTGACTAAATCCACATCTTTGTCTTTCAGTTGATTTTTGAGTTCTAAGACCACGGGTTTCTTTTTCAGATATTCCTTGCTGGGCCTGCTGCTACTGTTTTGTAGACATCTCTTCAAGGCGAGCGTGGATCACGAAGCGCCGGACGATCGAATGGCGTGAAGTCCATTGTCCATTGCTTGTTGTCCGCAAGCCCGCGCCCACAGTAGCCGGGGCGTCTTAGGGCGACTGGGGCTGACCATTGCTTAACGCGTGCGGCCGTCTGCTTTGCTGCTTAACAGAAGGAGGCGTCTTCATCTAAATCCCTCTCGCCCCGGACCATGGCCTGAACCAGGACCTAGCGCAAAAGGACACCACCGCCGATCGCCTCCACGTGGAAACGATAGGTCTGGTCAATTGTCGATTATTCATCTTTTTTTAGAAAGGAGTCTACATTTCTCGCTTTTATGAAAGAACTGAAAAATATTAAATATTCCGTAATACAATCTTACACAGACAATGTGCTAACTACATACTTATAACGAAGTTTATAAATTGAGCTCATAATAAAAGATTAAAACTGTATCGCCTACACGTATTTACACAAATAGCACACAACATTTATCTAACAAGATATCAAATGTTTACAAGGATATGTAGATAATAAGTAGACTAATATAAAATAAAAGAAAAATTCTCGTGAAAAAGTGAACAATGAGGCAGGAGCTCCACTCTTCTGTAGTACGAACATAAAATATAAGTGTGTGGAGCACGCAACGCGCAGTGATCAGCTTAGGCATTCGCGGGATAAACAATAGCAAACTACCGGCTGATAAAATCGCCGTCGTGATCGCAGCCTCCATTAGTCAATGGTTGCGGTTTAGAGATCCGTGGAGTTTTATAGCTGTTTAACGTGTATTTTGTGAAGAAAAAATATACTTAAGTCTTTATGTTTGCCTTTGTCTTTACCACAATCGGCTAAAAGTATGACGTATTTTTTTTTCTTTTGCATTCGCATCGTTGTGCATTAAGCCAGTGTCACGTTTAGAAAATTTTCAAGTTGTTTTCCAATGGAATGCGCATTTAATAGATAATAATGTATTTGATAGCCAATGTATCAAATTAGCCATCTCGGCAAGCTTCGCTGAGAAAGTCGATCCTACAATAAAATAATCAACTCCATTTTACCGAGATCGCGCCTGTTTCAATAATTCCACATATTGTCCAGTTGTTTACATACTTGAGATACTAAACTACGCTAATTCTAAATCACAATTTCCACTCAGAATGAATTTGCGAATTATTGCACAAAATGCAATAAATAATAATATATACGGTAGGTAGAATAGAATTGAATTAATAATAATAATACGTTTATTTACACACACACACACATATACAATTACAAAGACTACATGCACAAAATAATCAGACATGTTAACGTTTTTCCAAGTTTGGTAATATGCAGACTATTCCTATTAGGTTCCGGTCTAATCTGTCTGTGTATGTCCGTCTGTCTGTCAAAATAAATGCCACCAATTGCATCGCTCTGCCTGAAAAGTCACTTTTTTCTATTTTCAGTGTGTTTGTAGTCGTATTATTTTTATTCTAAGGAGCAAAAATATTATTCCTTTTTATTTTAATGAACCCTTTATGTCAACATCCCTACACTGTTGCCTGCATCATGTTTACGTGGTCTGATGACGTGTAGCCGCCAAAGAGCTGGCGTGCAATGTCCGTGATTCCGCACGACAATGTAATGGTTACCATTACTGACCGACACTGTCATTTTAATGACGATAACTGTTCGTTTTGTTCCGGTTATTATGATATACGGTGTGGTTTTGACGGAGTTTGTAGAAGCCAACGGATTTGGAAATAGCACATCGGTGAACTAAGACAAATAACAGATAGGTGATATACGAGTATGATCCATTCAACCTGGTGAGGATAGCGGGAATCTAATAATAATAATAATTTATTACACCAGAAAAATTTGTCTATGTAGCGACATCTATCGCGTCACATAAGAAGATCCTGAATCGCGCAATCAAAGTTCTCCGCGCGATTAGAACATATAGAACAGTCCGAAATCATCTATCGGGCAGTTGTAGCCCACCAGACATAACATCCCGTCTGGTCGGAGGATCCTCCCTTTTCAACGGAGGTTTGCGGGACTTTACTCTCGTTCCGCATATCCCCAAACTGGTGACCCTCGACAAAGAACGTCAGCGCAGCCTTCGTGCAGCTAATACCTCGTGACGTCATCATCACTTCCTCAAGCTTTCGAGCAGCGAGCCAGACAGCCAGCACCCACGGCTATAAAGGGTATCCTGACCACCAGCATGCCTACATGGTCATACCTGGTCATCACCCTCAGCCTCATCAGCGACCTCGGCGAAGCACACTGCACCTACGGCCAGTCACATGAAGAGCAATGAAGAACCTCTCCTGGTCGACGCCAGCAGTCAAGCCACTACGTCGCACAGCACCGCTCCGACTCACTGGAGCCTGCAGCATCATCCCGATTCACTGGGATAGCACCACCCCGACTCACTGGGGCATCACCGCAGACAGTTCCGACTCACCGAGAACTATGCGGCATTCGGTTCCGACTCACTGGAACCAACCTACCACTGGCCTGGCACGCATCAAGAAGCATCAAGAACCATCGATCTCCGATCTCCGGAGGGGAGTGATGTAGCGACATCTATCGCGTCACATAAGAAGATCCTGAATCGCGCAATCAAAGTTCTCCGCGCGATTAGAACATATAGAACAGTCCGAAATCATCTATCGGGCAGTTGTAGCCCACCAGACATAACATCCTGTCTGGTCGGAGGATCCTCCCTTTTCAACGGAGGTTTGCGGGACTTTACTCTCTGCTCCGCATACCTCCAAATCTATAAACAATTTAAATTTACACAAGACAGTCACTATTGTGCTTAATTTTGCATCTACTGCCGATCTAGGCTAGGCGCCTTTATTTCGGCACGCAGTGTCTCAAACCCTAGAGCTGGGTCTGCAAGCACGATCTCAAGAAAATGAAGAATCTGATGGATTCGAGATGCACAGGACCGATCGTGGCGATGCTTTGGGGAATACTTATGTCCTACTTAAAGAGGATGTCTCTCCGCTGAAATAATGTTGTTTATAATTATATTATATCTACCTATTGATTATTTTCACTGTAGTATGAAACCACTGCGTTGTATCCAAAAATAGCAGCCAGTAATTGCTTTACGAATAAAAGATTCCTTCGCGGCAATTCGACTCATAATTACGAAGCGATTAATATTAAATTACTTTAAAACAGCCATTTACATACTAAATATACTGATATTTACCCGTTTACGTTGATATTCTACTACAAAAAATACAACTCACAAAGTAATTGACATTTACGACCACAATTTGCTAATGTAATAAATGATCTTCACTGTAGTTCAATATAAATTGATGTTCCTAATCATACGACAATTATTCAATTGTGATTTCATTGCCGTACCGTACGTTGATTTATTTAATCGTACAAATATAGACAATTTTTCACAGAAGCGCACTTTCAAAGTCAAAGTCAAGCCAAAGTCAAAAGTTTTTTATTTCACATAGGCCTACATGGGCACTTATAAAACGTCAGAAGCTAGTGCATGGTTCCAAATTGGTCGTTTCCTATGGAGAAGAACCGGCAAGAAAACCCATGGTTACTCTTTTAAAAAAAAATGTTGTTACAATATTTCCATATTACAGCATATGTAGATATTATATAAGGACAGTGTAGACTGGTCAATATTGTACTAAAAGTACAATAAAAATAATCATAATAAAAAGTAACTTTGATCGGATTCCGGTAATCGTGGATTGAATCTTGAAAAGCAAGTTTGTTTACTCATATAAAATTACAATCGGAAGCTAAAGACTTTATTGTTTTCGATGGTTTCAAGGATTTTGCATATTTATTGTTACTTTATATTTTAACGTGAATCGAAGAAGATATTTTTTATATGCAAACCAATGAGAAGAATTCACAATGCAAAGAGTTTTCCTGTACAGACATACAGGTTATTCAATTTCACAGATATTTTTTCTTGTTAGTGGGAAATCTTTAAATCGAGTAAGAGAACGTGTCAGACTTTTACTGACTAAAACCCACCTCTGTCCTTTAGTTACCCTTTGCGTTCCAGGATCAAGATATCTCAATCAAAAATTCCCGTGGCCCTAGTGGTTAACGGCCGAACTGGGCCCCTACGGTTTTGCTGGCATCTCTTTGAGGCGCACGTGGAAAACGGGTCTTATTCTTTACTAAACAGCCAGATGGCGAGCTGCCTCGAGCTGCTCGATCATTCCAAACAATCCCGCAGTATTTGACAAAATGCTCAAAATCGTCGAATAGATTTGTCTAGAGACAAACATCAAATGAGGTAACGGACTCATACCAAGAAAAGAAACGTAAAAGTGACCAGTCACACGTTAGCGAGCAAAGACAAAACATTTTTCTAACATTAGCAACAATCACATAGTATTATGTACACGTATGTACTTATCAAGTAAACAATAACAGGGAAAAGCTCCGGTGAGAAATGGAACAGTTTTTCATGGCGTGCGTGTCACAATTATAGCTACGGATTATATGTGGAAACTGCTATATGGTAATCCATATAGCACATAATTGTGCCAACTTAATAAAATTAGCCAGAAAAGTGACAAATAAAGTTGGTAATTCCCAATAAAGCACTCGCAGATCAGCGCGGTATCCAAGGCTACTGACTTTTCGAGAGAGTTACCGCGGCCCTCGCAAAGGAATACTGTGGGTTTTAGTCAGTAAAAGTCTGATACTCCCTCTCGCTCCACCCATAGCAGGAGAAGTCACTTGATGATTTCCCACGTAAATAACGCCTTGGCATGCATCGCCCCACGGCTTCGTTGACCTCTTTTTAAGACGCAAACACGACACGCTGTCGACGACTTGAGCTCGGTCCACCAAACGGCCGAACGGCGAGCAACCCATTGCTCGTCGTCCGGGCGCTCGCGATTACGGTGACTGTGAATCGCCCTGTGGCTCCCTACGTCCGGGGCGTCTCCTGTGGCTATGACTGGGGCGTGAGGATGGACCGTTCTCTCACGGTTATGGCCATCCCCGTCGCGTCGTTAGCATTACATTTTCGCAGAAAGAGACAACCGCATCCCTTTCACTTCTCACCAGTTAAGTTTAAATTCCATGATATTGGAAACGAGGATTGCAAATATGCGTCAATTGGAAATGACGCTGTTGACACACAAGTGGAAGTTGGACAACCCATTGATTGATGGCGCACTTGAATTCAAAAGCCATCAGCAGTCCATAATTACTCACAATTGGAAGAACAGTTTAACGGGTACTTAAACAATTATCAGACATGCACTTACATAATGTTCTATGCATCGTATATGCATACTCGGTAAGAAAAATATTTAGCTCACTGAAACAGCTGTCCCTATTCACATTTTTCTTCATTTTCCCACCTCAGTTTATATAATAAAAACTTCGCGTGCTTAGTGTACATCTATAAAGTTTTTATCTCACACTATCAACACTAATAATAAGTATTGAATGAGATTATGTAACGAGATCACATGCTAAGTAACCTGGGTTCTCATTAAACAGGATGTAATTTTACCTTAATGTCTACCTACCCTCATTTTGGTACAGTCAGCACCAACATGAGGGTAAAAAGACATTGAAGGATTCTTTACCGTTTTATCATTTATTGCCAGGGGTTTTCGCTTTTTTTATTTTTGAGAGCAAGAGGGAATTTTAGATTTTTACTGGTTAGGACATTTTAGTTAGTAGAAGTCTGACACTCCCCCTCGCGCCACCCAGACCGGAGAAGCTATTTAATGATTTCCACTCCATACAACATTATTTTTAGTATATGCGAAACCTGAATATAGTTTGTTCAGAATCAGTAACTGAATCGATTCCAATATTTTTAACACCGTGTTATATTTTTTCCCAAAAATATTAAAAAAACTGGGCGACTGCGAGTCGGACTCGCGCCCTGAGGGTTCCGTACAAACTTCACAACTTCAAGGAACCGCAGACTTGAGTATATGGTTTTAATTTCGCGTCGATTCGTCCACGCGTTCCTGAGATGAGGTCTTGACAAACAGACAGACCGACGGACGGACAACAAAGTCATCCTATAAGGGCTCCGTTTTTGCCTTTTGAGGTACGGAACCCTAAAGAGATCACAAGTTGGACACCACCGGCACTAAGTACAACACAGGTCAAGTGGCAGCGCACAGCTGGGCGCGGAAGCAAAAGCAACCCCTCGGTCGCCTGGATAGCCCGGTGACCATGTATTTATATGGGCAACCAGGTAGCATAACAAGCATATAACTTCGTGATTTTTCATGATACAGTTATGAAATTTTGATTCTTTACATAAAAATACTCGACACATGTTTCGGGTTTCGCATATACTAAAAGTAATTTTGTATTTTTGTGTATGTTTGTCAACGCACACAAGATACGGGAGTAACTTCTAGTGTGGGGCAACGTATAAAAAAATCTCATCCTCAAATAAAGCGTAAGTAGATAGCAAACATGCAGGCATCTTTGGTGAATGAAGATTCTGATCTTCGAAGATAGTCCTCTCTTTTTCAAAAATATTGGGTCGGTAGAATCAAATCAAAATCAAATCAAATTATTTATTTGCATAATACAGGTAGAAAAAAGATGTTGCAAATAGGTATAAAGTGCACTGTATCATTACCTAATTAGGTGTGCAAATATTTATGTTCGATAGCCGGGAATTTAGTTTTTCAAATCAAATTACATAGTTCTGATATAATCTTACAAATTTATCATATTCCAGAATAAAGCTAATAATAAAACATTCAGAATAATTACTACAAATGTCAAAGGATTTAAATATTAAATGTCAGAAGAATTATAATTCATGTCAGTTATAAAAAAAATAAAAATTAAATAGATTAAAATATTATACATAGTCAAATTTACAGTTTCTTATCAAACAAAATTAATACTGTATGTCACATTATTTTATTATTACATCACAATGATACTTAATTTATCTTACTTTAGGTACCTATCTATATCTTTATCCTGTAAGTACTCCTTGACATTATAATAAAATTTATTTACCAGTAGTTTGTGCAACTTCGACTTGTATTGGTGAATAGGCAACGATTTGACATCGATCGATTGATGAAGGGTTAAAGCAAAACATTTGGTGCAGTTTATTAATATCTATTTTGTATAAGAGGTCATAAAGAGTCTGCATAAGAACTGGTATAGTAGGCATTAGTATCGACGTCCTAGTAGTCTATATTTTTTTTCAAACGTAGCAGCAAAAAATCTGTGTTAAGCATTTCACCGCTTAACCGCTGGGTATAATCTATCGATCGACATTTTTTATTACAATAGAAATTAAATTATTAATAATGCACTCTTTACTCGAAAAAAATTAACTGAGTCTGAGTCTGAAAATACTATAATAACACAGACGCTCTTTAGTTGAAAATAATCGCAAATTGTGAAAACGACGTTACTATACCGGTCCATAAAGTAACCCAGATTCCCCGATCGTCTATAATTAGCCTGCATATGAATAAATAAAGGCTCTCTCTAGGAATTCAGAAACATTAGTGTTTTAACGGATATAAATGACATACACGTATACGTGACATTAACGAAGAAATCCTATATTTGGTTCATGTGAGGTTTTCTTCATTGGTCATGACAATCATCTGAATTATCAAAATCTTCCTGTCCTTATCTCAATTTTATTAGTTTGCGGACAGAACAGTTTAGTTTCTAAGAGTGTAATCACTATATCTTTACACAGTGATAATAATATCTGTTAGCATCGAAAAGTAGAAATTTCATGAAATCATAAAAAGGCAATTGAATATTATTGAAATTTAAGTTTTAGTTACTATAAATCTGACATCTCATCTCCCCACATCTCCCACTCGCACCTCACAAGGTGAGCTCCTACCTCTGAATAGAGCGGTGTATTTAGTTTTTTTTTAAAGTAGAAAATCATGAAATAACTCCATATTCGATGATTTCCCACTTAAAAAATTATTGAATACGAGACTATAATTCTTGACAATGGACGTATACTTTTGGCTATAGGCCTCTTCCAAGCATCGCCATATCAAAGTCTTCTCCAGCGAATCCTGTGGCTCTCACCAGAAATAATAGGACTTTAATAGTAGAGAAAATTAACAAAGCTATTTGTCGAGAATCGCATACCATTGCACAATGCGAATGCTGACAACCAGTTTTCATTTCTCAATTAAGACATAAAAAGGTTCATAACAATCCAATTACAACCACATTTCTGACATTGTCATCCAGGTTAATTGATTAACAATATGCTGCAAATAAAGTAATTTGCTGCAAACTAGTATTACGGTCATCAGCTGTCAGCATTCCTGCACTTACGCTGCAACGACGCGATGTAGGAAACAAGAGAAGGCCTACTCAAAATAATGCAATTAGTATAGTTGAAACCGGCCGACATCAAGGGCAGAAAACTGCATTTCATACATTTTTGACATATTTTATTTGTATCTTTCAAAACCTCATTCAGAATAGGTAACTTCCTGCCAATGATCATATGGTCAAGAAATTAACATATTGATTATTTATTTAATTTTACTCAAATTTACCAAACGCAACTCGCGATTATACGTTCGCGAATTCGGACAATGGCCCGAATTTGGCGATTGAATATTCGTGAGTCAACTCGTTCAAGTCTATCTATCAGTGATAAAGATTTATTTATCAAAAATAGCAACGTAGACAATATGAGATTGATAAGTACACCAAGTTTTTAGCGGGATTTTTTCGAGTGAAATTCAGTGGCAGTTTTTATTAATTGGAAATTTATTCCTAGTGGATATTGAGATGTAAAATTTGTTTAGTTTTGTATCTCAAGTGTATAAATAATTGACACAGGTGGAAATTTGGTAAAATGGAGTTGAGGATTTTATTGTAATAATGACTACCTCAACGAAGATTGTCGAGAAAGCTGACTAAACATTTGCTGTGAAATATTGCAAAATATTGGAATAATATGTTACATCCATATTCTAATGGAAAACAGTGTCCGTATTCTGTTTAAAATCTAAATACTTTTTAAACTTGACAATGTTTAAATGGCCACCCGTGCCAAGTGAAAAGAAAAAAAATGTATCAAAAGATGTGCTCAACCCTAACTATTTGTCAACCCACGTCAGTTTTTCTTCAGCACAACATAAAAGGAACGATAATAATAACTAATGAATTTACAATCCTTCTATCAAGTCTTCTCACTTATAAACCAGTGCAGCAGTTACACAAACGCTTTATTAGTCTAATACCTATTCTAAGAATAGATCTTCTGCACAAGTCCATATAATGTTACCGCTAACTAAATCACAAACTGTTTCCTGTGCGAGAACAACGGCCCGCGGTTTTTAGCTCCCTATACTTGATTATGATTGGTAGAACATGATTGTTGATGTACAGTTGAAAGCGAGGTAATAAGCCGAGTTAATGACTATTTGATGGAAACATGGGACCTGATACGATTAGCTTGTGCATTTTCATTGTTTATTGCTGCTGCATGACGTGTCAGCTTGACACTTGAGAACCCAAAGTTGCTGCTCCATTGCAATCACGGTTAAACTACTGACTTGCAATGTCTTAACTTTGTAATCGGCCTATAGCATTGTTGGCACACATGCCTCTCCATGGAATCCTTCTCACATGAAGGCTTGTGTAAATTCGTCTCCATGTGGTGAATCTTCTTGTTGGTTTCATATCTTAGTTTTGTTTCTAAGACTTGACAATTTCTATTACGATGTAGGTGTTCTTTCACCATTTTTCGAGCAGTCGTAATGAAATAATTTGCTTGTAAGTCGCATCGGTTACTACAGAGCCAGTCTTAGCTAAGCTTTGTGGCTAAATGATAGGTTAGATTAGAATGTTGGATCGTCCACTACAACGCACGGCCACTCTACGCACGATTGCATGGCTGGCAATTCCCGAACTTTCACACAACGCCATCTAGTCCCAAACTAAGCAGAGCTTGTGCTATTTGTACTAGATAACTTATAGACATACTTATATATTTCTTAATACATACATATTATAGATAAATTACACCCAGACACAAAACAAATGATCGGGCTCATCACACAAACATTCGTCCTGGTTGGGAATCGAACCCACGACCACCGGCAAAGCAGTCAGGGCCACTAACTACTAGACCAACAGGCCAGTCAGAAATAAATGAACCACGCAGCTAACGTGCTTTACCGATCTCCACGAGGTAACTGGCGTCCCTCAGGGATCAACTTTTAGCCCGGAAATGATTTTGTTCAAATTACATGCATGAATATGCACTTCTATTTAAAGTACCGGAATCACTCGCCAAATAAACGATATTCATGGTACTGGTTGTTTAGTTATAAACAAAGAAATTATTTTTGACATCGACATGTTGTTTTTTCTTTCTAACTACGTGTTGATTTAATCGGAAAGTTACCGTAAAATGTTTTTGTCTTGATCACGTTTCTCGAGGTCGTCTGTCCAATAGGCCTCCGCACTGCAGGTATTTAATTTAATTCATGCAGTTACCAAGACCCAATTTATATGAGTTTGAGTAGGTAATCAAAATAATAATACTGTCCGGAATGTTAAAGTAACGCCTACACCGCTTACCTGTACAATTTATTGTCAGCTCCAACTTGCTTGTTGAGGATAAGTTTAAAGAAATACAGCGCCTGATTTCGCCGAAGGATCAATCACAGCTGTATTTTACTCGCGGGTTAGCGGATAACAATGGGTAGCTCGCCGTCCGACCGTCTGAAAACCGTCCGGAATGAGCCCAAGTCGTCGACGGCGCGTAGTGTTCCACGCGCGCCTGAAGGAGATGTTATTTGTTGATGTTGATAGCTTTTGGTGGAATAGAATATAAAATAACTGTTGTAATAGGTGGCTGAACGGATGTTATTTTTTTTTGCAATCGTTGAAATCGTTGTTCTTTTGTTGAAATAAGCACATGAACTGGTCCTGCTAAACAAAATCGATTTTAGCCCGCAGTCCGACCGTCCGGCAACCGTCCGGACCGAGCCCAAGTCATCGACGGTGCGTATTGTTCCACGCGCGCCTCAGGGAGATGTCAGCAAACCGTAGGGGACTAGCAGGGTCGAAGCCTACTGAGGCCATGGTTGATGTGAAAGAGGACCCCGAGGCCCTGGAACGAAGGCAAAGAAGGAACAGGAGAGAGTTTTAGTCAGTAAAAATCTGATACGCCCTCTCGCCCCGCCCAAGGGCGGGACATGTCATTAGATGATTTCCCACCTAAAAAAAGCTGTATTCTACCTACACTACCCGTTATATTTTTAAGTCATATATGTAATGGTGGACGACCCTATTATCATCAACCATGCAAAAACCCAGACCCAAAGCTCGAGGGTTTTGGGATTATTCGAAAGAGTTACCATAGCCATGGAACGCAAAAGGCAACTGAAAGAACACAGGTAGGTTTTAGTCAGTAAAAGTTTGAGACTCCCTCCGTTCCGCACTTTCGCCCTAGACCGAGAAAAGTCAAATGAGATACATGATTTTCTACCTCCTACTAAAAAAACCTATAAGCACATTTCCCAACCTGGGAATGAAATCCAGGGCCTTACGTTTGGTTTATAATGCGTGTGGTTACAAAATCAATGGCAGTTAGATAAATATCCAACCCAAAAAAGTTGTTATTTTTAATATAAATTAAATAATTACGATGTACGGCTGTATCCAGTATTCTATCACAGAGTCCAGTAATGGCCGAAAGACGACCACTACTGGACTTGCACCTCCTCAAGAGCGTCGTCGTTTCTATAGGTCACCATGTGCATCTTGCATGTAGTGGACTCACGCGGGCTCCACCAGGTTACTGATCCAACTTCTGGGTGGCTTGCCAACTCAAAAGTTTTTAGCCCAGCTATCGGTACGAACAATTTCTTGCCACTTAAATTTGGCTAATAAACTCTATAAGTATTTGTACTAATTAAAAATTAGTGGCGTATACCATTTAGATAAGATAATGGAAATGGGATATGTAATGAATGGTCATCCATCTAAAGACGGACCTTGGTCTTTCCGTTTATTATTATTTAGTTATAAGTTTCTTCTATTGAGGAGCAGTGGTGGCCGAGGGTAACTGCCCCGGCTTGAATTGACTTGTGAGTTGTAGGTCGCGGGTCAAATCCAGGCAGGCGCATTACTTTGTGTAATTTATTTCATCACCACTGCTCTCAAAACGGTGATAGAAAACATCGTGAAGAACCGGCATGTCCTAGAACCAAAAATTCGAAGAAAAGTGACATCTACCAGCCCGCACCGGGCCCGCGTGATTGATTACGGCCCATTCCCTCTCATAGAGAGGAGGCCTGAGTCCCAGCAGTGAGGCTGATCATGCTATGCTAAGTTTGTTTGGTCATTCTTCGGGAATCACTGAATATTTCTAGATATAATTTAGCAAAAATATTTCGTAACCAAACTTCTGTGGGTGTGAAAACCAGTATAAACTGCAAGATAAAACAAATTGATCGATCAAAACTAAAAGGTAGGTTGAGGTCGTTTAGCTAGATTTGTACATAAATGCAGGTGTTCAGCAATCTATTCTAAACCAGTCTCTTATGATTATACGAATTCAGTCTGCAGTAGAAAACGACTTAAAGTACGGGATTTGTTATGTACCTAGCTATCAGCATACTCCTACTTGTCTCACTAACCTACCCCCACACGCGCGCCTAAAGGAGATGTCAGCAAATCGTAGGGGCCCAGCAGGGTCGAAGCCTACTGGGGCCACGGGTAGTGTAAAAGCGAAACCCGGGGCCCTGGGACGAAGGCAACGAAGGAACAGGAGTGGGTTTTTAGTCAGTAAACGTCTGACACTATCTCCCGTCCCGCCCAAGAGCGGGACTTGTCATAAGATGATTTTCCCACCCAATAAAAAAAAACCCCATCGGTGTCACTTCCGTAGCCTACACAGAAACAAGAAAAAAGAATGAAAAAAATATTGATAATATGTATCAAAAAAATATAAAAATATTTAAGTAATCTCGGCAACAGTTACGGTTTATCGATAAGTAGTACCTAATTATCCAGTAGCAAATTAACGACTTTTATCTTTTGCTATCTTATCTTTGAGGAATTCAAAATAAAAATTTAAATCGTTCGTTTTGATAAATGATAGCATTCGTCACGTTGTGAATTTTGAGCGGCAGATAGTATCGTGGAATACGTGACGATATTTGCAGACGAAAATTTTTATTCGCGTTAATTGCAATTTCACAAACACAAAGAAGGCCGTACCTTACGTGCGATCCATCATGACCCCTGTGTTAGAGAGAGATGGAACTATACATGACCAAAGGCACGCACCACCACACCAATCACCACTTTTCCCAACTAAAATTTTAATTGACCAGTCTGAAAAATACTTCCTGAAACCAAGTTCTAGAATCTTTAATAAGAAAAACTTTTTTTTTTATATATCTCGCACTGGTCTCTTGGCTTTTTTGTTATTTTTTAAAAATTGTTATTGATTTTTTGTGTTAGTTTTTGTGATCTGTTTATTTTTTTGTTTTATTCTGTTTTTATTGTGTATGCAAGTTTCAAATAAACGTTTTTCTTTCCCTATAGAGCAAATCCATTCAACAATGGTGGGTAATTTCCGATCTAATAAAAACTTAATATAACCTCAATAACATAGACACGTAATACTTTATAATAGTAATTAAATAAGATCGGGTAATTGTTCAATGCAATCAATCCGGCTCAAGAAAGAAGATTTTAATTGAATTTCCGTAATTATAACAATGAGAACATCATTACATGTATCAGACTCACATTATTTTATCAAATCGTTATTGAACTAGACGTCATCACGAGTAATTAAAAACTAAGTACAACTAATACTTTGACGACTTAATTGTTCGTCAAATTAGACAAATTAACCCTATTCAACAAAATACTGTGATAATGACTAAATTGATGTCGTTTAATCAGTTGTTGCGATGGGGTTCTTGTTATAAATTAAAATAGTTTGTCGTATCTAGGTAAGTGTCTCTGGCCCAATTTAATCTAACTAAAAATTATTATTATTTTCCTAATTTTTAAAATTAGACATAACTGGCTTCTACCAGCGGCTTCGCTTGCATGTAGATATGTATATTTGTTACTCCTTTACGCTCATACGGTTGTACACGGATAGACCATGTCCTAAATTAATAGATAGGATACTTTTAGGGTTTCATACCTCAAAAGGAAAAAACGGTACCCTTATAGGATCACTGTTATCCGTCTGTCTGTCAAGAACCTTTATCTCGGGAACGCCTATACTCAAGTCTGCGGTCTCTTGAAGCTGTGAAAAAATCAAACTTGTGAGTTAACGAAAAAAAAAGATATGGTCGTTTATATTGCAAAAAATGTCTATTTCGACACTCCCAAGGGAATCAAATTTCATCGAGTGCTTCCCGTTGTCATAGAATCCTGAAATTTGATCTGAAGCAAGGTCTCATAGCATAAGTATAGGAAAAAACCGAAAACTGAAAATTTATAGCTACGTCACAAAAAAAAACCTTTTTTGCGATTCGTAAAAATCTTTGAGACTCAATTAGGAAATTGAAATGTTTTCATAGGTAAGTTTGTAAGGAACCCGTGCGCGAGACCGAATCGCACTTGCCCGGTTTTTAATTCAGGAGAGTATTGCATTACGATAATTTTCTACTTTGTCGCGGGCAAAACCAATAGCTCAAACTAGTATAAATATAAGATACACGAGCCAGTTAGAACATTACTTAGTATGAACCACAGATAATAAACAGTAATTTAGTGCAGCATTCATACCTTATCAAAATCAATACCAACGTGTATTCTTAATCACTACTTGTTTTGAAACTAATTACACAGTTCAATTTGTGGTAAATGTCACTTTATCACCAGCCTTGGTATTAGATATTATTAAATATCGTATATTTGTTATCATTATCATCACTATTTCAACCAAAGTCGACAACCACTGGACATAGCCCTCCCTCCCTCAAGTGTAGCCGCAACGACTAGCTCTCTACGTCTCGCGACTCTCTATCCCCGCGAACCTTACGAGGTAATCGGTCCACATAGTTGGAGGCCTTACGACGCTGCGTCTTCCGGTACGGATATATTTGTGAACCAAGGTAAACTGGATGCGTTAAAACCAGCCGGACAGATAATTACTGTTCTAAAAAAACTTTGCCACACATTCTGTACATAAATATACATAAATAGCAGATGCTTTTAAATCATTTATTAGGTAGGTGGAGCAGTGGTGGCCAAGTGGTAACGGCCCCGACTTACGAGTTGTAGGTCGTGGGTTCAAACCCAGCCAGACGCATTACTTTGTGAAAATTATTTCATCACCACAGCTCTCAAAACGGTGAAGGAAAACATCGTGAGGAAACCGGCATGTTCTAAAACCAAAAATTCGAAGACATGTGACATTCACCAATCCGCACTGGGCCTGCGTGCTGGATTATGACCCATTCCCTCACCTAGAGAGGAGGCCTGAGTCCCAGCAGTGGGAACATTATAAGGCCCACTATGCTGTTAGGTAGGTTATTAAGGTGTTTAGTGTTTTCTGTGGTGGATACCACTTATAATGTGTAATATTGATAAGGTCATGTTACAGATAATATGTATACCTACTGTCTGCCATAAGCCATCTAATATCTCAGTATGACGAGGCTCATTTCTCCACGTGATACTTTCTCATTATCACAAATAACTCCTTATCTTTACATATTATAAAATAAAGTCCCCCACCGCGTCTGTCTGTCTGTATGTTTGCGATAAATTCAAAAACTACTGAACTGATTTTCATGTGGGTTTCACCAACTGACAGAGTGATTTATGAGGAAGGTTTACGCGTATAATACATGCGTATTATAAAGTAATATAAGTCATAAAATTTACGAATTTTTGCATGTCAGCTTTTTTTTTGG
Source organism: Mythimna vitellina (assembly GCA_949316375.1). Classification (NCBI taxonomy): domain Eukaryota; kingdom Metazoa; phylum Arthropoda; class Insecta; order Lepidoptera; family Noctuidae; genus Mythimna; species Mythimna vitellina. Next base: position 8,593,253 of record OX438692.1, on the reverse strand, counting down.
GTGGGAAAATCATCTAATGACAAGTCTCGCTCTTGGTCGGAGCGCGAGATAGTGTTAGACTTTTACTAACTAAAAACCTACTCCTGTTCCTTCGTTGCCTTCGTTCCAGGGCCCCGGGTTTCGTTTTCATACTACCCATGGCCCCAGTAGGCTTCGACCCTGCTGGCCCCCTACGATTTGCCGGCATCTCCCTGAGGCGCGCGTAGAAGAATACGCGCCGTCGACAACTTGGGCTCTGTCCGGACGGCTACCGGACGGTCGGACGGCGGGCCAAAATCGATTTAGTTTAGCAGGACCAGTTCATGTGCTTATTTCAACAAAAGAACAACGATTTCAACGATTGCAAAAAAAATAACATCCGTTCAGCCACCTATTACAACAGTTATTTTATATTCTATTCCACCAAAAGCTATGTTATTATTACAACACAGATTTCTTCATTAAGATATGTTTGGATTTATACCTACCTATTATTTGAATTAAGAAATGAAAAGACTTTAAAAAATATACATTTTATTCGATGTCACACGTTACAAATATGAATATGTTAATAATTGACATTTTCAGCGGCAATCCTTATTTACAAAAGACATTCATTAATTCTTATTATAATGCATTATAATCACAGGTTATAATAATGTAACAAGACAGATGAATAAATTCTCTAATATTAGATTAAGGATACCAGCAATGCTAATGCAGGGGTCTAATGACATTTATGTACCTACTTATCTAATAAATAATCAAGGGAACAAGTGCATAGCTCCCAAACTATAAAAAAACTGGAACGTAATGTATTTTACAGTTTAATCAAAAAATAAAAATAATTACTCAGAATCTTATCGATGACAGAAGAACATCAATACCTACAAAAACAAAATTATGTCTTAAACGACTAAATATAAGTTAACTAGCTTTTGCCAACGGCTTCGCCCGCGTGAACAAACTTTGGACCCCAGTTTCATCCCCATAAGGGGTGAATTTTGTAAAATTTTCTCTTAGTGCTCGCCTACGTCATAAAATAAAACCTTGTGCTAATTTTCACGCTCCTAGTCTTAGCAGTTTCGGCTGTGCGTTGATGTGTCAGTCAGTTTCTCCGTTTATATATATATATATATATATATACTCGTAGATGATAATGAGTTTTAGCGAGACTAACGAACGGTTATTGATTTTCAGTAATTGTTCGTTAGACTCGCTAAAACTCAGAAACGGCTTAACTAATTTGAATATTTATTTATTTGTTTTGTACGCTCTAATAAAAAAGTGGTTTACAAGAAAAAAAAAACCGAGGGTTTCGTACAAACTTACCTATGAAAACAGTTCAATTCCTGAATCGAGTCTCAAAGATTATTACGAATCGCAAGTTTTTTTTTGTGACGTAACTACAAATTTACAGTTTTCAGATGGAAAACAATCTGAAAACTGTAAATTTGTAGTTATATACTTATGCTATGAGACTTTGCTTCATGCCAAATTTCAGGATTCTAGGACAATGAGAAGTACCTACCCTATGAATTTTGATTCCCTTGAGAGTGTCGAAATAATCCCTTTTTTTCAACATAAACGGCCGTATCTTTTTTATTTCGTTAACTTACAAGTTTGTTTTTTTCACAGCTACAAGAAACCGCAGACCTGAATATATGGTTTTAATTTCAACTCGATACCTCACACGTTCCCGAGATAAAGGGTCTTGACAGACAGACAGACAGATGAATAGACGACAAAGTGATTTTATAAAGGTTCCGTTTTTTGTCTTTTGAGGTACGGAACCCTAAAAACAGGGAAACACCTCATTTAAAATAATTGGTAATTTTGTATGGGCAGGAAAGAAGGTACTTACTCTCATTTCGCGGGAGCGGAGCTGCGGGCAACAGCTAGTACCTAACCCTAAAAGTTTTATAATCACTTTAATCGTGAGAGTTAAAATCACAAGCAAACAAAATGAGACGAGAAGCCGCACTTTGATTAGAGAAACTTACATCAATTAATCACGATTTTAGGTGCAATAATCGGCACAACAGCTTGCCAAATGCAATTGCTTCATTCCTAATACTTAATGAACTAAACTTTTATTAATCACTACCACTAATCAAATTGTTAACCAGCTTTAAATGTCAAAAGACTTTAAACAAGGTCGTCGTTTCGTTGATAAGTCAACTGAACGGAATTGGAAAGATATCAATAGGCGGCAGACATAACTTGTGTAATAATAGCTACTTGATCCACAGGTGGAACAGATGTTATGCTAACAATAATACCTAATTAAACATTGTTGTAAACACAAAATAATTTCACTTGTAATAAAACAAGGTGTACAATATAAGCCACCTTTTAGTTACAATATATTATATGCAGTAAATCAAAGGACATGAATAAATAACGCTTAAAATGGTCTCGAAAAGAATATAGTAAATTAGTAAATTTTTTTTACGTAAAAGCGATCTGATTGCGTACAAAATAAAAAAAATACATTTATTAATTACATAGTGACTGCAGTTACAAGTTCGGTCCAGTTTCGGCAAAAAATGAGTTTCAGCTTAGTTTCGATTTCGGCTGTCGTCCGGCCGAAACTACAATCCAAAACGAAACTGATTTTGAGAGGTTTCATGCTGCGATCGGACATGTTCAAATTATTTATTTGGTAAAAGGTAATTTTGGATACTGAATGATTAATATAACGCTACATACAAATTCTGAAAAATCTTTTCCTAGTGCTAGCCTACGTCATAAAAGGAAGCCTTGTGCAAAATTTCACGTTCTTAGTCCCAGTAGTTTCGGCTGTGCGTTGATATGTGATTCACGCAGTTTCACTTTCAATACATATAGATAATAATTATGTGATTTGAAAATAGACTGGCCGTTTAAGATAAATATTTTTCCCAGTCGAAAACATGACCATAAGTGGAAGTTTCAGTTTCGACCGTGAAAACTAGTTTCGGCCGGACACTAAATTACATATCTCCAATATTCAAACCGAAATAAGACCAACAACAGAAAAGAACAGAAACTAAGATATAAAGCCAAAGCTATGTACTGGATACGGCTCCAAGAAAACTCAGCCACCATTCAGTGCCAATAAAGTTGGCTTAGCTTTAAAAAACAGTTGCACTTCAGTGCTTCGCAATGAAACCCGAAGCAGGTTAGCATCTGAATAGCCCAGCGGAGAGCGTTTCCTTGTCCCAGCACCTCGCATGAGATAGCGACGTGCGAAATTAAAACCTCTCACCGTTTAGTCTAAGAAAAAGTATTTAAATGAAATGTATTGAGAAACTCGCTGGCGGAAATGAGGTTCTTTCAGCGCCACCTCATTCCCACTTTTTGAGTGACTGTTTTAAAAGTCCAAGCGCATTTTTTTTTAGATTTTCTTTACGTGTTTTTCTTTTATAGCGGGTTCGTGCTTGACTTTTAATTTGACTTCAAACAGCAAATATTATGAATGTATTGCAAATCGTTCTGGTTATTGGAAGTTGGAAACTACCTATTTAAAATTAATTACTTTTGACTGTAAGAATTCCATTTAAAATCAATATATATAAAAGGTGAAACTGACTGAGTGGCATATCAACGAACAGCCAAAACTACTGAGATTAGGAGCGTGATATTTTGCACAAGGTTTTCTTTTATGATATAGGTGAGCACTAAGAGAGGATTTTCAAAAATTCACCCTCTAAGAGGATCAAACGAGGGTCCAAAGTTTGTATAAACTTGTTTTCACGCATGCGAAGCAGCTGGCAGAAGCTAGTATGCAATGTTTTATTGAAATCTTGAATATTATAACAGTATTTTTAAAGAAACACGGTCGTTGTAGAGCTAAATTATACAAATTAGTCGATATTCAATGAACAAAACCTCTTTACGTACGCTCTGCGCCACACAATCCTTGTCTTCTCGTTCTCAATCCCATTATCTCTTAACAAAAAAATAACTACCGTAATCAATTCATAATAGTTACGTCCCGACGCGAACGTATCTAAGTCGATTTATGCGTAACTAAACTAGAACAAGATCAAAGGGGCAATATGAATGGATGACATTGGCTGCTGGACGATTACACAATGGTGTACAGTTTTAGACCGAATTCTAGTATACACCTGTGACAAAAGTGACTGTAGAATCAAAGCCGAATTTGTTAGCGGAGCACAAACCTTCGTATTATTTTGACGTCTCTCTTATTGACAATGTCAGGTTTCGTAATGTACGAAACAATGTTTATGCTAATTCTATTCATGGTTTTACGAAGATGGGTTTATGACCAAGACCTTAGGTTTTATTGTTTCTTAGAAATCCATTCCATACCTTCATCCTACATTCTATACTGTTTTGTATATTTAAGCTTTGCTTTAAAATTATTGTTTATTTGGGTATCTACACATTATTGAACAAGATACTTAACTGTGCTTCGTACGTAGTTTGAAGTAGTGGTGGGTAAGGATTGGAACAGTGCCTATTTGCCCAATGACTAGCATTAGGGACGTCCTTATCACATGGGACCCTCGTTGTTTGCAATGAGCGGTAACACTGCATTGGTAACATATTACACGTCTTGCTAAACCTCTAATAATACATTGTTGTTTCTATATCCTGAAACGCATCGTAAAGTTTTGTAATGCCAGATTTTAATTATTCTGAGCTACTTTGTTTTTAATAGAACCTAAAAATAAAGTCAGTTAAAATTGTTTTTAAATAAAGATTTACAGTTATCAAGTATTTTGTTAAACGTACTTAACTGTCTGATAGTTTATTGACGGAAAGTGAAATGTGTCTAGAATACTCGACGTGGCTCGACATAAGATCTCACCACTTTTGACGGCGAAAGAGTGCGAGACGTGGCAGCAATTTTTAACATGAATTGTTTTCGATGGGATCATTTTGTCCAAACTAATTTGAGATTAGCTCGACATATCTTCCGTTTCCAGTTCTCTGTCAATCATTATCTCCGTATTCTCTTGTTTTCTAGATTTATCATTATCATTTCTTTCGGTATTCAAGTATAGGGTTGCTAGGTTTTATTTTCAGAAACTCGGGACATGTACATAAGTTTAATCACCATTTTAACACGGAGCAACAAGAAATAAAAAAAATGTTTTACTTAATATGTTATTTATCCATAGTTTAGTTAACTTTTGGCTTTATTACATTTAATATTACGATACGAGTTCAAACAGTAAAGTACGTTTTTGATTGTTTCGTTGTATTATTTAACAGAAAAATATCATAACGCGGGAAATAAATTAAACTGTTCTTTCGTGGAACGTTTTGCTTAAATCCGAACACTAGCCCCCCTAGCCAAGTTACGACCATTTCGTTTCGAGTCTCTTGCGTCGAACGCCTCGAGTAGGCCACGCTTCCGATTTCTTTGTTTTGACGTCATCTCAACGCTCAGTCACGTGGTCACAAAAAAGGCATCGGAGGCGTGGCCTACTTGAGACATTCGACGCAAGAGAATCGAAACGAAACGGTCGTAACTTGGCTGGGAGGGCAGGCAATGCAGTCAAAGTAGGATATACGCAGTAGTAAAAGGCATGTAGGTACCTATAGTTCAGCTATGTACCTTTAGAAACGTCATATTTGCAGCACTAATTCCAGTTTACACAAACTCACGTAAGCGATAAATACGAGTAGCAATGCCACGTGTAGGCAGATTATAATTTGTCTAACTAACCGCCACTAACGGTGTTTCAGCGAGTTAATTAAACCTCTTTGCGATGATTAGCTCTTAATGAATGAAGTCGTGATTGCTACAGTTAAGAACGATTGTGTCGATCCGTGTTAATTTTTAACACGACCAAGGGAAATTTAATTACTAACCTTTTTTTTCCGATTGGTGATTATGATTATTAACGAGGTATATTCGTTTTGGAGTGTGTATTGAGATTAGTCAAATGTTAATAAGGTGAATTGTGTTGTTACCTAATTAATCAGTGAAGAAGCATAGATATATCGATGATTAATCGGTATACAAGCATTTGTTTGGAAAACGTAAGAAAGAATTGTACTACTATTAATTTAATTTGAAATAAAAATTAAACATAATTGAATAATAAAAAAAAATTAAAGAAACTGGTAAATAAATCATAAAATTATTTATCTAATATATAAAATTCTCGTGTCACAGTTTTCGTTGCCATACTCCTCCGAAACGGCTTGACCGATTTTGATGAAATTTTGTGCTTATCCGGTATCTATGAGAATCGGACAACATCAATTTTTTATTTATTTTTTTTAATTTAAGATAATTTTTTTTATATACATAGCAAAACAACGTTTGCCGAGTCAGCTAGTTACTTATATAAATTTATGCATTGGGCATCTAAGTGACACATTTTTATAGTTTATCATTGTAGAGCATCATATTTTAATACCTAGATACAGTTGACTGCAACTCCGTAGTAATACTGTGAACATGAGCTCACTTCCGTAAAACAAACTTTCAATAGAATGCAAGACTAGCTTACACAGTTTAAGTATGCTACCACTGGCGTGTGGTCTATTGTACAATTATAGTATCGCCCACGTGGAATCAGTACTTCCCTCCATTACCAATTATAACCCAAGTATATGATATTCAGATGTAAAAGCAATATTACTACAATTTTGTTAAGTTTCATACAAATCCATTCACGTCAGCAACTCAATTGTTTCAACGTGAAGGAGTAATAAATATACATACAAACGTTTAGTGTGATATTGTTCTAAATAAAAAAAACCGGGCAAGTGCGAGTGGGACTCGCGCACTGAGGTTTCCATACAAACTTATCAATTTTTTTTGTGACGTAACTACAAAATTACTGTTTTTAGTTATTTTTACCTATACTTATACTATCAGACCTTGCTTCATGCCAAATTTTAGGATTCTATGACAACGGGAAGAACCCTATAAATTTTGATTTCCTTGAGACTATCGAAATTTTTTTCGCTAACTTACAAAATTGTTTTTTTTCACAGCTTCAAGGGTCGGTAAACTTAACAATACCTCCACGCGTTCCCGAAATAAAGGGACTTGACAGACAGACAGACGAACGGACAATAAAGTGATCATATAAGGGTTCCGTTTTTTCCTTTTGAGGTACGGAAGCCTAAAAACAGCAAAGAAAAAAAATGCAATAATTACTAGTGATTTTTTTTTAAATATTATTTATTTATGATTTTTGTACACAGACCGCCCCAAATCTATCTATACTTTCTTTCAGTCTATCCTAAGGTTAACTGTAAGAGATTGCCCTGTGCGATAAGACCGCCCATTGTACACTTAGTTTTAGCAAATGTCTCTTAATGTGCTGTCCACATTAAGAGGTGCCATACATAAAGTATATATAATAAATAAAAACACATTCGATGATTTTACGGTGAACACTTACAAACATACAATATGTTTACTGGCCTATTAATTAAAGAGGAGGAAGTTGACCGGGACAGTCCCTAACCCTATTAAACAACAATTTGACCGAGTCAAATGGGGTCACCATTTGACTTCTTTATCACTAACTAACGGTAATAAATAAATTAATTATTATAATAAATTAATAATAAGTACATAATAATGAAAATGTAAATTATGGACCAAATATATCTGCAATAAAAAGTTTTTTTTTTTCATGTTTACTAGATCTGTATTTATTTGTCCTCAGGCCTGCTGCGAAGGGTTGTTCGAAGGAGTTACCGCAGCCCTGGAACGGAATGGGCAGCTGAAGAAGCACTGGTAGGCAATACTCGGAGGAGGCCCAACAGTGAACGTCTTTTCGCTTAAATGATGCTGATGATGATGAAAAAAAAATTATGCTCATGTAGTTGTACAATAAGAATTTTTTAATACACTTATTCGAAAACCCGCTCCTAAACGGAAAAGCCGTTTTTAATCACGCAATTTACTGTTTTCCGCACTAGTGCGGAAAACCACAATTTATTGTATTTATCGTATTGGGCTGGACGCTAAGCGACCCCCACGACTCGCGCGTCAACCCTCGTTTATGTACCTACTTGTAAATGTTTTATTTATAACAAGTATGAGAATAGAATAGAATAAAACGTTATTGAACACCAAAATAGTAACAAAACTTGAGCATGAGCTTTAGTTCAGCATGAGTTGGTCAAACAATTACTATAAATATCTATTTTTATAAGTAAATCAATACTATTGTTTAGAGTTACGTCTAAAATTAGAACTTGTAGTGTAAAATTAGCTGGACAGTAGTTATTTCCTTCTAGTTACAATTAATTTTATTTTCATAATATTTATTACGTGTATTGGTAAGTATAACTATTATTACTTAATGTTGAGTCTTTTGTTATTTACAAAGAAAATAAATTCATTTGCAATGGAAGCTAAGTTAGTTTAATTTACTGCAAAAGTAAATCAACCCTGCAAGCAAAATTCGGTCAAAAATATAATAGAATAGAATAGAATAAAATTTATTATACTCCAAAATACTTAGTAACAAAACTTATACACAAACTTAAATCTATGGCGTTCTTATCGCTGACAGCAGAAATCTACCAGACAAGCTTAGGACGTTAAAATGGGAGCCATGTTCAATATTCTTCTTAGCGAATCGATGGCACTGAATCCGATGACCTGGTGAAGGTTGCGGGAATCCGATGGATGCGAGACGCACAGGACCGTTCTTTGTGGCGACATTTGGGAGAGGCCTATGTCCAGCAGTGGACGTCTATCGGCTGAAATGATGAATCGATGGCAAAAGTAGTTATATTCGTTGCCTGGCCCAGTATTCGGCCACGGCAATGTCGTCCGCTGATGCTGTCATTAGGTCCCTACATGAACAGGTAACAGGGCATGGGATACAGGATGGGAGGTGGGACATGGTCTGCGGAGAGACGCCGCACAAACGCTAAAGATCGAACCCGTCTGAGAACCCCCATCTATGGAGATTGTCTTTGCTATGCCCAACTAGGGTCGGGTGTTTAGAGTTTTTCAGGTTGGCCATGGCAACTCGTGTCCAGGAGAGAAGCTCTGCTCCTTGCTGCATTGGACAGCGAGGATCGTTTTGTTGTTTCGCCCTTTCTATGCGGCGCCACAGCCCTGCGAACTTCTGGGGGTGCAATGCCGATTAGTGGATACAACATTCATACCGAAGTCGGTTTAAGTCAACCAGTGGTAATTCGGCACGTCTCAAGTTCAATATTATGAATTTATGATATAGGTGACAATAGGTGAAGTTGTCGACTTTACCAATTAAAGAATTCAAATATAATGGGTACACAATTCTGTAGACAATCCTGGAATTTATATATAAGAACTTAAAATCCGCAACATTTGACCTAGCTTGTTTTTTATCAGCAAACAAATAGTTAGAAGAATAGAACCTTATAAAAATTAATAACTAACTTATAACATAAAGATGTTAAGTTTATTAGACAAATATAAGATGACTAGTAGTACATATATAAAAATTTGCTAGATTTAACTGTTGAGATTATAAAAACAGAAATAGATCAATATTAAAGATTCTATAACATTGAAGTATAATTACAGCCTTAAGATTAAGGTGTACCAACATTCCAGGATTGTTCGAAAGAATTACCGCACACCAGGAACGGAAGGGCCTATTGAAGGAATACCGTGGGTTGGTTTTAGTCAGTAAAAGTCTGACACTCGCTCTCGCTCTACTCAAAGTGGGAGGAATAATTTGATGAATACCTACCCAATATAAAAAAAAGAATCAATATATGCTAGACTAAAACCACAGTATGATTGAAATCGAAACTTTCCCAGGCCACACTGACATTTTTAAGACGAAAATTATTACAAGACCCATAACATAAGTCATATTTTGAAACATTTATATAGTCTAAGATTACATTTATCTAGGACCCTAATCTTTATTCCTTCGCCTCCTGTCCTTGGTCTAAAACAAAGATGGAATAGCAGCAGTCCGTGGATTGCATCGCAATTACATTCAGATGTTTGCAGTCCACAAGTCCGCCAGTATGTCAGACGGTTAATAAGCCGGGTAGTCACCGGCGGGCGTGTGACGAATGTAAATGTACGCTAGTTTCACGGATGCGCACATGTGAAACGATGTTTATCAATGTCACGGCAAAGAATTTTGGTTGAATGGCCTAAAATTTAACCTTGATTTTGTTTTATATACTCCAATTTGACCCATAGAATGTACCCTACTTGATGATTCCGTACGGATTATGGAAGAAAAGAGACAGGACAGGAAATTCTTGGCCTGTGCGTAAACTGCTGGATTGAATTAAAAATATAGCTGGAGATTTTTAATTCAATTTTGTCGACCACATCTCTGCTTTCCATCAAACGAGATAGTGGTCAAACACGAATTTATTTAATTGATTTTTAATTTTACAATTCATAATTTGTATTCAAATTTATTGTAGTTTTGCTCATTTGTTAAATTCAAATTTTGTTTTGTTATTATTTTTGTAAACGCTGCACACGTCTGAGATTGATATAAAAGTATAAAACCTCTAGATTGTAATAAAAATGAATAAAACTTTCAAAAATAAAAACAAAAGAAAGTAAATAAAGTAAGGTAATAAGTGTTGGAAATCATACCTTACTTTAAATGTTTTTTTTTTGTGAGTAATCCAACGAAATACAATGAATACGATTTAATCGAATTAGCTACATCATGGTCAATAAAAATTTTATAATAAAAATAATAAATCGTTTATTTGTGTAAATAAGTTACAAAAGGTTGACAATATAAATAAAGTCTCTTATTCTGCCTTTAATTTCGGCATGCAAATATAACCATAGTATTTGAGATTAAGTAAATTATTGATAAAAATCATGCACTCATTATACAGATTTCCATTTCATTAAAATCAAAAATATATTGTTGAATTAAAAAAAAAATTACAATATAACAATAAAAACTAAACTTTAAAGTCCTCATTAGCGACATAACCGTAACTCCGGGAATTAAAAACGATGGAGCGTAGCATGAAATCACTAATAGGGATGTTATCTCGCCTACGTTACTTGGAAGCCGGCTACTCAATTTACGAACAAATAGGTATGTGAGGAAGCAGATATTTTTGTAAACAAGAATCAGGTAAGTATTTTCCGCGTAAATCTTTGTTTCAGACAAAGAAAACTAATGTCTACTATTTTTTGTACTCACAGAGATACAGAAAGCATTATTGTGATCTAAATTTTTTGATGTTTATCTTTTGCTACCTTTTACTAATTTCTACTTGTTTTCTAGGTTCAATATGTCGCTTTAATAACTTAACACAAACAATTAGTATAAATAATCTAGTTTTTTACCGTACACTCTAAATAAGGTTCAGTTGAAAACCAGCGTCAGGCGACTACCACGAAGTTGTCTGGCATTTTTGCTGAACTGGGCCTATTTGGCGCAGGCGCGAGACACACAATGTTAGTTATTTTATTTTCCTATTTTCTTAAGTGTTAACATGTTGTTTCTACATTGTGTGTATCTGTGTACGTGGGCCAAATAAAATATTTTTCTTCCTACTAGTAGTAGTTCAAAAATAATGCGACAGTTTAGTACGAAATGCGCCATTCAAAAAATAAAGATACATGCCGTCCAAATAGGTCCATAATAATATTTCCCATGCCGATTTTGACTATGGTACTGATTTATTTTATAACACATCCATATTGATACTAGTGTAGTTTGTCCAATTATTCTCATAGTTTTGTAGAGAAAAAAATATTCCAGGTTAAAAAGAATTGCATGGCAACACTCTTGGTGTCGTTTGATACGCGATAGCATTTCGCAACTTTAGAATAAATCGTGCGGAAGCGACGCCCAGGTGTCGCCACTGTGTGGACCGCCCAGAGGACACGGTGGAGCACAGGGTGGAGGTGTGCCCCGCTTGGGCAGAGAGCCTTGGTACAGGCCATGAACCGGAGCGAGGAGGAGCGGCAGGAGGTCGCCACCTTTTGCGACGCACAGGAAGCGGCCGATCGGGTGAGGCAACGGTGAATTCAGAGCTTTTGCATTAAAATGCAATATTATCTCCTAAATCCATTATATATTTTGCGAAATGGAATTAGACAATTTTTAGCCTTTCAGTATTTATTACCTCGATTCCAAGGGATTGAAACTGATTACCGTATTACATCTTATATACATACATCCATATAGCGTCTTATATGACTTTTATAAGACGTAGGTAAAGGAATAATGGGTAAAAGTACACAGTGCTGCGGTGTAGACCTAGCTTTGCATCAGTCCTGCACTGTTCTTAAGGACCACTCCAGAATATTGGCCTTCCCCCTAAGATCATAAGGGATCGTAGTTTTCACTATAAGTAATACTGATTGAAGATCGCATTACAGATTTAAACTTAAGATCAGGGACCGTACAACCCCGAATATAAGTTTATTCTTTCAAAAGGGTTACAGATTGTATGCCTACAGTAACGGAAAATGTTACCTCTTCGTAGTGTTAGCCCTTTCATAACACTAACGTTAGGGTAGCCCTATCAAAAAGTTAACTAGTTCAAGATGTTACCGATTCCAATTGAAGCAGATAACCCTTTGAAAGGGTTTGTCGGTGTAATCAAAGGGTTTTAAATAAAATCATTTTAAATTACGTTGGAGTGGAAGAATACATTTTGACCTTCCTTTCGGGCACTAAATGATGAGTGAGACGATCCAATGACATTTATGATTCCGTAAAAAAGACAAGATTATACATGAAACAATCCCGACTATTCCAGAAAAAAAATACATTTAACTTTAAAATCACTGCAATAATAACCATAAAATAATCGTATGTGTATGGACTGTGGAGTCGCTAGGTCCTAGATTACGTGTTGCGACTTGACGCGTACCTGCCGCATGCATGCAGTTTAGTACTTTAAAGTAAGGCACGTGAGATAAAATTACAATATTTGTAGTCCAAATGGTTAACTCTGTTACAGTCGTTGAAGGGTACCCCGTTCCCGGTACCCGTTCAAAACGTCTTACCGCTAAAAAGTATAAACCACCAAGAATGGGTTTTTGAATATACAGGTAAACAAATCGAAAGGGTTTGGAAGAGGTTATCCATTGATGAGGGTTTTGTAAATAAGTGTAACAAATATGAAATGGGTTTTAAAACAACACTTTGTCAAAACCCTATCAAAAACCCTTTCAATGGGTAACCAAAATGGTCCCTGCTTAAGACAGATTTAAGAATAGAAACATAAATTATTTTTAGATCCTTTAGAGTTGAATGACCTAGTTACTGGGTTGTGACAGCCACCCCATCTACTAGGGTCGACGGCTAAGGAGACATCCGTCTCCTTCAATGTGGACCCGAGATGATGGCGCGTAGTGTTCCACGCGCACCTTTCTGAGAATTATAGAGAACTCCCCAATACGGGACGAAGCCCATGGGCAGCGGGTCAACACTAGTCTGGAGCAGTGGAAGTCACACTCATTCCGCAGTCCCGAACAAAAGTGCGCTAGGGAAGATCGGGGTGATAGACCTTTCCACCCACTCCAAGGCGGAGGACATCCACGAGGATTCATTTTCCAAACCGAAAAATCAGTCACTAGTCACTCCTTAAAAAGTATATTCAGCTGGCCCTGATTAGACTGGAAGTCTAACACAGCTTAGATGAGACAATCCTAAACAGATACCGATGCTTCATGGCTTCAAAATAAAAATGTTTTAAAGTTCATAATGCTCATGAATTGTGTTTTTCCAGATAGCCTGGAAGAAATCGCCGAATGCGATAAGGCCGCCGAATGCATGTTTTTATTTGCTAACTAAAAAAGTGCTAAAAATCCAACCGTATTTCTTCAGTACCCTGTCCGTTCTAGGGTTAACTCCCCGCAGGCTGGCTAAAACAATCCTAAACTACAAAAATGTATGCGAGTCCATCTTTACACGTACCGACTGTTACTTTCAAGAGCAAAACGAAAGTATGAGTCATTAGGTCATACGTGTTCTGGCGCTGGTCCGTTGTTTACCATCCTCGGCGCAAAAGTTGGGGCATTCTGAACTAAGAATCGCCGTTAGTGAAGTCGGGCTAATTAGTTGTACAACTTCTAGGGTTACGGTCAAGGTATTAGTACTTATTTATTTTCAACATATTTCTATAAACACTAATCATTTAGGTACTGTTTTATTTATGAGACAAATAATGGAAAACTACGCATTAATTAAATTTAAAAACTTATAATATTATTAGCATTATTACAATTATTGTTATAATTATATTCACACAACTATCACACAACGCCGTCCAGTCTCAAGCTAAGCAGAGCTTGTGTTATGAGTACTAGACAACTGATAAACATACTTAAATATTTCAATACATACATATTATAAATAAATTACACCCAGACACAGAACAAATGATTGTGCTCATCACACAAACATTTGTCCTGGTGAGAATCGAACCCACGACCTCTGGCATAGCAGTCAGGGCCACTAACCACTAGACCAACAGGCCAGTCTAAAATTATTTTTCATTTATAGTGCGTACAGCTAAGGAGTGGAATTCCCTATCGGAGTCTGTATTTCCTGATAGCTACAAATTAGAGGTTTTAAGTCAAGAATGAATAAGTTACTTCTAGACAAGCGTGCTCCATCATCGGCTACAGTATCGCTTACCATCAGGTGAGATGGGGTTCAATCGCGAGCCTATCAAAAATAAAAAAATATAATTTAACAACAATTTGTGGTTTTAATTCCGTAACTAAATTGACAATATTTCTAAATTTCTTCAACTTCAATATATATCGTAAATCAATTACACTGATGGACCAATGTCGTGTTGCAATATTGCAGGTTTGATTCTCGCACGGAATAAATATTTGTATGGCCTACAAATAGTAGCTTCGGGTCTGAGTGTCTTGTTTCTGGAACGCACCTACAGTACAGGAATTGTTCCTTTTTTCAAATTTTGCTCCGCCATGTTTATAACAAAAGAAAAATACATTTATAACTACTACTAGGTTACTTCTAGGTAAGCGCGTTCCATAGTCGACGGCATCGTCGCTTTCCATCAGGTGAGATAGCGGTCAAGCGCGAACCTATCAAGAATTAAAAAAAACTACACAAAAAAAACATGAAATACAAAATATGTACCTATTATGACCTATCTATGCGAATGTCTTAACAACATAACTAAAAGAATCGTGCTCGGACAATCTATAAAACTGTTAGCTACGGCTTTATAAAGCATTGCATTCATTACAGACATTTGTGCGTATAACAACATCACAGAACTGGCTGGACAGAAAGGCTATTCTCTTATATCCTATTCATTCGTTTTATTTCGAAACATGTCCGAAACGAATTCTTTGAATATTTTACTTTTAAACGTTGAAAGAATTCTTTATTTCTTGCAAACAGCAGATTTGTTCGCACTAATAAAAGAATATTTAAACGTGTGTATGCATAATTTAAAGGGATTAAAGACAAACTAGAATAAACTTAGTTGTAACGTAATAATAAATTGAATATATCTTTTTAAATATCATTCTTCTGTACGTGTGTTTGTCACATCATTGGATGTCCTTTCGTGTGTATATTTAAATGGGTCTCTTAATTCTTAAATACAATTAGACCAGGTAGGTGGCGCTGCAATCGAGTTCTTAAATTTTTTTTCTGACAAAGGCCAGCTTTCGGGATTTTATACAACGTTGAAACGACAGACGGGCTTTCCTTAAAAGGGGTTATTGAGCTCATCAGTATTAAAACTACTTGGTACTTGCTACTTGGCTTGGTGGCTTTGGTACTATGCGACTAATCCTGAAATCACGAAAAAAAATTCGTTGTTCCATACATTTATGTTCAAATAACTCGACAAAATATATGGAGCAGCTGAATTTTTTTTCGCTTTTTCAGTGCTGGTCGCAAAGTAAAAATTGTTCATAATGATGAGTACAATGACCTCTATTGAGGAAAGCCCATTTGTCGTTTCAACCATGTATATTGAGTAGGTGCTGCACATTGAGCTCAGATTCCAAGTTAGTTTACAGGATTGAAAACAAACTTCTCTTGATTGTCAATGAATAACGAGCAACAGTCAGTTTTATAATTCATGATGGAATCGAATCACATGACACAACAGATATAGCCACAGCATTATAACATTTATAATATTTGACCATTACCGTTTGCAAAATATCATCAGTTCCTCATAAAAATAGTTATAAAGAAGAGCTCGTAAGAGTCATCACTATTAACTGAACATAAACCAATGACAGCTCCATTCCGATATCTACCATAAAGTTTTATGTAGTAAGGTTGCGTTTACTTTGAATCAGGTCACCAGACCTCTGGACCATTAATAGGCTGTTTTCTGTAACCAAGCTGCATTCCTTGCAATAATATCATGTTTTTTTTATTTATTATATTACGCTTTTAACTTAAAAACAGTTTGTTAGCAGTTGTTTTCTTTTCACATATGGTTTAAAAATTTCGTTAATATGTCTTTATAGTCAGAATTAAATTATAATAGTTCTATGTTACAGCTCTATGCTATAGTTCTATGTTAGGTATACTCATTGTGATTGCGCTATTGTGGTCTCACGACCAGGGGTAGTAGAAGAACACCGTATAGTTTTTATCTGCAGGATAGAAAAGGCACACCCAAAAGCGGAAGACATTTAGAAAAAATGAGGATTTCAACAGGAGATATACATAGATACAATATACAACTACTTTTTAATTCTACTTTTTAATTAGAACAAAAAAGAATGTGGCTCTATCCGTATCCGTTACTGATCATGTTTGTGTAGTCAAAAGTAAAAAAAAACGAAATCCCAAAATTGTCCACGAAAATATATCATAATTGGTAAATTCATAATTGAATCATAACAATTGCTACTAGAAAATACTACGCGCAATATTTTTTTTTCCATTTTGATCGCTTTTCATTAATTCATAATCAATAGCCATTACAGTATTACCATAAATTGAGTGACATTTTGGGATACAAGCTAATAACTTTGCTGTTTATGAATATTATTTATTGAGACTTTACATAAATAATAAAGAGATCTTTTTAATAAGCCGTTTAAGTATTTGTACTAATTAAAAATTAGTGGTGCATAATGTGTATACGAATAAGCATAGTCGGTCTTATAATGTTCGTACTGCTGGGGCTCATGCCTCCTACCTAGGAGAGAGCTGTCATCCGCCACGGGGGCCAAATATCCAGTTTGGTGGATGTTACATGTCTTCAAAATTTTGGTTCCGTTTTGAGAGCAGTAGTGGTAAACTAATTACAAAAAGTAAAGCAACTACCTGGGTTTGAACCTGCGACGTAAGTACAACTTGTAAGTCGGGGTCGTTATCATTGCGTCTATGAGATAAGTCAATAGTTTCTAGTAACTGCTCGAACCATGAATCGTATAGTTTACACGTTGAATTTACACCAGGTTTCCAATCGAGTGAAAGTTTAAGTTAAGAGTAAGCTATGATACTATAACCACAGAATAACTAGATAATAGTTTCTATAATTGAAAGATCTTTATTGCACCTAATTTATTATGGTGTACAATGCGCGCCTCAAGAAAATGTCAGCGCGCGTCTCAAGGCGATGTCAGCAAATCGTAGGGGCCCAGCAAGATCGAAGCCTACTGGGGCCACGGGTAGTGTGAAAGTGAAACCCGGGGCCCTGAGACGAAGGCAAAAAAGGAACAGGTTTGTGTTTTTAGTCAGAAATAGTCTGACACTATCTCCCGCCCGCCCAAGAGTGGAATTTGTCATTACATGATTTTCCCAACTAAAAAAAAAATTTTGTACAATAAAAGGTGATTCTATCTATCTTATGTACTCTTATTACAAAAGTTAAGACCCTTGTGAATTATAAGGCCGCGGAACACCTTTGATCAAAATTATCCGTGTGACAGAATTGAACGTGTCTATGTATTCATTATACAGCAGATGTCAGCGTAATGATGATGACTGGCTCTGCTATCATAAGACGAATCTACAAATGACGTACCACCTACCTAACTTCTATTTCATGTATCATTAAAATTTATTTTTTCTATGGACACGCTAAATTAAACAGTGTAATCGCACCCTGTAAATGCTGGTTAGCCAAACATTTTGAAATGATAGGAAAAATGTAATAAAAACACATGTTTTATAAACATTTATCTTTATTGTTATCTGTACATATAAAAGGCAAAGTCATGACTCACTCAGTTACTCACTGACTCATTAACGCCTAGCACAAACGCTTAGACCTAGAACGCTTACCTTTTGCACAGAATCGCTCATCATGATGTGCACATACAAAGAATAAGAAAAGATTTTTCAAAATTCATCCCTTAAAGGAGTGAAATGGGTGTCCAAAATTTGTATGGAGAAACCTACTTTCACGCGGGCGGGAGCTACTGGCAGAAGCTGGTCTATATACAACATTATTTTTAGTATATGCGAAACCTGAATAAAGTTTGTTTAGAATCTGTAACTGAATTAATTCCAATCATTTTTACACCATGTTATATTTTTTCTCAAAAATATTATAAAAAGTCACAAGTTGGAAACCACCGTCACTAAGTACAACACAGGTCACGGCAAGTCACAAGGGGCATTAGGCGACAGCGCACAGCTGGATGCGGAAGTAAAACAACCTCTCAGTTGCCCGGATGGCCCAATGACCATGAATTTGGGCGGACAACCAGGAGCCATAACAAGCCTATAACTTTGTGATTTTTCATGATACAGTTATGAAATTTTGTACATCGATTCTTTACATAAAAATATTAGACACGTGTTTCGAGTTTCGCGTATACAAAAAACTAAGGTTGTATATGTATATAAAGGCAAAGGTTACTGACTGGTTGATCTATCAACACACAGCTCAAACTACTGAACAGATTAAGCTGAAAGGCACGCAAATATGTAGTTATTATTACGAAGGCATGTGCTAAGAATAGAGTTTCCAAAACTTTGCCTCCTAAGAAGATGAAACGGAGGCCTAAAGTTTGTATGGAGAAACCTATTTTCACGCGAGCGAAACCGCAGGAAGAAACTAGTTTAATATAAATGGATATAATAACATAGAGTAAAAATATGAGTAACACCCACACCGTAAAAGGGACTTCTTTCATATCAATAAACGTGGGGAATTAGGTAATTGATCCAATATGAAATGCAAGTGTCCGCTGTGACCATGCCTGCGAGTAATTTAATATTTCTTTACCTACATACAGATGTACAATCCTACACGTGAATGACTGAAAACAATTTCTATTTGTTTTCTACTTTTAAATATTGTTCGGTGTCTCTTTTTGACGCCTCTCTACGACGTTGTTAATGAAGAGTTGTGGACAAAACGAAAGAAATTCGCACCATCACCAAAGCGAGGACAGAAAAACGGGAGCAGTTCGCGATTTTTCTGATAAAATCTTTAAGAACGTGTATAAATATAATTAAACTAGCTAAACAGGCAAACGTCAAAGTAAAGAAAACATGGGGGGTGGAGGTTAAGAAGGTGAAAAATAGCCTACAACTTATTCTCAGACCCACCAAATATACACAAAAAATTTCATAGAAATCGGTCAAGCCATGAATTTCCTATTTCGACCGAATCGGACGAAACTCCTACTGAGCCGTTTCGGAGAAGTTTAATAATAATAATAATAAACACCGGCCGTGGCAGTTGCGTCGAGCTCCAGCGACGAGTACTTCTCTCCGCCCACGTCACCACCACCTGCGCGTCGACGGAGAGGACGCCGGCCGCCGAGTGGCTTAGGATCTCGAGGCCCACCGGCCTCTGATAGGGTCCCCGCTCCCGGCGGAAGTGTGCAGCGCATGCGATGGACGCAATCCATCAATGAGAACGTCATGCGCTCATACTATGGGGCTACAGAGGGAGGAAACAATCTGACCGCGTACCGTGTTCGGATGCTCTCTTTGTTTCAGGTGCTTGAGCCAGCCGTCAACGTTTCGGCACAACGACTGTCGGATCAGGTGCGGGTCATCCAGCGTAATCATATGTTGGACGATACTGTACTTGATCGCCTCCGAACGGAAATGGGTAGCCATGCCATTGCCCCTTCGTCGCAGACTGTGGTACCAGTAATGGTACCACCGCCCAACCATCTTACCAACCACGCTGACGAAGAGAGTACTGACATGGTTACACAAGTAAGTACCCAGTGCAATAACGAATTGAGGAGTGCTTTGGAGTGTGCTATTCGGGAATATCGAAACATGTCGTTAGAACTTAGGCCGCGCTTACCTCGTTTGCCCATGCATAACAAGAATAAGGCGCTGGTGGCTGCTCTGGATTTGCAGTTGTCAAATTATTTTGACGACTGCGAAGATCTCACCGATACACACTCGATAATGTACTGCGCAGCTGTAGCGGCATGTCGTGTAGCTCACGTCAAATTTCCAAATAGTGACGTAGCTACACGACCGAAATCAGCCGTGCCGGCTTGGCAGTGCAGGATCGAGCGTCGTATTGGTGAAGCCAGAGCACTCATCGGCAAACTAATCTGCTTCAGGGAGGGTAACACTCGCCCAAGAGTGATGCGCTTTGTGAGACGGGCATTTTTGGGGACTGATATCAGCCCCCAAGATTATATATTCCGTGTCACAGAGCGCATCGACTTCCTGAAGCAGAAGGTGTATGCATGGGCAAATCGAATCAGAAGGTATAAGCGGCGAGTGGAGCGGTATGCCCAGAATAGCACATTCCGGAGTAATGAAAGGTGGGTATACAGGGCTTGGGAGCGGCCGGACCAAGGTGTGACTGACACGCGCCTGCCGGATGATGACGCCATGTGTTCATTCTGGCGCAGCATCTGGTCGGTACCTGTCAGTCGCACCGAAGGTAGTTGGACTCGGGAGGTCGAGCGAGCGTGCGATTCAATAACAGAAATGGGGGCAATTACGATCAGCCCCCAAGACGTAGCACGTGCAGTTCGTCCGTTGCCTAATTGGAAATCTCCAGGGCCGGACGGACTGCACAATTTTTGGATAAAGTGGCTACAAAGATCGCATGCTCGTTTGGCATCTCAGTATCAGGCTGCCTTGGAGTCTGGTTCGCTACCCGAGTTCCTTACAACAGGAGTTACCCACCTGCTCCACAAATCAGGTAGTACCGTGGAACCTAAAAATTATAGACCGATAACGTGCTTACCTACGGTCTATAAAGTTCTTACATCCATTTTGAGAGGTAAGATTAACAACCATATAGACAATAATTCAATCATGTCTGCCTCTCAGAACGGATGTAGGAAAGGGTCCCGCGGTACTAAGGAGCTACTCCTCATCGATATGGCCATTAGCCAACAGGTTCGGCGCTCCCGAAAGGATCTGTCGACATGTTGGATAGATTATAAGAAGGCCTACGACTCTGTTCCTCATACATGGCTCATGAGGGTGCTAGAATTGTACAAAATTAATGCAATACTACGCACCTTCCTGATGTCGTGTATGAGGCAATGGAGGACGGTCCTTCGCTATCCAGGATGTCGACATATTCAGAGGAACAGCGAACCGGTGAGAATCGAGCGGGGAATATTCCAGGGTGATAGTTTGAGTCCACTTTGGTTTTGCCTAGCCTTGAATCCTCTTAGCACACTGCTTGAGAATTCAGGCCTAGGCTATCGGTTGAAGAGAGGCGGTCAGGTCATATCTCACCTTCTTTACATGGATGACTTGAAACTTTTTGCCCCCAACAAGCTTCAACTGATGGAGCTACTGAAGGTAACTGAAACCTTCAGTAGTGCCATCAGGATGGAGTTTGGTGTGGACAAATGTGCGGTCATGCATGTAAAGCGAGGGGAGATTGTGGAGTCCGTGGGTACTCAGCTCTCGTACTCCATAAACCTGAGATCCCTCTCTCCAACTGAAACCTATAAGTATTTGGGTATGTCGGAAGCTTTAGGTATCAATGCCACTGACATGAAGCAATCGTTGAGGGAGCGCTTCTTTGGACGCCTGAAGAAGGTATTCAATAGCCTTCTTTCAGGCGGAAACAAGGTGCGCGCCTTCAACGGTTGGGTCATGCCGGTATTGATGTACTCTTTCGGCGTACTCAAATGGACTCAAACAGAACTGGACGCCCTGGATAGGCGGGTTCGTACACTGCTTACTGCAAACCGAATGCATCACCCACGGTCGTCGGTGATGAGACTGTATATCCCGCGGAAGTGTGGGGGTCGAGGCTTTTTAAATGCTAAGACCCTGCACAATCGCGAGGTATGCAGTCTCAGGGAATATTTTCTAGCCGCCGACGTGAGTATGCATCGTGATGTAGTGGCAGTGGACAAGGGACTCACCCCGCTTTCCTTGGCTAACGAGAACTGGCGCAAACCTGTAGTACTTGACACTAACGATCGCAAGGAAGTATGGCAGAGTAAGGAACTTCACGGACGCTTTTTCAGGGCCCTGCATGGACCCGATGTAGACCATCTAGCGTCCGTAGCCTGGCTGCGTTTCGGTGACCTCTTTGGGGAAACTGAAGGTTTTGCCTGTGCAATTATGGACGAAGTTATCATGACGAATAACTACCGGAGATTTATCGTGAAGGACGGTACGGTTGACATCTGTCGGGCATGTCATCGACCGGGTGAATCAATCCGCCACATTATCTCTGGTTGTTCTCGTTTAGCTAACGGGGAATACTTGCATAGACACAACCTTGTAGCCAGGATTATCCATCAGCAACTTGCTCTGAAGTACTCTCTTGTGGAATCGGAGGTGCCGTACTACAGGTATGTGCCCGACCCAGTTCTCGATAATGGCGATATCACATTGTACTGGGATCGGTCCATCATCACTGACAGGACTATTGTGGCCAATAAGCCTGATATAGTGGTGGTGGACCGAAGTGAGAGGCGTGCAATGATTGTTGACATATCTGTTCCGCATGACGAGAACCTCGTGAAAGCCGAGAAAGATAAACAAATCAAGTATATTGACTTGGCTCGCGAGGTTGTCGACATGTGGGATGTGGACTCAGCGATCATTGTACCGATAGTCGTGTCAGCCAATGGCTTAATAGCCAAGAGCCTCGACCAACATCTCAGGAGGCTCACGTTAGGCGGCTGGATCAAGGGCTTGATTCAGAAAGTGGTACTCCTGGACACGGCTCGTATAGTTAGGAGGTTCCTCTCTCTGGAGCCCTGACCGCCGGTAGCTTGGACTCTGTTCCCGATACCGGTGGGCTACTATTTTTTATATTTTTAAATGTTTTTAATTTTATAGTGGAATATTTAAAAATATAATTTATATGTTTTGTTAAAGCAATAAACGAAATAATAATAATTTGTTTTGAGAGAAACAAACAATATGATATTAAATACTGTGATACGAGATTTTTGTATATTACATAAAGCAAGCACGTAGTTAAAAAACAAGGATACGTCAAAAAGTATGTAAGTTTATAGAACATTTGGCGGCAACATCTGTGTTGGTCGACCAACTCGTAATACAGGGTTAGGTTAGGTGTCGCAACGCCAACCGCGACCGCTACTGGGAGGTACAAGACATTTGACCTCTTCCTAACTTCATGTTTCATAAACCTGTCACTATGCATTAGTTATAAGCAGTAATCATTTATTCTACTCGTATGATAAATCAGTGGTTGCAAATTGTTTTTTGACCTGGGGTCCCAGGTAAAAAATGTTTAGCAACCAGCAATCCAGAATATAATTTTAGTATGTTAATCTAAAAAAATATACTTATTATTACTATTATAAATTTAAAACTTTCATAAAAAAAAAACACAATATGTCGATACGGTCGTAAGGAATCATTTTGTATTTGTTAATGACATAAGTAATTTGTGTGTTTGTTTGTTTGTGTTTTTTAAGGACACAGTACCAGACACTGGATGTAATAAAAAATAATAATATTTATTTTATTTTTTATATTTTAATTAAAAATATGTTAAGACGAAAAACATGTTGCATAGGCGGTATTAATTTTTGACAGAAACTCAGAATCAGTTCGCAACAATTTTAGAAAATGGACAAAGCAAGATTATTTGTGGACCATATTTTAGCTCTTGCGGATCACCAGTGGGCCGCGGACTACAGGTTGGGAACCACTGTTCTAAATTATCGGCAGAGGTTGGCAACACATACTTGGTAGCCGCCAGTTTGCGATTCGCATAAATAGCTGTCTTGTGTCATGAATTCGTTGAAAAAGCTTTTATATTCCTTACATAGCTGTCTAGGTAACCATATGATCGCTTAGTAATGTTAGCGTAGGAGGAGGCTGCACGCGTGAGGGAACGAAGGTCCTTACGCTCCAGCCGCCGTAATTCCAACCCCGAATACCAGCCACGGTAGACGAGGGCTTACGGACGTCGAGTAATGGATAGCTCGCCGTTCGGTAATTAACCGGACCGAGCCCAGTTGTCAACAGAGCGTAGTAATCCACGCACTTCTCAAAGAGATGTCAGCAAGCCATAGAGGGTCAGCAGGGCCGATGCCCGCTAGCTAGGACCTCGAGAACTAATTGAAGGACACAGGTGTCAGTAAAAGTCTGACACGCTTCCCGCTCCAACCAGAGCGCGAGAAGTCATAGGATGATTGATGATGATGACCACCTTAACAAAAAAGCCATAAGATCGCTTAAATGAAAATCCTAAAGTAGTCCATCCATATGACTACATATTTCTTCTAAGATTTCAGCATTCTAAACTAAAAGTAAAGTTGAATTAAATACAGATAATTTCACTGAATCCTGAAAACTTGAAATG
Source organism: Mythimna vitellina (assembly GCA_949316375.1). Lineage (NCBI taxonomy): Eukaryota > Metazoa > Arthropoda > Insecta > Lepidoptera > Noctuidae > Mythimna > Mythimna vitellina. Next base: position 8,568,611 of record OX438692.1, on the reverse strand, counting down.
TATTATTAAATTTAAATGTAATCTAATTCCTTTGGACGGTCCATACTTCCATAGGGACTAGGGAGCCATGTCAGGCACGTCTGTTTGCTAGGAGCTCAGAACTGCATTAATGTCACGCATAAGACGTAATCGCTCCGTAGTAACGTCTCTAGCAGCTAGTCAACACGTTCAAATCTGTAGTATTACAAAATAACTTTGAATGACGCCTGTTAATGAGGTACAAGACATTTCACTGTCCCTTTCAGTCTTCTCCACACACATATATAAAAGAAAGAGACAGTTATAAGAACGATGGTTCGCTGTATGGCGTGAGGCCAAAACGTTTTATCGTAGCTCTTGACCTAGAGTTACATTTATAAACAGTAAAAATATTCACGTGTTGACGGAATAGCTGAACTACAATAACAAACGCTGGAGGAAATTGACATAACAGATGTTATGGACGCGAAAATAGAATGGATGTGGAGGCGGGAAATAGGTGTGTGTTACTAGGTAGATGTTCAATAAATCTAATACCCACTTAGCGATTTGCTTTTTTTTTTTAATCTTATTTATCTTTCAGAGATGATATTTTTGCTGGGAAGAAAAGTATTCTAGACGTTGGTTTATTTTATATTGATTATGCATTAATAATAATACCTATCACTGCTGGACATCTCCTCCAACTCAAGTGTCGCACCAGAGGTTCTAGTTTAATATCAGTAAGTCAGTTAATATCGTGTGAATAAGTAGTTATAAAACTAAATATTCACACGAAACATAAAAAATATGACACGCAGTCTGAACTTGCATTTCTACGAACGAGGTTAGGCACATCCAGCAATTTACAACTCATAAATACACGACATTGCAAAATTTATGGCTTAGCATAAAAATGGCCGACAAATGATGAAATAGAACACTGTATAAAGCGATTCCCATTCAAAACGCGTAATATAGTGATTTAAATATGCAAAAAAAAATGTCCTAATATGTATTTTACTCACCAAAGCCAGACAAAGAGCCCAATCCCGTGTCTAAACAGAATAATGTTGTTTACCAAATGTGAGTCACCTCATATTTACGCATTATTATACTAGTAATTTGTTTTATAATTATTTTATTTACGCTTCACGGTCACCAGGAGCTTGCATAACCGTTGCAAATCGTTTGTATGTCTAGAATAGAATAACTTTGTAATAATTTCGTAGTCTAGTGAGATTATGAGTTCTTTTGTTTTATTTAGTTTTGTTTTGCCGATTCTATGCTAATCTTAATAAATTACATAGTGCGTCAAATGTTTTTTGTCGTTTTCAAAGTAGGCTTTTGAATTTAGGCAAGGTGCCGTCATCAAAAGCGTACCTAATAAGTCTTTTCTCTGTTTCTGAATTGATAATTCAAAGCCGAAAACTTGTCAAACTCAAGGATGAAAATTTGTTAAACAGTGCAGTAAAATAATAACAAGTACTCAACAAATATTTGAAATTAAAAAAAAAACAATAAGAGGTGGTCTTTTGTAACTACTCAACGTTCACAAAAGATGTTCTGCATTCAAATACCAATTTAGAAAAAAAAATGTAAAATAAAAAACCCGACAGCCTTTAACTAAAAAGAAAAAAACAAGTTCAGTCCATTTGCGTAGACCCCAACTTAATTTCAGTAATTGAAACAAATAATATATTCTAATACGGATCTTATAAACTGCAACAGTCAGACTAAAATCATTCCATCTAATATGGGTCATATTAGATGGAATGATTTTAGTCTAGATTATTTTAATGGGTCCTGACTGTTGCAGTCAATATATTCCTTATTTCGATATTTTTTATTTTATTTAATAGTTTTTAGTTATTATAATGTAATATCACTATTTATTCACTCTATTTTAGGCGTTTTATGGTTTTAAAGTTCACAAACCTACATAGTCATACGAATTAAAGAAACACTTTAATTCGTATGACTATGTATTCGTTTATATTATACGAAAATACATTTGTTTACTAAATATCAAAGTATATTCGATACCTATAACAAAAATGTTAATTTTAACATTTTTGTTTATCTGTCAGTTTGTTCCGGTTAATATCCGAAACGGCTTGACTTATTTTGAGGGGACATTCATAGACGGATAGCAAATGTTACGAGTAATTTCTTAGGCTACTTTTTATTATCCTGCGGGAACGGGATTTCTAATTATGGGACAAGTCTTCGAAACGGTTAAACAAAATTTAACGGTACTGTCATTAGGCTAAAGCTTTTTCTTTGAGGTGGGAAATCATCTAATAACTTCTTACGCTTTAAAGTGGTTTCAGACTTTCACTGACTCAAACCACACCTGTGTCCTTCAGTAGCCCTTTGCGTTCAAGGACCACGGGTTTACTTTTCAGAAAATCCCCGCGGCTCTGAGAGGTCATCGGCCTTGCGGGGCCCCTGCGGTTTCGGTACTGAAATTTCTTTGAGGAGCGCTTGGTACATGACGTGCTGTCGACGACTTAGGCTCGGTTCGGATTATAGCCGGACGAAGGGCTGAACGGGAAGCTTACCCATTGCTCGTTTCGATTTCTCCTCGTTCCGGACCATGGTATGAATCAGAGTCTGGTGCGAGAGGTCACCACCGCCGATTGCCCCAAAAAAAGGCATTAACGAAATCGTAAGTAACAGCGGCTCTAGTAGATAGTAAATAACAAATGAGGCCAAATGAGGCGAAATACACTCTCATGTTGGAGCGCATACAAAATAAATATACGCGATACCTGTACCTACGACTTTATGGGGTATACCCCTTCTATTCCTTGATGTATCCAACCTTGTTCGTTTTGGGCATGGTGGGATACAACAGGTTGGAGACAAGAAGGGATCTAGCGTTGGTATCGTATATTCTGGGAGTGTTTCGGGGCTACACAAACAATCCGGGTGTGTTGCAGGAGATGGGATTGTGCGTACCCGATGGGTACGTTCAACGTCGCAGACGGCCGGATTTGTTCGCACTGCCTCGCGGTCGCACCAAACTGGTGACCAACGTCCCATTCTCGAGGGCAATGCGCACACTAAACCTGGTGGCTGATAGAGTTGATATATTCACATGTTCACTGAGCGAGTTCGCAAAAGTTGCATTACATTTTTTATGTTATAATGAAAATATATAATAATAAATAATTAATTGAATTAAATAATTTGTGTACTGATAATTAATTGCCTTATATTGTATTTTAATTGTATGTTATATTGATTTTTAATTTTTATTATATTGACTAATTTATTTTTGATATATTGACTAATTTAATTTAATGTTATGAATTGGATCAAATTGACATGACAACATAATTGTAATTTATATTTTTGACTACACTATCGCATTGGATTTGTCTGTAATGATAGCTGTATGTATGTCTAATAATAAATAAATAAATAAAATAAAAAAAATATTTGGTTTTTTTTTTAACGTCACCTAATAACAATTGGATTAACAAGACGAATCTAACGATATATTAATTATATAAATCCGTTCAGCGGTTTGGAAGATAGGAGGTAATAAAGAATTTTACATACATACATACAAGATACGCGCAAAAAACATAACCCTTCTTGCAGTCGGGCAAAAATAGAACATTGAAACAATCGACAATAAAAGTGGGACTCGACACTAATACGATCGTCATTTCTTTCTAACACGCACGCAGCAGCCATAACAGAATCACAAACGACATTAAACGTCCTTATAACAACACAATATTACGTACGCCTATCAAAACACTAGAACAGAGACAATACAACTGTCACAACCAATTACAGGCTTAGTAGATAATGTGAACGTAACGTAACTGACAATGTGAACATCGTGAACGTGTGACCTGATACTGGCACGCAACGCTACAGGTGTCACCTGACTAGTAATTCCCGAAGACGTTCAGATACGTACGTGCAGAATTATTCGGGTTTGATTATCTGTGCTGTCGGGACGAATTAATGCTATTGTTTTAGGGCCAAAATATAAATGATATTTATTTTGCTAATCGGTTATAATAACACTTTTACAACCCGAAATTGGCACGAAGATACAACTTGTGCGAATCAATTTAAACTAAATGTGTCTGGTGTTTCCTAGTCGACTTGTACGAAGTGGCTGGAAAGACAACACGGTGCCCTTACCTTCCGCATGACGCAGGTCCTCACCGGACACGGTGAGTAAGGGAGGTCCCTGCACCGAATTCGTGCGGAAGAAACTCACTCCCCAGCCGATTTCCAGCCACCGTAGGTGTGAGCTTACGGCCGTCTGTGACCGAGCCCAAGTCGTCGACGGCGCTTTGTGTTCTACACGCGCCTCAAGGAGATGTCAACAAAACCGTAGGGGCCCAGCAGGTTCGAAGCCAATTTGGGCAATGAATTGTGCGAAAGAGAACCCTGGGGCCCTGGAACGAAAGCAAAGAAGGGACAGGAGTGAGTTTTAGTCAGTATTAGTCTGACACACCCTCTCGCTCCGCCCAAGGGCGAAAGATGTCATTAGATAATTTCCCACCTAAAAAATCAAAGGAAACACCGAAAAAACTTCAAAAGATTTGAAGAAAGAAGTGACTTCAGAAGTGTTGTCCTACAATTGAGAAAGAAAAAGATGGAAACTAAGTGATAATAAATATTTTTTTTGCCGGCTAACTAATACGAGTGATTTTCATGTAATTTTCGACCACAACCTGATTTCACTTACTTCTGCGAATAGGCATCTCTTTTCTCGTTCAATTAGTTCCCCCTTCTTTTACACTAACACAATGAAAAGACATCCTAATTCCAAAAATAACATAACGAAGTAAAACAGCGTAAAATCGTCGGTTTCTATGCCAAATAAGAATATCAGTGGCTGCTCGTGCGTAATAGTTTTCATTCACTAGTCGCCCCTTCTATACAAGTAGAAGGTCAAACAAAATATAAAAGGGACAAGTCATAGAGTATTTTTGCAACTATACCTACTAGTGGCTATTAAAGGCCACTGAAGGGCAATGAAGTACTTAGCCTTTGCCCATGAGACATATTCAGCTATACCTCTGGGATGGCAAAACGCAAGCGATGTCTCTGAGATTATAAAAATCTAAGATTTGCCCCCCTAGCCAAGTTACGATCATTTCGTTGGCGTCGAACGCCTCGAGTAGGCCACGCCTCCGATTCTTTTGTTCTGACGTCATCTCAACGCTCAGTCACGTGGTCAGAACAAAGGAATCGGGGGCGTGGCCTACTCTAAGCGTTCGACGCAAACGAAACGATCGTAACTTGGCTAGGGGGGCTGAGTGCTTGAGACGTTTCAATTTTGTCTCTGGTACAGGACTGCCACTTCAATATACATAATATCTGGGATTACTAATATCTACAATATAGGCGGTGCTGACCTGAATTTCTTTTTTCTTATGCTTCTTATGCTTTTTATGCTATGCTATGCTGACATATGGTTGGCATTAGTGGACTGTCTGGTAAAAGAGAAGATACCTATACCAGTTGCTAATAAAAAAATTTAAAGTCTCAGTCTCTGCTCTTTTGATGTAGGTAGGTATTTTTGTGACAATTAAAAAGACCAATTCGACGTAACTAATTCATAATCCTAATTAATTACTATGCCATCCATACAATGTAACAATGAATATCATTTGTAACTACCAAGTTTCACTTGATATAGGATAGGGAAAATGCACTCAAAAACATTAATTAATTGTTGAATAATATTACGACAAGACGTTAATTTAATGTTATGTCTATAAATTCGTTGCCATAGTGTACGTTTAGAAGAAGAGAGATACATTGGAGAGTTTAAAACAGAATAAAAATGAAAATATATACTTATAAACAACGAAACATTATTATAAAAAAAAACTTAAACTTTACTAGCTACATAAATATACTACATAATACTACATAAATACATACATATATAAATATAATATATATAAATAATACACTATAAAAATGACGTCGAAATACCCCACCATGTTTGCAGAACTCCGTCGTTTATGGACCGATATGCAAATTTTTTATTTCCTCTTAAAGGATATGCTTCCAGATTGATACCATTTTTTTCAAAATTTAGTTCTGATGATGGGATCCATGAGAAATCGAGGGAACTCCTCAAATATTATAGGCAACGATGTAGTGATTTTGGAATTTTCATCGAGAAGTTAAGCATTTAAAGTCAAAGAGTAACATTTGATGAAATGGAACTGATAAAGAAGACCAGAAAGGGCCAACGGAAGTTCATACTCACATAGATATCATAATGAAGATAGTTAAGCGACTATGACAATACACATAAATAAATGGTTCTGAATAGTTATGATGAAAATGGTATTATCGAAGTGACTTGATGATGAAGATGGAGCCGGAAGATAAGCACCGGAACTCTGTAATTAATCAATGTATCCTAGCCGTGTTTGGACTTATTAGAATTGTCATGATATGCACTTTGGCTATAAGATACTATCGAACTGGTCTGATGATGGAGCCGGAAGGTGGAAGGTAGACACAGGAACTTCATAATAAAACAATGTAACCTAGCAGTGTTTGGGTTAATTGGAATTGTCATGAGAACTAGGCACTCTGGTTATAAGTGTTTCGCAACTAAAAAGTGTGAAAAATTTTTTTTTTGTAAAAATAACCGACTTCACAAAAAAAAAAACACGATAAGGATCAAAATAACTTTAATTTCGGAAGTCGATGTTAAATAAGAAACAAACAATACCGAGAAACACCGACTTCCGAAATTAGAGGAGTCCATACGCACAAACGTTTTGGGAAAACATTCATTGTGCGTACAACTAAGGAGTGGAATTCCCTGTGGGGTCTGTATTCCCTTATATTGTTACGTTTAGGTAAGCGCGCTCTATCGTCACTACCATTGGCCTATCTATAATACAAAAAGGTCGTAAGTTCGAGCTGTGTATCCTACTACCACAGAGCACCGCCACCTGTTTTATAATAATTTTATTCTTTTTATCTATTTCAATTCTATTGCAAATGTTATGTACGCCGTTATTTTCACATATATACATTTACGGATTAATGTAGTCGCAATTAATATAAAGTCGCTTTAGTAGATAGTAAATAACATATTTCCTATTGTATTTTTTTAATATGGCCATGATATACCATTTTGTATTCCTCATGATAGGCCCTTCAATTTGGTACTCATATTGCAGCGTCCAAAAAAAATATTTTTTAGCGTCTCACAGTCGTTATGTTGGTTTTTTTACATTTTTGTTGATCGAAGCGAACATCAGGCTATTTTCGAAGCAGTTCTTATTTTTATTGTTAAATGTTTGTGATTTGGCAGTACTTTCACTACTATATTAAAAAATAAATAGCTCAGCATTATCTACCGCTTAATCACGAACAACATAAATAAGTGCGATCTCGTGTTTATATTTAGTAGCGTTTATTCACACCACGCTCTAGTTTTTAGACAATACATTGATATTGTATTATTCTTGGCTCTAGTATTATATATAACTATGCTAAAAGTTTGATATATGGAATTCACCCTTTGAAATAGAATTGAATTGATTTGAATTTCCCAAATGGAAATTTTATATGAGTTTCACAGACATCATAAAAATAATGACACAAGGCACATGCTGTAGGGTATAGGGCTTTTAGTTAGTTCGATCTAGCTCGACAAAAAACGTTTCCACTTTAGTCTGAAAAGAAAACTTCGAATATTTTCTAAAATGTTACCAGCAAGTACTGGAAACCTTTAGACAGTATTGTATTATTTAAGTGCAGATTTAACGTAAACTTCTAAACCTAAAAAACATATTATAAAACAAAATAACCCACTTCACTAAAGAAAACATAACAAAATAACTTTAATTTCGGAAGTCGGTGTTAAATAAGAAACAAACAATACCGAGAAATACCGACTTCCGAAATTAAAGTTATTGTGATCCTTTTAGTGTTTTTAGGCTTCCGTACCTCAAAAGGAAAAACGGAACCCTTATAGGATCACTTTGTTGTCCGTCCGTCTGTCTGTCTGTTTGTCTGTCTGTCTGTCTGTCTGTCTATCTGCCTATCTGTCTGTCTGTCAAGACCCTTTATCTCGGAAACGCGTGGAGGTATCGAGTTGAAATTAAAACTCAAAATAAAACTAAATAACTAGATTAAATTACTTGAGCCCACGTTCCCTTGAAGCTGTAAAAAAAATTGAAACGGAACCCTAAGTGCGCGAGTCCGACTCGCACTTGCCCGGTTTTTTTTAGTGAAGTCAGTTATAATTACTTTGGATTTTTTTTATAATTATAGATTTAATTTCATCATGGAATCATTGAAAGAAGGTGATAATATATTCTAAACCTTGCAATAAACCTCCAATATCAACAGTATGATAAAGATTTAATAGTTTTTATAAATGATTATCCTGTAGTAAGTTAAGGTGTGCAATAAACAAAGAAATAAATAATATATCAGGAAACAGCTGGTACACTCTTCGCATGACCAGAGGGCTGGGCTTTTCTTCGATCAACGAATTAGCATTGCCATCCAGCGTGGCAATGCTGCCAGCGTTCTGGGCACTTTTCCCATTGACATCGATGTGGACGAATTTTTTGATGCCCTATGAGTTCTTTTTCTACCAGTTTGTACATAATATTATTTTCAGTTTGTTTAAATACTTATTAAGTTATAAAATTTAATAGTTAAGATGTATATATAAAAATATATAAATATTTAATAAATAATAATAAACATATCAAACATGAAACAAAAGAGGATGAAAATGAAGTCAGGCGGTAAGTAATAACACAATATTTTACGAGCTACCCGCGCTGTGATATCAGTTCGAACGCTCCACGGAAAAGAAATAATACGGTAATATAAATTTGATTATTTCCGATAAAGTTCTAGTCTACAGATTTACAAGAAAAGTCAGTAACCGTACGGGTTTTTTTGACACTTATGGCGGACAGAGTTCCGGCGGGATCTCATGGCGGAATGGCGACAGCGACTATCGCAACCCAGTGCTGGGTACGCCATAATCATGGCGGTATTATAATTTTATAGTATTATACGTACAAGTCTTTCCAGCAGAAAGACTATTAGTTATTGAAAACTATCACATACGTTCATCGTTCTTTGTAAAACATAACATCACGCTTACCTATATTTCGCGAACGATTAGGCAGAATTGAGTGGTGAAATTTTTCGGCATTTTGTTTTCAAACATTCCCTCTCTTGAATATATCAACATTTATGAAGTAGGTATGTTGATACATATGTTTATAATATTATTCATTTCACCAAAGAATAAATAAGGGTGCATTTAAATGACGCAAAAAAGTTTAACTCTTGTCTAACTAAGATATAAAAAAACACATTGTGTGATAGTGAAATGCATTAACTATGAAACACCAATATTTTTTTCACGTGAATGTAAAACAGTTACTCGAATTAGAGGAAAACCTTTTACCTATAAAATAGAGCGAATTTTTCTATAAACATATTAAATATGCATGCAGTGGAATCAAAACTCACAGGTGTTATGTGTGATAGAAAAATGATTAAACCTACTGTCCTTTATGGGTCCGAATGCTGGGCAACCAACAAGCAGCTCTTAAACATACTAATAATACAACCTAAATGCGCATGCTTCATGGGACCGCGCAGATAAAAATGCTGTTACATAAACGCACCTTAATAATTCACGCCTATAACCGTAAAGAATTCAAAACAAATTAAAATCTGATGAAAAGCAATACCACAAATAATATCGATTTGATTTATTTATTAATGCAATTGTAATAACGTTCACACGTGCGCTGCTCTTGCGCATCTAAGGAAGCGGAACACTCGTTACATCCTCGTTCTGTACATTCATTGTTACGTCAGTACGCGCCTCATTGAATTAACTTAGGTAATATCATAATTACTTCAGTAAAAACTAGTATATTGATTGTGAATACTGTTATGGAATGTGGTACCTACTACGATTGAAGTTTTAAATGGTTGGCGCAGTGGTTGAGCGTTTGCGATGTGCTGAAGGAGCATTAAGAGGGTCCTTGTCCACTCGCCTATCGTCAACATCGAAGCATGGTTTAAAGCTTGTTGCTTTATCTAACGCAATCCAACGCAATTTTGGATGAAGAGGCAATGCAAAAAAGAGAGATAACGTCTAAAAACTCTGTTGGCATTCGGTAATTCTGTGATTTACTCGAATATTTAACAAAACTTGTTCCAGTAAATACGTATTTTTTTAAAGTTTTTCATAAAAATTGTCGTCATTCAGAATCTCGATTATATGTGCAAGGCTTCTATTGATGCACTTTTTTATATTTTTAATATATGAGTACGTTATGAAGGGCCAAACTTCATGTAAAATAGCAGATATGCAGAGGTCTTTACTAGATTAGTTTTACACAAATTTATGTTTTGATTTCCTTAGAAGCCTAGATAATATCCACACGATAGCTGTGTATCCAAAATATCTAGAGAAAAATATGTAATAACATCATAATCACGTAAGAGCGGTTGTATAAAAAGGTACCTCGAAAAGGACGCTCTTAACTTTAACGTTTTGTTGTCCTGACTCAATTATATATTTGATACTAGCTACTGCCAGCGGCTTCGCCCGTGTAATAGTAGAAATTCATCCCAAGGGAACATACTCCCGGAGTAAGAAGCATCGGGAAATTTGGCACACGCGTAGACTTGGTCTACCCGTGTGCCTTTCATCAAGGAATAACACACATTCACCTCCATAATTTTAATGTGTATCAACAATCGCCGTTAGTGGTAAAATGACACATTGTCAAGAACTGCTTATACGATATCTCCGTCATAAACATGCGCACGCGGCTCTTTGTAACTATTACAGTCAATAGCCAAGTATTTACAATCAAAAAACAATTCGACTTTGTTTTCACCTTCAAACACATAAGTGTTTGTGGCCACGAATATAACACGTTAAAAAATATAATGAAAAACAAACAAATTAGTTCCACTATTCTATAAGAAGCTTTTATATATTATATACGATAACATTATATTTAACAACAACAAAAAACAATAACACGTAAACAATAAGGTGCAATATTAAATTACATTACAAAGGTTTCTATTTAATTTGTAGCTAGGTAGACTTTCAATTGAACTTGAAATTGAATAGGTTAATACCTCAAGTGCGTAACAAACGATACCCGTAAACAATATGTAAGCATTTGTTGAGAAACATATTTCTGAAAGACACGCGACTAAATAAAATTATCAAATTAAAAAGTATTATTTACAATACTGATGCCGTTTCTAAAGATTAATTTCGTCGTATATGTTCCTTGGCTAACGAGCCAGAAAGTGAAAACAAAGGAATGATAGGCAGTCGAGAAAATGTACCTGATAATAGATTTCGTAAGCGTATAAAAGTGTTTTTATTATAAACGAAATATGTATATTGTATTATTAGATTGTGAAACATGCGATAAGTTTTATTTTAAAATTTCACCAATATTGCATTACTATATTCTGCTATGAATTTTAAAAAGTCCAAACACGTATTTAAGTTTGAAAAGCACTTAGATACAAATCAATGTCGAAAGATGTTTGGAAAACACTAAAATTTGCATGAGGGCAATGTGAAATCATGACATTATGCAGATATAATATCTGTGTATGTTTACGACTCACAGTTTATCAATATGACAGAATGCATCTTGTTTAGAGTGCAATATCATAAATATTCAGTATTCATTTGGAATTATAGTGCCTGTTCATTAATATGCTTTAATCATTTAATGTTTTATTAAGCAACGCTGACATTAACACTATTAACTTTATGTGAATGAACTTTTGAATAAATTGTGATAATAATCACTATTGAAAATTGCAGTAGGAAGTTTTTGCGCGAAAGTGCAAAGAAACTAAACAGCTAAGTAAATGTTAATATTAATTCGTTGATTGAGTAAGTACACCAGCAGAAAATAATCTTGGAATTGCAAGTGATTGAAGATTTGCGATTACATATTTCTGCTGTGCATCGCACGCAGGATAGATGGTCGATGCGGCTAAAAAGTTTTAGAGTGGCGACTGTGCGAACTTTCGATACGCCAAAAGACACAGCATTGGAAGACCTTCTACAAGGTCAACCGAGAACCTGGTGAGGGTCGCCGGAGAGAATTCGATGCAATGACACATGAAGGAAGTCTATGTCATGCTATGAACTTCTTTCGGCTGAAATGATGATGATGATTTTTACATTTTATATTTGGGTGAATGTTTCTTCGGATTGTATCCCGGAAGCCAAACTTCTAAACCACAAAAATACTGACTATAAAAGTCCAATTTCAGTTTTACATAACACAATACAAATTAAAACCATAACAACATCATAATGTCAAGCCTTCCATAAAAACATTGTTTCCACAGCATTTAGCGTTGAATCCGTTATTTGCTTTCAAAGCATCAAAGATGGCTGCCGCATTGTGACAGTTCCATAACCCGTTCATTTGAATACAGCCATGGAAAGTCGTCGTTTCATAGCGCACTCATACGTATAATTGTTGACTTTCCATAATACGTGGGCAATTTGTGGCCACCGATTTTATGCCGATGTCCCGAGATGTATTACCGGCTATTTCGCAATTATGTTCTATCTGCTGTTATTAAATCGCTGCATTTGAATGATTCTAAATTCTCATTTGTTCTTTTTTTATTTTCATTTGTTCTTTTTTATTGTCATTTGTTCTGATTTTTTGTCATTTGTTCTTTTTAATACCATAGATCGACAAACCAGCAGGTGGTCCAAATGATTATAAGTGGTCACCGCCGCAAATGAACTTCCGCCATACTATCACAAGTTATTATCACAGGTTCATTGTCTATCATTTTTAAATAGGGATCTTTTCTATTGTTTTGTTGTTGTTTTACTCTGTGTTATGTACTAATGACATTTTGCTCTCAGCTGGAATTTTGAGTAACATTAGAATTCAGTGAACATTTACTGCGAAGTTCTAGAAATATCAAATTTGAAATATTTCTACGTTGTTAGTGACACTAATTGGCTTTCCTAAATATTTTCAGTGATCTAACAGAGATTAGTTCGTAGGCTATTTTAGAATACCTTTATTTTTAATACAAGTTTTTCTCTGTTTTCCAATTTAAGTTTTTTTTTATGACGCCAACACTGATACTCTTATCGTAGACGAACGTTTAAGTTCTGTGAGTAGGACTCCTACGTTCATTCTTGTCTGACGCAAACTGAAGATCATGTTAAGGCATATTCCCGCAGGTCTCTGACATTTTTAAATATGACTTATTACTTTCAGGAAAAAAAAATCAAATTACGTAATTATGCAACATCAAATAAAATAAAAAATATAGTAACATCGTTTACACATTTTTTTTATTAGCAAACCATTCATGATTAAACACATTTACAAACTCAACAAATTGTTGCTGTCATAAGATATAGTACATTATGTGTTTTTGCTACTAAAACTATTTTAAAATAATTTATTGGCATCACGTGGCTTCTGTTTCGCAAAGATGTAAACTGTTTAATGGCTAAAATAACATCAGTATTGTGCTTATTGAAGACTAAAATAATATACACAAGTACAATCGGTTCCATTACTACTAAACGCAAGATTCAAAAGTGATTTTCTCCTAAAGTTTTTATAGAAATTATATGATCTACATCATATAATTTAATATAGTATTTTTGAATAATAATAAGTAAGATAAACATCTTACCGTATATAACTGACTTTGAATTTTGCAAAACTGCAAAGCGTTTAAGCTAGTGACTGTACCTATAAGATATTGTCTCGACTCTACGCTTTATAGCATAGTTGTCTGTATATCTATTGATTAATATGCTCTGTTTTTGATCACATGTGAAATAAATGACTCTATGTTTTCAGGGATGTCAGATTTCATTATCATTTGGCTGCCCTTGATAAGAATTACATTATTTTATGAGTTCAGCATTAATGGGACGCATTCTACTTTACAGTTTTCGAAAATAATGACACAGAAATAGACGAATGATACACAGAAGATACTGAATAAAAAAAAAACGAATTCAAAAATAACTTTTTATGACAGCCTCAACCTAACATTGCCTTGACTGACTTGCGATAACAGTGCGAAACCAAAACACTTCTCTAGCCACATCTAAGACGCACAGAATATACCTGCCTATCTAAGTACGTAACTATAACAAAATTTAAAGCCATCCAAATTAAAAAAAAAAAACGAAAAGTATGATTTCCTATAACAGAAAATAGATTAGGAAGCATTACATTCAAATGAAGAACTAATTAGGTATGGTTTCCAAAAAAATGAAAATAAAAAGTAATTGTCAAATAAAGCATCATTTTTACACTTGACCTTTTAAACTTAAAGCTGATGGAGTGAACGACTGTGACAGTTCACAACGAGGCCGATACTCCTCCCTAGTGGAACAATCACGGCGTCTCTCACGGCATGACCCTAACTGTATCACTTACGATCAATTTATTGCTATGGAACTAACTTTGTGAGATTGAGATGTCGTGTTTAAATTGTAGCAAACTAAACTAGGGAACTTTTAGGGAACTATCTGATTTTATTACCTTTACTGATTATAAATCTCTGAGCTATTTAGCAACTGATCAACAGAGCCTAAAATTTAAATATTCTAAAATAGACCCTTGCCAGGTTTGGCCTTTGACTAACATCCAGAAGTTCAAACTCAAGGTTTACAACCATGCAATGGAACACATTATACTAGGTGTTAAATTCACAGATCGAGTTTGAAATACTATACTGCACTCCGAAATTTGGATAGCTGATAAGGCTCAATTGTGAGTTGCTCTACATAAGTGACAGGTAAGACATGTCATCCGCATGCCTGGCAAACTGTGGGCCAAAGTAGCATAAAATTGATGCCCTAAAACAGTGAGACAGGGTTGTGGAAGACCATGAAGATGGCGGGACGAACTGGACCGATTTCGCCAGAATACGCTTGATAGATGGTGTAGAGGGAGGTCTTTGCCCGAGAGTGTGACAGAATAGGGTAACAAAAAAGAAGACCTTTTGTTGTGCATTTATTGTAACACAATTACGACTATCGATTTTCACCTTCACAAAATTATAAAGTTCTTGTAAGTTCTTACTACAGATTATATATGTACAGCCTAGACTAATCTAAATATTAATTTGTATAATGATAATATGCATAATAGAATTATTTTTTAGAATCTTATCTACTACATGACTCACATTTACAAAATAGACATAACTTTCAGTCCTTGTTTGATCAACACGGAGATATTTTTTTTCACATCTATCACACAACGCCGTCTAGTTCCAAGCTAAACAGAGCTTGTTTTATGAGTAGTAGATAAACATACTTATATATTTCTAAATACTATAGATAAATTACACCCAGACACAGAACAAATGATCATGCTCATCACACAAACATTTGTCCTGGGTGGGAATCGAACCCACGACCTCCGGCATAGCAGTCAGGGCCACTAACCACTAGACCAACATGCCAATCGATATGTCTCAAGAAAGCTAATACTCAGAATTATTACTTGACTCATCTTACTCACCTACAGCAGAAATGTAAGGCTGAGCCCAAATTCCTGGAAATAAAGAAAAACATCATATTAATAAAACATACATACTTGAATTTTTATCATAAGTTCCTTTCTCCGCATAGGAGCAAGCCTATCACCATTTTCCGTCCACAATCTCAACCCCGAAATTGGGACTGAAAATTTTCCTGCTGAAAAACCTTGTCTCACTTTTTTCAACTAGGTACTTTTTCTTCTGTACTAGCTCTTTCTTTCATAGATTTCATCTATAATTTCCCATCAGATCGAGGACAAGAGCAGGATAATCATTAATAAAAACCGGCCAAGTGCGATTCCGACTCGCTCGCAAAGGGTTCCGAACGAATCAGCTTGTGACGTAATAAGTGCAGCCCATGTAACAAAATAACAAAGGCTTCTTATAGGTTTTTTTGTAATCTAATAACAATTTTTTTTCTGTGTTTTGTTTTTGATTCATTTTTAATAGTTTCGGAAAGAAGGAGGCAGAATGTTAGATATTTCTCATTTTTTTTTTAATTACTTGCAAACTATCTCCAGCAGAAATTTAAAAAAATACACTTGAGTCATCATAATGTGCTCTTTTATTTGATATGTTGCTCAGTACAGTTTATTTTTTTCCTCTTGGTAGCCAAAAGTGGCCTCCTTATTACAAATTCATTTATTAACGTGACATGTCCGTGTCTGGATCACAGAAATTCACGCGTGTCCCAAATTTCAACATTATCAGACCTGTAGATTTGTGACAGACGGATAGACAGACGCACGACTGATCTGTCATAATTGTTTCTTTTTAACCGACTTCAAAAAAAGGAGGAGATTCTTATTCGGTTGTATTTTTTTTATCCTCATTTTTTTAAATGTTTGTTACATCAGAACTCCGTCGTTTATGGATCGATTTGCAAATTTTTTTCTTCCCCTAAAAGGATATACTTTCAAATTGGTCTCATTGTTTTCTAAATCTAGATTTGATGATAGAATCTATGAGGAATCGAGGGAACTCTTTAATTATTATAGGCAACTATATGATGATTTTAGTATTTTCATCAAGAACTCAAGTATTTACGATCAAAAAGTAACATTTCATGAAGTGGAAATGGTGAAGAAGACCAGGTATAGCTAACGGAACTTTACACTCACATATATATCACAATAAAGATAGTTATAACTATGACAATACAAATAAATAAATTATTCTGAATAGTATTGTTGAAAATGGTATCATCGAAGTTATCTTATGATGATGATGGAGTCGGAAGGTATGCACCAGAACTTCGTAATTAATCACTGTATCCTAACCGTGTTTAGGCTTATTCGAATTATCATGAGATGCACTTTGGTTATAAGGTAATATCGAACTAATTTGATGATGGAGCCGGAAGGCGGAACATAGACACGGGTACTTCTTGATAGTGTATCACAACAAAAAAGTTCGAAATGAGAAACTTTTTTTTTAACTCTAATTTCGGAAGGCGGTGTTTTGGTATTGTAGTTTTGTTATTTACGTTTTAGTGTTTTTTTTTTGTAGTGAAGTCGGTTAAATTTTTTTTTTTTTTGTAAAAACCTTTTTTCTTTCCGACTACGGAACCCCGAAAAAAATGACATCACATCTGAAACTGACCTTTGGCTAAAAAAGTACCTACGCATTTGTACCAATCGCTTTAGTAACCGAATAAACTCATATTATTCTAAGAACTCTATTCAACTAGAGACGTTCACACCTGTTGATATTTAACGAGACAAATGTGCCATAAATCCAACGAAAACAATGCATTTGTCAAGCTTTATTTCCAATCTCATTTGCTTTGGTAGCAACAGGTGAGGTATTTAGTTGAGTCTCTTCTGTTCGAATTAGACTGAGGTAATGTAAATAAAATTAAACGTTTTCCGTTGCTCCATGGTTTTATTGAATGTCTCATATCAAATCAGAGTAAACCTGAATTTGAGGTTTTAGAAGCGTGGATAAAATAAAAATCTATCAGTAATAAAATCATTGTAAAAAATGTATGGACACACATGGCACTGAAACTATGTCACTAATGAATCCATTTTTTTTTTGGACTGAAAATCATCATGTAACTTCTGCCGTTCTGGGTGGAGCGAAAAATCAGAAATCAGAAACGTTTATTTCAAATAGACCATTTGCTTTTGTATTGTCAAAAAGTCGGTCACTCAAAAAAAACTAAAGCTAAATTGCACGTTCCAAAGCGTAGATCTCTATAGAGAAGAACGTGCAAACACTGTTTTAAATCATATTATGAGTTACATAAATCTTAGCTACATATTTCTTGTCGCTTCTAGAGAGAGGAAGTGTCAAACGTTTACTGACTAAAATCCACCGATTTTTCTTCAATCACCCTTTGTATTTCAGGGCCTCTTTAAAAAACCCGCTCTGGGTGAAGCGAGATAAAGCGTCAGTCTTAGGTACTGACTAAAACCCAGACATGATTCTATCAAACTGATTCTTGACTGATTCTTTGGTTGTTCCACGTGAAACATGAATTTACATTACGACAATCATCGATAATAAAATGTAACAATTTCCAAATCCTCAGGTGTAACATAGTCTTGTATACTTTCTACTTATAAATGTATAAAGTATTCTAAACATAGCACACTAATTCGGATTGTAAGTGTGGGAGGCGAGCCCTTTATTCTGCATAATTTAGAGCAAAGAAAACTCACAATGCCTGTTTATAATTATATGGTACGCACTCTTAATGAAACGACTAACTCGAAATATACTTACTGTTCCTTAGTTTTTTAAACAGTTATAATTTTTTTTTACCACCTTTTATATACACCCCTATTTTTTAATTAGTATAAAAAAATGGGGCTCCATCCGTACTCGTTACTAATCATATTTTTGTAGTAAAAAAAAAAAACAAAAATTGTCCACAAAAATTTGTCATAATTTATAAATTCGTAATAGAATCAATCATTTGTAAGAATTGCTACTAGAAAATACTACAAGCATTGTTTTTGCCACTTTGATCGTCATTTATTCATTCCTAATCAGTAGCCTGTACAATATTTCCACAAATTGAGGGATATTTTGGGATATAAAAGCTTATAACTTTGCTTTTTATGAATATTATTTATTGAGCCTTTACTTAAATAATAACAAGACCTTTTTCTAATAAGTCCTCTAAATATTTGTACTAATTTAAAAATTATTTGTATATATTATAATACACATAAATACACCATCTCCCCCTTTTTAGCACTAAATGCACTTTGAAAACTTCTACAATAAAAATATTTAGAGCTCTAAAATACAGGCCCAGGCAAATAAAGACTTCAAAACTCCTAAAAAGTAGGTATGTTTTCGTCCACATAAATAACTAACATAATTTTGTGATTTGTGGAGATAAATAAACATTATTTATTTTTATTGCAATATCAAAGATTGAGTCATAACTCAGTTTGAATAGACAGCGCGATGTACACGATGACGTCACAAACACGTAAAAAGAAACGCTAATAGCTTCAGCAAATATTGAGGGCCGGTACTGACTATACATTTCAGTGAAATGTCAATAAGTCGGGCCATCAACTGCCATTACGAGGAGGCTCGGGAACTAAATCGGTCATTAGAGAGAGAAACATTTCAAAATCAAACACCAACTCGTTCCACTGACAGTGCTCAAAACTTCCTCCTAATTGCTACACTCCTTTGAGATACTTAAGTGCTCCGCGAAATAAAATATTCAAGGAAACGTAAACACTAACAAAAATATACAAGCCATTTTCATCTTAATGGACCGCTAATTAGTCAGATATTGAAAAAGCAAAGGCAATAGTACAGCGGTTTGTTTCTTCTATCTACTAACATGATCTTTTTATAGCGGAACGTCATAATTTTAATTAAAATGTAATTGAAAGACTAAGATTATACTGCAGTAATTAGCAGTAATTTATCCATAATTAATAACAAGGTGTATCTACACAATTAATATCAAGGAATTTTAAATCCTTTTAAGTTATTTCACATTTTTGAACAGACCTTGTGCGGAATACCATGTTGAATTTCAGGAAAGTCAAAGAATTTAAATTGAATTCCAACGCACGCTGACCTTTGTAAACTTAAGGCCAATAATGCATTATTCCCTTGAATGCTATGTCAAGGAAATATAATTATTAGAAAAACTATAAACAAAATAATTGTATCAGAGACAACAAAAAGAAACCTTACTTACTTATTACACTTGGATATTACAAGCATATTCACGTAGGTCCAAATCAAAAAGTATTAAAAAAAAAAAAAAAAAAAAAAAACGTAATTTCCAAAATTTATGAATTTGATTTTATTTTGTTTATTCTTGGGTTTATTAAAAAAAAACGATATTATGCCAGTACTTAACACTGATTAGATACAAATTATGGACAAAAAAAATTACAAAAATACGAAATATTATAATGTAAGTAAGCCACTCTGTACGTTTCTCGCCAATATTCTGACATTCAGTGGGTGTAGTGCGAGTTTTCAAGCGTACTCGTACGCGTTAACGAAAATGTTAATTTGTACTAAATTTTAAAAAGCGCCGCCTGGTAACGAAACGAAAAAAAAACTTTTTTTCTCACACGATTTGACATAAATATGTGAATGTTTACATAAATATATAGAAAACCTTGTTTAATTTTTTTAATGTTTATGATAACCTTATAACTGAAATCTGCACGGCAATAAATTTTTAGAATAATACTTTGTACTTTGAAAAGATGGATGGATTGTGTGAAGAGTGATATGAAAGAAAAGGAAGTTAGTGATAGCATGACGAGTAACAGGGCAGAGTGGAAGAAAAAAACGTGTTGCGCCGACCCCAAATAACACGGGATAAAGGCAGGAAGATGATGATTCCAAGATACTCGCAGGTCAAGACAATCACCAAATATCTATTTGCTCATGCATCAACCACATCGTTGCATCAATGAGGCAGTAAGCTGCAAAGACAAACAAGTTCTGCAATATTATACTAACTACCTATTTACTATCTAAACAGAGCTAAAAGTGCAATCTAGTACAAATATATCGTATGGCCCTAGTGTTAAGTAATGTAACATTACCGGTTTGTTGCCGGCTAGCCTGCAAGGTCGGCGACGGGTTTGACTCGCTACGTCACAACAACTTCGTAACATTATAGAAATTATGCATAAATTAACATAGTGATCATATATTCTCGGATTAACTGTGACTTTAAGAAGATTACTGGTTTTAAGAAAAAAATCGGAACACGGTCTTTTGGTATTGAACTTGTCACTGGATTATTGCACGTTACATTTCAATAAATTTTGATCCCATCCGAATTCGATAGTTTACGATACAGCAGTTTCTTTTTTGTCGCGAGCACTCGTCAACGAACTCTTCCTGCTCTGGGTGCAGCGAGAGGAAGTGTTAGACTTTTAAAGCCTCAATCCCACGTGTGTTCCTTCAGTTGCCCGTTGCGTCCCAGAGCCACGGTAACTCTTTCGAATGATCTCGATACAATACTGCTGTGTCTTATTAGCTAGAAAAAGTTTACGATTTCACGAAGTTTATGATTTATTATCAACTTATGATGTTCGTAATAATCCGATGATAACCATAATCACTTATGTATAATAATACATCTTAATTACAGTTAAGAAGCTGTAGAATGTTTTTCTATTCTTGGTATTATGTTTTTGTCTAGGTATCTATTCTATCTACTCAACTCCCGTCAAAACTAGTGTAGTTTGATAATAAAAGCAAATATTGAAGTTACAGATAAGTGGTTTCTTAGAAAGTTTGATATTTCTGACTGACTTCATGACGTTGTTGTCATGTTATAATTATTTGCACTATAATTTGCACACACGGCCATAGTAACGTGACATTTTGACACAATAATCTGTCAGTTGACAAACACTACCTTTAATATAACGACTATAAATAAGCATCTCGTAAACACTTTCTAATGCAATATTTTATCAATGCAACATGCAGTAATTTTCTCACTGTAACAAAATTAGTATCGACGATAAAACTGTCACAAATATTTTAACCTGAAATACTAACCTAAATAACAACACTAAACAAAACTGGAAGAACTTCATCACTGCAAACTTCACTAACACAATTACACTAACACATGGGTAACTGTAAAATACAGACTATAATCGTTTGGCTTATTTAACGGGCAACTACAGTCGCGGCGTCGTGAAAAGTTGAGGTTAGAACTTTTGAAAATAGAGTTAAAGCGAGTGACCAGTTCCAAAAAAAAGATAAAAAAGGGAGATGAAAACCGATCCGCGTCTGCGCGTGAGTGGAGTGTTTTGAGCGAATCCGTGAGCAGAGAAAGATCGTGCGCCCACGCATGGCGCGCGGCTATTACGAGATGCCGATTGTCGCCGGCCCTGGGGCAAGGTTGCCTGGAGCATCAGCTGTCAAATCTAATGGTGCTAATAAATCTGAACGCGACCCAGTGCGAATGCGGTGCTCCTGTACCTACCCATCCTATCTGTTACGCATCCGAAGTATCCATAAACCTAATTCTGAGGAACTAATAAAAAACGCCTCTGATGCCGCGTTTAGCACGGTTATTTACAAAGCCCCAATAAGTCAATGAGATATATTAGTTGTATTTACTATCAGTTCAATAAAAAACAAATTAAAAATTTGATTATCGGTCACTTTCGATCTGCCCCTCATTATTTCCGAGATTCGATATTTTCCCAGTCACATGACCAGTTTATTCTAAAACCAAATAGCCGATTGATTTGTGTGGTAGCTTTACGGATTTATAATGTTTACGTCAATCATTTCAATCCTTTATATTCCACAGACAGTTTCACTAAAAAGGTACAAATCGATCTATCTCTTCAGATAATTATGTTATTAAGATAGTCTAGAAATCAATAAATTGTTTGAATAATAATACGACAGACTGGAAGAATTTAGAGTAAAATATAAAAATAAAGGTTTATTAAATTGGACCACTAATTTTAGTTTTATACAGGGAAATGCAATTAGGGCGATCACAAGCTAAAGGGCAATGTGAAAAGGCGTCGCCAGTACCAACAGTATTAGTTCTGTCTCTTTTTGCCTTTACAAATGTTGCAAAAGTCAAAGACCGATAGTTTGATTTCTAGTTTTTCTTAAAATCGATATGGAGACTTTCTTGAATGTTGTATTTACTCAACTATACAATTACTGGCCCGTTTAGGCTTAACACAAAAGTCTTCCGTTTTCTTCTCTTCTTCAGCGTTGGTCTACGTCTCCCACAGGTTTAATGGTGCACTAGGATATACTGAGAGGTTGAATTTCCTTTTTAGAGCTCCGTACCTCAAAAGGAAAAATACGGAACCCTTATAGGATCACTTTGTTGTCCGTCTGTTTGTCTGTCAAGACCCTTTATCTCAGAACGAGAAGGATCAGAGTTGAAATTAAAACCATATACTCAGGTCTGCGGTCTCTTGAATCTGTAAAAAAATTAAACTTCTACGTTAACGAAAAAGAAGATACGTCTGTTTATGTCGCAACAGACGTATATTCCGAAACTCTTAAGGGAATCAAAATTCATAGGGTACTTCCCGTTGACCCAGAATCCTGTCATGGCACAAAGCAAGGTCTTATAGCACCGGTATAGGAATAAATCTGAAAACAGTAATTTTTTTGTTACGTTACAAATATTTTTTTTTTTTGCTTTTCGGTAAAATCTTCGAGACTGCTTTTGGGAATTAAACTATTTACATAGATAAGTTTGTACAGAACCCTCAGTGCGTGAGTCCGACTCGCACTTGCCCTATTTTGTCATTCTTAACAACTTTTTGTTGTTAATCATGACCAAATCAATACTTTCATTTATAGAGAGGTCCGGAGCTCCAGTGAATCACTGATATCTACCTATCTATGATCTCCTGGTGACGCAATATCTAATATTTAAATTCTCGTACCTATTTGTAACAAAACTCCTCCAAAACGGCTTGATCGATTCTTATGAAATGTTGAATATTTTTGCCGCTCTTGGGCGGAGCAAGAAGGCGTGTCAGACTTTTATTGACTAACAACTCACTCCTTTTATACCAGGACCGACTCTTCCTTTCAGATACAGACCCTTGGCCCCAGCAGGCTTCGACCTACGAGGCGAGCTACCCATTGCTCGCCATCCGCTAGCCCGCGCCTGCGGCGGCCGGAAATCGGGATCTAGATCCCGGTGGCTGGGGCGTGAAGGCCGCTCCCTCGCTCGTGCACATGCGGCCTCCTAATTTGCTGACATTACTGCTTCGCAGAAGGTGGCGACCGCCTGCCACTCCCCCTCGCTTCTGACCATGGCCTGTACCAAGGCCCGGCGCGAGAGATCGTTGCCGCCGATCTCTGCTCTGCCCAAGCGATTATTATGTACCATAAGGTCATAATAGTGCAGCCATAGCAAATAAAACAATGCAAATATTATTCAAAGACTTTTAACACTATCAAAACAAAAACAAACTTAGGCATTATTTTAATTAAAATAATGAGTTAGAGGCAAAAAATAATACCTAAAACCATGAATATTAATTTGTTGATATTACAATCCATTTGATGTAATACAATTATGTCCAGCACAATGAGCAAGTAAAACAATAACTTACATATCTTATTGACACTAGTTTATACACGAGTAAGACAACAGCTTGTTAACTTAATCACTTAGTCATAAATAAACTAGGTAATATCACACCTTTTTTCCACACTTGTGCGAATCCAAGCTGTGCAAAAAATCGTATTCGAATACTAACATAGAAAATCATACAATTCCCACTATCTTTATACCTCTACAATTATTACATATTATAGATAAATAAATACTTTTTTTACTTTTTATTATACACGTTAAAAAATACAGTAAAAGTTAATAGGAAGTGTAGCACAATGTATTTATCTCTAAAAGTGATTTTTACAGACAACCTTGGGATGGATATCACACAGAAAAAAGATGCAGGTATTCCGTGCTGTACTATTTACACAATATATATTATGTCCTATATAGAATATTTAATTTATATAATGCGTATAATCAAATATTGTACGTTTATACAATACACATGAAAGCTAAGAGATATGGACATATACTTAATGGCATTCAAGGAGTTAAGTATCCTGCTGCAAAATTTGTAGAATGGCTTGGCACCTGCAGCCTGAATTTATATATTCTTTATATAAATATTTCAACACATATTATTTTATTTATACTGTAAATATACATACATAAATCGGTTCAAAAGCGTTGAGTTCGCATATAAAATTATAAAAATTTTATTGCTGAACAGCAATAGAAATTTTGCAAGTGTACATCATAAAGTTGGATCGTAAACGAACTATTTCTGATTAGGTTGTACGCTATTCACTCGCTTCATAAAACTAAAAAATGTAAATGCATTCCCTCAAGGTTCTTTGAAGGTTCAGATTCATTCCGCATTTTCTAAACAAAAAAATTACTGATAAAATCGAATGCTTTTTTAACCTTACCGTCTAATCAAGATAATGTTAATTCAAGGAAACTCTTCGCATTTCAATTAAATAGGAAACCTTTTCGTAATGATTCCCACGTTTGTAATGAATACAGCATTTCGAGAAGGCATGCCGTTTACATGTACCACTACTTTGTCTAGCAAAATAAACGATGATTTGATAATTTACTATTTGATTTCTTTCAATACAATATAAACCACATCGATCCATGAGCTCAAAATCACTTTTAATTTCAAATATTCTTTTACTTTTTTACTAAATATCTCAGCATTTGCTGAGATAGGAGCCTTTTTGGTCTCGCACAGGTCTTTTATTTTTATCTTTTAATATTGTTTTCTTTTATTTATTTTTACTTTTTTTAAGTTAAGTATTTATAGATTAAGTACTTACTTTTTATTTTATTGTTGTTTGTCCTGAGCGAGTCTCTAATATTTTTTTTTCTTCTTTCTTTCGTTCTTTTCTTTCTTTCTTTCTTTATATGCACAGTTTCAACAAGTAAGTGAGATATCCTGTCCATATTGCATCTAGAAGTGGTATGTCGTCTTTGCTACTTTTATGTGCTACTGCATAAAACCTATCAATTATGCTATCTGTTATATTCTTAACTTCACGCTTCTATTTCCCAGAGGGTTAGCCAGAAGTATGCCTAACTACCTTGAAATACATACTACCTCAATTATTCATTCTTAGCATATTTTTCGTTACGGTCTTTTTTACATGACATGGATAGGATGTTAGCAGGACGAAAATATACATCTTTGAGAAGAGAGAAAAAGATAAGTTGTACATTATATAATAATAATAATTCGTTTATTTGTACATTGTAATTTTAAATAATTCAGTACTCGAAAACGTGACTGTTGCCTCCTAAACTAGGTCAAGAACCTGTGTTTTAGGAGCTAATGTTCCTCCAGAAATAGTTAAATTAAGAACAGACCACATTGCAAGTAGTATAACATAAAACACAGTACAATACATTATTTAAGCGCATATAAAATCATAAAAATTATGTTTAAATTAGTATAAGCATGTAAATTATATTATTAGATTAGTAGAAGTAATTAAATTCGATGTATGAATCTGACAGCTGTCACCCGCACCATCCTATAGCAATTGTAGTGTAATAATCAAAGATAGTGTAGCATATACTGCATATATGCAGAAAGGTGTCAGTACTTAAAACGTCGTCTCATATGCAGTTATTCATTAATTACATTGATTTTCTTTATATTATGTATTATGTCCAAGCCAACCAGGTTAATTCGCCATTCAGTAAACAGCCTATCCTTTTTACTAAAGTTGAATAGCGCTGTTCAACTAGCCTCCCGAATGATAATAGGTCTTTACCAATGAAATTGCTGTTTTTTAAAACTGGTTGCTTTAAAGTGTTATATCTTTGGATTGACTTGGAATTATAAGTTCAAATAAATTTTAAATTAAAGGTACGTTATTATTTTTTTGAAATTAGGTATTTATTGGTTTCTTTGTGTTTTGTATTTTTTGTAATATCGCAGCACTTACTACAAACATTGCTAGAATACATTATTTTATTATGAAGTTCCCGTGTCTACCTTCCGGCTCCATCATCAGATCAGTTTGATATTACCTTATAACCAAAGTGCATCTCATGACAATTCTAATAAGCCCAAACACGGCTAGGATAAAGTGATTTTAATTACGAAGTTTCGGAAGATAGGCATCTTCCAGCTCCATCATAATTAGCATAATTACCATTTTCAACATAACTATTCAGAGCAATTTATTTATTTGTATTGTTATAGTCGCTTAACTATCTTCATTGTAATATCTTTGTGAGCATGAATTTCCGTTTGCCATTTCTGATGTTTTTATTTAATCAGTTCCACTTCATCAACAGCTACTTTTTGACTGTAAATGCTTAAGTTCTCGATGAAATTACCAAAATCATTATATAGTTGTTTATAATAATATTTGAGGAGTTCTCTATCATCAGAAATGGATTTTGAAAAAAATGGAACCAATCTGGAAGCATGTCCTATATGGGGAAAAAATGCAAATCGGTCCATAAACGACGGAATTCTTGGGTAACAAACATTAAAAAAAATCAACTGAATTGATAACCTCCTCCATTTATGGAAGTCAAGAAGTTAAAAATACTTTCACAAGGAGATTTGATGGCGTTAAAGTTTGAAGCAATTTTAATGCGCGATCCGACTAATTTAAAGTGCCAGTTTAGACATACCTGATTAAATTATACAACACGCCATGATTAAATGCAACTGCATGGTGTGTAATAACGCACGTGTATGTTTATCGCTATGTGGATATTTAAGATTTAATTTATCGCACAGCCAAAACGATTTAAGAGCAATCAGTTTCATCTACGCTTCTCTTTACAATTTAAAATATTTTATAAACAAACTGTGCTAGATATTATGATATCGTATGAATTAATTGCATTTGTAGCGACATCTATGGCGCCACATATGAACTAAACTACGAAATCTTGCATCGCGCAATTAGAGTTCTCCGTACGATTTACATATATACATGAGCCCAAAATCATATCTCGGGCAGTTTCCCAGATCAGACAAAACATTAGTCTGGTCAGAAGATCCTTGCTTTTCAACGGTGATTTGTGGAACTGCACACTCTGTTCCACCTCTAAACATTATTATAAGATTGTTGTTTTCCTGTGCAGAGTAAAAGCCTCCATTCCTTTCTTCCACTTTTCTATGTCCTTAGCCACTTCAACACCTCACGCCATCTCCTTTTGAGCCTAACCCGTCACCGGTTTTAGTCATAAATTAATTGCATTGCAGAAACACAAGTAGGGTTATGAATGCGAATGGTTAATGATGAGAGTGAATGAGAAGAAGAAGGCAGGTTAACGGATTATAGTTTTGTTTGTCGATGTACTTTTAAGAGCCTTTATAGACAGAGCCCGATATACCGCAGCCTTGGAAAGAAACGACTACGGCGCACAGGGCTGTCCAGCAACAAGACCAGACAACCAAAAAGAAGAAGAAGAGATATATAGAATTAACGTTTAATCTCACATCCACAGGGAATCAAAATACAGGTTTTATGTACCTGTTGTGTCAGAAACTTGTTTGTCTTAAATTATATAGGCTCGCGTTTGAGCACTCTTCACACCTAACGGTAAGAGATGATGTGGTCAAACGCAAAATTCAAAACTCAGCATTTATTAAATAAACAATTTACAAGCAGTTTTGGATCCTAGTGAAGGCGATCGCCGGCAGAGACCTCTAGCAGCGGACCCTGGTTCAGATCATAGTCCGAAATAGGAGATCGCAAGTTCGCAGCAATTGCGGCAATCGCCGCGACAGGAGACGCTTCGGGCGTCGGGAATCGGTAGGCGTGGGCATGCAGTCGACGAGCAATGCGTAGCTCACCTTTTGCTCGTCAATTAAAAATCAAGCCCGAGTCGTCGACGGCGCGTAGTATTCCACGATATCAACAAACCGTAGGGACCCAGCGGGACCGATGCCTGCAAGGGCTATGGAAACATGGGATACCCATGGCCCCAAAATGCATGTCGACGTTGGAGCACGCTTGCTTAGAAGTAGCCTATAAAATTTACTTTTTACTTAAAGGCCCCCAAGTTGTAGCTATCAGGACTCACCACTTCCTTAAATGTGTTTAAGAAAAAGTGACTAGTGTTGAAGCTTGTGACGCTGATAAAACTAGAAGCGATCTATACATTCCAACTGCATGCATCACTGAGATATTTCTAAACTAGATGTGCCAAATATTAAAATACCTGTTCGAATTTCAACATCATTCATAGAATAGAATAGAGTTCAGAGATTGTAGTCGTCAACAGGTGAACAACTAAAACAGAACGATTAGCGAAACAAACAGACGTTTTCACTTTCATTTCTTCAGGAACTGATATTGTACGAGTTTAATATTGTAACGTCTTTGTGAACTAATATTACATGGGTGTTAGTGATGTAACAGTTCACGAATCCACAACATTATTGGGACGAGTCGCGAAAGTTGTTCGCCCGGTTCGAGCCGCTGAATACCACCGGCTAAGGATGTCAATTCTTGTCAATCTGGTCTTTTATATTTAATGATTACTATTGTTCTGAAATTATTTTGCTACGATGAATTTAATAACCGTTTATAATTTTGATTTGCACATGCGCATGAAATAGTCTTAATGTATGGCCTACAGGTTTATAGTTAACATGTTTGTGAACGCACTCAAAGTACAGGAGTCATTTCTAGTGTGCGATAACTATTTATAAAAAAAATATACATATAAACGAAAAAAGTCGTTTATTTTTCCTTCTAGTTTTAAACCTGGTGGCCTTTTAATTAAGCTTGCTCCATCGCCAACGGCATCACCGATTACTATAACGTGAGAATTGTGATAGTAATCATATCAAGGTCAAAAAAATCTACTATAAATAATTCTATAAATCCGTTACTTTGATGTAGTAAAGGCGCTTGTGTTTTCAATTGTAGGCTTCTCCCAAAATATGTTGGTTCAATCAAAACTGTTGTACTTATAATTTACTTGCAATCAATTAAAAATTGTGTGTAATTCATCTCCTTATAAGAATTTGCAACAGTTGTAACTGTTGATTAAGTAATAAACTTTCCATGTCTAATCGATTAAAATTCATTTCATGGCATTAACTTTATCTTGGTGCCACAAGCTGTTTTTCTTAGTATCTGGAGATTATGACTTTCATTTTACCTTGGATATCTATTTATCAAATTCAAGACCGCCACAGAAAGACGCAACGCGACTATGCAACATCGATACGACGGTCGTTAGAACTAAAAAAAAATCTATGATCGGTACGGGTGTATACACCCGTGAAATAATTTCTATGTAAAGAGCGCCCTAAATCGGTTGTTTGCACGTCTCTATTTACTTTAAAAAGATTTCACATTTCTATCGAACATTTACCGAAATGTCGATAGTCGACAGAAATCTAAGATGTTTCTGCTTGCCTCGCCACAACACTACAACTATCGCCCCACTTCGTAAACCAAACTGAAGTTTAACACTCGTACCTTCTCTAACTCCAATGCTCAAAAAAACAAAAGTCACATTACAATGAATAGACAATGACCACTCATGATCTATCTTCCATTCTTCTTGTCATGCACTGAAACTACAGACATCCTTTAGATGGTCAAAGTATGCCTGCTAGAGAGCCCAAAGTGAAAAGACTGTCCATTGTTAAGTGGTTTAATAAAAAGGTAAAATGTTATGTGTAATAAATAAGAAACTTGCAAAAAAGAAAGGGGAAATATCTTTATTATTACTGCTGCAGCCAGAAGCTGTCATCCCTATCGTATGACGCACCTGAGTCGTTCGAGTTGACTGACTACTGTGTCATCGGAGCAAGGCGAGCCGAGCGCGCATAATTACTAATTACTTACTATTACGATAACGAATGAATTCAGCCTTCCTAGCCAAGTACTAGCGCAATTTCTTTTGTAAAGAAACTATCGGCCTAGTTGGTCCAATGGTCACGCTTCTCCTGCGTTCTGAGTTTGATTCTCACTTGTGTTTTTCGGTTTTCCACCTAAATAGCAGCCTATCTTGTCCAATAAATAGAATGCCCTTAGTTACATCTCTGCCAAACTCTTTTATGGGAGCACGTCATGCCTGGTGTTATGTTCGAGTTTATTGAATTAGTAGTAAGTTTTTCGCATAACAAAAAGTCATGATCTTGTAACTTCTTACAGGCCGTACAGAACTAAAAATACCCTTTAAAATAATTGTTTTTAAAATCCGATAACAAGATTATTACAGATGGCAGACCCGCAGATATGGGCAGGCCGGCCAGGCAGGGCAGATGCCCTGCCTGGTTATAGAAGCTAATATGTTTGACCCTAAAGACATCCGATTATTTATCACTTTTATATAAAAAATGTTATAACAGTACTAAATTGTTTATTTATTCTCGTTTATGTTTTGGGTTATGTAATCTAACTTACATATTCTAGTTATGTTCATCTTCACTTTTTACTTTTCCTTTGAACCTTAAAGAATGTAGCTTTTTTCTACTTTTTGCTTACAATGTTCACCATTCCTTACTTGAATACAAAAGTTTAAAGTTACTTGGACCACAATATCAAAGTTTATCAAAGGGGTTTTATTTAAAACAAATGGTTAGGTCAAAATAAAAAATAGATATCGTATGAAAGTTACAGTTTTTGTATTTGCTATGGATAACATAAAAATAAATAAATGACAAAGTAGGAATGATTGTTTAAAATATCGTCGACTATACTAGATTAAATGTAAACGTCTATGCAAGTATATATACAGCAAGCTGACGACTCTCCCAAAGTAGACAAACGATATGCCCTAGTTCCAGTAATTTATGCACTAAAAACAATCAAATATGGACCCAGCAGAATTACTAAAGCGACGTCTTATACAACGCGAAAGCTATAGATATGTATGAAGTCAGAAAGACTTGCATGCAATATGCTTTTGTAAATGTCGCGGATGTTGTCACTATTTCTGAAATTGTTTCTTATAAAAGATTAACATCCATTTGTTTGTCATGCATTTTTTTTTTCTTAATTCGCAATTGCGTAAATTATCCAATAGACAGCTTGTACTGCAAGTTCCATGGTTCCATTGGTTACTCTCAGACAAACGTATGATCAAAAATAAATCTGACGTCAGCCACCGACTTTCAACTTTTGTCTGTAGCTTAAGGTTTAATTCAATAATATTTTTTCACGGATATCCTTGTATATTGCACGTGCAATGTTGCAAACTTTCCCTTTTCTACTTGCACATATTAAAGACCTAAGTTTTTCATTCTCAAAGCATTTGCTATACACTATATTCTTTTATAAAAAGACACCTCATTACTTATATTCTTATCATCACCATTCTCTTGCACTTTTCCTAATTTATTTGATGTCAGGGTAACATGATTGTATATGACCGTATTACCTATAAGATACGGTATATGAATTTTTGAAATGAGATGTCTCTACAGAGGTGACCAACCTGAGAGTATGCTCGCATTTCTTAGAACAATGACCGCTACTAACAATGAACGGTCAAGAGGTAATTGCCATAATCAGCACACTTGAGGACTGATTGGTCGTCACAGCTTGTTCTTAGTAACTGACAGGATACTATTGCCCGTCCTTTAGATTTGTTGTAGGTCTCTCTTAGTTGCTTTTGATTTCATACAAAAGTCTTATCATTATTTTCTTTACACTCAGAAGTTTTATTTTAGTAAGTAATAGTAGTGCAGTGTGTCATTTTAGTTAACTTGTTGATAAACAGCCAAACATCTTGGTAGTTATTTGGGACACCCTGGTGTACATTTTGGGAGATTTTTCGTTTGTCAATAGTCAGGATTAAACGACCGTGTTAATTTTACCATTGACAATGATGTGGTTGTGGATGAATTATTTAATGTCCAAATATACAAAAAATGAATATACAAAATGTGAATATACAAAAATTTTTTATACCAAATCATTAAACACATGAATTAAATTAAATTCACGGGTTTAATGATTTATTGTTATATTTTGTCCATGTACAATCACCCATCCAGCTACAATTAAATTTGTCTGACATTATAATTGATTATTGTAATACATATTTACCATTGCACAGTTAGTTTAGAAATTTAGATTGAAAGAGCTTTCTAACAAAGTGGACCGATATAAACCGCCATATATGACAGTCATTACCTAAATGTAAATCAGATTGATTGATGTGGCAACTATTTATTACAGATCTAGATACATTAAAATATCAACTGATAAGATCAAGGAATTAAGAGACGATTATTACTTTGTGCTCATTGATGCTACTAAGTTAGTTACACAATTATTGGCCTGTTCGCAATTATCGTCAGAGCCGCTCACAAACTGAATGCTTTCTTAATCGCTTGCATTTCGAGTACCTTTAGTATTCGTTTTGGTAAACGAACTTTCATGGCGTTAATTGCCGCTCTTTGGTAATTTTATTCTTAACAAAATTTGAACCAAGGCCCGCAGCGCACCCCAGTTCCGTGCGAGTGTTAGAAATCTTTGAAATTTTTAACTTTTCTCTATTATAATTATGCATGTATGATATACTTCATGTGTGTGTTGGTGACCACATGAAAATCCATTGAGTAGTTTTTGAGTTTATCGCAACAGACTTTTGCCTTTATAATATTAAAGTAGTGTAAATTTATGTACTTCAAGCTTAATTAGCTATGAATGATGATCTTCATATAATGATAACCGCTCAGTTTTCTGGGAGATGTTAGTTCATTGATGGAAATGTTAATATTGGGTATTCTGATATTAGATAGGAAGACCAGCTGGTCATACTAAAAAAGACAATATTCTCAAAAACCGTAACAAATTCCAAGAGATTTTGGCAAACTAAATAAAAGTCAACGAACTCCAAATACCAGTGACATTACAAAATTCAGTTCACAATATTCCTCGCCAATCACCGGTCAAGCCCAGTCAAGTAGTTAGTTACGTAGCCTAACCAATCAAAGTTAAAATTCATAACATTACACCATTAACCTTTTGCTGAAACTACTTATGCTTGTTGCACCTTTCCAAGAGTCGTGAGGTTAAAACATGAACTTCTAGGACTTAAATAACAGAGCATTACAGATATACTTACTGTTTGTGAAATAGTGCTATATGTATAAGTATATAGAGTTTAAAATGACATGACACTGAAAGCGATGTTCATTTGTTTAAACTGTCTCAGAATCGTGTTCCTGACCTTTCACATTGTATTTGTTTCAAATTTTATCTTTACTTTCAACCTACCGTTGTTTACCTGTTCAAACAGAGCAAATCAGTGAAAAAATAACCAATTCAGTGAAGCACTAATTACAGCTCAAAATAACTCGGTAAAGATTCAAGAGCGTGATGATATGCATGTTAAAATAATTGTTTCTCAGTCCGTAAGTACGAGTAATTGAAAGAAAAACAAAATCAGCAGTAAATTAACCAGACACATGACCTTCACACAATAAACGGACTTCCTACTAACGTAACACTTTCTTGTGTATGTCAGTTTATGTGTTTGTGAAACGCACCCACCATACGTGAGCAATTCCTAAAGTGGGACAAAGTTTTTTTAAGAAAAGAGTAAGTGCTTTCTCACGCAACAAATATTTAATTGAAAATAATGACACAGACTAAAAAAACACTTGTGACAAAAAATTTAACAACTGATACTAATTTCTTAGTTGAAAGCATATAAGTATTTTTAGCGCAAGCCAGCAATGTGGGAGTATATTGAAATGCATGAAGTTTGCCTTACAAACTATTAAACAGCGCAGAGAACTTCGTGACATTTTTAAAAGTGCGATAAATTCAATTGAAAATATATCTAATTTCAATGCCGGTAAGACTTCAAATGCTTTTGCTCAATGTCTACTTAAAGTTCGAGAGGTCGTAGACGTTGTGAGGAAAGATCACTTATGTAACAGCTAATATGCTTATGCCTTGTGAAATATGTGCGACAACAATTGTAGGCAGGTTAAAATAAACAACAATATTTGATTTATTGAAGTGCGAAGTGGTTTTACTAAATTAGACAATTAGATATCTGTAGAAAGCTGTAAAATTCGAACTTGACTGCAATTTACTTTGTATAACATCTTCGTGCGTAAATATACACCTCGTAATATGACTGTACCATTTTTTTTGAATGGCCTGTTGGTCTAGTGGTCAGTGGCCCTGACTGCTATCCCGGAGGTCGTGGGTTGGATTCCCAACCAGGACAAGAGAGCAAAAGAGAGAGAGAGAGTTGTGATGAGCGCAATCATTTGTTTTTTGTCTGGATGTAATTCACTTATAATATGTATGTATTTAGAAATATATAAGTTTGTTTACCAGTTGCCTAGTACTCATAACACAAACTCTGCTTAGCTTTGGCTTAGACGGCGTTGTGTGATAGTTGTGGAATATTATTATTATATATTTCAGTGTTTATAAGAACTATACGATATTTAATCTTTATTGAGCATGCTCATCATCATCTTCTTCCTCCAGTTTTATTATTCCATTCGCCCCTCATTTCTTAGTAAAAATATAACCCAACCAGAAAGCGTGCTAAAGAGTGAGTCCAGCAACATAATGACCAAACAAATATCACTTTTCAATACCACAAGATTCAACACATTACGCCCCTCAATGGACACTCAAACAAGATTCCCCCTTCATTGCCATCCCGTCATTAAGTCCATCAATCATTGCAACCGAGAGCGACCCAATAAACACTGCTAACTTGCACTCCAGTTAAAATCTCATTATCGTAGTAAGGTAACGTACGGTTTCATTTAAGGTCAATATCGTTTGACCCTGAACTGGGGAATTGTGCTACTTGAGTTTTTATTGTGTTTGTTATTACTGATATTTTTGTTGGCATTTTTAAACACAGATTGAATAGGAATGCGACATAATGACCCGGAAGAAATAATAAGTTAATATTGCACATCACTGACTGACGAAGACAAACATCTTAAGGTTTTTTTATTGGTTGGGAAAATCATCTTATGACAAAACCCGCTCTTGGGCGGAGCGAGAGATAGTGTCAGACTTTTACTGACTAAAAACTCACTCCTGTTCCTTAGGTAATATGGACTATAAATGGTCGTACTTGAAGTAAATACTCACTAAATACGGAGTGGTTAATACTTGTTCCTTATTTGAATGAAACGAAGCTTTTGCTCTGCAGAAGGACATTTAAAAGCCGAATATAACGGGTACCTCTCACCTATATCTTGTGAAACTAATTTGAATGAATTTTTTAATTTATATTTCTTTTTACTCTGATCCGGTAGCCTGTTAAAAACGCCCGCGCGTTTAAATCGTCACACGAAAGAATCTAACACGACATCCGCGACACGACTTCCCCGTGTTCACGAAAACGATGATATCTCAGAAAATACCCGTCCTAGCTCTTTCTTAGAGCTAGGACGCGCTACGTTCTTGAAATTATTATGAGTAATCTATCTGATTATGTAGGTTTTTTGTAGATTGACCTTGTAATGTATTACTAATTTAACTTCAAAGTATTGTGAGGACTATTTCCCAGTTCCGTGTAAAAAAGTCGTCATATTTATAAAAATGTTGTATTTACTTTAAGAATCATCAATTTTAAAATAATAAACAAAATCATCACCAGGCATAAAAAAAAACCAAACAAATATTTTTTTTGAGATCCAGTTCAGTTTCAACGTAGGTATTGTATTATTATACTGCATCGACATCAGGAAGGTGCAAAAGAAAATCTGGATTAAATATCCTGTGACACCAACGATTGACCAAGTATTATTGTTTTCTCAGTAAACTTTTTGGTTGTCGCTACTTGACTGGGAATAAGTAGTGTGGTTGGCTTGCCCCAGAAAATATAATAATGAAGACTTCTAAGTATTGGTACAAAATAATAAAAAAATACAAAAAAATATACAACCGATTTCAATGTAAAAAAATCACTGAAAAGTGCAAAATAACTTTAATTTCGGAAGTCGGTGATTCCATAATAGTTTAGTATCTTCGTTTTTTAACACCGACATCCCAAATTAAAGTTATTTTGCACTTTTTAACCGACTTCTTTATATTTTTTTTTACATTGAAATCGGTTTTTTTTACACTTTTTAGTTATGGTACCACCATTAAAAAGTACCCCTCAACCAAACTTAAATACCTTATAGTCAGAGTACATCTCATGACAATTCTGATAATCCCAATCACGGTTAGATTATATTAATTTATTACAGAGTTCCGGGGTCTAACTTCAGGCTTCATCATCAGATCAGTTCGATATATTCCCCCTCTTCTTTCAGTCAGTCGTCGACTACACGTATAAACAAATCAATTTTATTTACGACGGTTCTGCTGTGATCCTATGAGTAGTTCTGTTCTGTTGGGATTAATAGGTGGACACCAAAGCAAACACGGTTTTAAGGATTTGAAATTTCTGTTCCATAACTGCAAAGTTCATGATCAGATCATAACAATATTTCTATGGGACAAATTCGAACCTTTCAATCAGGAAAAATAAATCAAAATCGGTCCACAAGTAACCGAGAAATCGGTGAACATACATAACATTAAAAAAAAAATATACATTCAGCCGAACATAGAACCTCCTTGTTTTTGAAGTCGGTTAAATACAGTTGTCACAATAAGAATAACAACGAGCATATGCTTAATAAAAAAACAGTTACTAATTATATCTAGATGTAAGATATAAATAACAAAAGTTTTTATGATGGCAAAACTAGATATTCAATTATGACTAAGCGCCGTCCAACCAAACACACTTCTCCCTTCACTTGTGCAATGCGTGTTGAATACAATTTTTTTTTCTTTATATTCCAAGTCACAAGTGATTTGTGTTACAATGTCTGCGTCAGCTGATTAAACAGGATCTACAATAACGTGTTCTTGTATGTCATGTTCAGCTGATTTATTAGCAATTTAATATATGGCAATAATTTGAACATGTTTTTGAAATAGATAATTTATAGATTTTTATCTGTTAATTGGTTAAAACCACTTATAACTGCAAGAATTGGTCAGAAGACTGGCTTTAAAATTATTGTACTAACATTTGTTCAAAAAAATGTTAGTTGGCTTGGTATTTTTTGTGACCATTCAAAAAATATTTTTGTAGTGATTCTAGGCACTTATCTATATATATAAAAGAAGAAACTGACTGACTTACATATCAACGTACAGCCTAAACTACTAAGTCTAGAAGCGTCAAATTTTGCACAAAGCTTGCTTTTATGACGTAGGTGAGCACTAAGAGAGGATTTTTCAAAATTCACATCCTAAGGGGATGAAACGGGGGTCCAATGTTTGTATGATTAAAAACCTTCTTTCATGCGAGCGTGGCCGCTGGCAGAAGCTAGTGTATAAATAAAGCGATTCATATTTTTAAATAATAAAAGCAAAACATTTTAACTTAATAAGGGTTTAGCTGAAGGCAGTCAAAACTAGTTTTTACTTATTAATAGAATTTACTGTACCACACACCATATAGTTATCGTAATTCAAGGGAATTATTTTATTTAGTGGTGCTAGAAGAAACCGGATTGTAACCTGGGATTCTGAAAGTCAATCCAATGTTATCAATTTATTATTCTAAGGCCAACCCAAGCAAAAACATTGTGTCAAATTGTCAAACTACTAAAATAGATGCTTTTCTGTAAGTCATAGCATCCCTAACCTTACTCAATTGATATGAGGTAAGTTCGACAATCTCTCAACATGTTTTGTATTGGCGCATCGAAACCAAGCAGCTTAAAAATTTAAGACTCAGATGTCAGATTTAATTCAGTACCTGATAAATTAATTATTTATAATATGAAAGTCCTCAATAGGACACTGCTGTAAAATATCTTTCAGCAGGGCAGTATTTTTATGTGAATAATTAATCATCGAATAAGTCGAACGAATATCGGTTTGGACCGGATCTAAAATTTGTTAATTAATGTAAATATTGAACACTAGCTTCTGCTAGCGGCTTTATAATATGCTTATCTCACTTAGTGATAAAGTTACATTCTACTGGTGAAAGAATATTTAAAATCGATCCAGCAGTTTTCATCAATTATTACAAACCAAAATCTTTTATTTTCTAACATTTTGCGTGTGCACACAGCATTATGCTGGCAAATAAAAAGATTTTCTTTCTTTCTTTCTTATTTATAATATTAATATTATTAGTAAGAAATTATTAGAGACTAGCTGGCCTGGCGAAATTCGTACCGCCTAACAGTCAATGAATGAAGTGATTACCTTTTAGCTTAACTTACCTATTGACGAATGATTGGCTGATTGAGACTAACACGTTTTACAGTTTCTGTCATTTGTGGATATATTTGGATATTTTTTTTAGTAAAAAATCTACTAAAACAAACATCATTAAAATCGGTCCCACCGTTCTTGAGTTATAAACGGTGTAACTAATACGATTTTGTTTTATGTATGTAGATATACAGATTGATGATGATTGTTCCAAAACCTAATTAACTTGACATACTAATACATTGGATTATAACAATGTAACCAAGTGCTCTCGTTAGCCGAACACTATCATAATAATTTGATAACGACTCGATGTTGCAAGTAGACAAGACAAAGTACTGCAATCATTCCACAAACAATATGAGCTATCACGTTTATGCAATCATCCACTGACCCGCTGTAAATAGATGTCAGGCGACTTACCATGACGCGTTGAAATGACAAAGCGAGAAAGAAGGTTGGAGCTGTATGTACACCCTATATAGCTCCATCCCTTTAACAGTTCAGTTTAGGTCGTCAAATGGATCGCGTTAAGAGATCATGGTAGAGTTTTTGGGGACTTACCATGACGATTTAAAATATCAGTCGAGCGAGCGAGAAAAAGGGATGGAGCTGTACACCTTATACCTAAAGCTCTAGAATCCCTTTAACAGTTCCGTTTAGGTCGCAAATTTGATCGCGTTAAGAGCTCGTGGTAGGGTCTCTAGGGACTTACCGTGACGATTTAAAACGTCAGTCGTAGGAGTGAAAAAGAGGGATGGAGCTATACACTTTATATAGCTGCACTCCTTTAACAATCCAGTTTAGGTCGCGTTAAGAGCTCGTGGTAGCACTGCAGCAAGTCGTCCATGATCTCTAAATCCACCTACATTACACTCTCGTACATACACCTGTATTTTCCGCTACTTGAATGTAAAGCAAAACATTTTTCAATTAATGTTACGCGTACTATTTTACAACATTTTTCGCTTCCATGCACTGGATGATAAGAAAGTGAAACGACTGGTATTTTTTTCTGATACAATCTTAGATTGGTTATAACATGCATATTTCCGCAGACTTGGAACATGGACAGACTGAAGAGTTCCATCACTAAAGTGACTGGACGTGCGCTAGCTTCTGAAGTTTTATAAGTGCCCATGTAGGCCTATGTGAAATAATAGTAGATTATGTGACTAGGGGACAAAACAGTATCTTTAAGTTTTTAATTAACTCCTTTGCACTTCTCGTGAATTAATTATAGAAATCCCTTACTAGCGTTCGGGATTAAAACTTAGCAAACTTCATTTCGTTCGGAATTCAACATGCCACCTGCGACTTTAAGACACTGCTTTATCTCGTACTCGTCTCGAGTTTGAATTTGATTTATCAATCAATCAATCTTAATTATATAGCCATTGCCCAACCATGTTGGGTCCACTTCTAGTCTATCTCTGAATGCATCTATAGTAACATTAATAATACTAGTATATTAGATCAAGCGACTGCCTTTTTGCAGTGCCGTAACTAGGGTGGTATCAGCGGTGCCCAGGTGCAGGGCGCGATCCTTGGAGGATACAAAGGTACTGCTTATTTATAAAAGAAATTTCTTATATTTTTTCCTTTTTATTATTTGTATTATACGTTTTTCTAGGAGCACAGTTATAGAAGCTCGCATCAGGTATATAAAAGGTTATTTACGGCACTGCCTTTCTGATCTCCACAACCTTGTAACTGGATAAACGATACCTCTTGAAACACTGGTCTCAGAGTTTCTAGCTAAGCAGACTGCCAAAAATGTACTTTCCGAGCCTTGGAATAAAACCGGTAAATAAGATATGGTCACCCATCCAAAGACCGGCTTCTGCAAAAGTAACTTAACCTCGAAGATAAACAAATGCGGGTCTTATTATTTAATCACAAGCTACTTATATATCTCGTGAAGTAACAGAGAAGTAGGCACAGTTCAATTTACTGATAGCATCATGCCGTGGGAAACTCATTTCCAATTTGTCATTAGGGTGTGGAAATTGAACGTTAGCAGCTCCACACCTGGTAACAAGGAGCGAACCAATATCATGGATAGGGAAACATGCACTTGTAAAAGCTTGTAGACGATTTCCAAGTTTCTGGCTAACCCGAGCTTCCAAAAAAAGATCATCTGACTGGCCTGTTGGTCTAGTGGTTAGTGGCGCTGACTGCTATGCCGGAGGTCGTGGGTTCGATTCCCACCCAGGACAAATGTTTGTGTGATAAGCATGATCGTTTGTTCTGTGTCTGGGTGTAATTTATCTATATAAAGTATGTTTATCAGTTGTCTAGTACTCATAACATCGGCTCTGCTTAGCTTGGAACGAGACGGCGTTGTGTGATAGTTGTGGAATATTATTATTCCATTTATTTTCTATATATACACATTAATTACATTTGAAATATTTCTTAAAAAAAGTATAAGAAAAAACATTTAAAAGTATAAAAAATAGTAGCCCACCGGCATCGGGAACAGGGTCCAAGCTACCGGCCGCGGCGGTCAGGGCTCCTGAGAGAGGAATCTCTCAACAATGCGCGCCGTGTCCAGGAGTACTGCTTTTTATTATTATTATTATCTTGGTCTAGCTATCATTATTATCATCTTCCTGCCCCAGTCCCGTGTTATTTGAGGTCGACGAAATACGTTATATTCTTCCATTCCATCCTAAAACCCGTCATACTACGAGTGTGTACCACTAACTCCCTTTTCTTTCATATCACTTCACCTTAGTCTAAATATATCACACTAATATTTTCTTTTTTATTTGGGTGGTTTACAGCTAACAATACAAAATTTATAACGATAAGGTAGATTTACAAACCTCCACATATAATATGGGAGTATTATTGATAGTTACAGTTATAGAAATAATTGAGATATACAAAGTTCGGTAGGAAGATAATATAGAAGACAATAATGTAATGCAATTACAAAACAATGCTTTTAGACATAACAATGTTTATGGATGCTAAACTGCTTGTAAAGAGATCCACTGAGGTGTGTTTTTTGACTTAATAGTTAAATGCTTTTGCTGCGCGAATCAAGTATGAGTTAATATAAATTATTTGTGAGTGTGTGTATGTTTGTTACTTCTTCACACTTGAACGGATTTAGACGATAATTCGCACAAGACCACGTCCTGGAACAGCACTTAGGATACTTTTCATGCCGGGAGTATGCTGTCATGGGACGATTGTCTGCTTTCAAGCAGGCGAAGTCACTGGCAGCAGTTAGTCACAATAATAAGCAGCAAACCAAAATATTGTGATCTCGAAACTGTCTGTAACCACAAGGTTCAAAGATCATTGCTCTAAGTGTGTACCTACATTAAATAAACAATGTAGATATAGAAGTGTGACAAAGACGAGCTGTAAAGATAATATGTAGGTATGTACATAATGTTCGCAAAAATCAAACAAAGTACAGGTTTTTCTCGAGTTTATTTGTAATTTATTTTTAGTGTCATAGAACGCCACAAACCAAAAGTAAGTAATCCCGATACAATATTTTGATCATCATCTTCCTGCCCTTGTCCCATCATATTTGGGGTCGGCACAACCCGTTTCTCTCTTCCATTCTATCCTGTCAACCGTTATGCTATCACTAACTTCCTTTTCTTTCATGTCACTGCTCACACAATCCATCCATCTTTTCTTTTGCCTCCCTCTCCCTCTCCACCCATCCACATGTATACTTGTATCTCTTTTAGTATCATGCGTTTCATCTCTCTTCTTTACATGACCATACCAAGACAAAATATTCCCCTTCAACTTTTTAGTCACTGGCACCATTTTCAAACTTCCTCTAATATACTCATTTCTCACTTTATCCATTCTCGTCACACCACACATCCATCTCAAAATTCTCATCTCCGCTACATGTAATCATTTTTCATCCGTCTTTTTCACAGCCCAACATTCTGATCCATACAGTATGACAAGTCTTAGCACGGACTTGTAGATTTTACCCTTCAACTTGGGGGGCATCATACAATATCTTGATGTACAGTAAAAATAATTAAAGGTTTTTTTTATTATTAATAGGCTCGCGTTTGAACACTATCTCACCTGACGGTAAGCGATGATGTGTTCTACGATGGAGTACGATTTCCTAGAAGTAACCTGAACAGGTGACTGTATAGGTAAGGTGAATACTCTTGACTTAAAGATCCTTAGGTTGTGGCTATCACGAAAGGTCAGATAACCAGTGGCCCTAAGTAAAATATTGATATTCAACTGCATCCGGGTAGACTAGAATCCCACTTGTCCACACATAATTGTTGGAAACACATCCGAGTTGCCAGCCCGTCGCTTTCTACCGCGGAAAGTGTGCGTCAGAATTGTATAACCCAATTCCTGTAAGCCCGTCCCATCATCGGACCACCATACGTAAGGCGATACACCACCGAGTAATTGATGAACATCCCACCCATACGCACATGACGTTTTAGGAATACATTTATTGTGCTAAGGAGTGGAATTCTTTGCCGGAGTCTGTGTTTCCTGATATACAACCAGGGGATCTTTAATTCAAGAGTGAATAGATTACTTCTAGGGAAGCGTGCTCATTCGTCAGATAAATAATGGTTAAGCGTGAGCTTTACCAACACTAAAAAAAAAAAAACAAGCTAACCCCCTACACAAACAGTTAGGGAAGAACTATCCAGATAGATTGAAAAGGGATCTAGTACCTATATCTTGAGAGATCATATTATTGGCGCGGCTTATATCGAGAAATGTCAAGTAAATGTCAAAGTTTGATATTTAGTTCCGACTAGCACTTTTCCAGTAACTTCGTTTGCGAGAATGTTTTCATAAAAACTTTAACACCCCATAAAGTCATATTTTGAGAGTAGTTTTAGAAAACTAATAAACATAGTCTTTATTATACATTTTGATTAGAATTTGTGCCAAGTTTCAAGTTTATTGACCCTAGGAATAAGATTCCCCCATACAAGCTTTTACATCCCCTAAATCGTTTTATAGAGGTAATTTTGAAAACATATAATGGAAACCTTATTTATTTACTAGGGTATAGTTATTTATTATTTATGATTTATAATTGTATTTATTTCATCATCATTGCTCTCAAAACGGTAAAGGAAAACATCGTAAGGAAACCGGCATGTCCTAGAACCAAAAATTCGAAGACCTGTGACATCTACCAACCCGCACT
The DNA here is from genome assembly GCA_949316375.1 of Mythimna vitellina. NCBI lineage: Eukaryota > Metazoa > Arthropoda > Insecta > Lepidoptera > Noctuidae > Mythimna > Mythimna vitellina. The sequence goes on along the minus strand of OX438692.1, from coordinate 8,524,627 downwards.
GGGCCCGCGTGGTGGATTGCGGCCCATTCTCTCTCCTAAAGAGGAGGCCGGAGTCCCAACAGTGGGAACATTATAAGGTCACCTATACTATACTATTTATGACAAGTTTCAATTATCCCCAAGGAATAAAATTTATCATAAAAACGTATTTCCCCTTTTTCACCCCCTTAAAAGTTGACTTTCCAAAAACCCTTTCTTACTGCTCGTCTATATGATAAAAGGAAGCCTTGTACAAAATTTTACGTTCCTAAACTAAGTAGTTTCAGCTGTACGTTGATATGTCAGTCAGTCAGTTTCTCCTTTTACAAATATAGATATACTAGGTTTTGGACACAACTTCGCCCGCGTATATAAAATATAGCCTATGTCACTCAGGAAAATTTTAGCAATCGGACCAGTACTTTCAGAAAATACCTGCTACAAACAAAAAAATAAACTTTACCTCTTATAATATTAGTTTAGATATATTATATATTTACTACCAATCAAGACTCGAGTAATTTTTGTCATCGTTTTATCTAGGGAACGGCTGATCCCAAAATCATGTTACTATTTTAGCTGTTATATTGAAGCAAAGCCGACACGGGTGACGCCATCGTAGGGAGTCAATAAGTCAATGTAAACGTAACCACTGAATGGAATGTGTGTTGAAAAACATACGTGTAGTAAATAACCGAACTTTTGTTTTATGTAGATTTTCTTCAGGACATTTGGTTTAAAAAAAATATGGGAAAGAACATCATCATCATCATTTCTGCCGAAAGACGTCCACTGTTGGACATAGGGACTCCCCTAAGTGTTGCCATAATGACTGGTCCTGTGCGTCTTGCATCCATCGGATTCCCGCTACCCTCATCAGGTAATCGGTCCACCTGACGTTCCAATGCTGCGTCTTCAGATATGTGGTCGACACTCCAGAACCTTTCGTCCCCATCGACCATCTATTCTACGAGCAATATCCCTACCTTACTTCACATTCTCTACTTGGAATAAAACATTAATTTTACCTAAATATCAACCTATCAATCGGTTTTTATTATACCTATGTAGTACTTTCTCAGGCTATTGAAGGTCTTGCTTGCTGATCTCACTACTAGAATCATCAGACACCGTATATTTCTATCTCGTATTCTCACCAATCAACTATGTTATTAGCTAAAATACCTATCTCATAATCATAACTTGACTCACCTTCGTAAGTCATACTCATAACCTATAATTTTACACCCGACACGTTCTTGACCGGTTTTTATGTATTTAAAACTACAGTGTGTTACTGAACATCGCCTCATTATGCAGAGCAGCGCGTGCGCAACTCACAACATGCAAATAAAACGAATATGTTACGCAGCCCATCTATTCATTTGCAAATTACTCTATTCAAAAGCGTTCAATTTCCTTTAGTGGGTACTTAACTAAATAATAAAAGCTGTTGGGTGATAAAATACGCTTATAGAAACTTATTTTTAAACACTTGTGATTTTTGGTTCTTGATTTTTAAATTTGCAAAGTATTCCATTCATTAACATACCTCTGCCGAGTGTTTTTTTTTTTTTTTAAATCAATATTGCTAAAAACATATTTTAAATGTACATCATGCTTTACCTATTTTATGTTTATTTTTCCTTTTTATTTACGTTATCGCAAATGTACTTATGCTAAATCTAAAACGCTGTATAATTTTTGATATTTTACGAATATTGTTTTTCAAAGCGATTCCAAGAAATGTTTTCTAAATCAGAAGCGTAAAATGTCTAGAAAAGACATATTCTTTTAAATCTTATTTCGATTAATAAGACGAAGATAGTTTCTTAGTGTCTGACAAGGATAGTTTTTTTTTATATAAAAAGCATTCTTTTTTTTTACAATCATTTACCTGTTATGTTATGTACCTAATTGCTTGGCATTTTTCATTATGTCTTATTATATCTGCAAATATTGCATCAAAAACACCCTACGATAATATCTATACGTACCCAAAAAAAATGCAACAAGTCCATACAAATAGAGCACCAAAAGAACTTAATTCTTTTTATAAAACCCACAGACACAGAACAGACTATAATACGAGTACATAAGCACTAAACACAATCCACTTTATGAATGAAATAGACACAGTATATCCACTCAAAATTAAAAAATACCGGAAACACATTCATAAAACACCACTCATAAATCTTTAAACCTAGTTAGTATTCAGCGAAAATAATAGTTGAACAATCGAGAAAACATTAAGAGTGTCTCGGTGAATCAATTGTATCGGAATGACCCCGTGCCCGGACTCACAATATAATAGTCATTGAAGGGAGACGCAACAGAAATGGACAGTAATACAGTTTGGAAAGAACAACGCGCTTATTGCAACACTGGTTAGCACGATTGCGTACTTAAAAGTAGAGCTGCCGCAGATTGTTAAGCTAATCTTAATAATTGCTAGTATTAATTAATTTATTTTTTTTATTTTACATAAGGTTTACAGACTAATCTACATCTCTATTTTCTCCAAATTTCCTTTCGCAGGTATGCTGGAAGAGATTTCTTTAGAAATAAGCATCACCTTTGTACTATTCTTCTGTTTCTTTCTTCTTTTCTTTTATTATTGTGTGTACATTAAATTTTTAAATAAATAAATAAAATGTATATATATAAATTTTAATATTTATCAAATTGCTAATTACAAGCCTACACACATAGATAAAAAAATATCGATAAAAGAAAGTGCAGACAAGGCAATAAATTAGTAACGAGAGAAGTTAGTTATCATTGAAAAACATCTGTGCCTGTGTGTGTGTAAATCTTGTATTGCAGATAGTTTTTCCCATAAGCAGCTAAACTCGCAGCGTTCCATGATTTTGCTGAGGAATTTGTGGCACTGTTTATTATCTTTCCAATATAATCTCCGGAAAGGCGGAAAGCTGTAAACTATGCTTTTTCTGTTTTAAGGCCTGCCTAGTGTCCGTAATTGTGTAATTTATTTTTTTAAACTGGCTCATTTTTGTCTATTTATTGAGAAAGAAGGAAATTTCCACTCTTTGTATGCTATTTTATTGAAGAAATTTTAATATACTGTTGCTTCTGGCTGTTATTAAGCCTCTATAGAAGGTTGCTTTACAAATATAACTTGTTTATTGGCATTTAAACAGACAAAACGGGTAAAAACCTTACAACATCATCATGGGCGTGACTATATATGCTATCTCCTCCCTGTACATTGACATCGGTAATTTCTAGTTTCCCAGAACTAAATACAAATGCTTTCCGGTGCGATTTAGCAGTGAGAATTCAACTTCAATCCAATAAACGATCACTTTGATTATGCTGAACTACGTCAAGTATGTGCATATAAAGTAGCAGTGTTGTGTGGCTCTTTAGAATTTTAATTTACCTAGGTGTGCTTAGGTAGTGTATCAAAAATTATCAAGAATGGATATCTATAGTTAAAAAATTTTAGAAGGATATTTTTTTTAGGTGCGGCACATCTCAACCCTATGCTCCACCGGGCGGGCCACACAATGGTGACACTCATGCGTTTCTTCCCGTGCCGGACCCTCCTGAACTTACCATGTCCGGTGAGGACCTGCGTCTAGCGGAAGGTGAAGACGCCGTGACGTCTTTTCAGCCACTCCTTAAAGAGGAAACTTACCGCCATAATTATGACGTGCCCATTGAAAGGATACTTGGAAAGCAATAATTATAATATACATGAACAAAACCTGAAAGAAATGCGTGAAATATCACTACCAAGTCTTAACACTGCATATCCCAATCACAACGCAACACATAAACGTCAAAAAGATTTATTTGACAACAATAAAAATGTATGCCATATAAGTACAAAATTCCTACACAATATACCACGACCAGTATCGTAGATTTTTCCGTTGCTATCGTTATGCAACACCCACGGCTAAATCTTTTTACATTGTTCTCGAGCCGAGACGAAGACAAAAACGTGGCCAATAAAAAGTTTCGCATCTTATTTCGCGATCACTATCGCGTTTCGACATGGTCGTGAGAAATTAATCTTAGTTTACCTACGCACTTATACAGCGCAGATTATTTTATTTTTTGTGTTACAAACAAGAATGTTCAAGATGTAAACAGGGACGCGACTTGTCCAGACAAATTGCTCTTTCACCGGAGATAGTTTCATCTAAATACACCGCGTGCATCGAAGTACTGGAGCAATTTGCCTGCTGTGGTCTTCCCGTCCGATTTTAATTTAGGTGTCTTCAAGGCTACGTGAATAGGCTAATAACAAACTAAATAATAAACTCGTGCGCCTCACCATCAACGATTGCAACACTGCTTACCATCAGATGGAATCGCAGTCAAGCACTAGATAGATAGATATATTCTTTATTGTACACCAAAAATACAATGGTGGTCTTATCGCTAAAAGCGAGTTCACTAGTTTATATCATTTTTTTTTAAATGTCCCACCATTTACTTGGCTCTTCACCTGACTGATCGTACTTATTCATTTTGATATACACTGTTTTCTGTTATTCTCATTTACTAATTATTAGATTTTATTCGAGAGCAATGAAATCTAATCAGTCAGAGAAGTCAGTTTCGAAACTCCATATCATCATTATGAACAGTTACTTCACCATAAATTATTCCATCTACTTACATAGATGTGCGTCCCACGCTATACTTGCGGATTTGGTTTTTCCATCCAAGGACTTGTCTACTGTAACTGAACGCTAGATTCTGGATGGATAAGCGATAGGTTATCCAGTGACCTCAAGAAGGCGGCTGATACAGATGACGAATTGTAGCTAAACTTGTGAGAGGCCTTCATCCATAAATGAACAGCGATAAGCTTTGTTAAATTGAATTTATTTAGAAACCAAAGGTTTGGAGAATCGCTTTTAGCTTCCGTCAAGTTACGTGATTCGTCAATGTCAATACTTTTACGAGTTCAAAGTTGAAATGTCGCTGTCAAAACCCTTGACTAAGGCGAAAATTGTTTGACATATTGACTTTTAAAACCAACTTCCTATATTGTAGTTCTACAGAGAAAACAAGTTGTTAGTAAATCACATAATAATTGAATGTCCTGTAAATCACTCTATGATCTAATAACAATCTAACACCGTCTTTGAGTCTACCAATATTACGGACATTAATATGATTAATGATGTGTGAAAATAGACAATTAACACGCATTCTGCTAATAGAAATGAATTTTATAATGAAGGAGTTGAGGAAGTAACTGTTGAATCTGATGCAAATCATTTAAAATTAAGGAAGGATTATCTACATGCAATTAGGTATATTTTAGTAATTGTATTTGAAAAATAAATTGTGTTATGTGGATTAAAAGGAGCGGTTTTGCACAAGGAAATTATTATAAACCAACTTCTGCCAGCAGCTTTGTTCGTGTAGAAAATTACCCCAAAGAAAAATTCCCTTGGGATAAAGAGATATGTTACGCTATGTTCTATTCCAGGACATGGCAAAACCTTGTGCCTAAATCATCCAAATCCGTTCAACTGTTAGAGCATGAAGTAGTAACAAACAATAGAGTAACACACACATAATATGTACATATATACTATTCTACCTTTGTAATATTAGTGTGATGTTTTGCATAATTTGTGTTACATCTTCATTTCTGAGAGATCTTTTATAAATTTAAATAACCACTATTTGTTATAATGATAGACACCTTACGTTTACTGTTTCTTAATATACATTATTTTCTAAACATGTATTTTTTTCATGTGATATTTACGTGTAACTAATTAAACGAACAGAACTTTATCCTATCAGTAAAATGCAACCTACGTTTTACTTAGAAATCTATTCTCTGATTGTTATAGTTTCATATTACCAATCATCATTATTAGTGAGATTTTTCCTGAGAATCCTATGAAGTCTGAATGCCGAAGATAAATAAATGTTCATGATATCATCCGTTTCTAACAATAATATTTTTATTTTTTATGCTTGAGGTGATCTGTGGTTTGTGCAGTACTTTTTACCTATTTTTAAACCGACTTCAAAAAGAAGGAGGTTCTATGTTCGACTGAATGTATTTTTTTATGTATTTTCACCGATTTCTAGGTAATTTGTTGACCGATTTTGAAAAGTATTTTTTTTATGTGAGTTGAACCTGAGCACATATTTTCTAACCCTCAAAATATGATTCAAGGGGTGTTAATTTTTTTATGAAATCGCGGAAAAGTGCGCACTAATCTCTGGAACTATAAGTCGAATTGAAAAAAGAAAACTTTTTAAGTAGCCAGCCAGAGCCAGATTCATGACGAATAATATAAGCTATATAAAATAACGCTTCGTCCAACAGAAGTGGAGCAGTAACCAAAGACTCGGGTGAAACCACAGGGGACAATTATTATATAAAAGAGTAACCATGGGGTTTCTTGCCGGTTCTTCTCCATAGGAAACGACCAATTTGGAACCGTGCATTAGCTTCTGACGTTTTATAAGTGCCCATGTAGGCCTATGTGAAATAAAAAATTTTGACTTTGACTTATGAAATGTACAACTTTACTAAAATTACAGTAATTACTACGGGGGGTATTCCACACCACCATAAAGAGGAAAAAACTCCCGAGTGTCACCTTTGTGTGGACCGCCCGGAGGACTAGGTGGAGCATACGGTAGAGGTGTGCCCCGCTTGAGCAGAGCACCGTCGTGTCCTCGTGGGGACCTCTCGCGCTGGACCAGAGAGGAGAGGAGGAGAGGAGGAATAGCAGGCAGTCGCCTCCTTCTGCGAAGAAGTAATGCAAGCGAAGGAGGCGGTCGTAAGCGTGAGGGAACGGCCCTCACGCCCCAGCCGCCGGAATACCGACCCCGATTTCCACAGCAGGCATGGGCGGCCAGCGAGCAATAGGTAACTCGCCGTCCGGCCTGACTGAGCTGAAGTGGGTTATAGTCTGTAAAAGTCTGGCATGCCCTCGCGCCCTGCCGAAGAGCGAGAGAGGCTAAAATGTTGGCGCTAACGATTGTGATGAATGTTTACAGTCTACAATGTCATTGTCATTGACTTTGACCCAATGTAACGAGATGTGTTACGGAATGGTGGTTTTGTATACAATTGTTAGTTCATTTGGCTACAAAACTTGTTATATAGGTAAGGTACGAAGGTATTGTATATAATAGCTGAGGTCATTCCGCCATCTGCAGCAGGTTGAAGATCTTAAGGCGATGTTGTACCTACTAATTTCGAAAATTTATAAGAGAATACATTGAAAAAATAATTTAATAAAATTGAGTAAAAAGACCAACCGTTGAGTAAAAATCAAAACATGATATAAATCAGTATAAAAAAACACGAATTTAGCGATAAAAAAAAAACAAAAATTTGTCCCTAACTTGCCTAACTGGCAAAGATCGTGCATAGATACAATGTTTTTTTTTGTATAGAAATGAAATGATACATGTTACAGGGCCGCAAAATCTAAATCTACATAGATCCGTGCCAGTATTTACAAGATACTCTGTGACTACTACCGACTCTTACCTACTTTAGTAAAGACTATTCCTGCGTATAGCTTAAAAAGAGAAAAGAGAAAGCCTTTCGCTCCTTTTTGTCCCAGCAGTATGTTTCATTGTGCGAACTTCGAATTTATCAGCTGGCAAAATCTAGTTTTTAAATAAGCCAGAGACAAAAGAAAGATGTCAATGATTTAGATACGATACGCTTACACGTAACACACACACATACAGTTTAGAAATTGATTTATGTAACTAGTATTATCTGGTATATCTTTGATGAAATGTACGTTGCATGTGTGGGTACGAATATTTTTGTTTTTTTTCAATGCTTCTGAACAGTACATTGTATTGAATGTAGATCAAACTATAGTTCAATATCAATTGTTCTGCTACTGCTCTTAATTATAATACATCATTAAAATGTTTACGCAATAATGTAGGTAAAGGTCTAGGTTACAATATTATTTTTTATACATTGGGCCAAATTTATTCTAATATAGTTTATAGACTGTGTTATGTTTTGACATGACTATTAACTTCTCAAGATCTTGATTGCACTATAGACTGGGTCTGATTTATAACGTTTTCTATTTTGTAGAACTTTTTTTTTTCCGGTGGGAAAATCATCTTATGACATCCCCCGCTTTTGGGCGGGGCGGGAGATAGTGTCAGACTTTTACTGACTAAAACCCACTCCTGTTTCTTCGTTGCCTTTCGTACCAGGGCCGAGTCTTCCTTTCAGAATCAGACCCTTGGCCCCAGTAGGCTTCATTCGTTCGTTTTCTATTTTGTACAACTGGCGCCACACTCTAAAACACGTCACTCCAAAAATGCTGATTACTAAGAATGCAAATGCCTGTAAGTTTTACGTTCGCTCGTGTCTATAAATTGCTTAATCCCGTATTTATCTGACTTCTAATTTACCCTTTTCCCACACGTTATTCGTAAGCATTGCAAACGGCAGACAATCCATTCGAAATGGCCGTAGAGTCTTGAAAAAACTTTAAGCATTTTAAAAAGAGACTGCAGCCGATTCATTAACTCTTTGCTTATTAGGTGATTTGTAACGGGCATCGAAATGGGATTTTTGTTTCTAAAAACAGTTTATTGAGGAAAAGAAACGACCGTGTAACTAGATTTGATTGGACAGGATGAAAAAGTTGAGTGGGTAAAATTTGTTAATAAGTATATGTAAATTGGCTTCGGTAAATTTTTAATTACACAATTTTGAACAACAGTCGTTATAGAAGTTGTTTACTATATTGTGGTTTTCTTAAAACTTCACCGTCTAGTATCGTCCTTTCAGTAAGAAGAATTTGTTGTATTTTAAACCCCATTTATGGGAAGTATATCATCTTTATGTGTTTCATTCTTGGATACTGGTATAGTAGGTTCGGTACTGTAAAGGATTCCTGCTGAACGGAACCTTACAGTTACAGCATGCAGGCTGGTAGAAAAAAAGTTTGTTTATTTATTTAAAACTAAACTCAGAGCAGGGAACAATGAAAAGAATGGTGGGAGGCCTTTGCCTTGTCCAACAGTGGAACAGCATAGCGTCCCTTAGCTAACAACATCGCATAAGTCATTTTTACCAACTTTACAGAAAACGAAAAAAACTGTGCGGTGTTGAGAGGCCAGCCGACTTGCACGCTATCACTACTTTTCGAATTATGTCTTCTGATTGGCTGAAATCTATATCATGTGACCAATGGTGAGACGCGCAAAGAGCAACTCCATCTGTAGGCATTCAAATGTGAAAACCAACAATTTTCGACTTGAGCGGTGTTGTAAGCTAAGGATCGTCCCTTCCCGTCATCGTCCAGGCTAGATATGATAATAATTAAAAACATGCACTATTTAAAAAAAAAACACTATAAAAGCGGACTTAATGATTTAGGCATTTTCTACCATTCGACCTTAAGGCGATGCAGAAACAGAACAAGGTGCTAATCTTAATAGAAAGTCAAACAGAAAAGCAATAAATACAATAAGTATCATAAAAAAAAACTATCAGTGTGTACCCATCTAGTAATACAGTTCTAATATTTGGAGAGAAATACAGTGAAAATATATTTGTTTCTAACTAAACAGTATAATGCATATGAACTAAATCCACAATGTCACGTACCTACATACATAAGTGAGTTTGAAGCCTACACACGTAATATTTAACGCTTCAAGTAAATGGAGGTCACGCATTATGAAGTCAAAACCATCGCAGCTGACATCATTGAGATTCGTCATGTTTGTCAAATACTTGCGATTTATAAAAAAAATGAATGGCTCTTGATCACAATGGACCAATTCTGCGCATTTTACGTAGGTACATAGATGATTGACTAGTGCAACATTGAATATCGTTCGATTTGGCATGAGTACCAGGAAAACAGAATTTCACGGAAGTATGGCACCCTGTAAAACATAGAAATCGGTTTTTTTTGTAAAAATTTTTTTCACACTTTTTTGTTGCGGTACACTACCAAAGTAGCTATTTCTCATGACAATTCCAATTAACCCAAACACTGCTAGGTAACATTGTTTTATTATGAAGTTCCTGTATCTACCTTCCACCTTCCGACTCCATCATCAGATCAGTTCGATAGTACCTTATAGCCAAAGTGCATCTCATGTCAGTTCTAATAAGCCCAAACACGGCTAGGATACATTGATTAATTACAGAGTTCCGGTACCTATCTTCCGGCTCCATCAACATAACTATTCAGAAATATTTATTTATTTGTATTGTCATAATCACTTAACTATCTTCATTGTGATATTTATGTGAGTTTCGTTGGCCATTTCTGATCTTTTTCATCAGTTCCTCTTGTAAATGCTTAAGTTCTCGATGAAAATACCAAAATCACCATATAAGTTGCCTTAAATATTTGAGTAGATCCCTGGATTCCTCATAGATTCCATCAACAGAACTGAATTTTGAAAAAAATGGGACCAATCTGGAAGCATATCTTTTAAGAGGAAAAATAAATTGCAAATGGGTCCATAAATGACGGAGTTCTGAGGTAACACACATAAAAAATAAAAATAAAAAAAACAACCGAATTGATAACCTCCTCCTTTTTTTTAAAGTCGGTTAAAAAGAATAAATACAGCTAGAAGAGCACTAAGGTACTGCTTATTTCAAATGAAATTTCTTCCAACAAACCTGCGACGGGAGAGTTGGATGACACACATTGTACAGAAATAAGTTAGAAAATTAAAAATATACTTTATCATCTAAATTTAATCAGATAATATATATATATATATATATCTCAATAACAGTTAATACAATACATAAAGTATATCTATGTGGCTGTATGTTTCTTACTCATTCATGTTCACACGACTGAACGGATATAAATTTTTCTTGGCATACAGGTAGAAAAACATGTCCTGGAATTGGACAAAGAATACTTTTTATTCTGGGAGTAAGTTTCCTTGGAATATTTTCTGACTATCACACGGGCGAAGAAGCTGGCCAAAGCTAGTACACAAGATAACCACTTTCTACCATAATACTAACGTTTACATTTGTTAGTGTCCGTATCCTAATTTCTAAAAATTCTTTATAACGTAATCTGCTGATGTAAAAAGACATTATGTAAATTTAGTAATTTTCGATATTGCCATCTTCTGATTCTGATAAAGATCTAGTTAGTTTCATATGCTTTTCTCCGTTCAACTCAACAATCAAACTAAAAAAACAAAGTGGGCTCTATTTTATTTTGACTAGTTTAGTTTTATTATTACTAGTGAGATTACAGTTATCTCCAACTAAGGCTTTTTATGATTTTATGTTGCGTATGTTATAATAACTTCATAAGTGTCAGTAAATTATTAGTTGATGGGAAGGTCTTGATAGCAAAACATTCAAAATCCCTTCATAAACCATGTATCTAATAATCATTACATTTGATATAAGATCCACTTAATCCTAAAATCAAAGTATCGTGTTATACCGCGGAAGCGCCCGTAATACACGAGGCGTTAACATAATCGTCGCACGCGATGTTACTCGCACCGGGTAAAAACATCAGTTCAATGAATTGACATAAAGACGAACATTTGTTTCTAAATGTTATTGAAACTGTAACTATGTCTATTGCAGTTAAGGCAAAAGTGCTATGGTAGCTCGTAAAATTTATTTCTTCATACATTTTTGCAATTTACAGGTAAATTACTAAAATAGTTATTCGTCATGGTAACAACTTACGAAAGATAAATCAATAACACATTCCTCTAGGTCAGAATGAAAAGGGAGGCCTTTGCCCAACTGTGAGACGAATAAAGGTTAATAAAAATAAAAAACAAAAATGAAATACCTACTCTTAAATGTCATGAATTTCTACATAAAGTAATCATTCAAATTAGTGATTTGGATTGATATCTAAATTTAAAAATGACATCAAGGTACTTCGGTAATTGTACATTAGTAACAAAGATACAAATAAAAAAATACAATTTCGAACTAGTCTACCGCATCCCCCTTAAATACCGTCGATCACTCACTTACTATTAAAACCTATCGAGTATACTACGGAACTATTGAAGTGACTAGAAAATAATGCTACATTTTTTTTTCAATTCACCGCTTATAATGTTGCTTTGAATCAATAATTACCTGCGTAGTGACCTTTTACTGAAATGGTATTATTAGATCGTAAAGTGAATGTAAAAATTAACGTATTGTAATAATTGCAAAATTCATAGATAAGTACTTCAAGATAAAGAAATATTGGTTATTCAATGTTTTGTTTGTTGTCTAAGTATCTGCAATCATTTTGTAAATTATTTCACAACTATTCAATCCTTTGCAGTACCAAGACAGATTGTCCAAGCAACCACGCGTAACGATCATTGTAAGGGCTTAAGAACGATTGAGAAACAGAATAGCTATGAAATAATAAATCAAACAAAAAAAACTTCAAACAACGTAAACCATTTCGATTGTAACCGAAACGTGGCACGTACGATTGGCAGACTTATAACACAATCTATTTTCAAAACATTCGGCCATTAAGCCATAATGTAACTAATAATTAGCTACATTATCAAGCGAAGCCGTGGGCAAAAGATTATCTACAACCAGCCAGTTGACCGTGACCACAAAATTCGTGCCGAATCTGACCCAATGTAACTTTCTTTTTATAAATTTACGCTACTATTGTATAATAGTGAAATACCGAAGTTTGCCGCTATTATTTGTTAAGTAATAGGTAAGCATTTTATTTATAAAATCTACATTGTGTTGTAGTCTTAACCTCTATGCTTTTAACAATAGCTTATCGTTATCGATGTTTTAGCTAAAAGACGTGCTCTGCTGAAACAAGGTGTCCCTCAAGGATGTCCACTATGACCGGTCCTGCACAACCGGCTACCTCATCCATCGACCTTCACAAATTCGTCGGTCCACATTATGCAAACCCATAATAATTTAGTGTCATATTTTAAATCCATCTTAACATTTATGTTATTTTATATTTGATATATTTTACATATTGCATGTCTAATCCGTACAGTTTGCGGTTTATCGTTTTGGTTAAATAAATACAATAAATAAGTATTCTCAAGTAGCTAGGCATCTATGTTAATGTTAATGTTTAATATGAACAATTTTAGATAAGGAAATAGCCCTTAACCTGTAAATTTGTAATTTTATAATGGTTTAGCAATCATCGCGCAATTTGCGGCAACCTACGGAGACTTGGCAGCCGGTGTCTAACTACTTTTCGCTATTTACTAACCACTTACACAATCTCATAATTTTATTATTGATATACGAGTCTTCCTAGTCTGTGAATGGCAAGCTGCGGCAACTGTTGAAGCAAGTCTGCGATAAAAGAAGAAAGATTGATGAACAAGATAAATAATTGTATTTATAAGGTTTGCGCCTTCTAAAATAATTATTTATAAAACTGAACTTGGTGATATTACATATATTAGAGATTTGAACGCGGAAAATATGCCCAATAATATATAACTTGATACGGAACTAGGTGAAGGGAAAACGATAAACTTACATTATGCGGAAATATAGACACAATAAAACACTAAACAGTTAGAATTTTACAAACGATATTAAGGAGAATAAAAGGCAACAAAAAGCAACAGTTTAAATAAAAAACTGATCACAAAAGACAAATTATACGATTAAATGTACAAATTCTCACACAAACGTTCTCGATCGTAACTATGCAATTTCCGGTTATACCTACTAGGTTTTTAGGTAAACATGCACTCATGGGCACTTTAAGAAAACGCGTAACGAACGGGTGTGACAAAACCCTAGTAGTTCACACATTTACGTTCATTGTTAGTTTAAACACCTGCGGGCTAATTGTGTAAGTACTATCGTAATCACTTTCGTCTGCTCATGTGTTCAACAATTTCGCCCACAATACAAGTTTTGGTGTTGACGTGAGAATGGCACCAATTCTTAAATCTGAGATAAAAGATATTATAAATAGAAGACATCAATCATGTGCTGCTTAATATAGGCAATACTTTATCACACGTGTATAGATTTGACAACTTGTTGCATAAGAATGTTGATTACAAACATTGCTGAGTCATTTCCATAGAGTTTATACACAGAAATTACGTACTATTGGGTAAGTAAAGACAGCAGATCACCGAATAACAATTACAATATTACAGGAACCAAAGGGAGGTTCTTAAAAGTGGTTATTTTAATCCCTAAAAGTTGCAGCTCTGTTACAAATGTGGTGAATGATCCTCTTGGCAACAACCGTCTTAGCATTGCCATTGGCTGTAAACAAAGGGATGATCTATCAGTTAAGTTAAAGAAACTCGAAGGGCTAAAATGTTTGGGATTACCCACGTGATTTTTTGATCCCATACTTTAATAATCATTGACGCTGACTGAATGTGATCTTGGTTGAACATAGCTCATGATAAAACACAAGAATAAACTAATTCTATTAAGAAAGGTTGTCTGTAAGAAATTGCCCTGTACGTTAAGACCGCCCATTGTACACTTGTTTTTATAAATGTTTGTCCAGTATTTTTATACGGTTTACAATAAAGAATATATTAATAATATATATCTTAAAATAACATAATAACAACCAATCAGTAACCTACTTACATTTAAGCGATCCAAAAACAATTCCTTATTCAAATAACTGTGGAAGCAATCAGTTGGAGCGTTAATTAAAATCAATCATGCATCAATAAAAACAAAAATTGTTATTTAACATTTCATAAACATGCATTACATAAAATAAACCAATAATTTATACTTCCATACTATCCATGTTATTGGTAATACATGTATTTTTAATTTGTTTTTAGGGTCTCAAAGAGAAAAAACGGAATCCTTATAGGATCATTTTGTTGTCGTTCTGTCTGTTTGCAGGTATCGAGTTGAAATTAATACCATATACTCAAATCTGCGGACACTTGACGCTGTGAAAAATTCAGACTTCTGAGTTAACGAATAAAAGGTACGGTCGATTATGTCGATAAAAACGTATATTTCGAAACTCTCAAGTTAATTTAAATTCATAGGGTTCCCGTTGACCCAGAAACCGGAAATTTGGCACAAAGCAAGGTATTATAGCACAGGTATAGGAATGAATCTGAAAACAGTAAAGTTTTTACGTCACATTTTTTTTTTGCTTTTGAAAATAAACTTTTTTTGCGATTCGGTAAAATCTTCGTAATTCAATTCAGGAATTGAACTGTTTTCATAAGTAAGTTTGTACGGAACCCTCAGTGCTGGAGTCCGACTCGAACTTGCCCGGTTTTTTTTTTGTTTTGGCTGCGCAAAATGATTTAGCCAATCAAAGAAAAAGTTTAGTAGATATTTATTTGTTGATACAAAATACAGTCACTTTGTTTTTCATTGGAATACAGTATTTAGATGCAAATGTCGGCTTTCTAGCCAAGCTTCCTGAAGTAATTCAATACTACAACAAAAGTCTTAAGTTCATTTAACCGAGACCGCGCCTATTTCAATGAATCTATACAATTGTCTAGTTGTACAGATACTTGAGATATAAAACCACCAATTTTACATCACAATATCCACTAGGAATCAATTTGCGAATAATTGAACCAGACACTGAACTTTACTCGAAAAAAATACCGACATAAACTGACCCTCGTACAAATGCTAAAGTAATTTTATCTGTCTGCGTGATTGTTACCTTTTTACATCTTAAACGGCTGAACTCATTTGAATTTCACTTGGCACACTATTAGACCATGTCCTGAATTAGGACATAGGATACTACTTTTAAAATTAAACCTACATAGCAACAGTGAGAGGCACTTATGAAATCACATTACAGTCATGTTGCCAGACGGGCATAACGGCCATTTTGCACTTACGTCTGGTTCTTAATACTGATAACTAATTGTATGGCCTACCAATAGTAGCCGGTATTTGGAACAATAAATAAGCCAGAGTTAAGTAGCATTTAGAGCATACGTTAAGAAATGAATAGCCTACTAGCTTAACGAATATACACACACATATTATGCACAAAGTTAATAAAGAACTACGGCCAGCCCCGTAAGATATAGAAATTGGTATTTGTCGTGTACTCAGTTTGTAGCATAGTTGAAACGAGATGCCCATTAAATGTTGATGACGGTAATATCGTTAGCTGGAAGTTACCGCAGCTCTTGAACGCAAAGGGCAACTGAAGGCATAGGTGAGTTTTAGTAAGTAAAAGTTTGACACTCCTCGCTTCACCATCTTTAGAATACAAAGGTGTTTATACAATTTCTATGAAAATAAAGGCGTTCTACATTTTAAGTTTTGCAGAACAACAAAAACCACGGAAATAAAAGACTGCAAAAATCTGTTCCAATAGACTTGTATAAAATTGAGCAAAATGATACGTTACGTCGAATAAAACCACATCCGGTAGTCGAGTGCTAACGATCAAGTGCAATTAAGCCCTAACATGGCCTCAAGCGTAGAACAGTGACAATCTTAACTCATTGAAATAACAGACATAGCTGCTTCGTGCCTTGTTAAAGTATGTAGTAAAAGCATTTCAAGACTTCATTCGGCCCGTTTTGAGTAGGTGTCCTGGCTAATATCGTCAACCTAGCTCTGCCTAGAAGCATAGAAGCTTCTTAGGAGTTTCACAGGGTTCCTTGCAATCCAGGAAGACTTGAGCAGCTGATACCTCGATGCTAAAGCAGCCTCTGTAAAGTGGACTCTCTATGGCGGATATAATTACTAAAGCCGTACTTGTTTACGGGACAGTGGTCTGTAACTGTCTCTATTATTATTCAAAGGTTATTTCTACTTAATGCCTTGTTAAAAAAAGTGTAGTAGATGTTTGCAATTTAGGCCTAAGTATCAAATTGTCGTAATGTTCGAGTGAACTGAATAATTAAAGCTCATTTCTCCTTCTCGATGTAGCATGTCATACGACGCTAAGTAGACCTACTAAGGAGGTCTAATTGCACCATAGACACCACAATTTACTCGTCGGAAATGGAACATGAAAAAAATAGACAGTTTGATATGCAAGCCATTATTACAGCTTTGTCATTAGCAGAAACAAAGTTAATGATACATACAGAGTGATGAGGGATTCATTTGTTTTGTCACGTTGGTTGAGCTTGTGTGTGTAATTAGGAAAAAAACAGAAAAGCTTTATAGCTGGAATATTTACCAAAGAGACGGATAGGTGTCATTATAACAAGACAAGAGAGGCCCGCAGAAAGCGAAGTCGAAGCGAGCTATGGATGAGATTGCCTAAGTGAAGTAATTTCAAATAATTATTTTTAAAATATAAGCTAACTTGACAAAAATTTCAAATTGTTAGTGTCCACATTACTGCTTATGTATTGAGTTTCAATGTTTGTTGCAAAACTGCCATCATTGATCACACTACAGTTTTTATAGGCAAACTGTCATTATATATGGAATTTTAAAAGTACACCACATTACTTATCATAGGTACTAACTGGGTTTCAGTTATCGCTCGCTGATTGTATTTTGATGTAATTTGAAATTACTTACAAGTTTGTTTCATGCTAACAAATGCGATCAATCATAGGAGAACGGTTTAATACTTATAATAGCCTATTTCTATGTAGCATTATTTACAGTTTAAACCGTCCAGGAAAATGGAAGCAAGAAACAATTTAAGAAAATAAAGAACTGATGGTACCTACAGAATGCGAGAGCATAATCAAAGAAATTCACAATAATTAGAACAATCAAAATGTATCGAACGATCGTGAAATTGCTAGTAATGCAACAATTTGTAAACAACAAGCAGCCATGTTTATAAGTGAACCAGGGTGCCATTGTAACCAGCTATATGCTTTTGATTACGCAACGGCATTACTGAAACAAACCGAGCTAGCTTATAAACTAAAATCAATATTCTTATGGTAAAATGACGTCGGATTATTCGGTCTATGAAATTTCAATACGCTAATTATTTTTTTAGTCTAATCACTTCTTACGTCGGTTAATTTTTCTTTTTAAATCACTTGAAGACAATTTTTTTCATGTGAAAAATTATTAAATTCGTCGTATTATCTCAGCGATAATCAACGTCAAAAACTTGTAAAAAAAAGATAGGAAAATAGACGTGTTTTTGATAGATAGCGAAGGCAATCGTTCTTCACAATAACGAGAATTGGGTACTTAACTCTTTTTTACTATTTATTACCAAAAAATTAAGTTATGTAAGTTAGAACCTTTTTCTAATCTGGTGGTAGGTGAAACTGCTAAGTAACAGAATAAAGGTGCAAATACTGAAACGTGACGTAACCGCCATTATTTTACATGCGTACGTAAGAGATAGCGAGATATTTCCATCACACTCCCACTCTTCGTTTTATCAATATTTGAAAAGCTATTTGCTGCTTCATTTAATTATTTAATTTTGATGCTAATTTCAGGAAAATATTTCTTTTTAGTGTAATTTGTTGTTAAGTATAAAATAATGTACAAAAATAAACATAGAACAATATCTAATTGCCCCTCTGATCACATACATAGTAACTATTTATTTGCTGTAGTTTTGTCGCATGTTTTCGATAAAATAACCACAGTTCAATCATATTTTAGTATTATTCAATTATATTATTATTACATTAAATCTAGGATGTAATATTATAAAATTGTATTTGTTTAGTTTCACATAACACAATCCATTATATATAACATAATGTAATTGTGTGTGACTAAACAATACATATTATTATATTAAAATTGTGTATTTAGATTTTCTCTAGGCAATAAAATAAGGAGAGGGGTCAGTAAGTGTAGAGCAAAAACCAGATATAAAAATGTCGCATTGGCATATTATTGTCCTTATAACATTAAGAAACCCCAAAAGTCTATCCCACAGAATTGTCACACGTCTGCATTTCTTTTTAAAAGATCGAACTCTTAAACACGGTTTACATGCGATGTTTACTGAACTATGCTTCTGCACATGCTCTTTTTTCGCGTGAAATGATGTAGTCACAGAGTATTTTGTAGGGGTTTTACCCGGGTATATGTCGATTTTGATGCAACCCCGTTAAAGCTATTTTATTTTTATAAAGAAAAAACGTAGTAACTATTTAAGTTTTCTGTTTATGCCAGACCCTTTTAAATAAACAAGGTTTATTATTTTTTACACCACCTGCTCGATAATGCCCTTTCATATGTCACACAAACATCACTTAAAGCAAGTAATTCTGTCCCTAGGAAATAATGAGATTTGAATTTGAGAAGTCAAAAACCGTCAAACTGGACAGTAACAAAAAAAAAACAAAAAAAAACTTGGTTACTGACGAGTTCCTAAAAAAAAAGTAATGTAAGAGCTCCCAGCGTTATAGAAAATTAAAAGTATAGAATCTTAGAGTAGTGAATTTTGTTTTTTTGCAAATGGTGATAGTTAAGATCAACTTGTAAATAATACTTATATTTCTCCAAATATTTGATTTCTTTTACTTAATTGTCTTTTAATTATCTCACAGAGGTCTTTGTCTTGGGCGGCTTGAATTCTCACTTCACTCAGGTTTCTTTATTAACTCCCTCGCACTGCTCGGGATTAAAATTGGCAACCTTCGTTTCGTTCGGAATTCAACATGCCGCCCGCGACTTAAAGACACTGCTTTATTCCCTAGTCACATAATCTACTATTAAATAACTTTTAAATATTTCTGTGATGTAGGTAATCTCGTAGATTTACACGTTTGAAATCGTAAGTTAGGGTTTGATTCGTGATTTTTTTTATCGAGCCAATTCATTTATATCAAACGTTTTAATTTTTGCCCAGCGGTTGGTCATATGGTATTTTTTTTTTAAATATCTTTCGTGTTGATTCCTTTTATATTTGTGGATTTCCAGAGGTACAAAAAAGTAAAAAAAATATTGTAGAACCTGACTAACCCACACAATATATAGGTACATGTCACGGTTCATCCGTGTTTAAACTATTAAAATTATCTATACTTCTTACTATTTATTATTATATTCACATTACAAAGCTGAAGAGTTTGTTTGTTTGGTTGGTTGAACGCGCCAATCTAAGGAACTGCATTTTCGAATTGAAAAATGATTTTAATGTTGGATAGACCATTTATAGAAAAAGACTTTATATCATTTTATTACAGTTCGTTTTTTTTTGTTTATTCTGTGCGACACTATTTTTTTTTCTTTGTTTCTAACTTTTATACGACTAATAAACTTAAATATACACTTTCGCATTTATAATACTCGTCTATTTGTATAAATTGTCACCTTGAGCATGTAGACATCTTACTTGGAGGCGTAGGGCATATAGTAAGTACTATACAGGCGATGTGTGCCTAGTAACTTTCTATTTGACTAGCTCAATCCACAAACAATGAACAAGTATCTGTTACTTTAGCGCCGACGCCTGCCAGAGCAGCCGGATTGTTCGAAAAAGTCATCCCTGGTGGTAAACCTGGAACGCAAAATGCTACTGAAGGAACACGGATATGTTTTAGTCAATACGTCTCGCTCCACGCAGTGTAGGAAAATTTATTAGATGATTTCCCACCCAAAAAAAGGTCTAAATCATACTACTCTACTCACACTACTACTATATTACTCTGTTCAACTGTTCCAACCTGTAGACGACCTTCCACTAACACAATTAGATACATATATGTACCTACCTACATTATGTTTAATTCTCCATATGTAATACATTATTGGATTATTGAGAACGTTCAAATGTAAACTATCTACCTGCTGAAAGAGATTCTGTATCCAGTTGTAGTTGTTTATAAAGTGAACTACATATCGTACGCTTATTGCAAAAACCAACTAAATGTATCAACATTTTTGTATTATTATATTATGTTATTAGTTTTATATTCAATCAAATTTGTAGGTTATTTACTTTTTTCCGAAGCTATCTTTGTAAATAAGTGTCGTAGCTAATAACCGGTTTTACCTGTAGATTCATCTCGATGAGACGAATGGATAGCTATATTTAACTTAATTTGGGTAAAAATTGCAGATAGTTGGTTTTTGCAATAAGCGTACGATATGTTAATGAACCTCGCATTAACACATGTAGTATGAAGAAAAGAAGAAGGACATTTAGATAAGAAAATAATGTTTGTATTAACGACAAAACATTAGTAATTTGATTCAAGAGTTTTTGTCTACACAGAGAGAATTTTTGTTTACCAAGTCCTTATGTGATACATATTTCTACGAAATCTGAATTGAGCCCGTGGAGGGAATAAAATATAATATGCGTTTCTGCCAATTAAATCCTCAACGAACATTGTATCTGAACGTGAGCAAACAAACTGTTATTTGTTATAAAGATAGGGGTATAATTATTTCCCCCACAAAGACCAGGGAAGTTAGGTTTGAACCTTGCAATAAATCTTATCTCTGATTTCATTTTTGAACTTAACTTAGCTCTCCTTATTATAAAAAAAAAAGATATAAACCAGTGCTTGACTGCGATCCCACCTGATGGTAAGCAGTAATGCAATCAATGATGGTGAGGCGCACTAGTTTATTAAGAGCCTATTCATTCTATCCTTGAATACACCTAAATTATAGTTGGACGGGAAGACCGCAGCAGGCAAATTGTTCCAGTCCTTCGGCGGTATATAAACAACGAAGCGAAACGCTTAGTCTGGACCGTTGAAGTTTCAACAACGTAAGGGTAAAAAGGGAAAAAGGTGATAGTTTTTTCATTACGAATTATTCTGTAGTACCCTGGAGTTTGGAAGTTGGTGGTGTGACAACCCCGTGCCTCGAAAAGCCGTTGTTCCTGCTCTTGATCTATCCCTGGTCATGTCGGACCACCGTCCAATGGGACTATGAGAATAATGGAACAGAGACTGCACCTTTGTGCAATCTTCTAGTTACTTGGCCCGTTTTTCCGTTGACGGTGGCCAACCGAGATAGAATTCGGTTGGTTGGGTTATGATAGGTTTCTAGCTATTTCTGATCCTGCAAGACAAGACATTTTACTTTTTGCTCCACGAAACTGCTGTCTTTACACTATTTATTGCGGTCATTTTAGATCTCCTGCGGAGTTTAGTACAGAATATATGACGTTGGAATAGCCCGTTATTGGAAGAAAAATAGCTTACTGGACAAAACCAATTATTATAGCAGCGTTATGGTCAAATAACTAGCGATAGTAAGTCATAGTCATAATAGTCAGTAGTTTATTGGTAAGGGATTCTTGCAAGTCATATACAGAATGTTACATTATACTTAGTCAAGAAATGATTACAATGTCAAATAATAAAAAAATCACAAACAAATAAAAGAAAATACAAGAAAAAAAAACAAATAGAAGTTAAATTAAAAATTAAAATAAATCATAATTTTAGTCACAATAATATTCAGGCCAAATTAATATTCAATAGTCAAAGTTAAATTAATAAAAAAATTACATAAATTCGCCAAAAGAATAAAAAGCTTGCTCGATAAGTAATTTTTTCAAACGAGGTTTAAAGCTCCCTATAAATAAGTAAGATCTGTAGGCATATAATTATGTACAAGAGAGCCAAATTTTAATGACATTCACATAAGCTATAATCCTACTATTAACTATTTATTAATATTATTATTAACTACATATATTATATAAAATAAAAAGGCAGCCATATCACCACCTCAAACCTAACGTCGCGGACCCGTCTCGCAATGGACAATTCTAACGTTTTTTTTAGTGTAATATATAATTATGTATGTACAATAATATACCTATATTTGGATGCTAGGTCACTCACTCACGCTTCAGAGGGAGAACAGATTTAGATGAGCTTAGGATGTAGGCTGCACTTTATTTAAAAAAAAAAATCTTACACATAATATGTATAAGGCTTATGGATTGTTAATTTTACATCGAAAACTCCTAACAAAACATACAATAATTCAAAAAAAATCCGACGGACAGATTTGAGAACTTTATTTTTGAAATGAGCAGTACCTTTATACAATTTTTTTTTTTATAATAATGTATCCTTCCTCTGTGTATGGAGTGTACAAAATAAATAAATAAATTCGCAATTGTAACGTTTAACGTGGGTATCTGGTTAGTTATCCTTCATAAAATACCTGACAATATTCTCGTTGTACTTGCTTGTCTATGCAAATCTACATCAATATTATTAGTACCTGTCCTACCAAGTGGACATTACATTTAGATATAATAAGCCTAGTGTCTACATGGGTATTAAGTTTGAACCGGTTCCTCGTGTTACATTATTTTGCAATTTGTATCGCTGGTTGCTATTAGTTTATCCACACGCAAGGTTTCTACGAATTCATAAACAAATTATCTTACATTGAAAGCCGTTTTTGTTGTGTTATAAAAACTATTTGAGAAACAACAAAAATAACTTCCTAATTGTAGGAATCAACTTTGATTTACCTTTTTATTTTCTCAGCTATAGTTTATAAATTTTTTGGCTATATGTCATTTAGAGTTTGGTTACCGTCCTGAGTTTCGAGGCGGCGGGCTGACCTGCCCTCTGTCGGCTCTCGTAGGCGTTAGGCGCTTCTGTTTCGGTGGATCCAGGATGACACTGATGAACTCCTGTACCGCATTTTTGGGGTTTTGAAACCAAATCCCAGCTGCCTGCTTAAGAAGTTGGAAACTGATTTCTATCGATCGATCTTCTCTTCCAAAATACGGCTGTTTATTTTTTTTTTTGAAGCGACCACTTTCGGCTGCTGTAGTCTCTGGGATCCACAAAACGTTCTTGGGACGGATATGAAGGAATTTCATTGAACGATCTCCGCTCTTTCTAGAACGGCACACTTTTGGGGAGGGTCTAAGAAAACTGAGTTCACCCCTCCTATCCTATATATTTATTTTTTATTTATTTACTTAAACTTTAGTTATGAAGCTAATAAAATTAAATATAGTTATACAAGTGGCTATAACACGGGAGAGGAAACGAACGAATTGGACAAAAAAAAATTGACCACTGTTGGTAACTAGTTATTTACTTTATTTTATAATAGAAAAGTATGGCGTAATGACGACCGAGAAATTTAATAGGAACTTTTTTTAAATCACTTTAATTTGCTACAGTTCACGATCAATCTAATGAGCATCTAAATCTCGTTTTAAAAGATGACAGGCGATTGTGCAACCGACGAAAGGTTGGTTTAGTAGATTTTAATGGTGCAACATACCATTTTAAGTTCAAAGATGCATATTGGAGAATAAAGCTAGAACTACATTAAACCGACACACACGTGTAACACGCCTGATTTGTACGTAGAACGACGTCGCGTGGCGTCGCGTAGCGTGGAACAAGTGTAGCTCTACAAGTCTAGTTTCCATATAAAATGTATGGAAACCGACGCGCCCAGATCGGCATGTGTGTCACACGTGTGCGCAGTGTAGTTCTAGCTTTAAACTTGGCAATTACGACACTTCAGTTCATGTGCAAGACGGATTTGAACGTCATCTCCGATTTATTAGAGATTGCAAATGTCACTTGTTGACTTTTGACTTATTTTTTTATTTTCTGTAAGATGCGTTTGATAATATATATAAAAAGAGAAACTGACTGACAGACGTATCAACGCACAGCCGAAACTACTGGGACTAGGAACGTGAAATTTTGCACAAGGCTTCCTGTTAAGACGTAGGTGAGCACTAAGAAGGGATTTTTGGAAATTTAACTTTTAAGGGGGTGAAACAGGGGTTCAAAGTTTGTATGGAGAAACCTACTTTCACACGGACGAAGCCGCTGGTTGGTAAAGTGATTAAGTGGTCACAATACAAACTTAAGGTTTTGTGTGTCTGTTTTAAACGCGTTAATTCAGTTGTAACTTTGCAACTAGATTGATAAATAAAAAATCCTATAGTAACCTTTTTTGCATTTATGAGTTTGTTTTTAGGTAAACTATGATCTGGTCGCATGCTTGTCTAGAAATAACTTGTTCACTTTTGACTATCCATCCGTCAACACAGACTCCGGCAGGGAATCCTAAAGATTCCCGGGTGTTGTAGCCATCAGTTTGTCTTCTTTCAAATAGATTTTAAAACAGCCCTAACCGATTGAGATGAAATTTTTTTACCTATGTAATTTGGATGACAATGCATTAAATCCATCAAATTGCAATCCGGTGGAAAATAACAATCCAAAAAATAACTTACAGTACTCTGTTACTCTCATAACACTCTCATACACTGTCATACTCTCATGACAAAAAGCCTGAGTCCCAGCAGTTTATATACATTATAAGGCTGATTATGCTATGCTATGCTTACTTACTTTGTTAGTTTCAGAACAAATATAATCCTAATAGTAGATATAAATAAGAACAGGCAAACCCAGACGATACTAATTTCCCACTACATAAAAAGGCAATCAAACAACAGTAGAAAAGTTGTGGGTACCTAAATAAAGCATACAGCAAGGTCTATTCATACTTTTTTTTTATAGTTGGAAAAAATATCCAATGACATCCCCCGCTCTTGGGTGGAGTGACAGGGCGTGTCAGACTTTAAAAACCTACTCCTGTTCCTTCTTTGTCTTCATCTCAGGGACGAGTTTTTCTTTCAGAAACAAACCCTTGGCCTCAGTAGGTTTCGACCCTGCTGGGCCCGTACTGTTTGCTGACATCTCCTTGAGGCACGCGTGGAGCTGTACGCGCCGTCGACGACTTGGGCTGGGTCCGGACGGTTACCGGACGATCGGACAGCGAGCTATCCATTGCTCGCCATCCGCAAGTCTGCGCCTACGGTGGCCGGAAATCGGAATCAGGATCCCGGTGGTTGGGACGTGCGGCCTCCTTCCTTTGCTAGCATTACTGCTTCGCAAAATCACAATTCTACCGTGTGCTCCACCATGTTCTCCGAGCGGGCCACACAGTGGTGGCACCCGGGCGTTACTTCCGCACGAATCCGGTGCAGAAACTTCCCGAACTGACCATGTTCAGTGAAAACCTGCGTCATGCGGAAGGTGAGGACGCCGTGAGGTTTTTCCAGCCACTCCTCAAAGAGGGGACTTACCGCCATAATTATGGCTTGCCCAGTCTATTCATACTTAGGTACATTTAAAATAACCCGAATTTTCTTTCTCTTACATATCTGCACTAGTGACTCGCCCCGGCTTCGCACGGAAGCAAAATATACACAAACCTTCCTCATTTAATTTGCTCTTTGTATTAGTGAAAACCACATCGAAATCTGTCGCGTGGTCTAGGAGGAATTAGCGGATAAACAGACAAACGTAGAAAGAGACTTTGATTTATACTATGTAACAATTTATTTATTCACCTCAGGACCGGGGTCCTGAACCTTTGGAAGACATGCGAGGTACCGAAGCCAACTTTCAGCTGGAAAATAAAAATATAGGGCTATGGTTTTCGGAGGACCAAGAACTCTGTCAAGACTATGGCCTCTGCTCGAACAATGTTATTAAAAAACTATGTAACAATTATTATTACAAGCTTTTATTTAACTTCCGATGTTTTTATTTTTATTCTTGATAGGTTTGCGCTTGACCGCTATCTCACCTGATGGAAAGCGACGATGCGGTCGACGATGGAGCTCGCTTACCTAGAAGCAACCTATTCACTCTTGATTTAAAGATTCCCGGGTTGTCTTCTTTCAAATAGATTTTAAAACAACCCTAACCGAATGAAATGTTTTTTTTTTATACCCATGTAATTTGGATGACAATGCATTAATATGGAGTCGGATAGTAGCCATAGAAACTACTGAGCGTAACAGATTAGCCCATCGTGCTTGAGATATTTGTAATGGTCTTTTGGACTATGACGCGCGTTAGAAAGTTGTTTAAAAAAAAAATCCTTTTAAATACAAATATATAAGTAATCAAACTGTTGGTTTGATTACTTCTCTAAACTAATAATATCTAAGATGGTTATAGATAGCTTTTAATATAATACTAGTATCAAAAGAAAAAAAAAAGTATTTTTCATTGAAAACTTATTTTAAGAAACAGCTGTTATAACAAGATTGATCAGTTTATATATTTATCTACTATCAAAAGAAAACACAATTTGTATGATACTTATATAAAAGATGATAATTTAATGACCGGTAGGTCAGATTAGCCGGTTTTCTGTGTCACTGAACTGGATTTTACTTTTTATTTTGTTCGCAGTTCTTTTTTTAAATAATAGTTAGAACATGGTGGACGTTTTGCGCGGGAATCTAAAAATTAGCAGGAAAAACTGTTTTTAAAAAACAATTTAAATTTTGTTGTATTCGATAAGGTTTTATCAAATTATATATTTTAATAGGTATGTACGGATAATTTTAATTGGTTACTTATTTATATTTAGTTCGATCTTATTTAAACAAGTTTAAATTATTAAAATATTCACGTTTCTGTTTACAGAGAATTATAATAACTTAAATATAAGTACGGTTTAAATAGTGTTTAATCAATTAGTGTATTAAACGACTGATGAGCACGATTCTTTAATTAATTATTTACAATAATCTGTGTAAAAGCGACTTGCGGCCAAAGACCGGATCAAAGTAAGTAATTTTAAGAACACTACTTTTTATCGTTCGGGTATAATGAAGAATGTTAATGGAAATCACAGTGCATTTTATTTAATAAGAATTACAGGTACAAAGTACGGTTATATACCTACATATTAGAGTTGCCACTAACGATAACATAGATAAACAATACATTGCTGTATTGTGTGTGATTTGTTTAATAGATAAATAAACATAAATTCTCTTGCATGTCATGTCTAAATGCAAATAATTTAAATTGACAACTTTATATATCGTATAGTTACTAAAGCACTTAATACCTTCAGAGTAAACAATAAGAAAGTTAATAGACAAATAAGTAAACTAAGTATATTTCTTGAATAAATTTTGTGGTTAAAAACCACAATAGCTTCCTAGACTTAACGCCTGAGTTGATTGTGTACCTATATAATTGCGAAGAAATTCAACTGTCTGATGATTAGAAATATGTATCAACACTTTCCGTGAAACGCGTGACATTTTGTATCATAGAGAACACTTTTTTCTGAACAATACATGATATTTGAACAGTGCACGTACCTGCAATGGATGACCGGCCGGCAACGAACACTGACGTTTCCTAATCAAAACAAATGACAGCTGAGTGAATAATCGGATTTAGCTGTGAGATAACAGATAAATAAACATAAAGTTCCTTTATATACAACACTTCCACGGTATAGTCCAAAATAATAAGCGAAATACGAATTTTTAAAAGTTTTTCTAAGTTAGCGTAAACGATTTCGCGGTGCGCGAGAGGAAAGGCGCGCGGTCCGTATAGCTTCTCTGTTATTACTGAGTAAAAACTACGTTCTTCGGTCGTACGTATACCACTACGTTGAACCACGTATTCACACAGATCTATCGAGGGGCTATCACAATATCCTTGCTCCAGGATTTCCTACGTAATGTCGTAGGAAACAAGGTCTAAAATAAAGAAATTAATGTAAGCGCCCACGGAAGTCCCAAATCCGTTCCTATTGGTGACAAAACAGTAAATAGAAGGTACATAAGTGATACAATGAGGTTGATAGAGAAATAGCCCTTATAATCCTGGCATTGTTTTTTTTTATTTGCTTTGATCTCGAGACCGAAATTAAGTTGCTTGAATAATTACTGCCTCTTAGCAAATTAGTTATTACATAACTCGTTTAAGTTGAGTGGTCTTGTAATAAAAATGAGGCATGCCTAAATAAAAGAGAACTAATAAATGATAAATCTTTTCTTTTCACATTGTCGACATTATACTATTTAAAATTATATAAGCATAGGTAATCAGTTTTTAACGTTATATAGGTTCCTACCTGCTAATAATAAGGTGTTAATAGTTTTCGATATATCACTTAAGAACATACCAATAGAAAAAAGTCATTGATTAAATTTATGCATATTAAATAATATGTATGTATGTTTTGCTAATACCTACTCAGGTATCGGAAATTCCAAATCAAAACTTGGAAGTATGTATAGTACAAGTTGAACGACGTAATCCAGCGATGGACTAAGATGACCTGAAGTCCGGATGCGGAGGACGCATATTATGAACTTGTGATGCAATCTAGTGGGGAGAGCCCTATGTCCAACAGAGGATGCCGAACCGATTAATTGATTAGCTCTTCTGCTATTATGCTATTGAATTAATAAGACTTGAGAGGTTCATGACGTCAGAATGGATAGACGACATTGTTGGTGGACATCGTAGGTTTTTTTTTTTTGGGTGGGAAAATCATCCTAATGACATCCCCGCTCTTGGGCGGAACGGGAGATAGTGTCAGACTCTTACTGACTAAAAACCCACTCCTGTTCCTTCGTTGCCTTCGTCCCAGGGCCCCGGGTTCCGCTTTCACACTACCCAGGGCCCCAGTAGGCTTCGACCCTGCTGGGCCCCTACGATTTGCTGACATCTCCTTGAGGCGCGCGTGGAACAAAACGCGCCGTCGACGACTTGGGCTCGGTCCGGACGGTTACCGGACGGTCAGACGGCGAGCCACCCATTGCTCGGCGTCTGCAAGCCCGCGCCTACGGTGGCCGGAAATCGGGATCGGAATCCCGGCGGCGATTGGGGCGTGAGGACCTTTGCCTCACGCGATCAGCCGCCTCCTTTGCTAGCATTACTGCTTCGCAGAAGGAGGCAACCGCCTGCCACTCCTCCTCGCTCCGGACCATGGCCTGTACCAAGGCCCGGCGCGAGAGATCGCTGCCGCCGATCGCCCCCGCGAGGACACGGCGGTGCTCTGCCCAGGCGGGGCACACCTCTACCGTATGCTCCACCGTGTCCTCCGGGCGGTCCACACAATGGCGGCACCCGGGCGTTTCTTCCGCACGAATCCGGTGCAGGAACCTCCCGAACTTGCCATGTCCGGTGAGGACCTGCGTCATGCGGAAGGTGAGGACGCCGTGAGGTCTTTCCAGCCACTCCTCAAAGAGGGGTCTTATCGCCATAATTATGGCGTGCCCAGCACTGGGTTGCGACAGTCGCTGTTGCCATTCCACCATGAGATCCCGCCGGAAGTCTTTCCGCCATGCCGCGACTTGGCGCGGCAGCGGAGTTTCGCCCCGGCGTTGCATCTCCATGCGCAGATCGTGCATGCGTGCAAGGACTGTTGCCTCCAAATCAAGTGGTGGTTGGCCGGCAAGGAGGCTCGCTGCTTCGCGGGAAATTGTGCGGTATCCCCGCACCATCCGGATGGCCATGACCCTCTGGCTTGCATTCAGCCTGGCTGCCGGACGCTTTCGTAGCGACGGCGCCCATACCGGCGCCCCATAAAGGGCCATGGACCGCACAATTCCTGCATAGGTGGACATCGTAGGTGGAACTTGGATATGGCCTCATAAAATCAGCCTAGCCTTTGCCGAAATTTGTATGAGTCAGCTTCCAGTCTAACCGGATACAACTGTTTTTTTTTTTTTTAAACGTTGTCCCACACTAGGAATAGCTCCTATATCGTGGCTGCGTTAACAAACATGAAATCTAATATTATGTGATGTCAAATTGTATCTGTATACACCTGTAATTGACATATGTGCAAACTACTACACAATAACCTAAATGTAAAATCTCTTGTAAATATGTCGTTGGTTTTCCTAATAATTAAATAAACATATTAACTGACACACAAAACACCCAGACCCACAACGCCTAAGTATCTTTTTTTTTTTTTAATTGATATAAACCAGAGCTTGACTGCGATCCCACCTGATGGTAAGCGGAGATGCAATCATTGATGGTCAGGCGCACTAGTTTATTAAGAGCCTATTCACTCTAGCCTTGAAGACACCTATACTATAGTTGGACGGGAAGACCGCAGCAGGCAAGTTGTTTATCTGTAGGCCATACAGATATTTGCTCCACGCCGGAATCGACACGCAGTGGTGAAGGAGCCCATCGCTCAACCACTGCGCTAACTGTGCCGTAAATACCAGTATTTTACATGAAAGGACTGCCTGTCTGACTTCAACGACCCAGTAAAACAATAAGAAAAGAGAGGCCTAATGTTCAGCAGAATCACGGCGTGGATGATGATGAGAAGTCATTCACGTTGAGTTTAGTTAGCAGATATATCTTTAGGTGCGATATAGTAAATATTACAAATAAAGCGAATTTTCTAATTCGTGTACACACTCTTTGATCAGGACCTATTTAGATATTTTAGAACTGGTATACAACATCCTTGCTCATTAGCATAGCATAGTCGGCCTTATAATGTTCCTGTTAGTCCTTGCTCATTGCAGATTATAAATTAAAATAAAACATTTTATAGTATAATCGGCCTTATAATGTTCCCACTGCTGGGACTCAGGTCTCCTCTCTAGGAGAGGAAATGGGCCGTAAAGCACCACGCGTGGCGGATGTCACATGTCTTCGAATTTCTGGTTTTAGTACATGCCGGTTTCCTCACGATGTTTTTCTTCACCGTTTTGAGAGCCGTTGTGATGAAATAAATTACACAAAGAAATGCGCCTACACTCGGCTATCACTGCTCATTATAAAAAAATAAATAAGTAGGTACTAATTCGAAGTTTAAAATAAATAAGAATATCAGAGGACAACTGGGCTGCGGGATAGTTCGAAAACCGCGGCCCTGGAACGGAAAAGGCATCCAAAGGACGGGTTTAGTCAGTATAAGTTTGACACTTCCTCTCACCCTACGCAGATCGCGAGAAGTTATTTGATGATTTCCCACTGTTAGGTGAAAAAGAGCGAGTGAAATAAATTCAAGATGCGAAATCGTATAGTTTTTTTATTTATCTCCGGTCCCCACAGAACTAACCTAGGTGACTGTCAGATATTGTATACTTAATTACCGACCTTATTTTTTTTGATAACCTGATGTGTCCCACTCGTATACGAAGTGCCAACTCAGCCATTCCTACAATTCATCTTCATGTGGTCCTTTATCTCGTCTCTTCCCAAGGAAGCCATCCAAAGCACCTCGCCATCTTCTCATCGGTCTTCCTCCTCTGGAACCTTCGAAATATAAATTGGTGTTCTGAATCATATTCCACATTGACCACAATTTACGATCAATGATATTTACATTAATATTATAAAGAAGTAAAGTTTGTTTTTTTGTTTGTATGTTTTTTTTTTCGTAAAAATTTCAATCCGATTGATAAAAAATTTTGACATTTTTTTCCTGAGTGACATAGGTTATATTCTATGTACGCAGGCGAAGCCGTGGGAAATAGGTAGTGGATAACAAAAACAAGACACATGGAAATAACTGTCTATGTTAACCTTACCGGCGTCGGGAGTCGCAGGCGATTCTCGACCACAATACACGCATGCTTGCAGACGGTGAGCAATGGGTAACTCGCCGTCCAGTAAGGACCAACCCTGGGTTGACTACGTAATATCCTCCACGTGCGCTTCAGAGAGATGTCTATTTTATTTATTAATCTTCATGCAACACAAAGTACAAAGGCTGACTTAATGCCTTAGGCATTCTCTACCAGATGTCAGCAAGCTTGACAGGTTCCATTAGGGCCGATGCCAGCCAGGGCTGCGGGGTTGTTCGAAAGAGTTACAGTGTTGCTCGCTTATGTCATCTGAAGGAACACAGGTTTTTTTTAAGGTCTTAAATCATCCAATGGCTTCTATCACTCTAGGACGGACCAGGAGGGCGTGTCGGACTCATACTGACTAAAACCAGCTATGTTCCTTTTTGCTCTTTGCGTTCCAAGACTATGGGTTTCCCTTTTGAAAGTAAACCCATGGCTCTAGTACGCTTCGGCCCTGCTGGGCCCCAAGGAACACTGGTGGATTTTAGTCAATAAAAGTGTGACACTCCCTCTCGCTGGGCACGTCACACACGCCAAGTCGTCGACGGCGCGTACTCTTTCACGCGCGCCTCAAGGAGTTGTCAGCAACTGTAGGGGTCCAGCAAGGTCGAAGCCTACTGGGGCCACGGGTTGTGTGAAAGTGAAACCCGGGGACCATGGGACGAAAGCAAAGAAGGAACAGGTGTGGGTTTTTAGTCAGTAAAAGTTTGACACTAGGAGGAGATATTAGATGACTTTCTCTTTAAAAAAAAACCTAATACTTGTTCAATAGGTATGTTATATACAATCTAATCACTTTTCCATCTACTGTATGTCATGCAGATTACCTACAGGATGAGTCTAACACCGCGTGGGTTCCGCCGTACATGTCGGATACTACCCCCACTTCTAGCAGGTGACGCAAAAGGGAAACTATGTCAAGGAACTGTCTACCTACATATTAGATTTACCATGCATGACACAACGCCTTACTTGGCTGAAACTTAACTTCAGTATAACTAAATATTGAATTTAATGGAGGAGACTTGCCGTAACATTTATCTTAAAAATACTACTCTGTCAAGAAAGTACCGGGAAAAGATCAATAATACACAAAATGTCTGTTATTCATCCAAATTTATTTTATCACCTTCAAAGTATGCTCCTTCAGAAACGATACACTTGCGCCAACGAATAATCCATTCATGAAAACATTTTTTAAACGCTGCTTCCGGAATTGAGTTCAGTTCTCGCCGCGAATTCTCCTTTATGTCTTCTATCGATTGAAAACGGGTGCCACGAAGTGGTAATTTGAGTTTAGGAAAAAAGTCAGCAGGAGCCATATCTGGTAAATATGGTGGTTGCTGGATGGTATTTGTTGAGTGTTTGGTCAAAAATTCGTTGATAGCCTTGTGCGAAGGCGCATTGTCGTGGTGCAAAATCCAAGAATTTTCTTTCCACAAATCTGGCCTTTTTCGTCGAATTCGCTGTCTTAAACGCCGCATAACGCTCAAATAATATTCTTTATTTACCGTTAGACCTTCCGGTAAGAATTCAGAGTGCACAACACCGCGATAGTCAAAGAAAACAGTCAACATGACTTTGACTTTTGATCGACTTTGGCGTGGTTTTTTCGGTTTCGGTTCAGTTGGAAGGCGCCACTCCGAAGCTTGTTGACTAGTTTGCATGTCAAACTCGTAAACCCACGTCTCGTCACCAGTAACAATGCGTTTCATGAATGTTGGGTCCGAACTGACTCGTTCTAGCATGTCCTCAGCGACTTTCATGCGATTGAGTTTTTGGAGAAAATTCAGATCTTTTGGGACTAGCCGAGCAGCAACATGTTTCATACCCAAATGATTAGTTAAAATGGTACGGATCGACTCGTGAGATACAGAAAGTTCGGCGGCTATCTCTCTCAGAGTTGAATGGGGATTTTCAGTCACTATTTTCTTTACTTTTGCGATGTTAACTTCAGTTGCAGACGTTGACGGCCTACCAGAGCGAGGCAAATCTTCCATCACATCTCGACCGCTTTTGAACGCTTTGAACCACACCACTCATAAGCACGAGTTTTTGATAAAGTCGATTCACCGTAAGCCTTCTGTAACATTTTCAGTGACTCCGAACACGAAATTCCATTGGCGATGCAAAATTTAAGACAAACTCTTTGTTCGATATTTTTGTCCATTATGAAATTCGCAATACACACTATATATGATATTACTAAAACCAGCACTGTATTTAATATAAATAACAGATGCAACTTAAACTCCACGCCAAAATGGAAAACAGTTGTGCCAATCTAACAACTACAAAAAACAAAAATTTGAATTTGGAACCATAAACAAATCATCCATTCCCGATACTTTTTTGGCTGAATGTATATGTACTTAGTTTATTTTTAATGTCATTCCCGTAATTTCTTTTTTATCAAGATATAAAATAATACGGCTTATAAGTAAACTAGCTGCTGCCCGCGGCTTCACTCGTGTGAACGCAGGTTTCTCCATACAAACTTTGGACCCCCGCTTCATCCCTTCAGGGAGTGAATTTTGGAAAATCCTTTCATAGTACTCACCTACGTCATAAAAGGAAGCCAAGTGCAAAATTTCATGCTTCTACTCCCAGTAGTTTCGGCTGTACGTTGATATGTCAGTCAGTCAGTTTCCTCTTTTATATATATAGATTATTAGTTGTTAGTTCCACCTAGAGAATCATATTGACAGCTAGGGCTATCCATATCAATCTGCAAGTGCCACGGGTTTTTTTTTAAAGAAACCGTGTTCGTGGAACACGAAGGACAACCGAAGGACAGAGGTGGGTTTTAGTCAGTAGGAAAAAGTCTGACACGCCATCTCGCCGAAGATATTGGTTGATTTCCTACCTTAAATAAAAAGTTAGATAGCAGAGCAGTCAAGTGACCACAGCGGCGCAAACGCAATCTTCGACCTGCCCCCCTAGCCAAGTTACGATCGTTTCGTTTGCGTCGAACGCCTCGAGTAAGCCACGCCTCCGATTCCTTTGTTCTGACGTCATCTCAACTCTCAGTCACGTGGTCAGAACAAAGGAATCGGAGACGTGGCCTACTCGAGGCGTTCTACGCAAACGAAACGATCGTAACTTTGCTAGGTAGACTGTAGTCCGAGTCCTTAAGAAACACCAAAAAAGACACAACTTTCATCATGAGATATTTGCAAAACTATCCATAATTTCCAGAAAAGAAAATTATTTAAAATTGAGTAAATCCTGCCAATAAAAAGGTCGATTTAACTGTTTGTGAGAGATCTGAATATTTTTTTTTTTCTAGAAATTATGGATAGGTTTGTAAATATCTAGCGGTGAAACTGTTGGCACATCTATTTAGGTTCTACATTATTTTTTTGCGGAATTCAGTACGGTGTATTTTTAGAAATTTTGAAAACTGCAAGTGTCTTTTTAGGTGTTTCATAAGGACTCTCCTCTTAACTGAACAAGATACACAAATTTTTAAAATTAAATTCAAAATCTTTAATCTTTATAACTAGTCATTGTTTTATTTGTAACATACATTTTCTTCTAAGAAATTTTAGCAGGCAACATTTCTCGAATGAGTTTTACTATCCTATAGCCTGTTGAATTTTGTAATCTTAACGAAATAATTGGTCAACAGAACCGGCGTCCTATCTATTTGGCGGTAGGAATCAATCTGTCTACGTCAAATATGATGATTATAAAATTATGGCTCTAAAACCTCGGAACGTTTACTGTACTTTACAAGTAGAATTGTTTTCCAAAGACCCATGGTCACCAGTCGACGATTACATGTCGATATGATCTCTAATTAAAACACAGACATAAGTGGAGGCACTTACGTTACTCATACTAAAGATGTCTAAGTAATTTTGTAGCTTGTACAGCCATCATACTTTTTTGAATTTCGTACGTGCGTAACCTTTTTTTTCATAGGGGTGTCAAACAAGCAGACCATCCTCTTAGATAAGTAGTGTTCGACGTGCCAAGAAGGTAGAACTCAAGAAGTTCATAAAGTGAAAATTATGTTTATCTATACTAGCTTCTAACACGGCTTCGCCCGTGTGAAAGTAGAAAGTTGTCTCAAAATAACACAATCCTGGGATAAAAAGTCCTATGTGCAATTCCAGGATATGGTATACATGTGTGCCAATTTTCTATAAATGTGTTAGATAGAACAAAGTTATCTTGAAGGTTTGTTTTTGGTAAATGAATTATGTTTTGTAAAAAGTCATAGAACAAAAGTTGTTGTTTATTACGTTAGTAATACAGTCCTGCAAGTTTGTTAGTGTTTTACAAATAACCCTGTATATTAGTATGATGTGATTTACCAACGGAAAAAATGAAGGAGTTTCTCAAGTCGATCCGTCGTGGTCCAACTATCCTATATTCTACAACAAAATCCATTCTAATATTGTTAATAAATACTTAGTGTGTCTGTCTATCTAAGTATTACATTTCTACACCTAAACCGCTGAAATAATTTTGATAACACTTGACATGGACTGAATTAGAACATAGGTAGCATGGATGCTTTTCATAAGTAAGTTTCCTTGAAATAATAAAACACTTTTGACGTGCAGAATCTAGTGAATAATTAATTTCGTAGTGAGATACAATTCACTTGCATTGTTTCTACAGGATTCGTCGAAATTCATTGCCTTGGTATTTCTCCAAGATTCGTCGAACTCATTGCCTTGATATTTTTCTGGTGTCTTTAATGTTAATTCGGGTTCTAAAGGGTCATAGTGGTGGTTTCTCTCATAGGTCACTAGCACAAACAATTACTTAACATAGAAGGTACGGTTGGAATAGAGGTTAAACAGTCGGCTGCTGCGCTGTGTGTCGCCGGTACGATTTCTGCATTGACCATAATATGTATGGACTACAGATAGTTATTTCGGGTCTGAGTTTCGTTCGTATTTGAGCTTATCGACATGGTTGTGAACACACCTACGATACAGTCGTGCTGAAGTTCCCAGTTTAAAAAAAACTTTGGTTACAGGTTTTAACGTGGTCAGTCATTAACTGTGAAATTGAGAATACAAAATGTGACAATGATATTTCTCAACTAGAATTAGATAAGAGAATACTAACTAAACCCTCTGACATAGCAAATGCTTTTAATAATTATTTTATATCATAGTGCTAGTCGAATAGCACTATGATATTTAATAATTTATATGTTAATGACGAGCCTAATAAAACCCTGACTATACCCAGTTCCATGTTTCTTAGCCCTATGACTTAGAACATATGTTTTATGACCTTAAAGATTTTTTTTAAATCACAAACTTTAAATTTCTGGACTTTTGTGATTATGGATAATGCTGAGAAAACTATTATATTAGTGTATTGACTTTATATTATGACATTGAATACTAATTAACTAATAATTATAGTTTGCATGCAATTGGTACAAATAGCTAAACATGTGGACTTGTAACAACTTTATACCATGTTTAAGGCAAATAAAGACTTATCTTAATTTTCTCGAAAAGGCTAGGTAGGGGCTAAGTCATACCACCGAAACTGTTCGATCTCTACGCTCCTGCCCATATTACCACGGAGCGGAGGAAATTCACGACGGGGCACCATATCGTGAATTCACTTTTCTTTTAAGGTGGGAATCATCTAAATCCCGAGGGCGACTAAAACACACTTCTGTTCCTTCTTTGCTTTCCAGGGCCCCAGGGCTATCTTTCGCACAACCCATGGCCCCAGTAGGCTTCGACCCTGCTGGCCCCTACGGTTTTGCTAACATCTCCTTGAGGCGTGCGTGGAACACTACGCGCCGTCGACGACTCGGACTTGGTCCGGACGGGGTCGGAAGGCGAGCTACCCATTGTTTTTTCCGAAAGCATCTGAAACAGGAACCTCCGCAACTGGTCATGTCTGGTGAGGGCATGCGTCAGGCGGAAAGTAAAGATGCTGTGGCGCCTCTCTTGCCACTTCTCAAAGAGGAGACCGACCGCTGCGATTGTAACCTTTCCAGCCTTTCTTCGAATCACGCCCAATAATACTTTATCAAACCCTAAAGTCAAAGTAGTAGAGTTTGCGTTCCGTTTATTTAGGAGTTTTATGCAAGATATCGGTAGGTCACGTAAAATAGATGAGGTCCCTACTTATCAAAAGTTTTCTCGGAAAAGCAGAAGTTATACGCATGCACGCCGTCGAACCTCAGACCTAGGTAACTATGTACCCAGGGCTGGATTAACCATAGCCGGCCGGATTAAGGCAAAGGTACTATGCAACTTTTTTGGTGCCAACTCATCGCTGGGCAAAAGGTTTACTTAATGCTTGAAAATATGTCCGACACAAGGTGGCGTACAAGAACCAATGCGATCAAGGCTTTATCAGAAAGAAGGGTTTGAAGAGTTTCCAGTAAGCTTTGCAGTATATTATAGATAATGAGACTCAGAAATCGAAAGCGTTTCACGAGGCTCGATATCTATTAAAGGACTTAGGAAAAAAATAAAATGCTGTGGCAATATTTTGGGGTGCCATAATGGATCGTTTCAATGGTTTTAGTATATTTACCATATTTACCAAAACCAACTATTGCATTTCGAACGGCAAACGGGAACGCTTTTAGATTGCTATCACAGAGAGAATTATTTCACGATTACAAGATGATAGCTAATAAGAAAACTGGTACCGAATACAGTGATGAAAATTAGCGACTGCTAAGAAGAAAAGGCATCACTTGAATTAAGCATAAGACGTTTGATGCTATTTCTCAAATCCCTTCATCAACTTGAAAAGAGCTGATAATGATCGTCAAACGGCTGAAAAGGGGCCCCGAGAATGGTATAGCTTAAGGGCCCTGACATGGTTAATCCGGCCCTGTGTATCCACTTGTCTAGAGTCAAGACGATATATATAGGTATATAGGTACAACATAGGTCTAAACCTATTTTTGCGTTTCTTGAACATGTAGGTACTGACTTGGTGGTTAGGTTCCACTCCACTAACAAATTATAGGAAGTAAAAAATATAAACAGGCGTCGACGCTGCGCACGCGACCTACTTTCCAAACACAGTGAATTGTCTTTTTTGTGGTTTCCGGACTCTCTATCCAGAAATACATGCATCTCATTTAAGATTAGAAAATGGAAGATTGTAGCGATTAACAAAGGAACAAGACATGTTCTAAGTACTTATTCGTTGTTATTCAAGCAGGAAGTTCAGTTACGTACCTAACACTACACTAGGTGACAAAATTCGCCAATGTGCGTGCGTTGCCATCACAGAGATAACGCTAAAAATTCATCAAAAACTCGAACCTACAATTTCGTCGAAAAACATTCTACCATTTCTACCATCTGAGACTGGGTAACGGTTGCGTCAAGTTGCACTGCTGTGTTTGAAAACCAGGAAATTGGCGCTACAATAGTGTAACAGACGCTCGAACTTGTGACGAGGAATTTGGTCTACCATGTTCCAGCGTGTAACACCATAATAAGTAGTCAAACTTTTTTTTATTACAGATAGGCTCGCGCTTGACCATTTTCTCATATGATGGTAAGCGATGATGCTGTCGACGATGGAGCACGCTTGCCTAGAATTAACCTATACACTCTTTACTTAAAGATCCTACCCTAGTTCAGATGTAGCTATCAGGAACACAGACTCACCGCAGAGATTTTCACTTCTTAGCAGCTATATGCACCAAGAATGGAATCCCAAAACGTTTTGTGTGTTGTATTGTCGGAATGGCCGCTGTGTACCGGTGGTGCAACGCCAGAAAAACGGACTTTATAGAATTTTCTGGCCATCAGAATTATTATTATTTGAGTCCGTGTAGGTCCGGGAGCAGACCGCGTGCACTTCACGTCGTATGAAAAGCAACTGTCTGATCCGGTAGTCTGTTGCAAGAGCAGATGTGGTCGGGGGATTTAGTCCGCTGTACCAAATTCAAGCTTGTGTTGATACTTTAATAAAATAGGTATCTATGTCAGTGCAGTCTTCTTCACAGTTTCTATGGCTAGGCACTCATCCTAACATGCCTTCTAATAAAGTTTAAAAAAAAGTTAATAAAGTTAGAACCAAAATTAAATCAATTCACTTTACTGTTTCACGTTTCGTTTCAAACACTGGTCAGTTAAAAATAAACATCGAGAGCACTACCTACATGGTAGACCTTACTTTAGAGGGGCTTGTGACGACCAGCTGCAAAGGCAGTACCGGATTAAAACCACCTATTTAATGCCCTTTGCAACCTATTCCTGCCCCCCTAGCCAAGTTACGATCGTTTCGTTTGGGTCGAACGCCTCGAGTAGGCCACGCCTCCGATTCCTTTGGTCTGACCACGTGATTGAGCTTTGAGATGACGTCAGAACAAAGGAATTTGAGGCGTGGCCTACTCAAGGCGTTCGACGCAAACGAAACGATCGTAATTTGGCCAGGAGGGCTGTGACTGTAGAATTATGTTTATAAAGCACATACATATCCGTATTCGTGAACGCAAGAGTCGCCACAAAGAACAGTCCTATGCGTCACGCATTCACGACCCTCACCAGGTCATCGGTCCACCTCGGCCCGACCCGGTCAACTTACCTTGCTAGCAATTTTGGTGCTGTTCCTGGTGACGAAGGATAGACCCTAACATAGTTGCGAATAAGCTAAGCATTACACGTACTTATAGTAAAATAACAAAAACAACAAAGTCCCTTACCGCATTTGTCTGTCTGTATGTTCGCTATGAACTCAAAAAGTGACTGAAAAACGAATACGAAATGAAAACGATTTGGTGATGCCCGTTATCTATGGGTATGCAGATGATAGCACAGTTATAGAAAGACACCACTTGGCAGTTATCTCTCTCTCTACTGTGACGAGACGACGAGAAACGCTTAGTCCAGACCGTAGTGGTTTCAACAACGTAAGGGTGGATACTCGCTGTTTGTCGGGTTGTCCGATAGTAGATGTGAGATGGTGGAATCAAGTCATCAAAATCACACTGGGACAGCTTTTAATGTTATACAAAGCACAGGTCCGTTCGTGTGTGGAGTACTGCAGCCACATATGGGCTGGTCCTGAAAAATGCCATCTATCAGCTTTGGACTTGGTGAAAAGGCGAGCGAAGATGCTAATCGGTAATCCAGATCTGGTTAAGTTCAATCTACAAAGCCTTGAGTACAGGCGTAGGGTAGCCAGCCTTCAGGTGTTTTGCAGGATGAATTTTGGAGAGTGTACGCGGGAATTGCACGACCTTATTCCACCATCTCATTTCTACTACCAGACAACACGACGAACGGCGAGTATACACCCTTACGTTGTTGAAACCTCTACGGTCCGGACCAGGTGTAGCCTCGTCGTTTATACCGCGTACATCGAGGGACTGGAACAATTTGCCTGCTGCGATCTTCCTGTCCAATTATAATTTAGGTGTCTTCAAGGCTAAAGTGAACAGTCTCTTATTAAAATAGTGCGTCTCACCATCAACGATTGCATCACTACTTACCATCAGGTGGGATCGCAGTCAAGCACTAGTTTATAATAATTAAAAAAACTACTGAACAAATTTTTGTGCGGTTTTCACCAACAGACAGAGTGATTTATGAAGAAAGTTAAGTGTAAAATATTTATATATAATTTATAGTAGAGAAAACCCAAACTTTTTTATAATACCACATGTCATATGAGAGATAGTGTCAGACCTTTACTGACTAAAAACCCACTCCTGTTCCTTCGTTGCCTTTCGTACCAGGGCCGAGTCTTCCTTTCAGAATCAGACCCTTGGCCCCAGTAGGCTTTGACCCTGCCCCTACAGTTGCTGACATCTCCTAGACGCCCGCGTAGAACAGTACGCGCCGTCGGCGACTTGGGCTCGGTCCGGACGGTCGGACGGCAAGCTACTTATTGATCGCCGTCCACAAGCCCGCGCCTACGGTGGCCGGAAATCGGGATCAGAAACCCGGCGGCGATTGGGGCGTGAGGACCATTGCCTCACGCGATCGGCCGCCTCCTTTGCTAGCGCTTGCCACTTCTCCTTGCTCCGGACCATGGCCTGTACCAAGGCCCGGCGCGAGAGATGACTGCCGCCGATCGGCCCACGAGGACATGGGCGGTGCTCAGCCCAGGTGGGACTTAACATATCTAAAACTAACTTCTGCCAACAGCTTCGCCCGTGTGAAAATAAATTTCTCCATACAAACTTGTACACCCCGTTTCATCCGGGGACAAATTTTAGAAGATCCTCTCTTAGTGCTCGTCTATGTAATAAAAGGAAGCCTTTAGGAAATTGACGCTTCTAATCTTAGTAGTTTCGTCTGAAAGTTCAGTCAATCAGTTAGTTTCTCATTTTATATTTATTTATACATAGCTTTATAAAAAAAAACCTATTTTCTTTTTTAGTATATATAGTTGTAGTTTATGTAGTGTATGAATAATTGTGAACGTAGATTTCCATTGAACGTTGCCATACTTTTTCGTTGCTGAATGTTGTCAGTACTGTGCAAGTATTTTTATAATAACGCCATCTATCGTTAAATATTTGAAGGTGAATCTCAAACTTACAAACTTTTAATTTTACCATTTTAACTCGATTTTGAAACACATTATGATTATAATTATGTAGCAATGCTCGACACAAAAAAACATGCCATTTCATTAATATTCAAAATTAATTTTCAAAGTCGTTAATTACTACATGCTTATGTTGGTACCTTTGTGACCGTGACAAACTTTCGTTCGTTCGTTGATGTGCAAGATAGGAAATGTGTGTTTTATTGCAAACTTTTATTTTAATTTGATCAAAAGTATATTTATCCTAATTTGCCAGTGTTTGAACTACTTACATTTTCAACTCTTTGACGAGATCAATGTTTTGAACAAACAAATCTAGCTTTCGAGACCATAGAAGAAAATGTTTTTGTGTGCTAAGTTTCATAATGGCGGCCCGTCGCGTCCCCCGCGCCTCCATTTCGATGACAGTCAAATTATGACAATGCCGATACGTAAAGTTTAGAAAATGTTGTGTATTTGTAAATAATTTAGTGAAAGTTTATGATAGACGATTACGAAAGGACTAAATATGAATCAGGATCACCATAATATGAATACGGGTGGTGGCCAGCCTCCGGGAAGTTCTGAGGTGCGGATTGTTCGTTAGTTTTTGTGCGATTTTTTTTTCTAGATGGGATAATAATTTTACTTGATTACAGCCACAGGGCCAAAGAGTTCAAGTCCCCCAGCAGCAACAACAAAATAACTTGCCTGCCACGACATCTGCAACCGATTTGCGAGTGAACTCAGCAGCAGTGAATGTTGCTTTGTCTAGTGTCGCGAAATATTGGGTGTTTACAAATTTAT
This sequence comes from Mythimna vitellina, assembly GCA_949316375.1. Classification (NCBI taxonomy): domain Eukaryota; kingdom Metazoa; phylum Arthropoda; class Insecta; order Lepidoptera; family Noctuidae; genus Mythimna; species Mythimna vitellina. The sequence goes on along the minus strand of OX438692.1, from coordinate 8,481,086 downwards.
TCCCCGGACCTATACCGCAAGTGTCTGTATACGGATTGCCCGCCGGTGCCAGGATTGAAAATGGAAAGCCTGTTCAGGTAAGTTCAGTGTATTATTACAAAAAAAGTAGTATGATTACATCTTACAAAAAATCATGTAAATAGTTAATCATTTGCTAAAGGTCAGAATGTCACTATGGCATCAGTGCATAAAAACACACCACAAAAATAATTATAATCACTTCATTGTTAAGCTGAACATATCAGTCTGCCAAGCTCAATTTATGTAAATTATCTTGTTGACTTAGTTGATTCACTGTTATTTTGGCCTCCACAAGTCCTAAGTATGCTGTAATAATAGGCACAATTGGGGTTTTTAAACAATTGATTCAACAATTCAGTGAAGGTTTTATTACATAGGCGTAATAAAAAATTGTTGTTCTTGTACAATGTAGCTATGTAATTTGCATACCTACATGAGAGAGTTATGGTTTGGAAGTCATCTTAGGGGCTCACTAATTTCCCTACACATAAGCAAATCAAGAAAATAGCCTCTATTAGCTGTTGTTTTTTTTTTTGTACAAGGCATGTTTTTACTAAATTGATAAAAACAAAACTCGTTTGAATCTGATTCTCTCACTGCAGTAGAGTGAGAGAATCAGATTCAAACAAGAGCTAATAATAAACACTTACTAAATCTAAAGTGATTTCAGGACTTGGGACAAGCTCATGCGAGTATACTTAATGGGGATCCTAATATTATACTTGGCCATCATGCGGGTCAGTCCCAAGTTACAGTGTCTGCTCCCGGTGGTCAGCAGATACCTGTCTCACAAATCATTGCCACACAATCGGGACAAACTCATGGTAAGTCTTCACATTACCAAGTATTTCATTAAATGTATGGAACTAGGAAGTATAATAATTGTCATGTATGTATGACTGACCTTCAATGAAATCAATGTGTGTCAATATTTTGATAACTCTTTTCATTGTTATCTAAATGGATAATATTATAATAGCAAATGGATTCTGAAGTAGGTCTCCAATTAAAAATTGTATATTCTTTAGTTAAAATATCTTTGTTTACTTTTATCTTTGAATTACTGCTAATTTGACCTGCTTGATCTTAGTATATTTAATCTTCTAAATTACATAGAATTTCACATGATTTTTTAAATTTTTAGATGATGAATGGTAATATTCATTGTTTAATTACTGTGTCCATTACATGAATAGCAATCATTTATTATTATCAAATTTAACTAAGTAGATTTTGTTAGTATTAATACAAAAGTTATGATTATTAATAGAGTAACATTTGTTCTAGAAGCTCTTGTGGCCCATAGTCAGCAACAGGCTGAGTTGGTGGCGGCCCAGGGCTCCGGAAACAACGCGCAGGTGTCAGTTAGTGCAGGCCAGGCCACTCACCAGCAGGTACCCAATAATCGGGTCGAGTTTGTACAACACCATAACATTGATATGGTAAATCACGTGGTAATACACTCCCTTTACTAGCGGGAATGCTAACCGTACTTTGCTGTTGTGTAGTACATAGATTATTCTATATGTTTGTAGTTTTAATTTAATGTAGGTTGTTAGAATGAGGCTATCATTATACTATTTAAGTACAACTGGGAAAATCTTGTGTCCTGGAGAATCTCTAATGACTAAAATAAAATTAATTATTCAATTATTTTTTTTTTCAAATATTATGCATGATAGTACAAGGTTCAACAAGTTGACATACCTTAAATAAAAAAGTAGCCTTTGTGAAGTCTCTAGTATAATATTAATTTATCTACCAGTCCAGTACCAGATTTCAGCATCCCTTTTTATTCATCTTATTTTCTTAGTGTAGTTCAAACTTTTGGTATGGTAACGGTACAGATATTTTGTTCCAATTAGTGTTAATGCATGTACTTACCTAAGTAAATTTTACAGCATGATAAATACAAGATATAAAAATGGGACAGTTGTAATTATTTTATACAGTTTCGTTTTCTTGTAATATTATTCAAATAACTTTCTTAACACTAGTATTTTTTTTTAACATAGATCTTTTAAAATTCTGCAAGTTTCTTCAATACAAAGTATTATAGGTGCATGTGTCTTAAACATTAAACTTGTATCTACAATTTCGATTGTTTAACAGGGACATCATTCACAACAACACTTAATGCAACAGCAACTGATGGCACAGGCACGACCAGAACACAGCAACCAACAGGTTTGTTCAAATGACATACCTACAGTCTATTCACAGTTATTTTGCCTTTGAAAACAACTCATTATGAACATTGTAACTATGTCAATTAAGATCACTGTGAACGGACTAATAAGTGTGGCTTTTCCCTAATCCACTTCCTTGTACAATAAATGCACATGTAAACTAAATATTCGTGTACTTTACGCTGCTTTATATTATCATCATACAGCAAATCAGCGAGGTAAGATCAACCAAGACTTTGTTCAATAACACACACATCAATGCACTGTGCTTCACACATAATGCTTCTCTTACACTATCATCATTATCAGCCTGTTTTTTTATCTCATACACTACAGCTATTATCATTAACTTATGTTTATTATGATTTGAATTGATACAACAGTAAGAGCCACAAAACATCTCAAAGTAAGCCAATCAAATGTCCCAATTTTAATGTGATGTTTTCCAGATGCTCTGTTTTACCAATATAATTGGTTTTGACATTACACTTGATTAAAGAGAATCTTAAACAAATATTGGGCTATCTAGAAATCTAAAATCAATTTTCTTTTGATTTTTTATTCTTTGGATTGAGACAAGTTGCTATTTTTTTTTTTCAAAGAAACATTCAAATAGATGCCACTATGTAGTAAAGCAAAAAATTACTATTTTTAACACAATGTATATCCCTAATAGATTCAACTGACTGTAAGCGAGGATGGCATTGTAACAGTGGTGGAACCGGCAGGCACAAAAATGGTTGACAAGGAGGAACTCCATGAGGCCATCAAGATGCCCAATGACCACACACTCACCGTACACCAGCTGCAACAGATTGTGGGACAACAGGTATAACTGCTGTAATGTTGTTTGTTCTCATTGAAACATATTTATCTTTGAACAAATTTTTGTGGAAATATTCTCAGGGAGTCAAAAGGGTTTGAAACCTAACTATGTCCATAAAATTGTACCTATGCAGTAATGCCTGCATTATGCAGTGTTTTCAAGAACCTGAATTGCACAATTTACTTTCTGCAAACAGTGCCATAGACATAAGTCCTGAGTTTTACCATCCAAACTAGCCAAGTGCTGCTTGTCAAGAAACTGTAAACAAGCTTTGTTTGAACCTCAACACAACCTGTCTCGACAGAGGTTGATAGTGATAGCCCAACCCTAAACTGACCTCCTTGTCCTATTAGGTTATAGACAGCGTAGTACGCATAGAGCAGGCCACTGGCGAACCAGCCAACATCTTAGTGACCCACAATCCTGACGGTACAACGTCTATCGAAGCCAGTGCCGCCGACCCTCTGATTGTCAAGGATGAGAAGAGTGCTAACAAAATAGAAACCGCACAGTTTGCTATACCTGCTGAGATAAAGGATATAAAGGGAATTGACTTGAAGGTAAGGTTCTTAGTAACCATTTGTAGTGAAAGGCATAAGGGAAGAAACCAATCAGATCATTGCAAATCCACTTTTTATCTCTGTTAAATTATTTGATTGGTCCATTCCTGCATGTCTCTTCTATGATTCAGTAGAAAATGTAAAGAGAAGATAACTTTTTTAATTATTGATAGGCTTGCATTTGAACACTACTATACTACCCTAATGGTAAGCGACGTTGTGGTCGATGAAGGAGCACGCGTGCATGGAAATAACCTATTCACTCTTAAATTATTTCCGCAAAAGAGTTCCATCATCGAATCACCAGACGTGCGGCGATGCACCACCGATACATGATGGAAAACCCACCCATATGCACTAAACGTTTCAGTTCAGTTGGAGTATAGTTTCCGCACTTAGTTGTAAGCGGCCCATCGTGCATGGGTTATGGCGGCCAAAACCTTTCTTCCAACCAGCCCACCTATCTCCAAAAACTGATTAGGTCTCTCAGGTTTTTCATGGCGTCTGTATGGTAGTTTGGGGATCCTAAGGTTCCTGTGAATACAGATGACTGAATTCTCTGCCGGCGTCTGTTTCCTGTTAGCTTGAACCTAGAAGTATTTAAGTCAGGAGTGATTAGGTTACTTCTAGGGAAGTGTGTTCCATCGTCAACCAAATCATCTCTTACCATCAAAGTAAGATAGTAGTCAAGCGCGAGCCTATCAATAATAAAAAAAAAAAACTTAATGGAGATTGTAGCCCTTGGTTGTAGCTATCAGGAAGCACAAACTTCAGCAGGGAATTCCACTTCTTGCTGTACACATAATGACGGTTTGGCCAAAACGTTTTGTGTTTATTGTGAGTTGTTTGCCTACCATGTACCAGTGGTGCATCGCCGTATATCGAATGGTCCAATAATGGAATGGATTTCGCGGAATTAAATTGTGCAATTCCGACGCACACTCCCTTAAAAAACCAACAGGTTAGCAAGTCGGCATCGATGTTCAAGACCTTAAAGTTTTGACTTTCATTGCCAATGTAGATCATCGCATCTTAGCTCGTTTCTCAATTGACATAAATGCTTAAGCTGCTATAAAGCAGATCCATCCCAAACATGAGAACAATACTCCGCAGTATATGTGCTGGGCCAGACTGACAGTGCGGTGCGGGAAGCGACACGGGTGCTGGAACGCACGCGATATGCGTGGCCAGACTGGCGGCATGGTGCGGGGAGCGGTAGTTGCCATAGCATGGCTCGTAATACGGAAATTTTGTGATCCCCGCTCTGGTTTCTGCTCACCGCACACGCACTCATTCACTGCGTCCACTTGTATGAACGAGCTATTACTTGAGTTTCCCGCGTCATGTAGCCCGCGCCGCTTCCCGCGCTCACGTGCCCACTATGGACTTTCCAAAGAAATCCTTAAGTTTGAGTTTGCCGCGCCACGCCCGCATTTGCAGTCTTGCCGAACACTTGTGGCACGAATCAAAGGGTTTCGGCGCGAATGTCCTTCGTCTATCCACACGTCTGACGACGCGTCAGTTTGATCGGAGTTACTATTGAGAGAGCACGCTTGCTTCTACAGTTTAATACTTGTACCTAATTTGCGCAGGTTTCATAAAAACGCTTGAAATAGCTATCAATATGAACACTAAGGAAACTTTAAGTTTCATGAGCTATATCAAATTGTGGAACCCAAAAAATAAATACCACAAAAATATAAAATTTGTAAGTTTACTACTATAAAATATATAATATTTATAAAAGTACTCAATAAATAAAAAGCTGCGGCAGCTACGGGCTCAATATCGATTTTGTGAAACGTTACGTGCGAGTTGCATTTGTCGAAAATGAGTATAGACTGATGGACCTACAGACCGCAGAACCGTCCACACGGCTTGTGAGACGTGTAGGCTTTATATTTGCGCAGGTTTCATAAAAACGCTTGAAATAGCTATCAATATGAACACTAAGGAAACTTTAAGTTTCATGAGCTATATCAAATTGTGGAACCCAAAAAATAAATACCACAAAAATATAAAATTTGTAAGTTTACTACTATAAAATATATAATATTTATAAAAGTACTCAATAAATAAAAAGCTGCGGCAGCTACGGGCTCAATATCGATTTTGTGAAACGTTACGTGCGAGTTGCATTTGTCGAAAATGAGTATAGACTGATGGACCTACAGACCGCAGAACCGTCCACACGGCTTGTGAGACGTGTAGGCTTTATATTTGCGCAGGTTTCATAAAAACGCTTGAAATAGCTATCAACATGAACACTAAGGAAACTTTAAGTTTCATGAGCTATATCAAATTGTGGAACCCAAAAAATAAATACCACAAAAATATAAAATTTGTAAGTTTACTACTATAAAATATATAATATTTATAAAAGTACTCAATAAATAAAAAGCTGCGGCAGCTACGGGCTCAATATCGATTTTGTGAAACGTTACGTGCGAGTTGCATTTGTCGAAAATGAGTATAGACTGATGGACCTACAGACCGCAGAACCGTCCACACGGCTTGTGAGACGTGTAGGCTTTATATTTGCGCAGGTTTCATAAAAACGCTTGAAATAGCTATCAATATGAACACTAAGGAAACTTTAAGTTTCATGAGCTATATCAAATTGTGGAACCCAAAAAATAAATACCACAAAAATATAAAATTTGTAAGTTTACTACTATAAAATATATAATATTTATAAAAGTACTCAATAAATAAAAAGCTGCGGCAGCTACGGGCTCAATATCGATTTTGTGAAACGTTACGTGCGAGTTGCATTTGTCGAAAATGAGTATAGACTGATAGACCTACAGACCGCAGAACCGTCCACACGGCTTGTGAGACGTGTAGGCTTTATATTTGCGCTTGATAAAGATATAGCAACTGATCCGAACTGAAGTACCGTCTCACCTTTGCTAGGATTCCCAATTTTTTTGCAGCCAGTTGAGCCTTTGCCTCGATGTACTTGCCTATAAGCCGAAATTGAGGATGGATGTCAAATAACCTCAAGATCTTAAGATGGTCGGTTATCGCTACGGTTACACTACGGAAAGATGGAGGGGAGTGCAATTAGTTCCGCTTAACTGAAAAAATGAATAAAATAAAACGATGCATTGTATGATTGACCAACTTTGGCGCCACTAACAAATTGGATCCTAGTTATCTTAAACGTTTATTCAGAGTAACTGAAAGAATCCTACAGCTTTAATTTATTGATAAAGCCAAAATTTTGAAGCAAGGTTGTCGTAAATTTTGAAATTTGCCGTCGGTATACGAAGGTTTCAAAATTAGTTATTAAATACAACGGGTGAGGGCTAATGCGTTGACGTCACATTTCAACATACGCAGTGTTGATTTTTCGGAACCATTTTTGGGTCGTGGTGGTTGATGAGCGTTTTTTTTTTAATCCGTAGCGTCGAAAGTGTATGATATGGCCCTTAACGCTTCAAACACAATTTCGATTCAACATCGAAAATCGTAAAAGCTGTCTTGTACCAGTAAATAAAAACCGAAAGAGCGTTCATTATTAACCACTATAAAGTAAAAAGTTTTACAGTCGTCATCCACTTTTTAACCAACTTCAAATAAAGGAGGAGGTTCTCAATTCAGTTGTATTTTTTTTTTCTTCCACTAAAAGGATACGCTTCCAGATTGGTTCCATTGTTTTCAAAATCTATTTCTGATGATGGAATCTATGAGGAATCGCGGGAACTCCTCAAATATTATAGGCAACCATATGGTGACTTTGGTATTTTTATAAAGAACTCATTTGATGTAGTGGAACTGGTGAAGAATACCAGAAATGACCGACGGAATTTCACGCTCACATAGATATCATAGTAAAGATAGATAAGGAACTATGACAATACAAGTAAATAAATGGTTCTGAATAGTATTTTTGAAAAAGGTATCATCGAAGTTATCTGGTGATGATGATGGAGCTGGAAGGTATGCACCGGAACTCCGTAATTAATCAATGTCCTACTAGCCGTGTTTGGGCTTATTAGAATTGTTATGAGGTACATATTGGCTATATGGTACTATCGAACTGATCTGATGATGAAAGTGGAAGGTAGACTTGGGAACTACTTAATAAAACAATGTATGCGAGCAGTGTTTGGGTTAGTTGGAATTGTCATGTGAAATAAGTACTCTGGCTATAAGTGTATCACAACTCTAATTTCGGAAGTCGGTGTTAAATAACAAAAAAAAAAAATACCAGAAACACAGACTTCCGAAATTAGAGTTATTTTGAACGTTTTGGTTTGTTTTTTTTTTTTTTGTTAAGTCAGTTATTTTTTTTTTTAAGTTTTTTGTTTAACCTCAAAAAGAGGCGTGTTGTCGCCTCTCTCTGTAATGAATCTGATTTAATATCATCAATATCGACTACTAAATATTGTGTTTAAACACTGTACCCAGTTACAATTCATTCCAAATATGTCATAATTTTGGGTGAAATTTCTATCAACACAGAGTGTAGGAGCCATGGGTATGGAAGGTGCAGTAGTGAAGATATCAGCTGGCGCGTCAGAACACGACCTCCACGCGATGTACAAAGTCAATGTAGAAGATTTGTCACAACTCCTCGCCTATCATGAAGTCTTTGGAAAATTAAACTCTGAAGGGCAGCAGCTACAGGCTAAGGTAAGATTAGCAAAATGCCGCAGCAACTAAGTCTCCATTTAGATTACGTTAGAATTAAAGTCATCCCATTTCATTCAATAGCGCGTGCCGAACAGTGTAATTGTAGATTGCGAGCAGGGCCGATGCCCCTTACTAAGGCCACGGCGAATTTCTGAAAAATAAACCTATGGTCCTAGAACGCAAAGGGCAACTGAAGGACACAGGTGTACCTTCAGTCAGAAAGTCTGACACGCGTCTGCGCTCCTCCACCTTAGAGCGAGAATGTCGTTGGATATCACACCTAAAAAAAACTATGTGAATAGAAGTCAAATTATTTATGGTTAAAATATGAACGGCCGTTGTTTATATTTTGCGGGTTTGCAATTGTCAATGTTATTAGTTAATCAGTTTTGAATTAAACCATCACGATAAATAATATTGATGACAAGATTTATTTAATAATATAATAATGGCTTTATTTTTCTAAATACTACAAATATTTTATTAGTTTACCTATTTGAGTGAGTCAAGCCCAATAAAATTAAAATAATTTTCACTAATAAAATTGGCACACATTTTATTAGATCCTAAAATACTTTGAATAACAAAAATATTATACTTCTTTTAGGTAATAAGTGAAGTGGAAGTCGAAGTTGAAGCCGGTACCAGTGCAGCTATGTCAGAAGCCGAATCCTCACCCGGCCACCACTCATGTGATATTTGCGGGAAAATATTCCAGTTCCGATACCAACTTATTGTTCATAGGTATTGAAATTGTAAAATGAACATACTTAATTAATCTTATTCGCGTTTTCAGCATCATCAGTGATTTAATGTGTGAAATATTTTTGCGTGCAGGCGTTATCACGGTGAAAGTAAACCATTTACGTGTCAAGTTTGCGGTTCCGCATTTGCAAATCCTGTCGAATTGTCCAGACATGGAAAGTGCCATCTTGGTAAGAAAAACTCACCTTACTCAACATATCAACGGCGAAATGCCAATAACTCTGTCGAAGTCAAAAATTTCCTGTCTCGAAAACGTTAGAAGGTAATACTATAAAATGATATGTTACATTAGTTAGGTGTTTCCAAAATTCACTCTGATGCAGTTGCAACTAAATATCCACTTAGGAGATTTCACTAAAACATGCGGAAACACACATTTACATTATAAGCACTAAAAAAGTAAATTTCCCGAAAAAGTCAGTTATAAGGTATTGGCACTTCACCATCGATATTATATTGTGTAGTGTTGCTGCAACCTAAATTCTTTGTATTTGTTTAGCTGGCGACCCAAACGAAAGGCACGCTAAGAGGATGGCTCAAGATAAACCATATGCATGCACGACTTGCCACAAAACTTTCTCCCGCAAAGAACATTTGGATAATCACGTTCGAAGTCACACTGGGGAAACTCCTTACAGGTAAACATTTGATCTGTTAGTAAAGTACTTAGCCTGCACTCAAATCAGGTCATCTGGACAGCTTAACAGTATGCGTAAAACATGTTAGTAGTAGTCATAATAATTGTGATAATTGGCGCTTAGTATTTTGCGTACATAGTCAACTCAAATCGATACCAGTTATTTTGTATGTCGCTATAATACGCTAAGGATGTTCTTTTTTCAAACAATTGCTTGTCTTCTTGTAAATAACGTAAATATCATATTTATGCTTTTTATGAGTTTCTCAATATTCTTTTTACGTTTATTAGTATACACCGTGTCTCAGACATACGTCGCATAAATGTGTAACATTAAATACAATTCAAAAAACACTGACGATAAATTCCAACACTGAGGGTTTCAAAATCATGTAGGTACTCGATTCATGGTATATACTCCGCGCTTGTGCGTCTGAGACACACCTTATTTGCATGAAAGAATGGACTAAACACGTCTCTGTAACACTTTTTTGTACTAATGAGTTGTCGGTAAAAAAGAGCATCCCTTATGCATTGGTATGCATCGAATACATGAATGTATGTGCGGTTGATTCTTTTTTTTATTACAAAATGTATTCCATATGTAGAATAAAGACGACATAATAAACTGAATCTATCGAACACAGATGCGAATTCTGCGCAAAGACTTTCACCCGCAAAGAGCACATGGTCAACCATGTACGAAAACATACGGGCGAAACTCCGCACCGATGTGACATCTGCAAAAAGAGTTTCACGAGGAAAGAGCACTTCATGAACCATGTTATGTGGCACACAGGTACGTTAAACACTTAAAAACTTAGTTCGATAAACAGTTGTATCGATTTTCAAACTGATATGGAATTCCGTAAATATTCTATTGACATTTTAAATGCTGATAACGTTTGTACGTGTTTTTACGACCATATGCGATGAGGCGACAAGTTGGGCGTTTTACCGTTGAATAGTTAACGCAAGAACTATTTATTAGAGTATTTTATGTTGATCAGGCAATAGTCAGACCCCATTACAGTAGCTATTGTTAAAACTTTTATCGTTTTTATAAATAGTCTATATTGCTTTGAAATTATGGTAATAAATATAATTTGAATTTATTTTGTCTACACATGTACAAAATCCTATTACTTAACAATATTAGAAGGGTGTAAAAGGTTCAAATTTAATAAACCATTACCTACCCATAAAAAATAAAAAGGGCATGACTTTTAAAAGGGGCTAAAGTAATTACTGTTAGTGAAATCTGGAGGGCCCGTTTTACATGGTACCTTATCTACTGTACAAAGAACTAACCATTGTTTAAAAAAATGCTGGAATATTTATTATTTTTAAGATCTTCACACACTATCCCGGTCCGTTAGCAGACCGTAACCGCATCGACAAATGAAAAATACATAGTTTGTAAGAATTATTTTCGCGAAAGTATAGCGACTACACGATCGACTTTCAAGATCTTCTCTACAATGGCGAAATACGGTTGGTACATAACGTGCAGTTTCTAGACACAACTATACTAGGCTCGCAAATTGTGTACCATAGCTCGCAGTTTACGACATACGGTGTTCGGGAACCCCGTCTTCAATTCTGGTACTGTACTAGGCGCGTTTTGGCCGGGTACAAACTCTTAGAACTTCCGACTGTGACGACCGGCTTACGATCCGTACACGGAAACGGGATAGTGGGTGGAGACTTTGAAACAAAATGTTTTCATGATGTTTGTAATAACTTCGGAATTTTTAGTTTGTAACATGATTTGTTTTCTTTGTACGGAATAACCAAGCCTGCACCAGAACCATGGGCTGATCCAGGGGTGCAGAAAGTAGAATAATGATTGAATGATTCAACTATCTATCCAACACTTTGATGTTTAACTGTGTAACTAATTCAATATTGACTAATACAATCTCCCTTATATTCCACCAAACTAAGCTTGTTACTAACACTAAATCGGGAGATTATTTTTTGTTTTCAAACTAAAGAGACAAACTAAATGTTTCGAGCAATATAGTTGCATCATTGAATGATAACATTTTATTTTCTGCTCCACCCAAATAGGTGAGACGCCGCACCATTGTACAATATGCGGCAAGAAGTATACTAGGAAGGAGCATTTAGTGAACCATATGCGATCTCACACGAACGATACTCCGTTCCGATGTGAACTATGCGGCAAATCGTTTACGAGAAAGGAACACTTCACCAATCACATACTGTGGCATACGGGTTAGTATCGATTTTATGAAGCCGCCAGTTAAACAGGTACTGTTCTTAAGTAGTTTCCTGTGATGTTGACTGTACGATCCTGTGGACTGCTCCTGGTGTCAAGGCTTGGAAGTTTCAAATTATTTTACCCTAATTTTCTAATTCATTTTTATATGTTACTAACAAAATATCTCGAAGAAGTCTGTTTTGTATAACTAAGTTTGTGTGTATGTATAATTAATAATAATAGATGCTATAAAGTCTATTTGTGTTGAGAAAATAGTGACTCTTCAATGCAACTACAAAGTAATGGTGTATTGATGGGGTAAAAATTAAACTATTAATATTAAACAAATAATTACACAGTATTTTTAATTATGAATATTCAGCAGGTAATTATTTTAAAATTTTATCATAATCGACATAATTTTCACTTTTATTTTTATAAATGGGTGAGGTCTTCTTTTTAAAATTGATGAATGCGCGTTCATATTCTAAAGAGCTTACTTCAACTAGTCGAATGTAAACAATGATTTCTAATTTACTACGCTCTAATTGGTCAAGGGGCGTGGCTAAGCTGAGTGACAATGACGACTCACTATTTTCTAATGTGAATACACTATTAGACATTGAAGAACTTTACAAAATAAAGATTCAGTATTAAAAGTCTCTTCACTGTATTAATCGTATTACACACAGCGTATTACTTTATGAGCTACTTCCAAATACTTCCTTGTGATATAGTGTTAATATCAGATCTTTCAAATTGTCTAATAGTAACCGTCATTTATTCATAAACAAATATGATATAATAATGATAATGAATTTACACACCAATAAATTACAGTTGTACAATACAATAATTAAAATACAGAAACCTAAGTACAGATACCGGCACGAATCTTTAGCGCTCGGCGAAAGAGTGAGGATCATTTTTTCCATCGTACACATCGGCGTGCCAACCACTTTACAAGGATTGCACTCTCCGCCCTCGCGTCTTACTTCATACCACTAATGAGTGCCGGTATCTGTACTTAGGATTGTAAATTGGGCAATGTAAACCCAACATATACAAATTCACTTAATACTCACCAATATTCTTTCACTATTACAGGAGAAACTCCTCACCGTTGCGACTTCTGTTCAAAGACGTTCACTCGCAAGGAGCATCTTCTGAACCACGTTCGTCAGCACACGGGCGAGTCTCCTCACCGCTGCAACTTCTGCAGCAAATCATTCACAAGGCGAGAACACCTCGTCAACCACGTGCGACAACACACAGGGGAGACACCCTTCCAGTGCGGATACTGTCCTAAAGCGTTCACGAGGAAGGATCATCTTGGTAATAAGACTTATTTTGAAGAACTTTTGAAATGAAAACTTGCAATATTATTAACCTTTTAATCGCCCGGATTGGTCGGACGAATCTTTTCGCGTCCTATTCGCTAAGGTCGTGTGTCCTAGTCACAAGACTTGATACTCCATCTCGTTTAGCTCTTCAATCCCCAAAGATGACAGAAGAGCTGACGAGATGCAGTATATTTTGGTCATGGATGTGCAATCCTGGTGGAATAAACCCGAAAGTATTTGTCGGATATATCTGACGTAGGCAGTTAAAAGGTTAATGTATAGTTTCAAATGTCGACTCTTTTCACCCTCAGTTGCTTTTTTTTTATTTTTTATTATTCATTAATTTAAATACTATCATCATTCTGCCGCAAAAATAGGTTGATGTTATCAGTGATGTAAAGCTTCATCTCCTTTTCACGCTGGAATCTTGATTTCATCGTAATAATACGGCAGACCATATTTTAGTAAAGCACAAAACATTGTAATAGATAAAAAAATTGTCATCTTCAGAAACATTCTTATCGCTTAGTAAGCTACATAACTTCAATGCTAAAACATGTTATCCTACAACATTTTAGTGAACCACGTCCGTCAGCATACAGGCGAATCCCCGCACAAGTGTTCGTACTGCACAAAGTCCTTCACTCGCAAAGAGCACTTGACGAATCATGTACGACAACATACAGGCGAGTCCCCGCATCGATGTACTTTCTGCGCCAAGTCCTTCACCAGGAAGGAACACCTTACCAACCACGTCAGGTACGATGTCTGCGGTAATTTTAAAGTGTACTTTGTGACTAGAGTATCGTAAGTCATTCAGAATTATACGGTCGAATAAATTTTGTAAAACAAAATAAAAGAGTCCAACCAGTGCGCGATACGCGCTCATTATTACAAAGACTATAAGGCTTAAAAAACCGAGATAACAGCACGGCGGGATAGTTGCGAGCAAGTTCTTTTAACGTCCAAATATTCATGCGATACTTTATATAAAGTTTAAACTGCTCGCAGCCGTCCTGCCGTGATATTGTAGTGTTTTGAGTCTAATAGTAAGTTTTGTAATAAACTGTCTTACTTTTACCTTAATAAGTCATATACTCTTGATGCAAAGTACTTTTGGTGTTTTTATTATTCATATTATGCGAATTTCGTTATTTCTTTTTAACTAAATATTATGTCGTAGTTAATTAACGTACAATGCTGTGCTACAGTCTACTGCCAATGTTGCCACAGTAAGCAGTATATAGACCGTCTCTCGTAGATTGATTACCCCCACCCGCCTTAGACGCATGTCTCTTTAACTTAGTCGCATGAAAATAGTATGAATCTTTTTTCTAATAATATAAAAAAGGTAAGACCTTCAAGATTTATGTTTTTATAAATCATACCACTACCAACCTTACAATTCTGTAACTCGAAACTAGAGTAATCTCAGACGGCATTTGTGTGAGGTTTCCCTCATATTATGTAGCACAGCATTGTGCATTCCGATTTGGGTTGTACAGGTGTATGTTATTCTGTCCGTTCCCTTCCTCCTGTGGTAGCGCCGGCGGTAGTCATAATTGGCATGTTGTTAATAATGTTATGGAATCGGAATGTACTCTGTTGCGCAGACAGCACACGGGAGAAACGCCACACAAGTGCACGTACTGCCCGCGGGCCTTCGCGCGCAAGGAGCACCTCAACAACCACATCCGCCAGCACACCGGCGTCACGCCGCACGCCTGCTCATACTGCAGTAAAAGCTTCACCAGGAAGGAACATCTCGTTAACCATATTCGGTATGTTTACAGATAATACTTTTTTTTGCAAAGCTAGAGGACCAGCAACGTGAACTAAGGGGACTTCCTTGACTACCAAAAGACTCAGTTTCAACAATTCTTGTTCATCGCGACGCTGTTGAATGTTTTAATTATTTTCTTTTTTTATTTTATTTTTTTGAAACGGTCACTACTTCGGAGTGCGGCTTTTGAGCTGCGAACGCTTGAACGAAGTCTGTCTGCAAATAACCCTTCTGGATTTCGTTTCAAATTATTCAAGGCTGGCGATAAATCATATTATGTATGCCGTGCCGATCTGAATACCGCAAGAAAAAAAAAATAAGTAACATAACACGAAAGTTTTTAACAATAATAATTAAATATTGCGATTTAAACAAGGACGAAACAAATAAAACAGCATCCGTGGATTTAATACACACGTTGTTTGCAGGCAACACACGGGCGAGACTCCGTTCAAGTGTACGTTCTGTTCAAAGTCGTTCTCTCGTAAGGAGCATCTCACGAACCACGTGAACCTTCACACAGGAGCAACGCCTCACAAATGTCCCTTCTGCACAAAAACATTTTCCAGGAAAGAACATTTGACCAACCACGTCAGGTATGTATTTTCAATTTATTGTTTATCTTCGAGAGGTTTACTTAGAATTCGAAAAATTGAAAGATTTTCTGTCGCTCCAGTTAACTCCAGTACAACTTTACTGCAGTGACCGAACAGCGAAGTCGTCAACAGCACATACATCACTTGATTTAGAATCCCTTAGTTGCTTTATTTTTCATGCGCAGCATTGGATGGTTAATGTTTTAGTTTATGAGTGTTGTGAACATAGGAAACTTAGGCAATATCTCTACGAACGAGAGAATCGCTGCGACTGTCAAGCCATGTTATCAAATTATCACCATGTGGAGATTAGTTCAGTTTTTATTTAATTTGATGCCACTACTGGACTATCGTTACGATCCTCTCACCCGTGAAGACGGAAATAATAATAAATAAACTTATGAATATTTTTTTTCTGCTAATCATTAGGATTCACACGGGAGAGTCTCCGCACCGGTGCGACTTTTGCCAGAAGACGTTTACTCGCAAGGAGCATTTGACGAATCATCTGAAGCAGCACACCGGCGATACCGCACACGTCTGCAAGGTGTGCAATAAGCACTTCACCAGGAAAGAGCATCTTGTCACGCACATGAGGTTAGTAACCCTATCTTTTTTACCATTCAACAACAAGTAAGTGAATTGGAGTACCAACTTACTTGACTTGCCAGGAAATAACCAGGCAAAGATGTTTATTCAACAGTTGCATGATAACAGATTGATTGACTTCTTCAAAGTGCCTGTACACTAAACTTTTGAACTGTCAAAGTTGGTCTGTCAAAAAGATGAAGCTGGAGTCCGCTCACGTTAACTCGGTGCGTCGCTCTAGCTATTTTGCAGCGGAAAATTATTATTTTCTCGAAAAAAAATTATTTAGGAGATATTGGTACTTCACTGTCGATATACACCTATAAATATAGAAATCTTCTAATTTATAACTATTACTAAGAAAACTCCCATTGTTCTTTTTGTTACATATCGGAAACCGTCGAAACTAGAGTACACCGCAGACTTCCCCCTTTTTATGTTAAGATCTTATAGTCCATCCTAAGGTTGTCTGGTAGATATCGCTGTTAGCGATAAGATCGCCATTGTACCCATAGATTAAGTAAGTTTAAAAGTTTTTGTTACTATTTTGGTGTACAATAGTCAAAAGTCAAGTCAAAGTCAAAGATTTTTATTTCACATAGGCCTACATGGGCACTTATAAAACGTCAGAAGCTAGTGCACGGTTCCAAATTGGTCGTTTCCTATGGTTACTCTTTTAAAAAAGAATTTGTTGATACAATATTTTCTGTTTACAATATATTGGATTTATTATGTAAGGACAGTGTAGACTGGTCAATAAAGTACAATAAAAATAATCATAATAAAAAGGAACCTAAGAATTCGCGGAGTCTACAGTGTTCTCACATTCACATTATAAAAAAGAGGCTATATAAAGTTTTATTCTATTATAATTAATAGTTTTCGAACATACAAGTATATAATGTATTAATAACATATTGAACTTCTTTAGAACAGAATAGAGTATTCAACTCATTTTTTAAGTGTCTCAATTAGATTCTAGTGCTATTAGCACTACTACTAAAAAAAAACCAAAAACTTTTTAAAGCCACTTAGTACCCTAAAAATGCATTTAAAATTTACATTTTTAAGTTTTGCGCGTGTGTGACGCTGACACCATATTTACTCTGTGGTCGTGACGTCATTTGACTGTGTAAACAATTGCGCTGATGGTCACTCAGTGTGATAGATAATTTATGGCCTAAACAACTTAATCGTAATTTACTTAAGAGTTCTGATTATAAGAACTACTACTGAGAAGCTACATTAACTCTGCGAAGCAAAAATATGTCTTAATATAAATCTAACGAAATTTTTATAACTTTTCCAGGGCGCACAGTTGTGGCGAGCGTCCATTCAGTTGCGGCGAGTGCGGTAAATCTTTCCCGTTAAAAGGCAACCTACTGTTCCATGAACGATCGCACAACAAGAACAATGCCAATGCTGCTAATAAGCCGTACCGATGCGAAGTCTGCTCTAAAGAGTTCCTCTGCAAAGGTATGTGTTAACCTCTTTTATTTTTAATTTGCTGAAGTCAGTCCGTGGATGGGTCACCCATTACATAGCGACACCTCTCCGAGCCTCGGAAAACAGTTTAAGCTGTTGGGCCTAGTAATCATTTGGTATATATTTGACGGTCGTTACGAGCACTCAGAAATCAGACAATCGACGTCATTCTTGCTAACTCAGTGACCTACGTAGGCGGTTCAAGACAAACTCGAAGCGGCGCGAATAGAACGAATAAATGATGTTCTATTACGGTGGCCTACGTGACCAACCGCACGTGGGGTGGCGACGAACGAAGCGAAGCATTAGTTGTTTTGATGTTTTCACGCGAACTTGTGGGGCTTGGTTTAAAAAAATGCGGTTGAAGCGGCGACTTCGCCTGCACGTAGAATAAAGCCGCCACGTCGCATTTAATTTGCGTAAACCGCATAGGATCGCTTCGCATTCGCGTTTAAATCGCCTTCGTAAGCATATGGGAATTCGTATTACTTTTGTTATAAGGTTGTGCAGGTCATATACCAATGGGCAGTTGCCACATGTAAAATATCCAGGTGCATCTGGTTAAATTGGAAATCGTCCCCAAGTTATTGGAAAAATAACTAGTTAGATTTATTTTACTATATTCATAGAGGATATATTTTCCAAACTAGTGTGAAAAAGTGCTTGTGCTCGCCCCCACCTGGATAGTATTTATTGTATCAGGCTGGGCGCTAAGTCACCGCGAGAATTCCGCCGCGGACAATGACAAACTTTCTCCACTTGTATCAAAATGTAGTATTCATGATCTCATGTTAAATAAACCTCAATTTCAGGCCATTTGGTGTCACATCGGCGCACACACGCGGAGTGGGCGGAAGGTGCCGCAACCGGCGAGGCGCCCGCTGAAACTGAAGACTGTACTGACAATAAGTGTATCAAAGTTGAGCCCGAACGAACTGAAAGGAAACATGAAGTCAGGTTTGTATATTTTTATACAGGGACAAGATTCAAAATATACGAAGACTATGATGAGATGAGAGATGATAGTTTGAGGACCAATAATACTTATGATAAACGAAAATATACCTAACATAGTTTATTGTTTTGTAGGACGTCAGTCGAAACGAGACCAGCCGAAAATAATGTCGCACAAAGTCAACCAAACACAGCTACAGTTATGATAACTAATAATCAAGTAAGTTTTGCACCTGAATAACATGACTTCAGCATTTTCCACAGGATTTAAATAAAACATTTTTTTGCTAAATACTGAATGTAGCAATTGAACAACATGTAGGAGCTTGTACTGAATGTGTGATTTATATTTATTTGCAGCAAGTACGGCCGGCGAATGTGAGCGCAGTGGGCGCGGTGAGCGGCGTGAGCGCGGTGAGCGGCGGCGCGGGCGTGGCGGCCACGTTCGGCCACAGTGTGGCCGCGCAGCACCACGCCGGCGCCAACATCGCGCACCACCCCGTCACCGTCAACTACTAGCATACGGCCCTCTCTCTGCCCACGCTCGAGGAAGCCACGCAGCAATGTCTCTGACACAGTTAACCCTGAACGACCCTCGTTAACCAGAGATACAAAGGACAGTGAGAGCCCAAAGACTAAATGAACTGACAGTGATTACTGGACTAAAGTTGTTGATCAACCATTATGTAAAAACCAAATTAAATTCGTTTGTTTTTTCCATAACATGTAGGTATTCTGGTGCATAATCATCAATATCCATTTAAAAGTTTCATAGTGATAGAAGAGTCTTTCAGATACCAAGAGTTTAGACTTGAGTATATTTATTATGTCCATTGCTGATATCAAAATAGAAATGATTTATATATATTTTTGTATATAAAACTAGAACCATGTAAATTAATGTTGTTTATTCATACTTCTCAGTTACTAACTAAATAATGTATACAGCCATGTTTTAATAGAGTTGAAGTATTTTTGAATGTCACTTGTTATTTCAATCAACATAGTTCAACATTATTTATTAGAATAAACTTTTATTTTTATTAAATTTCCGTGATTAGTCATGGGCAATTTTATTGTATTTTCAGTCAGTACTTTTATATCACAACTGATGCACATCTTAATTAATTTTAGTCAATTAGGTTTTAGTGGTTACCAGCATGTTTTTTTTTACAATAAAAATGCACATAACCATATTGCTTTTTGTAAAAATGCATTGTCTATTATGTCTTTTTCATCGTGGATTTAAAAATTACTATTAACTTACAAGTTATAAAAATAGTAACATTCCTTCTTGATTGATTATACCACAATGTGTATAAAACATGTGCTGCTAAGAAAATACTTTCCAAAACTAACTTGATAGAGCTATATTTGATTTTCCTAATTTTATTGTGGGACTCGTTTTTTAGCGGGATTGATATGAAATCTCATTATTTTTATGAATCGAAATATATTTATTAATCATGATAAAATGAGTTACTTGAATAGGGACCAGAGATCAAGGCGAGAGTATAAATTAAAATAAAATGCTGACCCTCTTGCGGCTTCCCAAGATTTTATGTAAACTTCCTGGTTATTATGAACCAATTAAAACTTATTTTTTGGGCAATCGTTTCTGATGAAATATAATTATGTCGAATGTTAAAATATGACTTGTGTCCAGCGCTTAGATCATTAATATTCTTTGCCATGTATGTACAGTACAAGTGTGATAAATCTGTTATAACTTTTTTTAAAGAATGTATAGGGGTAATATGGTGATTGTATTGCTTAGCTTAGAGAAACGACGAGCATGTGAAGTGGTGTTATAATCACTTCCGTGGTTCTTGTAAACATGCTGCTTGTAATAAAATATTATAATATAGTCTGTATTTACGTGTACATAGATAGTTTTAATTACATAGTTGTATTCTGTAGCAAAATTAAGACTACTAAAAATATCATTTATGTTAATATTTGGCTGGATTGATAACTGTTATCTTATGGAAAGCTGGGAATATACGATTCAGAATCGTATTGTAGAAACATTTTTCTTTATAAGGTGCGATGACTCATTGAGATAATTTATATCACAGCCAAAGGGTAACTTATCTTCAATGGTGCCACGCTAATTTATATTTCATGGGAAATCTAATTCCTTAGACACAATAGCATGTACTAAAATCTAAATTATGTTCAGTAATTTGATATGAATGAGATTAAAAAATGGAACTTATCTTTTGTTTTCTTATTACTCGATACTAAGGCCCATGCCTCACTGAGGCCTCATTTACGGAGACGCGGGGCGTCGCGCGTTGCGTTGAGCGGCGCGGCCCGCACTGAATTCAAATATATGGCGTTGTATGAGTGCGTTTACGGAGAAGCGATTTTAGACGCGTATGGCCTCATTTACGGAGACGCGGGGCGTCTCGCGTCGCGTGTGGCGTGGCGTCTCGCGGCGCGTCGGACGTTTTTTCTGTTTACGGTGGGGCGGCGCGTGAAGCGGCACGCATCATCGCACGCGTAAACACAAACTTATAGCAATATACGACCATGTTCATAGAGAAGCGAGACGGGAAGCGTGGCGGTGCCCGCGGCGAATCCTGGCCTGAGACGCCATGGCGGTGCTGCCAGTTCGCGCAGCTTAGAAAATGCATGCAGCTCTAGTGTGTATCTCACCTGACCACTTCACGGTCACGGGACGGACACGGTCACGCAGTCAAACATGAATTTTGACTTCATGACCTGGTTACGCCACCATGGCGTCCTAGTGAGGCACGGCTGACGGCTCGATCGATTACAAGCCGACGTTGCGTCGTCGCGGTGAGCCGGGCACTCGTTCTTTACCAAATTTCAATGAGGCACTTAGCAGACAAATTCTTAAAAAAAAAAACGGGCCTAAAGTGTGTCGGGTCACGCTCAATGTAGGGTTCCGTAGTTTCCCGTCCGTCACAATAAGTATACGGGGTCCCAATCAACACCTATCGGGATTCAAGCCAACCTCACCTACACGTGGTGCACCCTGCTGACAAACAAACGAAGCTATGGCGACCCGCCAACACGCACTGGACGAGCGTGGCGGGTTATGGTCCAAAACCCCCTAAATGCAATAAGAAACAGGCCCCAAGTGCCCGGCGACTCCAGCGGTTGTGCTAGCGTGGACGGGCGTGAGCGCAGCCCTGGGGTCTGGGGTGCTAAGAATCTCCGGGTGAGATCGATCAATCGTCGACGACTGGACCTGGCGACGTACAACGCGCGTACACTCCGGTCCGATGAGAAGATCGCCGAACTTGAAGAGGAATTGAGCAGGTTACGATGGAGTATTGTGGGATTATCCGAAGTCCGAAGACAGGAGGAGGACACGATAATCCTAAAATCTGGTAACCTGCTCTATTTCCGGGAGGGGGGACCAGCAGTCCCAAGGTGGTGTCGCATTTATCGTCCACAGGTCCCTTGTTAGCAATGTGGTGAAGATCGAGAGTGTGTCAACCAGGGTGGCGTACCTTATACTCAGAATATCATCAAGATATTCGCTGAAGGTCATACAGGTTTACGTTCCGACCTCGACACACCCCGACGACGAAGTAGAGACCATGTATGAGGATGTATCCAGGGCCATTCATGGTTATAAGTCTCACTTCACCGTGGTTATGGGGGACTTTAACGCGAAACTGGGCAAACACGACGGTGACGAGCTGCGAGTGGGGCAATTTGGGTTTGGACGTAGGAACCACCGGGGACACCTACTGGCCAGCTTTATGGAGAAGGAGGGCCTCTACATGATAAACTCCTTCTTCAGAAAGCGTGAGCATAGGAAGTGGACCTGGCAAAGCCCTGATGGTGCAACTAAAAATGAGATTGACTTCATCATGTCCACGTTAAAGCAAATATTCAATGATGTCTCTGTGATCAATGGGGTGAAAACCGGAAGTGATTACCGCCTGGTAAGAGGCTCATTGAATATCAATGTCAAGCTTAAAAGGTCACGACTGATGAGGTCTACGCTCCGTCCTGCACAGATCCAGATCCAAAACTCCGAGAGCTTTCAGTTCGAACTTCAAAATCGTTTCGAATGCCTAGGAAGCTCTGTGGTTGAATACAACGATGGGTTCGTGGAAACTGTCCATACGGCCGACTCTAAATTCTATAAGACTCGTACAAATAAGAGCAAGAGGCTCACAGATCGAACTCTCCAGCTTATGAAGGAGAGGCGTGAGATGATTCTGCAGTCTTCAGACGTTGCGTGCACATATCGGCAGCCCAATAAACAGATCTCTAAGTCCTTGAAACGAGATCTCCGTCACTTTAATACCGGAAAAATTAAAGACGCGATTGAGCGAAATAAGGGCTCTAAGGTGTTTGCAAGAGATCTGTTTATTGGGCAGAGCCAGCTCACGAAACTGAAGACCGACGATGGCAGAGTCATATCCGCCAAATCGGAGCTTCTGGGAGCGATCAAGGCTTTTTATGGACAGTTGTACACGTCAATCACAAAACCGACTGCGAATCTAGCAAACGACCCAAGAGCTAGATTGACCCGAAACTATACCGAAGATATCCCGGACGTCAGCCTGTACGAGATTAATAACAACAAGGCACCATGTGATGACGGAATTACGGCCGAACTCCTGAAGGCGGGTGGGAAACCGATCCTTAAGGCCCTTCAGAAGCTGTTTGATTCCGTCATATTCGAGGAAAAAACACCACAGGCGTGAAGCAGAGGTGTGGTGGTACTCTTCTTTAAGAAGGGCGACAAGGCCCTGCTCAAGAATTATAGGCCCATCTCACTTCTGAGCCACGTCTACAAGCTGTTTTCCAGAGTCATCACGAACCGTCTCACGCGCAGGTTCGACGACTTCCAGCCTCCCGAACAAGCCGGATTCCGAAAAGACTTTAGCACCATAGACCACATACATACGCTACGGCAGGTTATACAGAAGACCGAGGAGTATAATCTGCCTCTTTGCCTAGCGTTTGTGGACTATGAGAAAGCCTTTGATTCGATCGAGACTTGGGCTGTGCTGCAGTCTCTCCAACGGTGCCAGATTGACTATCGGTACATCAAGGTGCTGAAGTGTTTGTACAAAAACGCCACTATGTCAGTCAGACTGCAGGACCAGACCTCGAAACCTGTCCTCCTGCAGCGGGGTGTGAGGCAGGGAGACGTCATTTCTCCGAAACTGTTCACGGCCGCAATGGAGAATGTCTTCAAGGTTCTGGACTGGAGTGGATTAGGTATTAATGTCAATGGCGAGTACATCACTCATCTTTGGTTTGCCGACGACATAGTAGTCATGGCTGAGACGCGGAAGAGCTCAGCTCAATGCTAAATGACCTCAGTAGAGCTTTCGAAAGAGTGGGTCTCAAAATAAACATGGACAAAACTAAAGTCATGATAAACGACCATGTAGCACCCACTCCTATCAAGACTGGAGACTCTATACTCGAAGTTGTGGACGATTATGTTTAACTTGGACAGACAGTCCAGTTAGGTAGATCTAATTTCGAGAAAGAGGTCAACCGTCGAATCCAACTCGGCTGGGTAGCGTTCGGGAAGCTGCGCGGTATCTTCTCATCCAATATACCACAGTGTCTCAAGACGAAAGTCTATGACCAGTGCGTGTTGCCATATGGTTCCGAAACGTGGTCGCTCACAGTGGGCCTCATCAGAAGGCTCAAAGTCACCCAAAGGGCAATGGAAAGGGCTATGCTCGGAGTTTCCTTGCGTGATCGAATCAGAAATGAAGATATCCGCAGGAGAACCAAGGTTGCCGACATAGCACGAAGAATCGCCAAACTTAAGTGGCAATGGCAGGGCACATTGCTTCCAGAACGGGTGGCCGTTGGGGCCGAAAGGTTCTGGAGTGGCGACCGCGTACCGGAAGACGCAGTGTTGGAAGGCCCCCTACAAGGTAGACCGATGACCTGGTGAAGGTTGCGGGAATCCGATGGATGCGAGACGCACAGGACCGTTCTTTGTGGTGACATTTGGGGGAGGCCTATGTCCAGCAGTGGACGGCTATCGGCTGAAATGATGATATTATTTTTTTTTCGTTAACTTAGACGTTTAATTTTTTCAAAGCATCATGGAACCGCAGACCTTAGTATATGGTTTAATTTCAACACTATAACTCAGCGCATTTCTGAGATAAAGGGTTTTGACAGACAGACGAACAATAAAGTGATCCTATAAAAGTTCCGTTTTGTCCTTTTGAGGTACGGAACCCTAAAAATTATAGCGAATCTTTCAGGATTGCTGTAATCGCATGTTTGTTTATTGTATCACCATTTCATAACATAGGATCACGCCAGTACACTATGATGCATGGTATAGTGGTTCCCTTATTACACCAATTATGTTCATATTCAATGATTTTGGAGTTATCATTTTTTTAAATCGGTCCATTTGTTTTTGAGCATATTCATTACAAACAACGATATAAATTTTTTTTCTCATTATAATTATAAGAAGTATCAGATATAAATCTTCTCCTTCCGGCACTAATCACATATTACTTTGGTTCGGCGCAACACGTTTTTTCTTCCATTCTTTCCTGTCACCCGTCACACCCTCAGAACTTGTCTCCCACTGCTGCAGAGTCTCTGCTTGAAAGAAAATGTTACAGTTTGCGATTCTGATTTTAATTTCAAGCATATGACTCATGTAGATATTATTAAGACGTTTAACTTCTTAAATGTAAAAAATACGGCAGATTTAAGGGGTAATTCTGTCGACGTTGTTAAATTAATAATCCACATTGTAGCTCCTTTTTCAGCTTTTATTTTTAATAATTGTATCGATCGCGGTGAGTTTTCTAATCGAATGAAGAATAATAAAATAATTCCATTGTTCAAAACGGGCAGTACATTTGACCCCACGAATTACAGACCCATTTCAGTGCTACCCACTTTTAGTAAAATATTTGAAAGACTTATTTTAAAGCATCTACAAAGAGTTTTTACCCACGAATTACAGACCCATTTCAGTGCTACCCACTTTTAGTAAAATATTTGAAAGACTTATTTTAAAGCATCTACAAAGATTTTTTACCCACGAATTACAGACCCATTTCAGTGCTACCCACTTTTAGTAAAATATTTGAAAGACTTATTTTAAAGCATCTACAAAGATTTTTTAACAAACTTAAATTATTGAGTCAATTATTGAGGGTGTTTCAACAACCGACACCGGTGTTGAACTTTTAGAACATATTTATAATGCATAGAAAGACAAATGCGATGCCCTGGGTATTTTTTTGCGATTTGTCAAAGGCCTTCGATTGCGTTCTCCATGAAACATTAATCAGGAAACTACACCATTACGGAATCCGAAACTCCTCCCTGGATCTTCTTACATGTATCGTAAATAAAATAAATGTTATTTAAAAAAATATTCTTGTTTTGCTCACCCTACCCAATTTATTCGATTTGACAATTGGCATGTCAAATCGATCCTATTCTTATTAGAAACGCATTGTACAGGTTTCACGCGGGGGCGGGGCGTGTCAGTGATTGGGTCGCCGTGCATCGCATCATAGACGTCACTAGACATGGGTCGGATTAGGTAAAAACGATACCTATTCCACCTAATCCTAGTATTTAAAAATACCTAATCCATTTACCTAATCCGAATATTTTATTCAATACAGCCACTGACCTGTTACAAATATTGTATCTTATTACGTAACGTATGTGGATTGGGTAAGAAATATTAGGCATGGAGCACGGACGTTCCGTTTCTGATATTTTGTAGAACAGATTATATTAATATCGTTTTTTTACGGGCTAACGGTACTTAAAGCAAATGTGAATACTCTGCTTTTTAACGTTCAATCTAATAAAGTGATCAAAATTACCCTTCATACTTAAAGAGTGCGCCTGCACATTGTGTTAAAACTGGATATAGAAACCAGAGCAATACTAGATTAGCATGCATTTCACCCATATTATTACGTGAGTCTGATTTTTACACATTCATTTTCATTAAAAGACTTGAAAGTTTTGTTATTTTTCTTCGAAAGTATTTACAATAGCGTCACATATCAACGACGTACATATTCGTGAAGACTTAATCGCTAGAGCACTAACTAGTCCAGTGTAATCCTACATAGATGGCGCTAGCGGCAGTGCTAATTAAACTTAAAACTTAAAATCGACATATTAAGGTGCAGAATATCTTCTAAGTCGACTGAGTACGAATATTGTGTGCCATACCTAATCCCCGACGCTTTGGATTAGGTACGGACTCGCATCGAAAACTACCTAATCCACATACCTGTTCCAATATTTATGCCTCACGTCTAGACGTCACTCGTTATTGGTTCCCTGCGCTTGCTGCATGTGCCTAACGAAGACGGGTACACTTCCGTGTCAATAAATTGACTCGTGATTTTTAATCCATCGATTTTATTTTTATTATTGGTTATTTTATTAGTGGTTATTATGTCACCAAAAATGGTTTAGCCGAGAACGCATAACAGGCACACAGAGAAAGTTCCTTTCAAACGTAGGTAAAATGTTAGGAATTTCTTCGTAGGGGTGTTACAAATCTTTGAAATTTTCGTCTTTGCTACAATATGGATACCTTCCGGTAGAAATTCTCTAAAAGATAATGAAAACCGTATGAAAATCTGTTGCATGGTTAATAAGTAAACGGAAAAACAGACAGAGAAACACAGCGGCTCTGCTTTAAACTATTTGTTTTTTTTTTAACTTCAGCTTTTACCTTTAACCAGAATTAAAAAGATAACAGGTAAAAGAAAAATAAAATAAAATAGGTGTACATTTTTTTTGCCATAAGTATACGATGCGCAAAGCGATCCCCACTCTTTCGCCGAGCGCTCAAGATCCGTGCCGATACCTGTACTATCATGTACCTCTGTATTTCTCGCATAGCTGGCGTAGAGCGAACACGGCACTCAGTATACTCCAACCAGGCATAAAACCAAAATAATAATGAATAATATGCACTTTTGTAGTTGCATGTTTCTTTGGATTTTAATTCAATTTACAATAAAAATGTAAATGAAAAAACTTTTTAAATTGGACTGATTAAAAAATATATTATATTTTAAAGCTTATATACATTCTGCAAAGTTAACTTAAGCCAATGCAGCAACTTTCATTGCAGCTTTTTTGACTTTTTGCGGCTTTTCTGGTTCTCTTTCTTGTTCAACCTCAGGCAACCTGTCTGCTGGCACATCAGGCAGCTGGTCACCTACATCTAATATGGCTTCCAGTTCAGCTTCAACAGCGTCATCATCCTCTTCAGTAAGTTGTCCAGAAATCAATTCATCTATTTCCCTCTGTTTTTCTATACCTTCTCGAGTTTCATCCAAAATCTTTTCTATTTCATCAATATTGAGGATATCATTAACCTTTTTCAGAGCTTCATTTCCAGTTCTCAAACCATCAAGCACCTAAAATAACACAAAATATCTTAAAGTAAACCATGTCAACAAACAAAAAATTTACCCTGTAGTTTTGTCCTAATACAATTTTATTTTCTAGACTACACTTTGGATGCTTAGCTATTCAAAACCTTTTGATTCAAAATGAATGTTTTTAGTTATGTATCATCTGGTAATAAGCACTAGTTTATATCAAAAAAGATTTTCATTTTTAGGTTAAAAACTGTTTATGTGGTAAATAAGTTACTATTAACCTTTTGAGTAGCATAATTAGAGACACAATAGAAAGACAATGACAGAGCAAATGCCGGCATTCGCTTGGGGTTTAATGAATTAATGAGTATTTCACAAGTCATGTTAGGAGCATCTCTTAATTGTTTTATATACTTTATTGTAAACAAGACTATAAATTATAAAATCAAAATCTTACACCAAAACAAACATAATTGGCAGCCTTATGGGAATACTCTAGGTTACTTCAAAGAAATTGAAGAATGTGCTATGATTACTTTAGTCAACCTGGAGCAAGCTAAATCAAACCTTACAAAATTACAAGAATGCATTTAAGGTAGGAAACAAATGATAGTAAATAGCTCTGGCTGGTATAGTGATATGAATATTAACAAACTTTGATTCGTTAAACCCCAAGCGAACACCAGTGTTCACTCTCTTATTGTCTTTCTATTGTGTCTCTAATTACCGTGTTCGAAAGTTTAAAATGATTGATTGTTTTTTATATAAATAATGCTATAGATTTGTATTTGATTAACACAATGGCATGCTACAGCTAAGCGTAAAATATTTACCTGTACTTCGACTTGTGCAAACTCCAAATCATGAGTTAGCTGTTCTAATTTTTCCAATTGGTTATCAGTATTTTGTAGAAGTTTCTCTTGATATTTCTTCTTTTTCAAAAGGAGTTTTGCTCTTTCCCGTTTCCCTTCGTTCAAAAGTTTCTTAGCTAATTGTCTGTCCTTCTCGAGATTCAATTCTATTCTCTTTTGGTATTGCTTTAACTTATCTCTTTGTTGTTTCAACTGAAGAACAGCCTTATCTTGTTCAGTCACTCTGCTTACAGGTTTTTTATGTTTTCCGAATAAGGAACCCATTTTTTTGATACTATACTACGCAGTTGTAAAATTTATTGCATAGTCATTACTTTCTACACTGAGATAACTTGTAAGAATATTCTTTTGTTGTTTTTTTTTTTTACACACCCTAAATACTAATCTCAATATTCTCCAATAATTCTAATGATACACTGTTATCACTAGTTTACACCTGGTGACTTTGACACTGACAATCTGACAATTCATTCTTTTTTTTCTATACCCCTTACGGCAGGCTAAAGTTGCTCGCCCATATAGCCTAGTTATTCGTACATGTTTTCTTGCGAAACAATTCATTCATTTCGTTAATATTTTGTTATTATTTTTCTGGCCTGGATACTAAGTCTTCGAAGCTATCTCTTAAGAGGGTCTTTTCCACTCGTCTATCGTCAACATCGAGCATAGTTTAAAACCTTCTTGCTTCATCTAACGCAAACCAACGCGATGTTTGATGAGGAGGCAATGTAAAAAAAAAAGGATAACGCCTGAAAACTCCGTTGACATTCGGTGATTCCGTGATTTACTCGAATGTTTTACGAAATTTGTTCCAGGAAATACATTTTTTTTAATCCTTAAAAGTTTTTCAGAAAAATTGTCGACATCTATTAAATGTGCTAGGCTTTTATTGATGTACCCGATTCTTCGGGCTATGTCGGTGACTTTGGTAGATACTACTGCAGATATCTTCATTCTTGATTTGATCATGCAGCAAAGTTTTTCCCATTGCCCTTTAAGTCCTCTGATGAGGTCCACTGTGAGTGACCACATTGTAGAGCCATTATATTATCACTAGCAACACGCGCTGATTTTAAAGCTATAAGCAAAGAGTATGTAAAGCTAACTATAAGATTTGAGACACTGTGATATGTCGGATGAGAAAATACTACGTAACTTTCCGAACGGTGCCGCTGCCCAGTCGAGTTGGGCAAGACTATTGACCTCTTTCTCGAAGTTAGGTCCCATGTGAACATTATCGTCCACAACATCAAGTGTAGAGTCGCCGGTCCATGACTTGGTTTTGTCCATGTTCGTCGTAGCACTCACTCTTTCGGAAGTCGAGAATTGTAGGTACTGAGCTCCTCTAAAGTCTTAGTCATGGCTACTATTTATCTTCGGTAAATCGTACTTACCATTGACGTTAAAACCTAGTTCTCTCTAGTCTAGAACTTACTTTTTAAAGTCGAATGAAACAAAGGCTTTCTCGTAGTTCAGAAACACTAAGCAGAGAGGCAGGTTATACTCGTCGGTCTTCTGTATAACCTGTCGCAACGTATGTTTGTGGCCTGCAGTGCTGATGTCTTTTCGGAATTCGGTTTTTTCGGGAGACTGGAAGTCATCCAACCTGCGCACGACATGGTTCATGATGACTCTGGGAAATAACTTGTACAGACGTGGCTCAGGGACCTGCTATTCTTCTAAGCATATTTCATTGTCGCCCTTCATGCCACCACACCTCTGCTCCAGTTCTGGGACGCTTCGGTCAGCAGTTGAAAAGGTAGAATAAAAAAAAACAACATTTTTCAAACAATCTTTTTTTTTAGAAAAATAATCTTTTTATTTACATAAAACTTGAATAAAATGATGAATGTTATGATAATTTATGCATAAAATCACAATTTAGTTCTGATTTTGATTTTGAATTTTTTATTCAATTTGAAAATTTTTACGCCAAGGCCAAAAAAAATATTAAAAGTTTTACTTTTAATTATCGCATTATTATAGCAAAAATGGCATACGTTGTACCCTAGACCAGGCATAAAACCGAATTGGTTCTGTGAAATTTAACTCTCTTCCCTCAGCCTCCTTTCAATAACTTTCTCCCAGGCTTTCATAGTATGTGACATTAGCTTTATTCCTCTATAATTGTTGCATTCAAGCACATTAACCTTGTTTTTAAAGATGGGCACCAGGGAACTGTTGCACCACTCATCAGGTATGGCTTCATCCCGCAACAACTTATTGAAGAATAAAGCTAACCACGTCTATCCATTGACTCACAGCAACTTCCACATTTCTGTTCTGTATATCTATCGACCACCACCATTGTATCCAGAGGCGGATCCTGAAATTGTTGGTCTCTGGGCTAACACTGCTTGGGGGCCCACCCACCAAAATAAGTTTGAAAGTCTAAATATACTTCGTCTTGTGGTTTTCTATAAGAGATTGCCCTGTGCGAGAAGACCGCCGATTGAATACTTAGTTTTTGTAAATAATTATCCGGTCCACATTATGAGGTGTACAATAAAGTGAATAATAAATAAATACTTTGATCACAGGTCTAACGTGAACACCAACGTTGAGCGGTTGTAAACCATTGACCCGCCCATATTAGTAGCGATATCAATGACTGCTACCATAATTAAACAGTAGTACTCTATTTGTTTTGAAACAAGTTTTGTCAAATAGATTAAGCCGTATTGTAGATGGTTTTTAATGAGATCTGGGGGCCCCTTATATCCCTGGGGCCCTGGGCTGCAGCCCATTTAGCCATTAAGTAGATCCGGCCATGATTGTATCCCTATCTATTTTACCCTTTCCTCTCGTCTGTCCCAAAATATCTTTCGTTGTATGTCTAATACACTCAGCAATCTCATTCTAGTTTTCATTTAAAATTCGATCTTTCATGTCTCCCATTTCTATCATTTTGTCCACCACTCGCTCTCTCAATTTCTTCCCACAATCACTCTTCTCTAGCATGTGACATTTTATTTTAGGGGGAGGACGCTCTTTGGTTTTTTTGTTCTGTGTCTTGACTACTGACATCATAACCAGGGGTCTGTGCTGTGAGACTAGGTTTTTTCCTGGCAGCACTTTGCAGTCTTTGACGTGCTTTAGCTGGTTACGCCTAACCAGGAAGTAATCGATTTGCGTCTTGCGGTTACCGCTTTTGTAAGTGACTGGTGTTCGTCTTCTTTCTGGAACCAAGTATTGGCACTACTGACAAGTCAAATGCAGTAGCGGATTGCAGCAGCGTCTTCCCCTTACTGTTCGGACTTCCAAAACCCCATCCCACATGTACTCTTTCATAAATACCTTTCATTTTTTCCACATGTCCATTAAAATCACTTCGAACAACCACTTCCTCATGTACAGGGATGGCCATTAAAGCTCTATCAAAATCCTCCCAAAACTTCTCTTTCACCGTTTCATCGCATCCTACTTGTGGTGCATACACACTAACTACATTCAACATTACATTCTCTAACATAATCTTCACAACTATAATGCTGCTGTCAGCTGTCTAACACAATTTCTACACCATCTCTTTTACCATCACTTCCACAGTAATAAAACTTATAACCCACACCAATTTCTCTCGTTTTTGTTCCTCTCTATTTAGTTTCTTGTAAGCACGCCACGTTTCTTCGTCTTCCTTTTAATACATCCGCTACCTATTTAGCCCTTCCAGTCATTGTCCCTTCATTCCAACTTGCATACCTCAATCTCATTTCCCGAGCTAGCTTCTTATGTTACCTCGCCCGGTGTGTGTGTGTGTAAACGTAATATTTATGTGTAAACGTATCTAATTTTGTTAATAAGAAAAATATAAACAAATAGATTGATATGATATGAAACAGATGATAAGTAGGTAAAAACTTATTAGTCTTATTATTATAAAATTAGTTTTTGCATTCGACATGCGAATATACTTTTAAGGATTTTGCTGTTCTACAATATGTTTAAAAATTGAGTAGAACAAAGAAATAATTTTTTCAGTTCGGATATAATCATTGTAGCGCGATGAGCTGATATTGAATCCTGAAGAAAAGTATAAGTAAATTGTTATAACGTCCCAAGAATTTTATTCAAGTAGAAGATCAGTGCGATTATAGTATTGTTGGCTAGGGATGACGATTGGCCGAGGCTGGACCCATGTGTAAACGGGGATAATAGTGTAGTCTGTGATGGCAACATTGGCTTGTGTGCTTTAGTTCACTTTGGTTGAGAAAAGTTGTGCAGTGGGTTGCAGGGCAAAATTGTTTTGTCTTTAATACGCTATTGATTCGTTTTTATATAAAATAACGTCGCGATTGGGGTGTGTTATGTATGATTAATAGGATACGTTAGTTTTCAGTTTAGTTTAGTAGAGATATTTAGGTTGCCACAATGGCGGTGCTGGCGGCGGCTCAGCTGCTCGACGAGTTAATGGGCAGACATCGTAATACAAATCCCAATGAAAAAATCAAGAAGCCGAACTGGGAGGATCCAGAGGTATTTTTAATTTTTTTCGTTTATTGTGTTTTAGCGATGTTATTTCTCTATTTACGTTTAGTTTACTACACCGTACCGCCCGCTTGCATTTTGATGGTCGATAAAAAACTTGGTAGACCACGCGCGGCACGGCAAATAATCAATTTTATGTTATATCTCAGATAAAGTTCAAAATTTTTGCAGTTCCAACATAGTTTTTAATTTTTGACGTACTTAATTTGTTTATTTCTTTGTATGAAATGAAACATTGTGCTTGTATTTTGGGAAGGGTTTGGCAGAGCTAGCTGTCCATTACATACTACATTTCCCTAGCTTTGTTTTATTTACCGTGTAATTGGGTTTGAGCCTGCAGTGTTAATCCAAGCTCTATGTTGTTTCAAAGATGTTTTTGATGAGAACACTCAGTAACACCAATCTAGGAGTCATAGCCAGAACACATTGAGAGCCTTTTGACCATTAAAACAATGATAGTCTATTCAAATTCAGTTCTTGTGATTTTAAACATAAGTCTTACATCACAAATTCATTTGATTGCAATGTAGTTACAACTGCGAGTGAGCATTTCTTTGACATGATGGACTTACCTCTCTAAGCTCCGGACCGAGCCCAAGTCGTCGACGGCGCTTAGTGTTCCACGCGCGCAAAGAAGGAACAGGAGTGGGTTTTTAGTCAGTAAAAGTCTGACACTATCTCGGGGATGTCATTGAACATTTTTCCCACCTAAAAAAAAAACCTCTAAGCTAGAACACAAAATTTCAAGATACTCATTGATAGCTAAAAAACTGGGCAAGTGCGAATCGGACTCGGGCACTGAGGGTTCCATACAAACTTGAAACGTAAATTGCAGTGTACGATTTAAGATATATTAAAAAAAAAAAAAACTAGTTACTAGATCTCGTTCAAACCAATTTTCAGTGGTAGTTTGCATGGTATTGTACACCATATATTTTTTTTAGTTTTATCATTCTCTTATTTTAGAAGTTACGGGGGACGGACGGACACGTTTTACCACTTTGGAAGTGTCTCGCGCAAACTATTCAGTTTAGAAAAAAAATATATTAGAAATCTCAATATCATTTTTTAAGACCTATCCATCGATATAGGTTTGATGAAAAAAAAATTTTTGAGTTTCAGTTAGAACTGAAACACAAAATTTTTTTTTTTTTTTTTGTAAAAATCTTAATGTAGTTCACAGAATACATCTACTTACCTAGTTTCAACAGTATAGTTCTTATAGTTTTGGAAAAAAGTGGCTGTGATATATGGACGGTCAGATAGACAAACTTGACGAATCTCGGGTTCTGTTTTTTGCCAATTCGCTATGGATCCCTAAAAAATTATTTTATTCATTTTTATTTTAAAATTTACTTACACAAGGATTTTTTTATTTTTTTCAGTACTGTAAATATTACATGGTGAAGTTCTGTCCACATGATTTGTTTGTAAACACTAGAGCAGATTTGGGTGCATGTCCAAAGGTGCATGATGATGAAGTTAAAGACCTCTTTGAGAAAGCAGAGTCTTCATACAAAAAGGCCCAGTATGTTGAAGAATTCTTACGGTTCTGCCGTCACATGATCAATGATGTTGAACGTGAGTACAAACAGAGTTATAGTATCGTCCATGAAAAAATGATCTGAGTATAAAAACTTTTCTTATGAGTATAAAATCAACAAATTACACTACTTTTTCAGGTAAAATCCAGAAAGGTAAACAAAGATTGGAATTGATGAACTCCAAGCCAGATGGACCACCTATGACTCAAGCTCAAACTGAAAAAAACCAAGAGCAGGTAAATTATTATTTCTTGATATGTTACACTTTATTTGACTGAGGAAGATAAAATTATGTTGCACTGATTCTATGTAAGGGCCTATGTAGATAGGGATGGCAGTCTCAAAAATGTTATGTTTGAATGTACCAATGGACATTCAAACATTACATTACATTTCAACATAAATGGAAATCATCATCTTATCTACCCTAGCCCTTTTCCCAACTAGCTTGGGATTGGCTTCCAGTTGAACCAGATGCAGCCGAAAAGTCGTGTTTTATGGCGCAACTGCCTATCAGACCTCTACAATCCAGTAACTGGACTGGACAACACAGTGCTCCTTAGATAGACTGATGGTCAGACTTTCTGGCATCTTGACTACCCAAAACAACTGTCAAAGATCTATGAATGACAACTGGGACCAACGGCTTTACGCGTTTTCCGAGGCACGAGGTAACGGTAATGTCCTAGATTAACTTAGAAAAGTACATATCAATTGAACAATTCACATTGGTATTTGGCCGGCTTCGAACCCGCAATCTCATGCATGAGAGGCGGGTGCCCTAACCACTGGGCCATCACGACACGAAATACGATACAAATTCTTATGCTTGAAAATGATTTCGTGGCATTGAAAGGGATATCATAGGGATAAGGGATAGGCATTTAAATACGCGTCACGGTCCGTGGCAGGATGCCATAGCACGCTGCAGTCAGCAACGGCATGGCATAACATAGCATTCTCTTCATCAAATATAAGGTCTGTATTTCTGTACCTGTGTTAACTAATAAAAGTGATTTTGGCATGCTGAAAAGATACAACAACACTATTAAACAATACTGATGACCAGGGGTCAGAATTAGGTAGAGTTATTCATGAACTTGCATCGAAATGTTGATGTTAATATTGATTTCTAATGAATAATCTGTTGTAGCCGATACGATATTACAAATAAATAATAATAAAAACCTCGGAGATAGATAAGACAAATAAAACAAAGATAATTAACATACAATTTTATTAGTATTTTTCATTGAAAAAGATCTCTCTACGTCAACTGAGGTGAGGTTAACAAATTTATACACTTGCTCCTCCTCGTCATCAATGCAGGAAGAAATTTTTTCTGCTATGTTTCTGATAGTGTCATAAAAAAATTCTGCTTTTTAAAATAATTAATCTCGGGGTTTGAGGCATATCCACTTTATTCATTTGCTGTATGAAATCAGTATAAGTACATGAATAACTCAACCTACTTCCGACCTGTCGTCGAGGTTATACTTCGATGTGACGCGGCATACCGTGGTAAGGCGATGAAATGCCGCGGTTTCTAAGTGGCTAGCGTGTGCTGCTGGCAAAATTCTTTACCATGCCGTCCCATTCTACAAAAGCCCTAAACTGGATAAGTGTAGAAGATGGCGACTTATGCTTACTGTATAATGTTATGTTTCGTAGGTACAATTGTTATCAGAAAAGATTACGGCTTTAGTCCAAGAGGCAGAGGAAGCAGGGACTCGTGGAGATGTAGAACAAGCACAAGGTCTTATGAAACTATGTGATAGACTGAAGG
The DNA here is from genome assembly GCA_949316375.1 of Mythimna vitellina. Lineage (NCBI taxonomy): Eukaryota > Metazoa > Arthropoda > Insecta > Lepidoptera > Noctuidae > Mythimna > Mythimna vitellina. Next base: position 8,444,416 of record OX438692.1, on the reverse strand, counting down.
AAGAAAAAGAAACACTTTTGAAACAACAAGAGAACAGGTATGAACATTTTCTAGATTTACACAGACAGGAAGCATATTGGCTCAATGAAATGATAGCATGGGAGTAATGACGGCATTAGACAGCTGTATTTTTGCTTTTTGTGTTTGCAGATTGTACATTATTTTATGATAGGCCACAATGTTGTAAAAGAATAAACAACATTGCATTGCAATTATTTTTTATTCAAATATTTTAAAATTGCCAGTCTATCTGAGCAAGCCTGATCATCAATTTTTGTCTTCTCAGAATGACAGGCGACTTTGCCCTGCATTTTGACAGCCATGAGCTGGTTTTATTTATAAACTAATATGTCATATTGACATTGTTTCTAGTCACTGGTCAATGACTGCTGAGCTGGCGGCGGCCCAGGAGAAGCAGATGGAAGTGTGTCCTGTGTGTGGCGCTTTCTTGATCGTTGGCGACGCACAGCAGCGCATCGACGACCATCTGTCAGGGAAACAACACGTCGGGTGAGACAGTTTGTTTGTTGTGTTTACAATGCAGTTAATAGTATAAATCGGTTTTTTAGTCAAAATTAATTATGCAGTTCCAATCAAATAACAACAAAAAGTAGACTTAAATAATAATACAAAGTATTCTTTTAAATCGTGTTATAATCGTATTACCTCTCTCAACAGCTACTTCAAATTGCGTCAAGCCTACGAAGAGATGAACGAAGCTCGCGAAAAGGAGCAGCAAGAGAAAGAGAGAAAACGTCGGGAAGAGAGAGAAAAGGAACGCAGCGCCCGCAGCGGCGGCCTCGGGTCTGACCGCCGCGACCGGGAACGAATGGAACGCGACCGAGAGCGGGACAGAGATAGGAGTGACCGTGGAGACCGCGGCGATAGAGGGGAACGCGGAGAACGTCCCGAGCGCGGCGAGCGGGAGAGAGAGAAGGAGAGTAATGATAAGAAAGAAAGAGAGAAGGACAAGGAACCAAAGGAGAAGGAACGGGACAGGGATAGGGAACGTGAAAGGGAACAACGGGATCGTCACCAGTGAGTTTCAGTTTTTCAACTAATTTTACATCACCATTGCTCAACAGGAGTTATTAAAACGCTGGAGACGATGCTTATAGTAGTTTCACACAAGTTTAATAATTATGAGCAGTTTCATAAAAACAGCCTCTATGTTACATAGCAATTAAACTTAAATTCCAATAATTATTACAGTGCAAGCCGTGAGAAGACCGGCCGGCATGAGGACCGGGATAGAGAGCGAGATCGGGACCGCGACCGTAAACACCGGAAGGAGAGACGTTAGTATCATACTATTATTTATTCCCTTTTATTGTGTAGCACTGACACTTGGTGACGCGATCTGTAGTGAGTCCATATGACATAATATACCTTCCAATCCCATGTCTATAAAATACTTCGGTACCTTGTACGTGTTAATTAATTTCCATTTCATTGCAGGGTCGCCACACGAGCGGCCTCGGCGACGTTCACGCGACCGCCACTAGCTAATGACTGAGGTATCACAAATGCGCCTGAAACCGGTAAGTATACAACACTACGCCTCAACCCCTACCAATGCGAAGCGTCCAGGTACCGCATCTATGACACATACTACCCCTTACCTATTCACCACAATTTGTTTGACAACAGTTAACCAACATTTGTACCAACCTTAATCCACACTGACACTACTCAATCCTCTCCCCAAAGATGAGACAATTACAAGTAATAAAGTGAACACTGTTGTTTTACAGCTTATGTGTAGCATACCAAAATATTACTTCGGTATATGGCAAACATATGGGGAGTAATGACACCCATTGCACTCTCGATTCGATAGTTGTCGTCACACCGACGGACTTGGCAGGTATTTGATTGGTATTTTGAATAGTTGCCGAAAGCCAACATTGGGAGGAGACTTATTTGTTGATCGCCGTACATTTCTCTTTCACATCTAATGTGTTGGTTGGGTGGTTAGAGTGTGAAGGCGATCTTCTAATAAGGTCCATTCAGACGAGCTGTTCGCCTCGACGTCGTTTTGAGGTATTTCTTCATGTTTTGTTTCGACGTCGTCATTTGTCGCCAGTCGACTCGTGCCGATCGCACTTGCCAGGTATTTGTTAGGCTATTGCGTTCTTCTGATAAAGGCTTTTGAAGGGGAGGTGTTAATGTCATTAGTTTTGAAATTATTTAATTTGATATTGTGTCTGTGATAATATTATTAGGTAATTAAAAACAATTTTAATGTAAAGTTTTAAAATACTTATAGTCGTTACATAGCAAATACAAATATGAAATGCCATGTTACGAAGACTTACGGAGCTTACACATAGGTGCTCTTTGTACTTATCACATAATGGATGCTGTTATCACATCATCTACTGTGTATTTCCAGGTACCCGAATAATGTAACATGTGACATCAAGTTTTGAAAGATTTCTTGAAAATCAATATAGTGTGAGGCCGTGTTTTTTTTTTTTTGTATATAAATACAGGCCAATTGCAACAAGACATTGAATGAAATAGTAAACTTTATGTCGCTCTACGAATTAACCTAAACCCCAACTCCAAAGAAATGAAATGTCAATGTGGTTATTATTTAATTTATATATATGGTTTTGTATATTTATTTTCTTTTTTATTTTGTTAAATAAAAAGATATCTACACATTGGCAAGTCATTTCTATGTTGACCCGCTGCTAAGTACCTGTTACTAGCTTGCTCCATGGACTTTTCAGTTGGAAAGCCATAGACGAAGACCTGCGGATTCGGCTGCTACCACCACTATCAAAGAGGTACTTTTGAAATTAAGCACAAGTACGGAAGAGGCGAGGCGCGACGGTGATCCAGAAAATCCTACAGTCGACCATCGGTTTCGAGGTGACATAGAATAGTCACACGTATTTATAAGAATTTCAATGTTAGCGCCAAGATTATTGGTTAATAAAATGCATGTAGCCCAAAGTCCCGCGTTACGAATGGACTTGTTATATTTTACGATTAGATATTAAATATTTGTAACAGTGTAGTCACCACTGATATTTCGATCTTTAAGAAGGTCACTGTTTTTCTTTCTGTAAACCAGTTTCCTCTGAGGAGTACTTCAGGTATTTATCAAATTATTTTTTATCTTCGTAATAATGTTAACATGATTTTTATTGTGTATGTTTAGGATTGAGCTGATAGCGTATTTCATGAAGGAATAAACCATTAATTTGATCTTTTGCGTTTTATTTCATGAAATTGATACCTCTTGGAAACCTCTTTAATAAATAAATTGGAGAAAGATACCTAGAAAAATCAATCATGTCGGCATAACGAGTCTGAATAACAAACCACTGGGCTAGTAAAGTCTAACTATTCTACGAGTAACAGATTCCGGAGTACCTTTATTAAGTTTGTCATACTAAATAGAAAGTTTTGCTGAAGTGCAGTGAAATAAAAACCGCCTCCGTTCCTGAAGACTCAGCGAAGGAGTAAGTTTGACACAAGACATCCAAACCTGGAACACCTATCTGTAGGCCATACAAATATTTGTTTCGTGCGGGAATCGAACCCCGCAGCACAGCAGCCTAACGCTCAACCACTGCGCCAACGGTACCGTCGAACATAGATATTAGATCTAATATATAAAAATATCATGTCCCAGTTTTTCTTACCGAACTTCTCCGAAACGGTTTGATCGATTTTTATGGAAAATATTTTTGTATACTTAAATTTGGTAGGTTTGAGACTACGTCTTAGGTTGTTTTCCTTTTACCCCCAACTACCATTTTTTTCTTAGATATTGCAGAACAACGTTTGCCGAGTCAGTATATAAATATATAAAAATAAAGCATTTAAAAATACTATGTCACCGGTATCTGGATCAGGATTTAAGCTACCGTTAAAAATACGAACCGTGACAGGAGCACCGCTTTCTGAATCTAAACCTTTTGATTCAGTTCCCTAACGACGACGACTAAGCGACGAGCCTCCATCAACATCTTAGGAGGATCTCTAAGATGTTGATGGAGGCTAGTCGCTATTGGTTGATACGATTATCAATAAAGTGCAATGATTGCAGAGTCCATTTTGCGCATGTGGAGAACCTCATGAGGCAAGTCAAGGTCAAGGATTTGAATTGCTTATATTTCTGGCCGTTACGAGGTTCTCATGGGGGGGGGGGGGGCGGTTAAATCTTGATTTGTTCCAATGCCACTATAACAAGCTTATTAGCTACAACAGTACTGTCAGTGATAATGGACCGATCCCAGGATAAAGTGCATTATTAGTGACAGGTCATTATGACCATTATCAAGAACTAGCTGGGGCATATGCTGTAGCACGGCACCTCCCTAGTCCACAAGAGAGTATTTTAGAGCAAGTTGCTGATGAATTATCTTGGCTAGAAGGTTGTGCGACGACGACGAGAATAACCAGAGAATTTGGCGAGATTTTTCTAGCTTTTTGTCCCATGCGACTAAAGGGCCTATTACACTACGCGATATTCAGACTGTTTCGAGTAAGACCGATCTAACCCTTATTACACTACGCGACGTCGACTAAGACTGTCTAAATATCGAGTAGTGTACTAGGCCCTTAGCACCATCCACTCATGTCCTTAAATAATAACTCCACGTGGCCACGCCAGTTTCCATTAAAAACATTTATTTGCAGTCACATTAATAGGGTAAGACGTAAAAGGCATTTTTCCCAAGCCAAACGTAAGTCTTTATAGGTGAGAAATCATCAAATGACTAGGACAGAGCAAGAAACGTCAGTCTTTTTCAGTTTTTACCCTTTTGCTTTCTGGGACCATAGTAAGTCGAATCTTGGACTCCACTTTAAGGAAATCGATCTCGACTGGTTAATCGTAGGGTCAAGTGGGGAACAGTGTAACAGGAGCACAGTATAACATCAAGATTATTAACTTTGTCCGTTCCTAACTTATACAGGCTGTTTGATGCATCGTGTGCCAAATTGAAATGGTCGATGGGAGGGGTCATCTGCTATCCTTTCAGACCCCTAAACACTTCTCATGCCCTGTGGATTTTTTTCATTGACTTTTTATTGTTTTATGAAAATAAGACCCAAATTCATTCAAATTCAAAACATTGACTGGCAAAACTGACAGCCTATCGTGTATTGGACGCCTTACACTACTCGATATTCAGACTAAGACAGTAAGCCTCGTCGAGCCCGATTTTGCCGTCGGAATTCAGAGTAAGACAGTCTTACCCTTATACGCGATATAGACTAAGACTCACTGAATAACGCGTAGTGTAATAGGCCGTTTATTTTTTTACAATAGCAATACATGATTGGTAAGTCATTATCAAGAGTGTCAATTGCATCATTGTCAAAGTATGACAGTTGTATCAAAACAAAAAGGGTAGGTAAACAAAACATAGTTGTGGTAATAGATAGATTTCAGATAAAAGGATTGATTCTTTTTATTATGGCTGATACTGAGGAAATTACCGACCCTGCATTGAAAGAACAGGAAGCCAGGGCGACACTTCGGGAATTATTTCTCAAAGCTGTTGGGGAACTAAGTGGTAAACTATTTTATGCAATAAAAAAATATGGATTATTTAAGAAACTCTTCTACTTACCATAATACAACAATATCTATCAACTTGTATGATTGTATTGCAATCCTGAATAACTAAAAAAACTTGAATAACCTGTGTATTTGGAACCAGGTATGCCAAAATGTGCCAACCCACAAATATTCAAAAATTACTTTATTGATACCAAATTGATCAGAATGCAATACATTACCATTCAGCAAAAACAGCACAAGATCAATTCACAACTGACATAAAGAAAGGATTTACGAACCAACCCACACATGAAACATGTAAAAAATAATTCTGCTGTAAAAGGTTTTGTAAAATATTGAAAATCTAGATGATTTTGGTTATTTGAAATTTCACAATTATATGTTTTCTACCATGCATCATGTTAGAAAACATATATATTGTGACGGCTACAAAATGACTTACTAAAAACATGCCAAAAAAGTATTTACAGTCATCAACTTTATTTTTTTTACTTTTACATAAGAAAGAAAATTTGCCATGTTTGAGAATGTAATATTTTCTCTTTGGATCTGTTAAGTGTTGCAGCACTTGAATAGAGTTTTATAATGATCCTGTAAATTCCAAGCGCATGTAATGTTGATGATCCTAATAAATAAATAGATGTAAGCAATTTTAACTTTTTTTATACATGCAGCAAAAATGAACCAAGCGATTTGATTGTAATATTAGTTTAAATATTAATTTTATATCACAGATAAAATAAATATTTAAACTGATATTATTTAAATGCAGTTAACTCATTTTCATAATGTAAAACTTGTGCCATTAGAATACTTATGCTAAATAAAATTTATTGCTTAAATACAGTAATAATGTAGCACTTTGATCATTTTAGTTTGTGTTTATTTATAAACATTTGTAATTTTTTACATTGTGGTTAGATAGTGATAGAAATATTGTCACATTTGTTCTTGCCATTAGCCACTAGACAAATAACCTGGCTCAGATTTGATTCTTGGAAACAATTCATACCCATGGGTCAGAACGTTATATATAGACATAATGTCAGTTTACTAGATTCCAAGCGGTTTTAGTAATTGACGTATACAACTGTCAATAGATGCCTTCGATTTTTCACAGAAGCTCCAATTTTGCAGATATAATTCTGCCATTGTTGGCCTTCAGTTTCGTGAGCTGGCGCTGCTTCATAATCTTCAGCTTGCTTCAGATCTCTTAAAAAGACTTTGGAGTCCTTATTATTTAAAACGTTCAGCGTTACAGCAGCGGAGGCTCGTTTTTTAGGGTTCCGTAGTCAATTAGAACCGTGTCGATTAGTTTCGCCAAGTCTGTCTGTCTGTCTGTCCGTCTGTCCGCGGATAATCTCAGTGACCGTTAGCACTAGAAAGCTGAAATTTGGTACCAATATGTATATCAATCGCGCCGACAAAGCGGTAAAAAATGTTTTATTAGGGTACCCCCCTACACGTAAAGTAGGGAATGATTTTTTTTTTTCATTTCAACCCTAACGTGTGATATATTGTTGGATAGTTATTTAAAAATTAATAAGGGTTTACTGAAACAATTTTTTGATAATGTTAATATTATCGGAAATAATCACTCCAAAAGTAAAAAAAAATGTGTCTAACTTTAAAACCATAAGTTTAGAAAATATACTTTATAAAGACTTTTTAGGAAAATTATTTTGATGAGTTGAACAGTTTTTGAAAAGTTGTACAAAATAATTTCTGAACTAAGTTTGTAATTTAACCGTATATGCAAGCATTTTTTTAAAGTTAGTATACATATTTTATTATTCTGAACGTATCTTCTTTCAAATAAAAAAAGAATTATTGAAATCGGTTCACGCAATCCAAAATTATCAACGATAACCCCGTCTATAAATTAGTAACCCAATTTTCCGAGAGATGGCGCTGTAATTTACAGCTACTTCGCGCTGTTAAGATTTTTCCTGAGTTGATGGGGTCGAGACGGGGATGAGCTATTATATTGCCGAATGGTTCGGTTGGTCTCTCGTTGGAATTGGTGGTATTTGTTCTTGCTCGCTGTCTGTCGTTCATTACCTCTTAAGTGGGGACACTTATTGTGACGAATGCAAACTACGGAACCCTACACTGAGCGTGGCCCTGGCCCGACACGCTCTTGGCTGGTTTTTAATTTTATTGAGCTGCAGGAAGTCGTCTGAAGACTGCAGGACCATCTTACGCCTCTGCTTCACGAGCTTGATTGTAGGATTAGAGAGCCTCTTGTTCTTATTAGTACGATGAGACTTGAAGATCTTAGACCTGATCGTATGGACAGTTTCCACAAAACCATAGTTGTGTACGTTCACGGAGTTCCTTAGGCACTCAAAACAATTTTGGAGTTCGAGCAGAAAGCTCTCGGCAGCTACGGATCAGAACCTGAGTGCTGGACCGTGCGTTCACTTTATTAGTCGAGACCTTTCCAGCTCGATATTTAGATTTAATGTGCCACCTGCTAAGCTATGGTCACTACCGGTTTTCATTGCGTTCATCATATAAATATAATATATGGTACATTTTGGCATACCTATATCCATTTTTGTCAAAACATACCAAGTAGCTATATAGATATATAAATTTTCAGTTATTAAAAGATTCTAAATTACATGTTAAGGGAAAACAATTTCACCATGAGTATAGAATTACATTCAAAATAAAAATTGAATATTATTTTTAGTAATTGGTTCATTTTGGCATAACTGTGTTAATTATTAACGGTAAACATTGTTCCTAGGTAAGCCTTGCAGTATCGTGACTTATGAGAAGTCAACTTTATCTGGAACTTTTGCGACATGGCACCCGAATGGCACCGAGATCATTTTCAGAGATCTAGAGACTCCAGCCCGCTTCCAAATTTCTACGGCCTTGTTAAGGACTCCTGATGTGCTGGCCGTTGAGTTTGCTCAACCTGTAGAGTTGCCATGATTTAAGTGTTTAATTAATTTAAGTTTATTAAATTAAGTTAAAGTGATCGTGTTCGTTTTTTTTTTCAATCTGCTTTTAGCATCAGTCATATTAGTCCTTATCAACTTCAACTTTAACTCTTCATTAATGGCATGGAAAAGAGGCCACAATTTTGCCAATAATGTGTCCGACTGCGAACTAATAGACCGTCAAACGCTGGAGAATATTTAGCGAGTAATAACAGTTTTAAATAGAAATTGCATTGTGTTATTTTACACTGACAGGAATTGAAGTTTACAATCCAAACAATAACAGAAAAAATAATAAATAGATAGGTGGCACCTATAAAATAAGGACATTTTATAATTTCTCCTATACACGCTTAGTTTGCTCTCTTCGAACATTCCCGCAACCCAATAAATAGTTTGTTGTTAATAATACTTACCTATCTTTTGAATTTTCACTGCTACAGTTTAAGTTTTTTGTAGGAGTACAAAAACAATTCCGAGGTTTGTATAATATGACTAAATCTTCTTCCTGCCCTTATCTCATATTACTTGGGATCGGCGCAACACGTTTTTTTCTTCCATTCTGTCCTGTCACCCGTCAGACTATAACTAACTCCCTTTTCTTTCATATCACTCCTCACACAATCCATCCATCCTTTGGCCTCCCTCTCCCTCTCCATCATGTAGATAAACTCAGAACTTTTTAGTAACATGCGTTTCATCCCTCCTCTTCACTTGATCATACCAAGACAAACGATTACCTTTCAACTTTTCAGTCACTGGCGCTAATTTCAAACTTCCTCTAATATACTCATTTCTCACTTTATCCAATCTCGTCGCATTGTACATCTATCTCAACAATCTCATCTTCGCTAAATGCAATCTATTTTCATCCATCTTTTTCACAGCTCAACATTCTGATCCATACAGTATGACAGGTCTTATCATGAACTTGAAAATTTTACCCTTCAACTTGATCGGCATTCGTGGGTCACAAGTTATTCTCGTGACCTGTCGCTATTTCATCCATCCTGCGTTGATCCGATGTGTTACATGTCGGTCTACCTCACCATCCCCTTGGACGAGCGACCCGAGGTACCGAAAGTCTGAGCAGATAGGTATGGGCGTTCTAGCGAGAGTTAAAGGTACTGGATTGGAGAGACCGCCAAAATCGCAAAACAAGTACTCAGTTTTGGTTCTACTCAATTTCAGGCCAACACTCCAGTCGGTGCCACCACATCTCCAATCTGTTCTGAACCTCTAGGCCACTTTCGGCAATTTGATCAAATAAATATAAAAATTACCTAAGAATAGGTACGAGTATAAGTTCTTACTTGAATAAAAGAAGTCGGTACTTACCGATTAGCAAGGGATTATAAAAAACAAACGATCGGGATCTAATATGGGTAATCCATCAGGTATCCCTGGGGATGCTTCAGGTAATCCTGTGATATATTACCCGAAACTAAGCTCGCTGGATATAATTGTATTCTACCTAATCAATTTCTGTCTCATAAAAAGCGTATATCTTTTCAGTAAGGGTAATTTGAATATAGCGGTTGACTGTATTTAGGCATTTGGAGAATTGTGTGCGGGCGTCAAACCCTCGCTTTATCGTTGCTTAGGGTTCCGTAGTGTTAACAGTAAACTTTATACTTACCTAGTTTCACTGTGCCCTCTGCGATTTAGCTTAGAGACTTAGTAGAAAGCTGAAATTTTTCTTGACACCCACCTATATGTATATTAATCTACCTATATTAATCAAATTAATTAATTATAATTAGAGCACTGGTGGTCGAATGGTAACGGCCCCGACTTACGAGTTGTAGGTCGCGGGTTCAAACCCAGCCAGGCGCATTACTTTGTGTAATTTATTTCATCACCACTGCTCTCAAAACGGTGAAGGAAAACATCGTGAGGAAACCGGCATGTCTTAGAACCAAAAATTCGAAGACATGTGACATCCACCAATCCGCACTGGGCCTGCGTGGTGGATTACGGCCCGTTCCCTCTCCTAGAGAGGAGGCTTGAGTCCCAACAGTGGGAACATTATAAGGCCGACTATGCTATGCTATATTGATTACATTATCATCATCATCATTTCAGCCGATAGACGTCTACTGCTGGACATAAGCCATCCCCCAAATGTCGCCACAATGAACGGTTCTGTACGTCTCGCATCCATCCGATTCCCGCAACCTTCATCACCTATCACGCTAACATAGATATCTACATAGGATCACTACCTTTCCTCTTGAACGTCGTCATTAAGTTCATCATTTCTTTGCTTTCATAATTATATATATATATATTATATTATTTGTATTATATGTAATTTATGTATTGTATATATGTAAATAGTACACCACGAACTACCTATACCTACCCATCTTTTTTTCTTCTCTGTCAAATCCATCCAAAGGTTGTTTTTAAAAAATCGCTTTTAGCGATAAGACCGCCCATTGTGACACCCTATTAATGTTAATTTCCTAATGTAAATTGTATTTTTGGTGTACAATAAAGAATATCTATCTAACATAGAATAGTTTATTTTTTTATAAACCTGATTCAGTTAGTGTGGGTTATGGTTAGATAAGTCTTTAAAAAAAAGTAGGGTTTTGATATTATTTTTCAACACACTCGAAAAGTAGCTCTTATCCCTACCGCTTATAGGTGTAATTTATTTTAAAAAAAGTGTACAAGCACTCCCTCGCCACGATTGATTGTATTTACCCGGGTCGCTGTTCAAACCCCTTTTATTTAATTCTTCGTAAGTGTATTGAAGAACGTCGTTTTATATATGTAGGAATTTGTCACTGCAGCACTCCGGCTCCATAACATCCTCGCCTGCGGCTCGGGCGCATTCTGCCTCGGTCGCAATGACAAACTATCTTCAAGTATCAAAATATACCTACTAGGTATTTCGATTTTTTGTTCGAGTCTGTCTGAGTGCTCATAATTATGTTCATAGTAATTAACATAGAGTCCTCTTCTAAGTCCACATGTAACGGTCGACTACGGAACTACATTACGCGTGGTCCGACACGCACTTGGTTTTATTTTATTGAAGTAGTAATCTTGCCTTACTTCGGGTATTTAACGGCTACTTTTAACGAAATTTTCGACTAACGTCTCTCAGAAAGCTTATTTTGTAAACAGCAAAGCCCACACGTTTTTCCAATTAATTAAGGAACTAACCGCTATAATTAGTCTTAAGAACAAAGATAAACCAATTTATAAAGCCTTTCTTACTGCTAAAAGGTGAATGCAGAATTCAATTTACAATGCACAATTCACCGAGTTTGCGAATGATTTACAAAGGCAGCGACGAAAAGCCGCTGCATACACTCTACGTAGAGATATAAGGTAGGTACCTACTGTGTGAAGGCCCCGGTTAGACCTGTTGCTGAATCGATTCGCTGAGGTCGCTTTGTGGCGCACACTCAAGCACGGACTTTTTATGTGCCCCAGCCTTTATTTTGACGCTCTTGTACTCGATATTGGCAAATAGAGATTAGTTTGTGTAAAAAGAAATTTTATTTTATGGGATGTTTTGGTGATTTATCAGAACAAACATCGTTAAGAGAAGATTTTAGGTTATAAAATGATGGGGTAGGTTTTTCATTTTGTAAGGTGCCATACTTACTAACAATGTTTTGGTACCTAATTACCTAACAATGAGCATACCTACTTACAACGGTGACCTAAACGTGATCTCCTTTGCCCCATATGTATTTTTTAGGGCTACCTACCTAAAAATATGGCCTTATTGACGCGATAACATGACTTTTTTTCATTGTTGATAGGCTTGCGCTCGGCCACTATCTCACCTGCTCCCTAGCCAAGTTACGATCGTTTCGTTTGCGTCAGACGCCTCGAGTGGGCCACGCCTCCGATTCCTTTGTTCTGACGTCACGTCATCTCAACGCTCAGACACGTAAATGGTCCGATGATGATGGATCGGGCTTGGCGGAATTAGGCTATGCAATTCCACCACACACTCCCCGAAATGCAACTGGTAGAAAACCGACAGGCTTTTATACTATAACTAGCGATAGATCGAGTGCAAACTTGCGACAGTCGCGGCACCCACGTGTTACTCTTTCCCAAAGTGCATAATGTTAGGTATATATCCTAGCGTCTGCCATTTCAAACTTTCCTACATTATATAAAAGTGTGTAAATATCTAGTCGATCGGTGTTACTCGAGGCAAGCAGCAAATTCAACGTAGCTAATTCTATTAAAAAGGCTTGAGCGGGAAAATCGATATAGCTCGGATTATGGTAATGCATGCAGCCCAGTCAAGCTTAGCCGATCACGTTTGCCTTTTCGTTTATGCTTCATAGCGTTTTGTCCAAGTTGGTATCTATTCTCGGTTATTTATTTTACTGCCTTTACCTTTTTTGTTTCTTTTCAATTATGGTCTCAGTTAGTTTAATCGACAAGGGTAGTAGGTATTACAGTTCTGGAGGGATTTTTTTCTACTGAAGTCTTAATTTGACATCTATTTTGATGTAAAATTAAAAACAATATGTAGATTCAAGGAAACAAGCCCGATCTCGGTAAATGGAGCTGAGAATTTCATTGTAAGTAGTATGGATTGTGGTTCCTGCAACCAGGCTCAAAAAATAGGGGGCTCGTTAAGACGTGAATGTTTACACCTTAATAATAAACTTCCCATTCACATTCAATAACTAAAGGGGTCCGTTCCTTACTTTCTATTTTGACCACTTTTTATTATTATTATTTTTATCCTATTTTTGGGTACAATAATGACTGGTCTACACTATCCTCGTATACCTATTAATATTGTAATATGGAAGTATTGTAAAAACAATCATTTTTTTCAAAGAATAACCTAGTGGTTGAGCGAGTACCTGCTGCGCTTTACTGCGGATATGATTTCCGCACGGACATTTATTTTTTGGCCTACGTTGTTCCGCGTCTAGGTGTCTTGTGTCATATACACAGTCACAAATGTCAGTTTACATATTTGTAAACCACAGAGTACTTTGTAATATACTGAAATTGTAAACGCATCCACGATTCAGGAGTAATAATATCCCTGTGACTCCCGACGTCCAGGGTGTCGGCGTGAGGATTGCCTCTCCTTCACATTTTCCACCACCTCTGTCGCTCGCATTACTGTTTGGTATAAGGAGGTGATTGGTTACCATATTCTCTCGCTCCGTACCATGGTCTGGCCCATGGGCCAGATGTAACCGTGCCGTGTACCGATCACCTGCACGAAAATACGGCGGTGCTCGATCCAAGCGTGGAAGGTCTCCACTGATATACCGTGTCCTTCGGGTGATCCGCATAATGGTAACGCCCGAATAACCGTGTCTGGTGAGGACTTGCATCAGGAGGGAAGTGAGGACGCTGTGGCGTCTCTAATCTCTTCTCTAAGAGGGAAATCGCTGTGATCGTTGTGTGGCCAAATTAAATCTCCCTAAAGTGAAGATTTGATTTTCCTGTCTGTTTTTAGTTAAGTACTAAAGTTATAATTGCCGTTAAATATTTAATTTTTATGAGATAATAACAACGTGAGCAGGCGTTGAGCATCTAGGTACTTTTAATTAGTTTTAATTGATTAATTTTTCCAAACGTATTTTTCTTCTCCAAATTATTGTGATCTTTCTTCAGTTTGTTGTTTCTTTATTATAATTAAATTAAGACTTAATTTATTTGAAATGTCTCATTTTAACGAGAATTTCTTAGAAAATATTTTTCAAATTATAAAATGAATGAATGTGGAATGAGTTTTAATTTTCCTGGCTAAACTGCGGATCGAGATAAATTCGGACAAAGACCGCTCGGATTGAAAGCCATGAGCATCTATAGGTACCTACCTACCTATTTTAATCAATGATTCATTGCCTTTCTTCTATACAAGCACATAATAAAACCACTTTACTGCGATGTTCCAGTTAATATTTTTACAGAAACGAAAAAGCGTCAATTTAAAGAACCTTTCAGTCACGAAATCTAGGTAATATAAACTTAGAATTTCAAACGTAGATACTTAGGTAGAGGTAAATAATAACTATCTCACTTCAGCACGTTTTGCACAATGTCCTGAGTGAGTAACTAAAGTTAAAATCAGCGCCAGATCTAACTAGCGTCCGGTCTCAATGTCTCTAAGGTCCACCTTAGTAGGAATTATCTACCTATAAAGCAATTTTACCACCGACCTTTCAACTCGCATTCAACACAAAACGAAACAGCCCGATTGCCCGATAAACAAGAAGAAGGCACGTAGGCACTAACTAGACTGAATGCATTCATTCTGAGACAAGAGTAATTACTTACAAAACTTCTTAACTAGATTAACAACTTTACTTCGAGGACCCGTATTCGGGACGTTGTGGGGATGTTTCAGACCAGTTTGTGGGGGATAAGGGTGTGTTTAAATGGTAGTGGCACTGATAGCGGGGCGTGCAGCGTGAACGGCTGGACGCTTCTGGTGTTTGTTGGTCCTCATGGACGAAACTGTCTAAACATCAAGAACTTTAAGTTTAAGTAGTTTATCCTGTCTTAACAGGTCTAACAAACATTCGCATGGTAATGGCACACGATGTAGGGTGGTGACAATATGGCCACTTTTTAATGCAGCGTTCAAACTTTACTGTCATCAGGCAATCATCATCAGGCATCAGGCTTCTATAATCAGGCAGCATGTATTAGTATGTGTATGTGTAGACTCCAAGTCTGTAATACTTCTATAATACATGCAGCCTTATAGATACATTCCTCTCGAGTGAATATCATAAACGTTGTGCTAGAAACTGTATTTTGAAACATGCAGTTTTATTATCGGTAGGGAGCTGGTGAACGTTTTTCAGCCCGCTGCTCATTCCACCCTGTAACCGTAGCCTGACAAGTTAGAACCACGTAACGTGATATGGCTCTGAGCGCTCGCAGCTGGCCAGTTACCAGTTACACTCAGATGTTATGTAAATTTGGTGATTGTGACCAAATTACGGACCACATAGTTTTGAAGGATTCCTTATTTCATTTGTCTTCAAGGCTCATGGTTTGAGTGGTACCACTTTAACTGACAAAGTTTTCAGTTGGTCCAAAGATTTTGACCTACTTTTTTTTTTAGGTGGGAAATCATCCATGACTTCTCTTGCTCTGAAGCGGAGCGGGAAGGTGTGTCAGACTATTACTGTTTTTCTTTCAGAAGCGAATCCATGGCCCCAGTAGGCTTCGACCCTGCTGGGTATTTACGGTTTGCTGACATGACTTTGAGGCGCGCGTAGAACACTATGCGCCGTCGACGACTTGGGCTCGGTCTGGACGGCGAGCTGCCCATTGCTCGCCGTCCGCAAGCCTACGCCCCCATAAGGACACGGCGGTGCTCCACCCAAGCGGGGTACACCTCCACTGTATGCTCCTCGGTGTCCACTGGGCGGTCCACACAATAAAGACACTCGGTCGTTTCTTCCGCACGAATTCGGTGCAGGAACTTCCAGGACTTACCATGTCCGGTGAGGACCTGCTTCATGCGGAAGGTGAGGACGCCATGACGTCTTTCCAGCCATTCCTAAAAGAGAAAACCGCCATAACTATGGCGTGCCAAAATTTTTTGACTTGTGATACAGATTTTTTTATTTCTCTTAGTGGTTGTCGTAAGCAAACAACTAATGGTAGATATACATTTTCTCTTCTTAATCTGAAATTTTACAGACTGCTATTAATTTAATGGTCCTTTTGTTATTACAATCATGTTAAATACCCGTTATTCCTTTAATATTTAGAGACCATTTCCAGGTACGTTTCCTTAAGCACTTTATGAAATTAAATTCTCAAAAGGAAATGATCAGACGGTTCTTGAAGCTCTAATGAAGCTTAACGCGACCACAACATAGGTACATAATTCCGTGGTAATGTGAACAGTAAATACCTTTCCTTTAAAAGCCGATCATGTTAGGAGTACGTAGATACCTATCTATCGCGAAACTATATGTATATATCACCTTGGCAATATAACATTTCACATTGGAGTTCGATCGCAAGTGTGGTGTTGAATTTGCGAGAGTGTACGTGCCACGGCCCTCACGTTTCGGGGTTAACGACAAATTCTCGGTTTAATGGAGCTCTATGATCGTGATAGGCCACTTGCAACTATCAAAATGATTCTAAACGACAGTCCTGCTAA
Source organism: Mythimna vitellina (assembly GCA_949316375.1). Taxonomy (NCBI): domain Eukaryota; kingdom Metazoa; phylum Arthropoda; class Insecta; order Lepidoptera; family Noctuidae; genus Mythimna; species Mythimna vitellina. The sequence continues at coordinate 8,427,771 of OX438692.1, read as the reverse complement.
CATTTTGAATGTGCAGAATGTTAGTGTCAGCAGTTTCATCTCTGATGTTGTTTAAATACACTTTTGACCTGTGTCGTGCAACGCTGTAGGCAAGGCTTCAGGGAATAGCGCACGAGGGTAAAAAGACTGAAAAGGTCGTTGTAAATACTGAGAACCGTTCTTAGTTAAACAATAGAGAACATACAACGTTTAATTTAGAAAGTAAAAAGTACGAACGAGAAACGAGAACCTTCACAGTGAACAAAAAAAATGAACAGTAAAATGAAGTCAGTTTTAAAGTCTTTTAGCATTGACGAGAAAATATCAGGTTATCGCGACATTCATCTAAACGACAGGACAGCCATTGCTCGCAAATTATAATTTTATTCATAGTCTTGCAGCGCACTCATTTAACGCCATAGCGACGAATAAAAATCCAGAAAATGTAAATAAACAGGAAGTTTTGGATATTCCATCTTGAATTTTGGTCCTAAGTAATTAAGTAAGCTCATACGTACTTGAGAACTCAAATAATTCTACTTAAATGAAACTACTGACGTACTGACGTTATTAAGGTCTTAGGGTCCGAGTACTGAAATGGGGTAGAAATGTGGGTGTTAGATTAAACTAACACGTGTGTTAAATGGGTAAAGAGCAAAAAAATACGTTTTTGGGTACGGGTCTGGATTTAATTTAATTCAGCCTTTTTATATTGAAGCAAAGCTTTAGTATCTACTTTTATTTACTGTCGTATGGTATCAAACCCCTACATCTAACAAAAAAGATTGTTTTGTTTACGATATTGCTAAAAGCCAATGATATATTTTCAATGGGTAACCAGCACTCAAGATATTTCTCACCGAAATAAAGATCGTAAGGGCTATTGCTGACATTCAAATGCATGTAAAGGTGGTCTGATGAGTAAATATCTACCCTTACTGATTCGATCTCTGCGTCTTGTTTATATAGGATCCTAAGTACGCCATTTGTAGGGGAATTGAGCTTAGAATGAGCCTCTGTAATCGGTTCCATTCATGAGTGTTGTTCAGGAGCGTGTAACATAATAATCACTACCTACCTATCGTCTTTATTAGTTCGTAAAAGTACTAGACCTAACTACCTTGACTCGTTACTACAAGATCCATGATTCTAGGTAATAAAACGACAAAGTTTCAGTAGACCTGTAGAATATCCATTCAAATGTTGTTATGCAATTGTCTGAAGAAACTAGCGTTTCCAGTTAAAAAGTTTTCCGGTTTTAATGAATTAAGAAACAAGTTACTGGGGTGCATTAAGTTAATGCTCGCGATTAAACGCTTAGTCCGAGTTACGTTTGCTTTACCTTGTTGGCCGCTCTTAGACTGATTTGCTCTTTCGACTTCTTTCAAAGAACGTGCAGTTTTATTTGGGTTAGAATGAGAAGTTTTCTTACAACAGCTGATGAGCGCTTTATATTCGTTTAGTTACTTTGATCCTTTGAATAGGACGGTGGATGTTGAAGTAGTTCTTTATTGTCCGTATTTAACCAATTTAGGTGCTTCTACTTGAAGGATATCTTTTCTTTTAAAAAAATTATATTGAAATTTGTCTCTTACGCTTCCTTGATGTCCGTTAAAAAACTATATAAAACTTATCTTTTTATTACCAATTATGGAATATGGTTAAGTTAGTAGCTACCTAAATCTAACAGCGTTTCGTCGCCAGTCTCCAAGTCAATTTCGTTTCATCATCAACAAAGTAATATAATATTTTAACCGTAAAATGGTCACATTTTCCACGGCAAAGCTGCGAGGATTTTACGGCTTTATTTTAGTGCAGCCTTAGGACAGACGATAAATTTTTCCGTCAGCAACGCCTTCAGCTTGAGTCACCGTCCTGACTCTAATTTAATGGCACCTTTATAATAATAAAACATACAATGGCTTGAAGAAATTTAATTTTCTGTATAATTTTTTATTGGATGTGACCTCGGATGGTGGAGGCAAGCGCCTTCAGATCTCTTGGGTGTTCTTTAATGTGACGATAGGGAAATCAGAAGGATCTGTGCGTATAAAGCAATTTCTGAGATCACTTGTCTAATACTTGACGTGGGAATGTGTCTCTGCGATATGCCAAATGGAAGTACTAACTGGTACCAGATTGGGTAGTTTGGAGTACCTTATAAACGCTACTGATGCCGTTAAAAACTTGGCCACCTATTTGACTCAAATACTTTGAAGAAAAGAAAACCGAAGAAGAAGGTCCAAACTTTCATAGTTTGGACTTTCTTTTCTTTTGTATTATTATAAAACTATTAAATGTATGTAACAAAAACCATAGGAACTAAAAGCAAGCCTATCTCCGGCCTGTTTTTAGGTCAGCGCGTGTAGTTTGCAGTGGACGGTTATGCAATTCCGTTTATTGTAGTAATTTCAGCGAGCGGGCTCTGTTGCCATTGAGCGAGTCATTTCTCGGCGCTCTCATTACGGGGAATGGTCAGCCATGTACCTGCATACGTACATCTGCACTCCTACTACCTTTGTATACCTGGTACCTGTTACACGGTAAAGGATACTTGTACCTGTTACATTCACAAGGAAAGTCTTCGACTCCATAACTTGTTCTTCCTACGTGACCAAACTGTAGCTTTTTAGTACTTACGAACGTCTTTTATATATTCTGTAAAACGTTTTTAGTTAAAGTGGTAGTGTGGAAAGCTTTTAGCTTAGTTCTGCTAGCTTAGTCTGCTTTGTGGGGAAGTTACGTTTTTGGAAGGAGGGAATTATAAGCAGCGAGCTAGACTTGAGTTAATACTGCGATTTTGGAAGGGCACTTCTTAGTGCACATTTGGATAAGAGTTGTGCTTACGTGTCCTTGTTGAGTTATGATGTTTTTCAGTTACGAGTCCTCTACGTTTTTATAGTGTCGTGAGGGCCCAGTGGTTAAGGTGCCCGTCGTTCATGAATGAAATAGCGGGTGCAAAACCGGGCAAGTTTCTAAGTTTATAAGTGCTTCGGAAAGCACGAGGGTTCCGATGGTCATTCGTAGATCTTTAACAGTCGTTACAGGTAGTGAGGCGCCAGAAAGTCTGACCACCAGTCTATCCAAAGAGTATCGTGGTGCCCAATAACAGGGTTGTGGAAGTCTGATAGGCAGTCGCATCACGTAAAAGACAGGTATTCAGTGCATGGGTTAGACTGGAAGCTGGCCTTAAACTAGTTAGGAAAAGACTAGAGAGATATCATCTCCTAGAGATGATAACTCTTCTAAGTTATCATGCAAAAAATATCTAGTCAAGTGAGCTATGTTTAATTTATTTATTTATTTAGCATAAGCATAATCAGCCTTTCAATTTTCCCACTGCTGGGACTCCGGCCTCCTCTCTTGGAGAGGGAATGGGCCGTAATCCACCACGCGGGCCCTGTGCGGGTTGGTGAATGTCACATGTCTTCGAAGTTTTAGTTCCTTCACCGTTTTGAGAGCAGTGGAGATGAAATAAATTACACAAAGTAAATGCGCTTGGCTGGGTTTGAACCCGCGACTTACAACTCGTAAATTGGAGCCACATTCGGCCACCACTGCTCTGCATTTATTTATTTATAGACACAAACACTTAAAAATGAAAAGAACAAAAGCAGAAAGAAGAGCACAAAGGTACTGCTTATTTCCAAAGAAAAATGAATGAATAATTTATCTTTGCTAACACAATATTTTTTCAAACAATGCTGTAATTGACAAAAATATAGATATAAAATGGATGCAACGAGCAGCAAACATTTTTGTCGAGGAATTTTCTGCCAATATTGCATGTTCATTGAATTCTAACACACAATGATAGGATTTCAATTAAATTACGTTCAAAGCACTGGATGTACGTGATCGCTTGCACAGCAACTATCCGGTAACGAGGTCGAGATGTTTGCTCGTCGACTTGTGTTCTTTGGCCCAGTCGAACCCAATTGAACACCCTTTATCACATGTTTTTTTTTTAAGGTGCCAATCATCCAATGACTTCTCTCGCTCTAGGGCGGGGCGCGAGAGCGTTTGACTTTTACTGACTAAAACTATACCTATGTTTCTTCTTTAGTTAGCGTTCCAGGACCCTGGGGTGCCCTTTCGGAAGTCAACCCATGGCCCCAGTAGGCTTCGGCCCTGCTGGGCTCCTATGGTTTTGCTAATATCTCTTTGAGGTGCGCGTGGACCTCTACGTGCCGTCGATGAGTCGGGTTCGGTCTGGACCAGGTTAACGGACAGCCGGTCGGTGAGCTACCCATTGCTCGTCGTCCGCAAGTCCACGCCTATGGTGGCTGAAAATCGAGATCGGGATTCTGGTGGCTGGGGTGTGAGGATGTCCGTTCCCACGCGCGTGCGGCCGTCTCCTTTGCTAGCATTACTGCTTCGCAGAAGGAGGCGACTGCCTGAAATTCCTCCTCACTCCGGACCATAGCCTGTACCAGGACGCGTGAGATCGTTGCCGCCGATCGCTCACACGAGGACATGGCGGTGCTCTGCCCAAGCGGGGCTCACCCTCTACCTTATGCTCCACCGTGTCCTCCTGGCGATCCACACAATGGGGATACCCAGGCGTTTCTTCTGCACGAATCGGGTGCAGAAACGTCCGGAACTTGATAACTTGCAAAAACTGTAGTGTTCTCTCATAATAAACAAATTCTAAACAATTTCCAATTTAAATTCAACTTTATTTCAAACGTCTATTTGGATATTGCAAACTTTTACAGCGGGCCGGTGTAATTACAGGCACATTAAATGGGTTGCCCATGGCTTCGACCATAATCTCGCTTTACTTATCTTCATAATGGCCGTCGTTAGAGACGCTCCCAATTCCATTGCGTTACTTTTTATTTTGTGTGCTTGCTATACCGACTTATGTACAGGGTGATATCTATAGGTGTCTACTTTGGAAGTGGATGAATGTGCCATGCGCGGGTCATTAGATGGGTCCCGAATTAGGGCCGTTCACACATTGTTGGAAGGTCGCACAGCCCATTTTAAAACAATTTATTTTTATATGAAGCACTCTCTTTGTCTCATGGGACATTTAATTTTCGAAACAAAATCTGCTGCTTTTTCCCCTTTTGTTACGAACGAACGATCGTCTCTGATGTAAATACAAATGGTAACATTTTATTCAGCTATGTCAGAACCAAAAGGAAAACTTTGATACACAAAGGAACAAGCATTCCGAATGTTGATGGAAATTTACAAACTTTATGTTTTCTTGTAAATTGTGTTATTCAATTTTTCTTTGACAACTTTTTTATTATTTATAATTAGATTTTGATTAATGCGTTAATTGAATTTGAATTGTGGTAACAACTTCGAAATTAGTTTTATGGTCTCACAGACCTGGCTATGGATTATACTTACAAAAAGTGTAATTTATACATTTTCGTGATTAATTTAATTAAGTAGGCATGTCGGTGATTTATTTGCTTCATAAACATGTTCACGTAGGTATACGATAATTTTGTGAAGATCAAATTAATAAGCACTATAAAGATACGACAGAATTAATTTTATTATAGGTACACCAAAATGGCGCTAAGTCCGTCTTTGTACAACGTTTCATTAGTGCATAAAGTTTTAAATAAATAAATAAAATGGATAATAATAATAATCGTTTATTAGGAACTAAGGAAGGATATGCACCTACGTACCTACATTTTAACCTTTTAACCGCCTACGTCGGATATATCCGACAAACTCTCTTGCGTTTATTCCACCAAGGTCGCAACATCCATGACCATGGGCACGCCGTAATTATAGCGGTAAGGTCCCTCTTTGAGGAGTGGCTGGAAAGGCAACACGGCGTTCTTACCTTCCGCATGACTTAGGTCCTCGCCGGACATGGTAACTTCGGGAGGTTCCTGCACCGGATCCGTGCGGAAGAAACGACCGGGTGTCACCATTGTGTGGAACGCACGGAGGATACGGTGGAGTACACGGTGGAGGTGTGCCCCGCTTGGGCAGAGCAACGCCTTGTCCTCGTAGGGGAGATCGGCGGTGGCGATTTCTCGCGCCGGGTCTTGGTACAGAGCGAGGAGGAGTGGCAGGCTGTCGCCTCCTTCTGCGAAGCAGTAATGCAAAGGAGGCGGCCGATCACGTGTGGCAACGGTCCTCACGCCACAACCGCTGTCGGGATTCCGATCCCGATTTCCGGCCACCGTAGGCGCGGGCTTGCGGACGGCGAGTAATGGGTGGCTCGCCGTCCGACCGTCCGATAACCGTCCGGACCAAACCCAAGTCCTCGAGTCGTCGATACTGTTCCACGAGCGCCTCAAGGAGATGTCAGCAACTGTAGGGGCCTAGCAGGGTCGAAGCCTACTGGGGCCAATGGTCTGATTCTGAAAGGAAGACTCGGCCCTGGTAACCTGGCAATGATCCGCTCCGCCCAAAAGCATGTTATAAGATGATTTTCACACCGAAAAAAAAAACATCCATGACCAAATATTCCATCTTATCAGCTCTTCTGTCGTCTATGGAGATTGAAGAGCTAAACGAGATGGAGTACCTCGTCGCAAACACATTACCCTGGCGAATGGGACACGAAACCCCTCATCGGACCAACTCGACTCAAAGGGTTATAATACTTATTTTTTCATTGTGGCCCAATGTGACGATTAGATGAAACACCTACTTAATACATCTAAGTAAGAAACGTCACCATCAAAATTGAATAAAATGTGAGCAAAAAAAGTTTAATATTGCCCTGTGTCCCCGTCAGGTGCTCGAAATTGCTTAACTTGTTCTATCGACATGGCTGTCAAGCTTTTATTTAATTTCCTGCCTACATCGAGAGTTATTGGCTGGTTGACGGATCTCTCTGTTTATTTTTTTTATCAATTTGATTTTTATCAGACGGGTAGCCGAGGGCGGAGAGTGCGTTTATTTTTATAAGTGAATGGCTCATGATGTTGATACGATTAAGGTTTGGGTTTTTAGTTTTTTAATCGTTATTAACTAGTGCTAGTGAGAGCAGTGGTGGCCGAGTGGTAACGGCCCTGACTTACGGGTTGTAGGTCGCTGCACGCTGGTTCAAACCCACCCAGGCGCGTTACCTACTTTGTGTAATTTATTTCATCACCACTGCTCTCAAAACGGTGAAGAAAAACATCGTGAGGAAACCGGCATGTCCTAGAACCAAAAATTCGAAGACATGTGACATCCACCAACCCGCACTGGGCCCGCGTGGTGGATTATGGCCCATTCCCTCTCCTAGAGAGGAGGCCTGAGTACCAACAGTGGGAACATTATAAAGTCGATTATGCTATGCTAAACGAGTGCTTGACTGCGATCCCACCTGATGGTAAGTAGTGATGCCATCGTTGTTGGTGAGGAGCGCTAGTTTATTAAGTGCCTATTTGCTTTAGCTTTGAAGACTCCTAAATTATAATAGGACGGGAAGACCCCAGCAGGCAAGTTGTTCCAGTCCCTCGATGTTCGCGGTATAAACAATACATAAATAATAGATAACATAGCTTAAATGCTTTTGAAAATGTGTCTAAATAGTAAACTAAAAAAAGAAAAATAAGCTGTGCAATCAAATTACCGGGTGTTGGAAAATCATCTTATGACAAATCTTGTTCGCCCTTGGGCGGAGCGAGACATAGCTTCAGACTTTTACTGACTAAAAACCCACTCCTGTTCCTTCTTTGCCTTCGTCCCAGGGCCCCGGGTTTCACTTTCACACTACCCAGGCATATTACAGGGTGCAAATATTTCTTCAAAAGGGAGGATCCTTCGACCAGACGGGTGTTGTATCTACAAGGTTACAACCATGGGTTAGGGTAACTTTTATACATGTCGATTGTCGCTACATTATCCCTTACGCATTTTTGAGGCTTCGAGGAAATGATATCGACGCTTGAGTAAACTTTACAGAGCTTTTCGCCTTTCAAGCATCGCTAAGTAAAAAAAAAAAACTATTGAGCATACGAGCAAGAAAATTTCAAGAAAAACATCATAACAGTCCTTCAATTAATACATTATTCGATCTACGTAAATTCTAAAATACAACAACATAACGTTTACCAGTCGCTATCCTAAAAGAAACGTGGCTTAATAACAGTTTTCACAGAAGGTGCAGCGGCGCGTCCTGTTGAGATACAGGCTAGTAAATTGCCTTCTTGCAGCACGCTTGCCACACAAGCAAACGTTTCTAGTCACGTTTCCAGTTAGTTTTAGACTTAGCTACTAAGACGCTACGTCTTGTATTCTATTTAGACCAGCCTGTTGAGTTTGTATGTCTAGGTTTTTTTTTGGTGGGAAATTATACAATGACTTCTCTCGCTTTAGGGCCGAGCGAGAGGGCGTGTCAGACTTCTGCTGAGTAAGACCCACTCCTATGATATTTCTTTGCCTTGCGTTCTAGGACCCCGGGTTTTCCTTTTAGAAGCGAACCCATGGCCCCAGTGATGTCTATAATAAACGACTATTTAGAACCAAAGCTGTAGGATTATCCTTAAGAGTTTCCGTGGCCTTGGATCGCAAAGGGCAACTGAAGGAACACGTGTGGGTTTTAGTCAGTTTTGATCCGACTCTCCCTCTCTCCGGGGATCTCTGGAGGGTTCAGAGCTCGGTAGTTATTTGATGATCCATAAAAAAGGATGTATTTAGTAGAAAGATTTTGAGGAAGACGAATATGTGCTGGTATAGTAAATTATCTGAGTGTAATATAAATTAGCGTGATGTTATGATGTCCCTGGTAACATGCTAAACTGTCTTGTTAAACTTGAGGACAGACAGTAAAAAAACTGTACTGTATTTTATTATCAAAACTGGAGTTTACAAATGATGTTCCATAAGGCCGCTTAAACACTCTAAGATATTTTACTGTGTCTTCTGCAGATAAGACCAATTCATTGTGTACACGACCACAATACTGTTGGATCTACGCACCAACATTTACCGTAGCACTACCTGACCAACCCCGCCCAATATCACACCACAGCAACTTCGCGCGTTGCGTCTAGCGCAGACAAGATTGTAGAAACAATACACATTTTTGCATAGACCTTTCCTTAGCGTGTACAAGCGGCCTAATAAATTATAACAAACTTTCAAGGTAAATTTGTTCATTTAAGGAAATACCCACAGAAATATAAGCATAGAAACATGTAGAAGCTGGTAATAATCATTAAGTACTTCTTAAGACTCTGGGTAACAAATGAAACTCCTGCGTGGGCGCGTAGCCAGGTACCTAAGTTTAACATTAGAACAAAAGGGAAAAGTTATGATTAGACGCCTCCAAAACTTCTGCAAACTTCATGAACGTAGGATAATTAGATAGCTATTGTAATTTATTTTGGTAAATGTAACAACCGTCGTTCCTTTGTCCAGAGGAGTTCGTAGCTAAGAAATAAAAGCCGCGAGAGGCAAATTTCAAGGTTAAGCAAAGCTTGTAGAGTCGAGGTTAATAATAATAGGATTAGGGGACTGTATCTTGATACAGTATATCATATCTATTATATTATTATTAGCTCTTTATAACAAACAAATTTTCAATAGTTCTCAATCTATCAAAATACACATATCTAACACTACAAAAAGCGGCTATTTTGAACACTTGTCGTATAGTTAGAAAATTTTTACAACTGGACTTAGATAATAATATAAATTCAGTACAAAGTCTTTTACCATCTTAAAACAATAATAAGGATATCACCTTGGTTCACACCCGTGAGATTCTAAAATAACACAAGGTACTAGCCTGAGAAAAATTGCCTAAAAACTATAATAATAATATTCCACTACTTTCACCCAATGCCATCTAGTCCCAAACTAAACAGAGCTTGTGGTATGAGTAGGTACTAGTAGTAATATTTCTAAATATTTACATAATTATTATAAATAAATACACCCAGACACAGAACAAATGATTGTGCTCAACGAGGCTGATACATCGATGGGTTTTTAAAGTATTTATGGTATGTAATAATGCATATCAGGACTACTTCGTACTTCGGGAAGCACGTTAAGCCGTTGGTTTTGGCTGTCATTTGTAGATCTTGGACGTAAATATGGTAGGTAAGTATAGTACAAGCCAAGCAAATCTTACACCAGTCTTGATAAGTTTGGTATTGTGTTACCCAGTAACTGAATTGTGGAGGTCCATGTAAAACACTGGTACTCGGCTGCATCTGGATAAACTTCTTGTATTGTACTATTTATTGGAGTATTTTACAGTTCACCAACGCCACGGCACACGCATATATTTGCACCACCAACTGCACTGGTCGAACATCCGATCTCTCGACTAACAAGTCAAATACATGATGCCACCAGTGTCGGATTAACCTAGCGAGGGGCCTGTAGCAAATTCGACCAAGAGGCCCCTGTGTAGACCTATTTAGTACTATTTATTATTCTCAAACTTATTCTTAATCACCAATAACCTCGTTGATTTTAAGATTGGGCAAGGTATGTGGAAGGTACGGTAATGAGGTAAATCTAAGAGATTGACTATCATATCTAATGAAGTAATCAGCTGTATTCGGACTTCAATATATTTATATATTTTGACTAGATTTTTATGCGCACAAGTGCAGGATCCTCGAACGCGCGGGCGGGGCCCCCGGATGTGCGGGGCTTGTAGTATTTGCTACTATTGCTACATTGCTAACCCGCCACTGGATGCCACTGACGCTTGAAACGACCGAAACAGCCAATACACCACACTACTCATAATAGAAAAAAGGCTACACAGAATTATTGAAAAATCCGTTATTCAAAGAAACCAAAATAAAATGGAGTTGAAAAAGCTTGAACTGTTTAACGGTTTCGTTAACGAGGCGTCTGTTTGCGGGTAGTTGTAAATTACTACGCAGTTGTCGTGTACGTTCACATGTTGGGTTTAATTGCAGGAATGTAAAATTTTGAATTGAAATATAAGAGAGAGCGAGAACGACAATCAATAAAAGTTATTTTGTTGATTGTCAAAACTGGGCATGGAAAATAAATTTCCAACGGACGGGACTAAGACCACTAAGCCTATAGGTAAGCTATAATATAATATTATATAAGACTACTTTCTTTTCAGCGTTATTTTCAACTTAATTGAATATTGACAGGAAAAAAATCTCCATCGTGTAGTGACCTAATTCGGTAAAGTTTTAGAAATTGCCGTTGAGGATTTCATATGGAAAAAATAAAAGACTGTCGCTTTTTGTTTTCATACAAATTTTTAATACAAATGGTCTTTTAGAAAATAAAAATGTAAAGTTGGTGTCTGTGGTTTAGTTTGGCTAGAGCAAAAAACTTCTAGGTGTACCTGAGTTTATTTATTTATGTGTACTATACACTGTAAAAAAAAGAAAACAATTTTTTTTTTCTGTTTACCGTTAGTAAAGGCTATAGTTGTTCGACCATATCGCCTAGTCTTTTGTCCATGTTTTCTTGCGTAATAAGTCTTTCGTTGTTTCTTTTTTTTTTACATTAGAATGCGGGTGTCACACATTCTAATATTTTTGAAGTATTTGGCAGTAAATGTATCGAGTCAGCCTTCTCAGCAAACTTTGCTGAGGTAGCTAAAACTACAATAAAATTCTCAGCTCTATTTTACCGAGATCGCGCCTATTACAATGATTCCACATAATATTTGAGTTGCGCAGACACTTGAGATACAAAACCACACCAATTTTACATCACAATATCCACTAGGAATCAATTTGCGAATAATTAAAAAAGGCCACTGAACTTCACTCAAAGCGATCCCGCCAAAAACTCCCAAAAGAAAATAAAATAACATACAGAGAGAAGAGCATAAAGACACTGTTTATTTCAAAAGAAACTTCCTTCAGACCTGCGATAGAAGAGTTTTGATATTTTAGGAGTAAACTGATTCAGACTGTGCATACATCGTTAGGAAACGCTTGCATGTTTAAGGGTGAGTAACAAAATAATCTGTGGTCGGGTGCCGCGGCGACCGGCGACTCGGAAACTTTAAATGAACATTGTGTACGCTGCCTTAATTAATTTTCGCGTTCAACTGTGTTATACTGTAATTAGCGTATCGCCATGTTTGATAAAGCTTAATAATATTTTTGTATAAACTCTTTACTCGTGCATGCTCTAAGAACATAATTATGTTCTAAGAAGTACTTAGAACATAATTATGTTCTTATAGCATAATTATGTTAGTATGTACTTATACTGATTTTTTTTTAAATCATCATCACGTTTTGACCTATATTTTGACTCAAAATTCTGTCATTTACATAATAATATAACTATTCGAGAACAGGCAAGCGTATTTCATAGTACAGATACCGGCTAAAATCTTGAGCGCTCGGAGAAAAAGTGGGGATCGCTTTGCGCATCGTACACATCGGCGAGCTAATTGCTGTACAAGGATTGCACTACCACTAAAGAGACCCGATATTTCACTTCGCGCAAGTGGAAGTCAGCGCTCAAGATCCATGCCGGTATCTGTAGGTATACTCGTACTGCCGCCTAAGTTTGATTCCAGTCAGCCGCGCCCGGGATTAGGCCCGCTAACCTTTAAATCCATTTTCTTTGCGAAATATTGATTGATATACATATGCTATGTACATTCTGATTTTTTGTGTAAACATATTTCTAAAGATCAAAGTCGTTTGTAGGAGTAAGGAAAACAAATGAAAAAATATCATGTCGTTATTTTTTTTTTTGGCATAAGTATTAGACATACCAAAAAATTAAACGTTGATAATGTTGTACATGACTTTGTAATCTATATATATATATAAATCAATGCCTCATTTAGTTGTAATTTTATAAATTAAAAACGGGCTCACCTATCCAAACTAAATGTTTAGGCTTTGTTCGGACTATTTAGTAGATGGTTTATGTGAAGTTTGCACAAAATCGGTCGGGCGGTTCTTCATTTATCACATTATTAGGTGGTACGAATTTGTCCATTTTGTGTCCAGGCAATCTCTATCCATTCTGGGTTGCCTGGAAGAAATCGCCGAGTGCGATAAGGCCGCCAATTGTATGTTTTTTATTGTATTACAATTCAATTTCTTAAATTTGTAACTTGGTATGCAATAAAGTATATATAAATAAATAAATAAATAAATAAATACGAAGTTCGCCGAGGCAGCTAGTAAACATATATTTGTTTCAAGCCTATTGACCTAGCTATTACTAAGGAGTAGGCTTCAGAATGTCACTGTTTTATGGTACTGCTCAGGCGCTGGGGCCTTAATGCCATATAAGGTATTAAAAAATTAACTTTAAGGGGACATTGTTTTTTCGAGGGGACATTGTACTCCTCATTATGAACAACTTTTACTATGGGACCAAACCTAAAATCGCGAAAAAAAACAACTGTTCCCTACGTTTATGTTCGCATAACTCGTCAAATTGTATGGAGCAGCTGATTTTTTTTTCGCTATTTCAGTTTCGGTTCCACAAAAGTTGTTCGTCCTCATTACGAACAACTTTTATGGAACCGAACCGTACAATATCCCCTCGCAATTCTTAAAGTTAATTTTTTAACACCTTGTATACTTGCATTATTTAAAAATCGTCCTCTATATCGATCGTCATTTGTTTTACACAGGCTTTGGAGGCAATTATATCTCTGTTAAACTGTCAGAAGCTATTGCTATAAACTCACCTGATTAGTTAGCACTATCCAAATAATACAAAGTTTCATTAGAATTAATGTTATTTCTTTCTTTTCATCTTTTCATTTACTTAGCGTTTCGGCCTGTTGAAGTTACTTTAAGTCAATCTTGTTACCATACTAAAGGTTCATTGTAATCCGATAAAAGCTTTTTTTCGTTCATTTCTTTTTCTTCTAAAGATAAGAACAACTACAACTTTTCGCATTGTAATATTAATATGATTACAGAGCAAGATGTATACTTAAGGTAGGTAACTTTGGACTTAATACAAAACAGAATATTATAAAATGCTTATGGAAATTGTCGGTATAATTTTCGTAAGAGTTTCCTCATGTGGAAAAGCTTATATTATACTTTAGTTATGAATAATTTAAGGTTTTTTTTCCAGTTACATAGCTTGATATCGCACTTTTATTAAGTGTTTTTATTTTATTTATTAGGGAAAAAGAAACAATTGTATAGTATAATATAATATTTATACAACTATCACACAACGCCGTCTAGTCCCAAGCTAAGCAGAGCTTGTGTAATGAGTCCTAGACAACTGATAAACATACTTAAATATTTCTAAATACATACATATTATAGATAAATTACACCCAGACACAGAACAATTAATTGTGCTCATCACACAAACATTTGTCCTGGGTGGGAATCAAACCCACAACCTCCGGCGTAGCAATCAGTGCCACTAACCACTAGACCAACAGGCCTGTCAGTATGTATAACAACTACGGATATCTATGATTACAATAAATATGGTGTGACGTATGGATAAATCAAAGGTACTTGTGTACACTATTGAATAGGTAGGTAAGTACAATTACATTTAAATCCTAATTATAAGCTTAGGTACTACTCACATTTTATTTTGTTATAACCGTCGCATGAACGATCAATAATTTTTAGGGTTCCGTACCTCAAAAGGAAAAAAAGGAACCCTTATAGGATCACTTTGTTGTCTGTACGTCTGTCTGTCTGTCTGTCAAGACCCTTTATCTCGAGAACGCGTGTAGGTATCGAGTTGTAATTTAAACTATATACTCAGGCATGCGGTCCCTTGAAGCAAACAAACTTCTGTCGTAAATAACAATATTTCGAAACTCTCAAGGAAATCGAAATTCATAGGATACTTCCCGTTGACCTTAGGATCTTGAAATTTGGATTGAAGCAAGGTCAAATAGCAAAAATCTGAAAAAAGGTGAATTTGTAGTTACGTCACAAAAAAAAACTTTTTTGCGATTCGGAAAAATCTTCGTAACTCAATTCGGGAATTGAATTGTTTTTATTGGTAAGTTTGTACGGAACCCTCAGTGCGTGAGTCCAACTCGCACTTGCCCCGTTCCTTTTTTTAAATTGCTTTGAGATAGAAGATACTCAAATGACAAAAGTTGTTACCATAAATATTTGCTAGTCAACGGAGTGAAGCTCGCCCACCAGCAGTTTCAGGCAGAAGTGAGCTTATGATAGGCATATGTAAAAAGAGGCGAATGGGCTGTGCCTATCTTAGGATGTTGGGTTACCAATTCGAAATAACTCTAGATACGAAAATAGGGCTTATATTAATTATAATAAGGTAGCAAAACCCTGTACTAACAGGGTTTCACTACTTATAAACAAACTTGCTTCTGCCAGCGGCTGAAAATAGGTCTCTCCATACCCCAAACTTTAGACGCACCCCTTTAGAGGCTGAATTTTGGAGAATCCTTTCTTAGTGCTTGCTTACTGACTGGCCTGTTGGTCTAGTGGTCAGTGGCCCTGACTGCTATGCCGGAGGTCGTGGGTTTGATTCCCACCCAGGACAAATGTTTGTGTGATGAGCAGTGATCATTTGTTCTGTGTCATTATCTATAATATGTATATATATAGAAATATATACGTATGTTTATCAGTTGTATAGTACTCATCATAACACAAGCTCTGCTTAGCTTGGAACTAGACGACGTTGTGTGATAGTTGTGGAATGGGTCTACCTTTTATAGCAGAACTTTTTACGTCATAATATTGTTTTGCATAACAACGGATAGCATAAACTTCATTTCGCAGAAAATCATTTCGCATACACTCAGTTGTCATACATTCAAAACTCATAATTTTGTTAGTCAGAATCATCTTTAGGCATAATGTTTATATCCATAATAATTAAAAAGCAGAACCATCATATCGCAGAAAATTCACAGTCAGAATCGTCTTTTGGCATACATTTTATATCGATAGTCATTAAAAGGCAGAACTGATTTTTTTCTTGGCTTGGATGCATGTAGCATGCAAACAGGCATACAACATGCAAGCAGGCATGCAACATACAGCATGCATGCAGCATGCATGTAGCATGCAAGCAGGCATGCAACATGCAGCATGCAAGCAGGCATGCAACATGCAGCAGGCATGCAGCATGCAAGCAGGCATGCAACATGCAGCAAGCATTGTTTCTGTCACGGCTCCGGCGCTGCGGGGTTTGGGCGGCGCCACGCGAGCTTATCGTCACAGATGGTTTTAACGCTCACCACCGCAGCTTCGGCTTGCTGGCCGGCTTCGCCCGCCAGCCTCAGCCGGGGTGGCGGGCCTTCAAACCACCTGCTCCTCAGCTCGCGGGCCGCCCTACCCCTCCGCGCCTACGCGGGTTTAAATTACACTCTAGGGGTAGGGCAGACAAGACTGCGTAAAGTCGGTTTCGCAGCGATTCGTTTCTGTCACAAAATTTTGCAGCACAACGTATTGACTTTTTATGACACAAATTTAATTTAATATTGAAAATGCTACCAATACATGCTATATTTAGAACATTCTATGTCACTTTTGCAGACCATTCGATTTTAAATACATTGCACGTAGGTTATCTAACCATTCGACAGCATAAATTTACTTTATTTAAATTATCAGTTTTATTCCATATATTATAAGTTTTTGATGTTTTGAACACTAATTTTTACAAGAAGATACATCTATTTTAATTTTTGATGTTCAAATATGCACCCATACCAAATAATCGTATCTCTAAATAAATGTTATGCTAAACAAAATTATGCATAACATTAATTATGGCAAAGGTAATTATGCGAAACAAAATTCTGCCAAGATAAAAGTATGCCATTGTAAATTCGGACACGTAAATATTCTGCCAAACAAAAGTTATGCTAAATAATTTTTATGCCTTAAAAATAATCGATTAAATAAGATTATGCCATGTGAGTTATGCCAAATAAAAATCGGAGTATCAAGATTCTGCCAAATAGAAGGAACCCTTGTGGAATATTATTATTATTACGTTATAAAATCAAACCTTGTGCAAAATTTCACGCTCCTAGTCCTAGTAGTTTTGGCTGTGCGTTGATATGTCAGTCAGTTTCTCCTTTTATACCCGTATATGGCGAGCACATTACCTAACGTCAATCGACCACAAATACGTCAGGTAGCTACTGAAATGCCTGGAAACCAAACAAACACCGCTTTGAAGTAGCGCTAGCGATTAACTAGTCTTTAGAGGAATCTTTGTAGTAAACAAATATTTTATCACATTCTGAAGGCACCGATCTATTTCAGTTGAAATACCTACATAGCATAGCATAGCATAGTCGGCCTTATAATGTTCCCACTGTTGGGACTCAGGCCTCCTCTCTAGGAGAGGGAATGGGCCGTAATCCACCACGCGGGCCCAGTGCGGGTTGGTGGATGTCACATGTCTTCGAATTTTTAGTTCTAGGACATGCCAGTTTCCTCACGATGTTTTCCTTCACCGTTTTGAGAGCAGTGAAATACCTACAACAATATAAATAAACATACAAGCGTAATGACAGCAAAACTCGCTGAGAAAACTAGGAAGCTGGATGTTTATGTCACATTATAATGTGGGTAAATATCCTGCTAGCAGCTGCGGTTGGCGCCATCCTGGCTTGTTATGCATGAACATTTCCCGACCGGCTATTAGGTACCTCCGAATAAAACTTTACTTTTTAAAAATCACTTTAAAAAGTTAGAATAGTCATACGATCGTTGAATATTAAACTGCTGTTGCTCGTCTCAAAATAATAACAGCCGCAAGGATTGCTCTTCATGTTTTTTTTTGGTGGGAATATCATCTTAAGGCATCCCCCGCTCTTAGGCGGAGCGGAAGACAGTGTCAGACTTTAAGTGACTAAAAACCCACTCCTGTTCCTTCGTTGCCTTTCGTACTAGGGACGAGTCTTCCTTTCAGAATCAGACCCTTGGCCCCAGTAGGCTTCGACCCTGTTGGGTTCCTACGGTTTGCTGACATCTCCTTGAGGCGCGCGTGGAACACGCGCCGTTGACGATTTGGGCTCGGTCCCGACGGTTACCGGACGGTCGGACGGCGAGCTACCCATTGCTCGCCGTCCACAATCCCACGCCTACGGTGGCCGAAAATCAGGCGTTGGTTGGGGCATGAGGACAGTTGCCACACGCGATCCGCCGCCTCCTTTGCTAGCATTACTGCTTCGCAGAAGGAGGCGACCGCCTGCGACTCCTCCTCGCTCCGGACCATAGCCTGTACCAAAGACCGGCGCAAGAGATCGCCGTCGCCGATCGCCCCCATGAGGACAAGTCGTTGCTCTGCCCAAGCAGGGCACACATCCACCGTGTGCTTCACCGTGTCCTCCGGGCGGTCCACACAATGGTGACACCCGGGCGTTTTTTCCGCACGCATCCGGTGCAGGAACCTCCCGAAATTACCATGTCCGGGGATTTGCGTTGTGCGGAAGGTTTTTTTTTTTTTTTTTTTATTGGGTGGGAAAATCATCCTAATGACATCCCCGCTCTTGGGCGGAGCGGGAGATAGTGTCAGACTCTTACTGACTAAAAACCTACTCCTGTTCCTTCGTTGCCTTCGTCCCAGGGCCCCGGGTTCCGCTTTCACACTACCCGTGGCCCCAGTAGGCTTCGACCCTGCTGGGCCCCTACGATTTGCTGAAAGGATGCCGTGAGGTCTTTCCAGCCACGCCTCAAAGAGGGGACTTACCACCATAATTGTGGTGTACCCAGCACTGGGTCGCGACAGTCGCTGTCCACACTTCACTATGAGATCCCGCCGGAACTCTGTCCGCCATGCCGCAACTTGCGGCATCTCCACGCGCAAATCGTGCATGCGTGCAAGAGTGCTGCCTCCAGATCCCATGGTGGCAGGTCAGCAAGGAGGTTCGCCGTTTTGCGGAAAATCGTCCGGTATCCCCGCACAACGCTTGCCAAGGTCAATCCTTGGATGGGTGACCATTCTATAATATACCGATACCCTTTTGATTCTTAGGTTACACGTTAAACGATAGGCTACAGCCATCGATCACTAATAACATGATCGATGGCCACAGCAGTCGTTTCAAAATCACAGATTATTGTCAAATGACTGCTCTGGAAGTTACTGGTAATATCTAGTAAACTACTTTTTTTATGATTGATATTCTCGCACTTGATTACTACTTCATCTGATGAAAACCGACGATGTGGTCGCCGATGGAGCACGCTTGCTTATAAGTAACCTATTCACTTTTGCCATACCCAGGTTGTAGCTATCAGGAAACACAGATTTCAACAAGGAATCCCACTCCTTAGTTATAAGCACAATTAATGTGTGCCCAAAGTGTATGGATGGGATCTCCACCATGAACTGTTTTTGTGGAGGGCGGATGGTTAATCGTTTCATGTAAAATATTTGCATTCGGTTGCTTCCAGATAGACTGGAAGCAGATCCAAATAGTTAGATAATAATTAGTTACAAAAAGGCTAGACATAATATTTTAAATCGATCCAAAATATCGTCATCTTTTGCTGCTCGAACTATCTAATGAAAAATCCTATTCGTCACTATTGATTTGTCGTCGATGCTGAACGTCATATTTCGTCAATATTACTGGCTTTCGAAAACCTAACCCGTCTACCGCTAGGCCATTATTTCTCGTCGTTATATTTTTCACTGCCTGCCATATGTTCGCTTTTATTAAAACATTCACAAACCAAAGTCGTGTCGTTTGTGTCAGTTTCAAAAACAAATGCGAACAAGGAAAAATGTCGTGATTCCCGTTATTCAGTCGAATATCAACAACAATGGTGTATCTCAGATATAGCTCGTTAGGGCCCGGGTCCACTGAAAATGATTTATAGCTGTAGACAGAGAGGGAGGAGAGGGAGGGTAATAGCAAGCCTTTCATATTTACTTATGTGCCATGAAATAAATACAGAACAAATTGTGGCTATAAATGAAAGAGGGTCGGCTCTGATAGTGTAAGAAACAATATATGCGGCGAAAACTTATGAAATATAGCCACAACGGAAAAGCGGACGTAACCACATATACTTACATAACACACAATTTAATAAAACACAGTTGGCGGTAGCAGAATATAGAGCATTTGGGCTTACAATGGAACTTCTGGGTATCTTAAGTTTATCAGCAAATATAAGCAAACAAGCCCTGTGGGCCTACTATAGTCTAACTTCGTTCAAGTTCAATGTAGTTTCCAGTTCTGCTCTGTACTATAGTAACTCCTCGTATTTAGTCATCGTACAAATTTGCGGTTCGAGTACATTGCTATGACTATATACATTGTTACACTTTCGTTACTGAGCTGCGTTATTTTTATTAATACCGTAGCATATAATGAGATAGAATAGATAATCTTGCACAGGTCATTTTCTATGTTGATATTTTATTTTATTTTGTAGTTTGTTCTGCGTGAGTCTCAAATAAACTTTTTTCTTTCTTTACTTACTAGTATTATAATAATTAATCAGATACAGCCAATTAATCAAGCACTGAGAATGAAGCTATGTCGACCGAAATCTGTTGAAAGTTTTGAGAAGCTCTTCTCAAAACTTTTTAGATAAACACACTAATTAAAAAATAGTAACGACAATGTGGTATTACCGTGCGAAATATAAATATATTCTTGTGAATCGCAGATTACGAAGTCGTATATGATTTAATTGTAAAAAATACTGCAGAAAAATCGCAATTTTAGTAATTTTTTTTTTTATGAATATTTATGAACGCGTTGTCCCACTGCAGGGCAAAGGCGTTCCTTCCGTTCTTCCACTTTTCTCTGTTCTTAGCCACTTCTGGTCAAACCTTTAGGTAGGTACCTATACCTAATTTAATAAATTATATCTATTGAATAAAATAATGTCTTGAATAGATTTATGGGAGACCTTTATCAAACAATGCAGGGACTAAAATGGGGTTCGTGCAGTGCAAACGATGGTATTTGAAACTAAAACGCAGCTGTTCCAGGCGTTCGAGCTATAAAGTACGCAATTATGCAGTCGTCCGAAATCCATTGTGTATCATAAAAGTCACGGCTTAAGAGCAACCACCTCTTAATTAGAATGTATTTAATTAATTGTTGAGACTGAATTGTTTTTAGTTATTTAGCTTTTACGATTTCGGTTTGACTTTATGTACCTCGACTCAAACTCAATTCAAAATTATTTTTGAATTGAGTTAATTAATTATTTCACATAGACCTATAAAGGCACTTATAAAACATCAGAAGCTAGCGCTACCAAATGTCATATCTTCATAGATATATTTGTATATTTAAAACTAGCTGTTGCCCGCGACTTCGTCTGCGTTAAGTTCGTAAAACTGTACAATCACTCTGTGCTTGCAATTCATTCCGAAAGCATCGCAATAATTTATTGTACTTTAACATAAAACGGTTAAAGGTAAAAATATCCGAATTGAGAACCTCCTCCTTTTTTAGAAGTCGGTTAAAAACACAAATTACCTTCAGGAAACATGTTATGTACTCGTCCAGATCCAGATGTATGAACGTCAATGAATAGAAAGAGTATGGGTCGTAGCAGTTGGCATTTCTGCCTACCCCAAGGGAAAAGTCATTAGTTTATGTATGTTTCTGGTTTATGTTCTGGTAAAACAACATTGTATGATTTTAACCCCTCGCCACAGTGAGCACGCCACAATCAAATCGCAGCGGTAATGCCTGTCTTTGAGAAGTGTCTACAGAGGCGTCACGGCATCCTCTTTTTGTGCAGGACTCACCGGTTGTGGGTGTTTCGGAAGGTATCAGTGTCGAATTCAGCGGGAAGAAACACTCGGGTCTCACCATTGTGCGAATCACCCGGAGAATACGATGGAGCATACGGTGGAAGTCAGTCCTGCTTGGTCGGTGAGCCGGCGCCGCCTTGTCCTTATGGGGGCGATTGGTGGAGAAAATGACAACCAGTAGCCTCCTTCAGTGAAGCACTACGATCAAAGAAGGTGGCTGAAACTATGAGGGATAGGACATCCTGACTCCTCAGCGGTCGCAGCAAGGGACGCTCCGGGTGTTGGAAGCCGCAAGGCAATTCCCAGCCATTGCAAACACGGGATTGCGGTGGTGCTGTCCGGCCGTCTGGTCAAAGCAGTCCTGAATCGACGGCGCGTAGTATTCTACGCGCGACTCAAAGAGATTTCAGCAAATGGATAGGGCCGTCTAGAGCCGATGTCTGCTAGGGCTGCAAGATTGATCGAAAGAGTTATTTCCCTTAACAATTTTCGCCTCAATAACTTTTCACTGAAGAGTTTAAGCAGTTAGACAGCTTTGATAGAGGTAAACGAAGGAGCATAATCGGGACACCGACCTTCAGCTGGATAACATGCACTGATAGTGAAAAGCCTTAAGTGAATCCCAAAACTACCATCATCATTCGGCAGGCATTAAGTCCGCCGCTGTACATTTGTGCATAAAGGATTAAATAAATAAATAAATAAATCATCAACTATCTTCTTCCACAACAGTACTTATGAAGAATTTGCGAGAGCATGCTTGCATTGATTATTGCAGTTTGATCATTTTAAGCGTTAGAATTACGTGTTCATTTACCTAGGATATTTTGGTGTGTATTTAATTAATATCCCCGTATATAAGACAAATGATTTTTCCATAGTGAGAACTACCTAAGAGTCTCCAACTTATGAATGAACTACGGCGAAAACTTGTGCGCGTGTATCCCCGTTCAATCGAACTCGCATATTGATGGCCAAACCGAGAAATTACTGACACCGATTGCCTCTATGAGGACACGGCAGTTCACTCAAGATGGATAGACCTCCACCGCATGCTACACCGAGTCCTCCAGGCGATTCACAAAATGGTAATATCAGGGTACTTTCAACCGAACCCAGAACAGAAACCGTTCGAAACACCCACAACAGTCCTGAGCTTATCCATAAAACAATGAAATTACGGTTAACAAATGTAGCAGCCGATAAGTGTTATCCCTGAGACTGGCCTCCCTTAGAGGGTTGTTCCAGTGTTGGTCACCACTCATTGCAAAGAGGTAACGTCCAGATATCGACGTAAGGCAGCAAGGAATCTGAGATACATTATACGTTGTCGAACTGTGATCAGAAAAACACATTCGATCCCGTTTTATATGAAGCAGTGACTGTAAATAATAAAACACACCATTATTAATCCGCAAGGTGCCATCATGCCGGAGGACACAGTGGAGATGTGCCCTGCAAGGGCGGAGCACCGCCGTGTCCTCGTGGAGGTAATCGGCGTCAGTGACCTCTCGCGCCGGGCTCTGATCCAGAGCGAGGAGTAATGGCAGGCGTTCGCCTCCTTCTGCAAAGCCTTAATGCTAGCGAAGGCGGAGGCCGCACGCGTTAGGGAACGAACGGCCTCACGCCGAGCCGAGATTCCGACCCCGACTACCAATCACGGTAGACGCGGGCTTCCGGACGTCGAGCAATAGGTAGCTAGCCGTCCTGTAGTTGACCGGATCGAGCCCAATCCTCAACAGCGCGTAGTGATAGACACAGGTGTAGTTTTAGTCAGTAAAAGATTCTGACACTATCTCCCGCCCCGCCCAAGAGCGGGGGATGTCATAAGATGATTTTCCCACCGGAAAAAAAAAGTCAGTAAAAGATTGACACGTCCTCCCGCTCCAACCAGAGCGGGAGAAGTCATTGGATGATTTCCACCCTTAAAAAAAGAAAAAAGGTGCCATCATCATCATTATTATTTCAGCCGAAAGACGTCCACTGCTGGACATAAACCTCCCCAAGTGTCGATATAATGACCGGTCCTGTGAGCCTCTCATCCATCGGATTCCCGCGTCCCTCACCAGGTCATCGGTACACCTGGGGACCATCCAACGCAAGGTACCCTGTAACCCCTTCCGAAAATGTGGCCGTGTTATTTTAAAGTGAATAATTAAATACATATAGCTATTTACTTTTATCGTCTTTGGATGGTATCCCTTGAATAATCACGGTCAAAAATAATAAAAATAAGCAGTAGGATTGTTAAAAATGCCTTCGTCTTACACCAGTTTAACCATAACTGTAAACGTGGGCGATGGCCATTCTTCTGCCACTCAGAAAATTACGTAAAATACGCAATGCCATCTATCAAATTTAATATGAAGTTCAACCGTCATTGTCATCATTATTTCTACTTTGAGTCTTTAGATGGCGTTGCGAGTATCTGAATTGCTTATGGTGTCATATTTTACTTCTCGAAAACTTTGATTTCATACCGTTTGTCTTTCATATGCTTTGTTTCATTGCGATGAAACAAAGCCTAAGTAAGACTGAGAGAATTATCAAGTTCCAATTCCAACAATTTAAATGTATAAAAGTTATCTACATCGATTTCTAAAATTAATAATACGCACTTCACTAAAAATTTCTACAGATATATTATATACGTAGATTTATAAAAAAAAAAAAATTGTAAGCATGCAAAAATATATAAAAAAATCTTATTCACGATGACAAAATAGAACAAAAATTTCTCCTAAGAGAGCCGTATGGGATTTGAACCACCTTCACATTACATGAAAGTCTAGTTACGAAACCACTGTGCTGCGGTCTTCGATGAATAAGCTATAAAATAGACGTTCTTATATAAACGTCATAATTGACTGGTTGGCTCCCTAACGATGATAGCGTGATGATTTTCGTTTTAGAAGTTAAATTTGCAGCTAAATGGAATAATGTAATATTATAGTACGTGATTTTACTCGTCGCTTTGATTTTATTATGTGTTTTGATTAGTTTTTACAAAATATTTAGAAGATATCGAATAGAAATGTCAATTTTATTTTGAAAAAATGGTAAAAGTTATTTTAATACAAAAAAATAAGACAAAATAATGTCAAAATTTTTAACTGTAGCTGGGAATTGAACTCGCGGCAAATGTCGTTCAATACCTACATTTTGGATTATTGCTCACCCCACATAGCAAATAGCGTGATAGTTTATAGCCTATCAGTTGCCCTGACCTATAAGGATTGTGTATGCAAAATTTGAACAGGATCGGTTCAGTAGTTTTTGCGCCAACTAATACCATCACAAAAGAATTTTACTGTTTTATTATATGTATGTATAGATATGATCGCTTTTTAGGGTTCCGTACCTTAAAAGGAAAAAAACGAAACCCTTATAGGATCACTTTCTTGTTCGTCTGTCCGTCTGTCAAGATCTTTTATTTTGGGAACGCGTGGAGGTATCTAGTTGAAATTAAAACCATATACTCAAGCGGTCTGCGGTCCCTTGAAGCTGTGAAGAAAAACACAAACTTCTAAATTAAGGAAAAAAAAGATCGGCTGTCGGCCGTATGGGAAAAAAAGTACAGGAAAAATTTTAAAACTATACTTATTTAATTAAATTACAAGGAAACAGGATCTTTATGAAAAAATCATGGTTCTAAATTTTGAAGTGAGTTAACCGTGTCATGTGGTTATTTTGTACGACAGAGCTTAATTTGCACAAGCTTAAACAGTTTTTTAATTATTTTTATATTTTCGATTTATGACGAAGAATGAAAAAAGAAGAAAATAACTTTGATTTCGGAAGTCGGTGTTAAATAAGAAACAAACATTATAGCTATTTTGGTCCTTTTAGTGTATATTTTTAGTGAAGTCGGTTTTTTTTTTGTAAAAGGTTTTTTATTTCACACTTTCTAGTTGCGATACACTTATAAACAGAGTGCCTATTTGTCATGACAATTCCAATTAGCCCAAAAACTGCTAGGTTACATTGTTTTATTATAAACTTCCTGTGTTTTATTGTGAAGTGCGTTTCATGACAATTGTAATAAGCCCAAACACGGCTAGTATACATTGATTCATTACGGAGTTCCTGTGCCTATCTTTCGGCTCCATCATCAGATCAGTTCGATAGTACCTTATAGCCAAAGTTCATCTCAAGACAATTCTAATAAGTCTAAACACGGCTAGGTTACAATAATTATTTACGGAGTTCTAGTGTCTACCTTCCGGCTCCATCATCATCATCAAATCTCTTCGATGATACCATTTTCAACGTAACTACTCAGAACCATTCATTTATTTGTATCTATCTTTATTGTGATATCTATGTGAGTATGAAGTTCCGTTGACCATTTCTGATCTTCTTCATCAGTTCCCCTTCATCAAATGTTACATTTTGACTGTAAATGCTTAAGTTCTCGATAAAAAATACCAAAATCACTATATGCTTGCCTATAATATTTGAAGAGTTCCCTAGATTCCTCATAGATCCCTTCATCAGGACTAGATTATGAAAAAAATGGGACCTATCTGGAAGCATATATCCTTTTAGGGGAAAAAAAAATTGCAAATCGACGATCGAATATACGACAGAGTTCTCTGAGGATACAAAAATATAAAAAAAAAATTATGATAAAAAAAAATATAAACGAATTGATAACCTCCTCCTGTTTTTTTGAATTTCATTAATTATTTATTTATTTAAACTTTAAGTACAGTACTGGTACATAGGCTGAATTAATGCAATAAGGCATTTTCTACCAGTCAACATTTAGTTAAAAAGATTACACACAAACTAAAATACTCAGTATTAACTTACAGTAATCTACTCGGATTTGTGCCGAGCCCAATTCATTCTAATTAAAACTAATACCAAAACGACATTTCTTATTATTTCAAGAATAGTATAATATTATCCAGATTCAATTTGTTAAGAAATCATTTCCAATTCACAATTGAAAAGAGTTTTAATTTAACTTAAATGCAACGCTCAAACCAAAAACGTTTGTTTTTGGGAGAAAGTCTAATCATATTAAAAAGAAAACTGTCACTGTCAGAGTGACCCGGCAAGGCAAATGCCCAGAGAAATTATTTGCCTCGGGCCATATAAAATTACAGAGTGCTTAGTAAAATGGAAATTATACGTTCGGCAAGACACACGAAGACTTTAATCGATCATTTGTATTACAACTTGATATTTATCATATGATGGATGGTATGGAAGGAAAGAAAATAAGGATTGAAGAATTTTTTCAGTATTAAATAACGTATACGATGTGTGTATTTTTATCTTGAAATTGTGATAAATATTTTTCTAAATATTTGGGAATTCCACTATTATCTGTCTACCGGTGGAAACATTCATAATGATAACTCATAAAATTTCTCAAAAATTATCTTATACAATTAACACTAATTTTATATTCAACACAACAGAAGCTACAATACTGAAATGTTTTTGCTTCAAGATGTTGACTGTAAAAGCTCTACTAGAAAGAGAAAGAGATATGGTGTTATATAAAGTATAGCTCTCCTGGTTTGTCTCACGGGAACCATGAATATTTTTGAAATCAAACCTGGCTTGGAACTTAGCGATGGTGTGGCTTTCAATCAAGGAAAAAGTCGGAGCAGTACTTGCAGATATTATCTTGTCTAAACAAACAAAAAAAAGTGACCTCTTTAAAATAATAGAAGAGAATAGTCTTGTTATACGAGTAGTAAAATGAAGCAATTTGCAAATGAAATATTGAAATTGTACGCATTTAACAGCTATGGAGTAACGACCAAATAAAGTTGTACTGGAGCTATATACTTACTAGGTAGGTACTATTTACCGTTGGAGACTGCGTTGCACGATATTAATTTGGTACTTGTTCATTAAAATGCGTTTATTACTACAAAATGTGTTTCCTTTGTAATTTTGAATGGGTTTGTAACTTTAATGTTTCAGTTTTCTAATTGACTGATTGCATAGATCTATGTTATTGGACACCTTGCAAAATATGAGTAGAGGGTTTTGATTTTTAAAATTCAAATACCAACCTGAAATAAGTTCAAATAACCCATTTACATGCATTTTTGAATTGTCAAGATCGGTCAGAGACAAAGAAAAGATGAAGATATTTAAACGTTCCAAAGCGTAGATCTCTATGGAAAAGAACGTGCAAGAAACTCCAAGGAAATTGTTTAAAATCAGAAAATAATTATAAAATTTTGTTTACATCGTTTGACTTTCAGAGGAATTGTTGAATGTGTTTTTTAGGCCCCCTGAAAACTGTCCTACTTCAATTAATAAATTTTATAAATCGAACAAGAGTACGGAGATGTCTGCGAATTAAGAATTTTCGTTCGAATTCATTAAATGCGTGTACGACTGAAACGCTGTTTAAAAATAAATCTGAACACGAATTGTCAGTACATTCACGTCATTGTTAAACCTGTTTCATTCATTCATTCAACGCAACAGTGTTTCAATTAAGCTTGTCCATTTAAACCTGTCCATTTGTAGGTTCGCAGCAAAATAATAAAAAATGATTATTTTGCACGAAAAACGGCCTTTTTCATCTATCGAGCGACAATTTGTTTAAACAAGGCTATTTGAATTATATGGACGTGACGCTTGGCCGCGAGATTTTTTTTTAGAACGATTTTTTCTTTTTTTACTCGTCTATGGTATGTTTAATATTCGGCTGCTGTCCGTCCAATTTTCTCTTCGCAAAAATGTTGTTATAGTGGGACGTGATGATATATTGTGTAGCGGGATTACGAGCGACAGTTATTGTCTAGTGAATATAAGCTAGAACAGATTGTCTTGTTTTTTTTTTCGGATAAGTTCGGACTTCTTGCCCTGAACACTCTTCGTAAAATCTTTTTGTCTTTGGACGTGAAGGAATAGCAGCTGCTTACCGTCGACACCCTATTTGTCACTATTAGTTTTTAATTTAATAGTGCAATAAAAAATTACTTTGTGCCATTAAAAATCAATATTTAATAGTAAATTTACATAAACTGTACGCCATCAAATTCTTACGATCGTGAGTTTAAGGTACTTATATGCTGTTGGTGACCAATGGGTAGCTCACCGTCCAGTAAGGATCAAGCCCAAACCGATTCGATGGCACGTTATTTTCCACGTGCGCCATATGGAGATTTCAGTAAAACGAACAGACGTACTGATACCGATGGCTGCTAGGGCTGAGAGATTGTTAAAAAGAGCTGCCGTGACTCTGCAATGCAAAAATAATTACACACCCACACACACACAGGGCGTTATTGCAGGGGGTTTTAGTCAGTAAAAGTCAGGCTCCCTTCCGCTTCACCTAGAGCAGAAGGTATTTGAAGATTTCCCAACTGAAAAAGGGCATTCCGACAACAGCACCTCTACAAAAACTATACACCATTAATCAATCACGAATATTATTCATAATGACTAATAAATTCACAAGCATTTTAATAAAAGCAGGGTTGAGAAAATGGCTAGATCTCGGAAAAAGCTAAAAGAAAATAAATTAAGACAAAATTACGTAACAGGTAACCAATAATGTGCTTGTTATATTCACAAGAATAAAAACCGGCTATGTGCGAGTTGGACTCGCGCACGAAGGGTTCCGTACCGTCCGTAGCAAAAACAAAACACGTTTGTTGTATGGGAGCCTCACTTAAACATTTATTTATATTCTATTTTTAGTATACTTGCAACAGAAATACATCATCAGTGAAAATTTGAACTGTCTAGCTATCCCGGTTCATGAGATACAGCTTGGTGACAGACTGAGAGATGGATAGCGGAGTCTGTTGTATAGGGTTAGGGTTATATTTTTTGCTTCGTTATTTCATTTTTGTTTCGTGTTACCTAAACTCGTTAAAAAATAAAAGGCTCGTTTTAACTAACTTAGAAGGAAACTGAAAGAATCAATAAAATAATAATTAATTACATAGTGTTTTAAAAAATTACATACATTTTTTTGGCGCGTTAAGTAATATGATGGAATATATAGCGAGTATTCTTTTTGCGTATTTAAGAGGGTCCTTTTTCACACGCTTATCGTCAACATCGAGCATGGTTTAAAAGCTTGTTACTTCATCTAACGTAATCCAACGCGATGCTTGACGAAATAGGTAACGCCTGAAAACTCTGTTAACATTCGGTAATTCTGTGACTTACTCGAATATTTTACAAAACTTGTTCCAGGAAATATGTGCTTTTTCTAAACACTTAAATTCTTTTGAAAAAAAATTGTAGTCATTTAGAATCTTTATTAAATTTGCAAGGCTTCTATTGTTGTACTTTTTGACTTTTTAAAATTATTGAGTAAATTATCAAGTGTCAAAGTTCATGCAAAATAGCAGATTTTCAGAGGTGGATTAGTTTTACACATATTTATAAATTGATTTCAATAGGAGCCTAGATAATATCCACAAGATACTGAGTTTTCAAAATATCCAATGAAAAATATGCAATAACGTTATAATCGCTTAAGAGCGGTTGTATGAAAAACATTGAAAATGTATTTCAAGTTGTATCCCCTTAAAATAATTACTCCTAAACGAATACTTCGTTTTAACAGATGTCAAAACGGGCCTTTTATTTTTTGACAACTTTAAATATGGTGATTCTTTTTTTCTTTCTTTTATTTTTACCCTTTGGGTACGGAACCCTAAAAAGTTTAGCATAACGTTACTACTGTTAGAACACAGGTTTCTTTTAGTGAGAGGAGGAAATATGTATGTACGTCACCTGTTATAAAAAAAAATCTTTTACTAAAAGTTACATCCTATAAAAGAGACATCTGTTAAGCATCATCATAACAGTAAACTAGCACATTGTATCACCTACGCCATTTAACCCTTGAATCAACCCTCCTGACATTAAAACAATCGTAAAATAACCCCATGGGACCCATAACCGTAACTATGTACGAGGAACAGAAATGATTTTGTATTTTTAAACTAGCATCCCTGCGTCAAATGATGCTGCATATTTTTTGGAACAGCCTGTAGTTTAATAACTTTTGAAAATGGAGTGCGAGTCTCCTTTTTTTTTTGGGTAATTGCACTTGCATTTCTATAACGTATAGGCTCGTTTTGGCTCCATAGTTTTTTTAGTATTGAAGCTTGGTATAGGAGGTTTTTCACACGGTTTATGCATTTAACCAGTATTAAGTTTAGAAAGTATTTACTTTTAAAGTCTCTTTGTGTTCCAGTATGAGTATTGCGAATGTAACACATTCTAATGTTTTTGTAGAATTAGGTGGCAAATATATCGATTCAGCTTTCTCGGCAGACTTCGCTGAGGTTTTAATGATATTGTCGAGTGGTTTAGACACTAGATACAAAACTAGACCAATTTTACATTACAATATCTACTAGGAATTAATTTACAAATAATTTAAATAGTCACTGAACTGCACACAAAAAAATCCTGCCTTAAACCTGTGTAGGAATTTTTTGACAGTCTGATAAGAGATTGGTCTTTCTGGTTTGGTTGGTGACGAGATGGTTTCGTAGCTATAAGTATTTTGTCTTTGTTTGATCTGCAATAAATATATAGAATCTTTAACACATAAATCTTTGACAGCTGATAAATTGTCCCTTAGCTTACAACACAGCACACAACTCTTTTGAATGCCTTTAGATGGAGCTGCTCATTGCGCGTCTAACCTTTGGTCACATGATATAAATTTTAGCCAATCAGAAGCCATAATTCGTAAACTAGTGATAGCGTGCAAATCGGTTGGCCTCTCAACACCCCACAGTTTTTTTCGGTTCCTGTAAATTTGAAAATTGGCGATTTTCACATTTGAATGCCTTTAGATGGAGCTGCTCATTGCTCTAACCATTGGTCACATGATATAGATTTCAGCCAATCAAAAGCCATAATTCGAAAAGTAGTGATAGCGTGCAAATCGGTTGGCCTCTCAACACCGCACAGTTTTTTCGTTTCCTGTAAAGTTGGTAAAAATGACTTATGCGGTGTTGTTAGCTAAGGGACGAAATGTCAAAAAGCAAACTGTATCGGCTAGTCAGAAGCCAAAAAATGTGACACCAGTCTTGCCAAGTTACTGAGTTGTCGAGGTTAGATAGGCAGTCGCTCTAGGTATATAAAATACTAATATGTAGCTGCTTCTGGTTATACTGGAAGCCAAACACTATATAGTTGAGAAAAAGCTAGGCAGAATTAAATTACATATAGTATCAAAAAAACTGCAGTAAATATCTTCCTGTCCAACTTTAAATAGGAGTAATTATTTATTTATTTAGTGCAGCAAAATATTCATTAATACTAAAATACGTTATTCCTTTCACTCTGACTTATCACAGAATCGCAAACTTTCTAACAAACTTCCATTCATCATCAAACAAATCCAATCCAGGGTTGGTCTCCACGAGTGCGTTGAGCATCGTTACCATACGCGGTATAGACGAGGTGGATCGAGCACGACAAAATGGGATATCAAATAATTTATGCGTTCTAGAGCGATTGTAATTATTCGGAACAAATAATTGACACAACTCTGCATGTAAGTCGGACGCATCAGTGTAACCATTAAAATTTTTACAGGCTGTTGTAATTTGGTCAAGAGCAGTAAGCTCCTATCTGTCATGCATGACTAGGGGATGTAAGTTATACTAATAACTTTTAATCGATTTGTTGGGGAACATAAGTTATATTACAAGTTTTAAACTTTATATTTCAATAAAGTCACAGATGGCGTCACATTGCCATGCCGTTATATCCGTAAGCTCGTAACCCTTACAACCCCACACCATATTGAACCAATCGTCAACCAGCTTGCTTGCTATGACTTTTACATTTTCCGTGTTCGCTGACGCATTCAGTTTTATTAAAAGTAGGTACTTCTGGAGCTTTCATGGGGTTGTGTACGAAAGGGTTAACTTGTCGTTGGCTTGGGTTAATAGTTCGATATTGAAAATATCAAAAATATAAGGTGCAGAGGTTGTGTTACGACCGTTTCGTTTCGATTCTCTTGCGTCGAACGCCTCGAGTAGGCCAAGCCCCCGATTCCTTTGTTCTGACGTCATCTTAACGCTCTGTCACGTGGTCAGAACATAGGAATCGGAGGAGTGGCCTACTCGAGGTGTTCGACGCAAGAGAATCGAAACGAAACGGTCGTAACTTGTCTAGGGGAGCAGAGGCCCTATCACACTTAACGCGACGACCTAAACTGAACTGTTAAAAGGATGGAGCCATAAAGGGCGTGTAGTTCCATCCCTCTTTCTTGCTCGCACTCTTGAAATTTCATAATTTGTCATGATAAGGCCCCTGGGAGCAATAATAAAGACTTCTACACCAAATCTTTTCCCAGGAAGGACGAAGGCGGCGTTTACGTCTTCTAGCCAAAAATAAAGAGAGTTACACGTGGTAGTAGCGTCCCAAGTGATTGTTCCAAGTAGGACGTAACCCTCAAATGCGCTACTAGACCCCTATATGCAAGGAATAATAGGTACTTATACGTGGTAGTCGTTGTTTCAATGTAGAGTCAACCCTCGAATGCGCGACTATAACACGGGGCCACGGGTTGTGCGAAAGAAAACCGCGAAGTCCTGGAATGACCCTTATTTCGGGAAAGCGTGGAGCTATAGAGTTGAAATTAAAACCACATACTTAAGTTTGCGGTCCCTTAAAGCTGCGAAGAAATCAAACTTCTAGGTTAACGAATAAAAAAGATACGGTCGATATAAAATCGTAAAAAACGTATATTTTGGTACTCTCAAAGGAAACAAAATTCATAGGGTGCTTTCCTTTGACCCAGAATCCTGAAATTTGGCATAAAGCAAGGTGTTATAGCACAGTTATAGGAATAAATCTGGAAACAGTAAATTTGTTGTACCAGCGTCACTAAAAAAAAAAATACTTTTTTGCAAATGGGGAAAATCTTCGAGACTTAATTCGGGAATTGTAGTTTGTACGGAACCTTCAGAGCGCGGTTCCGACTCACATTTGCCCAGTTTTTTATTTTTTATTTCTAAAGGTTAATTATTATCATTTAACATTTTAACGTAATTACCTATAAATTGATCGTTAATTGGCAGTGGCGAGTTAACAAAAAGTTATCGGATCATGTCACGTTATCAATATCCTTTATTCATTTTAGATGCTGTACCTACATGCGTCTAAGATACAAAGTTTGCCGAGATATTCAACATTCCCTGGCAAAAGAACAAAATACGAACTTAACTTGTTAATAAAATGAAGTCGGAACTTCTTCCTAATGGATAAGTTTTAACTTTCATTAAAGACATTGCTCTTGCAATTTTAGTGAGAATATTTCTTGCGGATGTCAGATGTACTTATTCGTGAAGTATTTTATGTCTATGCTTTTCTATTTCATCCTATGTGATAACTGTTTTTTAATAACGAAGCCATGGGATGATATTTAATGTATTCGTACATTCTGATGGCTTTAAAACTCAACAATTGTATTGCTTTGTAACTTCAAGTGTAAGAATGATCGAATTCAAGACAGAACTTACAGAGTTCCCACTACCACAAACGCATCACATAAAAAAAAACTTTTTACAAAATCTAGTTTTTTTTTTTTTTTTTTTTTATTGGGTGGGAAAATCATCCTAATGACATCCCCGCTCTTGGGCGGAGCGCGAGATAGTGTCAGACTCTTACTGACTAAAAACCCACTCCTGTTCCTTCGTTGCCTTCGTCCCAGGGCCCCGGGTTTCGCTTTCACACTACCCGTGGCCCCAGTAGGCTTCGACCCTGCTGGGCCCCTACGATTTGCTGACATCTCCCTGAGGCGCGCGTGGAACAATACGCGCCGTCGACGACTTGGGCTCGGTCCGGACGGTTACCGGACGGTCAGACGGCGAGCCACCCATTGCTCGCCGTCTACAAGCCCGCGCCTACGGTGGCCGGAAATCGGGATCGGAATCCCGGCGGCGGTTGGAGCGTAAGGACCGTTGCCTCACGCGATCGGCCGCCTCCTTAGCTAGCATTACTGCTTCGCAGAAGGAGGCGACCGCCTGCCACTCCTCCTCGCTCCGGAGCATGGCCTGAACCAAGGCCCGGCGCGAGAGATCGCCGCCGCCGATTGCCCCCACGAGGACACGGCGTTGCTCTGCCCAAGCGGGGCACACCTCCACCGTGTGCTCTACCGTGTCCTCTACAAAATCTAGTTCAATATATCCCATCCCCCATTCTTTCAGTCAGTCTTTGACTATACGTATAAGCAAAGCCATTTTACTTGTTACGACAGTTCTGATATGATCCTATGGGGAGTTCCGTTCCATATCTTCGAAGATCCTCATCAGATCATAACAATATTTCTATGGGACCAACACAGAAGCATAAA
The DNA here is from genome assembly GCA_949316375.1 of Mythimna vitellina. Taxonomy (NCBI): domain Eukaryota; kingdom Metazoa; phylum Arthropoda; class Insecta; order Lepidoptera; family Noctuidae; genus Mythimna; species Mythimna vitellina. The sequence goes on along the minus strand of OX438692.1, from coordinate 8,392,844 downwards.
CTATAACTCAAAAAAAAAAAAACAAAATCTATCCACAATTGACCGAGAAATCGGTGAACATACATGAAAAAAAGCACATTTAGCCGAACATAGAACCTCCTTCTTTATGAAGTCGGTTAAAAAGCATCGGCGGCTGGCGTCAGAATGCGGTAAAAATGGACTATAATAACAAATATTTCAACGAACAGAAAAAAATGGGAAATACAGTGTTCAGAGATTCGCCGGTAACTCCATATTTTAAATTCTGCTTTTACAGAGGTTTCGTGTTTTACCAATAAATGTAGAGTGCATCATTACTATTGAACACTGACTACATTTTTCATGCATTTACATTTTTTTTTGTAAATACAAAAATATGTTATTCACAGTCAATGCGTGACTGTGAACAACATATTTTAAAATATTTAATGTGTTTGGAACTTTGAATAAAATCAATGTCTTTGTACTCACACTTAATGTGTAGGTATTCAAAAGTTTCTTTTCACCATTCAATAGCTAGTTATTCAAAGTTTACTGTTCTCTTCAGTTTAGTTAAGTCTTCTCAGGGTCCGAAGAGACTCTCTATAAAATATAAAAGTGACCTTTAGTTCGGTACTTACTTATGTTCACAGTACTAAACCACAGAGCAGGGAATACCAGACGTCGCAATGAACAGAGACGCCATTGCTAATAACTCATTTGTGCTCGCGTATTTTGTACTATCCTGTAGTTTTGGCAGTCGTAGTGTATTAAATTATATATGTATGTTTATTTTGTATATATATACTTTTAAACTCTTATTTTCTTAATATTCTTTTGTATTTTTATTCACCTGCCACTTTTTCTCTTCACCACCTTAGGTTGGCTGGTAGAGAATGCCTAAGATATTAAGTCCGCCTTTGTACTTTTGTCTTGCATGAAATTTTAATAAATAAATAGTCATAGTTAGAATTGTCATACGTTTAAAGCATCCTCCATTGAAAAAGCAGAATTCACAGATCAGACAGGTGTTGTGACCCGTCGGCCATTGCCAGTAGGTGGTTGTTGGATTTTTGTATTTGTCCAAATTGTGTGAAAAAATTTAACATGATGCACTCCCAAAAAAATATTGGTCCACCACAGACCACGGTAGCGCCAGTTGGTCTCCATTACTATGGAGACCTATGGCCCTGCTGGCGCTACGTATAATTTTTTTATAATTGAAATACAAAACGAAAGATGTACACAACAGGGGTAAAAAAAAACTAAACAAAGAACTAATACTATCTGTTAGCAACGATAGCGCAAAGGAACAGTTAAGTGTGTAAATGTAAAGTGTGAGTGAGGGTGTGTGGTGTGTTTGTGTCTGTCAGTACCTATTAATTTGTACAACAAAGTAAGGCTTCTGTTTTTTTTTTATTCTTGATAGGTTCGCGCTTGACCGCTATCTCACCTGACGGAAAGCGACGTAAGTTCGGTCCAACAACCACTCTTTTAGTTTAACTTTAGCTTCAGAGAACTCACTCGATATTGCGAAAATTCTACTCACGGCGTTGAAAATACGTATGGGCAGATATGTCGATGTATTGTGTTTTTAGGAAGTTGAAGTACTCCTCCACATTGCTGTTATTTGAAACCATGCCAAGAATACTGGAAACATTACCACGTTGAATGGAAAACCTGATTCTTTGGACAAGGAACGAGCCAGCCCTCAGGTCACCCTAAATTACCCAAACAATTCTGGTATCTTCTTATGGTCACGTACTATGCTGCTAGAGCAGTGGTAGTCGAGTGGTAACAGCCCCGACTTACGAGTTATAAGTTACGGGTTCAAACCCAGCCAGGCGCATTACTTTGTGCAATTTATTTCATCACCACTGCTCTCAAAACGGTGAAGGAAAACATTGTGAGGAAACCGGCATGTCCTAGAACCAAAAATTCGAAGACATGTGACATCCACCAATCCGCACTGGGCCCGCTTGGTGAATTACGGCCCATTCCCTCTCCTAGAGTGTAGGCCTGAGTCCCAACAGTGGGAACATTATAAGGCCGACTATGGCTATATGGCAAGAGATCAACGAATAATATGGTGTCCAAGGCTGTTGACAGTTTTACCTTCACATTTTTTATACACCCCGGTGATATAGGTATCAAATGAAAGGGTTTGCTGAGATGAATACGAAAAAAGATTATTTCAAAAATAAAATGATCTATTAAAAATGGCCACCGACCCGTCACCATGCTCTGTGGTTCTAACGAACCTGTGATCGAAGCCGGTACGTTTAATGGAGTGCCAATTAACGTGGCAAATGCATGACACCCGATATATTCTCACGCCATTGGCATCGTTAATCGACGCTCACCCCCCGCGGCGCAATTAACCTAACTTTTACTACAATCTACATTTATTTAACTGAAGTAATATTTAGTCATAAAAACTAGTTTTTACAAAAGAGATTAAATTATTATTTGTATGTAAATATTGTATCTGAAAAGGAAAAAACGGAACCCTTATAGGATCACTTCGGTGTCCGTCCGTCTATCTGTCTGTCTATCAAGACCCTTTATCTAAGGAACGCGTGGAGGTATCGAGTTGAAATAAAAAACAATATATCCATATCTGCGGTCCCTTAAAGGTGTGAAAAAATCGAATTTCTAAGTTAACGAAAAAGATACGGCCGTTTATGTCGCAAAAAACGTATATTTCGACACTCTCAAGGGAATCAAAATTCATAGGGTACTACATCCCGTTGAACCAGAATTCTGAAATTTGGCATGAAGCAAGGTCTTATAGCATAGGTATATATCTGATATATATAGGAATAAATCTGAAAACAGTATATTTGTTGTTACGTCACAAAAATAAACTTTATTTGCGATTCGGAAAAATCTTTAAGAGATACGGGATTAAACTATTTTTATAGGTGATTTTGTACGGAACTCTCAGAGCGCGAGTCTGACTCGCACCTGCCCAGTTTTTTTTGTTTATAGGTTTACGCTTGACCACTATCTCACCTGATGGAAAGCGACGATGTGGTCGACGATGGAGCGGTTGCCTAGAACGTAAGTAACCTATACACTCTTGACTTAAAGATCCCCAGGCTTTACTACCAGAAAACTCAGACTCCGTTAGGGAATTCCACTCCTTAGCTTTACGCATAATGAATATCTTCCCAAAACTTTTTTACGTATAGGTGGGATGTCCACTATGTAACGGTGGGCACATCGCCTTTGGAAGTATTAATTCAATTACAAATATACTTGAAAAAAAAAATGGAATGAAGCGCGATTCATTTGATATAGGGACAACGAGAGCGAAGCTACAAGAAAAAGCTAAAAGTGTTATACATTGTTTAAAGCCTCCATGTGTGCTGATCCCCCAACACTCAGCATTGTTTGCAAGGGTCTCCAAGTTGAAGACCGCGAATCAATATTTGTTTGTGCCCCTTCGCTTTCCAAATCCGACCTTTCTCAAAGTTTTGTGGCCCTCCAATAGATTACTAATTTACGATAATACCCACGTCTTTTGTCTGATGATTTAAATATTTTTCAACTGAGCCTCTTCATAACAACTTTGCTTTGACATTTCCATTATTCATGTAACAGGATTAAATTTTAACGCTTTGCTAATGGTTCGTTAAAACATTGTTATAATTTATGCAATAACATTGTAAATTAGGAATAATCTTTCAAAATTGAATGTTCTCTTTTTGAAAACAAGTTACTGGAACATTCAACTGATACCATAAAAGCTTGTGTTAACATTCTAGATGGGTATCGATAAAAGGAAATAAGTAGCAACTTTTTGTTTACCTGTTGAACGGCCGGTACCGTGGATAAAGCTAGTGTTGTGTTCCATACGGGGTTGGAGCGAAATTGCAGCCTTTGTATCGATAGCGCGGAAAATAAGCGCTTAAAGCGCTTTCCAGCGGTCTGTTAATTAATGAAACGTTGATATTTTCATTATAAAGCTTTGTCATGAAGATTAAATAGCTCTTTGCTGTAGTGTGTTGGACATGTGGAAATAAATTGGTCGTTTATCTTTTGGAGCAGCTATTGTGGATATTATTGGCGTATAGGGTTGAATGTAGGTAATTGAGATCGTGCTTTTGAGTGTTAGTTACCGATTTATAAAAAAAAATATATGATATTTTAAAATGGAAATGAAATGAAATGAGAGTAAGTACTAATTTCAGCTGGAAAAAGTGTCACACATAAATCTAAATGCCAAGATATTTGTCACCTAATAATATTTTATATGGCAACAAAATAACCGTAGTAAAAGTGTTGATACATAATTCAGGCCGTCCACACACACATACACTCACACTCGGAGTTTATATCGACATATCGTTTAATATGTAGATGCACACTTTGCCGATCTAATCTCGCAAATCGTCACCATATTTGTTTATGGGCTACAAGCTGTTGCGGTTCGCCAGCCCACCGTAACTCCCTCCTATCTATAACATCTGACTCTCGTGACCTTATTTTAATAAATAATGTTGCCTGTTATTACATCAAATAGGTGCTCAGGAGCAGCGGTGCCAGATGATTTATAGTCTCGCCGGTTTCGCTCAGCACAATAAACTCACATTTTGTTTACCCCCAAAATATTCTCAAGTTTTATCGCGCAGAGAAAAAGTTTTTCTTGAGTTGGTATTTTATTTCCACCACTTTCAGGGTTACGCCTTGTTCGTTGTTAAAAATACCTACAGCTTTAATATGTACACGTGTTGCGTCTCTGACTGAATTGCAGATTTTTTAGCAGCTGGTTTATCCTTTCTCGCTCTCATGCATAGTTATTGAAAAATGTTTGAATTCTTTTTTTCATTTTAACTGTATGAATATTTAAAAGTGCTTGTCCGAGGATATTTATTTCAAAAAGATTCATGTACTTGCGGACGTGTATGAGGCCAACAATAGAGGGAACTGTTTACCGCCGATTCAAAGCCGGGGCTTAAATTTGAAGGAGGATTATAATTTATCGACGCGACTGGTACCGCGGCCGATTATCCGGCTTCCGAGCCACTGGCGGCGTTAAACACCGCTCGGGAATCGGCTTTTAAAGGCAATTGACTGAGGACCAAACGCCGCGCTGAATCCTCAATTCCCTGTCATAGTGGAGCTAACACCAGGATTTAAAAATAAGGTCACAGAAATCAGGGACTGGCAATATAAAATTTAGTATGATTTCTTGCGACAATATTTTGCTTAAAATATTTTAGTATGGGCTCGAGAAATATCCATCTCGAAAAATATGACTACAAATGGTTAGAGTTTATGGTCGTGACCTGCATAATCTATTCGCTGTTCAGGTATTCCTTACCGTACGCCAGCGGCTTCGCCCGCGTGGCATTACTACTTCTCTTCTTTATAAATCATAGCCTATATGTTATTCTAATGTGTAAGCGATATTACTGTACAGTTTGATCAAATTTCCTTTGGTAGTTTTTGCGTTTACAAATAACATACATCCATTCTCGCAAGTAAGAAGTTGAAAGATCGACTTTCCAACATGTAAGTACGAGTATATGATCCAGTTCATCATCATCATCATCATTTCAGCCGAAAGAAGTCCACTGCTGTACATAGGCCTCCTCCGAGCGACGCCACAACGATCGATCCTGTGCGTCTCGCATCCACCGCACTTCCGCGACTCTCACCAGGTCTTCAGTCCATCTTGTGGGGGGCCTATGATCCAGTTAGCCGTAAACAACTTCAATAGTTTTTTAAATAGTCGACACTGGGTTACATGATTACTAACTTCATTTTTTTTTATTCTTGATAGTTTCGCGCTTGAACGCTATCTCACCTAATGGAAAGCGACGATGCGGTCGACGATGGAACGCGCTTACCTAGAAGTAACCTATTCACTCTTGACTTAAAGATTCCCGGGTTGTAGCCATCAGGAAACAGATTCCGGCAAGGAATTCCACTCCTTAGCTGTACGCACAATGAATGTGTTTCTAAAACGTTTCGTGCGTATAGGTGGGATGTCCACCATGTACAGGTAGCGCATTGCCATATGCCTGGTGGAATACTCCATAATAATTTATACGAAATTGAACACTCTTGTTATAGAAATCTAACTATCTTTGAATCTACTTTTAAATAAAATTTGAGTGACCTGCCCTAACGTCCTGCCTGACCTTTCGGAGACTTAGGTAATTAATTAGACGATACTCGAACTGATAAAGGGTGGTTTGGATAAAATAGTCTGTTGAACTGTGAGTGTAATGTTTAAATGAAGTATTTCATTTACCTATAATTTTATCAGACTTTTTTACACTTGACTTTTTGGCACTATCAGAAATATAGCAGAAAATTTTCTTCCTGCATTAATGACGAGGAGGAGGAAGTGTATAAATTTGTTAACCTGTTTGTTTGTTTGTGTTTGTTAATTTGTTGACGTAGAGATCTTTTTCAATGAAAGATACTTATAAAAATTGCATGTTAATTATCTTTGTTTCATTTGTCTTATCTATCTCTGAGGTTTATATTATTATTTATTTATAATATTTTCCAACACGGCCACACGGGGTTTTTCATTACAAATCCCGGGAAGATCCATATTAATATCAACATTTCGATGCAAGTACATGAATAACTCTACTTAATTCCGACCCCTGTTTATCATTTAACTATATCGAGGATTTCGCATCCTTGATAGGCATCTGTCCTAATTGGCCCTGTCAATATCACTGACCTACAAATGTGATCTGGTAATACACGTTTTAATAAACTAGTTAAAATAACATTCGCACAATTTCTAGCCCTAACTGACCCAATTCTGTAAAAGCAAAGGTTTTACCCTTGATTGAGTAGCTAAGTAGGCAGGTTCAGGAATTATTTTATTATTTCATTGGCCCAATATTTGAAGATTTACTTTGCAAGTTCTTAGATCGAAATTATTTCTTCAGTGAAAAAGTAATTTCGGTATAAACATCATATTTTCTAAGATGTTTCGAAAACTTCAATCAACTTTTAGTTTCTCTGAGGCTCAGGCGGCTTAGGTTTTCATTTGCTATCCAAGGTTTGGCCAACTTTCTTGTTTGTGGGTCTAACTACAAATCTTCATTTTTGGCAACAGAACTTATTTTGGGAGGATTTTCTTCAGACATATTTTATGCATTCCATTAAATTTTCCCTGACTAAATGTTGACAAACATATTCGTATTTCATTTGACGGGCTTCCATATATCAGTCTAGACAAAAAGTTTCTTGGAAGATTGATTGAGTTTTTACGTAAGTAAATTATCGATGGCTGTATGACTAAGGATCCAAACTTCATCATTAGTATTCTTTGTGCTCGTTCATCTGTTACCTAGGTAATGATTGTCGACGCCTTAATTTTTCGGAGATAAAGGGATTTTTTTTCGTCTTTGTAGTTCGTGTTATATTTTCTCTAATATTATTTTTTGGTTAGCCTACCCCATAGTTCTTGTCTTGGTAGCTTTTTCCTTGAATAAAAGTTAACTATAGAAATGTTACTTTGTTTTTTTGCACTGATTGGAATGACTGCTTGAACCTGTAACTGAACTGACGATACTAGTCGATACTGGACAGGCCCCCTAGCCAAGTTACAATCATTTCGATTGTGTCGAACGCCTCAAGTAGGCCACGCCTCCGATTCCTTTGTTCTGACGTCATCTCAACGCTCAGTCACGTGGTCAGAACAAAGGAATCGGAGGCTTTGCCTACTCGAGGGGCAGGCTCTACTTTGCCTACTCGGAGGGGACTAGGGGGGCAGGAGTCAATACTTCACTATGGTCAAACCGATTCTTCTTCTTCTCGTGTCGAAAAACTCAAATAAAATTTTGTACCTATACAGCACTGTTAATTGGCCTCGTAAAAATCCTGGAAGATGCCGACCACTTCGTGCAGGATGACAGCAAAGCTGGTTACGCATGTCCTGTGTAGGGGCTCCACACTGGCACTATGTTTGAGATGGTTCAAGGAATCCCCATTTGGCCAGATTGTTTGTGCAGCAGCCAACCTTAGCGCAACAGTAATATATGGTCAACATGTTTTTGTCTCAACATATTATTCGAATTCAAAATATTATTTTTGACAATAAAATTCGTGTTGTTGTAATTGTGAGACTCTTGCAGTTTTTAAAAGAAGAGTAAAATGACACTTTCTTTCCATTCTGTCGCATGTCGCAAATTATTATATATATTATTATATAATTAACATCATATATTGTCGTATTTACTTTACCATAACGTAGTATATCTTTACGATTGCCGTCGAGGTGGACCTCGGTTAAGGTGGTGTGATGATCTGATTATATTCGTAGGGCAAACTAAGCCAGAGATCGCCCAAAACAGAGAGGTAAGGCCGTTGCCCAGCTGTGGGACACAATGTAGGGTAATAAGAAATAGTATATTTTGATGCAAGTGGAGAAAGTTTGTCTATTTGCAATGGCCGAGGCGAAATTCACCCGAGTTGTACGGCGAGGCTATTATGGAGCCGAGTGCTGCAGTGACAAATCTCCACGTGTATTAAACGACGTTTATCAATACACTTACGAAGTAATACTTTCTCTAAAAAATACGACGCTGTTTTTTTTTTCATTTTGCACTGAAGAAAATTTTCCAAACTTGCCACACATTTTAGTTTTGATTTAGATGGCAGCAGGCTAGTATTTTTTTACCTCAATTACAATATCTGGCGTAGCATCTAAAGAATTCTCTTCAAATTTTTAATTTGATTTTTTTTTTCACAAATAACCCAAATGAATAAGTTAGTTAATAATATTTAATATGCTTTTTTCCCGCGCTTATCTTTTGCAGGTTGAAGGAGAAGCAAAGCTATCAAGCCGTTATTTCGAAATTCAAATATTTTTGAATTTAGAACAGACAATTGTTAATTTGTCGGTATTACAAATTATTGTGTACCTAAACCATAGTGTTGTGTGTTATGTGTTTGTAATTGTATTGTGAGTGTTTTAATTGTGAGTTATAGTGTATTGTTTTGTGCGTATTGTTCTCTGTAAATATATATATATTGTATATATTTTCTTTCTAATTTTACACACAGTGTCTACATCTCTTTGTGTCTGTTTTTATTTTTTGTGTGTACATTAATTGTTAAATAAGTAAGTAAGTGACTACTCGATATACCACAATGATAACCTACTGCCAACATCACGTAAATAGAGTATTCGGCACAAGTTAACAGGTTCACTGAGCAACTAATCTCTCGTCTAAATAACATCCTATTATCATTGGTAGTTAACCGTGGTTAGATCGTTGGAGCGTGCACTGAGATCCGTAGATTGTAGGCGATGTTACTACAGCTAGTAAGGAGGATGGTGTTGATAATTTAAATTCGGATTTAATTTGTAGGGTTTAAATCGATTGACGGGGCCCGTTCAGGCCCATACCTGGAGTGTCTCCCTGCGGGATTTTTGAAAGCGTTACCGGGGCCCTAGGATGCAAAGGACAACTAAAGTAACACAGGCGGGATTTAGTCAGTAAAAGTCTGACGTAGGACTCAGAGTAGGAGGATTTAATTAACCGTAATTTACCAAAAAAAGAACATAAAATAAAAAACAAACATTGGATAGGTCCTTTGACTGTATGTAAGCTTATTAATAAAGGTTTCAACGTATTTATATCATGTAAATGAAAGTACCGAAACTAAACTCGACCAACCACATTCTAACTCTAAAACAACTCAAATAAAATATTTTATTAAACGAAAATCCTGAAGCCCTCGCCACCGAAAAACTGCTACCATATTTTACATTTAAATTTTTGATGTGCTGGTCCGAGCTCGCATCGGGACCTTTGTGTACAGTCGATGTAGCTGTTTGTAACACAAGAAGCTAAATTGTGACTCATTTGAAATTAGGATCTTTTTTCCATATTGATTGATCGATTAATAAAAAATTGTTGAAGTGGTATTTGGTTATTTGGAATAAAAAAAAACCGTTCAAGTTCGAGTTGGACTCGCGCCCTGAGGGTTCCCTACCCAAACAGTTCAATACCCGAATTAAGTTACGAATATTTTTCCGTATCACAAAAAAAAAAAAACTGTTTTCGGACCACATCGGAACCTGTATGTACAGTCGAGGTAGCTGTTTGTAACATAAGAAGCTAAATTGTGACTAATTTGGAATTAGCTTCTTCTTTCCGTATTGATTGATCGATTATTAAAATATTGTCGAAATGGTATTTGGTTATTCGGAATAAAAAAAAGAACCGGGCAAGTGCGAGTCGGACTCGCACACTGTGGGTTCCCTACAAACTTATGTACGAGTACCTATGAAAACAGTTCAATTCCCGAATTGAGTTACGAATATTTTTCCGAATCGCAAAGAATGTTTTTTTTCAATTTTCATATTTTTCTATACTTATGTTATGGGACCTTGCTTCATGCCAAATTTTAGGATTCTAGGTCAACGGGAAGTACCCTATGAATTTTGATTCCCTTGAAAGTGTTGAAATATACGTTTTTTGCGACATTAACGACCGTATCTTTATTTTCCGTTAACTTAGAAGTTTCATTTTTTCATAGTTTTAGGGGATCGCCAACCTGAGTATATAGACAGACAGATAGACAGACGGACTACAAAGTGATCCTATACGTGTTCCGTTTTTTCCTTTTGAGGTACGGAACCCTAAAAATATGGATAAGTAATTATATTGAAAGTGTGCTAAATGATATTTATTTTACAAATTATAGTTAAAAATAAAAAACAATTTTAGTCATAATTTTTTCCGACAATTTAAATAAGATGAGCCCAGTGTTTCCTATGACTACCCTAAGAAATAACATCAAGACAAACTCAGAGGTCAAAGTCCATACAGCAAGAGTATCGTCTAATCATATGACAATCATGCAAAATGAGATGGTCCCGCATTTTCCTTTTCGTAACCTATCCCTCAATAACTGCCCTTTTTCATGATAAAACGTAAAAGAGATAGTGAGCAATAATATAGTTATTTACCTATTTCCTGAAAATGCTTCCTTGAAGCAAACAAATCACAAAACCTTATAAAACGTTCTACTTTTAAATAACCAGCACACAACAAAAATAATATGGAGAGGCTAACCCAAGATAAATTTCCATACAACCGCTTTTACGTGATTATGACGTTATTACAAATCTTTTTCTAGATATTTTGGAAACAGATATCTTGTGGATATTATGTTTATATTGAAATCAAAACATTTTGTGTAAAACTAATCTACTCGTATTTAAAAAAAGACCTTTGAAAATCTGATATTTTGCATGAATTTTTTCCCTTCATAATTTTTTCATAAATAAAAATATATAAACCTTGCACATTTATTCAAGATTCTGAGTGACGATTTCAGGTTCATAGAAGCGGGTGTGCACAACATTTATTTTTCGAGACAATTTTTTTTTTTAAATTATGATGTAAAATTTTAACCTACCTTCTTAGATAAATTTCATTATTGTAAGGTAAGTATTAAACACTTAGATAGGTAAATGATATAGATTATTTTTAAAATAAAAAAAACTATATTTCAAACAATTTTATTTTAAACGGCTTACCAACAAGTTTCTTTTATACAAAAAATATGAATTGTACACAATATAAGCAACAAAGTACTTATTCAACATTCATACAAATAGAAATAAGTAATATTATATAGAATAATGAAAAACGTTTCAGGTACTGACAACCTCTGCTTCTTTTAGGTTTTTAACATTAACACTAGTAGTATAAGTAAGAACTAAATAATTTATTTAATTAAAAGCCTCATAAATTCAGAAGATGGATAGTTCGAATGAATTCATTTAAATATAACAGTTGGTATATAAGTTGATTATAATAAATTCAACATCAATCTTAACTGTAATAAAGCACAATATACATATATTCTACTTTTATTGCAAAGCGTACCCAAAAACAACCCTTTTTAACTTCTGTCTAATGCTATCGCGAATATAGTATAGTTTTGAGAAATATTCGAGTAAATGACGGAATTACCGAATGCCAAAAGAGTTTTCAGGCGATATCTCTCTCTTTCGTGCTGCCTCTTCATCGAACATGCTTGATGCGATGAAGCAACAAGCTTATAAAGTTTATACGTTGACGATAAACGAGTGGGAAAGGGCCCCCTTAAGGGTCGATTTCTGAATTGAATATTTTGAGTTAAGAACGTGTCAAACCCTACTTAAATGCCAAAGACAGGATACTCAACTTCAAATGCAATGCATAACTCTTTAATCAGAAATCAGACGCTCGAGGTTGGTCATTGTGGCGACATTTGGGAGAGGCCGCCAAGAGGGAGGAGCCGAGAAAAGAGGGAGCCGAGAGAGGGGAGGGAGCCGAGAAAACCTCCACTGCTGGACATACCAGCAGTGGAGGTTTTCTCGGCTGAAATGATGATGATGATGATACCTGTCAAAATTAGGCATCGACAGTGAAGTTTAACACATTGATTTAATGACGGGTCCCAAGAATGATAAATGATATTGATTTTGCAAATAGGTTTTTAGAAACACTTTTTTTACACATATTTTTTTTTCGTAAATTTAAACTAGATGAGGTCGGTGTTTCCTAGCTAACTACCCTGAGAAGAAATACCGAAACAAACTCAGGGATTCAAATCTCTTTTAAAGACCATACAGCAAACATGTAAAGCTCAACTCATATAAATAAGACCAAAATCTTATGGAAAAATAAAACGGAATTTATTTTATTACGCATTGTATATTACTAAAAACTATATGGCACTAGTTTTTATTTTTATTTTTTATTGTTACTTATTAAAATAACTAACCGAAAACTATATTATTATCTTATTGTCCAAAACCTCATACCATAAATCGATAATTTTTCATGTACCAATTTTGTTCTTGGGACCCGCCGCCGCCGGGCCTTTAATTTCAACAGTCCAGCCCCCCTAGTCATGTTACAACAGTTTCGTTTCTATTCTCTTTTCGTTGATCGCCTCGAGTCGGCCACGCCTCCTATTCCTTTGTTCTGACCGCGTGACTGAGCGTTGAGATGACGTCAGAATAAAGGAATCGGAGCCGTGGCCTCATTGAGGCGATCAACGAAAAGAGAATCGAAACGAAACGGTTGCAACTTGGCTTGGGGGGCAGCACCCGGGTAACTAAAGGGCTAGGGAATTGTTGGAAAGAGGTCGCCCGGTCCTGCCCCCCTAGCCAAGTTACGATCGTTTCGTTTGCATCGAATGCCTCGAGTAGGCTACGCCTCCGATTCGATTTTTGATTGATTCGAACGATTGTAACTTGGCTAGGGGGGCTGGAACGCAAAGGGCAACCGAAGGAACGTAGGTGGGTAGTTATTCAGATAAAGTCTTACATCCCCCAAATAAAACCAGAACGAGATGAGTTACTTAATGATTTCCCATTAAAAAAAAGTTTTTCTACACTGAACTCATCAAATTTCTCAAACAATCAAATTGTTGGGTAAGTAACAAAGAGGTTCTTTTTTACATTATTTTCAAAGTTCTACGTATTTAGGTATCTATTTGCTTTGAGGAAAGTATTTTGACTACATTACCTTAATGCTTAGATCCATTTCAGGGTAAATAAATATCGAATAGAGATACTAACTTGATTTTTCAGTACTACAAAGATTCTTTCTTTACATTGTATATTATCTATCAGTTTATGCCCGCGGCTTCGCTAGCATGAAACTCCTTGTCATCCAATGACTTCTTCGGCTCTAGAGCGGAGCGAGATACTATCTATATTCTATCATATCAGACTTTTACTGACTAAAACCACAATTTTTTTTTTATAACATATGTGTGGTTTTAGTCAGTACGCAGAAGGTAACGCTTCAGTGCTCCTAGAGGGCTCTAGTAGCACGGTTTCCCTTTCGAAGGCCAACCCATGGCCACAGTAGGCTTCGGCCCTGCTGGGCCGCGCGTGGAAGAGTACGTGCTGTGGACGACTTGGGCTTGGTCCAGGCGGTTACCGGACGGTCGGACGGCGAGCTACCCATTGCTCGCCGTCCGAGCCGAGAGGGCGTCTTAGACTTTTACTGACTGAAACCCACCTGTGTTCCTTCTCGTAGGGCCCAGCGGGGTCATAGCCTACTGAGGCCACGGGTAGTGTGAAAGTGAAACCCGGGGGGCCCTGGGACGAAGGCAAAGAAGGAACAGGAGTGGGTTTTTAGTCAGTAAAAGTCTGACACTATCTCCCGCTCCGCCCAAGACCGGAATTTGTCATAAGATGCTTTTCCCACCTAAAAAAAACCTATGTTCCTTCAGTTGCCCTTTGCGTATCAGTGGCCTCTTGTGAACATTCCCGTAGCCCTAGTAGGCGGTCTTTTAAAAATTTCTTATACTTGAAAATAAAAAGTAGTTAATTAACTCAATCATTAGGTAGGAACTTAAATGAGTAAGTATAAGAAATCCATACATAATTTATTATACAATAGGTAATGAGAACTAGACTTTAAGCGAGGAATAAGCGTCTTAATTATTCAGTTACCAAGCACATAATTTCAAATTCCGAAATGCTGCAAAACGTTCGACATCGAAACTAAAATTTCATGTGCATCATACGTATAGACCTTCCTTTAAATAGTGGCGATCGTTGGAACTAAATCGAGTTGCTATCTCACGAGTTATTCGCCAAAAGTTTACCATTTCGCCTAAAGCTGTGCTTCCGCGGTAACCATGCGATCAGAATTGTCCAGAAAATGTCTAAAATCTCACGGATACTGCAGGTTTCTATCATTCTCTGAGCAGAGGGTTAGAGTGAACCATTAGCGTAGATTTAAATACAATTCCTCATGGCGATCCGAATGTTTACTTGTACCAGTTCACTATACAAAAAATATGGCATTTTTAGGGTTAAGCGCCTCCTGGCAGCATCCCTTAAGATCTCTCACGTACACACAGCTGCACTCGAAGATTTATTATTTTTAACATAATTATGTATATCGGGCTAGTTTCCGGGTATTATATACGTAAACTACGTAATACGTACGTACGTACTACGTATATATACGTAATTACGCGTTTTATAATAAAATCACAAAAAAAAAACTGTTTTTTTGTTCTAGGAAAAAACGAAGATATACAAATCAAAATTTTCGCCCGAATAAATTTCGTACACCCGTGTGTACAGTACGACAATTAATTCTTTTTCAAGGTCATTCAAGTTGTACAAACGTATGTACCATCGGCGTGCGAGGGGGCGCGTATTTTACATATCATTCGATGGTAGCCAAATTGTGACGTCACCTAGACCAAATTGTGACGTCAGAAAATCGTGCAGACATCCCTGGTGACCATTGTTTATTTATTTTGTCTAGCTTGTCCGACCATCGTCTATGTGTATGCATGGCTGTGTCAGTAGGTACATAGTGGTTATTTTGACTCACAGCTTGAAGTTTGTAAATAAATAAACACGTTATCTTTACCCATACTATCCATACAATCCGATGGATGGGAGACGCACAGGACCGGTCATTATAGCGACATTTGTGGGAGGCGTATGTCCAACAGAGGACGTCTTTCGGCTGAAATGATGATGATGATGAACCCCAGGGAAAGACAAAGGCTACTTTTTATCTGGCTCCGAGTTCGCGTCGCAATAACCGAAATTCACGCGGAGGAAGCCACTGGTAGAAGCTAGTAAGCTTTTAAATGGACATCCTTTCTATGTGGAAAATCATCCAATGATTTCTCTCGCTCTTGGGTAGGACGGGAGGGCGTGACAGACTTTTATTGACTAAAACCCACTCCTATGTTCCTTTTTTGCCTTGCGTTCCAGGATCCCAGATTTCTCTTTCGGAAATGAACCCATGGCCCCAGTAGGCTTCGGCCCTGCTGGGCCCGTATTATTTTGCTGACATCTCTTTGAGGCGTGCGTGTAACACTACGCGCCGAATTGGACACCCCTGTAGTGCCATTAAAATCACAAATCACATACGCAAACATCGAGATTCTGTACAAACATGTTGTGCAAATATTTGTGTCCACGCGGAAATCAAGCTCGCTGGTCACGACCCGAGCGCAGCCGGTAGCAGACACAAGTTCCAAGCAAGACACGTACTTACGTGTATGTATTGACCTGAAAATTTTGAATTTTTCCATTATTTTTTGGGGTCTGTATGAATTGCATAAAATTGAATATGAATGAGCAAACAGCGTAAGGGTCCATTCAAGGGTAAACCCTTTTCTGTTAATTGTTTTTCTTGGAGTTGTTTTATTGCTAAAACCTATTATGGTATAATGATGTACAATAAATGAGCTGTTGGGAAACAATCAAATGATAAATGGGAAGGCTCACGCAATGGGTGTAGCAATGTCCTAATATCTCTGGTTCAAGAAAAGTAAAAATTCAAAATATCCATAAAATTTTAAATATTGGGGGAGGGGGGGTTGAACCCCAAAAATCCTCCCTCTGGCTATGTCCATGGGAGGGCTTATAGACCGTGCAAGAGTGTTAAACGAGTTTGAAAAGCTATTAATTAGAAAATAAATGCAAACAATAAATGAGTTAATGTCGTCAACCTTTACTGGCGTGTGCCTATTGTTGAAACCACCAATCTAACTCACGTTCAGACATCTTCAGAGAAATTACCTCAGTTGTCTCTCCGTAATATTAATTACTTGAAGTCACGCAAAGTTCACCTCAAATGATCATTATTTTAGCGTTAATGTATCGCTGGTCCTTGATAAGTAAAATACCTACAAGTTTACTTGTAATCATTTGAACAAAACTAAATGCAATGCTAAGGGTATTTATAGTTTCCACCGTACATCAATGCCTAAAAATACACTTTTTTATAAAGTTGACAAGAACCTATTTAGTAAATCCATATAAATAGCACTAAATACAACTCCGTGCGTAAATGTAAAATTCAATAAATGAAATTACTAAGATCTTTGATTTATCAGCGGTTACTCAATACTTTAGCTGTTTGATTTTTCTTAATTCTATATTGTACACTAGTTTCTATTAGCGGCTTCGCCCGCGTGAAAACTAAGTTTCTCCATACAAACTTTAAGCCTCATGAATTTTGAAAAATCTTTTCTTAGTGCTCGCCTGCCTTAGGAAATGAAGTTTTGTGCAAAATTTCACGCTCCTAGTCTCAGTAGTTACGGCTGTGCGTTGATATGTCAGTCAGTCAGTTTCTCCTTATATATAGATGTACACCATGAAAAGTGCAAGTACGTGTGTTTTCTTTTACATAAAAATAGTACACAGTGGGTTCAAAACCGGCGCTAAAAATGGTGACAAGACTGCTTCGAGACGTCACGGAGCAGAATGTTTTTAAGGACTCGGGGGTGGCCGTCGCTCAGTAGTGGGACAGAATGACGAGAAAAAAAAACTTTCTATGTGATTCTGGGAAAGGTTACCTTAATCTAAATGAAACCTAATTTTCCATTAGTTCATAATATTTGTTACTTTTGCTTATCTTTGCCAAACTTAATTGACAGTAGCATCTAGTTCAACTAGATAAACTTAAACTTCCAATTCAATATCTGTCCTAACACATTTAGAAGTCATGGCCATCACAGTTGGCTAGCTAATGGATTACACGGTGGTCGAGTATGGCCCAGCATGGCCGAGCTGCGACCCGATGCTCGCTGTAATCTGATTGTAATACTGACCCGCTCGGCTTGTATTAGCTGACATGTGTTAATTTGACCTAATAGCAAAATGTAGGCTAATTTGTCTAGGTTTAGAGTGAGATAGATTCGAGGGTTAAAATAATTTGTAAGTTAAGAAATCTAGATAGACTTATTCGATACTACTGATCCGACCTGGTTTTGGACGGGTGTAAATTATATACATAAACCTTCGTCATTTATTGCTCTTTTTATTACAAAACTGTATCAAAATCTGTTGCGAGTTTAGGAAGACTTAGCGGGTAAACGGATAGACTCGGAAAGCGACTTTGTTGTATATTGTGAAACGATAAATAAGAAGCAGCCTACTATGTACATCTCGTACTTATATCTAGAATATTATCTGCCAAGCCCATTCCATCGGACTACCAGACATATGCTGATGCGCCAACGGTACATTGTGGACATCCCACCCATACGCACAAAACGTTTTGGGAACAATTTATTGTCCGTATAACTAAGGAGTGGAATTCCCTGCCGGAGACTGAGTTTCCTGATTCCTGATCCCAGGTTGTTGCTTTCTTTAAGTTAAGAGAGAATAGGTTACTTCTAGGCAAACGTGCTTCATAGTTGACCATTTCGTCGCTTTCTGTCAGGTTAAAGACTATCTCGAAGACACGCTTGTTTGGCAATGACTACTTCTGCACACGTGGCCCCCTGGTAACTCATTAATATTGTGTCTATTAACTGCTCCATCTTTGTTTTAATATATACATAGAATTTTTTTTAAACATTGCTTTTGCAATATTTTTTAAATTACTTCAATTACCTTAAATTCGTTAGTAATTTATTTTGTTAAAATTTTATTTATTGATAGTTGTAATTATTCATATTTTTCTTGCTTTTATTTATATAGCCTCTTTTTTATAATTTTAATGTGAGAAGACTGTATTCGAATTCTTAGATTATTTCCTATTACGAATCACTTTTTTTAATATTATTATTTTTATTGTGCTTTTGGGTACAATATTGACTAGTGTATACTGTTTTTACATAATATCTATTAATACTGTAATATGAAAATATTGTAACACCAAACACTTTTTTTAAAAGAGTAACCATGGAGTTTCTTAAGATTCTTCTCCATAGGAAACGACCAATTTGGAACCGTGCACTAGCTTCTTTTTAAGTGCCCATGTAGGCCTATGTGAAATATTTTTGATTTTGATCTGAGATAGTGAACAAGCGCGACGACCCTATCAATAATGAAAAAAGATTAACCGTAAGAACGCTTAAAAACCATGATTGATTATTGGTAAAGATTTTATTTACTAAGAAGCACAGAAGAGATTGAAGCACCATGTAAGCTTCATATAGTCAGATATCCAAGGCTTAGGTATAAACCAGCTTACAGATGAAATTCGTCTTTGTTTCTTTCTGATGAGAGGAGAGAATGCAATAAGAAAACCTCCGACAGGTTTCATTCAGCCTACTCTCAGCTACCAACCATGCTGACGAGCTTGCCGAGCTTTACCATACCTACTCGTCAATTGTGCTGGCATACGTAGCCCTAAGGGAGGGCACCCACGAGCAACTTAGTTGTCCAGCCACTTTTTTGTTCAATTCGTTGTCTCCTCGCTGAGATTTGTAAGATGCACACACGGGAGCGACAGCAACGCGATGTTTTCATAAAAAATTGCTACCTACAGACGGGGCGATATTTACATCACCGGTCTGTCTCCGAACCTGTGGACAAAAACATCACCCAGACGTCGTCGCGTCGCTACACGAGGGCACTGCTTTTTTTCTATAAATATGCTCTACAATAGAATTTCTCCTGTATCGTGCTTTCGTTAGCATAAACTCACATACACAGCACGTTCAGACCCGGAACAACTATCTGTAGGCAATAAAAATATTTTCCACTACCGCTTCGCCAACCGCTTCGCCAACCGCTTCGCCAACTGCTTCGCCAACCGTTTCGCCAACCGCTTCGCCAACCGCTTTGCCAACCGCTTCGCTAACCGCTTCGCCAACCGCTCCGCCAACCGCTTCGCCAACCGGTTCGCCAACCGCTTCGTCAACCGCTTCGCCAACCGCTTCTCCAACCGCTTCGCCAACCGGTTCGCCAACCGCTTCGCCAACCGGTTCGCCAACCGCTTCGTCAATCGCTTCGCCAACCGGCGAACCCCAACCGCATCGCCAACCGCTTCGCCAACCGCTTCGTCAACCGCTTCGCCAACCGTGCTGATATTTTAAACAAATAAGTTATAAAGACTACAGTTTCTTGTGAGCACTATCTCTAATACAGTCAGCATCGCTCTGTAGCCATTACCTATGTATCTATTTATCGGTCCTGTCCCGTCACTAACGGCTAGATAGTAACGCAATAATGACGTCATAACCAGCCTAACAGCCACATTGACTGGTGCCGGTGGGTCTCAGATTAATACTATTAGGATGACGAGAACGCTTGTGTGCTGACGTAATCGCTTTATTGCTCCTTGCGTTCCACGGAGTTGTGGATTTGGCTTTAGAGCACAGATTAATCGCACGTATATTGACTCTGTTATTACTAAATTTGATGTAATAATATCGTTTGAGGACGCTCTAATCATGGTGGTAGGTCGCCTGTTTGAGCAGTGGAGAGAGAGGCGTTATCCTGTCGTGACGCGAGAACTTGCGTCCAGGCATCCACTTAATTTCGGGAGGTTCCTGCACCGGATTTAGGCGGAAATAAAATTTTTGCGGAACGTCAGAAGTAATGGTGGAGTATACGGTGGAGGTGCGAAGTACCGCCATGTCTTCGTAGAGGCAATCGGAGGCGGCGAACTCACGCGCCGGGCCCTGGTACAAGCCATGGTTTTGAGCGAAGGGAGAGGCGGTCGTCTCCTTCTACTAACCAGTAATGCTAGCGAAGGATACGGACGCACGTGTCAGGCAACGGACATTCTCACGCCCCAGCCTTCCAGTAACTGTCCGGACCGAGCCCAAGTTCTTCGCACTCCTCAAGACCTAGCAGGGCCAAAGCATACTGGCGCCATGGGTTGAAAAAGGTTACCCGTGGTCCTAGAACGCAAAGGGCAACTGAAGGAGCATAAGTTTGGTTTTAGCCAGTAAAAGTCTGATATGCTCTCCGGTACGCCCTAGAGCGGGAGAAGTCGTTAAATGATTTCCACCTTCAAAAAAAGGTTTTTCCTACGCAAGTACTCTTCATTAACTTCACGAGAACCACTAGAAATAATGTGGCGAATAGGTTCTCCCGGACGGTGACATGCCCGACAGATGTCAACCGTGCCGTCCTTCTAAAAGCTAAGTAGGTAAGGTAAGTGTATCTATTATTAAGATTTATTTTGTTTAGAATTTTTAAGGTTCCGTACCTGAAAAGGAAAAATAGGGTACTTTCCGTTGACCCAGAATCCTGAAATTTGACATAAAGCAAGATCTTATAATCTGAAAACTGTAAATTTGTAGTTATGTCACAATAAAACTTTTTTTACAATTCGAAAAAACCCTCTTTACTCAATTGTGGAATCGAACTGTTTTCATAGGTAAGTTTGTGCGGAACCCTCAGTGCGCGAGCCCGTTTCGCACTTGCCCTGTTTTTTCATTGTTGGTATGGTTTATATAGGTGGTTAGTATTTATAATTTAATTGTGCTTTCGTCTGTGTCTTGTGTTTTATTATTCTTATTCTTAATATCGATGTCCGCAAGTGTAAGTACGTTCATGCAAACTTTATCTTACATCTCTTTAAGCATGGGCACGCCACAATTATAGCGGTAAGTCCCCTCTTTGAGGAGTGGCTGGAAAGACCATATGGCGTCCTTACCTTCCGTATGACGCAGGTCCTCACCGGACATGGTAAGTTTTAGAGGTTCCTGCACCGGATTCGTGCGGAAGAAACGTCTGGGTGCCGCCATTGTGTAGACCGTCCAGAGGACACGGTGGAGCATACGGTGGAGGTGTGCCCTGCCTGGGCAGAGCACCGACGTGTCCTCGTGGGGGCGATCGGCGGCAGTGATCTCTCGCGCCGGGCATTGGTACAGGCCATGGTCCGGAGTGAAGAGGAGTGGCAGGCGGTCGCCTCTTTCTGCAAAGCAGTAATGCTAGAAAAGGAGACGGCCGATCGCGTGAGGCAACGGTCCTCACGCCCTAACCGCCGCCGGGATTCCGATCCCGATTTCCGGCCACTGTAGGCGCGGGCTTGCGGACGGCGAGTAATGGTGCTCACTGACACTCTAGGTTTTTATTGATAGTTTTGAAATTTGTACAGTGACGGCCGATTTTTGATGCTCCGTGGAATTGATTCATGTCAAAGAGATTTAATGTCTTTGATTCATGTAAAGTGATTGCTTCGTATGCTGACTGTGCTTTCTAATCTCCTTTTAATGATAATATAACATTAGAAGCTAAGAGGTTTAGCTTATACATGTATATTATGTGTAAAAGAAGTGTAGTGTGTGAATCGTACAGTCTTCTACTTATTAATATCACTTCGCAATATGTTCGAAAATACAATAAACTTTCCTGAATAGCTTTGCCAACAGATGTCATCAAAATAATTTCTGACACACATTGTTATATTGTTGGCATGTTGAAGTTACAGAACTCTATAAAAGGAATACACTCGATAAAAAGAAATGATGAGAAACTCTCTCGCAATTCCACAAGAATGTATTATATCTTAAAAAACTTCAATATTTCCATCTCAAAGTGGGGAACAAAGTTCGGTAGGTGCAAAACAATTTTCGGATGTTCGTGTTTTGCCCATCAGTCTCGGAAACTCCAGTTTTATCTGTTGGCGCCCCTCCCCCTCCCCCTGGGGGAAATTCACTTACTTTATTATTCGTCCTGTGTTGACCTCATTTTTGTAGCTTGAAGGCAATATTTTATTCATCAGATATTTACACTTGGACACAACATAATGTTCGGTTTGTGGCTGAATAATGATTCTGTTCGTCGTTGATTTTAATAAATTAAAGTAAAAAAGTGTGCTTGTTTAAAATTGATCTCCAATTAAAATACTTACGTATAAAAGTTAAACTAATACATAAGGACACCTTTATAATACAAATGTTTTTTTTTTCTAAACTTTATTAAAATATAATTTCATCAATAGAAAAGTCATACAATAAAAAAAAACTTTTTACAAAAATAAACCGACTTTACTAAAAAATCCATCATGAGATCCTGACTTGGTAACTATGGCACCATTTGGGATGTATACCCTTTACAACAAAAAAATATTTTTTCAAATCGGTTGGCAAGCGACGAAGTTACGCGAGAACAAACATAAAAAAAAACAAAAATCCGAATTGTGAACCTCCTCCTTTTTTAGAAGTCGGTTAAAAACTAAAATAGAATCACAAAACAATATGCCCTCTAAAAGCCCGTTCACATCATATTGAAGAGCACATTCTATAAACTTTTCATAATGACCGAATAAAGGGTCCGAAGAAACATTTTCCGAGAAAATATTGTGAATAAAAAAGTCGTTTACAGGTGCCGTTAGTAGACAGACTGGGAATAGATTAAGGTCCGGGCTTCGGCCGCAGACGAAAACCCGCCCTTTACCGTGCTACGATTATTTTACCTTTTCTTTAACCCCAACTAGATAATTCTCCGATACTTTTTCCTGTTTGGAAATATTTTGTTTGCCCATAGTCTTGTGAATGCTTTTCAGTGTGGTTTTAAAAGATTTAGCGCATGCTACTAACGCGTTATGCCACATAAATAAAGATCAGTGTGGTTTCGTATTTTTACAACTATCTTATCCTCTGGATAGCTGGTCCAATTTTTTGGATAAGATTGTTTTTTTCCGGCCACATCTGAAAATAAAGTAAGTACAACATGTTGATACAAGGAATTCGTAAACAAATGAATATTTTCATCCTAGAATACAAATGGTCGAGTTCATGAAATGTGCTTTGTTGTGCACAGAAATCAGAGAACCAGAATCTGCCTGGTTTCGCCATATATGTCGAAATTTCTGTTAGAAGGATATTTTAACATTACTGACTTTGTTGTTCACACAAATCACTTTTTATTTTCCCGACTTGTTTGTTACACGGTTGACAACTGACCGCTCTAATCACGTTCGTAGCACAAGCAAACAGTATAGTGAGGATCGGATAAAGCGCCACCTCGGCAGAAACAGTTAACTATTTATTCAAATCAGTGCATGTATAAAAACAACCAGACTATCCTTAGGTACAAAAATGTAAATAACTGAAACATTTGATTTAATGTCACATGAAGTTGAAAATTTACTTAATGCACCATTTTAAATGTAAAATCATTATTTGTTTAAAATAAATCGATTGTAAATGCCTATACCAAAACTAACTCCATATAATAATAACAGATGACAGTCATTTCTAACCTCAAAATAACAGCTGTCACTCATTGCAACAAGTGGCAGATCAATTTTGAACCTTCTCCAAACAATTCAGAGTTATTAGAATAGAAATATGTGATAATTTACCAGTTGGGTACAGTGGGTACAACGATTGGTAAAATCTGGGGGTGTTCAAATATTGAGTATAAATGTAAGCTACATAAACCTGCTTTCTTCATGTGTCAGTGGTTTTGATAAAAAGGAAGTACCGTAAAACGGGGTGAATAGAAACGCATGGGGTGAATAGAAACAAAACTTTAATGGGGATTGTCACGTTATTGAATTTTTTGTTGCAGTATTTGAGTACTCAAAATTATAGAAATGGTATATTATTTTATTGAAACTAAAAATATGATTATATAAAAAAGTAAAAATCTTAATCAAAGTTTTGTTTCCACTCAACCCTTCGTTTCTATTCACCCCGTTTTGACTGTAGGTATCCTGCGTGCTATTCCTGGACATGATCTACCCGTGTATCAATTTTGTCAAATTTTATCCACATTCTTTCAGCCGTTTGGGCTTGAAGAAGTAAAGAAAATAGATACAAGCTTTCGCCTTTTTTATATTAGTATGATACAAAAACCAGGTCGCAATCCTTGACTTTACAACTATACTGTATTATTATTATTCACCGCTACCTTTCACATATATCTGTTCAACGCATTAAATGGCATAGGCAATAGGTACCTCCATGCGTATATGTTTCCCTGGTACATTTCCACACAAGAATATGCTCGTAATCTTCCGTACCTGGGAACCAGAGCCTTTCGTTTTAATGAGACCACGGAGCCCTCTCGACGCTGAATAATTCCTCATTAGGTTCGCTAGCTTCACTCCTTTTATATAGAAACGCTTTGCTATATACGTATATGGCGGTATGTATATTTTTGATAAAATTTTATGGAATTTGGAATAAAATCCATGATATTTATTTTGGTACTTTTATTTGATAAGACACTAATAACTCCCTTAGTAGACAGAACGTACTTATTTCATTGCATTATAGATAATATCGTCTTACTAGATAGATCGACAGATACTCTTTATTGTAAAGATACCATTTTAATACATAGGTAACAGTCTAATAATGAACGCTCATACCGATAAAAGCGATATTTTAGACAGACAAAAAAAAATTTGGTAATAAGTGATCAGAGGGCAGGGCTTCTCGTGGCGATGCTGACAATGT
The DNA here is from genome assembly GCA_949316375.1 of Mythimna vitellina. NCBI lineage: Eukaryota > Metazoa > Arthropoda > Insecta > Lepidoptera > Noctuidae > Mythimna > Mythimna vitellina. The sequence continues at coordinate 8,367,749 of OX438692.1, read as the reverse complement.
TCTGGCCACTTTTACTAGCGATATGAATGATTTTTTGAATGTCCAGCGCTGTGTCTGATGCCCAGAAAATAATGAGTTAATAACTCTTTCGGTATCTACGCATACTCTTGACGCATTCTGTTCTTTTCTTCTCTTTTTTCTTGGTATTTATAGTCGTTGAGCTGAGCTGTTGATCTGTCCTGAATAAAAGTATATTCCATATTTTATACTATTCCATTGCTTAGAATCTCTCTCTATCAATCAAAGAGATTTAAAGAGATACAATAGAGCGGCTATCAGAAAAAATGTCTTAGAGAAACTGTCATCCTATGGCTCAGTGACGCCATCTGGCTTGGAATAGCAAACAAGCGAATTAAATTTGTCAAAATTTATAATGATTTAACTATCGCTCGGTAGGTGGCCAGGGGCCTTACCATGATAATGTTAAAATGTTAGTCGTACGAGCGAAAGAGGGTGATAGAGCTATACACCCTATATAGCTCCATCCTTTTAACAGACCGATTGAGGTCGAAAAATTTATCACGTTATAAATTTGTGATAGAGCCTCGGTGTGTGATAATGGAAAGGTTAAGCTTTTCAGCAATAGATGGCGTTAACACAAAATCTGAAAATGTTCTGGAACTATTTATAAAAATTATTGAATTCTAATGAAATGTTTCGTAAATACCAAAAATATTTACGAAAATAAACTGAAGTTAGGTCCAGTCATTTTACCATAGCAAGATTTACAATAGCGTAATGCGTAGTTCGGCATATTTTCTCAGAAAATGATTTTCTTTTAGTGCATAGAACGGATACAAACACGACTTGACGTGTAGGTGTGTCATATTAGACTGAGTGACTTATGACCAACGTGGAATAAGTATCGGATCACGATTTTGTTCGCTATGTCCGGTCTATTGGTAGTATATATTGAATGTCTTTGCTATCAATCAATAGTTTAATGGGAAGAAAACTCAACTTTGAGTCAAGCTCCCCTATGTACAGTCAGGGGTCAAAAGTGCAGTTGCACTCTACCAATGCTAAAGTGTCTAAAATTTCTTTGTAGTAGAAGTTTCATAGTCCAAAACTAGTTTAATTAATACTATAGATTCTATGCTACAAATCAAATCAGGCATGAACCACTGACCCTCTTCTACAAAGTCATTTTAGACCCTTTAACATTGATGGAGTGCATCTGCACTTTTGACCCCTGACTGTATCCTTGTACCTTTGTGTACCTTTGTTATCCACTTATTTTATAAGTTGTTATGGTGTACAATAAAGAATTAAGAAATAAAATTACAAATTACTCTTTACAAGGTAAAAGTTAACAAGCGTTGTAATTCCTAATTAATTAACGAAGGGCTGATCAAAATGAAATACGCGCAAGTAAAGTTACCTCATTATAAGTTTATAAGATTTCCATCTGAACCGATATTAAGTTTACTGGCTTCATTTGCCTGGGATATAAAGATCCTCATTTAAAGTAGCTTTTAATTATTAATTGGAACCTTCTAAATCTTAAGGTAAACGTACTTAAAAGCCGTAGTAAAAGAAACTAAAGTAATGAGATTGTTGAGGTTTTGATTTTGAAATACTGAGTTTCATTAGTATTGTTTTGGTAGTACATTGGAAGATTTTTTTAATATAGTTACTAGTTTGTTAACTAGTTAGGGATCAGCTACCAGTCTAACCTTTCAGTGTATCTAAGTAATGGGTCTTAATAACTAATGCGATTACGTCGGCGACCAATATTAAGTGTACCTTTCGCATTGACCAATTATATGACAAATGTATTTTCAATAAGGAGTGCACTTTCAATAGACTTTGATACCTAGGGACCTTGATATCGACTTGTTCTGCACCAGTGTGGCGACCTTACGAAGGCAAATGGCACAGAATTTTTTCGGAGATTAACTTATCTCGTCAGTAATTAATTGACTTGTGTGTACTTTCTTTTTAACGTTATATATATTTTTTATCTATGTGTGGAGGCTTGTAATTAGCGATTTGATGATATTACAATGTTTATATCATTTTTTCTATTTGTCTGTGAGCCTTCTATAAAATAACATAAATAAATAGTGAATAAGTAATATGTACAAAATAAATGAATAAGAAGAAATTTTAATACAAGAAGTGTAAGAGAAAAAAACTTATTCAGCCAACAGTAACAAATTATTATGGAAAAAGAACGTCCAAGTATTTAGTGCCACGGGTTTTTAATAAAATAGACTGTTTAAGGAATAACCGTAAGTTGAGTAAAGGTGTCATTAAGTCGAGACTAAGGAATCTGTTACTCGAGAACGGCGGCACTGCAACGGGTGTTTTTGGTTGGAAACTCGTTGCTTACTGCATAAGGAATGAGTTTCGAACTAGAATGACCCGCCAGGTCTGCCGTTGTTAAGAAAAAAATTACCCAAACAGCAAAAACAAAAATTATTATAAAAAAAAAGTTAATTTTGTTGAAAGTAAATAACAATATATGTACATCATCATCATCTTCCTGCCCTTATACCAGCTTATTTGGGGTCGGCGCAACATTTTTTTTCTTCCATTCTATCCTCTCAACCGTCATGCTATCACTAACTTCCTTTTCTTTCATATCACTGTTTACACAATATATGTACATAACCAATTTAAATATACATGTATTAAGTTTACATGATATATTGTACATACACTGGATACAGTAAAACCACTGATAATTTTATTTTTTTATGATGTCACAGAAGGGATTTTATAACGAGCCTTTCTCGCCATCAAACTAAGTATAAAGTTTGACGACCTAAAAATATCTTTATCGAATGTTAAAAATGTATAATAGAAAAAAATAAAAAAATCTTCCCTATTCATTTAATCTCGTACGTGTCATAGATGAATGAATTGGTTCGGTTTAAGGTACCCATTAAGTTAAATATACTCGTCATTAAATATATTCGTAATTAAATAAACTCCTAATTAAATATACTCGTGATTAAATATACTCGTAATTAAATATACTCGTAATTAAGTATACTCGTAATAAAATATACTCGTAACTAAATATACTCTTAATTATAAGTTTTATCATCATCATCATATCTCAAGCCTTTTTCTAACTAGTTTGGGGGTCGGCTACCAGTCTAACCTGATGCGGCTAAATACCCGTGTTTAACATGAAGTGACTGCCTAACAAACCTTCACAGGTCAGCTACTCGGCAACACGATAGATACTCCTTGGATAGACTGATGGTCAGAATTTCTCGCGTCTGACTACCTGTAACGACTTTCAAAGATTTACGAATGACAATCGAGACCAAGACCTGTACGTGCTGTCTGAGGCCTAGGGTAATATTCAAAACCTTCAAATTTGGAGAAAATCAATAAAAAAAAAACATCTTTTTTTTCTAACAAGTCTCGAGAATAGATTTTATATTTGCTTGGAAATCCTTGAGTTCATCGCGTCAGTTTGGAACATCATTGCACGACATGTCTTTGCGAAATGTGACGTATGGAGGAGGAGCCTTCTTCTCTATTTGTTAGATATTTTTTTTTAAATTATTATTGATAAGCTCGCGTTTGACCACTATCTTACCTGATGGCAAGCGATGATGTGGCCGACGATGGAGCACGCTTGCCTAGAAGTAACCTATTCACTCTTGACTTAAAGACCCTTAGGTTGTAGCTATCAGGAAACACAGACTCCGGCAGGGAATTCCACTCCTTAGCTGTACGCATTATGAATGTGTTCCCAAAACGCTTTGAACGTATGTAAATTACAAATGAATAGAAAAATTTACATTGGTATTTCCCCGGTTTCGAACCCGCAACCTCACACATGAGAGGCGATGCCTTAGTTACTGACCCTTCAGTTTTTTTTTTTTAAACGTAGTGCTACTTAAATATACCTAGATAATTAATTTATTCATACCTAAACGGGGTTAGTAGAGTTGAGTTTTAACTAAGATCAAAGCTTCGTTTTGATAATTCATGATCATCATACGGTGTGTTTATTAAGTCAGACACATAAAGAAAAATACACTGTAGACTTGTAGACACCGGGCAGTAACCTTGCGCATATAAAAACGGCCAACTGCATGATAGACGCGCAATGTAGGGTTCCGTAGGCACCCGTTACAAAATGCGGACTTAGAAGGGGCTCTGTTTATTACTATGAATATATTAATATGGGTTATAATACCGGACTCATTTAGTACGATGGCGATGATTTCAGCTCCTTTTTTGACGTTGGAAATCATCAAATGACTTCTCCCGTTCTAGGTGGGGCAAGAGGGAGTTTTAGACTTTATTTTATAACCGCTTTTTTAAGATTTTGTTTTCCTCTCATGTCGACGTGATTAATATTTCCACCTTTTTAGGAAGAAAATCGTAGTAGGTTTATTATGGGAATAATACTTTTTTCTTATCTAACTAAAAAGTATTTTGTTATATCTTTCTAAAAAAATATAACTTGTTATTTATACAACTAAAAGAATAGCTTCCATTAACATACTCTCATTAATAGTTTCAAATTAGGAAAGGACGTATTTTTTCCAGAAAGGGATGTTAATTTCTGGAAAAAACACATGCAAACGCAAAACAACAGATTTCTTGTGAAAACGATATCTAAGCTAAACCGCGGACGGGCAGACTGATACGGCGAAGTACTAAGGCTTTCTTGTTAGGTCTACGGAACGCCAAAAAAACATACGCAAGACTAGCTAGGTAGTTGTATTTTTTATGAGCAGAACAGGAGGGCACTACAGGTGAATAGAAAAGGTCTTTATGTAAATTTTTAATAAACCCTCTTCCGTTTCGAAATGAGTTGAATAAATAAAAGGCTAACAGTAAACAGAGATTTCTCACTGAAACACTATTTACTAACTTGTATTTATGTTTAGCCTTACTCAAGTTGATATTTACATTCAAAATTATATTTAGCATAGATTTTATGGTCGGGTTTATAATAAGCTTTGACAAATTCGGGTAGTAACATAGGATACTTCAACGAAAATGTAGACTTAATATATTATGAATATAGTAAAGAAGTTAGAATTGGAAATAACATTTCAGGGTTATATTTTCTTTCCAACTATGACATAATATTTTCATTTGTTTTGTTACTATTTATTTCAATTCGAAAAACTACGTAGCAAACTTAAATATTAACTATAAATACTTTTATACTTAACCTATGCAGAAATAATACAAAATCACAAAATATGAATGCCTTGTTGCATTAAGTCCGCCTATGTACCACTACTGTACATGAAGTTCAAATAAATAAATAAATAAAATACACTCAAGCGTCGAAGTACTCCTCCACTTCGCTGTCATCCTGAAATGTGCGCAGAGGGCTGGCAGCATTGCCATTTTGAATGGCAACGTTAATTCTTTGAGTGAAGAACGAGCCTGGTCTGGTGACGCAGTGTCGATCAGTCGGCGTGAAATTTCCTTGAAAGGGAGACGCTCACTCGAACCCCATGCCCAAGGCGTTTCGACCCCAAATTGCTCAAAACTGTAATTACCAATAAGGTTACAGTATTTGCGCCGTTTGAGGGTCTCACCAGCCGCAGCGGCAGCGCCGGCAAGGCCCGCCGAACTAAGAACCGCAACGGTGTCGACACAGGTTGCGTCTCACACCAGAGGCCTACCCACCTTCCACTTTTTTCATATTTAATTAATTTTCGAAACTTTGCTGATCTGATGAGCAATAGTTGACCATTGTGTCAACGGTCGCTGTTTACTTGAAATTGTAATTTAGTAGATATTTATTTTATTTTATCGTCGGTTTTGACTAGCCTGTTGGTCTAGAGGTTAGTAGCCCTGACTGCTATACCGGAGGTTGTGGGTTCGATTCCCACCCAGGGCAAATGTTCGTGTGATGAGCACAATAATTTGGTCTGTGTCTGGGTGTAATTTGTCTACAATATATATGTATATAGAAATATATAAGTATGTTTATCAGTTGTCTAGTACTCATAACACAAGCTCTGCTTAGTTTGGGACTAGACGGCGTTCTGTGATAGTTGTGTGAATATTATATTATATTATACATTATTATATTATACCTTTATATAATAGATAGAAACCTTTGACATTGATTAAAAACTAGGCCGCAGGTGCATTACAATGAATAGATCACACAGATAAAGTAAACCCTGAGTCCCAAACTAGAACATGGGGACTACTACGGTACCAAAAACTTTTTACTAAAATGTGTGTTATATCGTACAAAAAGTCTTGATAAAAAAAAACAGATTTGGAAGTATAATAAAAAGAAACTGTATTTAATATCAAACTGAGAATAAATGAATTTGTTAAACTGAGTTGTATGAATGTGTATGTGTTATTATGTGCCCTGACGATATATTCATCGATCGAGAAAAATCAATTCATTTCAGGAAGAAAATTGTAAGCGACAAGTTGCCTTTTTTGCAGGAAAGAGTTTTTTCCAAGTTTTAAAATTACTTATGAAAACTATTCTTATATCCATAAATTACAATGGCGGTCTGACAGTGATATCTACCAGACAACCTAACATTAAGAAAAGTTAGCATCTGTAGCCCGACTAGACAAAGCCTGTAATTTTGGTTATCAAAGCAATTCCCTTACTAGAAAAAAATAATGAAAAAGAATTTGTTTATGTCAAATATGACGCATCCCTTAAAAATAAAAACAAGAATAACGACTTAGAAGTCGTTACTACTAGGTAATCTATACTTATAATAAATCTGTAGAAGTGAAAATTCTGTACATTGAGAATATCAAAAAAATAAATGGGGGTGTTACTAGACCGACACCGAACCCAAAAAAGTAATTAAATTTTTTTTTGTCTGTCTGTCTGTTTGTTCAGGCATCACGCAAAAACTACCAGTTCAATTACGATAAAACTTGGTACAATTATTCTTTAATATCCTGGGCACCACACTTGGTACTTTTTATCCCGGAAAAGTATATACAATAAAAAACAAACTTAATTTTGCGGTTCGATCCCTAGACCCGATTACTGTACCAACCGCAAATAATAAGTTTGTCGTAAGTTACGTCACTCGCAGTGGAGTTCAATAAGGGGCGCTACACACGGCTAAGATACTCGTACTATAATATTTTATCTTAAGATACAATATCGCTCGCCATACAATTCAATGGACTATCACACACGACGAAGATAATAAATAATATTTCATATTTTCGTATCTCAAAAAACCTAATAATACCATTTTCGACTTCTACGCGGACGAAGTCGCGGTCAAAAGCTAGTAATTAAATTCTCAAAAGACTGTCTATGAAATTCCATTACCATGTTATGATGGTAAAGCACATACCTACTACAAATTGATGGTTGTAAAAGACAAACATGGGTCCAGGACGATGAATACTTCGCATATATATTTTTATGGTATGGGACCCATGGGTATAACAGTAAACGCATTCAAACGAAAAAGGACGGACGGGGGTGTGCGCATGGGAATGTTCCCATAAGATTCTGTCGGACGCTGGGATGACACGTCGATTTTTCCTAGTGATTTCTTTTTGGTTTTTCAGTATATGTGTTTTCTTGTTTTATTTTATATGGATAGCTATATAAGGTGTTAAAAAATTAACTTCTGTTAAAGAATTTCGAGGGGACATTGTACTCCTCATTATGAACAACTTTTATTATGGGACCAAACCTGAAATAGCGAAAAAAATCAGCTGCTCCCTACGTTTACGTTCGCATAAATCGTCAAAATGTATGGAGCAGCTGATTTTTTTTTCGCTAATTCAGGTTTGGTCTCATAGTAAAAGTTGTTCATAATGAGGAGTACAATGTCCCCTCCAAATTCTTAAAGTTAATTTTTTAACACCTTATATATATTTTTTCTTCCAAAATTTAGAATACCTGATTAAAACTAAAATTAAAAAGATATTCGCTTTGCGTTGTGACGCACTGGTAGCGCAGTAGTAGCGGCCCTGACTTATGTGTTGTGTGTAGTATTGAGTATTGTGTATGTCGCGGTTTCAAACTCAGCCAGGCGCATTACTTAGTGTAATTTATTTCAATACCGCTGCTCTCAAAACGGTGAAGGAAAACATTGTGAGGAAACTGGCAATAAATGACCTAGAATCAAAAATTTTAGACATGTGACATCCACCAATCTACATTGGGTCCGCGTGGATTACGTCACATTCCCTTTCCTATTAAGGAGACCTGAGTCCCAGCAGTAGGAATAGATCAGTCTTATAAAGATTGATTATGTTATTTTCTGTTTTTTATATTTTATTTTTTTTATCACATTTTTCAGAGTATTAAATCCATTCTTGAATTTGTTTCAAATTGTTGTGAATGTCTATAAATAGGACTGGAACATTGCCACCTCGTTTAGTTAGCACAATGTTGTTCTCATTCTGGTTGTAAATAAGAACAAAAATACCTTTCTTTCTTCCCTTTTTTTAACTATGCTCCACACTAGGCACCCGGATCCGGAACACCTCTCTCTGGGCAATATTTATTTATTATTGATTTATTACATACTTCATGCACATAATGGTACAGAGGCGGACTTAATGCCTTAGGCATTTTCTACCAGTTAACCTTTGGGTGATGCAGAGAAGAATAGTGGTAGGTGCAATAAAAGAGAGAGAAAAAAAAAAGGTTAATATAAAAAAGATATTCAAATCAAAGAAATTAAAAAAGAATCACAGGTACAATACAATATAGGTAAATATAATAAATACAAATATTTGTTCCGTGTGGGATTCGAATCCGCGACACACAGCGCAGCAGCCTATGGCTCCACCACTGCACCAATCGTGCCGTCACATATAATCTCTACTCTTAGATACGCATTGGTGGTCCACCAGCTTATCAATTCTAATAATATTTCACACATCGATTTCTGCCGAGTCAAGAATGATTACCTACCTACTCGAGTGGATGTGACGTCATTACGAAGATTAAGGCATTGACACACAACACGAGAGCCGCGGCGCGGTCTTGTGACGGTTTCGAGACGACCGCGAAAGCGTTTTGTACTCGAAGGAAACATTAGTGGGCCTAGTGGCTTTAGAAATGGGACAAGTCGTGACTATCTTTGTGAGGCGGCTATGTTGAAAAGGTTTTCGTTATTCAGTTAGTTTTTTATGGGGCAGATAGTTTTTCCGTTGAATATGTTGGGTTTTGGCTAGTTTTGTTGGGACGTTGAAGACGTAACTTTCTTCCTTACCCGTAGGCATGTTTAGCAAGGACAAATTTTATGGTAGCTTTCACTAGGAGAAAGATTTTTATATCGCGCCTACGGTGGCCAAAGATCCCGATCATCAGCCACCGTAGGCGCGGACTTGCGGACGGCGTGCACTGGGTAGCTCGCCGTACAACCATCCGGTAACTGTCCGGACAAAGCCGGCGTCGTCGACGGCGCGTACTGTTCCACGCGCGCTTCAAGAAGATGTCAGCAAACCGTAGGGGCCCATCAGGATCGAAGCCTATTGGGGCCAAGAGTCTGCTTCTGAAAGGAAGACTTGGCCCTGGTATGAAAGGCAACGATGGAACAGGAGTGGGTTTTTAGTCAGTAAAAGTTTGACGCACCCTCTCCCTCCGCCCAAGTCATTGGATGATTTTCCTACAAAAAAAAAAACACTGGCGATATATTTTCTATTTTCACACGAGCAAAGCAGCGCTACTCCCAGAAGTTAGTTATTTATGAAAATAAACTGGTGGATCACAAATGCAATTTTTAACCGATTTCAAAAAGGAGGAGGCCTTATAATTTCGGCTGTATGCTTTGTTGATTTTCTTCTTCTTCTATCTTCTTCTTGGACTATCTATCATATAAGTCTCTCTTCCCGTCCCAGTAACTAGGTATTTTCCTTTGCAAGGCCGGACTATTTTTTTTTAATATTCCACTGTTTTCACACAACGTCATCTAGTCCCAAACTAAGCAGAGCTTGTGCTAAGACTACTAGACAACTGATAAACATAGGTAGGTACTTATATATTTCTACATGCCTGATGACATTATAGATAAATTACACCCAGACACAGAACTAATTATCGTGTTCATTACACAAACATTTGTTAGGAATCAAAGTCACGATCTCCAGCATAGCAGTCGGGGGCACTAACCACTAGACCAATAAGCCAGTCAATTATTTCATTATCGCATTAAATATCATTTCTATAATACCCTAGCCCGCCGCCTGCCCTCACGCAGACCCGTCTAACAAACTTCATGATACCGCCACTTGCGCCGTCGCTGGCTGTTAGCTTCGATCCAGTTACCAGTTATAATTTCCGGATGGGGGAGCGCAATCGGCGCGCCCGTAATAGATTCCGCCCTAACATCTGATACCCACGGCTTCGACGAATTCACACCACGAGTAGACGTGGTCAAAATTATTCGATATATCAAAATATAAAAAAAGAAAAGAAAGAATAAAGAAAACACGTTTATTCTGCCTAAATAGACGCACAATTCATTAAAAAAAATATAAAAACAAAGCTCCCTGTTGTACCTGAAGTATCTGTTGTTCCTGTTGTTGTTTCATTTTTTTTCATAAAATTAATAATTATCTATACTGTCCATATGTTTAATCACGATATCAGAAATCGATAGTTTCTTCAGAAATTCAATTTTAATACCGGTTTCGGTAGTTTTTGTTTGAACGAAGCTCAGTATCATATTTAACACGATTATAATTTTTTTTCTGCAGTTCGATTTTTTTAATATTTTTACATAACCCAAAAAAGTACAGTCGTAAAACAAAATATCGATTACCTACATCAATATATATCGATAATGTTCGTGAATATTTGTTTGATATGTTTTATCATTTGCCCATCCCTAAACCCCGAGTTCCCTGTTTTCTCCCATTTCCCCCAAGTTTCCAAACCTAAGTGCTCTAATGAGATTCACTCGACTTTCGTGTTTTTTCGACCTTTCTACGTGGGAGCACGTAATAAATAGATTGTTTGAAAATACTCTGTGATAATAATGTGGTGTTTAGGTGTTTACGATTGAATAAAAATATTTTTGGTGTCCATTTTTTCGTTGTATTCTTGTGGCTTTTGGCTCATCTGATATTTATCTGTTAAACGTGATTTCCCTTTAATGACCAAAATCATGTTTTTATTTAGGCATGATCATCGATTTTGTATCTTGCTGCTTATGTATTTTTTTTTGCTCTAGTTTATTTTTTTATTTACTACTAACTGACGTTTGTGGCTCCGCTCCCGTGATATTCGCACCTTCCAAACAATTTAAAAATTGTCAAATTTTTTTTAACTATTTTTTTTTCTTTTAAACCGTCCCTTTGATTAAGCGAATAAAACAAAATAAATATGATTAAAATCGGTCAAGACGTTTTTGAGTTTTAGCGAGACTAACGAACAACACACAACTGATTTTTAACATAGGAGAAGAAGATAAATGATAAGAATCCACATCTTGTCTATAATATCTACGCTGTACGCTCATAATTTGCTCGTCTACTATTTACGCGAAGACACTTCCTCCTAAGATACAGGTTCTTCCTAGTTTAGGAGTCAGGCTTCAATGTTTATACTGACTGTTGTATTACAAGTTTTTTTGGTAGTTTACATTTTGTGTCAAACATGTATTTTTTGATAATAAATATTATTATTAAGAATGGTAGTGTGTAATCAGTTTCTTGCATCCATCGGAAGATACACAGACGAAACACATAAGATTGTTAATTGTGGCGACACTTGGCGAGGCTTATGTCCAACAGTGGACGTCTTTTGGCTGTTTTAATGATGATAAATCAGTTTGGAAAAAAGAAAGAAAAAAGTACAATTACAAACCATAAATAAAATTAGGTATTAAGCAATTAGTTCACAATAAACAAGGTAACAAATAGTTCGCATCAACCGCGCCAAAACATTCCCTACATCTCTCCAAAAACAATCGCAAACTAGAGTGGAACGTGTCTATATACGTATGCTGAGCAGTCAGTGTGTTGAGTAATGACACTGCCTAATTTTTTGCCACATATTGTGCGGTACGAACTTAAACATCAATTTAAAAGTAACTTAGTACGCTCCAACAAACAAAGTGACAAAATGTTTACAAGATCCCCTATCCCCTTAGTTCTCTACTATTGAGAAAGTCTGGATTTGTTCCTTGCTACGTGTCGGCAGTTTTATCGCGAGTTTCCTTCCGACATAGTCTTAGGCCTCGACCAAGGTAAGGAGCTTACGCGGGTGTTAAGGCGGGCAAAGTATGCCCATGCTGAAAAGACTATGGTGGGTGCATAGGTAACGTGACATGAAACAGCAATTTAGCTAGCGGGTAATATATAGTCTATGGTTTTACCTTGAGGACACACGTTTTGAATTTAGAATTGAGGAGATTATTATTGTTGGTTGCTTGTAAAGTTCAAATGCCGGTCCAATCCATACTTATTTTTTGGGTCTTATTAATATAAATGGTCTTTTAAAAAAAACAATTTAAAATACACAACTCTACAAAAGTTATTCTAGTTAAATGGAAAAAGTTTTTTTGTTTTAGAATAGTTTTTTAATCACGCGCGTCTCAAAGAGATGTCATCAAAACCGTAGGGCCAGTGCCCGCTAGAGCTACTGGAAATTTCTGAAAGGGAAACCGCAGTCCTAGAACGCAAAGGGCAACTGAAGGACATAGGTGCGTTTTAGTCAGTAAAAGTCTGAAACACCCGCTCGCTCCACCCTAGAGCGAGAGAAGTCATCGGATGATTTCCCACCTCAAAAAAGAAAATTGTTTGTAAATAACACTTTTACACGTAAATTTTTTCGTCCATTTATACTAGATGAAGCTGGTATAGTATAGCCTCTACTTTCTACTACAACAACTAACAACTCACAATGAACTCTGTCCCCTTAATCGCGCCCGCGCGTACCCGCGCTAGTCACATCGCAATCACTTTAGACACGGTCTCAGACATGTCATAATTTCCGCCCGACTCCACTTAATGGTAATCGACGTTTACGCGAGTTCAGCTGACCTTACTTACCGTGTATTAAGGGCTGCCGAAATTTGATTAAACTGTGGGGTTGAAATAATATTTAGACTTAGGGAAGTGGTGCAACTGTACCATTTTGTGATTTTGTATTCTTAACCGTGAAGGAGATAGGGTTATTAATTTAGATTTAATCAGCTGTCAAGTGTCGAGGTATTTTTTTTACCTGAGTATTGTTATTTTATCCAAATGTTTCGTTTACGATAACGTTATAATGTGATGACAGTTTAAAAGAATTTACTAATAAAAATATTTTTTGCTTTGTTTTTATGCTTGTGCTTTTCTGAGCCAAGGCAATCCCTTGCTCGAGCCAGCTCGCGCCGCTGAGCCTGTAGTTTACAATTCCCCACTAATAATAATAAAATCTTGTTCGATTCAGCCCGTCCCTTGCTGCCCTGTCCCAGCGACGCCCTAAACCGAGGTCCGTACCCCACAGGGGGTGCCCTTAGCGTGTAGTCGCTTAGTTTTAAGTTAGTTTTAGTAAGCCCTGGCTGGAGGCTTTTATTCTATAATCGAGGTCGCCACAGGAAAGACCGGTTAAGCCGCCACCTACCTCCTAAGTTGACCTGCGAGAGGCCACACACAAAAAAAAAAAAGAGCCAAGGCAACAAACTGTATTATTTAGTAATATTTTTTGGTATCCTCAAGAGTTTTCAAAACAAGGCAGATGCATATTCGTGTTAAAATGTTAAAATACATTGTTCTCTCAGTTACAAAAATAGTAACAATGAATTTCCACTGTGCTAAGGTTGTCATGCTAACTATACCGAATATCATACGCCGCCATGATTTTGCGAAGCTGAAAGGAGACACTGTTTTGTATTTTTTTACAGGCACAGAGAGTTTTTGTTTGTTCCCCACATTCATTGTAAATGAAAACTATTTTTTTTATTAAATGATAAATTATATTTGTTTTGCGAATAGGTTTTAAAAAAAACTAACATGTTAATTATTTCGTTCAGTTTTTTAATAAACACCGCTAAATTTTAATTAGTACAAATACGTTATTAACTGTTTATGAATATGATTTATTAAGACTTTACCTTAATAAATCATATTCATAAACAGTAAAGTTATTAAGCCTTTGTTTATATCTCAAAATGTCACTCAATATAAGGAAATATTGTACAGGCTATTGATTAGGTATGGATGAATGAATGGCGATCAAAATGAAAAAACACTGCGTGCAGTATTTTCTAGTGGCAATATTGTTATGAATGATTGATTCAATTATAAATTTACCAATTATGACAAAGTTTCGTGGACACTTTTGGGATTTCGTTTTATAGAAATATGATTAATAAAGACAGAGACCCATTTTTATTGGACTAATTAAAGAATAGTGTGTATATAATTTATCTTAAGTCTAAACCTCGCTTTCTGTTTTTTTTAAAATATGATAGTGCTGAGATTTTATTTAATCCCATAATAAAAATATCATAAATCTTTTAGCTAGCTAAAACCTACGCAAATGTACACATAAAAGGTAAATAAAAGTTATTTTAAAGAATTAAATCACTTTGCACACACTTGTCAGACGATTTATTTAAAGCTCATCAATTAGTTAACTTAATTGTGCTATTAATTTAAACTCCGCCACATTTTAATTAATGTTAGATTTTATTGGATTCAATTATTCATTATTACTGACATTAATTTAACATGGGTTGATTTTATTAATCTGTTTAATTTTGAAATAACTAAACCTTTTAAAGTCAAACTTTTACTGACAAAGCCCAGTGATCCTTCCGTTTAGGAGGGCCTTGGTCACTCTTTCAAACAATCCGCAGCCCTAGCAGGACTTACATAGACAATCGAAGTCGTGCCATTAGGTTTCTTTTTTATCATTTTGGTTGAAAACCTGTCTATGACAATTGTTCCTTTTATTCTATAAAGGATGTTCCCATATGGGCCTACCTCACTCACACGGAGCAGTTTCCCCATCTTCTAGCGAAGTGGGAACTGGCCCCTCTCCATACATGCGCTGAAGAGCCCTTTTAATATGAGTTTTACTAACCACACACATGGTGTTCTGTGTACGGACAGATGCTAAAGTGCATGGATAGTACAGAAATAAAATCGCGTGAAGCGAGAAATGACGCCATCTAGCGTGAAACCAGGATTGAAATGTTGCTATCGACAACATTACATTGTACTGTTAATAGATGGCGTCGCTGTGCTTCAAATGATTAATGCTTAATTAATGTTTATTTTTGTACTTTCTTTTTGTTTCTTCAAACACTGAAATAATTTATAGTTTATTTTAAAGAGATGAAGATATTAAAATTGAATATCGATTTATAAATATTTGATTATCTATGTGTTAGTTTTCAAACTTGAGAGGGTAGGTTGAATATAAATTTAAAAATAATAACTAGTAGGTAGTATAAATAATACTTAGACCAGAGTTATGACATAGCTCAATTGATTGTTCGCTAAGTTAATTTCGATTATCTCGTTCCAGCGCTTTTCGTTGAATTTTATTTTTAACCAGATGTATTGTCTACTTATTTTACCAAAATGTGTAGATATGGATTGTTGAATTTAGTAAAAAGAGCTCAAATAATTGCTATGCATAATCAAGGTAAAAACTTGTCAGAAATAGCCAGAGAGACCGGTGTAAACGTAAGTAGATTTTTTTTCTTCTTTTATATAACAAAAACCTCCTTTATAATAATCATTATGGGGTATTATATATTTCTGTTTTATTGTTGCAGAGAAAAACAGTTGCTCTATGGGTAGGACGATTTGAAGAAGAGGGTTCTTTGAAACACCAGAAAAGAGCTGGCAGACTAAAACTAATAAACATGTTGCAGCGTCAAACCATGATAAGGGAGTACGAAGAAAATGGACGTCTGTCGACGAACCACTATGCTGGTTTATTTGACACAAGCGTTGACACTGTTCGTCGTGCTCTTCATACTTAGCACTCCACTCCTACATCACACATGCCTCCGGTGATGCATCTTTTAGATGCATCACCGGAGGCATGTTGTGAAATCCTTGCTATATGGATTACATAAACTTTGATTAGAGTAGTGTCATCTTTACTGATGAAAAAACTTTTAAGTCCAGTGAACACGGACGGTTATG
Source organism: Mythimna vitellina (assembly GCA_949316375.1). Taxonomy (NCBI): domain Eukaryota; kingdom Metazoa; phylum Arthropoda; class Insecta; order Lepidoptera; family Noctuidae; genus Mythimna; species Mythimna vitellina. The sequence goes on along the minus strand of OX438692.1, from coordinate 8,351,693 downwards.
TTTGTGGCGTCAAGATGATAAATAATTATAATACTGAATTAATAGTATTTACTCAGTACTTATTCTCTGTATTAACTGGAGACCTTGTTATGTGTGTTTAATTTAATACCCGTATTTAAAACAACTTAAAAAAGTTATGAACACTTGATATATTGTTGTGCAATTTTATAGTTTTTAGCCTACATTTAATCCTTTTGACATTTGGGATAAAATTATCTGGTCTCTTGTTTGTTTGTTAAGGTTACATAAGCTTCAATCCTCTTTCCAATTTTGGAAACGAATACTTAAGCTATGGCCTCAATAAGAAGTTATATATAATATTATAATCTTATTCGGTGATTAATAAACGGTGATTAATAAACGGCAATTAATAAACGGTGATTGTTGAATTTGAATAAGAAATTGTAAGGAATAAACATATTATTTTTTTAATAGTGCCTTTTTGTTTGATGAGCCTGTTTACGTGCATTTTTTTTTCGTTTTGCTGAGTAACTACTCACTTGAATATTATATTACAAATAAATAAATATCCACTTGTAGTTTTGTTATAATATTCCTACCGATTTCTTTTGTTTGTTATTCAAAACTTACAAAAAGTGTGAGTACTACGTGAGATTCGAACTCACGGCTTATTGATTTACGCATCTATCCGCACATGCTAAACCGCTAGGTCAACTTGACTCCAATTTAAATGATGAAATTATGAACTACAGTCAGTTGTTGATGACAATGACGACGCATGTGTGTATTTTCTGTCAGACTAAAAGTCAAGTTTATACTTTGTGGGATTGCCTTTGGACGCCACTTAGCTGTGAAGAAACCAACGCCATCTAGTTAAATTTTTGAAAACTTGAACTTTAACGTGCAAGGGAAAATAGGCGTTAAGGTATCCAAGCACTTTCGCTGGCCTCCGTACAATTAGACCTGCGCAGGTGTGTGGTAAAGCTTGTGCGTGTGGTATACCCATTAGGATGATCTTCTTTGGACTACGAGATTGTTTTAAACAGTAACGACAACTGAGGAACGGAAAACAGATGGGTTTTAGCTCCGCCCAAAAAAAGGACGATCTTCCATGGACCTCTTTCTACCACAATATTACCTCCGAAAGGTCCCATAGGCGCGGGCTTGCGGACAGCGAGTAATGGGTGGCTCGCCGTCCGACCTTCCGGTAACCGTCCTAACCGAGCCCAAGTCGTCGACGGCGCGTGCTGTTCCACGCGCGCCTCATGGAGATGTCAGCAACTGTAGGGGCTCAGCAGGGTCGAAGCCTACTGGGACCACGGGTAGTGTGAAAGCGAAGCCTGGGGCCCCGGGATGAAGGCAAAGAAGGAACAGGAGTGGGTTTTTAGTCAGTAAAAGTGTGACACTTACTCCCACTTCGCCCAAGGGCGGGATTTGTCATTAGATGATTTTCTCACCTAAAAAAAAACCTCCGAAAGGTCCCTTTGTTTATTTGCATATTAAATACAAAAAAGTCTAATTAGCTATAGCATCTTATATGCACATTTTTCAATCAATCATCCATCAGACATTTTAACCTAAACGACAACATATAAAAGTACAGTAAATATAAAAAATATCTTGTGTAAACTTGGTACGACTTCGGCTATTTACGACGGGCGAGTTAATACGTGATCCTGTGTCTAATCCCAGCGACAATAACACTTAACTAACTTGTGTTGTTTGTTCGAGAGATTAGGGAACCTACTTTCCACTATACACTATTCAGGGAGCCGTGAGATAAAAGGTAAACAAACCATTTATAATAACTACTAAATTATAGACCACAGATACTGCAGACATTTTACATAAAAATGTGATGTTTTGTCATCGGGCGGGTTATAATCCGCCATCTTTTTCACTATCGATCAACTTGTAGATACGAGGTATTTTCGTTGTAGTCTTGATATTCGCCGAAGAAAAAGCGTGCAAAGAAAACGCCAATGCATTCAACAGAAAAGGAGACTGTTATTAATGTATTAAAAAATGTCGAAGAAACTTGGGCGAAGGTACTTACATTGTTTTCTTTGTTTACATTTTGTCTCAAGCCCAAATGAATAGAGTATAGAGTTGTGCGAATCAGCCTAGCGGTGCCCGGCGAAAACATCTAGCAAAGGGATCATATTATTTTTCTATTCTGGTTTACGTATCCTTGTACCACTCACACACACGCATACATCCTCACACAAACATATATCTTCACTACGTATTCTCGCACCGCGTGCAGCTTTTGTGGAAACAATCACGAATTGTCACAGCACCGCTTAACATTCTTCCATCATAATATTTCTACTGTGCACTGCACATTGTTGATGGAAAAGTCCTCTTAAGGTGATACATAAACTTCTAACATTGCAAGTCACCCTAGACGTGTTCATTGGCTAAATGACGAAGCGGAGCTTCACGACATGAAATGTGGCCAATGAGCACGCTTCGTTGGCGTGTCGCGTGGCGTGGGGTGTTATAAGTCTGTCTACACTTTATTTCGTGTTAGATATGTTGCCTGATAATAAAATTCTCTCTTTTAATTGTAAAATTTTTATTTTCTATAAGACTGGAATCTGTCGTAAATTATCAAATTTGGGTCCTGGGAATCTGATCGATGCGAGACTCACCGAATAGGTCGATGTGGCGACACTTGGGGGAGGGCTCTATCCAACAGTGGACGTCTTTCTATTGAAATGAATATCATTGTAATTTGGATGAGATTTATTGTTCATATTTGAGATGGTTTATTCTTTAAATTATAGAGAGTGTAAACTGTGGTAAGATTTGTTACAATCTTAGTGTCTGCAATTATACGGTGACTAGCAGGGTTACCATGTCGTTCAAAGTAAGATTGTTTCATTCTTATTTCAGTGTGGGTAAGAGACAGAGCTATACAGGTTGTCTAGCGCCATCTCTCTACCACACTGGAAATAAGAAAGAAACAATCTTACTTTAAACGTCATGGTACAGGTCATAGGTAATTAAAAAAACGGTACATTTACATTTGTACCGTTGCGAGGGCATGAAATAAAAAATGGAGATGTACGAGTAAAAGTCCTTTTGATGCTTTGTTTAATTGAAATATCGTGTGGCTTCGAAGCTATAAAGGTAGTTTATAAAAGTGTGTGCCCGTTATTTTGCTCTCTATTTTAATAATAATAATAATTTTATTAAAGAAAAATGAGATTACAGGGTTTGGGTAAGGCAGGTTCTTTTCATTAACTAATTTACATAAAATGAATTAAAGTTCTCCACATGATTAAATATAAACAACAGCCCGAAATCAACTATCGGTAATCAAACCAGTCAAATCTCGTCTGGTTTTTTTTTTACTGTGTGGGAAAATCATCTTATGACAAATTCCGCTCTTGGGCGGAGCGAGAGATAGTGTCAGACTTTTACTGACTAAAAACCCACTCCTGTTCCTTCGTTGCCTTGACTTCGGAGGATCCTGCCTTTTCAACGCAGGTTTGCTGGACTTTACACCATAATATATGATTTTGTAGACATTTTTGTATTATTACTTTGAAGTTTTAGTCATGAGAGGAAATGGGATTTTAACAGAACATATTGTTACTAGCTAACTTTATGATAGCACGCCTAATGATAACATGGGCATGCCATAATTATGGCGGCAAGTCCTCTCTTTGAGGACTGGCTGGTAAGACCTCACGGCGTCCTCACCTTCTGCGTCACAAAGGTTTTCACCTAACATGGTCAGTTCGGAAAGTTCCTGCACCGGATTCGTGCGGAAGTAACGCTCGGGTGTCACCACTTTGTGGACCACCCAGAGGACACGGTGGAGCTTACGGTAGAGGTGTGCACACGCGATGGAGCGGCCCTCACGCCCAAGTCGCCGGGATCCCGATTCCGATTTCCGGCCACCGTAGGTGCGGGTTTGCGTACGGCGAACAATGGGTAGTTCGCCGTCCAACAGTTCGGTAACCGTCCAGACTGAGCCCAAGTCGTCGACGGCGCGTACTGTTACCACGCGCGCCTCAAGGAGATTTTAGCAAACAGTAGGAGCCCAGCAGGGTCGAAGCCTACTGGGGCCAAGGGTTTGCTTTTAGTCCGTAATAATCTGGCACACCCTCCCGATCCGCCCAAGCGCGGGGGATGTCATTGGATAATTTCCCCACCGAAAAAAATGTAATGTTGACAGTAGTAATGTGTACATGCTTCGCATATTAACTCTAACAGTAATTAGTTTATACAACTAATCATTCAGTTATATTAGTTTGCCGCGCTTACATAGGGTGTACTTGACGCGCCTCTTCAGACTAATAAACTTATCTTACTCCCGCTGCAACTAGAGACAGAGTTCTGTATCGGATTAACGTAATTAGTTCAGGAAGGTGTGAGCATATATGTATGTAGGTATAGCGACATTTCAAAGCTCATGTGTGCGTGACAGGGTTGCGGGATAGACAATCCCGCTAAGAGGCATCGCAAGCTTTAAACGTAAACGGTAATTGAAGGAATTGCGGGAATTGGTGTAGGTTTCAGTCATTTAGAGGTATGCGGAACAGAGTGTAAAGTTCCACATAACTCTATTGAAAAGAAAGGATCAGCCCCCCTAGCCAAGTTGCGATCGTTTCGTTTGCGTCGAATGCCTCGAGTAGGCCACGCCTCCGATTCCTTTATTCTGACGTCATCTCAACGCTCAGTCACGTGGTCAGAACAAAGGAATCGGAGGCGTGGCCTACTCGACGCGTTCGACGCAAACGAAACGATTGTAACTTGGCTAGGGGGGCAGGATGGAAGACGGGTGTTATGTCTGGTTCGGCAAGCTACCTGATAGCTGACTTTGAGCTGCTGTATTTGATCAAATCGCATGGAGAACTTTAATTGCTCTATGCAGGATTTAGAATATTTTAGATTCTATATGACGCCGTGGCGTGAGTATATTAGGGGAAGTTTGAAAGTGGCGCCAGTGACTGAAAAGTTGAAAGGGAATCGTTTGTCTCGGTACGGTCATGTGAAGAGGAAGGATGAAACTCATGTCACTAAAAGAGTTATGAGTTTACATGTGGATGGATAGAGAAGGAGAAAAAGAGACCAAAGAAAAGATGGATGGATTGTGAAAAGTGATATGAAAGAAAAGGGAGTTAGTGATAGCGTGGAAAGTGAAAGGAAAAAAAAATGTGTTGCGCCGACCCCAAATAAAATGGGATAAGGGCAGGAAGATGATGATATGGTGCTGCAGATGTCGTTACAGTCAGTAAAAGTCTGATATCTTGCTCCATCTAGATTAGGAAACCTTATTTGATGATTTTCCAATCACCAAAAACGGCTACAAAGCTTGTGCCAAATTCCTACCTAAGCTACTTTAAGACTAAACACGGGGGTTACATAGCGTTCGCAAGTTATTGATATCGTTAACAAGCGTAGAGAAACTGCAAATGAATATTTGAAATTTCTCTGCGCTTGTTACAACATGAAGATTAGATCGATTATAAGGAAGAGATCGAAACGTTTGGATATTAGTAAAGGTAGATAAACTCACGTTTGACCACTTTCTAACCTGATGGTAAGTGCAGATGTGGCTGACGTAGAAGCACGCTTGCCTAGAAGTGACCTATTCTCTCTTGACTTTTAGGCCACTAAGTTGTAGCTATCTTCTATAGCTCTTAGCTTTACGGGGATTTTCTGAAAAGTAAACTCGTGGTCCTAGAACGCAAAGGGCAGCTGAAGAACACAGTCAGTAAAAGTCTGACACGCCCTTTCGCTCCACTCTAGGACGACAGAAGTCATTGGATGATTTTCCGCCTTCGCTCAATAAATGTTTTCCCAAAACGTTTGGTGCATGTGGGTGGTATTCGATTAAATTAGCAAGTTGATTTGATTTCGAATATCGAAATCACTAACGAGCTCTGCAGGCTTATCCAACTTGATAATTTACAATCGTTAACGCTAGTAGAAAACTTTAAATGGATGGGAATGGCGTCATCTTAACGTTAAGTCACGTGGTCAGAACAAAGAAATAGGAGGCGTTACCGATTATAGAAAGAGTTTCGAAACGAAACGGTCGTAACTTGGCTATGCCTGCTTATCGAAATCTGTAAACTTTTTACTTTTAAAGCAGTAAGGACTTGTGTGCAAGAAGGTAATGGGGTATACTCCGCCTGCCTTTTAACGGCACTTTTACTACCAGTGCAAGCTACAGTAAATGTACTCACAAACGTAATTGGAAAATGTTTCCTGCCCTATTGAGTTGGTTTTCTTTAGAAATTAAGCAAGTTTTTTATGAATAATAACGACTTGGATAATTAAAATTACTGTTTATTGTAATAAAATGTGACTTTCTAAAATAGTTATCATAAATGTCTAACCAAAGATAAATGTATAGATAATATCTATACTTTATTGTAGCTATCTCAAAACTGTGACACGTTAGAGCTCTTTCATAGTTTTGCAAACACAAAAAATACTATGTTTGTCTTATTATCGAGGTATTTCTTTAAAGAAAATACTGGTTACTTACCAGTGCCAGGAGGTACGCAGTGTCACATGGCCTCAGGTACAACTACTTGTGTTTATGTCGGGCCATAAGACTCCCAATACCATTCCATCGGTTGAACTTGGAGTAATTCCGGTACGTAGCGTCACCAAATTCAAGTACCTAGGGCATGCCGACTCGAAGTCGAAGTTTCCCGATTCCGATTTCCGGTCATCGTAGGCGCGGGCTTGCGAACGGCGAGCAATGGGTAGCTTGCCGTCCGCGCATATATCCGCGCAAGACGGCCGAACGCTCAGCATAATGCCGTGACCACAAGCAAAATGCGAACAGCAATAATAGCATAGTGCACAGTGTTGTGCTAACAGTGATATTATTTTCAGCTTTACACAATTGTCTTTTTAAAAAAGACAATGAATTTATTAACATTATATTAACAGCTAAGGTGGTAACACAAGGCGGCATAACTGCAGCTGTCACGAGGTACAATTAACCCAGTTAAGTAGTTGTTTGAGGTTAGCGCTGTTGTGGTTACGACCCACTGTAATTACTAGTAAGGTCTATAATTACTAAACTGTATCGACAAAGTTGCATTTACAATTTCTTCGGTCATATTACGTGTTCGTCTGGAAATTATGTGTAATAAAGTTAGCAACTTTGTAGTTATATTATTATATGAAGGCGACATTGATAAATTAGCGGTACAGCTGTCGTCGGTAAGGTTTTCTGGTAGAGAGTTAATGGCGAATAATTAAAATAACAATTACACCTCACAATCACTTTTATTTCACGGTAGCTACGATTAGGTAATTTTTACAGACTTAGGTGTAGGTAACGTAAGTCGAGTGAACCAGCAGTCCCGTTTGGAGCTTCCTAACTACTTGGCGGATAGCCCAGATAGTTAACGTCCAACCAAATTCAAAAAGTAATCGTGACCTCTTCAAATTATCCCGTTATTCTTCTTTTTTTTAAATATATATTCCACAAATATCACACAACGCCGTCTAGTCTCAAACTAAGCAGTGCTTGTGTTATGAGTACTAGACAACTGATAAATATACTTTTATATTTCTAAATACATACATATTATAGATAAATTACGCCCAGACACAGATTCTGCCAGCAGATTTGCCAAATGTCGTTCAAATCTGTTTAGCTATGTGAACCTGAAGGAGTAGCAAACGAACACAAGCCCTAGTTACGGCACTGCACTGTAGCATATGTAGTACAGTCAAGAGCATCCACTATTGACTTCAATCATGCGTGATGTAAGGCTCTCATTGAGGAAAAAATCGGTTCAGCGGTTTAGACGTGCTCGTACAAACATACAGATATACATACAACACTAATTTTTAATTAGTACAAATACTTAAGTAGTCTCAATAAATAATATTCATAAACAGCAAATTTATGTGCGTTTGTTTATATCTCAAAACTAGTTTCCGTCAGCGGCTTCACTCGCGTTAATGTAGGTTTCTCCATATAAACTTAGGACCCTGTTTCATACCATTAGGAGGGGAATTTTGGAAAATCCTCTCTTAGTGCTCGCATGCGTCATAAAAGGAAGCCTTGTGCAAAATAGTTTCGGCTGTGCGTTGATATGTCAGTCAGTTTCTCCTTTAAATGTATAGATGTCGCTCAATTTATGGAAACATTGTACAGGATGAATTATTAATAATTATAAGATTATGAATGAATGAATGGCGATCAAAATGGAAAAACACTGCGCATAGTATTTTCTAGTAGCAATTATTATGACTGATTCAATTATGAATTTACCAATTATGACAATTTTTTGTGGTAAATTTTGAGATTTACGTATATTTTACTTAATAGTTACCATAAACGAACCAATAGATTTGTCTGTGATACGTACTGATTAAATGGATAAGGAAGGATTAAGACCTATTATTACCCATTATATACTTTTTGTAATTTATTTCATCACCACTGCTCTCAAAACGGTGAAGGAAAACATCGTGAGGAAACCATGTCCTAGGACCAAAAATTCGAAAACATTTGACATTCACCAATTCTCGCTGGGCCTGTTTGGTGGATTACGGCCCATTACTTCTGCTGGAGAAGAGACCTGAGTCCCATTAGTTATAGGTTAGGACATTATAAAGTTGATTATGTTATTATTTATTTTTTTAGTTCATTATTATGTACGTACTCCTTCTGAAATGGTGCCACGGAATTAATAATAATAATATAATATTCACACAACTATCACACAACGCCGTCTAAAAAAAAATTCGAAGACATGTGACATCCACCAGCCCGCACTGGGCCCGCGTGGTGGATTACGGCCCATACCCTGTCCTAGAGAGGAGGCCTGACTCCCAACATTATAAGGCCGACTATGCTATGCCATAAGACCCATTATTTATATCTTAATAGAAAACAGTATGTATCAAAAACTTTTTCTTAAATGCCACGGTGTATCCGAACCCAATGGCCCAAAACCCAATAAATAATTGGACGCCTTAATATATATAGCTACCTTTGTAGGTATGTTAAGATTAATGCTAGGCCACAAGATTCGAAGTCATTATTTATTAAAGCGCTAAAGGTTTTCGTGCCCAGGGTTCTGCCCTCGTCTTGAAGGTAGATTGAAGTCCCAGTAAATTAGGTGGCCACATGAATAGATTAGAAATAAGTTTCGGTCAGGGTTTAAGAAAATTGTTTATTTTTTATTACTTTGTACCTAAATATGATTTCGATCAGGGATTTTGTAAGGGCTGTTTAAATGAGCTGCCACTGAAGGAACGTAAGTGTGGTTTAAGTCAGTAAAAGTCTGAAACGCCCTTCCACTCCTCCCTAGAGTAGGAGAAGTCATCAGATGATTTCCAACTTAAAAATAAAAGATTCCTGTCACTATGTTTACTACTATAGTATGTCTTGATTGAAACCATATCCATCTGTTTATGCAATGAGCTGTAATACGGTTTTTAGGGTAAGAAAAAAAGCTATAGATAAATCCATATTAGTGTAGATCATCAATATATATACCAGGCCACTCAGAAAGTTTTGCGAAAAAAAGTTTTTATGTATAAGGCACCGGCCACTTGTAATTATTTTGAAAACTTTGGTTATTTAAAAGTAAAAATACTATTGTTCGAATTTTGAATTTCTTTCGACAGTTTTTCGAGAGCCAAATCAATTTATGGTGTCAATTAAAAAATGGATCTGCATCGAGAACATTTTCGTGCAATGATTTTGTACGATTTTAAATGTGGCCTAAAATCTGATGAGTCATTTGATCGACTTCAGATTGCTTTTATGGATGAAGGACTTTCAAAAGCAACCATCTACCGCTGATATAGCGAGTTCAAGCGCGGTCGCCTTACTTTGGGGGATGAACAAAGGAGTGGTCGTCCTACGGCGGCTGTCACGGAAGAAAGTGTGTTGGCAGTAAATAAAATAATTCAAGAAAACAGGTGAATTATATACGAAGAGATTCAGCATACACTACAGATTGGTTCGGGAAGCGTTCACAAGATTCTACACGAACACTTTCGCGTGAGGAGGATAGCTTGCCTCTGGGTGCCGCACAACCTCACCGAAGCTCAGAAGCAGGCCGTGTGTAGTGTGGATGATACCACAGAAGTTTTGTCTACAATGAGCGACAAGAGATCGAACACCGGGCTCCGCGGGGTATTGCTTCACCATGACAACGCGTCCGCGCATTTAGCGCTCAAAATGAGGGACTTCCTGGACACCACACCGGTCAGAGTCTTGGAGTACCCTCCTTACAGTCCTGATCTGGCACCGTGTGACTTCTTTTTATTCCCTAAAATAAAAAAAATATCTGAAAGGGATAAATATTTCATCGCCGGAAGACGCGCTAGCAGCGTTCGAGAAAGCCGTAGAAGAAGTGTCTGCTGCGGACTGCAAAAGATGTTTCGAAAATTGGTTCAGACGCATGAAATTTTGTATAGAGGCTGGTGGAGAGTTCTTCGAAAAGATATAATAAAAATATTTTGTCCATAGAAGTTAGTTTTTTAGTTTCTCAAAACTTTCTGAGTGTCCCACGTATATACTACATATAAGTCGATGGTGTAGATAGTGTGCTCTAAACTCTCACGCTTTCATCAAAGATGGTTTAGAACTGGCACATTATAAATAAAAGAGATAAAATAATTCGAGTTTTAAAAGAAAGAATATTGCTAACTGAGAATAAGTCGGCTATCAAGCCGATAGGCACGATTACTATTATATATTAACTAGCTGCTACCAGTGGCTTTGCCCGCGTAATAGTGAACTTGTCACCTAGGGGTATAAAAAACTAGCCTACTACCTTATACTCAGACCTACCGAATATGTATGATATTCATACATATGTCACATGACAATGGCATTATAATTAATGTAGCCAAGACTAAGTGTATGCTAATACAGTCCCCATTTTCGCGTAATAAAGACATCGAGCTGAATATAAAAGGCCATAGCTATGAATGTTTATACAATGAAAAATCCAACTGTCAATGTGTTTTCTTAGAGCAAGTTAAGACATACAGGTACTTGGGACTGACTATTGACACTAAGTTTGCATGGAACGATCATATAGATACAGTTTGTAATAAACTTCGGTCAGTCCTGAGTAAGTTTTTATGCACTTGCTGACTCGATTATTGGTTATGGGTTGGGTGGTTATGGACTCACTTTTAAAACGTATCTAAATAGAATTAAAATGTTACAAATAAGACTTCTTAAACTGTTAGTAAGCAATAAAACTAAAAAAAACTTGAAAAAAGATTATGAAAAATTATTTAATAAATGCAACGTATTACCAGTTGAAATTAAAGTTAAATTAGCAATTATCCTGGAAAAACATAATAATAAAAATCATAAAAATGAAAGAGTGTATAACTACCCAACCCGCCAATCTAAGAAAAAGAAACTCCAGGTCCCTAAGGTGAATAATTACTACGGTAAGCGTGCGAGACGATGGATTGCACCTACACTTATTAATGAGTTACCTGACGAATTAATAAATCGAGCCAAAACTAGAAACCAATTAAAAAATGTTCTAATGAAACATTATCTGTCTATGTGTCCATAGCTGCTGCGGTATGTTGGTCTCACTTGGTTAGTGTTGTGGTCTGATCTGTTTATCTCACAACGAGTAGGTACCTACCTGCAAACTTGGGGGTGATCAGATGTGGTCTTAGTTATAAGCGAAATTCATGAGAACGTACTGCCGACAAACTGCTATGCAGTTTGGCAGATGTTATAAATGATTCTTGATGTAACAAATTTGCAAAAATAAATTTAAAAGAAAAAAATGTATAAAAAAACCATAAAAAGCTGTTTCGGAGGAGTTCGATAACAAACACTGTGGGTACGAGATTTTTATTTACAAAGAGATTTAAAGATTTAATGACTTTTTTTATATATGATTAGATCTGAAATCGGAATAAATCCTACAGTTAACGTGCATAAACCTTTTCATTACCTGCGGCCCTTACATATTATATTATATATTACTTTTATTCTCGTTTATGGGTATTGCTATTTTGATTTACAAGTCTATAGGTACAGAAACTTGCCAGTCACGTAACTTTGAGATAACGAAGCACTTTATTTGTCTTCCTTTTCTCATTGTTCGAAACCTCTTTTCTAGAGCTTCAAAGAAGAACCTTCAAACACAGCATTGTATTTTAAAATCACAGACAGACAAAACGTTTTTGCATGCAGGAGTCTTGGCTCCGCGTCCCAGGATCACGTTCAACTGAATATTTAATATATTATGTGAACTCGAAACTCTCAAAGCTTTGTATGTGTGACAATGGTATATGTTGACAAGACGAACGTAGGCGAGCCATTATATGTACTTTAGTATCAGGTGTGATTCAATTTAAGGTAGATTCTAACGTGCCTTTTTTATGGTGGGAAATCATCCGCTCTGAATTGCCGCTGGTGGAGCGGAAAGGTGTGTCAGACTTTTACTGACTAAAACCACACCTTTATGTTTCAGTTATCCATTGTGTTCTGAGACGACGGGTTTCCTTCTCAGAAAATCTTGTGACCCGTGGTCTCAGAACGCAAAGGGTAACTGAAGGACACCGGTGTGGTTTTAGTCAGTAAAAGTATGACACACTTTTCCACTGTACACAGAGCGGGAGAAGTCATTGGATGATTTCTCACCTTAAAAAGAAAAAAGTCCAAAATAAATTATTAGGCAGTTGCCCGAACCAGACACAACAACCATCTGATCGCAGGATCCTCCCTTTTTAATGGAGGTTTGCGGGGCTTTACACCCTATTCCGCAGACTTCTAAATCACTATATGACTACCAGGCTTCGGCATAATGTAGCTAAATCTTGAGTATCGACTCATGCTGAGGATTTTTTGTAGCCCCTTGTTTCAGACGTAATATGGCACTGAAACCAGATTCTTGCATGACCCGACTTCGCAATAAAACATAATTTATTTAACAACATTACGATCTGTGACCGAATTTAATTCGTTATCTCAGAGATAAAATTAAATAATGATATTCCAAGAACAAAATGTCTTCTCGGTTTTATTTTAATTTCATTTTTTTTTTTTTGGCTTCCAGCTTTATTTACCTCTTTGAGTAATAAGCGATAGGTACCGTCCCTGCTTATTATTTTGATTTTTATGCTCTAAAACTCAACAACAAAGAAAATGTGTGGCTTGCTTTAACTTTCGAAATTATAATTATGTTAAGTGAAAACAATCAGCGAAATGTCGCCAACACAGTAAAATGTAGACGTTCAAAATTTTACCAAGCAAAATAATCTATTGCTTAAAATTATTATTATGTTTACTTTGCTTAGAAAGAAGTTTGGAGAAAAATTTAATTCCGTCATGGTTATCATTTACGTTTTGTACTTTAGTTGGTTAGAAGGAAAGTTAGTGAAGACAATACGGTGAAGTGTCGTTAAAAAACCTCTATTAACTTCGTAGCACCTTTCTAGCGACCTTGTAGCATCTCGTAGCACCTTCGTAGCGACCTTGTAGCATCTCGTAGCACCTTCGTAGCGAGCACCTACGAACGTCCGTAACGGAGTTATGTTTAAATTCAGTCATGTTTATCTTTCATCTGTAACATTCATAATTGGAATATTATAAACATTATAATTGTGGCACATATGTTAATGATCCCTGATCTATGATAAATTCTAAGATTTGGCCATATAATTAAAGTTTGACCATAAACCGTACAGGTCCGAACGAAAAGTCCGAACTGCTATAATATGGAAACTACCAACAACAGACTTCTGGAAATTATAACAAACCCGACTGGGGTTTGTTATGATAATTTAATTAAGAAGTCAGAGAAAGCTTGACATAAATACGTTTCAGTTAAAATGTAAACGGTAAGTTCATTCTCGAAGTTCATATAAAATGCAAAACTACGTATAACTACTGTTATGCTATTTATACAACATGAAATCTACTCTTTGTTTCCAAGCCACGGCCTGCTTGGTCTTGAAAATTTTATGAAGCTCACTGGCATACTTCAGCTACAATAGCCTGGACTTCTATTCATACGGGCTGAAATGTTTTTAAACACAACTAAAACACACTAATATATGTTTTTTTTTATTCTAAGGTGGGATATCATCTAACACATCTTTCGCCCTAGGGTGGAGCGAGAGGGCGGATAAGACTTAATGAATTTTAGTTTAAGTTCTTATAGTCCATCCTAAGGTTGTCGGGTAGATGTCGCTGTAAGCGATAAGACCGCACATAGATTTGTTTCTGTGAAATTGTTACTAATTTCTACAATAAAATTTATTCTATTCTATGCTCTTTCAGTTGCCTTTTGCATTCTAGAACCACGAGTATCATTTTCATACTTTTCTCCATGGCCCTAGCAGGCATCAGCCCTACTGGGCTACGGTTTGCTGACGAGATGTCAACGTTTGAGGCGAGTGTGGAACAGTACGCATCGTTGACGATTCGAGCTCGGTCCTTACAGGACGAGCGGACGGCGAGCTACTCATTACTCGTTGTCCGCAAGCCTGCGCCTACGGTGGAGTACTAATATATGTCCATTCTATTTTGCGAGGTGTCCGTCATCTTGTTTCTAAGCATTTTCAAAATTCGTTCATTCAATAAAGTGCACATTTTCTGATTTTCTCTAACAATGAAAAGCTGTCTCGGCTCACGGAGAATTTCACAGAGTTCTAGGAAAATTGTGTCGAAATGGTTTTGAAATGTCAGCAAGACGTAAAATGTCTGGATGCACCGATATTGTCGGAAAATTATTACAGACTTTGTTTCACAAGTTTATTGAAAATGGTTGTATCCAATATTGTAAAGAAAATCCAGCTACAAATATGGACATTTTTACTATTTCTATCTTCTAGATAGTAGGTACTCTTGGTGGATGCAATTGTGATATGAAACCTCAAAATCACTTGTGTAAATTCTTTTTCAAGTGTTTCGAAACGAAATCCCTTTGTTATATTTTCTTTGAAATATTATTGGGCAGTGTTTCATTTCAAGCGGTTTCCAATAATGAGTGGAAAGCAACCGTGTGGGGATTAATTTGAAGTATGGACCTTGATTGAATTTCTCTCTCAATTAATTTTATAAAAGCCAACTCAGCGTGATCAAGTGTCTGACTTTCAGTTATTATAATGTTGATTTTACAGATATTAAATCCCTCGTTGTTTTATGGATGATCACTACAATTTCGGATTAACAAACAAAGAGGAAATGGATGTTAATTACGTTGGCGCGAATAATAATTATTCACTTCGCAAACGTATAATTACGCCTGTATTAAGTGCGTTAGCAGAGTTGCACCTTTATTTGTCAATGGTAATGAGCCAGGTTTGTCATCTAATCAAAAATTATTTATATTAATATCAACCATCGCAAATACAGTTCCAGTGTGGAGCCTCTTCACAGGATATACGTCACTTCCTGCTCTCCCCAGCATGCACAACTACCTAAACCTTCTACGACTTATACGAGGCCAACGACAGAGCTGTCCATGTGGCTAAATATGGGTTGGATTTGAGTTAGATCGATGCGAAAGAATGAGTAGAATCAATCTTTAAAATCATTTTTTAACCAACTTCAAAAAGGAGGAGGTTTTATGATCAGCTGAATGTATATTTTTTGTTTATTCACCGATTTCTCGGTCAATTGTGGACCGATTTTGATTTTGTTTTTGATTGAAAGTTTATTCTTTGAAGTTGGTCCCATAAAAATATTGTTATGATCTGAACTTTGAAGATATGGAACAGAACTCCTCATAGGATCACAGCAGGACTGTCGTAACAAGTAAAATTGCTTTATTTATGCATACGTGTAGTCGATGACTGACTGAAAGAAGAGGGGGAATTTATCGAACTGATCTGATAATGAAGCCTGAAGTTAGGCACCGGAACTCTGAAATAAATAAATTTATTATAATCTTGTTTGGTGTTACTAGAATTGTCATGAGATGCACTCTGGCGATAAGGTATTTAAGTATGTATATATAAGTATACATAACAAAAAGTGTAAAATAAAAAACTTTCACAAAAAAAATACAACCGACTTCGATGTAAAAAAAACACTGAAAAGTGCAAAATAACTTTAATTTCGGAAGTCAGTGTTAAATAACGAAGAGACAAAACTATTATAGAAACATCGACTTTCGAAATTGAAGTTATTTTGCACTTTTCAGTGTTTTTTTTTACATCGAAGTCGGTTGTATATGTTTTTATAAAAGATTTTTTTATAATTAAATATGGATTTAATAACCGGGACTCTTCATTTAATTTAAAGACATAATTTCGTAATAAAAGCTACTACTTAGTGGTCTCTTGAGAAAATATATTAGCAGCTTAATCAAAAAGCCTGATTAATTATTCCAGATGGCAAGATATAATTGAACATATTATTTCAGTCATACATAATAACCGTAATACAGGGAAGTACCGTATCAAATAGAAGGATGAAAATGAAGCCAGTGAATTAAAATAATGAAGAAAGTTTTGAATGATGTATTACGATGTCGACGGCGACATGTGGTAGAGCACCACGTCGTGTTAATTATGATTAAACGCAACACTTTGCGATTAAAATGTTCTAGGCAATAATTATCTTAACACTTCTCGATTCGAGAATTAAATTTAAAGGAAAGGGCTTATGTTGTGTGTTAATATTATGTTTTGTTGTTTGTTTTCAATTGTCGTATTTATAGATTTATACTACAGTCTAATCCATGTTTTTGTACCAATATTATTGCTAGATTGCTGATAAAAGGCAGTAGGTTCCAGCTAGGATGAGGAGCTTATGCGGGTGGTAAGGCATGTAGTATTAAACCTTCGTGGTCCTTCAGTTGCTCTATAGGTTCTAGGGCTGCAGTACCTAACTCTATCTGGATAATCCCACAGCCCTGGCAGGTGGGTAAATAATGTATGGTATAATTACAAAATCTCTTATATTCACAACATATAACAACTCAATCTATAATTTTATTTGATATAACGATAATACTTTTGTTTAATATAATAAACGATTGATATAATTTTCAAATAACTAATTTTTATAAGCATAACTTACATTGATTATAAAATCTTTAGATATAACACTCAAAAGACATAAAACTTATTTAGTCTAATATGAAAGAACAAAAGCTTTTTATAAATTATAATGGCTTTTAACTTAACCTAATCCAAATAATTCACTAACATTAGAAGTACGACGAAGTAAGTGGTCACTGTTCTAACCTAATCTACATGATCACTTCGTTTGCTCGCCATCGCGTTCTAATAGTCACTATTATTCTAACCTGACCTAATCCAAGTGCGATTTTTAAGAAAATCGAACCCAAATGATTCACTAACTTTAGATGGGGACCTGGCGCTCAGCGGCCGCTGGCGCGGAACGCTCACTTAGCTCGCTCGCCTTCGCTCTTTAATAGTCACTGTTCTAACCTAACCTAACTCACAGGATCGCTTTTTTCGTTCGCCATCGTCTTCTAATGAATCATCGCTACTCTAACCTGACCTAATCCAGGCGTGATGTTTTACTTAATCTAACCTAAATGATTAACAATAGAAGGGGATCTGGCGCTCGGAAGCCGCTGGCTGCCGCGCCACGCTCGCTTCGCTTGCTCGCCTTCTCGCTTTAGTGGACCGCTTCCTTCACTCGACATCACTATTCTAACCTGACCTAATCTAGGCGCGATTAACCTACACAGCCGCATTATATTACAGTAATGTTTTTCAACACGCCGCGCCAACTTGTAATAGTAACAGTGTGTGATACGGTACAGCTGCGACAAATATATATTTTAAACGATTTAGATCTATCGTTTCGTTGATTTTCGATGAAATAAACTTTATATCCAATAACGTTATACGAAATTATAGAGTATATAAATTTTATATGTAAAGAAATTTATCAACAGTTAGTATATCTCACGTTTATTATATCTTGTGAACGTTATTGAAATGAAAATATGCTAAATAACTCTATATGATATGAGACGCACCCCTGGCAGGCATCGGCCATAGCGGGTTCCGTCTATTATCCTGACAGCTCTTTGAGGTGTGCATATACACAGAACGTATCGTGGATCCGGGTGTGCGCCTTATAGGTCAGCAAGCTACTCATTGCTCGCCGTAACCTTTCATCTAAGGAGTTCGGAAATTGCCCTGTGACTCCCGATGTCCAGGGCGTCTTTTGTATTATCTCTGATGTGAGGATTGCCTCTCTCTAGCGCTTTCTGCCACCTACTTTACTTGCATTACTACATTGCAAACAGAGGTCTCACTTTAGGTTACTCACGCTCTGTATTATGGTTTAAACCAGAGCCGGATGCTGGAGGTCATTGTGGCGTACCCAGCACTGGGTTGCGACAGTCGCTGACTTGATACCATCATGAAATCACACCGGAGCTCCATCGATCGCACCGGGATTGGCAGGAGTGTTACGTTTCCAAGCGCTACTTTTGCGTGGAGACTGGAAGACTTGCCTTCAAATCCTATGGTGTGGGCTTCTGCGAGAAGACTTCGGCCCCTGACTCTGACTTTCAAAGATCCAGCACCCCAGGATCCAGAGATATTGAACGACAAATTTTTTTTTAATAATAATAGCAAATTTTTGATGAGTTTATAGTACCTAATATATTATCTTCTACAAGATTCCCGTAAAATTCCGGGTCTAACTACCACTCTCGATCCCGTAACCAAAATCACAATAACATTGGTTATCTAGTGCTGGCCCAACATTTATCTTGGTCACAACTAATTTGCCTGTGTTTGTCAAACAATATTCTGAGCAAACCGATTAGAGACCACGCCGAGTAACCGATTACAGATGAATAGACGTAGAGTGGAGAGGGTACTCTGATAGTTAGGAGCGAGATAACTGACTTCCAATGTAATTTATACCTTCGACAAATTGTAGCTTTATAGCTGTGGCTGTTAGATTTGTGAGCTTAAAATTTTTAATTCTTATTATTCGTTGCATATCTTTAAAAGTAAACATAAATTCACACCTTATCGAATTATACGAACACAAATGTAACGAGTTGGTGATTTTAACATATTCCACAATTGATAGATGATATTTTATCATATTCCACAAGTGATAGATGATATTTTTTCACAGTGAGAGAATGAGCAGTGGTGGCCCAGTGGTAGCTGTTCCGACTTGCAAGTTGTAGGTCGCGGGTCAAACCCAACCAGGCGCAATTTATTTCATCACCACTGTTAAAAAAAAAAATATAATATCATAATAAACTTTATAAAGTCTCCACTAATGGGACTCAGGCCTCTTCTCCAGAAGAGGGAAAGGGCCGTAATCCACCAAACAGGCCCAGCGAGAATTGGTGAATGTCAAATGTTTTGGAATTTTTGGTTCTAGGACATGCCGGTTTCCTCATGATGTTTTCCTTCACTGTCTTGAGGATTTTCTCAAGACAGTGAAGGAAAACATGCCTGAGTCCCATTAGTGGAGACTTTATAAAGTTTATTATGTTATTATATTTTTTTTTTTTAGTTCATAATTAAGTATGTACTTCTTCTGAAATGTCTAAAAGTCACCCTGGAATATTATATATGTTCAACGGGTTTATTTGTAGATGGGTGACCATCTTAAGATACCGAGATGCCCCCTTGTCTCGGAAAGCACGTTAAGCCGGGTCCCGGGTGTCAGTGAAGCCCGAAAATCATACACGTGTCTTTCAAGTACACGTGGAACAAACACTATGTGCTGTCGACTTAGACTTGGTCCTTACAGGACGCCTGTACGGCGCGTTACCCATTGCTCGTCGTCCACAATTCCGCAACTTCACTAGCCGAGGATCGCCTTGTGACTCCAGTCGCCTAGGGTGTCTCCTGTGGAGGCGGCTGGAGTATGATGATGTGTTTTCCCTCACGGTTGCGGCTGTTATCTTCGCTCACATTACTGCTTCACAGAAAGGGGGGACCGCTTCCCATTCCCTATCGCTCCGGATCATGACCAAGGTTGTTGAGGTCGAATTGGCAGTCGTTTCATACCAAGTTAGTGTTTGGCAGTCATTTCAACTTAGTTGGCAAAAGACTAAGCAGATTTATATAATCGTCACTAAAAAATTGGTCTTCTTCTTCTTTTCGTGTGGTATTTTCAAACTAGATTTTTTTTTGACCAAATTTGGCCACCTGTACAGCTTTATTGTTGACCTCGTATAGATCCTGAAAATTTCAGGTAGTTATGCAGGATGGGCAGCATAGTAGGTGATGCATGTTCTGCGCAGTGGCGCCACACTGGCACTGTTTTAAAGATTGGACGATGAACCATGATGACCCATCTCTAAAAAATTGGTACTATCTTTGTTAAATTAGTACCAAACTAACTTTCTATAATGCTTTTAAGAATTAGTATGCTGTAAGTAAGAACGCAAACTTTTACTTAAGAAAAACTGCTGAAAAACTTACTCTCTCGTGCTCTCTCAAAGTATTACCGCCACTTCTTTTAAATCACGTTCGTTTCGTGAATTTTGAACTATGAACCAAAGTTCGCCAATCTTAGGAGTTCAAGTCGATGTGCGATCAACTTGAGAACTTTGTTTTACACGAAAATCGTTTTAGTTGAGAATTGAAAAAAAATACACGTGGTACTTACCCATGTGTATTTTTAACCTATTCACACAAAACGTTTACGATTACGTTCTACAAAACGTTTTGGGAACCCATTTATAGTAAGTATAGCTAAGGATAAGTATAGCAGTGGTGGCCGAGTAGCAGTGGTGGCCGAGTGGTAATGGCCCTGACTTACAAGTTGTAGGTTGCGGGTTCAAACCCAGCCAGGCGCATTACTTTGTGTAATTTATTTCATCACCACTGCTCTCAAAACGGTGAAGGAAAACATCGTGAGGAAACCGGCATGTCCTAGAACCAAAAATTCAAAGACATGTGACATCCACCAATCCGCACTGGGCCCGCGTGGTGGATTATGGCCCATTCCCTCTCCTAGAGAGGAGGCCTGAGTCCCAACAGTGGGAACATTATAAGGCCGACTATGCTATGCTATGCTATAGCTAAGGAGTTGAATTTCCTGCCGGTGTTTGTGTTTAGTGATAGCTTAAATCTGAGGATATTTAAGTCAAAGTGAATATGTTACTCATAGGCAATCGTGCTCCGTCATCGACCACATTGAGCCTTATCATGGAGAACATCGTAATCAATAGATTGCGCTACTAAATAAATAAATTAAAAATCGGCTAAGTGCGAATCTGTATCGTCCGTAGCAAAAAAGGCCAAAAAAATCATGTTTGTTTTGTTGTATGGGATCCCCACTTAAATATTTATTTTATTCTGTTTTTAGTATTTGTTGTTATAATGGCAACAGGAATACATCATCTGTGAAAATTTCAACTGTCTTGCTGTCACGGTTCATGAGATACAGCCTGGTAACAGACGGACAGACAGCGGAGTCGTAGCAATGTCTCGATTTACCTTTTGGGTACGAAACCCTAAAAGAAATGGTCGCGTCTGGATGTATGGAGAAAGTCGCGTCGGAGGAGTTCAACAACAAACTCTGTGACGTGAGATTTTTGTATCTACTCGTATACGGTAAACCTTATTCTACCATTTAAATATACTACTACAATAGGTATATAAAAGAATAAATTACGGGTGTGATACGAACGAACTATTCTCAGACCTACCAAATATACCCGAACAAAAAAAAAAAACATAAAAATCAGTCAAGCCGTTTCGGACGAGGTCTATGAGAGACACTGTGATACGAGATTTTCATATAATACTAGCTTTTGCCCGCATCTTCGTCCGCATACATAATGTATAGCCTATGTCACTCAGGAATAAAGCAGCTTTCTATCGATGAAAATATTTTCGCAATTGGACCAGTACTTTTAGAGATTACGTCAAAAAAACAAACTACCTTCTTTATTTTATAAGTGTAGAAATGTAGATATTAGATTATCGTTCTACGAGTAAAATCTTAATACTATTAATAAAACTACTGGTGTAATAGAATAGGAACTAAGGGCATATTATCATAAATACTTAAGAAAGAAAAAAACTTCTTGTGAAAATTGCGAACTGTCGCTTACGGCAGTTTTCCTGAAAAACTCGACATAGTCGTATCTCATCAAATGAGATAGTGATTACAAGCAAGCTTACAAATAAAAAAATAAAAATGTATACAGTGTTCAATATACCATGCCATGCGGTCGATTGAAAACTAGGAGTTTCTAAATAAAGTTTTGAACCGTTAAAGTGAAAACGTTGAATATCAACAGGCAAAATTCAGCGTTTTTCACCAGAACCTAAACCGTATCGCGTCAACGTTCTGGTTTGTTTGTGCAATCTGCCAGCAGTTGTGCATTTTTTTTGGAATGAAAATACGCAGTTTTTCCATGCAAATACTCTACCCTTTGTATGTGCCTACCCATATGTATGCGAGGAAAATACAAAAAGCTTTTAGAGGCCGAATGTTATCGAAAATGTGGTAATTATTTCATGTTAAAAAGAAAAATAAATATACATACTGAAAACGAGTTGTTAGACTTTGCGGAGAGAACAATTAAACTGTTTGTTTGTTACAAGTACCGACATAATAAGGACATTGTGAATGTGAAGCGAGCTTTGAACTGTGCTAATGTTGACGTTATTAGATATTTACTACATGTTTATGGACAAAGTACCGAAAACATCCATAAAACCAGTTTATTGAACCATTCTTTCAAAGTTCTGAGGAAGTAGGCTGTAGCGAATAAAATCTCTGGCAATATTAAATAGTAGTTTTTGTTAGCGGCCTCGCCGCGTGAATATAAATAAATATGTCCCGATAATGACCGAGATAAAAAGTATCCTATGTGCTATTACAGAACATGATTTATTGGCAATCAGTGTGAAGGAGTAACAAACATACATACACACAAATACATACAAACTTGCTTTTATAATAGGTAGTAGTATGATTTGTGTGACTCGCATTAGCGCGTTGAACTCAATCATAAAGATTTTCTTCCTTTAAACAAACAAAGAAACAATTTTACTCCAATTTGCAGCTAATATTATTTAGAAATACCCAGTCAAGTCAGGCGTAAACAAAGGGGTCAAATAATTACGAAGGTTCCTTCACAAATGATAGAAATACAAATATTTTCCGTGAAATATGACTGTTGATGAAAGAACACTAATTTAAGTTTTATTTGGGTCAGGCTGGCTCCACGCAGGCGCGGATTACGAAAGATCTAACAAAATTAAAACCGGCATCTCCTTCGATGGCCGCCGCACAAGAGGGTAAACAAGTTGTTTTTAAACTTGCAAGGTCGGACAGTAACTTGAACTTATTTATATTCGAACTTTACCGCGTGCAAATCGTATCCTTAGAATGAAAGTACCCTAACTCTAAATTCGTGTTTTTGGTTTTGTTATAAACCACCTTTCATTAAAAAGTCAAATTACAACGTTGCGGAAATTTGTCCGAATTATTGTTATCATTTTTTTCCCTTCATTTAAAGGATGAACACTTTTATTACACAAATTTTTATTACAAGCCTTGTATATAGTCTCACCATCATCAGCATCCTGCCCTTGTCCCATATTACTTGGGGTCGGCGCAACTCGTTCTTTTCTTCCATTCTGTTCTGTAACCCGTTACGCTATCACTAACTCCCTTTTGTATCATTTTTATTCCTGGCTTTGTGAACACCCCTATTTTTTTATTAGTACAAAAAAATGGGGCTCTATCAGTACCCGTTACTGATCACACTTGTGTAGTCAAAAGTAAATAAACGAAATCCCAATTTTGTCCACGACAGTTTGTCATAATTGGTAAATTCATCAAAAAAAAAAGAAAGAAAAAAAGTTATTCATAATTGAATTAATAATTCATTACAATTACTACTAGAAAACGCTACGCGCAGTGTTATTCCATTTTTATCGCCATTTATTCATTCATAATCAATAAATAGTCTGTACAATATTTCCATAAATTTAGTAAGATTTTTGGATATAAAGAAACGCTCATAACTTTGCTGTTTATGAATATTATTTATTGAGATTTTACTTAAATAATAACAAGAATCTAATAAGCTCTATAAGTCTTTTCTAATAAGCCCTTTAAGTATTTGTACTAATTAAAATAAAAAAAAATAGTGGTAATATTTAATTTAATTATGTCGTAAACTAATAAATTGTACACTAGACCGAATTATGAATAAGAAAAAAAATGAGAGAGACAAGTTTAAATGTACTCATATCAACAATATATAATTTTATAAACTTTCTTGCTCATTTTTTTAAAAATTTTGAGTTAATGTCACTTTCGTTTTAAAGGTGTGAAATATCTGACCATTTTTCATTTAAGTACCTATCTGTAATCATTTGTTAATATATACTCGTACTTACATACAAATTTGTTGAATACATTTATTTTGACACATTGATTTATTTTCAGGTTAGAGGTACCTAGATAGATGTATAATGATTTAAAATATGTTTTTTTCCCATAACATGTCTGATTCCCCATTTCCCATAACACATCATGATTGACTTGTCGATTGATTGATTGATACTGGGTCAAATGGTCTGCTTAGGTTTATTAAAATTGACCCTATATTCATAAATTCAAGGTCAAAAATGTTATTTTGAGGCTTGTATATTGTTATAGCTCCCCAAAGACTTTCAACACTTAAGAAATGAAGACTCCCGAAATAATTACTCCGCCTTACTGAATTTCCAAGCAGGTTTCCCTTCAGAGGTGAATCGGTCAGTCTTAATTATCAGACAAACAAATCCTTTCGTAACGAGCCAGAGCGTCTTCATCATTTCGTAAAAACGGCATTATGTTGTTCAACACGATAAAGAACCTATTAAAATTCGTTCCAAGGAATTATGCAAATGAGATTGTAAGCGCTCGCTAACAAGATTGGACTCTCGCAAAGATTGTTGCAAGATTGTTGCTAAACTCAATTCAGTTCGCCTGTTGCTCTCCTTTGTGGGTACCTGCGCCTGGCAAATTACCCGGGGAAGCTGAATAAACGAACAACAAAAATAATAATCTAACTTGGAACGGATGTAGGGACGCCATGTGACCGGGATCGCTGCGGGTCTTCTGTTTCTTGTGGAATAAAACGCAATTATTTGAATTTTGATTTATTTTTTCAACCTAACATTGTCGTAACTTTCTTAACTCGACAGATCACCAGCTAAGATAACAGGTGTACTCAACTATGAACATTGTTCATACCACTTAAATTATTATACGATCAGTACCGAAAAACAATTATTCATCATTATCACGAAATTTACTTTTTATCACGAAAATACTATTCTTAATTTTACTAAATTCCTTTTAATCAATTCTTTTACATAAACTTGAAAATATAAATTATATTAAACATGAAATCACTCGATGTCTATTTATACAAGAACTCTATTGTGGCTAATAATATAACTTTGATCGATACCATTTCAAGTCTCGGTAAAGATTGAGTAAAGATGGAAGACATTACGTAATTAAAAAATAGCGTCTTGTGGAAGGAGAAGCAATTAAGTAATTAAATATAATGTTAATAAGGACAATTAGTTTGACATTTTAATGGAATAAATAGCACAACAAAATCGTTAGACTAAACTCTAAACACTAAGTTTGTTGTACTGCTTTCATTGGTACAAAATAGAATAGTTTTTAGTTTTCGGAATGACACAAAGATTTATTTGGGGAACTGTCTTACGTTCACAAAACATTTCACATGAAATATAACGAAAAACTTAATAAAGACTCAACAAGAATCATAATTTAGTGTATCTACACTCCAACTCCTACAGTATACATTTAATCTCAGAGACTACCCACATTCAACTTCACAAGCTAATACATTAGAAATAGGAAAGGCACAGTCGAAGTATAAAATTTATTGCTGACTTCCCTAACTAGGTACGATCTTTTACAGTAAGTAACTAGAAAACCACATAGACATGTCTCAAAATAATCAACAGTTTGTGCTTTCAATTAAACTTAGGTACTATGAAGTTTTAGGTACTTTAATTTACTTTGTGTTGCTCTGTGGCCTTTTCTAAAGTAGACAGTAAGTAATTTAACAAGCGGAAAAGTTTTGAAAGACAAGCAACTAGATATCAACTGCTCACTTAAAATACTCTTACAAAATGTTCGCTTAATTTAGAAAGGTCTTGTAGATTTGGCACGGCTAGTGATAGATCGCACTAAACATTCAAATGATACAATCTAAGTCCGAACTATCGTAGAGCACAACTTATGTTAACAGATTGGTTTTGCTATGTCGTTACTCACAATCTACGTCGTTCTACCTAAACTCGACACTACCTTTATGTGCGTATTGCCAGTTACACGTCTAAGTTACGTACAATGACTCTGTAAGAAAATAGGATTCATTTATATTCAGAAAATATTATTTTTCATCTTTAGAGAGAATAATACTCAATTCACGAACGTTTGGTTCCGTTTTAGATAATAGATTGACAAAGATCTAGCTAGTAACAATACTCTACGAGGCTACACAGTCGTTGCCTAACAGATACTTTACAAGTATTCACGACTAAGTACCCACATCGAAAGTAAATCATAGGCTTTTTCGAATCGTTGGATTACATAAATCGTATAACACTAAAAATTCAATGATTTGAAACCCGTTCTTAAATAAAGTCTAACATTTAATTACTCACACAACTTTAAACGAGTTAGTGGCTATACGGTAAACTGAAACTATTCGTGTCTACAAACCAATAATTCGTTGAGGTTTACTTTGGAAAATCTTACAGTATTTAGTTTTTAATAACGAATTAACCTTTAACAGCAAGCACCGTACTAATAATAAAATTACAAAGTAAACTTTAGCTCTCGTAGAAAACGTCCCACCACAACAAATTGACTAGTTCTAACTCCTATCTACATATTTTTTTACACCTTAAACTAAATTTATTAAAGTCTCTTTATGAAGTAGTTGAACCGGCCGCAAATGGTGAAGTGAGGGTTAGGTCGGACGTGGGAAAGAAAAACTACGAGACGTTCGCTTCTGAACAGGCAATATCCAGGTTTCGGTAATATCGACAACGCAACACAACACTGAAACGCACCAAAGTCAAGAATATTTTATTAAATTGTTACCACAATCACTTTTCGTGCAACCGAGTTCAATCTTTCACTGTCCCTTGAGCATACAGACTAACAGACGAGAGGAAGTCAAGGAAGAGTAGAGGAAGGGCACCCGGCGTCGCTTTGAGCGGCGCCTAGATGTAGACTTCATGGTGTTGCTGCGGCCGGCCCCGCCGGGACTAGGAGCCTCGCTCCGACAGTTCCACGACGTCGTCCGCCTCGGGTCGAGTCACATCTATCTTCCGCCTCTCGGCTATCACTATTCTTATCTTTTCCTCTTCGCTTATCGGCTGATCGTTCAATTCAGGTGTGAGTTGGTTGTGAGAGCGCGACGCCGAGCTCGCGTCGGTAGCGGCCGACTCGGTAGAGGATCTTCTCTTGGGGCCGCTCAGTCTTAGACTCTGTCTGTTGGAGGGCACGGCGAGTAGCACGGGTCGTAGCAGGCGTGCCTCTTCTCCGCGGAGGGAGTTCCGCTTGTCGACGCGCTGGCGCCTGTTCTGCGCGAAGGAGTCTCGTGTGGGGGGGCTGCCGGGCTCGAGTTGGTCGGCGTCATCGGCATCGATGAAGCGTGCGTCCTCCTCGTAGAGCGCGGCGGGCGGCTCGGACGCCGAGTCCTGTCGGCGGCGCCCGAAGGCGTGAGGGGATAAGGAAGCCCGTCTTGGTGGTAGCGACGTCGGCAACAAAGCGGTGTGCGAGTGCAGCGTGCGCCGACGGCGTGCGGGGGACGGTGCTGGTTGCTTGGGCTCGCTGTATGTGAAGTTAGCCGGAAGGGACGGTACCTTGTTCAGCGGCCGCGGCGGGCTCATACACTGTTCTAGAGCACGACACAGTGCTCTGTCCTCTTCATCGTCCGCCTCTCGCTCTAACTCACGTTCTAGTTCTACGTCCATGTCATTTTCATCTTCCATTTGTTTATGAGATTCTTCTAGGTGTTTCATTAGTACCTATGAAACAAGAATATTTATTTATAATGTAATTTATACTATTACATATTTTTATTTTTATTGGAATAAATATAAAATAATAAATAAAATAAAAATCATTTAATTCAGGCAATCGATAGCACCCATAAAGTAACCAGAAAACATGACACAGACATATATAATACATAATACTATCAGACACAGCCAGCAACACGTCTGTTAAGTAAGTAATGTCCGATATAAGGAAATCAGACATCAGAAACGTTTATTTCAAATAGACCAATTACAGGAACTTTTGAGCTGTCAAAATTTACATCAGTACAAAAACAGTAAAGCTAAATTGCAAGGTCAATCCAGTCTCCCGGCAATCATCGCCAGAACTGTATTGGAGCTGCCCCGCACTCAGCACCGCGCGCCGCGTGTTGGTGTGAAAACAGTCAGTGCGCGCTTCTGCAAATATGCCTGAGGCACTACAGAAGCGGGGCAGCTCCAACACCGCCCTGAACGCGTTGTTGTACTGGATATGGAGGACACTAAAAATCACTCGTGTGTAGGAAACCCATAGGCTGTACGTGTACAATGAAGTACATAAAGCATTACAAAGGGCAATCTTCACTTGATTTGAACAACGTGCAAACCTACGGGCTATTATATTTGCTCTTTTAGACAGTGACCTTCGTTCCCTTTCGATGTCGAAATAAAGCTGAAAAAACTTACAGCGACGACTACATTGACGAGCACGAACTGCGCCATCAGCACGAAGACGACGAAGAAGATGGGCGCTATGATGGTGGATACACAGCAGTTGCGCACGCAGTCCACGGAACTGTCGCAGTCCTCGCGCAAGGTGTCCTTCATGATGCCGTTCCAATTGTCCCCGGTCGCCACGCGAAACAGCGTCAAGAATGCCATTCCGAAGTTTGCAAAATGGGCATGTTCACCAAGACCTATTGAACAAAATAGAAAATCAGTAAAATAAGATATTTATAGTTATTTCATGCTTATATCAATCTTACATACCTTGACAAGGAATTTCGTCAGAGCATTCTAGTCTCCCAAATAGTTCTACTCCAAGTGCAGCAAAGATGAAAAACAGCAAAAAGAACAACAGCCCCAAGTTCCCAACTTGCGGTAGCGCTTGCATCACTGTGTCCAACAATGCCCTTATCCCCTTTGCCATCTTCAGCAGCTTCAGTACCCTGGCTATCCTCAAAACCCTCATTACCCTCATGATTGTCGGATTTATTGGAATTATATTAGTTTCTAACTCTTCTAAAACTATTCCCACTATAGATAAGATGACGATGATTACGTCCAGTTGATTCCATTTGTCTTTTAAGTATATTTTAAACCCTAAAGCAACAAGTTTCATGATTGCTTCTAAGATAAACACTGCGGTGAAGAAATAATTGAATATTTTAAGCGCATATTGCAGAGCCGGCGGCATTCTGTAGTATTCTATGGCCATCGTAACGACATTTAAGCCAATGACTCCGGCTATGGCCAGGTCGAAATATTTAGATGTGACTACGTTGTGGACGAATAATCGTGTTTGACAATAGTCTGCATAATACGGCCGCATGTGCATTTCTGAAACAAAATAAAAGTTTTGAAACGATTTGATCCTGACTTTTATCACGATAATAGTTTTGTCTTTATGTTTATATAATATAGATAAGGATTTTTCTATGTTTCTTTTTATAAATAATTTTATACGGAGTAACAAAACAATATAAAAATGCATTTTTATCTTTAAAATGGTTTTGAAATTAGTATTACCAATATTGGTATGAGGAAAAGTGGGGTGTTGAGTTAACTACCCTTATAGATATAATTTTACTAACTTCTCCGTTTCTTCTCCATCTGCAGCGCTCTCTTGGCGGCTCGCCTCACTCTTTCTTCCTTCTCTTGTTCCTCACGACATCTGTGGAAGTTCTCCACCACGACTCCCACAAACATGTTTAGCACGAAGAATCCGACGAGCAATATGAACGCGATGAAATACAGGAGTCGCCATTCTGAGTAGTTTACTATAGGCTGCAGAGAGTAAAGTTCATAAATATAAAATATAACCTAACAAGAAAAAATATTAATACTGTCTAAAGCGTTAGGGCGACTAAAATGCCATGGTGTGTTAAATCTATTACTTTATTGCTGGAATGGGTCATGAAAGTGAGCATAAATATAAGCATAATCAGTTTTATAATGTTCCCACTGCTGGGATTCCGGCCACCTCTTTAGGAGAGGCAATGAGCCGAAATCCACCACGCATGCCCAGTGCGGGTTGGTGTATGTCATATATCTTCGAAGTTTTGGTTCTAGGATATGTCGGTTTTCTCATGATGTTTTCTTTCACCGTTTTGAGAGTAGTGTTGACGAAATAATTTATGCAAATTAAAGTGCCTGGCTAGGTTTGCACCCGTGACCCACAACTCGCAAGTCGGGGACGTTACCACTCGGCCACCACTGCTCTGCAGTGAGAGCGAGGAAAACTTTATATTAAATTTATTCAATGCGTTCTATATTCTATTTTCTACTGGTGACTGTGTTCGACATCTGCGTGTTTAAATTTACATAATTAAATAGGTGCTTCAGCCAAACTGGAAAAATATTTTAGAAAAAGGAATCTGGAATTGAACCTGGTCAATATATCAATATTAAAATGAAATATTTTTTTTTATGGATAGGCTTGCGTTTGACTACTATCTCATCTGACGGTAAGCGATGATGTGGATGACTCCTGAATTGTAGTTATCAGGAAACACAGATTCCGACAGAGAATTCTACTCCTTAGCCGTACGCATAATAAATGTGTTCCCAAAACGCTTTGTACGTTTGGGTGGGATGTCTAAAAGCTAGTGAGTTCTACAGGATGAATAATTGCCTCAGTTTTTCAAGCCATGTTTGTACCTGTTGATCAACCCCAACTGCGTCGAGTCCGGTATACATAATGTTCACCCATCCGTCTCGAGAGCTCAGCACGAACAATGACATGAGCGCTTTTCCTAAATCGTCGAAGTTGTACTTCCTGTTCACCCATACATTGCCGTCTATTGCCAGACAGTCGGATTTGTTCTTTACATTCTTTATGTTTGCACCTTCGCAGTAGAAGAATGCGCCTTTGAAAAGCTGAAAGAAATATTATTATTAATAGAAATATATTCTTACTTGTTGATATTATACTAATAATAATCATTTCATTTCAGGAAATTATTCCCATATTAGGTACTACTACTGAAGTTTAACGTGCAGTAATATTGTAGGCTTTTTATATTAACAATGGTGATATTTGCAAACACAATAAATTTATATGTAGTGCACAGTCGATAATTACCATTGGACCATCGGACCAGCTAGGCGTACTAGGTATGCTTCAGTATTATTATCTTTTTTTTATAGAATTTATTAGTTTTTAAATTAAATTAGGAACACAGTTCCTGCTTTATAAATGAAACTCCAATTACAATTTTACTGCATTGATTATAAAGTTCATAATCGTATATATTTTGTCTGGTTTAAACAAGATTTTCATGATTCATACACGATCAATTTATCGTACAATACTGTACGTCTAGTACATTTAAAAAAAAAAAATATTATTTGTATATCT
This sequence comes from Mythimna vitellina, assembly GCA_949316375.1. Lineage (NCBI taxonomy): Eukaryota > Metazoa > Arthropoda > Insecta > Lepidoptera > Noctuidae > Mythimna > Mythimna vitellina. The sequence goes on along the minus strand of OX438692.1, from coordinate 8,320,141 downwards.
GGTAACGAATGTCTAGTTTTTCGAACAGTTCAAGTTAGTTTAGTAAATTTTGAAGATAATCTTTTTCACTGACTCCAAAATAAATCCTGTCACAATCATATCAATCAAATCGACAGTCATATGTATTAAGTTGATTAGTAATGTAAGCCGATTGGTTGCATTGCTCTTGGGACGAGCAGCTTAGTGCCATTCGTGTAGTATAATCACACACTCGGCTTTAGACAGTATCGTGTTGTCCCGGGGGCTTTGTCTTACGTATGATTGAGTACGCGTGCAAATGCATCACTTGTGGTCGGTTAAGTAATTGGATATTGGAAGATGTTTGCTTATTACTGTAATTATTACCCAATTTAGGAAAAGACTAATATTGTACGCGACAGTTATGTTTAGTATCATTATAAATTTCGAAGTGATTTTTTTCGTTAGCATATTAGTTAGTATTGTTTATTATTGTATTTTATGATCTTTTTTTAACGACCAAATATGAGTATGAAAATAATTTACTATCTCAGAACATATACTTAGATGAGTTGATTTCTATTGAAATATTAATCACAATTTTTAATATCCCAGCCCCCCTAGCCAAGTTACAATCGTATCGTTCGCGCCGAGTAGGCCACGCCTCAGATTCCTTTATTCTGACGTTATCTCAACGCTCAGTTACGTGGTCGGAACAAAGGAATCAGAGGCGTGGCCTACTCGAGGCGTTCGGCGCGAACGAAACGATTGTAATTTGGCTAGGGGGGCAGAAAAGAATTAGACATTAGATTCTTACCTGTACTCCTAAAATGCCGAATATGATGAAGAAAGTGCAACAAATCAGCACAATGTTTCCGATAGGTCTCAATGAAGATAGAAGTGTTTGCACGACCAGCTTCAATCCAGGTGCTCTGTTTATCACCCTTAGTGGCCTTAACGACCTTAGTAATCTAAATACCTAACAATCATCAATATAATATTAAAAATCACGATAGATATGAAATTAAAAAAAAAACAACTGCATGTGTAAGTACAGTGCGCTGCACGTCAGTGGTAACAAAACTAGTATAAGCCACCCTGCTCTATCGAAACTAGGCGCTATGTAAAGCCAACTAGATCAAAGTGTTACGATTGACGTACAGTCGATTACCCCTAAAAGAGGTAGACTATCTTACCCTGAGAATTCCAAATATTCGTGGACTGGATTCTGATACTAAAGACATTAACAAATCAATTATGGATATGATAACCAGCGAGCCATCCATGATGTTCCATCCCGAGGTGAAGTACGCGTCTGGACCGTAGAACATTCCTGATGCCACTACCTGTTTAGAAAAATAAATTATCTTGTACCCAGAACATTATGGAGGCTTTCACTAATGTGCTCTACGATTAGGCACGAGTTTCAAAATATCGTTTCGTATACAAATTAAAGCTTTTCTGATACATAAAAGATTTTTCCTCGAATATATTGCTGTTCCAAACATGTTTTTTTCAAACTGGGCAAAATAACTCTTTAAAAGGAGTGGAGGAAGGAGGTTAATGACGAGAGGTCAATTATACTTATGTATTAAGTTTATGTATGGTCTTTTATATATAATAGCTCTAGAATATAATTTTATATCTATGTATAGTCTAGTTTATAGTTTTTAATATATTTAATTCTTCATTCATTTGCTAGCAGTACACCGCAGACTACCCCCCTTTTTATTTTGTGTTCTTACCAGTTCACCCTAAAGGGAAGACCAGATGGTTGCAAAACAAAGTCCCTACCAAGATGACCTTGCTAGTTTCAACCCGTGTAGACAGCAGTTGTAAATCATGACCTTCAACGCCCTTGGTTGGGATGAGCGTTTTCCCAACCACAGAACGTGTTGGCGCGTGGTTTACAACCATTTAGCAGCAACACAAACCAAACACATAAACCAAGGTGACCTTGGTTGACGCTAGTTTGCAACTGTCTGGTCACCCCTTAAGGGGGTCTGGTAAATATTGCTGTCAGCGGTAAGACAGCTTGTAACCATAGATTTAAGTTTGTGTAAAAGTTTTGTTATTATTTGGTGTATATCATAGTAAAGTTTATTCTATTCTAGATGAGCAAATAACATTTACTTGTTTGATAGTTATTATTAAATGATTATAGTACTTATCTAGTCGTAAGATTAATGTCGTATACGAACATTTCTTTTTCCAAGGAATTTATCAAAAAAATATTACTAAAACTCTTGATGGAAGTTGGTAAAGTTAGCGAAGCTCGCGTGTGTATGACAGCGCATCGTGTTTCCTAGTCAAACTGTTTCATGCTTGGCTGGTACGCTGCGCTACTCCACTCGCTCGTATATTCAACAAATTTCGATAGCCGAATATTTGAAGCATTTTGTAAATAAAAGGGTGGATTCGGGTTTAAACATAAATGAAAAAGGATCTTCTTATTTGATCGTTTAATTTAATGTCCCAAAACGTCTAAATTGAGTAGAGTTTATCAGCTTTTATCTCAAATATCAATCTTTTTAAATGAGCCTTACATTTTCAAAGATTCAGAATTCAAAGTGAGCTTGAAGGTGTCACTGTACATTGTACTACAATAAACTTGAAATAAGATGACGAAACACGAAGTATACACTTGAGCAAAGTATGAGTTATCCTTAGTAGAAGGATCAAACGACTGCTCTTAACGTCTTAACCACACTTCGAACGAGTGCCATTCTAAAAATAGTAAAGTCACAGCGGAAACACCAGTAAAATACTCCACCTTATGACGGCTGCTGACAAAATGGCGAAATTTTACCGTTTACGCTCATTTACTTTGTGTATTTTAATGCCTCTTCAGGGCTACATAGTACCGTTAGTGGTTCCACTAAAATTCTTCATGACAGAAATTTTTATTGGCTGGCTTTATAAACCAACTGAAGTGCCTCTAATAGAATGGTAGTCGCTAGTCATTATCATAGCTAGTCATTCGAATATAGTGTTTTTACAGTGAGAGTATTTTACTTAAATGAAATAGCAAGTTTACAGTTCACATGTTTTAAGAGTTGTACAAGTTACAATAATAGATTTTTAAAACGCATTATCTTTCCGATTATTTTAATCGTTTGAAGGTCACCTTAATTTTATGTCTCGAAATATTTTAAGAGGGTTCTCAAGTTTGCTTACCTTGATAAACATCTCAACAGCGAACACGCCAGTAAATACATAATTGGCACTGGAGAGGAAGGATCGTTCCTTTGAGTCAGGCGGGATGTTGGGTCGCTCCATCGCCAACGTGATGCAGTTCAGTGCGATGAACAATAGAACGATGTTGTCGAACCAACTGCGAGTTACCACCCAGGTGCAGAATCTTCTCATGCTGACATTGGAATGCAATGGTAATGTTAATGAATTGTGATAGTTTGAAAAACAATCTACTAATATATGCTAGCGCTTTTAAGGTTTGTCAAGCATAAAATTCCATCAAGATTATATGGATAAAAAGTTACTATGTACTTTGGTACATACTTTTTTAAATGAATATATAGTTCTTTTTTACCTTAGGGTATTAAAGAAAAAATATTAATTTAATAAAACTGGTCTGCCATAACATTTCCAGTGTGGTTGACTGATTCGTTTAGAAAAAGCCTCGAAGACATAAAAGTACTTATTTCATTACGAAAATACTGGAATTCTTTTAGCGGAATAAAGGAATCGAGGTCGCTATAATCTTACTTGTTCTCTGGCGAAAAAATGTACAGTGAGTAAAATTCTTTTTCTTTGAGGCAGCCCGTCGGCTCCATAAAGCGAAAAAGGTCTTTGAATCTGTACTGTCGTCTGTCGAATCTTGATGATAACATACACACGTTGTTTATAGCAACCTGCAAAAAATGGAGCTTTGTGAAATCTTGGAACGAAACGTGCATACTAAATTTAAAGCCATTGTTTATGGATTCTATGTGAAGTGCGTGCAGAAACAGAAAAGATAAGGTTCAGTCAAACACTAACTAAACAAACTTTATAACAACATTTTGGAAGGTGTCAATCGAAAGTTCAAAGTTATACCCGTTGAATTACTGTGGTGAACCTGCCAACATAAGCCAGGAGAAGGCTCACCACAATTATTCATGTTTACTGGTTTTTAATAAAGTAGATAGTTTTAACTAGACAAGAAAACGATTCAGCCCCCCCTAGCCAAGTTACGATCGTTTCGTTTGCGTCGAACGCCTCGAGTAGGCCACGCCTCTGACTCCTTTGTTCTGACCACGTGACTGAGCGTTGAGATGACGGCAGAACAAAGGAATCGGAGGCGTGGCGTACTTGAGGCGTTCGACGCAAACGAAACGATCGTAACTTAGCTAGGGGGGCAGAAATTGAAATGCAACTTTTACGAAAGTACAGGGTGCAAAAGATACATTATATTGTGCTTCTAATATAACAGTTCCGGTGGAATTTTAACTTTTTACCATATCGTGTCTGCGTCTGCGTTTGCCTGTAAAGGCTGGCTATGGATGAACCCGAGATGCTTGTCTTGATTCCTGCTAATAATGTCACCTTTACCTTAAATTTATTACTGCTACGTACTTCCTCATTGATCTGCTTCATCAGTGGGAGTGGTTGAGTATTGTGCCTTGTCGGCAGTGCTGGCGCTGGAAGCTCTCGAATCGGTCTTGGTGTCACCGGTACAACTGGTGATGGAGGTCCTAAGTTGCTCGCCTTCACTTCTGATACCGATGTCACTGTTACCAATGAATCGTACTCAGATACTCGTAACTTGCCTATGAAAATTTGGTGCATAGTAAGTTTATGTTCTGTTTATTTAGCCGGAGGAGCTGTTAGTCAACTTAGGAAACAGTTAATGTGTCTGTTGGCGCTCTCTTTGGATTATCTAGAATAGTTTGTTTGATTGGTATTTTTGCTAGAAAATGACTTTGATGATATGTCTTTCAAATTTCTTCTATGGTCCGTATAATAAAATTATAATTTTGTTAAAAAATACAAAGTTAAAAAATACGCAAATATCAAGTGTCTACTTCTAGTTCTTGAAACTCAATCGATAAGCAATGATTGCGCATCGTAGAGTTGTTAGAAAATGCATAAAATATCAAAAGCTGTATTTACGGTCAGTCACCTAGTTATTCTAATCGATTGGGATAATCACGGTGTACTGAAAACAAGGCTAAGTACGTAGAAGTATTACGTGTAGGAAGTAGGTTACCTGTCAAGTAGTCATTAGTGAGTGATAGCCTGTGAGGCGGGGCCTTCACGGAGTCCAGCCGAACGGTGGAGTCTGATGAGAACCCCGCTTCTGGGGCCTTCCAGGACACCTAAACAGACAGCAGAGTGTGCAGCAGAGTGTGCAGCAAATATGTGCAGCTGATGCAAGAGACAAGTCCATAGTCGACATCGTAATTACTTTATCACCCTAAGGTTGTTAACATTTTCACAATTTTAAATCTTAGAGATTTTAATCAAATGTCAGTCTGTATAGAGCTTAAGGTCGATATTAATATTTGTTTAATTGATAGTTTCAAACTTGATAAAGTTTAATATTTGTTAACAGTAGCAAAGTAATAACGTGGTCGGCTATACTAAGGGGACAGTAAAACTCTTGCTTAAATTATTGCAGTATCGGTGAATTGCGCAGTGGTTATCATCCCGAAGGAGGATAGGTGTGGTGCATCTGTTTAAATAATTTGCCAAAGCTTCGAGTGATACTGGCATTACCTACCTGGACAGTACCCCTACAAAATTCTAATTTAAATGTAAACGTATGATCTTTTAAATAGGGTTACTTTTCAATGTTCAACCTGATGTTTTCTAAGGATTAGACGACTTATGCAAAAACAAACTCCAAAAAAGAAACAATTTTGTTCAACAACCTTCAGTACATTTGGGCAAAGTGTAAGGAACAGTCCAATGCCCAAGGTCTGGACATCAATTTGACAGATAAGTAACCCTATGTATAAGTTAATTTGACGGGCTTACATCGGGTAGCAACGGTGCATTATGCGCAGAGACCCTCCTGGCCGGGCCGCCAGGAGGCAACACTCGAGCCGCCGGCAACGATCCACGCGTCCTGTTGTTCGGTAGCTCCGACTGCGTGTCGTTCTTTATCACCATCGACGAGGATAGCAGTAACTCATTCTTGCGGATATTTGAACCTGGTTATGAGGTTTCAGTTAGATTTTTGTAGGAACTTGGGTATTAATCACGTTCATCATTCTAATCATCATAATTTCAGATTAAGTCGTGTCCACTGCTGGATATAGCTCCAGCAAGTGTGCTATAAAGACTGGTCTTCTACTTTTCACATTCATTAGATATCCGCGACCTTCAATAAGTCATAGGTGTACCTTCATATCACATGAAAACTGAAAATTTTGAATCAAAGTCGGTTTGCTGAGTCAGTTGCCATGTAGGTATTTTAAGAACATGTTCACAATAAAAATAAAAATAACAATTTCAAATCTTGGAAACCTTTTAAAAAATCAAACACATTTAAGTATGTGGATAAAATTATTACACAAAGATTTAAGAAGCACATTGAACATTAAGCAACTCATGCAAAAAACAACATATAAAGGTATATATTATTTTGATAGTAGTTTTCAAGCTTAAATATAGGGTGACAATAATCTTATACCATTGCAAACGGCGTGATCCCTGCCATTGTTTAGTATGATAGCGTCTGAGTCCGATCCTGTTCTTTGTTTCGGCTTTCTTCTCAGGCTTGGCCGCCAACTGTAGTTGCGTTGCACCTTACATTTTTCTTCACCATTTGCTCCCATACTAACTACACTTATGTTCCTAAAAATATAATTAAATAATTATTTTAAAAGATTTAAACAAAAAAAAAAAAACGGGTAAGTGAGAGTCAGACTCGCGCACTGAGGGTTCCGTACAAACTTACCTATGAAAATAGTTCAAGTCCCGAATTGAGTTAAGAAGATTTTTCTGAATCGCAGAAAAAGTTTTTTATTTTTTGTGACGTAACTACAAATTTACAGTTTTCAGAGTTTTTTTTTATACTTGAGCTATGAGTTCTTGCTTCATGCAAAATTTCAGGATTCTAGGTCAACGGGAAGTACCCTATGATTTTTGATTCCCTTGAGAGTGTCGAAATATACATTTTTTGCGATATAAACTGCCACATCTTTTTTCTTCGTTAACTCAGAAGTCTGATTTTTTCATAGCTTAAAGCCTACCATACCCAACCATATGGTTATAATTTCAATTTGATGCCTCCACACGTTCCGAATATAAAGGGTCTTGACAGACAGATAGACGGACGGACAACAAAGTGATCCTATAAGGGTTCTGTTTTTTCGTTTTGAGGTACGAAACCCTAAAAAGAGATAAATAAACTAGGCACATATGCAAATCTGTAGGATAGCCTAGAAAAAGTGATATTCTGTCAACGATAAACGTTGCAAAAAAGACTAAAGTGAAGTTAGGGTCACAGGGTTGGTTGAAAGAGTTACCGTTGTCCTAGCAAAAACCAACTGAAGAAATATAAGTAGGTTTAGTCAGTAAAAAGCTGACACTCCTTCTCAATACACCTAGAGGGGTACGAATCATTTGATGAATTCCTACGGAAAAAAAATGCATATGGTCGGACCCAGATATTCGGTGTTCTTCACATTCGTTAATTGTGAAATAATGTCACTTTGTATAGGGCCCAAAGATTAAGGCTCGTGTCCGTTGCACGTACAAGTTGACCATGAGCTGTATAAATTTATCAATACTGGATTGTATTACAAAAAAGCTGTTTTATAATCACTTACTTTTGCGAACTCAGAAGACTGGATTTATCACTTGTGTTCAAACAATTTTCATCCTTTGAATTTGCAATCGTGATCTGAAGGTTCTTCTCCGGTAACAATGGCGATGGTATTGACCTGGGTGTGGTTGGCGTCGTGGGCGCAGGTGATATGGATCTTAGGGGAGGTGGAGCTAAAGTTAGAGGGGGAGGGGCAAGAGACATGGGAGGAAGACGGGCCTTCTCAGCTCCAAGCTGAGCTTGCGCTGAGTGGAGGGTTAGCGTGTAGCTGTTTGGTGGCTTCAGTAGACCGGGAATGCTGACACACTGAAAAATAAGAACTTGTAAAAATTCACAGCAAAATCTCTATTAGTTGTAGTCTTTTTTATAGTAATATAAAAAGTGAAGAATAATTTGGAGCCCTTGTGGTAATAGTACCGACCTATCTACGTGAAGTAGATAAGAGGTACTCAGATGTATGTGTAATTTAATTGTAATTTAATAGTGCTATAAAAACAGTGAAAAAATATCATGACGGGGGCTGCAAGAAAAATAGTCGCAAAAAGAGAGTACTTACAGAAGTACGATCAATGGAATCCAAACTTGATAACATGGCGGATCTTTCCAAGCTCAGAGCCATGTTAAAATCTCTGAAGGAAGCTCCAGGTTCCAATGTGGTGGACGGTGAGTCCTGTGGTGTTGCTGCTGTGTGAGTTATCATTGGTAATGCTGAAGATTCTGCGGTACCAGCACATTTAGCTCGCATTTTTGACTCCTAAGATATATGAAATAGAATGTAAATTAAAAGGATTTACACCTAACGTGCAAATTGAAACAAAATTTTACTGAAAAAATTAAAAAGTTTTAAAATTAAAGATATCATCGGGAATTCTCACTAGTATTGATTTATAACTCTTTTAAAGCAAAACTACACAGACCCTAAGGGTTATCCAGACAGTAAAATTGATTAAAGAAAAAAAAATTAAGATAGATTACAAAATACCTGAAGGTAAATGACAAGATGAAGTAAATTAGACGAAAGTCAGGTTTATATTTCTAAGATATCTCAAAAGATTATAGGATTAGAAACGAAATGTTTTATAAAAGTAGTAATAAGACATTTTACGACGAATAAAATTTCAAATCTTTAGTATAACGAGACTCGTCGAGGTAATAAGATTTGTAGTATCGAAATAAGGCTGAAAATATATTTTTAATTTGATATTTCTGACTTTTTTTGAACATTTAGATTAAAAACTCGACTCTAGGTTTTAATAAAGAGTGATTGAAAAACTTAAAATCTTAATAAAATTGAGTACAATATTTAGAAATTTTCTGATAAAAATCTAGTTTGTAATATTTCACTGTATAAAAATAAACGATTGCTTAAAACAACACTCATTCATAAAAATTAAAATTAACTGTATTATGATGTACCTTATACATTTATGCTGAACTTACCTTCTGTAGATTACACTTGTTAGACTGTGCGCAGTCCTTACAAAGTGTCGGATGGTGTGCCGACGACTTTGTTTTACGATGTGACTTTATTCCCTTCTCCTTATGTCCGTTTACATCATCTTTATGCTTTCGTACATCATCCGCTGACCTCCAATAGTTTTTTATTTCATTCTGTAGACACAAATTCTCGATCAAATGTGAGCTGAATTCTCTTTTACTTTAGGAATTTCAAAGGACTCAAATGGAATAACATTGTTCACGTTGACTTAATGAAATACTATCCCAAATACTTTACCTGCGAAAAACTCTCACTGGAATGTGATCCCGAATTCGAGTCGTCGTAGTGCAATTCGTTATTGTCTGAGAAACATTCGCTTGACAATTTTGATTTTGCTAGCTCTCGTTGTTCACGTTCCCTTCTCTCATTTCGCTAAAACATTTGAATTACACATGAGAATTTGATTGGGAATTCTGTGGCAGAGGTATGAAGGCATAAGTAATGCAAAGAATATTCGTCTGTTCCTAGAATTTCAAATATACTTTCTTGTAAGAAACCTTTGCTATAAAAAGTAGAAGGTAAGATGGTCTTGAATGATTCAACTCTTTTTAACCATAAACAAAAATGTGTAGACCTCACTTACCTCTGAACTGAACCCTTCGACGAGTATAGCAACTAGCAAATTGAACAGTACATAATTCCCAAAAGTCATAAGAGCAACGAAATATAAAGCAGCCCAATGACTCGTTTTTTCCATGCCATTAAATAACACAACATTCCAGTCTTCCTGTGTTAAAACCTGAAATGTTTATATCAAAGTCAGAATTCAAATCAACTGAGCAAATCGTTCTACCACATCAAGTATTTTAAAATCCGAGTTTGTTTAATAAATCAAAATAAGCAAGGTGTGCTGTCATATTGTATAAAGTCGTGCCTTTTGGTGTAATAAAATGTTACTTTATTCCAATGTTAATAAATTAAAGTAAAAAAATTACAAAAAACTGTAGTTAGTAATTAGCGTGTTAGTGTTGACAAGTGTCATGTTGTTGTGTCAGTGTTCACTAATACACAGTAATGAAAGGGAACACAGACGGCGAGTTTGAGTACACAAGCATACATGGTTCAGCATTACCTAATGCTATTCACTACTAAGCAAGATGCAAACTAACTACGGAGCGCTCCTTGTACTGCATTACCAAAATGTACATAACTACTAAGTAACTACAGCGGATCTCTCGCTTGTGCCAAGTCTAGTAATGTACACATCATGTTCAGTCATGTTTATCGTTAAATTTTTGTACTCGTCTTTTCTCACAACGCATACAGTGTTGTCAAATAAGACAAGTTGGTTTACAGTTCCAATCAGTTCAAGTACGTCGTTACGAGAAACTCGCGGCTTCTATCTTCTAAAACATATTGAAACGGGATCGCAAATAAACCGTCTATTACTGAGCCTAGTCTAGCGTACCGCTTAAGGCTTACCTGGAACACGGTGACGGTAGCCCAGAGGATGTTATTAAAATGTTTCCTGTCGCATTCACACTTGGGATGATGCGAGATGATCTCAGGGCAGGTACAATCCCGCTCGCTGCCATTGTCTTCGACGAACTTGCAAAACTTACCACCGAATAGATACATGCCCAGAATACTGCTCGTCGCGGAGTCGATGTAAAATGAAAGAAAAACAAAACGCTATGCGCAAACGCCGCGACCGAGTCATCCTGACGATTATTGTTGCGTACGAGACGTTAACACTGCAACCTGCGCTCGTGAACGAACTACTGAAATAATACTAATGTTACGGGCTGAAATAGTTATTGCGTTCACAATCTAGTGTGCAGTTAGTGCCATAAAAAAGAGGATATGTTCAGAGACGATGCTATCGTAACATTGAGGAAATCTATATGCACACAGTCAGTATTAGTAGTGCTATAATAATTGTGTATCTACACGATCACGTGCCGTAAAATTAGTTTTACTTCAAACAATCGTCCTAGTGATCTTATTTTGGGTGATGTAATAATTAATTAATAAACAAAAGCCTAAATGGTTAAGCAGTGTTATCGCCGTTGGAACGCTACAACCAACGGATATTATGTTAATAAACTAAATCATATATTTACTTTCATTAACATCGTGTTATTTATAGTGCAATTAAGTTCCTCAACTAACTTAATATTTAAATTATGTTTCATTCTTTATACTGCCTCATTATTATAATAAAAAGTAGAAATGCAATAAAAATAATCCGGAGGAGGAATAAATAGGCGAAAGTAAAGTGCGAAAAAGATAATTTAATCAAAGAAAACTGTCATTCATACTGTATCATTATAATTATTACACGTGGCAAAAGTCATTCAAATTAAAATGCAGTAATTTTTAAATTATAAATTCATCCTGAGAAATGCAGAAGGAAAAGAATAAAAGGAAATTTAGATGAGAGGAGCTATACCTTCTGTTATTTATAAAGTGGAAGATAAGAGTTTAAGAAAGGGGGTAATTGAAAATTTGATTGTTACTGATGTTAAAAAGGGATGCCAGGGTTGATAACGAAACTGGTGGAAACTTTTGTCATATGTTTTGGAACAACATAATCACGAATTCGCTCGTGATGTTAATATTATACAACATTCCACTAATTTCGAACCAAGCTGTTCAAGATTAAAACCTAAATAATAGAAGCAGCATGCAGAGTGATAGATATATAACTGAGTGCATTTGTAGTAGTGGGAGTAGAGGAACTGACGAACAGGTTAACCCGCGACTCGGCTTCGAACGACCTCAAGCTAACCTACTACTCAACCAAGCTCACTGACTAAGTAATGTGCTCTGGACAACTCTGATGGGAGTACTGTACGAACAACATGGTGAACGTGACACTAATGATATTTGATCAATTTGTTACGTATGGTACTAGATCTCACTACGCGGGTACTAGGGTAGCGGTTACGCGACTGAACGCTTGTTTGACAACGCACTGTGCTGCAAGCTTGATCTCTCCGTTAGTGTTACTTGATAACTGTATGGGTCTGTGTGTGCGAGTAGATTGTCTCTTGCAGCAGAGTGAACGGTCGTTTGTGTACTCTCGTTGTTAGTCGATTAGCCGTGACAAGACAACCTTTTGTTATTCGGGATTGTCCTACGGTCATGAGTGTTGGCTGCTGACGGACCCGTGGGTAAGCGTTTAGTAAATGTTGCAAGTTCAGTCTGTTTCTGGGTTGTCTGTTAGGTATTTTAATTTAAAATGTTGAATACCTGAAACACCGTGACAAAGGCCCACAAGAGCGTATCAAAGTTTTTTCTGTCGCACACTTGATCGCCATGCTTGTCTTTCTCGCAGAATTTGCACCCGAAGAGGTTCATACCGAGGATGCTGAACGTTACCACGCAATATGCGATTAGATAAGAATACGGTTACTAGAATCCTTTCCACACACAAAGGAGGGAATATATATATACAAAAATATAAAGGATATAATATAGAATAATATACATACATAAGTGTGTTGATATATTCTAAGATGATGAGTGATCAAGTGCAGGTGTAAAAGAACTGAAGTGGACGAAAAGCACAAAAGCGTGTAGTCTCTATGGTTGATAAGATATAATAAATAGAAGAGAAAAAGTTGTAAAGAGTGTGGATAGTGGCAGTGTGTAGTGGGTGGAATGTCACAGACAGAGGTGGCTGACACACATAAGGATAAGATTGAAAAGAAAAAGGAGAAATCACTCACAGTTAGTGCACAGGTTAAGGGATGCGGGTGTGACAGTTAAGTAGAAACATTCAGAATTTCATATTTTTATGAAGAGTCGAATAAATCTTCTTTTGCTACGGAAAAATGAAAAATCTGATTGAGCAATCAATGAGTGATTGCTGGGGGCTGTGATGTTTGGCTACTAGTTTACTACGATACAGGTGTGAGATAGGAACATTTAGTTAACATACAAAATAAAGAGTTGAATTTTGAAGGTCAGGTTTGTAGACAGATGTTTACATAACGCCTATTAAGTCCCTAGTGAGATACGAAATTTGAATACCATTTAGACCAAGTAAAGCAAAGAAACAAAATTATAGAAACTGTTTGTTTTCAGATGTTTAGGTACTAAGTACTTAGGTAGGACAGATAGGCTTTAAAATAATTTTGAAAAGAAAAGTATTTTCAGGAAACTCATAAATAACAGTTTCACGGATTTGAAAATCATAAACTTAAATATAACACCCTAACATTTTAAGTCGTAGTTTAAGTACATGCATTTTATCGTTATCATTTATTTCTTACTTAAGTTACCTTTTCTTTAAATTTCATTTTACAAAACCTGATCTGTCTCCGTGGTTTGATGAACTTAATATTTGTAAAAGTTGTATTGTGATATTTACCTGAATATGAAGATAAATAGTACAAGAAGTGAGAAGAAGACGGCAACGTTGTCCATGGTCCGTAGCATGACGAACAGTTGGCGACGCAGGTTGGGCATGAACCTCACCAGTTTGAGTATGCGCAAGAGTCGGAACGTGCGAAGAACCGAAAGCCCAGAATTACCAGCCATGTCTTGCTTCTGACCCACGCTATGAGCCAGTTCGAACGCACTGTTTGTAAAATAAATAAAAAAACATTTGTTTTAACGACAGCTAATTTTGTTAACATTTTCGTTGACTGTAGTGCGTACTACGGTGAAAATGAAGTAAAAGAGAACGTCAAAATGTATTTATACAAAATAATCATAATTTATATATTTATAACACCCCTCTTTTCCGTCGGGGGTTAAAAATAAATGTACATTATAAATATACATAGATACTTGTACAGTTATAACGAAGATGTTTAGAATGAAACTCAATCTAGATGGCTGTTTTATAAATTCAAGTGAAGTGAATAAAGTAATTTATCTCTGTTCGTCCATCACGAAGCTAAATGTACTTGTAACAGGGGTGAGTCACCATTATATTACTCGTACGTCGGAGCTCGGGTTTAAAACCACAGATAGTCAATTACAGACACCCCTGAGTGGGGGCCGAGGTATCGCGACCAATATTTCACAGTGTCCTTTAAATCTTTGAGGACAGGACTTAAATTATACATGTAGAAACAAAGGCTACAAACATTTTTGTTTATTCAACCAATAAATTGGCACAAGTATTCCAATGTTTGTACAACTGTAATAAATAACAAAACAAACAATACGGAGAAGCACTTCATATAGAATTTTTCATAAGGATTTACTTTAATCCATGTTATTTGGTTTTACTACGCTTTGTTTTAATTCCCGTTCGGTTCGGATCTACTCGTTTGTGTATAAAGTATTCTTCTTTTGTAAGCCTGGTTTAAAATTGGAGTTGAATCAATTCTGTATTTTAAGAGCTACACAAAAGCTTTGGGAATAGGTTTTTGGGGAGCTTCAATTAAATGGATATGTGGCTTACATTACCATTACATAAAGTACAAACCGTAGGTAGTAAAACAATGATGATTTATTAAATAAAATGATTAGTTTGACTTCCTTTGCTTTTTAAAGATTTAATAATAACTTAGAAATATCCTAAAATCTCACCTTAGTATAACAATAACGCCATCAAAAACGTTGAATCCATTGGAAATATATTTGAAGGGGCCCTCGGCGCCGATCTTGAAAAGCATTTCCACGGCGAATATTGCCGAGAACACAATGTTACTGATCTCTACGATCACGGTGAGCTCCTCGGGCTGATTGTGGTATTCAATGCCCATTGACAGTGTATTGATGAGAATAGCCAATAATATACCTGAAAATTACAGCTATGAGAGGTCTTGTGTAACAGATATGTTGACAGGGAACGATATTGTCAAACCTATTGGAGTTAGTAGTTGAAAATATACAGAATGTTTTTCTTGAAATAATAAATCATAGGGAGAAAGATAGGATATTAAATTAATGCTTGTTTTCACTAATATTAAGTGGTACTTATGTATATGAGCACCTTACAATTATATTTAGGCATTCATTACGTTATTATGTAGTACAATTACAAATTGGAGAACAATGTTGTATTCCTCCCAATTCATATGTAGTGCAAAAATGAAAGGTTTTATTTTCGTCCAATTTCTGTAATTGTAGCATTAAGTCTGTCTTACCTTGTTGAAAGTATTTATGATCGGCAACGAATTTGATCTTCTTCCTGAGTCTTGACAGAGCTCTGGATAATCTATTCCAGAAATTAGCGCATGCGTTTTTGACGCGGCCCTTGCGCGTTTCTTTTGCGGCAGCTTCAGCCGCGAGCAGGTCTGCACAGCATGAGAAGTCTTCTATCTCCACGATCTGACCATCGAAAGATATATCGAGTTTAGTCATTTCTTCAATGACTCGATTTTAGTTTTCTTATCCTTGAGTATGGCTGTCAAAGCTTCTACGTAAGACTATGTTATTCTCATAACTCATAAATTTTATTAAAGGAATAACAGCTTTGAAGCTCGGTTTTAATTGAAAACGTGTTGAAGAGAATTAAATTTAAAGCAGCTGGAAAAGAACAGCCGGGACCCCAAGTGACTAATTAAAAAGCAAGGCATATAAAGATTAGGATTTCCTTATATGAAAATTCACGGGAAAATTAAAAATAAAGTTAAGACACACTACGTTGTAGATAAACTAGAAAAATCAGTTTATATATCATTTCAAGGTAATTTTTTTCATGTTTCTTGCGTAGAATGAACTAATTAATGTAAACATAATTACGAATTATTACAAATACAAAAACCAAAAAGTCAACAAATGGCATAAAAGGGTAAGTTTGACAAATAATAACATTCATTGGTTTTCCTTTTGGCATTTTTGTATTATGTTTTTGAAACCAATAATAACAACATATACAAAGGGGACACAGAAATGAAGTTAAAGCCAATTCATATTTCAATCTATCACCATAAAATACTATTTCCATTGCATGAAATGAAATATAACTTTGTACAAGTTGCTATTAAATTTTCCAATGAAGAGTACGATGACAGATACATCGCGGGCGGGTTATAAATTGTAAAAGTTTTACTCAAATTAATTTAGTTTCAGTATGTTCTGAGAAGAAGGTAATTAATGTGTTATTTACTTGTGACGATAAGTAGAGTTCACAACAACGAATGAATTGATAGATATTTATTAGTTTAGTATTTTTTTTAATATTTTGTTTGTAAAAACCACTTACCCTAGTGTCAATTTTCTCTTCACCGGCCCTCTTACTAATGCCCTTAGTGAGTTCTTCAAAGAAGGAGTCTAGAGCCACTTGTCCAGTAGGCAGGGCTGCTGACAACGCTCCGGAAAGCGCCAGCAGTTCTTGACACGACATGGTTCCGCCCGCAGCTGCGCGTTCCTCTGCAGTTTCGCCTGTCGGCAGGTCGAATTCTACGCCCCCAAATAAGTGTCACTACAGCACACGGACTAACACACGGAAGATATTCTTCTAATGAATTGAAATCATCTTGTTATATTTTTGATAAAGTTTTGCTTACACTGCGTAAAATAAATCATGATATGTAGGATACTCGATTGCTGGTATAAAGTAATATGGTCTATTACAAAATTCAAGTCTGTCCTTGTATTTGTAAAATATACGATTTTTATTAACCCTTGGCAGGTCATTTTGCAACGGTCTTAACAAAATTGGGCGAAGGCAACCACTGAATGAAAGCGGATCAACAGGAACTAAGAATGTGGGAAGCACAGAAAGAGATGGTTTGATGACTCCAACCTAAAGAATTGATCAGATGCAGCTAAAAAAAAGAAGTGGAAGAATGGAAGGGAGGCCATCGCCCTGCAATGGGACACAACAGATTTTTATTTGACTTACTCCCTTACCATTTAGTTTTTAGCATAGCATAGCACAGTCGGCCTTATAATGTTCCCACTGTTGGGACTCAGTTCTCCTCTCTAGGAGAGGAAATGGGCCGTAATCCACTACGCGAGCCCAGTGCGGGTTGATGGATGTCACTGTCTTCGAATTTTTGGTTCTAGGACATGCCGGTTTCCTCACGATGTTTTCCTTCACCGTTTTGGGAGCAGTAGTGATGAAATAAATTACACAAAGTAATGCGTCTGGCTGGGTTTGAACCCGCAACCTACAACTCGTAAGTCGGGGCCGTTGCCACTCGGCCACCACTGCTCTCCAGTATTTAGTATTTAGAATTCCCTAATCCATAACTTATAAACGTCTTAATCAGTTTAGCATTAATAATTTATCATTTCTACTTCAGTCCCAGGTTGCCTATTAAACTGAAAAATACTTTCTGAGAAATTCTTCAGGTTTCTCTCAAAGGAATATAACAAGATGCTTTCGAGGTAAAACAGATAACTTAAGGAAGATTAAAGATGTTTGTATGTAAATCAAGTCTCAAAAGTGTAGGAGTCTAGACCTATGCTTAGAAGGGGTTAAGCGAAATTTAGGAAACGGTTTCATCGGATTGTTTTCCTAGTCCTATTTAGGCATTTCTATATAGAAGTAGAAGAAGAAAAAGCAAGAAGTTAGGTAGAGATTGCACATGCCCGTCTAATAGCATCGTCTAGATCTACCGCCTCCTAGACTCACCACTTTGGCTCTTAAGCCAGTCACGTTGACACAATGAATCTACAAATATTCATTCAAATTGTTAAAAAGTTTTAACACTATTGAATGTAGAGTGTTTTGTATTGTATTCACAAGTTGAGTTTTGTTCGCAGTAAGATGGGAAAAGTTTCAAGTGTGTAAAGTACAAGCAACAGGAAAAGTAGTGTAGCTGCTATTTCTTACTAGCGAAGGTGGGTGCTTTAATATTTTCACAGCTATTGTCGAAACATTTGAAGGGCATTTTATTTTAAGCCTTCCTTTCACTGTTATTGTTTATCCATTTTGATTTTGCGCGTACAGATGGTTTAATTTCGATCGTTTGAGGTGATTGATGACGAGTTTGAGGATGTTGTATTTTTGCGCGCATAAACATGTCAAACAATATGCAAAAAATAAAATGCATTAATTTGAGTCAGCAACGCGATAAAATCTTTGTGTCGCACGCCAATTTTTTACACTAAATGTTGACCAAAAATAATCTTGTTCATGTTGCTATCCTTAGTATTATACTTTACCTGTTTGTGTCATTTTCTCCGATGAGCACACATTGTGGGGATGGGCCCCGTGGGGTTCATTCGGAGTGTGCAGTAGAACTGTATCGCTGAACATCACCGATGATCTTCGCCGAGTCAGGGATGGTGGCGACAGGAGCGACAGGTTTGAGGCATTCTGCAGTCAAACACATTTTTTAAGCCAGGTTTTTATGGCGTTTTTTCTTAGAATTTATCAGAGGCGTAAAAACGTAATACACTTTGTAGTAAAATGATCGTATCTAACTGTTTGAAGGGTTCATGTGTGCTCTTATGTATTAAGTGGGTTCCGCTCACGCATACAAAGTGTATAAACACCTCAGCAAAGGGGTAATTAATTAATGCGGGGGACCGTACATTCTGTATATTGCCTTAATAGCCACCTGTAGCCTTAGTGCCTCTAGGGAAAGCTAACATTATGATGTGGAGCTTAAGACAACGATGTTATGACAAACATTACGATATTATAGACATCTTAAATTAGAAAGAGACACGACTTCATTTCTTTCAGGATGAATCAGATATAAAATTACAATCTTACTTTCAATTTATCCATAACTATTAACAGAAATAGACCCTCAAATCAAATTAGCGGTCAATTACATTAAATAAACCGTTGGTTTTGCCTCAAGATGAGATACGAACTGTGAGGGTAGCAAGGGTACGCGCAACAGGCTGGGTCGTTCAAATGGCTCTTTACAATCGAGTATGATCATTTTCTAAAATCGCTTACATTTCTACCCGTATAAAAGGATACGACGGGCGTACACACAGAATAAATTAAAGTACTTGTTTGCCCGTATTTACAGACGAGCTTCGGAAACTGAATTAGTCGGTTTTTCCATTTATTTAGCCGCTTTTTTCGGATCAAATATTTTGCTTTTTTTTTTTTCTTAGTAGTTAAAGACATACGAGTATTTAGGTAAAGCCAGACAACATTTCTTTTGACAATCATTTTGATAAGAAACCTCTTTTTACATTGGTTTAAGTAATATCAGCTAAAAAACGTATTGCGCCGACCCTAAATAAGATGGGACAAGGGCAGGAAGATATGATGATGAGACTGGCTCGCCTTGACGCTAAAATAATACTTAATGTTTGACAAAAAAAAATCACGATCTGAAGCCAATCTCTTGCGCAATCAGTCAAGATAAGCTAAACACCAGCTTCCAAGATATCCATATAGTCCATATATCAGTCCTGAATTTTGCTTGTAAGGCTAGAAGCTGTTACGAAAAGAACAAATACTCCTAGAAACTGCTAGAACCGAATACATCAGGTATTTAAAACCCAGTAAATCAGGTAGAGTGAATAAGGCGAGTGTTACCTCAAGATCGGCGGCTGACAGCGAGGGGACGCGCAACAGGCCGGGACGGCTGAGCGGCTCCTCCGGCCCCGGGCCGCCACTTCCCTCCTCACTCACACTCTTGCCGCCATTGCCCTGGTACAGGTAGGGTACAGATGTAGACTGAATGGAACGAGTAACTTAATGCTATTTAATTTATAAGGTTTTGAAGAGATTTATTTATTGTTTTTTTATTATTAACTCTACTCCTATCGTCAACAATGACTTTTTGGTAACGCAGGTCATTTTAAACTTTTTAGGTTTCCGAAACGAAAAAAAAAGACGCAGCATGGGATGTCTCGGATGTCAGTCTGCCGGTCTGTCCGTCTGTCACAGCCTAATTGCTCCAAATCTACTGACCGATTCAGTTAAACATTTGGATAATCAGTATTGGTAGTAGGTTGTTACTTGTCCAGATGCTAAGGTCAAGGATTGTCGAGCCTATTTATTTCACAGTCCTTCAAGTTTTTGTCTTGTGATAAAAAAATACATATAAAATGTATTCAACAAAAGACCAAAATAAAGTTGTTATAAAAAGTTTAAAATCTCGTAGCAATTTCGTAGCAAAGTGCTACGAGCGTCTACGCATAAATGTTGTAGAAAATAAGAAGTTAAGGTTTAAAAAAGTATGATTTATTTACGATTTTTTACGCTTTGAATTTGGGTAGGTCGCATTTATTAATTGGTTTCTAAGTAAGGTCCCTTTTGAATTTTGGACTTATGACAATGAAAATTTAAAATAGATAAATATATATGTTTCTAGCTCTAAAACTATCATTTGAATACAGAACCTAGGTACAAGTTTGTTATCTAAATACAGAACCTACGTTCTTTTTTTTTAGGTGGGAAAATCGTCTAATGACAAATCTCGCTCTTGGGCGGAGTGGGAGATAGTGTCAGAATTTTACTGACTAAAAACCCACTCCTGTTTCTTCTTAGCCTTCGTCCCAGAGCCCCGGGTATCACTTTCATACTACCCATACAGAACCTACGTACACATTTGTTATCTAAACGCAGCATAAATATCGATGTGCAATAAAACTTTACTAATGAGGAAATCTAAGCACCAATTATTTATTGATTCTGAAAACCGATGCTTCATTAATATGCTTCGATGAAGCTGTTGCCACAATAATGTGATATATTGAGTCTCAAATGTCACAAAGGCTTACCAAGTGAAAGCGTCATAATGAGTACGCTATGTCAGCAACAATACAATACGCTCGGCACGGAAGCGGCTTTGTACGACTTCACGAATATTTTATTATAAGCCCCGCTACCTAAGAATGTACGCCGTAGAAGAACGGAAACTTGGAGAATTATTATTTCCAAATTCATTACAACCGGTTGATGAGAATTTTCAAAGTAATCCTGAACGTTATAATGAGCTGATGAACTTTACTTGTTGAAGAAGGTTCGAAATAATAATGTTTATATTTAGAACCAAGTCTTATTCAAATTGAAACAGTTCTAAGAATGGTTATTTTAAAGACCAGTTAAATATACCTGAGGATGTACTCTTGGACAGCAAGGATGATGTTGTTTTGGTTTGTTGGCGGGCAGTTGAAGAGTTTCTCTGCTCGTCCTCCACTGAAGCTGAGCACGTTGATATCGATAAACCCTAAAAATATTTTAGCACTATAAATGAAAAGGTCACCTCAACTATTCATGTTTAAAAATAAATTTTACAAAGTCACAAAAGAAAATTCTACAAAAAGCAAAAAAGATATCGTTTACAAGATATAAAAATAACTTCCATTCAGACTATTTTAAGAAATGCCAGCCGTTCGCAAAGAAGTGTTCATCGGCATTTGCATTGTAAATGCCGGGCGTTACTTAGTATAAATACTGCAGTTCTTGGAAAGAAAATAACACTGCCGGCAATTTACTGAGTTCGTGGAGTACGATCACGATATCTCGAATAAAGAAATGCGAGATATTTATGAGCACATAGAATATTTGAAAGGGTTGCAGCTCCCTTCTATACGGAAATTGTGAATAAGAAATGTAACATACCTGATTTTTTTCGCCATCCTCCTTTTGAATCGTCTCCATAAATGTGCAACATATTTAACGATTTCTGCGTAACATGTAGCAGGTTCACTGTTGTTCGTAGAAGACGCAAGAGTGGACGTCGACGTGAATCGGGCACGTTCGGCCCTCATTCGTTCCATCTCGCGTTTCTTCGTCTCACTAAACTGTGTCGCTATGACGACCAGGCAGAGGTTGATCATGAAAAACGAGCCGATCTATAAGACAAATATGTGTTTATGAGATAATGGGATCGTTAGGCCGGAGTTTGATTGATCGTTTTAGTTTTTGTCAAACTAATGTTTTTGTTATGGTCGAAGCTTTTCTGGTTTCCTTTTATCCGGCCTGATATATTCTTATTTGGGTTATAAGGCAGTTTTCACGCATTTTTTAGTAAAAAGTTTAGAGGGAATTGGGGTACTGTGGAATATGCTGTTAATATTCATGTGCAGTAGGATTGCTTCAATAAATATGAATACATTTATCAAAAATAAAGATACTAACCACAATCAGCAGCACAAAATAAATCCAATCCCAAAAGCTGTGTGCATCCTGTACATAATACATTATATCCGTCCACCCTTCTAACGATATCACCTACAAAACAGAACAAACATTATTACCTTCCTTATTTCTACAAAACAAGGTAAAACATTTTCCAAATAAGTCGTTTTACCAAGAAAATGGCGACCCAAGCGAGACCGATGTTGTCGAAGGAGATCGTGCCTTGAAAGGGGTTGTTCCCCCTTTGGGTACAGTTAGTGTAGTACTGATTCCAATTGACACACGACGTGTTTGTGGGCAGGTTGTAGGAGAAAGGCTTGGCCGTCTCGTTGCACACTAGCGGACCGTATCTAAACGGGGGAAAGTCTCCGCACAAGTGCATCCCATTGTCTTCAGGCGTCGTGCAAATGTAGTCTAACTCCTTTGAGAACTCGTAGTAGAATGATATACTGAAAACACAAATAAAGATTTTAGTATATGCTCTCAGTTTCTTAGTTTTATTTGCATAGTTTTAAAGTGAGTAGTTTTATGTGTATCGTGTCAAGTTAGATGCAGTTTTTTAGGTTTTCTATCGAGTATGGACATCGATCTAAACACTTGCGTTTAATGATGACTGTTTTATTTAACAATGAAAGCTATTTTAAATGTCTGTTTTTTGATTTTTAATTTACTCTTCAAATAATTTGGAAACGTTATCGCACAGATGGATGCAATCAATTTTACTTCGAAACTAATTAACTACTTTTTTCCAAATTATTTGCAGAATAATTCTAACACTGATCTGGGTTGTTAAATTGACTGTATGTAATAGGGAACATTGATATATATCGGTCTCACTACTTCTAAGACCCATGCAAATGGAGAAACATTGATTAGTACATCGAAACACACAGTGCATGCAGACGCATGCTAGAACGGAAGCGTAGAAAGGAGTTAAGGATTAATAGCAGTCCCAATTAATGGAAATGTTAGCTGTATAGAGATGGCTGGGGAAAGTCTGGCGAATATCGGCGGGGCAGATTGACGTCAGTAGCCTTTGAGCCGTTATCGTTTAACGACAGAAGGTACATAGAAACACGAGCACTGGCCGTAACCCACATCATTTGGCGCCCGGTCGTTACGGGGCTTGTTCTTGATGATCGCTATAAGGCTTTTATTGTGGTCTCCAACTTCGTACTAAAATATCTCTCGGACACTTCTAATAGTTGAATGACCCAACGTGCAAAGCTTTACAACAGTGCATGTTATTTGCGGTTTTGATAATAACAGGTAAATGTTACTTATTAATTTCAAGAAACAAACCATGAGCAGATTAACAGATAGTACAATGGCTAAAACGATGCTGAATATTGAATATTATTTCTTAAAACAATGATATTTTATTGAATGAATCATGAAAAATGTAGAATTGATGTGTAAGGTATTTTGTTTTTTGAAAACAGAGTAACCTAAAGCTGAAGAATTTGAGGCAAGAACAGTTTTTGTAAGAAGTGATAGACGTTGGAAATATTAAATTATCAACAGATGTTTAACTTATTCCAAAATCACTGTTCATTAAATAATTTTACAAAATCATAGGTAAAAGAAACAGTAGTTTATATATTTCAGAATAATTGATAGAACCCATAGTACCCATATCTCTCGATTAGAAACAAATCGGCAGTTCTCAGTAAAATTTTGCAATTTAAGTGTTATAGGTATTATCAAAATAGCGATATGTAATGAGAGACCTAGTGCCTCATCAAAACTGCCAATTCGTGAAGGGGAAGCAAATACGATAGCACATCTGGACGGCAGATGTGTGAAGGTACACGTTACAACAGTTCGCAATGTTCTTAATAGAAACACATTAATTTTGATCGCAAATCCTTACGAGTTCACTCTGACGCGCACTCTGTACCATTCGGACAGGTCTCTGGAACATAAATTGAGGAGCCGTGACGGGTGTTATGTACCTAAGTTTACTTCTAAAGGTCTGTAGTAAGGTTATAGTCACTAACAATGTGCTCTCTCTCATACACGAGAATTCAATTAGATAATATTTTCTTGTTTAAATCTTATTGTTGTAGATGAAACCACATTGTTAGTCTGAATCTTGGTTGTAGGTAACTAATTGTACTAAATCTAGATGTTTTGGTACGTATCAACTATGAACGGCTATTATTGGTTCATGTTTGCTATGACGGTTATTTTCTATTATGAACTATGTTTTGTTTGATATGTTTGAACCATTGAAATGTAACAAAGTTATGTGATTTGTTTTACACACGAATGAATGGAGTATTGGAGAGTAGGGATTGATATTAAAATACAGGGTGTCTTTGAAATCGATGCACAAACGAATACCATGCTTCCATGTACATGGTTCTGGACCCCCAATGGTGGAATTTTTCGTCGGTTTTTACTAAATTTTTTTAATCTTTACGTTTTTTCATTTAAACTGTATAAAATCTTTATTCTAATATTTTTAGTGACAAATAAAATAAATGAATTACTTTTAAAATTAAAAATATGGTCGCGGTTGATTAGAATAACGATTTTAACCACCCCGATGACTATTTATTTAATAAATTTTTAATTCAACATTTTTTTTTAGTTTTTTTACTAAAAATACCATCGGGGTTGGTTTGAAAAATTTTTACACAGTTTAAATTTAAAAAAGTAAAGATTTTAAATTAGTAGAATAATTATGTACTGGATCCGTAGTATTCGTTTCTGCGTTGATGTTAAAGACACCGTGTATATTAGTTACCACATTATAGAATGCTTTGTTTTGTTCGTGTTTTCAGTAACATTTGACTTTGATGTGAGTGTTGACGGAATGCAATATTTAAAGTGTGTTGTAGGTTTATTCGATTGAAAGCGGTCTTCAACATGCGCGTTTGTTAAAATGTTAGTAACAGTGCAAAAACAGTATGCAATGAGAAAATACAAAACGTCAAAATGATGTACAGAGCAGCGATGGATGTGCTCGTCGAGGATGTAAGCGTTAAATATTGCATGCAGTCAACGTTAGCAATGGGACGTGCCTCTAAGACGAGCGCTCTCGAGCAAATGGAAGTAATGAAAAAATCATTTCAGCTGTATTTTCATCCATAAAACTTCAAACATTGTCACACAATATGCTGCATTATATAAATTCGGGTATTATAATAATTGAACACTAATAAATGCTTAGTCTATGAGCTTATATCATCAGTAATACCGAAATGGCAATATGAAACGGGCTTACAACTGGTCTCATAGTGCACTTCGGTTAGAATGGTATAAATGGAGTGAAACATACTTGGGTCGCGGTACATTCGGTGGAGGTACGAATTCGCAGCGTTGTCTCAAAATTCCTTCCCAAAGTTGGACTCCCACGATGCCGAATATGAAGAATACGAAGAAACATAGCAGCAAAACATTCCCCAACATGGGTAACGTATCGAGCAGTAGCATCACCAGAATCCGCATACCTTTGAAAACAAAATTAAACAAGCTTTAACCACATCAAGATAGAGGTCATTGTTGCCTTTATGACCCGAAGGAACATCATACAATGCCAAGTTACTACCGAGAATAATAAGATAGGTGTGTGTGGTTGGCAGTTAGTTGAATTATCATTTGGCTTTATTACTAATGAAGTACTTAATGAAGATGAATATTCCATTAGGAAAGTTAGGTGACCTAAAGGTATAAATAAGGTCAGGCACAATACGTATCAGGGAACTTAAATCTTAGCGATACTCAAATAATTCAATTACTATTTACATAACTGTGTCACCACGTCGTCAGAAATTTGTTGATTTTTGTGAATTTATTTACTGTTCAAGTGCAGTTTCGCATGAATGGACAGACGGATTTCAATTAATTCGTTCCACAGTCAGGCTCACTTCAAAGAGGATTAACTAGTGCTCCACTGTAAAGCTTGTTATCTGCGAACTAAATGTTAGGAACTCGGTGTATTTGTAGAGTACATTGATAAACATGTTAGATGAGACTCACATGTTGTATTAGGACGCAAATCAAAACGTATATTTCAATTTAACGGAATAAAAAGGCACGTGGGAGCAATAAATTGTGCGAGGGCAAATTAGTGCCGATGTATGTGTAACCGCGGGCGCGCGTGGCACGATTTAATTTGCGACAGACTTGCATTGTCCCAGTTGTTTGCGAGGCCCAGATGGGGTTTTGTGCGAAACTTTAGCTAGAGCCCGTCTTTTGTTTGAATGTTCAATGCTAACCGTTTGGAAGTTGCGACGGTCGACGCTGCTACCGTGATTTATTATTGAATTTCAATGTTATTCCTGAATGCAATGTTGCTTTGGATAACGACTGTGTCTGCCCGTAAATCCTAGCTATCCGGTTGAAATGTTTGCTGCTAAAATCATGTAAATTCAGACAAAACTTTCTGTATTTTGACCATAAATGTAATTTATGAACAAACACGATAAAATCACAGTCTAATTTTTTTCATACAACCTTTGTTGCAGAAGGTAATAAAATACTCAGTACAGGTACCACGTTACTTGAGGTCAGCGTAACATTGTCACCCGTCCGCTATCACTAACTCCCTTCTCTTTCATATCACTACCCACACAATCCATTCGTCTTTTCTTTGGCCTCCCTGTCCCTCTCTCATGTCATTCAAACATGCCATTTTTGAAATAAAAAAGGTAGGTAATAATAATTCGTTCCATCGTCGACCGCATCATCGCTTTCCATCAGGTGAGATGGCGGTCAAGCGCGAACCTATCGAGAATAAAAAAAAAGGAAAATTTTCAAAAAAAAAAAGAGATTCCGTAGGTAGCTACGGAATCTCTTTTTTTTTGAAAATTTATATTTCAATGTTTGTAGAAACATCTTCTCTCTCTTAGACAATTTTGTGATGCCTTATCTCAACTTTTTAGTACATAGTGATTCTAAAAAAAATATAATGAAATTTCATTACTTTTCTCAAAGATGCTTAAATTTGGAAGGTGATAGAACAATCTTGGTGTATATACTCATAACTCTTTTAGTAACATGTGTTTCATCCCTCTTCTTCACAGGACTATACCAAGACAAACGATGCCCTTTCAACTTTTCAGTCACTGGTACCACTATTAAACTTCCTCTAATATAATTGTAGCGACATATATGGCGTCACATAAGAACTAATCCTGCATCGCGCAATTGGAATGCTATTGGAACATACAGAACAGCCCGAAGTCATCTATCCTGCCGCGCTTATGATAATTACAGTAAGTCACATTTTGGTCAATATTGAGTTAAGTATATATTTGAAATGTAGAGATTGAGATCTACATTTCTGTATATTTAAAATTTGAAAATGTGGTATAGATAATGAAATAAGCTTAAGCATAATTACAGTAAGGCACGTTTTGCGCTAAGGCATACTAATTATGATTGCAGTAAGGGCACATACGGTTGATCTTTTTCATAAAGTTAAAACTATTTCCTAGGTATTGCTACAGTAAGTAATTTTGCTATTATTATTTTTAAGTTAGGAGTGTTTTTCATCAAGTATCACTGAAACATATTAGCAGTAAGTACCACTTGCTATAATTATATTAAGTATTGGAAAGTAACATTAGTATATAAAACCTTAACATATCTACAGTAAGAGTATATACTATATTAATGTTTAAGCATTTCGCAACGTATTATTGTATTATCTTGGCATAAGTACAGTAAGTAGAACTTACGGTGTTTATGATAAGTCAGCAAATTAAAAAAAAAAATTGTACGTGTAGACGTAATAACAGCAAGATTCACTACTGTAATTATGTTTAGGAATATTTCATCTTATGTGTAGACTTGCCTCGAATAAATTAGATAAACACGTTACTTACTGCAATTATTCTAAGGCGTTAAGGATCCGAATGGGTAGTGCGGGGTGGGGCAAGTACGTTAATTTTGCAGTCACGGATCAATGTGAAACGGTCAATCTCAAAACCCGCTGCAAATCTAGCAAACGACCCAAGAGCTACATTGACTCGACACTATACCGAAAATATCCCGGACGTCAGCCTGTACGAGATTACGATAGCTCTGAAGCAGCTTAAAAGCAACAAGGCACCGGGTGAGGATGGAATCACGGCCGAACTCCTGAAGGTGGATGGGATACCAATCCTTCAGGCCCTTCAGAAGTAGTTCGGTACCGTCATACTCGAGAGAAAAACGTCACAGGCATAGAGCAGAGGTGTGGTGGTACTCTTTTTCAAGAAGAGAGACAATACCTTGCTTAAGAATTACAGGCCCATCTCACTTCTGAGCCATGTTTACGAGCTGGTTTCCAATGTCATCACAAACCGTCTCGCAGGCAAGTTCAATGACTGAGTGACTTCCAGCCTCCCGAACAAGCTGGATTTGGAAAAGGCTTCAGCACCATGGACCACATACATATGCTGTGGCAGATTAGTTATACAGAAGACTGAGGAGTATAATCAGCTTCTCTGCTTAGCGTTTGTGGACTACGAGAAAGCCTTTGATTCGATCGAGACACAACTGCAGTCTCTCCAACAGCACCAGATTGACTATCAATACATCGTAGTGCTGAAGTATTTATACAAAAATGCCACCATGTCAGTCCGACTTTAGGATCAGACCTTGAAGCCTATCCTCTTGCAGAGGGGTGTGAGGCAGGGAGATTTAATTTCTCGGAAACTGTTCACGGCCGCAATGGAGGATGTCTTCAAGGTTCTGGAATGGAGAGGGCTAGGCATTAATGTTAATGGCGAGTAAATCTATATCATCATACAGTATCACCTTTGGTTTGCCGAAGACACAGTAGTCATGGCTGAGTCTAAGAAGGAGCTCAGTACAATGCTCGGTAACCTCAGTAGAGCTTCCGAAACAGTGTAGTGAACATATCCGCAGGAGGACCAAGGTTACCAACATACCTTGAAGAATCGCCAAACTTAAGTGGCAGTGGACAGGGCACATTGCTCATAGAACAGATGGCCGTAAGGGACGAAAGGTTCTGGACCAAGTACCGAAAGACGCAGCATTGGAAGGCCTCCCACAAGGTGGACCTATGGCCTGATGAAGGTCGCAGGAATCCGATGGATGCGAGATGGACAGGACCGGTCATTGTGGCGACACTTGGAGAAGGCCTATGTTCAACAGTGGACGTCTTTCGGTTGAAATAATGATGACTTATCGTCCTGAGAGATTAAATGACTTATAAAGAATTTATTTTATAATGAAAAAATTCAAAGAGAAAACTCTTTTGGAAACAAAGTATTTATTTTAAATGTTTTTTTTTTTTTAAGATATGTAGTATAAATACGGATTTAAAAAAAATACTGTAATTATTTAGAAACAGTGCTTAGTTTACTTGGTTTATGATTGTTTCTTGTACAAAGCCAGTTGCACAAACACGAATTGTATTTTTTTTTTATTTAGTTTTTATTATGATTCTAAAGAATTCAAAAAATACAATAAATAGAACAGATTTTTTATTTTTATAGTATTAATAAAGCTATGTACTTTTTGTATTAAACTTTAATTTCATGAGATCTCTTTTGTTTTAAATTATCTACCAATAATATTGAGAAAGCGAAATTAATAATGATTCATGGTAGATGCCAGAAGTTTACATATTGCTCCTAGCTATAATTACAGTAAGTGATTAAGTAATATTAGGCAAATTGTGTAATTTTTGTTATTCTATTTAAACATTTACCTCATTTCGTAATCATTGTTACAGTATGTACTTCAAACTAAAGATTGTTACAGTAAGTCACACACTTACTGTACCAATTACTAAAAACACGTTATTTTTTAATTGATCATTCCTTAACATATATATTTTTTCAAGCTTTATTATTTAAATATTATTACTACATAAAAATAATAATATACAAATTGTTAACCAAACACATGTTTATCTAAAACATTTTAGAAAACTTAGGTTTAATTTATACTTCGGGAGCAACGTCAAAAGTAAAAAAAAAAACTTTGACCGCCTTTTTCTCGAAAGTGTCTCTATGATACTTACTGTATATATCACAAGCACGGCAGTATCGGACAGTTGCCTACCAGACATAACACCCGTCTGGTCGGAGGATCCTCCCTTTTCAACGGAGCTTTGCGGGACTTTACTCTCTGTTCCGCCTATCTCCAAATAACTATTTCTCACTTTATCCGTACCAAATATTATACAAGAATGTTAATTAAAACCCCTTTAATTTTTCACAAGTTATCCTAACCTGTATATACTCGTAGTTTCAGTAATATTGAGCTCAGAATCTAAATCAAATATTATATGTTTAACAAATATTGTAACATAACGCCCACTCAGTCACTAGATACCACTCTCTGACTCCCTCTTCTATATAGCGTCCTAACATAATTGAGGTAAAATCTACAAGTAAGTACATTTTATGATAGGTTAGTTAGGTAGACACAGGTACGAGGACTAGGTAGATTAGGGACTACCCTTGCAGAGCAAATTTCCGCCTTGAAAACGTGAAGGGACTGCGATAATTAAAGCTTGATTAATGTCTGTAGGTTGTTTAGGGTCATCCTGTACAACATACACGATTGTCATCATTAGTAGGGACGAGGAAAGCAACAGTTGTGTCGTAAACAAATAAATGTTTAATGTTTATGTTTAAAGTTATAAAGTGTACAAAGCCTTATCTTATTCGTATGCAGTATCACGTTCGCCTCTATAACAAAATTAGTGTGGTAGATTAAACTTTCGTAGCTCACAGTAGAGGGATTTAAATACGTATTATTATGTAAAAGCATAGTAAAGTACGCTTTAAAAGCTCGAGAAATTCATGTAACTTTAATTGAAACAGAAGTACTGTAGTTCAATAAGCGTTTGCTCTTAGTTTTATTTTTACGCCTAAAAGTTTCAGCCGCCTCGTCAACAGAGAGAACTATTATTGGCGCTCTTTGTTCTGCAGATGGCTGTACATTCGCAGAACGGCTGCAATCTAATGTAATTAGCATTTTCCTAGAAAACGTGAAAGCTTTGCTGGTCCATTTATGTTCTGTAGTCCGAGTTCTGTGAATGTGCGTGGTTGGGCTCAGAATTTAATTTGTTAATGGAAAATCATATTATTGGAATCTCTTTTATGCTTAGGCACTGTTAGCATTTTACTTAAATATTAGGCGTTAACGTTTCTATTGCTAGGACCTAAGCTTCGAAACCTTATATATGCTATACTTTTTTTTTTTTTAATTGATGTAAACCAGTGCTTGACTGCGATCCCACCTGATGGTAAGCGGAGATGCAATCATTGATGGTAAAAGTCTGTATTGATTTGATTTGGTTAAATTTACCTCGGACAGAGATTAAGCATTGCCATACAACGTGGCAATGTTTAATTTTTGCGGCGTTTTATGACGCTATGTTTTAACTTGGAATTTTTGTTTTTATTGTATATATAGTTTTAATTAGTGTTTCCATTTGTTAAATTATAATTTCCTTAAATGGAAAATGTATCTTATTGTGATCCTTGTAACCGATTTTTTTTGTAACCTATCTATTTTTTATTTCAATCAGCCCATCTTCGATTTCTGAACATCCACATATTGCCGACTGTAGATAATTTAATCTGTAGCAGACGTAGTGGCTTGCTGAGCCCGGCTCACTTGTTGCGCGGATCGATCGCCGCCCACTCTCGCTCTTGATTCCGACTCGGGTTAATTCCTATAAGTACCCACCAAGGTATTATGGAGTTCTTTTGTACTCCAACTTTGTACAGATTTTATTATGCTAAGTGAACGGTATGTTTGATGGCGCAGAACATATTATGAAAGCTTTTGTTAGGTTATAACGCCATTATACTTATAAATGTGTAAAATGTAAATTTAATTCATCAACAGTATTTGAAAGCAAAATGTATTTATTTTCGTGTTGTCAATATGAGAACAACTTATTCTATAATTAATTTCCAAGAGACTAAAGTAATTCAGAAGGTAATGAAATACTTGGTACGTTCTTAGAATTTATAGAAAATAAATTATGAAATAACTTTATTAAATGAGGGAATCTGTAGAATTTGAATCGGAACTTTGAACCATCATATTAAATTATCAAAATATGTTGAACTGTTGACATTTACCTAACATGACATTGAAACATAAGTTTTCATAAGATTTCCAACGAGATTTCCAAAACTAACTTTATGTGAAAATATATTATAGTCACAGTATTACCTGCCGCTCCTTTACGTGACATTATTCCTAGAACCCTAATAAAATGGTTTCAATGTTAATAATATTTCGTTTGATGCCTAAATAAACCTACTCTCCTTGGAAAGGGCCTGGGCCCATAAATAAACATGTAATACATTACCTGTACGTAACAAAGCTGGTAGTGCGGGGGTCACCTAAAGTAAAAGGGTTCTTGTTTTAAGAGCTCTTTCAGTTTAGCACCGAGGTTTACAGCAAGAAGTTGTTAATTGCAATAGAAAACATATTCTTTGAAACAGTTCCTTTTGTAATTTTCTTTTAAGATTTAACCTAACTATGGAGGGTTAAAAGGTTGCTTTGGCTATTACGGAGAAATATTGCGCAATTTTTCGTCCTATTATGGTCCTAGTATAGGAAAAGGCTCGTGGTGTACATATTTAACGCTTATCGCTTCATTCGCTTAGAAAAGGTCCATTAGTAGGCAGTATTATAATCTATTATTAGAGTTTGAAGCGTATCTAATTTGGGCACGGCAGAGTGCCATTTTATGATATAATATTGCATTATAATAGAGATGAACAAATGAGATTTAAAACGCGAAGCAGTACCTACTCTGATTCATATAATTAAAAAAAATAAACATAATAATGCCTATGTAATTACACGTGATTACTATGAGCTTTTGGTTTAAAATCTTATTGAAACGATTATCTTTATTGTAACAAATTATATTAAATTAGTTTATCTGCCAGTGGCTTTTCTTACGTAGTTTTAGTAACCGCATCATAAATTATTGCATTTATTTTATTCTGATATGAATTAATGTAGTTCCATGCAAAACTGTTCAACTGTGTAGCGTGAAAGAGTAACAAATACATTATTATAATACAAAATCATCTTTCTCTAACTTCAAAAATCAAATCATTTCCGAAAATAAAAAAAAATGTCAACGGACTTTATTACACCAAATATTTAATTTTTTTGCACACAAAATGGTACCATTAAATTTATTGCGTTCATCAGCAAGATTATGTATGTGGTTTAAGTAATTTGTAAAAAATTTAAAAGTAGAATACTGAATTATAGCTAATTTAATTAAATATGTATTGACTGGTCTCTACATTATGAAACTTTTGAGATAGTGTTTAGATATATCTAGGTCAGGTCGTAACGGCTGATCTAAAGGATGATGCTGATATCGATAGGGAACGCAGGGCGTTGACGGTGAGAGCGAATATGTTGGTCAGAAGATTTGCAACTTGCTCGAAGCAGGTTAAGATTACGCTGTTTAAAGCATACTGCCAAGACTTCTATTGCAGTAGCTTGTGGGCAACGTATTCGCGAAGAACCCTCGGCGCCTTGCGCGTTCAATACAACAACGCCTTTAGGATGTTATTGCGGGTACCACGGTTTTGCAGCGCATCTAGAATGTTCATGGAGGCGCGTACAGATGGATTCGCAGTCATTTTACCCAAGAATATGGCCTCCTTATTAAGCAGGATTCGTGCGAGCGGCAATGACATTCTGGCGGTTGTCGTTGATAAATTTTGCTGTCCTATACTGAAGCATCAAATTAGGGTGCTGTTGGAATAGGGTTGAACTAATAATAATGTGAAATTCTTAATCTTTTAATTTACTAACACCCAGGTGATAAGTTTTATACTAACCATTGGATCAATGATGTCTGAATGAATAAATTATTATTATTAATTAATCAACGGTCGTATACTAAAGTAGCATAATTTAATGCTGGTTCATGTAAATATCATAGTTATAATATCTATCGTTGAAATTAAAAACACAAAACTACTATGTCGAAAAGGAGCCAGTATTAAAAGGCGTGCCGACTGGGTTCGTTTGAGTTTTTTTATATATAATTATATTTTAAATATATTATGAATATATGTTTGCAATTAAGTAAATAATCATAAATGACTTGAATAGCCATGATCCAACGTGATGGTATCTAAATGCAACGGATTTTTTTTCCTAAACAAATATTTTTTTAATTTTTTTAATAAGCACTTTCTTTCATTATTGACATAATATTAGTATGTATAAAATAATTTTATATAAGACTTAGATAAGTAGGTTTGTATCTTAGCCTCGAATATTTTCTCACTTTATAACTAAAAGTTTTACTAAGAGAAAATTCATTGCTCGCCTTTGAAGATGATCTGTCTGTATCACCGTGTACTATATTATGTTTTTGTGTATAATCAAGAATTAATTACAAATGTGTCCTTCTAGTTGTCCTTTCCGTTTTTTTATGATGGGAAATCATCAAATGTCTTCTCCCGCTCTGGGTGAAGCAGGAGGACATATCAGACTTTTACTGACTAAAGTTACACTTGTGTCTTTCTGCCTTTTGCGTTCTAAGACCACGGGTTTTTTCAGAAAAATCCCTGCGTCCGTTCCAGGGCTCCGGTAACTCTGGTAACTGATCTTTTGAACAATCCCGCAGCTCATCTTTACGTATACCTACTAAATACAAAATCATCTATCGACTTGGTGGATCAAACGGCTTGTCATTCATAGGACATACAGTCGATATCCTTGCAAATGACATATGTTTACAACTAGAACGGATGTTTTGCCTGGAGAACTGTCTTTTATGTGTTACACAAAAATACACGTTATTTATTCTATGTGCAAGGTATTTTAGACAATGTAGAAGCTTTCATGTAGTTTAGAGTACATTATAATGGATAGCAAGAGATGCAAGACCACACACACCACCCATATCACATTGTCGATTGGTAAATGTTGTTACTACGGCAGTACTTCCTGCGTATGCCAATCATACGAGAGAAGATACTTGAAGGTGGGAAATCATCAAATAATTAACTTCTTTGGCTCTAGATGTAGCGAGAGAGAGCGCAATGCGCCGTAAACTCAGCACCCCTAGCCAAGTTACGATCGTTTCGTTTGCGTCAAACGCCTTGAGTTGGCCACGCCTACGATTCCTTTGTTCTGACCACGTGACTGAGCGTTGAGATGACGTCAGAACAAAGGAATCGGAGTTGTGACAACTCAAGGCAATCGACGCAAACGAAACGATCGTAACTTGGCTAGGGGGGCAGGTTTGGTCATTACTGGGCGGCCGGATGGCCAGCTACCTATTTGCCGCTACCACCATTGCATTTGCAGCTTTACGTTAGCTAATGACAATAAAAGTGACGTACTTGGTATCCTGTTGATGGCTCGTAAAGGTCTAAGCACTCGAATAGTCCTGATCGCTGATAGGTTGATATTTTCCACGTTCAATGCGTATTCCAGAGCTCTGTAAAAAATGTTTATTTTTAAAATCGGAGTAGAGGATCATCTATGTAAAAGAAAGAAAGAAAAATGGTTTTATTTGGCACACATAGATGCACACGGTGTAGAAACAACATGTAGAAAGTTAAGATTATAGAAAAGAAAAGTACTTAATATCACGCGTGTTTCACGGCTGCGCCAAATAGGTCCAGTAAAATGCTAAATAAGTTGGTACGTAGTAGTTGCCTTATCAAGATGGGTGTGTGTGTTTTTTTTTTTTCATCATTTCAGCCAAAAGACCACTGTTGGACATAGGCCTATCCCAAGTGTCGCCACAATGTCCGATCCTGTGCGTCTCGCAACCACCGCATTCTCGAGACTCTCACCAGGTCGTCGGTCCACCTGACTTTTTCAAATCCATTCAAATAACGTTGTCATTTTTTTTTAACATTAACTGCATGTTTTTATAATTAGCTATGAATTAAAAAGCGACGATAGGTATTATTATCAAAATAGATATAGAGTTTTTCAGTAAAGACGCTGGGACTTTAATAGCGCATAGCGACTATCTTAGTAAAGCAATAGCTCTCAAATTTGGCATGGATACATATTTATTCGTGACATTTCACCATGGAAAGCTACACGCTTCACCAACGCGAAGAAATTGTTAAAATGTATTATCAAAGTAAGTGCACTATTGGCCTAACGTCAAATCTTGCGTGGTAGCGACTTAATTGGCCAACGAGATCGCGTGGCAACACCGCCCGATAACTTTATTTATTTATTTAAACTTCATGTACAGTGGTGGTACATAGGCGGACTCAATGCCACAAAGCATTCTCTACCAGTCAACCAATTTCTGTGGGGCTACGTGAAATTTCTAGTCTATACAGACAAACCATAGTCAATTGCTGCTTTAAAGGCTAACATAACGCGCGTTCTTTGTGAAATAGAGTCCCATTTATGTGAAGATGTCCAAAATAGTACTAATAACCTATTTAAGTGGTAATATCACTTAAATAGGTTGTTTTATTTCATTTCAAAGTTCGAGCGCTCTTAATGAAAAACTCTATACAAAGCTACTCTGACAAGATTTCTGGAACTTTCAAAGTAAATGTTATTTTACGTACCCAGCCATCACTATGAAAAAATCCAGCCTGTTCCATGAGTCCGCTAAATAAGTTCCGTGTCCGTAAACTCCCATCGCCACCATTTTGATTGATAATTCCAACGTGAAAAACGCGAATATTATGTCGTCGAAAACCTGTAACAGATATTTTATTAAACATCCATTTTTATTAATAAAATGGCATTTTTTTAATAATTCAATTAAGTGAGCATGTAAATAACGCTCGCGTAATTGACAAATACAAAAAAAAAAAAACAAAAAAAAACACTTCAATAAGCCTCCACAATTTTTTATCTCTGGCCAGTGTTCTTTTTTTAATTTCAACGAGTGCACGCGTCAAGACAGAATTCATTTTTGATGAAAAAGTTTGTTTTGTTTTTCTCATTTCTGCGAGCGTTTTCTAAAAGGTTCGATTTTCAAATTGTTGGTGCCGCTTTATTTTTTATTGCAGCCAGGCTTTTTGGGACATGCAGAGTTTTGTTTACAGCGATAGGATTTCTTTTTGTAGTATTTTACTAGTAACTCACCTGTAATATTTTGCATCTATTCGTAACACACTGATCGTCGACACACGGCTGGTACATGCCTAACGTTATGCAGTTCAGCAGGATTACCAACATTGATATCCTTTCGAACCACGTGCAAAGATAGTTAAAGAAATCGTACTTATTTGTAAAAGTTGGTCTACACTTAATTAAAATTTATTTAAACATGAATAAATTAACGCTGTAAGTCTCTAGAGAAATCCGAGGATTTAATCAAAAGAAAATATTTAATTTGTTAATATTGGTAAGAGAAATAACTAGAATGTCAAAGAGAAAGCTTCGAATTCAAATTAAATATCGATGGGTCTACCAGTCCCTTGATAGATTTCAGAGCCGCTCCTAATGATCGCTATCATTTTAATTGATTTAAGCTTTGCTTTGACAACACAGTATAACTGCTTGTTTAAGTTACAATTTGATTTATAGCAGAGAAAGTGTAATTAATAGCCTAGCATAATCAGCCTTATAAGGGACTCAGGCATTATTTCTAGGAGAGGGAATGGGCCGTAATCCACCACACGGAATCATTTGGTAGATGTCACATGTCTTCGAATTTTTAATAAAAAAACAAACGTTCCGTTTGCCATATCTTTACTATTAAAATCCATGATAAAGATATAAAAATAGTTTGAAGGTTCGACTCAAATACAAAATTATTCTATTAATTGTAATATACTCGAATTCACATGTTAAAAGGTAATGTTACATTCCACATTTAAAGTTAATTTCTGGACAACAAACGGATTGCTTTTGTCCCGTCGCGTCTGTCGTGAAAATGTGGTAAAAATTCTCTATGATACCTCTTTACTCTCTGGTTCAGTATGTGGTCAGCTTTGTGGTGTACAGCCTTGGCTTTTTTTTTACTAGGGCACAAATTCAGTGGTATGTTACAAAGCTGTTTTGTGGTCGGGCACTATTCCGTGTGTTGTGGCTTTGAGGATTAGCTGTGGTGTTCTGTCAGAACGATTTGAAAGTGTTCACGTCAAGGTACTGGTAGTTTGAGCACGTTTTGTGTGTTCTGTGCTCAGAATTAGCGTATAGTTTTGACGTTACGATGCTATGAAAAGTAGGTAATGCTTCTAAAATTATGTACCTAGATTAAATCTGCTTTGGGAGTTTAGATACTGGTATCTATATGTGTTTTTGATAGATAATTTTTAGGATTAAACACATATGATGTAGTTTTTATAGGTAATAATTTATCTAACTTGAGTGGCCTGGTTGGTCTAGTGATTAGTGGCCCTGACTACTATACTACTTAAGACACATTTGTCTTTGTGTGATGAGCACGGTCATTTGTCCTGTGTCTGTGAGTAATTTATTTATAATATGTATTATTTACAAATATCTAAGTATGTTTATCAGTTGTTTAGTACTAGTAGGTACCGCAGGCTCTGCTTAGTTTGAGACTAGATGGCGTTGTCTGATACTTGTGGAATATTATATTATTTATTTTAATAATGATTTGACGTCATGTTCACGTCGATGTTTGATGTCATGTTTGATAGCTTGAGGAAGTTTCACGTGCATTGTGGTCTGAATTAGTGTTCAGATTTAACATTACGATGCTATGGGAATTAGTGGTGCTTGTAATGGGTTATTTTTTTGAGTGACTCTGGCGGTTTATGATAGAGCGAGAAGGCGTGTCTTTCAGTTTTTCTTGGAATTCCAGAGCCACGGTAACTCCTTGAATTTTTTTTGCAAAACGTGTTGATAATCTTATTTTGTAGTTACCTCTTTGTTACTGCAAATTATAGTTTTAAATTTTCAGGCATTAATGATTATATTATTGTGTAGTCCCTATAGAATATCAAAGCAATGTTATGTCAACTCAACATTTATCTCCGTAAATAATATAATTACGTTTTAATGACCTCATTCTATTTTAAACGTAAAATTAAATGTATGAAGACTCGGATTTTTAAATTAATGCACTCATTTTACATTTAGCGCCCATATATGCTTAAATTACCTTTATTACCATACCATAAAACTTCTACAATCAACAAAAGGTGAAAACTGGCTTATTCATTGGCTTTCATAAATTGTTTCTTGTAATAGGATAAGGCCTACTGTATACGGACGCGTAGCTTCATAGACGCGTATTCGTCACTATACGCTTGGTGTAACTCTGTCGACGAAAGGCCAACGACACGACGCTTCGTCCACAGTTTCATAGTTTTGTATGTAAGCTTCACGCCGGCGTACACCTAGCGTATAGTCATAGTCATAGTAATTTATTGGTGAGGGATTCTTACAAGTCATATACAGAATTTTAATTATATAAGTATATTTTTTTTTGTTTTTTTGAATTTGTTGACTAAGGTCAACAAAATCATTAAACACCGAGCGAACGCCGGCGTTCGCGCAGTCATTGTCTTTCTATTGTGTCTCTAATTACGCTACTCAAAAGGTTAATGATTACATAACAATAACAAATAATAAAACATGTCAAACAAATAAAGAAAATACAAGAAAAACAAATAAATCGAAGTCAATTCAAATTAAAATAAAAAACAATCCTATAAAAAGTCACAATATTTTTATTTTTATTTTTTTATAATGACGAATACGCGTCTATAAAGCTAAGCGTCCGCGTAAAGTAGGCCAAAGTGAAATTAAATCTGGGTACAATGGTAGCCGTCATTACCGGCGCGGTATAGTTATGTTCATTATTTTGGGCAGAGCCAGCCGCTTGCATTAATTGCAGGATACGGAAACGCGGTTTTGGCTTTCCGTGTTTGCGGCCAGTAACAGATAGTAGCATTGGTTAGTGATGTGGTCTAGGTTTGTCGAAAATCGTTTTTGTCCAGTGGTTGTTTATGGATGCTTGAGTACTTTATTTTTTAAGAATTTGCAATTTGCTAGATAAGGTTAAGGTTAGTTGGTACATGTGTGAAAGTGGAAATGTAATGAAACAATTGTACTATGTATTATCAGGTAAATTGTTAGAAGCGCTTTATGTTACTATTATTAAAAAAAATATATATTTCCGACTAGCCTTTTGACATTACAAAACCATCTCTTTTTCTTCCTATCAAAGAACATCTATTCTATCATATGCATAAACCATAAAAGTATCCAATCCATCTTGCCAGTTTGCGAGTTCATCAATTCAGTTTAAAGACTTCCACTGTTGGACACAGGCCTCCCCCGAGTGTCGTCACAATGAACAGTCCTGTGCGTCTCGCATCCATCGGTTTCCCGCGACCCTTACCAGGTCATCGGTCCACTTTGTAGGAGGCCTTCCAACGCTGCGTCTTCCGGTACGCAGTTGCCACTCCAAAACCTTTCGGCCTCAACGGCAATCTGGTCTGCGAGCAATGTGACCTGCCCAATGTCATTTAAGTTTGGCGATTCTTCGTGCTATGTCGGCAACCTTGGTTCTCCTGCGGATATCTTCATTCCTGATTCGATCACGTAATGTAACTCCGAGTATAGCCCTTTCCATTGCACTTTGGGTGACATTAAGCATTTTGATGAGCCCATTGTGAGCAACCACGTTTCGAAGCCATATTTCATCACTGGCAACACG
Organism: Mythimna vitellina; assembly: GCA_949316375.1. Classification (NCBI taxonomy): domain Eukaryota; kingdom Metazoa; phylum Arthropoda; class Insecta; order Lepidoptera; family Noctuidae; genus Mythimna; species Mythimna vitellina. The sequence continues at coordinate 8,279,391 of OX438692.1, read as the reverse complement.
CACTGGCAGACATAGACTTTTGTCTTGAGACACTGGTATGTTGGACGAGAAGATACCGCGCAGCTTCCCGAATGCTGCCCAGTCGAGTCAAATTTGACGGTTGACCTCTTTCTCAAAATTAGATCTACCCAACTGGTTTGTCTGTTAGAGGGAAACGTAATCGTTCACAATTTCGAGTGTAGAGTCTCCGATGCTGATAGGAGTGGATGCTGCATGGTTGTTTATCATGATATCGTTTGCAAGTTAATAAAAGCGAAGTTAATAAAAGTGATCTCTTTCGATGTCTATGAACGGAATAAAAAATTTGATACCAATATAACTTAAAAGACTATCGTTGTGTTTTCTGAAATCTTTAAATTTTAGTCAGATATCTTAATCGAAGGAATAAGATTCCTCCGCGATGTTAGGAAGGGCGAACCACCGTGAATCGCGATTTCCATTATACTCCCCATCTGTTTGTTAAAAGGCCTTCACAATGGTATGCTCCGAGCAAAGGGATTACGTCAATGTGGCTTCATAAATCAGCTCTGGCTAATTTGTTTATCATTGTTATGTTTGTAGGCCAGATTTTATTGCAGTTAAAACAAAACAGCCTTTGAGCGTCTTAAACAAGACATACAGTAAAGTTAATGGATCCTTAGGCGTGTAAATAAGGCGAAAATTCCTCCGTTTCTGGTCGAACGCTCGCAGATAAATCCGTATTTTATTTTCTCGGAAGAAGCTACTAACATGCTACTCTATTACCCATTAGGAAGAAATATATCGTTGATAATGGCCGTAATCACGTAGTATCGTCGGACTGACGGCATCCTGTGACATAAAGTCCCGTGGGGCAATTATTTGTGAACTAATTGCGTACTGTTTCTAAGAATAACATGAATTAGGATTAAATCTACTCAAGCTTAAATTAAATGAAAAAAAGGAATTAACATTTCAAATAAACCAGGCACTTTTGAGTTATCAAGTAGGCAGTAGCAGAAAGATGAAGCTAGTTGCATATTCCAAAGCATAGATCTCTGTGGAGAAGAAAGTCAGTAGACATTTTTTTTAATACTCGAAATAAAATTATGAAAGGTTGTAGATCAGTTCATGGAAATTTTCATCCCTGTTCGTAATTGGTGTGTTTAAAGCACACAGCTTACAGTTGGTCCTTGAATATCTAAAATGTAATGAAATGTTGAATAGAAGCAGACTTTGAACAAATCCTGGTTTTATCCACTTATACCGTTTCGTGTCGTCGAGGTCATATTTTCGTAGTTAATTAGTTTAAGGCAGGATCCTAGATTAGCGAGAGGCTGTAGTTAGCGGTACAAAAGGAGAGTGTCTTACTGGTAGTACTAAATAATACAGAAGGTAGAAAGGACCTAATTTTATTTCTCCTAAACTTGCTGAGCCTTAAAGTATTAAGAGGGTTACACAGTTCTGCCATTTACTTCGCCACATGTTGTTTAATGTTCTCTAAAGGTCTAAGTTGGTTTAGAAAACGAAGGGAATGAGTGTTCTGAGAAATTGCTTAGAACAAAAGTACCCCAAAAAACATTTTATTGTTAAACTTGCTTGCTTATTGTTTACGTCACGTTTGCGAGTGCCTGTGAAACTAAAATTTTTAATAGACTTCTGCGAAAACTAGCTCTTATCCGCTTTTAGGTACGAAATTTACTGTTTTTTGCACAAGTGCGGAAAAATGCGGTAGCTCGCTTCAACAATTTATTTATCAGGCTGGACGCTACGCAACCCCCACGAGTTGCACTCCAACCCCTGTTTATTTATATCTTCCTAAATGTATTGAAAAACGTCGTTTGATACACGTGGATATTTATCACTGCAGCACTCGGCTCCATTACACCAAATTCCGCCTCGGTCATGATGGCAAACTTTCTCCAATTGTATCAAAGGGTACCATTTGTTGTGTATATTGTAGGTAACGTTTTGCTCGATTCCTCATACGATTTACATAATGAGCGAATCGTGCGAGTGGACAGCATTGAAGCGCAAGAAATGTACTAATGTGTTTTAATTATAAATTACTGTCGTCCTTCGTCATGCACCAGCTTTTCCGGATTCGCATTTTCATTTACAGTTTACGATTAAATTAACTGGTTTATTTTATAATTATGTAATAAGAACTTTTATTTAATATTGAACGTGTAAAGATAACGTTTAATATTGTATAAAGTTCTATCTAAACTTCTTTTTGACACTTCGCGTGACCCAAGGGCTTGGAGAGAGAATAAGCATTGCCATGGCAAAATTGCCACGCTGTATGCAGCGTGGTAATGTCGCCAGTTTTTTGGGCACATCTTACATCAGTCGACAACGACGTGGAGGAGTTTTTTAACGTCATATTTTAGTTTGTTTTATTTAGTTTAGGGTTTTTATTATTATTTTTAGTTTATTGTAAGTGTATTTTTTAAATGTAAATTTTAAGTATTAAAAGAAAAAAGTCTTGAACGTACTTTTCTAAGAACACTTAATTCATTTATTGATTTATGATGGTTCAGTGCATGTCCAGTGACTTAGAGCTGAGTGATCAAAGTAAAATGTTTCTGTAATAGTTTTTCTTAGAGCTTACGTAAAGCTGGTCGTCCAACGAGTACGGCATTGAGTCAACCCGGCTCCAGCCGACCGTAAAACTGTCGTTAAATATGTGGAATCTCGATGTATCTAAACATATGTAGTATAGTGACGCTCCACCGTTCCATGACGTCGCCTAGTCACTGCTGAAACTGTATCTTTATGTATTTCTGATACAGGAATTCGATTCTGTGTTTTATTTGTTTTCTAGTTACACCCACATTAAAAGTGTGATACCCTCTAAATTCTCCAAACGGTTCAGCTGTGTAGTAGTAATATTATGTGGTTTTTAAATAGTGGCTTTCGACCAAAAGATATTAAAATTGCCTGGATTTGAATACTTAAAACTATTAGGTATAATAACTGTGTGTAAATTAAAGTTTCCACATTCTACAAAATACCAGTTTTATCAAGTTAAAAACTTGCAAATCCATTAAGTTCTTCATCTCTAAAATGTAAAAGCAAAAGAAATAAATAATCCAACTTTTCAACTCAAATACATCTGTAGTGTAAAACGGCGTATTTGTCATCTCGGTATTACGTCGTCGACATTTTTTTCCCTACTTTTTGTCGTCAACAGCCGCTCAAGTGGCACCGTAGTCTCTACTACACCGCGACTTATGTATCCCTGGTACTTTTGGTAGGCTTTCATTTTAAAACAAAGTTCAAGGTTTCGTTTGTATGTTTTAGTAAGACTACACAGTTGCGTTTGTGTACTAGCCCGTGTAGTGAAAGATGAATGAAGAATGAAATTCGATTCAGGAAAGGCAACACAACACCCTCTAAACTAAAAATTCTAGTATTCTTCTGAAAACGTTTAGATTGAGGTTAGATAGAGTTTCTTGCCGGTTCTTCATGGAGTTTCTCGCCGGTTCTTCTCCATAGGAAACGGCCAATTTGGAACCATGCACTGACTTCTGACGTTTTATAAGTGCCCATGTAGGTCTATGTGAAATATATACATATTTTTTTAACTTTTGATTTGGAATTCGACTCACATGCAGTGTAAAAGCTTGGTAAATTGGTTGATTCATTTAACCCTTTAGAACCTTGTTACAAAAAGAATAACAAGTATGAATGTGTGTAAATTATAACTTATTTGTAACTTCAGAAACAAGCAAATTTCCATCAGAAGAACTCAAAACTATTAAACTATCCTCATAAAAGAAAACTCCGATTCCACTTTTCACGGAAATTCTCAACTAATTAAAGAAGTAATAAGATTAAATGCGTCAAACAGGAACCGGCGAGTAAAACCGATGTTAAACTGCAGTCAAGCTCAATAAGAGACGGCGGTCGATAAATCCGACTGAGGAGCTGTGGTGTTGGTCATTACTACCTTCAGTAAGTCTAAGTAGTCGTTTAACGAAGTTTATGATTGAATGGTGCAACTGTACACTCAGTGTGTCACACTCTAGCCGACTCTTGCAGATTTATTGTGAGAAACGTGAATTTATGGATTACGTAGATTCGTTTGGGTGGACGGAAATTATACTATCTGAATGAAAACATTTTCATATTGAGAGGAAATGAGTTATAAGTAGTGGGCGTTATATTTATCTACAATATATAATTGGAATAAAGCACATATTTATACAACCCCATTAAAAATAAAATGTAGTGTTTTTTAAAGAAATTAGTTATTCTAATTAAATGCAAATAATAAGGGAATGAATGCTCTACTTTGGTAGTGCATCGGTTTGGTACTACGAGCGCATACACAAACACGCTATTTATGGAAGTTATCAAGATTTATCAAGAATTTAACGAAGTAGGTATTTTTTCGTCCTAAAATAATACTTGTATATGTTACGATAAAAAAATTACCTTTTAAAAAAATGCTGATATCGAAGTAGTGGACGATTCTGAATATTCTACTTTCAAGATATGCGTTTATTATGTTACAGTATCTTGTGTATTATTATTAATATTATAGAGAGAAAATACTTGTATTTTTGTTTGTAATGAACAAACTCAAAATCTACTGGATACAGCAGCATCCAGTAAATATGTATATTCTTATCACTAAGTGATAAAGTAGCAACTCTATCACTTAGTGATAAGAATATACATATTTTCTATTAAATTACGTAGACGAAGCCGCTGGTAGAAGCTATATTTTATAATTTAAATAGAAAAGAAAAAGTTTGAAAACTTAGAGGAAATTATTAGCGGGGGTTTTATTTTGAATTTTGTAAAAACTTAAAGCAATATTTTATTATTTTTAATAAATGAAAAATATTATACAAAATCTTCTTTCTTTGAAAACTTTAACCATATTTTTTATAGTACTTAATTTGTCTGATTAATTTAAATAAATGCTAAACAGGTAATAGAGTAGCCTCGCACAATATTCCATGCGGGTATGATTAAACATGCAAAACTAAACTAAGAAACTGCAAGTAACCTACTGAAATAGCGTCTTAAGCTACTGTGTTTGCTTAAAGTTGAGATTTGAGATAAAGTTCGCATGAAGAAACTCACATTTATGGACGTAGATGTTAATACACGAAAGTTGGTCGATCAAACTTCTCCAAGAAGGAAACAAACTTACACGATACAAGCTTGTTTAATGGCGAATATTTTTTGTTCAAAGATAACAATGACACAGTACTTCGTTATCAAAATATTTCTATCCTTATTACTCATCTTTACGCGTGTAACACCGTAAAAAAGAAATAATTTCGTTTTAAAACGAACGAAGGCCGTTGCCACAATTTTGTTTACCCTTTTTACACTAATGACCTGTAAAATAAATACGCCCACCGACCTTTTAACGCTTCATAACTTACGACAGGGAAAAATATCCAACCTTTAACTCCTATTGAACCCACCCTTAAGCTGCACACTTGATAAATAGGTGCAACTTTACTAGAAGGACTTAAGGGGTGGCTTAACTCATTATAGAGATGAAAGGGTAGGTTTTAAACTAAGTTTAAAATAACCAGCAGGATTTTTTTTTTGATGTAAAAAAAGGTTTCTACTAAATTATTCGAATAGTAGTTTGTATTATGTTTAATGGGTTATGTTAGTGATTATATAACGATTTGATGTGTTTTATATTGAATTTGTTTATTACTTTAATAGCTGGTTCTATTTAAGGACGCGGCCGTGGCGGTGTTATATTTATTTTCGTATTGAATAACTACTTATTGTTTTTATTTTTAGATATATTGCTGATATTTCTATTTCTATATACTAATAGCAATAAAAAATGAGTAGGTAACAAAGCGTTGCTAATGATCAAAGATGAACCAATTATCAAATTATATTTAATGTCACAAAAATATCAATTTTTGTTGTAGCTTAATTTTTTTTCTAGGTCTGTGTAATTTTCAATTTGTAGTGTACCTAAATTTCAGTTATAATTCTAATTAAATTTTAGTTGTACTGAATAAATTTATATTTTTAGATAGATTGCTTGAGTTCGTTCCACATCTGTATAATGATAGCAATAAAAATGATTAGGTACCAAAGCGGTGCTAGTGACCAAAGATTAACAAAATATCTATTGTATAAAAGGAGAAAGTGATTAACTTTTTCCTTTTATGTCGTAGGTGAGCACTAAGAGAGGATTTTTCAAAATTCACCCCCTAAGGGGATGAAACGGGGGCCCAAAGTTTGTATGGAGAAACCTACTTTTACGCGGGCGAAACCGCTAGCAGAAGCTAGTTAAATTATATTTTGTGTTACAACAATATCTCATTTCAGTTCTTGTAAATCATAGTGATTTAAATTTAAACCATAGCAGGATTGACACTTAAATAAAATTTTCAAAAATAAAATTAATTTAACTGGCTGTTTCAATACCCAATCGAATTTGAATTCCAAAGAAAAATTAAGTACCTACAAATATTGTCTCTAATTTTCGATACCTTTGATATTTCCCGAATTCGTTTTGAATTTATATCGGGGACGGTCGTATTCGGCGATTTTAATGAGTAATCTCATAGCATTATGTGAATCGGGCCGCCTGCTATCACAAAAGGTTTGTGTTACGAGAGGAAAACGCCACCGGCCTACCCATTGTCCCTACAAGCGACGACGGACGCTCGTTCACTCTGTTCTAGTAAGCAAGCAAGTTTGCAGGCTAGTTCTAAGATATTCCAGGTTGGACTTGCTCTAAAATAGGAGACAGTTTTGAAAGTAGGCGCTCAGTATAGTCAGTATTAACTGACTATTTAAAACAGTACCTATGTGGTGTCATATAAGTGAAAACTCGGTTGTATACACATGTAATAATAATTAAAGAAGTAATTAATTAAATTATTTTTTTCTAGTGTAGTGTAATACTTAATTTTTATTGTAAATGTTGTATTTAAGTCAATTCTAATTCAATTTCAGTTGTAATGCATAACTTTACCGAATGTTTGGGATTATTACACTGATTTTTATAATACAGTTGATCCCATGTAGATTGATTCTCTTTGCATCTAGCACGGGAGTCAGGGCCTCACTCTACTTGTAACACATTCTTTATGTCAATAAATTCATTTTTATTATCTTTATTTCTTTATTAAAGGCTCGTAACAAACAAAATCTATGCATTGCTTTCTTTTGAAAGGAAAATTATAAATAAATAAAGTTGATGATTTTTACGATTCTAGAATTAGCTATTCACCGCTCCGTAATGGCGTCTTTATCGGTTTCTATATTTTCACTCCATGATTGTCATTGATTGTGCTTGATACGTATTTTATTGACCGTAAAACCGGCCATAATCGTGAACGTTCCAACCGTCTTTTGTTTACGCAAATGCCAGTTTTATTTTTGCAAATGTCCGTAACATCATATGTTTAGTCATGCAAAGAAACGTGATGTCTTTATTGATGACTTTGCTTTTGGTACGCAAAATAAACAGCACATAAAATCAAACAAGTTTTATTATAGAAACTTGAGATGAAAGAAATTCTTAACAAAATTAATAAGATTTCTCTGGAGTTTGAGTGATAATATCTAGTATAGTAGCTTAGAAGTTAATAAAAGTTTTTGAAAGTTACTGCTGTCCGTCCGTCCATTTGATCATGAATTAACTATTACCAACGTCTCAGGTCTCGCAAAGTTCGGGTGTCATGAACTTTTAAAGCTACTTAGGTATCTAATATTAAAGTAGGTATTTGTTACTAATAAGTCCAGCTCGTTCGAATTTTTATACTAAAATATTTAAGTAAGTATTTAGGTGAGTAACAAGGAACACGTTCAAACGAGGCACTATCTTGAAGTGAAGAAGCGCACGATAGCGGCTCTGATTTCAAATCATCGAGTCTCTCGCTTTAATATTTCATTCTTCACAAATGGACTGACATTTTTGAACGAGTTCTGTTGGAATGAAAAACTGAGTCAACACCATTATTATTTGAATGATATTATATTTGGCCCTTAAAAGCACCGTGATTGGGCACTTGAATTTTATAAAAAAAAAATGTTTTTAACGAAATACTTGATTTATATTCGAAGATGTTTAAGTGTTATTGACAAAGGAAAGAGAGCTATTTATTTGAACTAGCTTTTGCCAGTGGCTTCGCCTGCATGCCATTAGGTGCGTGGCGTACAGTGGCATATGTATAGGTCGGACTAAATTTGAGTCAGATCGACACGAAAGAAGAAGATGTAGAATCTTTAAAATATTTTTTTTATTTAAACTAGATTCTGCCAGCGGCTTCACCCGCGTGAATGGCGGTTTCTCCATACAAACTTTGGGCCCCGTTTCATCCCCTTAGGGGGTGAATATCAGAAAGTCCGTTCTTAGCGGATGTTTAATTAATTAAACCCCAAGCGAACACAGGCGTTCGATGTCTCTCTGACTTTCTATTGTGTCTCTTATTACGGTATTCAAAAGGTTAAACCCTATAAGGAACTTACTTGCCAAATTTTCAGTTTGTAGGCATTACAGTTTCTGAGATTTTGTGATTAATGAGTGAGTAGTATTGGCTTATATATATATATAGATTTATAATGAGAAAAGTTCACCATTATAAATTAAAGCCTAAACGCTCTACATATTGTGATGTATATATAAGCAATTTATCGTCAAAATCCATTCAGTAATGTAGTTTTTGTGTCAAAGAAAAACAAGCACCTGAACTTCCATCAACCCTCACAAAATTTCACTTTTATAATATTAGTAGTTGGCAGTTTTATTAGCAGGAAATAAGACTGGTAGGGTTAAAACAAAGCATTTTAAATGCAATAAAAAATAAAGGCAATAACTACTGAGAAAAAGTTGGAATCTACGATTCAAAGAGAAAATGAAAACAAAATTTAATTAATTTATCTGAGCAGATCAGTGAGTTAAAAGTTGAAATAAGAAGGTTTGAATTTCAATTTAGAATTAAATCTCGGGATAAATCTATTGACAAACGGCGAAACTGACTCTGAAAATTAATTGGATTGGTTCCACAGCCACTCCAGGCTCCTCAATCTGTGCTATTCATTCTGAATCGAGTTTTTATCTCCATTTTATTAGGTGCATAGTTCAAGATAAAAACCTTCCTTTGAAGAGCGTGACAGTTCTTTTACCTGTCGGTCTTTCCTTTTATTTTTACTTTTAAATAGAACTTCAATTGCTTTGTGCATAGAAATAACCTTTGAAGTAGATTTTGAGATGAAAATAATAATTAAAATGAATTAATTAAAAAAACTCGTTGCAAATAAAGCTTCTACTGAACACAAATTGAATGAACCTGCTTTTAGAATGTGTAAACGTTATTATACAAAGCACTCGAGTCCCCAAATTGCCTTGCTTCATGCGTGTAAACAATAAGCTCATTTGCCGTGAATTTTCCCTCCCTGTATCATTTCAAAGAGCACCGCACAAGCAGCGTTGCTTTGTGCCACCACGATTTCGTACACAAGTGAAACTCCGCACTCTAATGTTTCATCTCAACCATCAAATCTCAACCTTACACAGTTGACATAAGTGGGAATGGCATGCATAAACATTTGTCACATTTTGTTTTCTTTCTGCTTCACGACAAATGCTATAAACGAAATTACAAAGCCACGCGATTCCACGTGCAAAACTGGAATTGTTTCCTTTCCCATTTTTAAACTGATAACATTTGAACTTCTTTGTGTACAAAAATAGAAAATAACAAGCAAAAAACAGAAAGATCGCTATCAGAAAATGCAGAAAATGCTTTTACACAGAATTGGATAACCAAAAAGTACGAATAGAGGTGTTCAGTGTAATGAGACAGGAAAGAAGAACCTTGAAAACGTGTATTTGAGGTAAGAAGGTTGGGAGACATGTCAAAGGCGACTTCATGATAACAATGCATTACAGTCAAGAGCTCTTTAGGCGTTCGGCGTGATACGTTCTACATTTTAATGAAGAAACTCATTTCAATTGTGAGGATCATTATGCGAGTATTCGCTTTACATAAAAACGGTGTTGTGAAAGGGAACTTTTTTAATTTTAGTTATACTGTCTGCTGGGAGATATTCTGAAAGCTGAATGTGAAGAGAGGGCGGGATATAACTAAAGGCACACACTGATGTGTACGTGCAAATTAACGAGTATATTATATTAGGTAAGTACACAGATGCAGCTGCTGTGGATGTAATGAGTTACATTTGCTGTTGTTTTAAACTCCTTATCATGTTTTTCACTTGCTATAAAAGTAAATTAAGTTTACCATATTAGAGACTTAGTCATTTGGGTTTATGAAGAGTAAGAACTTAGCAGTTATAAACCATAGCTAATTTTCAGGTTCCGCTTGTCTTGAAATCAAGAAGGATTAACTATTATTAAGGCTTTACCTCAGATATATTAGGGGATAAAATGTTACAACACATGACGCGCAATGCTCAATCTACATGACGCTGCAACATTTCCCAGTATCCCGTAATTTGCCCCTAATATTTGGCGATGCATTCTCATGACGTGAGACATTTGTCCCTTGTGTATCTGAGGCTTTAGTTAATCTTTCTTGAGTTCTAGTCCTACCACTTATATTATAAGTCGTTATTGTTATTTGTTTTAATTTTTAAGGTATGCGCCAGGTTTGACGTGAATAAACTCTTTTTCTTTCTTTCTTTCTTTTCTAGTTCAAGACAAGACAAGCAGAACCTGAAAATTTTGCTATGGTTTATAACTGCTATGTTCCTACCATACATAATGCTTAATAGATGGTTCTAATGACGAATGATGTTCTTATGTACAATCAGTCGTTGTATACAATCTACACTAATATTATAAACAGGTAAAATTTGTTTTTTCTTTGTAGGAGGTAATCTCTAGAAGTACTGGTCCGATTACAAATTTTTTTTTACCTATAGAAAGTTGCTTAATTTTTGTGTGACATAGTCTATGTTTTGTGTATGCGGGCGTAACCACGGAAAAGAGCTAGTATACAAAATAATTAATAATAAATGACCCAATTACACGTGGTGTAGGTACTATGTGTAGAAGATAAAAGTGCTGTTTTTGTCATAATAAATTAAGTTTTTGACAGGTGGATAAACACGGGCTGTAATAAAAGATAAGTAGAAGAAAAACAAACGTGATCATTATGTCTTAATCTGTCGAGACACGATTACCAGGGGTCGACGACTGTTCGAAGAGCTAGCAATGCTCTATACAAATGTGTAGTTTTATATAAGTTGTTTTCACAGGTTAGATAATAATATATGCTTGTCAAATTCCCAGGGATCGTAAACATGTTTACTTTCGTATTCTGCGGAAATATCAATACACGCGTAATCAATTTGTATTTGTTTTCTTTCTTGGACCATAATTAAATCTTACATGAATCAGTCAATAGCTATTCGTGCGTTATTTTATACAAAATATAACCGTAGATACCTGATTGATAATTGGAAGTACATTACGATATCATGTTTATTCATTTTGATCATGATATTTAAGTATGTTCATCTGACTGGAAGCTGACCCCAATTTATTTATTTATTTAACAATTTTTGTATACACACAATCGTTAAATGTAGCATTTTCTTTTCAGTTTGTAAATGTGAGTACCATGGAGCTTTTATTGTTTTTGAATTATTATTAGACTTGTTTGACATAAATGAATATGGCAGTTGAGAGTTTGTCATGCTCACTCAAATGTCTCACTGATGGTGGCGCGTGTGTTTGATTATTCGGTTCCCTTCAAAATGGTTGAGCTGAGTGGTGCTAATATTCGCGTCATGTCCGTGAACGGGTGCTGTCAGTTGAGACTGGTCATCACTTAGATGCCAGTTGCTATTTTAATGTCTATTTTTAGTTTTTATTTTTACTTTATTTACATTGTTTTCACATGATAGTAGCGACAAGAAACATGTAACCGAGATATTTGTCATACATAACATGATTGAAGAGAGTGTCCATGGAGTTTCTTGCACATTCTTCTCCATAAAGATCTACGCTTTGGAATGTGCATTTGGCATATTTTTTTCTGACTGACTGATTTCTTGACATTTCAAAAGTACCTGTGAATAGTTTATTTGAAATAAAATGCTTTGAATCTTTGAATAAGCTAACTAATAATAATTTATTTTAAGCCTATCTAGGCTCACAATAAATTAATTTCAGTTTGAATGAAAGAAATCGCTGAAAGCGATGAATCCGTCAATTGTAGGTTTCCATTATGTAAATTATTATCTTGAAGTACAACAACAACAAACAATATATAAATAAATAAACAATCAGAATTAATACTCCAGTAAAAGGCGTCAGGCCTTAGTTCCTAATAAAAACCGTTTTTGCCTCATCATCTACTAACGATTCATGCGGCTATTAGCCTTCCCATCTTGTGAACCGTAGGGTCAGAGTGTTTTTCCATTATTAAATCAAAGTTCAATGATCGGGCTTTTTGCGGAGAGTATCTATCTTTTTCATTTCATTTTAACATTTTGTAAGTGATTGTAATGCACTGTGCATTACGATTACTCTCGAAATATTAAAAAAAAAACTGGAATTATGTAAATTTTTATAGTAGTTATCTCAACCTCCTGGAGTTTAGAGTTTGGTTGAAAATGAGTTTGAATTCTATACTTATAGTTCCGGCAAGTATAGGAAATAAATTCAAACATTCTTCATTTTTATATTAGAGCGAAAATCAGCAATTAGAGCTTTGTGTAAGATACACTGTCGAAATTTTGCACAAACTTGATAAAAAAAAATATCTCACAAATAGGTATTAGAAATCACTTTCACATGTTAATTGTTTTGTCAGTAATAAACTAGCCACAAAATCAGAGATCAAAGTCTCTTTGAAAGTCCATACAAAAATCATGTAATTGATAAATCATATGTGAACCATGCAGATTAGTATCTGAGATTGTCTTTTGAGGAAAAAACCACACAGATTTGAGTGGACCTTTCCATAAAACTTTGTATCAAATTGTAGTCGCGCTTATCTGAAAAATAACAGATGTAATTGGGCAGGAGTCACTGACCTAAGAAATTAGATATACATACACTACTTCTAGGCTGTATCTCCAACTAGGTTTATCTGACAAGGTTTCTTGGCACACCGGACACATTTGTAACAATGTAGTGTTGTAGGCCGCCGCAGATCGTAACGTGGCAGCCTGCCCATGACCCAGCAGCACAATTACCTACTTCCCTGCTTCCTTCAGTTTTCTTGTTTACAAACTGCATTTCTTTTTTGGCTATGGTATTTACTTGATTCGTTTTTCTTTCGAGTGGCTATAGCGAGTTTGTTTATGACGATCGGTGTTCCGGTTGGACGCTTCAAGCTCTTAAGGTCACACTGCGCACACGTGTGCCACACACGCCGATCTGGGCGCGTCGGTCTCCATACATTTTATATGGAAACTAGACTTGTAGAGCTACACTTGATCCACACCACGCGTCGTCGTCCTACATACTAATCTGGCATGTTACACGTGTGCGTCGGTCTAATGTAGTTCTAACTTTAACCAATCTGAGAGCCAAATGCGGTTAACGTTTCAATCGCTTCGTTCGTTCGTTGACGTAAAAACAAGTCACACTCAACGCACAGACATATTGAACGTAAAAGAAGCAAAAGGAGTATGTATTGATCATCTTCTGCAGGAACGTTTGAAGCCGCATTTACACATTGGCGAGAGTAGCGAAGCGAAACGCATGCACGAATGTGTAAACGCGATAAGAAAGAGTTATCGTGGACTTAGAACACAAAAGGCAAATCAAGGAACATAGTTGGATTTTTTGTCATTAAAAGTCTGACACGCTCTCTCGCTCCTTCATCCACCACCTAGAGCGTTAGAAGTCATTTAATTATTTTCAATCTCGGAAAAGGTTGGTTTTCAGTTTTAGCCTACCACAATGGTGAAAAAGCGTCAATTTATTTATGTAGATACGTAAGTTTGTTTTTCATGGAACATATGTATGCCACTCCATCATGTTCGTCTGTTTTGTGTCGTGTGAATTTTAATATCTGTCTGGTATATACTGTAAATAGTTTTTTAAATTGAAATGCCCATATTATTTTATAGTATATATTTGTAACGGCATATTTGTATTATAAGAAAAGATGGATAGATTGTGTCAACAGTGATATGAAAGAAAAGGAAGTCAGTGATAGCATGACGGTTGACAGGATAGAATGGAAGAAAAAAACGTGTTGCGCCGACCCTAAATAAGATGGGACAAGGGCAGGAAGTTGATGATGATGATGACGTCAGTTAAAAAACTATTTGGGTTTACCGTTGTGCCAAATTTTAATCAAATTCATTTAGCCTTTTGAGTGTGAAAAAGTAAAACCTATAAATAGTTCCTTCATATTTAGTTAGTAGACTCAATCGATTTGGTTTGACTATCATAATTGGACAAAGCTAAGGCTAATTCGTAATTATCTAGCTCTAGAGACTGGAGATTGTTCAATATTGAATTACCCCGTTTTAATGAAACTAGAATCCAGTGTACAATTAATTTGAAATAAAATTCACGGTTGTTTTTTTATGAGAATTATTGCTTCATTTAACTCTCAATATGTCGTAAAGATATCCAAAATGTATTAAAACGGCATCAGAGCAAACAAAATTCACGAACATTCGATTTTCGTCACGGTTCAACTTTGACCTTTAGTGACGTACATCCAAATTTTCGCTTAACCCTTCACTAGAAATAGAAATGAGCGAAACACCGTTCCGGATATTTTTAGGTCATTTGTCGATATCGACATTTTCACAGCGCTGCTACACATCCTCCGCACTCCATCATAACTACCAGAGATGATGGAGTTAGCACTACCTGAAGTGCCTGAAGCTATCATTTTTTTGAGAGTGGGATATCATCAAATAACCTTTCCCGTTCTGCGACTAAAACTCAACCCTGTTGGTGAAATCTTTCTATCATAATCATCATCATCATTCTTGAGCGAGGAGGAGTGTCAGGCGATCGCCTACTTCTGTGAAGCAGTAATGCTAGCAAAGAAGGCGGCCGCACGCCCCAGTCGCCGGGATCCCGATCCCGATTTCAAGCCACCGTAGGCGCTGTTTTACGGACGGCGAGCAATGGGCAGCTCGCCGTCCGACCGCCCGATTACCGTCCGGACCGAGCCCCAGTCGCCGAAGGCGCGTAGTGTTCCACGCGCGCCTCAAGGAGATATCAGTAAAACCGTAGGGGCCCAGCAGGCCTACTGGGGCCATGGGTGATGCGAAATTGAACCCCGAGGCTCTGGAACGAAAGCAAAGAAGGAACAGGAGTGGGTTTTGGTCAGTAAAGGTCTGACATGACCTCCCGCCAAATCCAAGGGCGGGAGATATCATTATATGATTACACACCTAAAAAAAAATCATCATCATTATTTTAGGCGAAATACATATGCCTCATAAGCCGCTATTGAACCACCCCAAGTGTCGCCAAAACGACCAGTCCTGTGCGTCTCGCATCTATCGGGTTCCCGAGACCTTCACCAGGTCATCGGTCCACCTTGTAGGGGGCCTTCTAACACTGCGTCTTCCGGTACGTGGTAGTCACTCCAGAATTTTTAAACTCCAACGGCCATCTGTTCTGTGAGCAATGTGCCCTGTCCACTGCCACTTATTTTTGGTGGTACCTATATCAGTAACCTTGATTTTCTTGCGGATATCTTCATTTCTGATTCGATCACGCAAGGAAACTCCGAGTATAGCCGTTTCCATTGCTCTTTGGGTGACTTTATGCTTTCTGATGAGGCCCATTGTGAGCGACCACGTTTCGAAACCATATGTCAACACTGGCAACACGCACTGGTCATAGAATTTCGTCTTGAGACACTGTGGTATATTGGAGAAGATACCGCGCAGCTTTCCGAACGCCGCCCAGCCGAGTCAGATTCGACGATTGAACTCTTCTTGTTCGGAAGCTACCATTAAAGTGTTTAATTGTGACATGTAGGTAGGTAGGTGAACAGAAACTGGTATTTACATAATTGTGGGGTAGTGATAACAAATAGGTGGATAGGCAGTCGTTCTGGCGTCAGCTCGTGCCGGTAACAATTGTGTTTCGATCTCGGCACGGCTCCAACGGGCCCCACTATTACCACGGCCGGTGTTATCTAGTACATGTCGTTGCATACGGGCTTTGATTAAACTTTGCTTTTTGGGTAGTTAAATTTTGTTAGCTGGCAACAATTTTCAGGGTTGCACTTTATTGTGCAAACTGTTGTTTAGCGGGTCAGATTTACATAAGCTAAAATAACATCGTTAGGAACTACAGCATCATGCCGAATTTACTAATTTAGCAATGATATCGGTAGCAGACTAAGTATACACTACGTATTCGCTTCGTATACGCTACGTATACATTACGTAAACAATATCTTTTGTAGGTTACAGTTACCGACTTAACTTAAATTTTCATAAAATGGGTTTTAAAAAAATTACCTCACACTAGAAATTACTTCTCCACCGTGGGTGCATTCAAAAACATGTAAATTCTCACACACGAGACACCCAGACCCAGAACTACTATCTAGTTAGGTAATTGTTCAACGTTCAACCCCCGCACCAACCATCATTTTGAATCGGTTGTTATAAAGATTAAAGGAGAGATTTTGAATTTTTTTAAATGAAAAGTCTTCGAACCAATTTAACTTAAAAGACTTAAATAATTCTTTTAAGCGTTTGAAGTTAAATTGGTTCATAAATTTATTTTAGTAATTTTTACATCACCCCTTTCAACTAAATGCATGGTATATATAAATGATAGAGCTATTTTCAAGGTAGCTGAAACAATAGTGTATGCGTGACTAAAACCAATCGAATGTCACCTCGTACGTTGACTTCGTTGCCATAAATCAAATCCCTTTGTGAACGAACAATACGAATAATACAGGTAACTTATGTTCAGTGTGAAATATTCATAGCATTTGCCAAAAGATGCAAAATGGAAGGCATGCAATAGGTAAATGACAAACTATCACACAAATGATATAAAGCCCAGAGTTTGTATGTAAGCGTGCGTGTTTTACCCCTTCACTCTATATCAGATAAACGAATTATGATGAAACGCATAAGTACATGAGTAGACTTCCGCCCGGAGGACACGGTGGAGCACACGCTTGGGCAGAGCAACGCCGTGTCCTCGTGGGGGCGATCGGCGGCGGCGATCTCTCGCGCCGGGCCTTGGTTCAGGTCATGGTTCGGAGCGAGGAGGAGTGGCAGGCGGTTGCATCCTTCTGCGAAGCAGTAATGCTAGCAAAGGAGGCGGCCGATCGCGTGAGGCAACAGTCCTTACGCCCCAATCGCCGCCGGGATTCCGATCCCGATTTCCGACCACCGTAGGCGCGGGCTTGCGGACGGCGAGCAATGGGTGGCTCACCGTCCGACTATCCGGTAACCTTCCGGACCGAGCCCAAGTCGTCGATGGCGCGTACTGTTCCACGCGCGCCCAAAGGAGATGTCAGCAAATCGTAGGGGCTCAGCAGGGTCGAAGCCTACTGGGGCCACGGGTAGTGTGAAATCGAAACCCGGGGTCCTGGGACGAAGGCAACGAAGGAACAGGAGTGGGTTTTTAGTCATTAAAAGTCTGACATTTTATCTCGCTCCGCTCAAGAGCGCGATAAGATGATTTTACCAACCAATAAAAATAAAAAAAAACACACGGGTAGACTTGAGATAATTTTCGACTTATGTGCGAGCGAAGTGGCTAGCAGAAGCTAGTTCTATATATAAGAGTATATGTATATTTAATCTTAAAACAAAAACTCCTAACTAAACTAAATATCTTAAAATATGATGGCAACATTTCTTCGTGGCGGCGTGTGCGCAAAGGACTGACTGACGGCCAAAGTAAAAGCCAGCTCTTGGACTATGGATTTGATTAGGTGCTTCTCCGAGTATATATTATATTAGCGACTCACCCCAGTTTTGCATGGGTATTAGAAATATGTCTATATATTTCTCTACGATAATATGCATGTGTTATATATCTAAACCTTCCATGAATCATTCTATTCATTGGTGAAAACTGCATGAAAATCTGTTTAGCAGTTTATGAGTTTATCGCATTCATATAAAGAGAAAAACGCGGTGAGGAATTTATTTTATTATATGTAAGGATATTGCGACCCTACAAGCGATAGGAATACGAGTGTTAAAAAGTAGTATAATTGATACTCCAATCTAAAACTTAACTGTAGGTACATGTACCTACACTTTAACAGTCTGCCCGTAGAAGTTATTTACTATTCCATTTTGGATTGCAATTCAGTCTGTCACAGGTATTTCTCATTAACGCTGTCTAGACAAGACAATAGCAACATGCATTACACCTATCTTGTTATTCGTACCCACGACTAGAATTTCAACAAACACTAGACATTTCGAAATTAATTCATCTAAAACTATGGAGATTCTCTCACTCTATAAACTAGAGAAGATTATGCTTGTAAAAAGTTTAATCTAAATCGTTATGGTATTCCTATTTTCAGTCATTTGGCAGTCAGTCTTATCTGACGTGCAAATAAGATTTAAAAAGCGCAACTTCAAATTAAAAGCATCTTCAAAGTTAATTAACTCCTAATTAAAATTTCAATTTAATTAGCACGGATCCCGGGGTGTTGTCACGACGACCCTTTTAACAGACCTGTTATCACGAGTGAGGGAAACGGTGTCAATCGTTGTCACCCGACAATCCGAATAGGTACCCACAAAGCGAGACTCTAGTTTTCCACTTACAGCCACTACACCCCCCAGTAACTGTAGAACCTAATTTATTCAGTGCTTCACAAGACACGAGTGGCCTGGAGTGGTCGACATTGGAATTTAACGTGAAGATAATTGCGGTAACAGAATTCATACTTTATTCATAAGTGCTAAAGTTTAGTTTTGCATGGAAATGGTTTTAACTTGCAGGAACATTAAGACCCTATTCGTAGATTTTAAATTCGAATATGTAGGTGGAATATGATATTTCGTTGAAAATAATATTTCCATCTAAGCTTATGTAATGTAGGCTTATGGATGCTTAGTACGATCTTACGTAGATTTGTACCCGTATTTTTGTGAATCATATTTTCAAAGCTGCTTACCTTTTCTACAATATCCGCAAGACCGAATCAGTTGTGACTCATGGTACGTTGTATACAACATTTCATGATCCAAACAGTTTATTGATTGTTTATCATTTTTGCTATCTCTGTATCATTTTTTATTTAGAACCAGCCACTCTTACCCCAGATTTCTGTCTTATATACGAGGATTTATACGAGCATGGCAGAATTCGGAGAACAACATGACAGTGAGGTGGGTTACTGAGATTTGCTGTCGACATTTCTGAATGATTATATTAATGTTCAAGTACTGGAACAATGAACTATCTCAAAACGTTTCTGGTGAAGACGCTCTTAATAAAGTTTCCCATTTTCCTTTGATTTCATATCTAGGGCGCAATAAATATTTGTTAAATGTTTTGACAGTTCGTAAATCCTAGTTGGCTGGGATTTATTGTTAGCAAGGTGGCCATTTTTTTATTATTTTTTTTACCGTGGAGACCACAGCAATAACGTTACTTTAGGCTGTTAACACAACTTTTCTCATTCCGAAAACATTAAATAAATTACTCCAAAATTACATCATCATCCGAGATACTCGTAATTTCCATAAAAATGGAAGGTGAAAAGTGCTATTATACGTTTCACACACACATTACCTTATTTTTTATGCAAACTTTGGTATTGCGAGTTTAATGTGTTATAACGATGCCATTAAAAAAATTGTAGTTATTTTTTACGATTTTAGGGCTCCAAATTAAAGATGAAAGAAAACCTATGAATGGCAACCCACAAAAGAACTCACCTACACCTCGAAACGAAGTATGTGGGCATAAAAGAATTTAGATTCATTACATACAAGCCGCACAGTTGAAACTAACCAGATTTGTTTTTCATAATTTATATGATAGTTAGCCGCGGCTGTGGTAACACTATGATTTTGTTTGGTATTGTTACTTTGAACTTTTGTTTGTACTATAAAAGAAAATTAATATCTGGTAAAAATGGTTTCTAGCCTGAACGATTAAGTAGCAGTATTGCATTACCAACTAAATATGAATAACGTATTCGCGCTTGTAAGCAATAAAGCGGCAGACATATTTATGTTGATTCAGGAAATTCAATAACTGTGAGGGTAATGGAAATTGATGAGGCTTAAGAAGCTTGCAGCTCAAATTGAAAACCATTTAAGAGTGATGAAGAGGAAAAATACCATTTCTTGCTCGGGGATTCAGGAAAAAACGCAGAAGTATTTCAATTGATTAAATTATTACGAGTGGATGGCTTTGGTAAGTAAGGCATTGCATCTAGAAATTCATGTAGCTACATAAAGTGGTTGTCTCACACCATGGCGGTAGTAGTCAAATAAAACTAATTATTTATTTATTTCTCTCAGTGGCTAATGTAATGTTTTATTTTGTTTACTAAAATAGTCATTAAGAATTCTGTTACTAACAATTTTTGGGCCTAGTTGCCATTAATAAATAACATTTATTATTATAAAGTTATTATTGCACACCAAGATAACAAATGTACATAATGGAAACCTTTTTTCTATCGTTTACATTTCGGAGTGCATTATCGGACATACAGATGTACAGTGTTGCGCCACCGGTACTGTGTGGACATCCCACCCATACATAAAAAATGTTTTGGAAATACATTCATTATGCTTACAGCTAAGGAGTTGAATATCAGACCGAAAAGTGATTCCTGATAGCTAAAATCTAAGAACCAAGTCAAGAATGAATAGGTTACCTCGGGACAACTGTGCTCACATCATTGCTTACCATCAGTTGAGATACTGGTCAAACGCAAGCCTACGAATAATTAACAGAAATTAAATTCGAAAATTTAATAGGTACTTATATTAGCGCTCTTCCTCTCCTACAATTTATATTGTTGCTGTGCCCGACAGGGTCCATAATTGTTTATTTTTTTTAGATTTATCACCTGACATGTACATTATGGATTGCAATAAAGATTGGAGATTTAAAAAAAGCCTTAAAGTAAAAAAAAGCATACAATCATAATCATATCTATGTTTAAAAATACAGTATGAAGGTTCATATCACGTTTATACTATTGTTTTAAATTAAATGAAGTGCAGCAAAGAACTTCACTTAAAAAGACAATGTTTACTACTGAATATTAAATCAAAACCAGAATATATGTACCAAGATATTATAAAAGCGTGCAGCATGGAGGTTGGTAGCTCTCAGTCTGATTGTTTGCCTTTCCCCTCAGGGCATATCTCCATAGCAAGCACGTCCGTAATTATGAACATAACCTGCTTTGTTATCACTACCAAAATATTATATACCTACCTAATTACATTAACGGGCTGTTTCTTTGGTCTTGTCGTCGCGAAACCTACAGCTGAGCTTGAGATCTTTGGCCTGATTCAAAGGTCAATGTTTCGTTGGGTTTGTACATGATCGTCGACTTCTCAGTTGGAACCAGAAGTTGAGTTTTGAGGTCTGGTATGGCAGTAGGCTCCCTTATAGGACTTACTGGTTTTTTTTTTCAGTGGGAAAAGCACCTAATGACAAATCCTGCTCTTGGGTGGAGCGGGAGTTAGAGTCAGACTTTTACTGACTAAGAACCCATTCCTGTTCCTTCGTTGACTTTCATACCAGGGCCAAGACTTCCTTTCAGAATCAGACCCTTGGCCCCAGTATGCTTCAATTCAACCCTTCTGTGCCCCTACAGTTGCTGACATCTCCTTGAGGCGCGCGTGGAACAGTACGCGCCGTCGACGACTTGGGCTCGGTCCGGACGGTTAGCGGGCGGTCGGACGGTGAACCCATTGCTCGCCGTCTGTAAGCCCGCGCCTACGATGGCCGGCAATTGGGATCGGAATCCCAGCGGTGATTGGGGCGTGAGGACCGTTGCCTCACGCGATCGGCTGTCTCCTTTGCTAGCATTACTGCTTCGCAGAAGGAGGCGACCGCCTGCCACTCCTCCTCGCTCCAGACCATGGCCTGTACCAAGGCCCGGCGCTAGAGATCGCCGCTGCCGATCGCCCCCAGGAGGACACGGCGTTGCTCTGCCCAAGCGGGGCACAACTCCACCGTGTGCTCTGGGTGATACTATAGGAACGCCTCTCCTCAACTATGCTACCTTCCATACAAAAATAATGAGATGGAGATGGACTGGGCACAGTCATGATCCATGATACGAAAAATAAGTGGTCTAAGGTTATAACGGAATGGCAAATCAGATATTGTTCGAAATGAAAGACAACGCAAACGCTGGGAAGACGCCATAGTGAAACTAACTGGAGCTTTTGAGTCAGAGCTACACAAGATCGTGACAAATGTAGGAGCTTGGAGCAGGTCTAAGCGTCAAAGGACGCAGTGATGGGTCGTTAAGTTTATAAATAATATATTGTAATTATTAGAACCGAGGTGACGGACATAGCCCGAATAACTGCCCAACTCTAGTGGCAGTGGAAAGAGCAAATTTCTCGCAGAACCAGTGGTCGATGGGGCCGAAAGGTACTGGAATGGCGACCACGTGACGGAAGACGCGTTGGAGAGCCTCCCACAAGGTGGACCGATAACTTTGTGAGGGTCGCTGGAATTTGATGGATGCGAGACGTACAAGACCGGTCATTATGGTCACACTTAGGAGGCCTATTTTCAATGATGATGATTGTAATAAGTTGTAGTTTATTACTAAATATAGGGTTTATTATTATTTATGGTACAATCCTGCCTAACCATTCGGAGAATTTATCCGTGTTGTGGTGTATTTCAAAAACGCGTATCCGTCAAGCAAAAGGCTAAAAAGCTTATCCAAAATCCAAAATCCTAACATGAGAGTTATTCTAAATGATATAAAATCCTTTTGTTTAAAGGAAAATTAGTACTCATTTGAAACACATACGTTTTATTCAATTTACATATTTCATTTCGTGCCTAACTTCTCCACAATGGAGGCTGTCTTTATGCTCGATTATGTTTGAAGGGTAATCGACTGAAGGGAATGATTATTTATTTATGTAGGTGCCGGATTAAAACCCGGTGGCGAGCTAAGTATTTGTTTTTGTAGTCTGTTTGCTGTGTCGAATTAAATATTGATGTTTGTGAATGTCAGAAGTTGTGGTTGATTTAGACCAGTAACTAAACGATGTTAACTATTTTGAAATAGAATAGAATTTATTTTATTTTGGACACAAAAAGATCCATAGTGTTAGTAACTTAATAAAATTATAACTTATTATGTAGTGTTGGTACCAATTATTCTTTGCACTTTTTTTACAATTGGAGAGCTATGGGTCTCTACTACAGTCCCCCTAGCCAAGTTACGATCGTTTCGTTTGCGTCGAACGCCTCGAGTAGGCCACGCTTCTGATTCCTTTGTTCTGACCTCGTGACTGATGACGTCAGAACTAAAGAATCGGAGGCGTGGCCTACTCGAGGCGTTTGACGTAAACGAAACGATCGTAACTTGGCTAGGAAGCAGTAATTATAAAGAAATGCTTATAAAATATTTGTAATAAAGGTTTTTCAACGTTGTAAAAAAATGTTGTGACACGCAAAACTTGCTTTGTAAAGATCACAAAGTACAAATCAAATTTTATTCTCATAAAATTCTTGTTTTCTAACAAAGTAGACTAGCGTGTTAGTCTAGTGGTTAGTGCCCTGACTGCTAAGCCGGAGGTCATGGGTTCGATTTCTACCCTGGACAAATGTTGGTGTGTATTTAGAAATATATAAGTAGGTATGTATATCAGTTGTCTGGTACTCAGAGCACAAGCTTTGCTTAGTTTGGGACTAGATGGCGTTGGGATATTGTGTAATATTGTTGTATTGTGATAGTTAGACAAAAGTTCTACTCTACAAGTAGCTCTAGATATTTGATATTTGAAAGTGTTGCGGCGAAAAAGTTTAACTAATAGAATTGACTATGCAGCCATAGTAAATTCTATTAGTTAAACTTTTTCGCCTTTACTTGGCGTAATGACACGTACTAGTGCAAATAATGACATATTATTATTGGACGTGATTAGACGTTTTGTTAACAGCAATTTGTGCAAATTTGACGTCATAGGAAGTTGCTGGTGCGAATGTTTTAATGGCGCCCGTTGTTTTATTTCACAGTTCCAATAATGACGACCAAGCGACCTTGACCTTTATGAACCTTACATCTAAAGTGATATTTCATACGTATCTCTTTCCACATGGAGCCGTCGTGAGCAGAAACGTACCGCCCGGGGCCATACGACCAATACACGCGGCAAAGCTTTGATCTTCACGAGCGCTGTCAATTATTCACAGGCTGAGAGCCTCTGTATACTGCACCAGTGTACTGTCAACTGCACGAAGAAAAAACAAAAACTAACTTTATGCCTACCCAGGTTCAGGGCGAGGCTAATTTTCCAAGCAAAGGATAAAATATTGCGCTAGTAAGATGTCGTAACTACCCTGACTTACGAGTTGTAGGTTGCGGGTTCAAAACCTAGACGCATTACTTTGTGTTATTAGTATTTATTTTATCACCACTACTCTAAATAAAAAACGGGGAAGGAAAACATCGTGAGGAAACCGGCATGTCCTACAACCAAAAATTCGAAGACGTGTGACATCTACCAATCTGCAATCCCTAGGAGAAGGAATGGGCCGTAATCAACCACGCGGGTCCAGCGCGGGTTGGTGAATGTCACATATCTTGAAATTTTTGGTTCTAGGACATGCCGGTTTCCTCACAATGTTTTCCTTCACCGTTTTGAGAGCAGTGGTGATGAAATAAACTACACAAAGTAATGCACCTGGATGGGTTTGAACCGAAACGTACAAGTCGTAAGTCGGGTCCGTTACCACTCGGCCACCTCACCACACTCGGCCTGTTCAGAATATATATATATATATGTATATAATAGCAATATACAATAACAGATTATATATTGTACTTTTATTACAAAGTGTATCAACCTTTTTTAACTTCTGTCTAATGCTATCGTGAATAGAGTATTGTCATGGTGCCTTTATATGTATAGAGTTACTAACTTCTGACAGCGCCATCACCCACGTGAAAGTAGAAAAATATTGTATCCCAAGGAAACATACTCCCAAGATATCCTATGTGCTATTCCAGGACATGAGCCTTGAACACAAATGCAGGGTAGCCTGCTTTTCGGTGTGTTACAGATTGCATTTTGGAGTTTGTGCGCGGGAATTGCATGACTTGATTCCGACATCTCATTTCTACCATCAACGATTGCATCAGGTGGGATCGCAGTCAAGCACTAGTTTATATCGAATTAAAAAAAAAGACACGATCTAACTGTTTACCAAATTTCAACTAAACGCGTTCAGCCTTTTAAACGTGAAGAAGACACACACTCACAAACTTTCGCCTTTATAATGAACTAGCCCTCTGCCAGCGGTTTCACCCGCGTAACAGTAGGTTTCTCCACACAATCTTCCAAACCCCGTTTTACCCTCTAAGGGGTGGAGATTCGTACAATCTGTTCTTAGCGGATGTCTATAAGGAACCTACTTGCCAAATTTAAAGTTTATAGGTGTTATGTTTTCACACTACCCATGGCCCCAGTAGGCTTCGACCCTGCTGAGCCCCTACGATTTGCTGACATCTCCCAGAGGCGCGCGTGGAACAATACGCCGTCGACGACTTGGGCTCGGTCCGGACGGTTACCGGCCGGTCGGACGGCGGGCTACCCATTGCTCGCCGTCAGCAAGCCCGCGCCTACGGTGGCCGGAAATCGGGATCATAATCCCGGCGGCGGTTGGGGCGTGACGACCGTTGCCTCACGCAATCGGCCGCCTTCTTTGCTAGCATTACTGCTTCGCAAAAGGAGGCAACCGCCTGCCACTCCTTCTCGCTCCGGACCATGGCCTGTACCATGGCGCGAGAGATCGCCACCACCGATCGTCCCCACAAGGACACGGCGGTGCTCTGCCGAAGCGGGGCACACCTCCACCATATGCTCCACCATATCCTCCGGGCGGTCCACATAATGGCGACACCCGGGCGTCGCTTCCGCACGAAACCGGTGGAGGAACTTCTCGAACTTACCGAGTTCGGTGAGAACCTGCGTCATGCGGAAGGTGACGCCGCCGTGAGGTCTGTCAAACCACGCCTCAAAGAGAGGACTTTCCGCCATAATTGTGGCGTGCCCAAAGTTTGTAGGTGTTATAGTTTCTAAGATTTCGTGATTAATCAGTGAGTGGTATTTCGATTTTATACACATAGATGTTAGGGTGATAGTGTGATGCGTGCTGATTCTCATTTTCGTAAGTGCCAAGATAATAAGTCAACTGTATATTACTTGCTTGTTATCCCACTTCATAAACCAGCTAGTTACAGTCTGGAGGCTGTACTGCTTGCGAAAATATACTGTCCATGGCAAACCCGTTACCTTAATGTACAGTTAGTTGTACAGCTTGCATTTGTAGGAGAACATCGCTGTTCAAATCGGAACAGTTGAATAAGCTTTGGTCTTTGAGTTAGAATTTGTGTAGCAATGAACGGATTTGTGTAGTACGGATGGACCTGTCCATCTGCTTGTATAACTCAACTCAGGACTACTAAGAATTACAACTATTATCTTCTAGATTCATAAATGGTTAATTTATTAAATTGAGATAATCCTTTTCAACCTACGCTCGTTTCAAATTCAAACCTCAAACAGTTCTATTTAGGTACCTTTTTTGTAGATGTGAAAATCGAAGGTGTGTCAGACTTTTATTAAAAACCCAATCCTGTCCCTTCCTTGCCTTCGTCCCTGGGCCCCGGGTTTCACTTTCACACCACTCGTGGCCCCAGTAGGCTTTGACCTTATTGGGCCCCTACGGTTTGCGGACATCTCCTTGAGATGCGCATGAAACAATACGCGCCGTTGACGACATGGGTTCGCTCCGGATGGTTACCGAACGGTCGGACGGCGAGCTATCCATAGACCGCCGTCCGCAAGCCCGCGCAGACGGTGGTCGGAAATCGGGATCTGGATCCCGGCAGCTGGAGCGTGAGGCGGCCCTCACGCCCTAGCCACAGGGTATCCCTCGCTCGTGCACGTGTGGCTTCCTCCTTTGCTAGCATTACTGCTTCACATTACTTCACAGAAGGAGGTGACCGCCTGCCACTCCTTCTTGCTACGGACCATGACCTGTACCTAGGCCCGGCGCGAGAGAACACTACCAGCGATCGCCCCCACGAGGACACGGTGGTGCTCTGCACAAGCGGGGCACACCTCTACCGTATGCTCCACCATGTCCTCCGGGCGGTCTACACAGTGGTGCCACCGGGGCGTTACTTCCGTACGAATCCGGTGCAGAAACTTCCCGAACTGATCATGTTCAGTGAGTACCTGCCTCATGCAAAAGGTGAGGACGCCGTGAGGTCTTTCCAGCCATTCCTCAAAGAGAAGACTTACCGCCATAATTATGGCGTGCCATGCTTAGATACCTACCTAGTAAATATCAAGAAACCCTTATGGCTTCCTTTAATTCCTCATTTGCTTTAACCAGATCAAAACAAAACAATAAAAGAAAAACCAAGGCTTACTACTCACACATACAATTACAAACTCTTGCCTTTATAATATTAGTGTGATTAGGAGAACCAAGGTTACGGATATAGCCCAAAAAATCACCACACCAAACTTTCCGGGCCGTGATTCAGGTCATGGTCCGTTGTGAGCAGGAATGGCAGTCGGTCGCCTCCTTCTTCGAAGCAGTAATGCTAGCAAAGGATATTATATAGGATAGCCAGGATGACGATCCCGATTTTCTGCCACCGTAGGCGCGGGCTTGCGGACGGCGAGCAATGGGTGGCTCGACGTCCAAACGTCCGGACCGAGCCCAAGTCGTCGACGACGCGTACTATTCCACGCGCGCCGCATGGAGATGTCAGCAAATCGTAGGGGCCCAGCAGGGTCGAACCCTACTGGGGCCACGGGTAGTGTGAAAGTGAAACCCGGGGCCCTGGGACGAAGGCAAAGAAGGAACAGAAGTGGGTTTTTAGTCAGTAAAAGTCTGACACTATCACCCGCTTCGCCCAAAAGTGGGACTTGTCATAAGATGATTTTCCCACCCAATAAAAAAAAAACACCAAACTTTAGTAGCAGTGAGAAAGGTACATTGCTCGCAGAACACATGGTCGATGGGGTCAAAAGGTGTCATTTCCAACCTGCGCTAATTTCAAATTCAAACCTCGCACAGTTTTACTTACCTAATAAATATCACGAGATCATTATGACTTTCATCATTCCTCATTTACTTTAACCTAGCCAAAACAAAACCACAAAAGTAAACCAAAAAGAGGTAATTGACTTAAATACAAACTACATTTTTAGTGCCTTTCAACAGAATAACGATAGTTTGAATATTCACTCATTCTACTTTAAAATTCCGTCGAAACAAAGAACGCTGTAGAACGCCCTTCTGTACCAAGTGGTGCTCCAAGTCTTTCAGATGACCACTTGACCTACGATTCTGTCGTCAAACCCAATGTTTGTTGTCATTGTCCGAAGAGGGCTTAAATATATTCTAGTGTATACTGACCGTCGTGATGGCCTAAGGCACCCGTCTCTTATGCATGAGGTTCGAAACCGGGCAAGTACCAATCTGAATGTTTACTTTTTTAAGTTTATCTAGGATATTAGTGACATCTCGTGCCGCGACAAGCACGTAAAGCCTGGTAGGTCTTAGTGGTCATTGCTAGATCTTTGACAATCGTTACAGTTAGTCAGACGCTAGAAAGTTTGATCATCAGTCTATCCAAAGAGTATCGTGTTTCCCAGTAACTGGGGTATGGAGGTCTGACAGGCGGTCACTCCATGTAAAACATGGGTATTCAGCCGCATTTGGTTAGGCTGGAAGTCGACCCCACGCTAGTTGGGAAAAGGCGAGGGATATGGTGACGAGTGTATACTGTCTGCTTCTGGGTTATTATTTGTGTACATTGACTAAATATTGGAATAAATATGCTGCCAGCGGCTTTGCCCGTATGACATGGACGTTCCGTGTGACAAATGTCATTCAAATCCGTTCAGCCGTTTTATTTATTTATTTATTTATCCATTGCTTGCTATACTTACAGTATGCACCAAAGCGTATAGTGAGCCAACAAACCAACAATCTATGAAAATTATTTATTTTGGTTTATAATAAACTAATAAATACTATGATCCATTTAAAAGAAAAAAAAAAAAAAAGTTTAAAGGGGTAATAAATATACACACACTCATGTACATACACATTATCTCATTTACACAATGCTAGTACTATAACACTATAAAATGTACGAAATCAATGTAGATAACTTTTATACATTAAAAGGCTTAGGCTTTGTTTAATCGGTTGACTATATCGAAAGATATACTACATTCATTGACTGTTAGGCGGTACGAAGTTCGCCGGGTCAGCTAGTTTAAAATATTAGTGTAATTACGTTTTCTTCATTTGTTTTTTTTTATACAACGTATGTGGATTTTACAAATAAGCTTAAATCAAACATAAATCTTCTTAAGCACCTTGAGCAATATATAATATAACAATATATTCACCAGTGGAATGCTACAGAACCCTTAGGCCCTGGAACGAAGGTTAAGAAGGAAGATAGGACCCACTCCTATCTTTTATTTTAGGGTTTTATTCAGTATAATTCTAGATCAGAAGAAGTTATTTCCCAACTAAAAAAAGGGGAATTCTGCTTTATTATTGAGTGATATGAGCTACTAGCTTCTGCCAGCGGCTTCGCTCGCGTCAAAGTAAATTTCTCCCCAAATACAAACTTTGAACCCCCGTTTCATCCCCTTGGGGGGTGAATTTTAGGAAATCCTCTCTTAGTGCTCACCTACGGTATGAAAGGAAGCTTTGTGCGAAATTTCACGCTCCTTGTCCCTGTAGTTTCCGCTGTGCGTTGATATGTCAGTCAGTCAGTTTATCCTTTTATATTGTATATATATGCTGCAGTAGGAGTGGGCTGGCCACGTCGCATGAATGCATCCGGACGGATGGACGAAGATTGTTAGAAGCCTGAGGAAGGATGTCGTTATCGAGGTATATTTTTTACATTCATGGGAGCAATGCCGCTGGCAGAAATTTGTTTACGATAATTTATGTGATTCTGTGTTAATTATTCATAATATTATAGTAAATGTACGTATGTATGACTGGAGTAGAAATAATAAATTATTAATGCTAAACTGATTAAGACGTTTATAAGTTATGTATTAGAGAATTCTAAATACTGGAGAGCAGTGGTGGCCGAGTGGTAATGGCCCCGACTTAAGAGTTGTAGGTTGCGGGTTCAAACCCAACCAGGCGCATTACTTTGTGTAATTTATCTCATCACCGCTGCTATCAAAACGGTGAAGGAAAACATCGTGAGGAAACCGGCATGTCCTAGAACCAAAAAATTCGAAGACGTGTGACATTCACCAATCCGCACCGGGCCAGCGTGGTGGATTACGGCCCATTCCCTCTCTTCGAGAGGAGGCCTGAGTTCCAGCAGTGGGAACATTAAATGGCTGATTATGGTTATGGTATGGTTATTATAGTAAATTGGGTTTAAGACCTTACTTTTTGTTAACCCTAAAATACTAAAGGGTTCATTCTAGTTACGTAAATATTCTTCTTTACGAAACAACTATTATTATGTAATCAAGGCTGAAATTGTGTAAAAAAAACAGCTGTGCCATACAATTTGTCGATTTATGTAAACACAAAAGATTCATCTAAAATCTGCTGTCTGTTTGCTTTTCATTATGCCCTCGTTCTGCTTGCGTAGCCCTTTATATTGTTATTTTAATATTATTTGACCGAAACAGAAGTTTCGTCTATTGATTTTGACCATGACCTCGTGAGCATCGTATGTATGGGTACTTATTACTTACACGCAACACGTTTGTGTTGTAGTACTACGATTTTAGTCGTTACGAACAGCTCTGATATCCGGTATGGTAGACGCCAATGGGATCTATTTGCATGCACACATCTATTATAGGTACAGTAAAATCAGGGGCGCCGACTGCGTGGGTGCTCGGGGGCTCGAGCACCCATGAGAAATAAACAGTGGGTGCCGAGCACCCCTGAGAATAGACATCAAGAAACAGATCAGTAATCGTCTTTTAGGAATGGGCATTTTTTCATTACTCGACGACCCGTTTGGCACAGTGGTTTAGAGCGCCGGTTCAGACGCAAGGATTGCGGGATCGATTCCCGCACCAGCACAAATGTTTGTTGATGAAACAGATATTTGTGTTGAGTCTAGGTGTTTGTGGTAACTTCGTTGTTCCTGGTTTCTATAGTACAAGGGAAAACCTCAGTTTGGGACCAGAACAATGTATGTGATTTTGTCTCAATTTATTATTTATTAACGATGCGGGTAACGGATGCCAGTTACTGATCTGTATCTGATATCGAAATGTCGATCAATGTGCATTTTTCTTTTCACACTTCGCCACTTTTTCGAGTCATCAAATGAGCATGAGCACCCATGAGGTTTTTTAAAAGCCGGCGCCCCTGAATAAAATAGTTCATATTGAAAAGGATATGGATTAGTGATGAGTTTGAGGCACCAGCTCCTTGGCCTCGTTTCCTGCGTCAGGTACCGGAGGGCGACTGGAGTAAAGCCGGGAAAGGGCAGGCCCTGCCCGACGGTACTCTCAGTGCTCAGCCCCCCCTCAGAGTCCGAATCCCCTCCATCTGAGTTCGAGCAGCCGCCTTCTGAGTCCGACTCGGGCCCGCCCTCCCGGTACCCGTAGTAAGGCATCCTCTCCCGATCGGCCGACATCCACTTAAACTTATAAGCTCATTGTATCACTTAATTGTCTAATAAACACTACTTCACCATCTTAACCGCGGGCTCAACTATATAGATACGTGTCGGTTATCACCGGCAGCGGGTGTTTGGACTGCTCCGTTAAGACATTGTCAACAAACCCCATCGTCGGTGTATTTCAACGAATCACACTTTATCTGAAACAATAGAAACACAATATTAGTTTCATAGAAATAGATACTGTAAGAAAAACACCTCTACATCGAAAGACTGGAAAAATTCGCCTGCTGCGGTCTTCACGTCCGATTATAATTTAGGTGTCTTTAAGGCTAGAGCGAATAGGCTCTTAATAAACTAGCGCACTTCGCCATCAACGATTGCATCACTGCTTACCATCACAGGGGATCGCAGTCAAGCACTAGTTTATATTATTTAAAAATGGCTAGTACGAGTCGGACTCGCGCACTGCGGGTCCCGTACAAACTTGAAAGGTAAGTTGCGGTTTACGATTTATGACGTACTAAAAAAAAAAACTACTTACTAGATCTCGTTCAAACCAATTTTCGGTGGAAGTTTGCATGGTAATGTACATCGGTTTAAAGAAATTTATTTCTCATAAGAACTTACAGTTCACTTATAATGAGATAAAAAGTATAGTAAATACATTAAAAATACAATTTCCTCTGGAGTATTAGAAGCTAAAGTGACAATAATACGTGTTTCTATATACACTACATCATATATTTTTATTTAGTTTTATCATTCTCTTATTTTAGAAGTACGTTAAGTTTAAGTTTACAGGGGGGGGGGGGGACACATTTTACCATTTTGGAAGTGTCTCTCGCGCAAATTATTCAGTTTAAAAAAAAATTATATTAGAAACCTCGATATCATTTTTGAAGACCTATCCATAGATTAATAATAATTAATTATAATTAAGATAAATTCTTTTTTCATCAAACCCATATGTGTGGGGTACACGTATGGGTTTGATGAAAAAAGAATTTTTGAGTTTCAGTTCTAAGTATAGGGAACCCCCAAATTTTATTGTTTTTTTTTTCCTATTTTTGTGTGAAAATCTTAATTTTGTTCACAGAATACATCTGCTTACCAAGTTTTAACATTATAAGTTCTTATAGTTTCAGAAAAAAGTGGCTGTGACATACGGACGGACAGACAGACATGACGAATCTAGGTGTTCCGTTTTTGCCATTTGGCTACGGAACCCTAAAAAAGTTAACCGAAAAACGTTTTTGTTTATTTAAAACTCGCTTTTAGTAAGAAACGAAGTCCGGAATTGAAAAACTTATTTTGAAAAAAAAACAGATATAAAAGTGCAAAGTATACTTTTCGCCTGTTTCATTCGCTTCGCATTCAGACTATTTTTCAGTACTGTGAATTTTTCCTTTTCATAAATAAGCCTTTTATAAGGAACCGCTCTTAAAAGTTTTATGCTGTGCAAAAGTTTTGCTAGGAATATTCGTGTACGAAACTGCGTAGTAAAGTTTTTGAAAATGAAAATAAAAATTTCGGACCACCAATAAATGCGAGACGCACAGGACTGGTCGTTCTGGCGACACTTGAGGGAGGCCTATGTCCAACAGTGGATGTCTTTTGGCTGACATTTTCCCAAATAAGTTTCGGTTGGTTTCCAGTCGAACGGGATGCAGCTGAGTACCAATTTATAATCGCATATTTTTTTAAAGAATAGCAATTAGGGTGCTAAGGCAGAATGTTAAGTAAGCACTGAAGCCTTAACTGAAGCATTGTTCTTGTATTAACTGATCAAAAATCAAATGCCCGATATCAGTATTCATACCTGGAACTCTAATTACTTGAGATAGATGGAACACCTAATATTAATATCGATCCCCAGTATTTACATTATAGAATACTGGATGCGAGAACATAGAGCGACTGCCTATTTGACCTCCAAAACTCATTAAACTTTTTTATTTTTATTCTTGATTTAATGTTAATATTTTAGAAAATAATTCAGATAGCAGTAGATTATTAAATCTCTTCAAATCATTTAATTTATCAAATGTGTTTATAGAACCTACTCGAACTACGACAACTACTGCTACATGTATCGATAATGTTTTTTGTTGCTGCAACTATTTAGAAAAGGCCATTGTAAATTATCTGCCTTCTGATCATAGCGGCCTAATGGTAACGTTTGAATCAAACTTACCAATACAACAAGTACAGATTCAGTCCAGACCATTAACATCCGGTAAACTAAATAAATTTAACAGTACTTTAATTAGCAAGTTAGGTGATCGGAATCTTGAAGCAAACAATGGTAATTTTCTGTATAGCGATTTTTTTGCAATAGTCCAAACTGAGTTCAATAAGACTTTTGAGAAAAAAACTAAAAGTATCTGCCCTAAGTTTAGATTTAGTGACTGGGCAACTAAAGGAATCAGAGTAAGTAGGGAAAGACTTTTTGAGCTGTATGGCCTTAAGCCTATTATTAACACTGAAACTTTTAATAAGTATGTTGCTACATATTCAAAAATGTTTAAAAACACTTGTAAGGCAGCTAAGGCCTTGTACATTAGCAACAAAGTGAAATCAGCAGACAACAAAATTAAAACGGTTTGGAAAATTATAAATAATGAAACCAACAGGAACAAAAAACATAACAATGATTACACATTGGAGACACATCATGGTCTTATTAGTGATAACAAACTAGTTGCAGAAGAATTCGTAAACTTCTTTGCTAGTATACCAAGTAAAACTACTGAAGCCTTAAATTCGTCGCCATCGCATGCTTTTGGTTTATTACAGGCGAACGTTGCAGCCTGTTCGACTGAATTTAACTTTAAGCATATAAACCCCATAATAGTAATAAAAGCGTTTAAACAAATTAAGGTTAGATTAACAGAAGATCTGTGGGGTATGTCTATCAAAGTTTGCACCTCAATTATTGAGACTATAGCGCCGTACTTAGCTTTAATATATAATTTGTGTATAGATCAAGGAGTTTTTCCGGATCTAATGAAATATAGTAAAGTGATACCACTTTTTAAATCCGGGGACAGTAAAGACACTAATAATTATAGGCCGGTGTCCGTGTTGCCGGTTTTTAGCAAGATATTTGAGAAGGTGATGTTAAATCAAATGCTTAATCATTTTAACACAAATAACATTTTACACGATAAACAGTATGGTTTCACCAAAGGACGTTGTACTACTGACGCTGGTGTCTCCTTACTAAAACACATTTTTAATGCGTGGGAAGAGGCACAGGATGCTATAGGCATCTTCTGTGACCTGTCTAAGGCGTTTGATTGTGTGGTTCATGAAACATTACTCCTGAAACTTGAGCATTACGGACTAGGCAAAACAGCTTTAAGCTTATTAAAATCTTATTTGATTGACAGACAGCAACTAGTTCAAATTAACGGTGTCAATTCGTCGGGATTAAATGTGAAAATGGGGGTACCCCAAGGTTCAATTTTAGGTCCTTTTTTATTTTTAGTTTATATTAATGATTTACCCTATTTGTTGCAAAATAAACTTAATATGGTGTTGTTTGCCGACGACACTTCTTTGATTTTTAAGATAAATAGAAGGACTAATAATCTTGACGACGAAAATAACGCCCTACTGCAGGTCCAAAACTGGTTCACTGCTAATAATCTAGTTTTAAACGGGAAAAAAACTAAATGCATAAAATTTTCCTTACCAAATGTTAAAGGTAGCGATTGTGATGTAGTATTAAACGATGAAAAACTAGAATTTGTCGATAAAACAGTTTTCTTGGGGATTACGCTTGACTCAAGGCTACAATGGGGTCCTCATTTAACATCTCTTGCAGGACGGCTTAGCTCAGCTGCATATGCTGTTAGAAAAATCCGTCAATTTACGGATGTTGATACCGCTAGACTAGTCTATTTTAGTTATTTTCATAGCATCATGTCTTACGGTATCTTACTATGGGGACGGGCTGCAGAAATCGACTCAATTTTTATATTACAGAAAAGAGCGATCAGAGCTATATACAATCTTCGCCGCTGCGATTCACTAAGGGAACTGTTTAAGGAAATTAACATAATGACGGTGCCTTGTCAATATATTTATGCAAACATAATGTATGTTAGAAAAAATCTTAATCTTTTTAGCAAAAGAGGCGATAGACATAATTATGTTACAAGAAATAGGGACCAATTAGTTCAACCAAGTTTCAGACTAGCAAAAGTGGCCTCTTCTTTTATGGGGTACTGTTTGAAATGTTATAATAAAATACCTTCACAAATATTAGAACTCAATGAAACGAAATTTAAATCTTGTATTAAACGCACACTATGCAGGCAAGCATATTATAAGTTGGAGGATTATATTCAGGATAAAAATGCTTGGCTCAATGCTGGTCCAGCTCCACTACAACCGGGGTGTACAAATTGATTAATTAGTATGGAAATTATTTTTTAATGTTTTTTTTCCTGAAATTGTAAAATATAAGTATTGTATTATATGTATAGAAGCATTTTTTCCACAGTTTGTAAATGTGAGTACCATGGAGCTTTTTATAGTTTTTATGTTGCTACTGGACTTATTTGACATAAATGAGCATGGCAGTTGAGAGTTTGTCATGCTCACTCAAATGTCTCACTAATGGTGGCGCGGGTGTTGGATCATTCGGTTCCCTTCAAAATGGTTGAGCTGAGTGGTGCTAATATTAGCGTCATGTCCGTGAACGGGCGCTGTCAGTTGAGGCTGGTCATCTCTTAGCTGCCAGTTGCTTGTTTAATATCTATATTTAGTTTTTATTTTTATTTACATTGTTCTCACATGATAGCGACAAGAAACATGTAACAGAGATATTTGTAACTACAAAATATGATTGAAAAGAGTGTCCATGGAGTTTCTTGCACATTCTTCTCCATAGAGATCTACGCTTTGGAATGTGCAATTAGCATCATTTATTTTTGTTTTTCTGACTAATTGACTTCTTGACATTTCAAAAGTGCCTGTAAATGGTTTATTTGGAATAAATGCTATTTTGATTTTGATTTTGATTTTGATTTTTGATTGATAGGTTGCGCTTGACGGTTATCTCACCTGATGGAAAGCGACGATGCGGTCGACGATGGAACGCGCTTACCTAAAAGTAACCTATTCACTCTTGACTTAAAGATTCCCCGGTTGTATCCATCAGGAAACACAGATTTTGGCAAGGAATTCCAACTGTAGTAACACAATTATCCTTAGCAAGACTGGTGTCAGATTCCCTGGCTTCTGACCATCCATAACGACTGTAAAAGATTTAGAAATGACAGCCGGGATCAAAAGCTTCGTGGAATTTTCGACGCATGCTAGAATCTCGGTTTGTTAAGATGGACACCCATCTACAGACTGACCACACCAAGTGTTGCTAAACCTTGTAGTTCGACCCATGTGGCAGTTATTACTGAGCCACGAGTTTCTCTGTATGATGATAAACAACCACAACGTGTAATTATGACGACAAAAATGACTAATGAGCTTTCTGGGAACACAAAGGAAGCAATAAAATATTTATAGAATACTTGCGTGCCTGTAATGCTTGCCTGAGAACTGACGTTGAATTAAACAATTTATGTGGCTGAAGTTATGAAACAATCGGTTGTAAGTGTAGTAATATGGAAATAAACTGTCTTTCGTATCATAAAAAACGACACGCTTGCAGAATAGTATGACGCGTATAATGGCTTTTTGGAAATGATTTTACAAATACTGTAGGTGTATATTAGGTTCTATATGAAAATCTTGTCCGATTTTTGTCAGATTAATAATAATTTTTATTTATTCATTTATTAAAACTTTATGCACTAGTAACAAACACTGTACAACGGCGGACTTAATGCCTAAGGCATTTTCTACCAGTCGACCTTAAGGTGGTGCAGAAACAAAACATGGTAGGTGCAGCTTAATGGTAAAGAAATAGTAAATAAATATATACTATATTTATCTGACAACAGACTATATAAAACAAAAAATGAAATAACTTATTGGATGCCCATTATGGAGCTCTCATCATATCTTTCAGAAATCACTTTCAGGAGACTATTACGGTTACCCATCATAAGATCGAGAAATATTTGACCTAATTTTATTTCACCTAAAACTTTGTATTACACTCTAGGGGTAGGGCAGACAAGATTGTGTGAAGTCGGTTTTGCAGCGACACACAACACAACATATTGATTTTTTACGACACTATTTTAATTGAATATTGAAAATGCTACCAAGTAATCGTCTACATATTTGTGTCCAAAATTCCATAAAATCTTGTTTCGGTGTGGTGGAAATATAGCAAATATAGAAAATTCAGGCTTCTAGTTTTATACACAACGAAGTTACAGGGGATCGAAAATGGCCTGGACTGTTTCGAGAAAAGGATGGAACAGCCGTGCCACTTTTTAGCTTGCCTTGGTGGGGGTACTGCCGTGCCCGATAATTCGCAAAAAAAAAATTCGGCAAAGTGATCGGTTCCCGGCTGCTACTACTCATGTGTACATGTCATTTTGCAAATATATATTTTCAATACACTTACTCGAAAACCCGCTTTTGTCTCTACAGCTTTTAGGCATGCAATTTACTGTTTTTCGCACTGTGCAGAAAAGTGCGTGTGCTTGCCCCACCACAATTTTATTTAGTACATTTATCGTAATCAGGCTAGGCGCTAAGTGAAACCTACGTCTCGCGCGTCAGCCCTCAAGAGTCGCCCGTCAACTCCCACGAGTTGCGCTTTAACCCTGTTTATTGATGGTTTGTAAGTGTATTGAAAAACGCCGTTTGATATACGTGGAAATTTAACACTGCAGCCCT
Organism: Mythimna vitellina; assembly: GCA_949316375.1. Classification (NCBI taxonomy): domain Eukaryota; kingdom Metazoa; phylum Arthropoda; class Insecta; order Lepidoptera; family Noctuidae; genus Mythimna; species Mythimna vitellina. The sequence goes on along the minus strand of OX438692.1, from coordinate 8,240,815 downwards.
CGGCTTTATAACACCCTCGTCTACGGCTCAGGCAAAAGAAGCCTCGGTTACTATGACAAACTTTCTCCATTTGTATCAAAATGTATATGTGTGTGTGTGTTTGTGTAATGTCTGTATGTGTATGTGTGTAATGTATGTACGTATGAATGTGTGTGTATGGAATGTATGTATGTATACTGAGCTGGAAATTGCAAAAAAGCTTTAGACAATTTGAATTGTGCGGGCTTTTCTGGAGTGTAATACTACACTCCAGAAAACCTTAAGACGAAAAAAGTGTTCGTTGAGAGCTGTTCTTTGATAGTAAAGTGATGACAACCAAAACACCGAACACATTAAAACCAACTCACATTACCATAGCTTTGTTAGATAAATTATCTTAATGTGGCACAAACTATAAACTTCACAGGTCGTAATTTTAACACAATTATGCCACTTCCACATAATAAGCTCATTATATTTAATTGGCGATTCATGATTACGTTTTGCAGCCCTAGCTTCCTCCTCTATGGAACCTATTATCGACGTTTAAGACCCATAAGACATCATAAGATTTAATCGCCAATATTGGACATTAACGATCTGTTGGGGACTTTAATAGCTCCTTAATCGATATCTAATTGTTGGAAGAAACTGATTAATTGAGGAAATAAACTGTACTTATAGGTGCCAGTTAAGTATTTTATTGTTTGGTCTTTCTGGTGTCGATGGCATGATACATTTTCACATATTGCAATTTCACTGGGCCAGATGAGCTGATTTATATCTTAATTGGCTGTTCTCTGAACCACTCACTTTTATTATCATTACCATTCTTTTTTTTTTCGGTGGTATAATCATCTTATGACATCCCCCGATCTTGGGCGGAGCGAGAGACTTTTACTGACTAAAAACCCACTCCTGTTCCTTCGTTAACTTTCGTACCGGGGCCAAGTCTTCCTTTCAGAATCAGACCCTTGGTCCCAGTAGGCTTCGACCCTGCTGGGCCCTTACGATTTGCTGACATCTCCCTGAGGCGCACGTGGAACAATACGCGCCGTCGACGACTTGGCTTGGTCCAGACGGTTACTGGACGGCGAGCTATCCAATGCTTGCCGACCGCAAGCCCGCGCCTACTATGGCCGAAAATCGGGATCGGAATGCCGGCGGCAATTGGGGTGTGAGGACTGTTGCCTCGCGCAATCGGCCGCCTCCTTTGCTAGTATTCCTGCTTCGCAGAAGGAGGCGATCGCCTGCCACTCCTCCTCGCTCCGGACCATCGCCTGTATCAAGGCCCAGCGCGAGACATCGCCGCCGCCGATCGCCCCCACGAGGACACGGGATTGCTCTTCCCAAGCGGGGCACACCTCCACCGTGTGCTCCACCGTATCCTCCGGGCGGTCCACACATCATTACCTGTGTATCAGGTAATAATAATAAAAGTGAGTGATTCTTAACACGGTTACCATTTAAAATAAATGCCGGTCCCCAAATTAGAACTGTTTAGATGTAACTGCGCATATATATGGCAGCACTTATTTTCAACTCCTTATCCGAACGTATTTCCGAATCCAAATACCTTTCAACAAATTTTGTTGTGCTTTATGGGATTGTTTGATAGAGGAAAGTTTTTGTTCAGTAAAAGATTTTTTGAGGAAAAGCTTATAATTTTTTTAAAGATCGATTGTAATCCGTACTAAGTTTTTTATACTCAATCATTTAACCTACAAATGTGTTCAATCAATTTTCATTAATTCATATTTACATATCATTCATCAGTACGTGTGTTTGTCACCTAACTTTTTCTAAACGACTTGACCGATTTCGATGAAATTTCGTGTGTACATTTGAGTAGGTCCCTGGACGCTTTGAAAATACAATTAAACCCAGTAGAAGGCGCTGCAATCGAGTATTATTTCTTTTTCTGACGAAAATTCAGCTTACGGGTAGGACAATGTCTGCCCGGGCCGCTGGTATATTTATAAATTTTCTTAGGTGAAATGTGTTTTGGTCTAATAACAATCACCATAACAAATCCGATTAATACCATTAATAGCAAATAAATAATTGATTGATTGATCTTTGGTTACTGCTCCGCTTTCATGGTTCGTAGTATAAAAATATATAGCCTACTATATATTTTTACATTAACGCGATTTTCGTTGGTAGAAGCTAGTAAAGTATATAGTAATAAATATGTGCTAAAATTTATCATCAACAAAATCGGACACTCAATGTAGAACCAATGGTCCGGAGCGAGGAGGAGTGGCAGGCGGCCGCCTCCTTCTGCGAAGCAGTAATGCTAGCAAAGGAGGAGGCCGACCGCGCGAGGCAACGGAGCTCTCACCCCAGCCTTTCGGTCCCGATTACCGGCTACCGGCTTGCGGACAGCGAGCTATGGGTAGCTTACTGTACGACCGTCCGGCAACCGTCCGGACCGAGCTCAAGTCGTCGACGGCGCGTATTGTTCAGGATGATATGTTGCCTCAGAATGATATCAGCAAATCGTAGGGGCCCAGCAAGGTCGAAGCCCACTGGGGCCACGGGTAGTGTGAAAGCGAAACCCGGGGCCCTGAGACGACGGCAAAGAAGGAACAGGAGTGGGTTTTTAGTCAGTAAAAGTCATTAACTCACGCTCCGCCCAACAGCGGGATTTGTCATAAGATGATTTACCCACCTAAAAAAATAATTTTGAACCAATAATTTCACGCATGCTAATTTTTTATGGGCATGGAACTTAGTTAAGTAAAGAAAACACTAGACTCAAATATATCTGAGTACCAATAAATATAAGTGAGTAGCTTCAATATTATTAAACTAAGTTCTGAAGCAGTTTCAAAGGGATAACAACTTAGAACACGTAACGTGTCTAGTTTGCGAATATAATGCAAAACTAGCGTAATACGACAAACAGGTCCTTTAATAAAACCTCTAACACTACTAATAGAAAAGCAATTCCAAATTTATGTTAAGCTTTCTTTGCATGTGATCTAATTTTAATACAACCCTTTTGCTAGGAGTGGGTTCGAAGCAATACACAACGTGTTCAATATTCAAATAGTTTTCAGCGAGTTCGTAAATCGATTTGGTCAATCTATTATATTCCGTTATTCCAAACTTTGATATTGCTACACAGCTAGTTTGTTATTCTATCCTCACGGAGAACACTAAAATATTTTAGAACATAAATCTGATATGACTTTGTTTAGGTAAAATATCTCTTTAAATTGAATTATCCAATATTGAATACAGCTTTATGTTAAAATCAGTTTGTTTAACTGAAACGTTGTGAAACTTTACCGGAATGATTATAACCCAAAAAGTTGGTCCCAAATATTCATGGGAGAACTTGGGTGTAAACTCATTAAAGAGTCTTACTCGACATCGTGGGCGTTAAAACAAAACCTTTGAAGAAAATAAAATAATAATTGAATTTCGAAACGGTCGAGTTGAAAAGCTCTTTATAGTGCATGCGAATGCAGCTCTCATTTACTGAACGGATGCCGAACGATTTCGGACACAAACAAAAATTTTACAGCCGGCAATTAAGTCGACCGGCGTTCAAACGCGACGCCACTGGCCAAATTACTGCGCGTTAATTTTATACGTACTCGCCGATACAAGCTACTCGGCCAACTTTACCGCTCCATCTTCATTAAAACGATGTCGAGAGCTTATTAACTAACGTTTATACCTCGTTTTGATAGGCGCCCCATGCCGTTTGCGGTCGCTTAGGTTTTCTCTAATGGACCTTTAAATTCGACACGTAAACACAAGACCTACGGTGAGATACGATGCTTTATTAGTACTCCGAAGCACATTAAATTTTTACGAATGTAATCTGAGTAGCGTGTAACGTAACTGCACGTTTTTCGTATTTACACGTTTAATCCAGTTGATTTAGAAGGGGAACGTAAAAATGGATGTAAACATGCATGTTATGTACCAATAAAATGTATTCCGACCATAATATTCTGTACATGTTTTCCAGAATTACGCACTTTTCTTATCTTTTATGTGTATCTCATTTGCTCACATGTACAAAGATTCACTAGAGTGATTTCGGGGCTGTCGACGGATGTCTCCTATAAACATAAAGGCAATGGAGAACATTGTTTCAACGGATATTCTGTTCGGTTATTTATTGAGTAACATTTTTCTTTGCTATACCTTCTTATTTTCTAAGTAGATCTTTATGAAAGCGTAACCAAGATGGAAAATCGTGATTTAAAACACAATTTTTTATTTTCTGAAGCTTGTAGAATTCTTTTGTAACTTTCGTCGTCTGAAAATACAGTAAAAGCATCAAAACGATATTTATTTCTAAAGTTTTCTCCTAAATACTTGCTAAATTTTATGGTTAGATTCCGTTCGGGTTCAATGACATCATCCATTACTAAAGATAATAAGTTTAGAACAATCCTACGTTTCTCTAAAATACTCGAAGAAGCTGTTTTAAAAGTTTGATCAAATGTCAAAATCACAAACAATATCACCCACACACATTCAATTTTGGAGGCTCTTGAGAAAGTAGAGATTCGAAACGACTCGACGGTCATATTTAAGGTACCACAGAGCGATTCCATTCCACTTCTGAAGAGCGGTCTGGATTAAAAAGACGTTTACGAAATAGGAATCTCTCACCCTTTGTCATTTTGATCTACGACGCTATTGACAACAATATAGAAAATATTGGAACACAGCAGAGAACTAAATCCTTATTCTTTTTATTATTGAAGTACTTCCGCGTTATTTGGTAAATACGTATTTATGGTTGACCGTATTTCGATTCGAATACTTTCGATTCATTTCGATTTTCCAAAGAATTGACTTTAAAAATATAAGTATCTTTGTGTAGGTGTGTACATTTTACAAATATTACAATTTTATTGTTATGGCTTGGTGGTGATGAAATGTGTTTATTTTTGGCCCTTAAAAACTCAATGCCTTTACAGAAAATCGTCAATATCTCTGCCTCTATGAAGTGTGATATTGGAAACTGTCTTTACATACCTACTGTTTACAATGAATTACCACCCTATCCACCACGTTTTTCTTTTTATTATATATTTTTTGTACGTTTGTGTTGCACGAAATTTTAATATCTTCCCAGTATTTTCCCAGTATCTTCCCAATATCTTCCCAGTATCTTCCCAATATCTTCCCAGTATCTTCCCAATATCTTCCCAGTATCTTCAAATTGTAGACAACAAAGTGCCACTATTCTCACATATTACTCTGAGCAAACTACTAAAAATGGAAGTATCAAATACCACACAGCAAGTTCAATACTAGGAAATAGAAATGTGGAAATAAATAGAGAGAGACACGGACAATGGCACCAACAAATGTGAAGAAACACGACACTAGTAACTAGTATTAGTAGTAATAGTTGCAAGAGAACTGTATTGTATTGAAGGCAATCGTCTCGCTATTTGTTCCGGGCATCGATTCCCGCAACTACACCCATTATTCGAGACTTTTCATTTGTTTTCTTCTTTAGACGGAACTTATTCTTTTGTTTTTATTAAGTTTGTTGTTTGTAATGCAACATTCAGTTCAGTTTTTTATTTTATTTCGTAAGCATTGTATTTGTACCACATTTTGTGTAACGTAGTGATTATTATTAAATGATTTACTTAAATGTTATGCAGATTAATTCAGTTGTTAAGGTAAAAACGGGACCATATTACTGTAAAATTGAACTGTCCGTCTGTCTGTCTCTGTCACCAGGCTGTATCTCATGAACTGTGATTGCTAAAAAGTTGAAATTTTCACAGATTATGTATTTCTGTTGCCGCTTTAACAACAAACACTAAAAACGGAATAAAATAAACATTGTAAATAAGTTGTAAAGTTGTACCGAACATTTCGTGCAGGAGTTCGACTCGCACTTAGCCGGTTTTTGGTTTACTGCGAATGTGTTTTTAATACCAGGCTTAAAATTGATGTTAGTTTCGCAACACTATTTTCATATTTTTGTTCAATCCAAATATGAATGTTTGCTTTAAAAAATTCTTTATGGTTTTGCAATTTAAAACACACATCAAACATTCACAGGATTAACCAGACCGGCCACGCGTTTTAAAAATAAAAATTTCCATCTCACGCGCAATGCATTTCATTCTATTTTTGTGGTCCTTTTTCGTTAAGCTTTAGAAATTGAATTGCTTTTAAATCCCTCCATTACTTTTTAAGAGTTGGACACCAACATAAGTACGTACCTCATACTCTTTTCTTTTGTAAAGCTGTATAAAAGTATTTTCATTAAAACTTCCAATAAAGATTCGTATAGATTACTCTGTGACAAAAGAAATTCCGCTCACATACCAAAATCTTTTTCTTTTGATGGCCACAAACAACTTAGGTTGCCTAAAGTATATTTATAGGGGTTGATATCGGCAGTTTAATATTAAGAGGGGCAAGGATCGTAAACACATTTTTCTCACAAAATGTTTTGTGAGACGGAAGCAGTTATTTGTGAGACTGGACAATAGAAGGAAATGTCGTCTAGACTGTGGTTGCGCAGTATTCAAGTACATCGTTGGCTAGGCAAGTAAAAGTCTGAAGTTCACTTTATTGCTGATTTATATCGTATTAGCCTTAACCATCTGTCTTAGTTGTTGCGACGTTTTGTCAGGATTAGGTCTGCTCTATATTTTATATGAACTTGTATTAGGTACGTAATTTACTTTCTATACATAAAATACAGAATGCTAAATATGATAGTTCTGGCAAACATGAACACACACTTCTATTAAAGCTCTATATTGTAAACAAAACGGTATCAAAACTAAACTACCGTTAAAATGCCGATTAGACCCAATGTAAACACTAAGGGTGGAATTCACCAATAAAACTAATCGCGTTTTAACGTTTGGCTCGCATAACCGCGTTTAGCCGCTGTCACTAGTGTCACTTGTAAAGATACAACAAAAGAAAAATACAGACAAGTGACAATAGTGACAGCGGCTAAACGCGATTATGCGAGCCAAACGTTAAAACGCGATTAGTTTTATCGGTGAATTCCGCCCTTAAACCGTCTCTTTTAACGAACTCAACACAAAAATACTCCCACAAACAGTTCCAAAGTACTGTTATCAATACTACTGTATCTCGTTAAAGCAAGTATTTTGGCGAACGCTAAGGTGAGGCAAATAACAGTATACTGGCACTTTTCCCGCCATGTGGGGAAGGAAATCTCTAACACCGGAACTAAGGTAACAAAGGTACATACAAATAAATGTATGTACCTATATAAGAATACTTAATTCAATGGCTGTGGAAATGAGGTCTTTTGTAAGTCTGATGTTATCGAAGAAAAAGGTAGGGACGTAATTCTGGAACTCTTTCAAAGCTGTGCTGTATTGCTTGCTGATGGTGTAGGGCTATTGTCCATTCGAGATTGAAATGGTTGGCTATAAGATTAAGTGTATATGGAGTGAACTGTGAAATATACCTCCTAGCTTCAGCACATAGTTCAGGAATTCAACAAAAGAACAGAATAAACTTTATTGTGCATTAAAAAAGTAACACAACATGTACAGAAATTTAAATTTGTGGGTACAATGGCGGTCTTATAGCTAACAGCGTTATATACCAGATAACCTTAGGATGAATTGTAAGAACTTAAGATAATAGAAAGAAAGAAAAGAAAGAAAGAAAAACAGTTTATTCGGGCGAAATGACGCAATCATAAAACTAGATAACAAATAAAATCAATTGATATGTAAGATGTGCGTCACATCCGCGCAAAACGGGCGAACGCTCAGCATAAAGCTGCGGCCTCACGCATAATGCAATGAGCTCACAGCGCTGGGTAATACAGGGTGTAGTCTGCGTTTTTCTGCTAACAAATTAATAGAATGTTCATTTTTAGAATTGCATCTTAAAAAACAAACAATATTTTTATTAATAGGTTCTTCTGAAAACAACTAATGTTTAAATTATCTATTGTATTTTTTTTTTTGTATTTAGGAGGTAATCTCTGAAAGTACTGGTCCGATTGCTATTTTTTTTTCCAATAGAAAGCTGCTTTATTATAGAGTGACATAGGCTATATTTTATGTACACGGGCGAAGCCGCAGGCAAAAGCTAGTTATTTGTAAACTCGCGCTTGACTACTATCTCATTTAATGGAGAGCACGCTTGCGTAGTCCGTATTCCCTCTCAGTAACCTATTCACTCCTGACTTAAGGACACTTAAGAGTCCCCTAAGATCCCCTAAGACCTATTAAGTACATACCAACATTTGTACCCTGTGTCAGTAATTTACTAGAAATACGGTAATATGAGCAAGATAAAACTTAAGCAAGATTTAAGCATAAACTTGAGTAGTTGTCATCCTCTTGCTTGAATATTGGGAATAGATACCGTATTTTCAAGTAGGTGTTTTTTTTTTTAGGTGGAAAAATCATTGTATGACAAATCTCGCTCTTGGGCGGAGTGGGAGATAGTGTCAGACTTTTACTGACTAAAAACGCACTCCTGTTCCTTCTTTGCCTTTGTTTCAGGGCCCCGGGTTTCACTTTCACACTACCCGTGGCCCCAGTAGGTTTCGACCCTGCTGGACCCCTATGATTGGCTGACATCTCCCTGAGGCGCGCGTGGAACAGTACGTGCCCTCGACGACTTGGGCTCGGTCTGGACGGTTACCGGACAGTCGGACGGCGAGTCACCCATTGCTCGCCGTCCGCAAGCCCGCGCCTACGGTGGACGGAAATTGGGATCGGAATCCCTGCGCCGGTTAGGGCGTGAGGACCGTTGCCTCACGCGATCGGCCGCCTCCTTTGTTAGCATTCAAGTAGGTGTCATAAATATGCCAATATTATGAGAGCAAGACGCTTTATAAAGAAAGTACTTATATTAGCATTAGATATCACATTCACACTCGTAGGTATGTCGATAATACATTCTTCGCTCAGTAAATTAGGTTTTTATGAGCCATAACAACTTTTGGAAGTTGGCACTTTTTCACAGTTGACAAACATAAAATTCACTAGAAGAAATTGCTAGCAATAAAACTCATCGATGTCAATACTAATTGCAAAAGTTCGAAGGACATCAATGTCGACCGTCGCTGCATCAAACAACAGCTGAAAATAGACTTCCTAATGACACCGTGCAATATTAATCATGCAAATGACAAAATAACAAACTCTATTACTCGAGTTACACGTTGAACTCGTAAATCATGAAGCAAGGCGTGTTCCCACAAAGCCGTAGCTCCTGGCTGTTAAGTAAAATGCTGATATTTTATTCAGCGATGCCATATTCTTTTCTCGATACTTCCAGTCGGCAGCTCAGTGCCAGTCACGGACTCCCAACACTTATAAATCGGCTTTATTGGAAACATTACTTTCAACACCGATGATAATAAATCGCCCTTTAAGTTTTTTTTTTTACAGAAGAATAATTTATGATTTTCACGAGATTTAATATTTCTTTTATACTCAAAGTTTTCATCGCGGATTGTTAAACGTTGACATCGTCAATTAATTTCTTGAATTTTATTACGATAGGCTTCGTTTGATGTCGATTTGTTTGAAATAATATTCTATTTATTCTTCTACTTTTCATCTTCGTCTCGAGAGAGGTAATAACGAGGGAGGAAAATAATTAATTGTAAGCAATTACCTAATTTGCACGGAGTTAATGATTGAGTACCGGCGGACTTCCGCGACCCGTTGGTAAACTAATTACTTGAAATGTTGCCAGTAAGTTCACGAAAGATAGAGATTGTCTTTCGAATCGACTGACCATGACAATAGTGGGAGAAAAGATTGCGTAACATTATCAGCTTCAGGATTTAATATTCGATTATTATGCGAACCTATATCATCATTTATTAAAATTGGCACAATATGGCGAACAAACTTCTGATGGAAAGACCTAACTAAACATTAACTTTTTCAATTCGTTGCCTCGATATCCCTTTAACAAACACACAAAATAAACTAGGTCCGTATTTCCACTGAAATCGGCACACTGTAATGTAGGAAGTCATTTTGTTTGGTCGGAATGTCGCCTGTCACGAAAATCTTTTTGTTCAAGAGCAGTCGAGCCGAGACGAACGTGAAATGGCATGTCATGAATGATCACCCATAGCCTAACCGACCTGAGTGGGAACAGATCAAAGCTGACACAGGGTTGACGCTAGTCCTGGTTTTAGGGCTGGTATTTAATACCAGATTACCGGTATTTCGATATTAAACCGGTGTGTGTTATCGGAAAATTGGTTTGCAGGAAAATTGCTGTGCAAAATTAGGCAGCAAATAACTGTAGTTAGTTATCTGGTATTTCATTCGATATAAATAATTTTTGTGTTAGGTTAGTGTCTTCGAAAATCCTTGAATGTTTCTGAATCAAATAAAACATTCTGTAGTAACTTTTTATTATAAACAAGCGTCATATTTTTATTATGCTTGTACGTCATATGTTTTTGTTTTCACAGCGTCACTCATTTTTATTCCGGGACTATTTTTAAATGACTCAGTTAAAAAAAAAAAGATATATTAGACATCAATGGATAAGATTTGGTTGAAAATAAAGACAGTGTGTCTGCTTATTTAACCTTATTAACCCATACAGGACACCAGATCCTCATTGGGATTGTCCATTACAGGACAATTTTCAAAGAGCTACCTATTACATGATACAACCCCTAATCACCCACGATGCCCTCGAGACGAAAAGAAAGGCCTATTGTTACCGGGAACACGGAACCTGCGCTCTATATCTTCCTTTTATTCCCGTCATGCCCGCACCGATGGTATCAACCCTGCAGTCTGTATCGATGTAGAGTGTATTGAGCTATACGCGTGCCCGTGATGTGTGATGTTCGTATTGCTCGGCACAATAGGTGAGCGTTATTTCTGTTCGTCTGCCTCGACTCCAGACGCAGTCGGGCGTAAGCACCAAACGTCTGTGTTCCATGTTATCTACATTCAACATATTGATTGTAAACATCGGTGGGCACGCACGGTTCGATAAATTTCGTGTATCCGTGTATTCTCAGTTTAGTGGCGGAATATTTTGTGAATTTTGGCCGGCACTGAATGGGTTTTGGTCAGGCTTGTCGTTTGCGGCTGCCAGTCGAATAGTTAATCACTTTGCTTACACATGTTTTAGATATTTAGAGCATTTTGAACCCCAATGTGCTGCAATGAAACTTTGTATAATGATGTCTACATTTATTATAGGTAGGTAGTATATTTCATTTTTCTGAATGAACAAGGTGAGAATTCGCACTTAAGAGCTAAGGCACTTTTGATCGTAACTTCACCCTTTTGTCTAAATATAGATCTTTGTATTCCACAATTGTTGTATTTTCAATACCTCACTACTCGTAAACTTTAACCTCTAAAGCAATAGCTTCAATTTTGGCAAAGATACAAGCGTGTGTGTACCACTCACGGTTTTGAAAACATAGAAACTTAAGCGTTTTAAAGTGCAAGGTTTTAGGTAGGGTTTTTTGCTAAATCATAGGCATAACAACGGCACTAGACGATGTTTAAGGGTTTAGTAAATGTTTCTGAGGTTAATTCGTGGATAGGTGACCGTTCTTTACATGTTGTAACTTCTTCGTACTTCGAAAATCATTTAAGCACATCACACTATTACTAACTTCCTTTTCTTTCATATAACTCCTTACACAATCAATCCATCTTTATTATTTCTTTTTTCTTTTTTGTGTATAGGGTATCAACTTGTGATAATTTTGGACCATATGTTCTGTGATTAGTTCCCTGGTTAAGGAGTTACTCTATGTATAATGCTTTTATTAAGCTGCGTCAGTTTAGGCTACCGAAGACGTTAATCCCAACTTACTATGAAAAAGGTTAGGGACGTTTAATGAGTCGCAGCGACCATTGGTACTCACCATCGTCATCATCATTTGAGCCGAAAGACGTCCACTGTTGGACATAGGCCTCCCCCAAATGTCGCCACAATTACCGGTCCTGTGCGTCTCGCATCCATCGGATTCCCGCGACTCTCACCAGGGAATCGTCCACCTCAGTACGTGATCGCCATTCCAGAACTTTTCATCCCCATCGACCGTCTGCTCTGCGAGCAATGTGTCCTGCCCACTGCCACTTAAGTTTGGCGATTCTTCGGGCTAGGTCCGTAACCTTGGTTCTTTGGTACTATTGGCACTATTGGCACTGCCTCTGTATTTTTGTGTGCATTAAGCATATAATAAATAAGTAAATAAATAAATTGGTCGTTGATGAGTCGTTAGTCCTCATTTAATCTCAGTTAGAATTGTGTCACTAAGGAATGTGCTAGTGCTGTGACATTAGCTGAAATAGACATGATTTTGATCGATGACTTCACTGTGCTGGCATTTCAGTTCTCGACATTTCTAGTTAGGTGTAACTAGTTGACTAACGTGCTGTTAATAGTGATTTGGGGCTTAAGTTTAGATAGTTCGAGATTAACTTAATTTTAATTGATAGGTACCTACTTATCAATGAGCAGTAGTGGCCTAGTAGTAATGGCCCCGACTTACGAGTTGTAGATTGCTGGTTTAAAGTCAGGCGCATTACTTTGTGTAATTTAATTCATCACCACTGCTCTCAAAACGGTGCAGGAAAACATCGTGAGGAGATCGGCATATCCTAGACCTAAAAATTCAAAGATTTGTTACATCCACCAATCCGCCCTGAGTCCGCGTGGTGGATTAGGGCCCATTCCCTCTTTGAGAGAGAAGGACTGAGTCCCAACAGTGGGAACATTATAAGGCTGATTATGCTATTACCTACTTATCTGCATAAACTACATAGTACATGCAGTACGACAAACAAGCTTGTCAATTTCAATAACCATTATAGTTATTGAACTTTCTCAATTTACTTAAGATACATTTTTGTTGAAATGAATTCATATCAATAGTTGGTGTAATAGTCTAGAGCTTATCTAGACTATTACACCAACTTAATAGTACCATGGTAAACTTATATCACTCACTCATCAATAACAATCGACACAATATTTCAGCACCCTTCTACAACGGGGAAGTTAAAAGTTTATTAGTGTTTTTATAACAGACGTGACATTATTACTAAGTGATAAAACTTCTTATAATTATCTAGTTTCTACTAGCGGCTTCGTCCGCGTGAAAGTCGTTTTCTCTATACAAACTTTGGGCACCCGTTTCATCCCCTTACGGAGTGAATTTCGGAAAATCCGTTCTTAGCGGATGTCTACACCCTATAAGAAATCTACTCGTACCTGTCAAATTTTAAGTTTTTAGGTATTATAATTCCTGAGATTTCGATATCAGTGAGTGGTATTTCGCTTTTATATATATAGATAAAAAATAAAAAAAATAAAAATCATACTTATCAATTGTTTTATATTTTATTTCTCAACTAAAATAATTTTGTCGCCAGCCAGACGTTTAGCATAATTCAGATGAAACAAAGGACGAAAGTCTAAACGTTGAAGACTGTGACTAAATTTACTCACTGAAGTAAAACCTTAATTGCAATTTTTCTTCATTACCCTATTGTATTCAGGTGAGTGAAGGCCCCCTTTGAGGTGAAGGGGAGTATTTTAATTAAGTAATTTATTGTTACGTCAAGTAATAATATCTCAAGTTTCACCTACAAAGAGAGGCTTTATACAACAAATTGTCACAGAGTTCAAGAAATTCTGAAAGGGTTTTCTAGTAAGTAGGACAGAGGAATTGTTAGAATATATTTTATGTTGCGATGTGAACTTGGATAAAGTGAAGGCAATATAATTTTGACACTTCTAGATAAAGTACCTCATATATTATTTGGAGTGTTGCGAATATTTGGACATAATAGATACCTGTTATATTTATTTTCTCGTAGTAACAAATGTCTTTAGATCTATTATTTGTTTATTGAATTAACTGTACATATATTTTATCACACCAAAGGATAACATATCAGAATAATAGAAAGTGGCATTGCAAAGATATATATGAAGCTTTTACTCTGTTAACGGTGGAAGTGAATATATGATACAAATAATCTACTCGAGCTACCTTCATATAAAACATGTGTATTAAGGTACCAAAAAGGTTTCTTTCTAGCCGTTGGTTTCTTAGTGAACACAATATATTACTCTGAAACCTCATTTCATGATTGTCGATGAGTACCTATTTGTTTCATTAGCTAAGTGATTCCACAAGATTCGAGAATACGGAACCTCAATCACAGTTTCATTTTTTCTATACTAGAAACATGTATTCAGGGGCCCTACCATTTTTTTTTGTGGTGGAAAATCATCTTAGGACTCCGCTCTAATGTGGAACAAAAGAGCGTGTCAGACTTTTACTGACTAGAACCCTACTTTGTCCATCAGTTTCCCTTTGCGTTCTAAGACTACAGTCACTTTTTCAAACGTTCCCACAGCCCTAAGGGCCCTCCCCCAATCCACGTTGTCGTCGTGGTGAGGCTTGCTTGTCTCAATGATCATAAGGGCTATGCAAAGTCAACCATGACATCTAAAAATCATCATGAATCCGAATTCATGTTGATTTTTAGGCCGTATAGCACTATCAATTTCTCACACCGGTGTGAGAAAGGGATAGTGCTACGCCCTGTAGTCATCTCTCTCTCACTCCGTATTTATGATGGTTCGACATTGTCATGGTAGGATCCCCGGCAGTGATAAAGGGACTCAGACCACACAGGGACGCGTGACAAAAATTACGTACCATACAAGACGAGACAGGTAATTTTCTTCGTTGATATACAAGAAAATTTATCTTGACGTAATATTATATGTACCGTGTGACGGGTCCCTAATTAATCTTGAGTCTGATACAGTAATATTTCAAAGCTTAACGTGCACATGAATGATGCATGTTTGGCCAGACTATACCGAAAATTATGAAAAGTTTTTTTTTAGGTGGGAAATCATAATCCGCTAGACGGCACACATTTTTTTAAATAATATAATATTATATGTACTGGAAACTTTGTGAGTAGGTAACTTTCTTTTGGCGAGTCTACCACATTTTGTATCGACGACTTTTTGAAACGTGCTTTGTTTTTAAATGAGCTTAAAATGTCGTGATAACAACATAGGTATTTAAAATATAGGTCTGAAACAAGCATGCAGGAAATTTGTCGGATACTATGACCACTTGATAACATTAATAAGTATTATACAATCCAGTATTTTGACCGATAAAATTTCTGCTCCAACGACCTGGTTTACCACCGTGAACCATGACGTAAGCAAGCGGTCAAGCGCGAACCCATCAAGAATAAAAAAAAGTTTTTTTTTTCAATACATAAATAGTTCACTTTTACTGGATTGTGTACTTATTGATGTCCAATTATGGAAAGCAGAGTTGTGGTGGCGGCCCCGACTTACAAATTGTAGGTCGTGGATTCAAACCCTGCCAGGCGCATTACTTTGTGTAATTTATTTTATCATCACGGACTAACATCGTAAGGAAACCGGCATGTCCTAGAACCAAAAAATCGAAGACATGTGACATCCACCAACCCGTACTGGGTATGCGTGTTATTTTATGGCTCAATCCCTTTCCTAGTGAGGAGGCCTGAGTCCCAGTGGGAATATAATAAAGCTGATTATGCCACTGAATGGAAACCACATTTCAATAAAAGCCATGTTCGCCTTATTAACCTTTTAATCGCCTACGTCGGATATATCCGACAAACACTCCCACGTTTATTCCGCCAGCGTCGCACATCCACGACCCAATACTCCATGTCGTCAGCTCTTCTGTCATTTATGGGGATTGAAGAGCTAAACGAGATGGAGTACCTAGTCGTAAACACACAATCGTGGCCAATAAGACATGAAAACACTAATCGCGTCGGATTTATCCGACGTGGGCGACTAAAGGGTTAACGCATTGCTAATCTTGCTAGCTAAAGGGCCTATTACACTACGCGATATTTAGCACACGATATTCAGACTGTCTTATTTTTTGTTCCGAGTAAGACCGGTCTAACCCTTATTACTACGCGATATCGACTAAGACTGTCTGAATATCGAGTAGTGTAATAGGTCCTTCAAATAACAGCACAGCGACTAAATCACCGCATTCTCAATCCGCGTGGAGTGGATCAGTATATTAATTTCCGCTGAAACATATAAAATAAACAATAATTTCGCCGCGTGCTAATAACGTTATACGTTACTAAGTTGCTGAGAGGTTTATTTTCAAAGCAAATACGTCAATTATAACTGCTTGCTAGTCGGCTCCATGTAAACTCAATCTGCTCTGTACTTTCCGCTAAGTAGTAAATCAGTCCGTATTTTGATCTATAGTATCACACTAATAATACATTAGATGCATGTGTGTTCGTTGCTTCTCCACGCTCAAACAGCTGAATGGATTTGGAAGAAATTTGGCATATGGGTAGATCATATCCTGGAATAGGACGTAGGATACTTTTTATATCGTGATTATCACTAGAAATAATATATTAAGCACTTTAAAAAAACAATTTATTACGCACGGGATATGATAACAGTACCTACTGCCAGCTGCTTCGCCCACGTAATTATCCCAAGTAGAAAATTATCCCAAAGGAATATACTCCTGGAATAGACTTTATTCCAGGAATATATTCTCTTGGGCTATTCCAGAAAATGATCTACCCGTGTACCAAGTGTCATCGAATTCCGTTCAGTCGTTCGAGCGTAAAGAAGTAACAAACATTTTCCTTTATAATTTTTAGTTGTTTAGCGGTTGGTCTCGGTTGTCATTCATGGATCTTTACCATTCGTTACAGAAGTCAAACATCAGAAAGTCTGACCATCAGATTATCCAAAGAGTATCGTGTTGCTCAGTTACTGGGTTGTGGAGATCCGACAGGTAGTTGGTCTATGTAAAACATGGATATTAAGCCGTATTCGGTTAGACGGAAGAACTGATGAATATTGTTATAATATCGCTGTGTCATCATCAGTCAAAAGTAAAGTGAATTTTGAGGTATTAATTTACCCATAGCATGTTTTGGGATTACACGATAGTTTAGGATTTAAATTAATATTCTGTGTGATCTAGCTGTAAGTTTGAATGATAACTTCATCGCGTGAACAGCTGGTCTGGTCCGTAAAAATAAGACCGAGAAAACTTAGGTGAATCGAGTTTGAAAAGAGCAGTCATTCCGCCTGATGCTTGAGGATTGACAGCTCATTTCAAGTTTTCGCGCTGAGATATTACAGAATGGATATTATTATAGCTGAGTAAAGAAGCAGATTAAATATTCTTCAATCTGTGGTTTTTTTTTCGGTGGGAAAATTATCTAATGACTTCCCCCGCTCTTGGGCGGAGCAGAGATAGTGTCAGACTTTTACTGACTAAAAACCCACCAATGTTCCTTCGTTGCCTTTCATACCAGGGCCAAGTCTTCCTTTCAGAAGCAGACCCTAGGCCCCAGTAGACTTCGACCCTGCTGGGCCCCTACGGTTTGCTGAAATCTCTTTGAGGCGCGCGTGGAACAGTACGCGCCTCGACGACTTGGGCTCGGTCCGGACGGTTACCGGACGGTCGGACTGCGAGCTACCCATTGCTCGCCGTCCGCAAGCTCGCGCCTCCGGTGCCCGGAAATCGGAATTCGGAAGCTCGGCGGCGGTTGGGGCGTGAGGACTGTTGCCACACGCGCGCGGCCTCCACCTTTGCTAGCATTATTGCTTTGCAGAAAGAGGCGGCCGCCTGTCACTCCTCCTCGCTCCGAACCATGGCCTGTACCAAGGCCCGGGGAACACCTCCACCGTATGCTCCAGTGTGCCCTCCGGGCGGTCCATACAATGGTGGCACCCGGGCGTATCTTCCGCACGAATCCAGTGCAGGAACCTCTCGAACATGTCCGGTGAGGACCTGCGTCATGCGGAAGGTAAGGACGCCGTGAGGTCTTTAAAGCCACGCCTCAAAGAGGGGACTTACCGCCATAATTATGGCGTGCCCTTCAATTTGTCGTTCAGAAATACCTAGCTACCGGTAAACCAAAATCTATCAACGAACTAATTTACAACATTTTTTAAAGGTCGTAATTCATCCAATGATTTTTCCCGCTTTAACCTTCAACCCTAGAATGGAAAAAAACATTTGATGATTTGTGATCTAGAGGAAATGTCAGACAATTACTGACTTAAACCCACCTGTGTCCTTCAGGATAATGGTAACTGTTTAAAAGATTCCCGCAGCTCTAGCGAGCATCGGTATCGGAGTCTAAATTTTGTTCAAAATGGCCCTTCCAGAAAGTCAATTTTCCGTGTAGATCTATGACGGCATCAGTTATATTTCTCCAATCTTATTTCAAGTAGAAAAACTGTGCAAAGGGTCGCAGTAATTGATGGACGAAGGGTTGTCACCCGCCACTTTATTGGGCAATTTGTCAATATTACGAACCAATCTTATTGGAGGTAAAAATAAATAATAATTGGATGAGGTACCCGTGGCGAAATTATTATTGTATTAATAGCTTTTGCTAACGAGTTTGCTCGGATAAACGTCGCGAAATTATTTCAAAGAAACGTGGGTAAAGTGTCCTACATCGAATCAAAAAACTAAAGGGTTCAATGAGTCAATCAATTTACCAAGCTTTTACCCTCTGCGTGTGAGTCGATATCCAAATCAAAAATTAAAAAAAATATTTTTATTTCACATAGGCCTACATGGGCACTTATAAAACGTCAGAAGCTAGTGCACGGTTCCAAATTGGTCGTTTACTATGGAGAAGAACCGGCAATAAACTCCATGGTTACTGTTTAAAAAACGTGTTTGATTACAATATTACGTAAGAACTGTGTTGACCAGTCAATATTGTACCCAAAAGCACAATAAAAATAATCATATTAAAAAAAAGTGAGTCGTAACAGGAAGTAATCCTTTCGTGGAGTCTAGAGTGTTCTCACATTCACATTGTTAAAAACATTAATAAAGCATCCTATGTCCTAACTAAAATTATAGTTTCCCCGTGTAGCAAGTTTAATTAAAATCCATTGAGACATTGAGGCGTAATTAATTAATAAGCATACATAGTTTTACAAAAACTTGTAATTAGCAGGGTAGGTTTAATAACGTCATAATCTAGATTGGGAGATTAAAATGGAATTGTTATTTGTCTGGCCTGCTCAGTCTATAATGAATGAGTATATGCTTTGCAGGGTAAAATATAAGAAAAATATCGTTTTACTCCAACCCTAAGTATCATCGGACAAGGGCAGAAAGTTGATGAGTTTTATTTTTATTTTTCGTAGGCTTAAATTGGACCACTATCTCACCTGATGGTAAGCGATGATCAACGATATAGCTGGCTTGCCTAGAAGTAACCTATTTACTCTTGACGTAAAGACCACCAGGCTGTCGCTAACAGGAATCACAAAGCAGTAGAAAATTTCACTTCTTAGCTCTACGTACCTACATTGAATAATATAAATAAATGAGAAATTAAGATAACCTGACCTTCAACCTCTTCAACTATTAGCCTTAATCAGAAGGCTCAAAGTCACCCAAAAGACAATGGAAAACGCTATGCTTGAAGTTTCCTTGCGTGATTATAACAGAAATGAAGATATCCGCAGGAGAACCAAGGTTACTGATATCGGAATCACCAAAAATAAGTGGCAGTGGGCAGGGCACATTGCTCGCAGAACTGATGGTCGATGAGGACGAAAGGTTCTAGAGTGGCGACCACGTATCAGAAAACGCAGCGTTGGAAATCCGATGGATGCGAGACGCACAGGTGTTCATTATCGTTCGACATTTGGGGATTCGTATGCCCAACAGTGGACGTATTTCGGTTGAAGTTATGATGATGATTGATGACCTTCAACCTGATTTTTTGATCGGCGCTGAAAGATTTATCTATTACAGAATCTAATATAAATTCAATTACATAAAGCATTTATATTTGGGTCAGCCATACTGAGTACGCGTGGGTGTGGGTAAAAACTTCTTTCATTACAGATTGATATCTATTGATATGAAAGGAAAAGTTATAATAATTTCTAGTTATCTACTAGTGTACCAATAATCCTATATTGGACGTCAAATATTTACGCACAGTGTTGCCAAACTCAATATCTATTATCCTAACAAGCGAATCCGTTCTTGTGCACTTTGGTTCGAGAGAAAACGAGATAAAAATAATAATAAAACCACTAATCAATTGATTGGAATCTAATCGGGGGCCGTAACCCTTCCATGACGTCATAAAATCATGAATCCAGTGTGAGAAAAGAAAGTGATATACGATTTGTATAGCTCCGTCTGTTTCCAGAAATATTATTATTTCGACTACGAACTAGATTGAATCGCTGTTACTATCTTAGTAAATAGTAACGTGGGTGTAGAAAGTTATCCCTAGGGAAATAAAAAGTAATATATGTGCTATATTACGACATGGTCTAACCGTGTCCCAAATTTCATCGAAATCCGTTCAGCCGTTCAAGCGTAAAGAAAAAAATAAACACACACTCACAAACATAGCTACGTCTTAATAATATTCTTGTGATAGTGTGATAATGATAACGAGGCTATTTTTTTAAAAGCGTTTATTTCCGCTTCTTGTTATTGGAAGTTCTAACTTTGATAAATTGACATCTTTAATGCAGGAAAATATCAAACATATTTTTAAAAGAAGTAACTTAGAATCTTGACATCATACATAAGGGTGGTTTCTTTCCAAGTAATCTTAAATGAGCTGATTGTACATCTCTTCGTGGAGAAAAACAAAAGAGCTGTCTTAATTTGATTTGAAACTTTTTTTATACCTAGTTTTTTTAAAAAGGACGCTTTTAGTACAACAGATTCTTTCAGTTCTTGTTTAAGTTTTTCTTAAATAGTGGCGGAAAATTTATGAGTATTATATCTCAAAATTAAGTCAATAGTGCGACTTAATCGATTTTGTAGTACTTCGGGCATGCATGGTTGTGGACGCGGGTATGGATGATTTTTAAGGTTAGCGCTTACAAAGGCGGGAGCCGTGCGAAAGCGATCCGATAGCAATCTCTTGTTTGTGATCGCGCTCGCTTACTGTGTAACAGATTGCATACAAACTCGAACATTATAAAGTATCCCATCCTGCCCCCCTAGCCAAGTTACGATCGTTTCGTTTGTGTCGAACGCCTCGAGTAGGCCACGCCTCCAATCCTTTTTTTCAGACGTCATCTTAACGCTCAGTCACGTGGTCAGAACAAAGGAATCGAAGGCGTGGCCTACTCGAGGCATTCGACGCAAACGAAATGATCGTAACTTGGCTAGGGGGGGCTGGATTGCGACCTCTTCCCGCCTCAGTTGCCGCTAAACTTTATGCAATAACTCGTAATAAGTCAGCCTCACTCATGCGTCGAATTAGGGGTAGTGTCACCAGGGGCTTTACCATAACGTGATAAAATGTCAAGCATGTAAGCTAGAAAGAGGGATGGAGCTATACATCCTATATAGCTCCATCTCTTTAACTATTTAGTTTAGGTCGTCAAATAGATCGCGTTAAAAGATCATGGGCCGTTTTTTTTTTTCGATGGGAAAATCATCTTATGACATCCCCCGCTCTTGGGCGGATCGGAAGATAGTGTCAAACTTTTACTGACTAAAACCTACTCCTGATCCTTTGTTGCTTTTCGTACCAGGGTCGAGTCTTCCTTTCAAAATCAGGTCCTTGGCCCCAGTAGGCATCGACCTTGCTGGGCCCCTACGGTTTGTTGACATCTTGAGGCGCGCGTGGAACAATCGTACAGTACGCGCCGTCGACGACTTGGGCTCGGCAAGCTTGGTAGGGCCTCAGTTCAAGCTTCTACCTAATTTCCATTTCAAGGTAATATATGTATATCTGTTTGACACTGTAATTATAACGTGTCTGCTGCTTACATAGTCTTGTTCAAGTATGCTAACAAGCGTTTAGTGACGTACCTATTGACATTATCTATTTCTATTTTGGTGGAATTTGTGTTTCAAAGGTCGTCGCTTGTCATTTTGTTTATCTAGCTTTTACCTGCGGTTTCAACTGTGTGTATAAAAACTGTTACATTTATTATAAAAGAAGGGAAAAAATAGTAGGATTATTTCCAACAAAGTGAGAGATACTTTATTATGTGTAATACGAGCACCACCTTGTACTTGTGGGGGCGATCGGCGGTGGCGACCTCCCGTGCCGGGCCTTGATACAGGGCAGAGTAGCCTTTTCCTGCGAAGCAGTAAGGCGCGCGTGAGGGAACGGTCGTCCTCACGCCCTAGCCGCCGAGACCCTGACTACGACTATCAGCCACCGTAGGCGTGGGCTTATAGACGACAAGCAATTAGTAGGTCGCCGTCCGGCCATCCAGTAACTGTCTAGGCCGACCCCAAGTCGTCGACTCGCGCCTCTAAGATATATCAATAAAACCGTAGGGGGCCCATGCCAGCATGGCCGATGCTTACTAGGGTCATGGGTCGATTTCTAAAAGAGGGACCCGTAGTCTAAGAACGCAAAGGGCAACTGAAGGAATATAGATGTGGTTTTAGTCATTAAAAGTCTGACACGACTCTAGCCTCTGCCCTAGAGCAGGAGAAGAAACTTAAAAAAAAACCTGCCCGAAATCATTTACAAAGCCAAACTGACATTAATTCGCTACAATCTCTGTCTCATCAAAATGCGCTTTAAAAATCTGCTTGAATTGTATTAAGAGCAATTAGTCGTGCGCTATGCAAATACACGTACATACATAACGTATGGCTTGGTCGTTAGCGCTGGCTTAGCTGGATGTCGCAGCGTCAGTTTAATTGCGTCTATTTTAGACTGTGTTCACTTAACTCGGTGATGTCGATACCGATCATAAATTATATGGTCTATTTTCACTAGGTGTTTTAGGATGTTCGATTTGGTTGATTCTACTTTTATTACTAGATACTACGTTTTATTATTGACCTTAATTGTTTGGATTGTTAAAGTTTATTTGGGCGTTAGAGAACAATAAATCGCCCAAATCACAGAACAGCTAAAATATCTGTTCCTTGGTCCAAATAATTGTAATTATAATATTGTCTTCATGCTTCTCATAGATTTCTTTTTATGGTTCCGTGCCTCAAAAGGAAAAAACGGAACCTTTATAGGATCACTTTGTTGTCCGTCTGTCTGTGTGTCAAGACCCTTTATTTCGGAAATGCGTGGAGGTATCGAGTTGAAATTAAAACCCTACACTAAAGTCTACTTTTTCTTAAAGCTGTGATAAAATCAAACTTCTGAGTTAACAAAAAAAAAGATACGGCTTTTTATGCCACAAAAACGTATATTTCGACACTCTCATGGGAATCAAGATTCGTAGGGTACTTCCCGTTGACCTAGAAACTTAAAATTTTGCATGAAGCAGAAAACAGTAAATTTGTAGTTAAGTCACAAAAAAAGCTCTTTTCCTATTGAAAAAATCTTTGTAACTCAATTCTAGAAATTGAACTGTTTTCCATCTAGTACATGATTCTGGACCCCCCACTGGTCGAATTTTTCCTCGTTTTTGTTTTTGAATTAGTTTAAATTTTAAAAAGTACAGCTTTTTTTTAATTAGGAAAAAGCCGACGAAAAATTCCACCACTAGGGGTCCAGAATCATGTACTGGATCCGTAGTACTCGTTTGTGCGTCGATGTTAAAGACTCTCTGTATAGCTACATCCCTTTAACAGTTCAGTTTCGGTCGTAAAATGGGTACAAGCTCGTGGTTGCTGATAATCTTTATAACTCTCGGTGAGCGATCGATCTCGACTCAGCGATACTTGTTATTGGTTGTTGTTGTAACCGTTCGCCCCACCATCCGTAATGAGTGACAGATCAATCAAAGCTACACGGATTTCGTGCAGTCGGGCCAAATCAATGTTTCAGTGTAGTTAAGTAGGCAATTAGGTAGAACCCTATTAAGGCGGCAGGTACATACATAAGTGAACAGTATGCTAGTATATTATGAAGTGGGAAAGGACTCTTCTCGTGAGAAAAAGCAACGATTTATGAATTGTTAGAGTATAATAATAAAAAACTGGGTGTTGATGATTCTCAGAGGTGGTAGAAATAAAATAGCGGACTTTAAATATAGGTAGGTTCGTATATTTGATTCTAAGAACGCGCGCTTCTGGTCCGTGTCGTATGAGTCAATGGTGGCGGCGCTCTGCACCTCGTCCCCCGCTCCCCGCAAGCAGATGTCGCCCTCCGGTCGTCGCTGTGGCACACGGTGCTACGTTTTGTCGCCAACACTGGGAAAGTGCGAATCGGACTTGTGCCCTGAGGGTTCCGTACAAGCTTACCTATGTAAATAGTTCAATTCCCGAATGGAATCTCAAAGATTTTTCCGAATCGCTAAAAAAGTTTTTTTTTGTGATGTAATAACAAATTTACTGTTTTCAGATTTTTTCCTATATCTGTGCTATAAAACCTTGCTTGATGCCAAATTTCAGGATTCTGGATCAATGGGAAGTACCGTATGATGTTTGATTACCTTGCGAGTGTCGAAATATACGATTTTTGCGTCATAAACGATTGTCTCTTTTTCGTTCATTAACTAAGAAGTGTGATTTTTTTCACAGCTTCAAGAGACCGCAGACTTGAGTATATAATTTTAATTTTAACTTTATACCTTTACGCGTTCCCGAGATCAAGGGTTTTGACAGATAGATACAGACGGACAACCAAGTGATCCTATAAGGGTTCAGTTTTTTCCTTTTGAGGTGTGAAACCCTAAAAACAACCACAAACAGGTTAATATAACCTATTTCGATGCTGTAGTCTTTCTCTTTCTAACCAATAAATATTGTATTTAAGTTTCCGTGCCCCTAGTCACCACTTGACTAAAATCTCTAGTCTGGTTACAGTTACTGTATTCCTTTAACATTGCTAAGCAGTACATGTATCACATATTATTACTGAAATACACCTTCCAATATATAAAGAAAAGTATAATAAATAGTCATTATTAAAACGGTGTTTCCTTTGGTTTACCTTTTAACACTAACATCAATAATAGCGATGTCCCTGTTCTTAGCGTGGCAATGCCAATCAAAATTGCTTGTACTCAAATGTAAGAGGCGACTAAAGTACTGGCATTGTTCTTTGAATGAACGTTTGCGTAGAAAACCGAGAATGTCAGATAAACAATAATGCATAGATATTTTGGAAGAAACCACTCAATTTCCAACAACTCCTGATATAAAACAACGACTAACTAATGCATCATTTCTTTATCTAACCTAGGCGGTTACGTGGCGAGACACTATTACCTCCAATATCTAATTTACCGTTTATAATGGATGTGTGTCCAGGTAATGGAATGCTCTAGCCAACCCATTGTTTACCATCGCTAGTGCCTACTCCCATCAGCTCTTATGACTTATGAATAGCCGCTGTTCCATTTTCATTATTACATTTCAGATCACGCCATTAGTTTATATCAGAGACGATACGTAAACAATTAAATAAGCTTTAGTCTTGCAACACTATGCGCGTGAAGCGAAATTTTACAGAACAGCAGTTGCGTGTTTTCAAATCATACTCGCTGTGAGTTAATTTCTACGTAAAGTATTGCGTAAAGATAGTGAACCACTTTGCAGCACACATAATATTAACACCAAAATATACTTTAAGTGCTCCCGTACGCTAAACGATATTCACTCACAAAGTTGAACGGAAAAATGCTTCTTCATCATAATTTATGCATCGCGAAATATTACAAATCTCTCATGCATTATGAGATTTAATGCTATACGGTAGAGTGCACATGAAAACGCTGAGAGAGCGTTACACACTCGTACAGCTAAACACGACAATAGCGTTATCAGCAGTAACCGTTCAATAGTCACGTGCAGCCCGTATCACGGTATGACGTTACAGGATATCAAAAGCTTGTTCAGCGTTGGTTAATCTCACCGCACCGACGACTTCGCAACACGCGCTTTGTTGCCAATTGTTTACTTTACATTCTATTTTGGATGTCCATCATCTGGGCATTGTTAGCATGTGTTTACGCCGCGCCGTGAGAGGACCGATCGAACGGGCAGCGCCTGCGGCCGAGCACGCCTTTTGTGGGCGGTATTTACCATTACAAAATACACTATCTTGGATTTTTCTCGATACATACCCACTATAGGGCTATTTGGCGCTAACTAAACATTAAATTTTACGTCTGTAGCATTATAGATATCATGATGCTACTTGAGCATTCCAGCTTTAATAGGATGGAAATTCAGAGCACGCAATCGCTCAGTGCATTCCAATGTGTATAATTAAAGTAAATTCAACATGTAGTATCAATGAAGTGGTTCGCTCAAGGGAACTCCGAAATAGAACTAAGGGGAAACGAAATGCTACTGAAAGATGTGAATCAGCTTATAATACTTCGTAATTGGATCAAGATGTTGCTCCGATCATAGCAAATCTAATAACGGCTAATTCTGTAAGTGATATGACATACCAAAACATATACCGATATGATGGCGTAAGAGTTCAATACATCTGTATTAAACATAGAAATCTTCCGTGTTCAAGATTGAAGATACCTTGTCACTAATTCTGCAAGTTTAGAATTAGATTTACGCTTACGCATAAAAAATGATAATCAACTGCTGTTGATGATGTCCATTTTGATAGCATTAAATCTATCTATATAATATTTATCTCTATCTATCTCTATAATGTGAAGCTTGTCCAACATCAAGGTGAAATCCATGCTTTTTTAGTATGAGGAATCAACAAATACTCGTAACTCCTCTCCCTTGAGTGGCAAGTAAAGATAGTGTCAATGTCAGCAATCCGTAGAGGCCCAGCAGGGCCTAAGCCTACTGGGGCCATGGGTAGTCTGAAAGGGAAACCCGGGATCCTGAAACGCAAGCTAAAGAAGGAACATAGGTGTTGTTTTAGTCAGTAAAAATTGGAGAAGTCATTAGATGATTTCCCACTCCGAAAAAGACTTTTATTCACTATACCCATGTTTGTACCGTTGCCCTTTGCGTTTCACGTCTGCGGTGACTCTTTGGCGAACCATCCCGCAGCCAGTGAAATTCATGCCTTCACCATGGCTAGCTTTAGTTTTTTTAAGAACATTACACAACACCATGAAACGTGAGTCACTGCGAAAAAGATCTTGTTCATATATATGCTTTACATCACGTTGACTTTTATGATTTTAGTTGCTATTACCGCGTGGAATATTGTTTGGAAGATTCGGCTTCATACTTCAAGGTAGGCGAAGGAGACGTCCTGACTGATTCATAGCTTTTGTACCTAGAATACGTGGATATTATTTAGACTTTTTATTTAAGAATCATGTTTGCGTAAGAAATATTTCTTGCAGTTCAAATGTGAAAACTCCACAGAACTTTTTGTAGGTACTAAAAAGATTTTATTGAAAGACCAGCTGAATCAGCAGGGATCACTATTAGAATCAACACCCATCAAATAATGACAAAAGGTTCCCCTAAATCTGTCTATAAGGTTTAGTATAGTTTATTTTATTAGAAAATAAATTCGGAAAAGTTGAATGACAGAATGTTTCTCGTACATAAACAATGGTAGCTATTCTGAGCAGTTGGCATCTGTATGTTTTCAATAATGCATTTAAATTGATTGATGACTTCTGATAAAACATTAGTCTGTGAAGATAAATCTTGTTTCTATGAAACTTTTTATCTCTTCATGATTCTAATGTACGAACTCATTTTACAGATGGACATTGCTGAACAATATTTTTTTCAAAACCGAAAATACGACAAATAAAAACAATGACATAAGTGCATATACAAACAAAAGGTCTTTGAGTGAACCCAGTAAAGCAAAGCGTACGGTAATTAAGTTTGCAAACCTTAGCATTTGGCAGCGTGCCGACGGCGACGGACTCGGCGAATTAATAGAGAGCTGGTGGTCGCATGCCTGTAGCAGCGACATTTTGTTTGTGATTGTACACCACGCACCCGATGGGATTCTGTCCAACTGTGCTGTTTGTGTAATCGATTTTGATTAAGTGCTTTGGACTGAGCTAAGGTTAGTGTTAGCCGTGTTAACTGCAGCTGCTGTAGTTTCAGCAAAAAGATTGGCATTCTGTTGATGTAGCAGTTTGCAAAAATATATTGATTCAAAAATGGTTTTGATTATTAGATTCATCACCATTCAACGTGGTAATGCTGCCAACCTTCTGGGCAGTTTCTTAATGATAGCAATGTGGAGGAGTACTTTGACGCCTGCCTTAAGTATAAGACTTAAGTATCTTATGTAGTTTTACTTTTTAAACGTAATTATTAAAACTCAATTTATAATATACGTGACGATTTACAAGATATATTCCAAGAACTACTTCATGGCTGGTGTCTAGAAGTATAACTCATATTGTGTCTATTTACGATTGTGTACCTTAAATCTTTAGAGAATTCTCTGAAGACTCGGACACAGACAAGTGTGCACTATTCTCACTCCTCAGAAGTTCAATCTCCACAAATCAATCTAAGCGTGCATCCCTCCCGGATTTCCAAGTACTTACCTGTGAAGGTATATAGCATAGCATAGCATAGTCGGCCTTATAATGTTCCCACTGTTGGGACTCAGGCCTCCTCTCTAGGAGAGGGAATGGGCCGTAATCCACCACGCGGGCCCAGTGCGGGTTGGTGGATGTCACATGTCTTCGAATAGTTAATAACATCTCCATAATTCTTAAGTTTATAAGTTTAAATAATTACGTAGTTAATTTCTGGTTAGTCCCTAAACGTAAACATCGGCGCAACCGTCCGCTCGGCATATGTTACTTCAAGGTTATGAAGATTTTTCGTTCATCGTAGATAATTTACTTCGGCTTGTTTCGATTGTTATGATACTTGATTTATCGAGTGCATATTTTGTTTCGATGATAGCTCTCCGTAGAGCGGGTTTGCAATGAATCAGACTAAAGTTCGGACGCGATAAACATCTTTTTGTACCCAGTGAAAAGGTCAAGACTCATGTTCGATTGTCTATTTTTCGGTTAATTTTATCTTTAGTATATTAAGTATATTAAAAATACAAATACACATTAGTCAGAGGCGTGTCCTCTGACTAATATGTATTTGTATTTTTATCAAAATATTTATTAAATTAAGTGTAGGTACTTTTGCAAGATAAACTAGTTACTGCAAATATTTTGATTGAAAACATAAGAGTATTATATATATCCGGTAGCAGTATTCAAATTTATATTTGTTAAGTAAATATTTCGCTCTAAAAAAATATAAGTAAACACGAGAATTGTTTCAGTACCATAATAGCTTAATAACGCCACAAATATGTGTAACGGCTGTGATGATAGTAATATATCTTGTGTGAAAGGGTTCGCAGAGAATTTATATATTAATACTATTAACTACTTATGAAGTAAAAGCAATTTGTCTAATTTATTAGAGAGCTTTTGGTAATATTTCAAATGTGACAATACGTCTATATTAACCAATGTGATTCACGAAGCTATTAAAATAACTTTGGTGTTCTAGTGGTAAAGTAGATGGCAGGACGACTTACATGTCTTCCTCCAGGAATTATTGAAGAAATGAAGGGAAGTCTTTACCGAGCCGTGGTACAATATAGACTAGGTATAATAATGTTTACTTTATTAGTACTTGTGAAAAAATATTCAGTAGATACGTGGCTTATATTTTTGTATTCCATGGATGCGATTGTCTTCTTATTGCTGGTAGCGATATCTACCGATATCCAAAGAATCAGCTCAAGATGTACTGAACGATTGATGTAGATCTGTATATTTAAATAAAAATAATAAACATCATTACTAAACCTTTTCAGAATGTTGTTTTGTAAATAATAATTATTCCACTTAATGAAGAAGAAAATAGAGCAAATTGGTAATTAACTCGCATCGTAAACCTAAATACGAGCTCGTCCAACTGCGAAGGTATCCCGTAAAAAGTTACTGCAATGAATCACTAAGTTTCACTCTTATAAATAAAACACGGTAAGGTTGGAAATTGAGATAAATCTGTTCCACCCGAGAAAGCCGCAATAGATATCGACAATTAGACAGAAACTCTGTTATTCACAGGGTTCTATCTATACTAAACCGAAAACACATTTAAACGTTTTCAACAAACTCGAATTTATTGAGCGACAAATTAATGAATATTGCTTCTGATATTTCAAATGCTCTTGAAAAACAAATTAGAGTAATAACGATAATAGTGTTTTCTTTTACTTTTCTCATTTCCTCGTTTGATTGGTTGTAAAGTTTGACAATAGGTTGCTATGTGAAGTTTGGTCTGGACAATGTCTTGTTATCGGATATTGTTCTGGCTCCAGACTTAGCTGGCCGTATCTTTAATTGTTCAACGTCGACGTTTTGATCGAGGCTAGGGCAATGAACTGCAGTTTAGTCTTTTGATTTGGTTCTGTAGTATCTGGCTTTATTGAGTAATAACTTTGTTGCTATAATTAATATGCTTTAGTTGTTGAGGATTAAATTTGTAATGCTTTGGTATTTATTTATTCCATTTCAAATACCGATAATTAACCGCTGTTGATAATAATATAGTAAACATGATTTAACCTTGATTTTGATTGATTAAATGAATCAATCTAAGTCGAACTACATTGATTTTGTGGATTATTATCCTTCCACAAACTGCCACAACCTGTATCCGATAATTATGATCGATGGCGGATTCATTCTCTCTTTTGGGACAAAATGAAATTCAATATGGCTTGGAAATATTTCAATGGACTACGATTAATTTTATATTCTGTGAGATTAGAGATAAGTTTCAATAAAAGAGACCTTTTCTGGTCAAAGGGAATGTTCTTTTGAAAGTACGTTATTACTACAATATGTCAAAGACTAGATTGTTTGTTCCAAAGCGACGCTTCAGAAAATAAATTTCATTTATCGCGTTCCAAGATTCTCCGAATTGGCAAGACCGAGAGAGAGGAATATTTTCTATGATTCATTGAAATTAGTGCTATTCTTCATGTTAATGGTATGGTTAGAATAGTAGTAGCGCTGCGTGTCAAAGGTTCGATTCTCACATGGAATAAATATTTGAATGGCCTACAGATAGCTGCTTTGGTTCTGTGGATCTTGTTCATGACGTGAGTTTAATTGTTTGAAATCGCACTACGGGTAATTCCTACCGTGCATTTGAAAAAAAGTAGAATGCAAAAAAGAAAGAAGCAAAGCAGCTAGTTAACTTTACTGTTTTTTGTGTATTTCAACTGCAGTTACATTTTATTGAATAAAATATTAAAGTCATGAAACAAGGAGAAAAATTCTTTAAAGTTTTTTGTTTGAACTGCAATTTTATAGGAAGAGTCGGTTGCCAATGTAATAAAATGGCAGGAAGGGGTCGTTGTATAAAATTAACGATGAAAAAAGTCAAGTGGGAGTTTTATGGAAATAAATAAAGGTTCAATTTGTTAGAGGCTCCCAGACGATTTTTTATACTTTCGAGCCCGCCTCGCACAAAAAGGTACCTACACATATTTTGTTCTCTGGGTGACAAACTTTTTGCACTCTGTCGTTGTCATCTAGAAAAAGCTTTTAGCAGTAGTTAGGATGTAATAAATAGTTCACGAAAAGCTACTAAATAATTCTGTCACTAATTAAAATTATTGTCGAATCTAGAAATTACAACTAGCAATTTTTATTAATTGCCTAACTTTTATCACAGTACAGGACATAATCTACCAGTGCACCAAATTTCATCTAAATCTGTTCTGCCGTTTGAACGTGAAGAAGTAACAAACATGCAGACACATACATACAAACATCACCTTTATAATATGGGTGGAGTTGAATGGTGTGATGGAATATAATCCATCTGGTATGATACTGACAATGTCACCAAGAGCCATGAGGAAAGGACCGAGCCCGGTTGTCGACGGTACGTAGTGTTCCACGCGCATCTCAAAGAGATGTCAGCGAATTGTAGGCGCCCAGCAGGGTCGAAGCCTACTGGGGCCACGGGTAGTGTGAAAGTGAAACCCGTGGCCCTGGGACGAAGGAACTGGGGCTAGGTCCGGACGGTTACCGGACGGTCAGACGGCGAGCCACTCATCGCTCACCGTCCGCAAGCCCGCACCTACGGTGGCCGGAAATCGGGATCGGGTGTGGTTTTACTCAGTAAAAGTCTGACACTCGCTCCAAGCTGGAGCGAGAGAAATCATTGAATGACTTTCCAACTCAAAAAAAACCACACCAGGAGAACCCAAAAAAAAACCCATGTCATTGATCTCAAACACACCGTACACATCGTAACGCCGTCTTTAAAGCAACGAACCAGTATAATAGCAGCTATTATTCATGAATAAGTACGAGAACTCATATGAGTAGATGTGTCATCGACCGCCGAATATCTTGAAAATCAGCCAAATGGAAGTCCGACCTCGGACTGCAACCGTTGCCGGAAGCATGTGGTGTTAGCAAAAATGTCATGTAAACAATGGACTATTTCAAAATCAGATGTTCGTTTACTACAATCGATTTAATTATAGCCTATTCGATTAATTGCTTTGAGAGTGTGCGCGAATTTTGTCGAGAATATATGTGCAGAAATTTTGTTAATAGCACTTGTTGTTTGTCAATAATTATTTGAAACAGGTTATAAAAGCTGCGGGAATGTTCGAAGGAATTACTGAGGTCCTGGAACGCAAAGGATAACTGAAGGAACACAGGTGGGTTTTTTTTCAGCAAAAGTCTAACGCGCCCTCTCTCTCCACGCAAAGCGGGAGAAGTTATTTTATGATTTTCCACTTTAAAAAAAGGGTATATAGTATAATTTTCTAAATTACGTAAATCTTTTTCTGATCTCACGCTTGAATAAGTTCAAAATAAACTGGGGTGACATGTTCATATAGGGCTTTTTTTGGGTGTAAAAATCATCTAATGACAAACCCCCGCTCTTGGGCGGAACTTGGAAACCCACTCTTGTTTCTTCTATGCCATTGTTCCAGGGCCCCGGGAATCTCTTTCGCATCACACGCGCGCGTGGAATACTACGCACCGTCGACGATTTGGGTTCGGTCCGTACGGTTACTGGTCGGTCGGACGGCAAGCTACCCATGTTCATATTAGGCTACGGTATTTTTTGAAAGTCACAGTAGCCCTCGAACGCAAAGGGCAATTGAAGAAACACGGGTGACTTGTAGTCAGTAAAAGTATTAGTCTGAAGCTTCTTCTCTCTTCACCCAGAGCAGCAAGAGTTGTTTGATCCCAACCCAAAAAAATGATATGTTCTACGGAAATATTAAGTGGTCAATTATCAAAAGGTCAAAAATTTATGATTTTTTACTACATATATAATAGTCATTTCTGATAGAGCACAGTTTAAAGTAACTGTTGTATCACAACAACAATGTAATGAGATTAAAAATTGCAGTCAAAGTAACTCAACGATTACGGACTTAATTATCTTCAAGCGTTAAGGAAGGTTTATTTCCCATAATTGACTCGTGGAAAATCAATTTGTATTCCTTTAAATAGCACCTAAACGGATTCACAGTATTTGTGGAAGAATGAGAAAATTCTATCATAAAAACTCTTAAGTGGGCTGCGGGCTTGATCAAAACGTACCGCGGCTTTGATCGAAAGGTACCGCGGCTTTAATCGAAAGGTACCGAGGCTTTGATCGAAAGGTACCGCGGCCCTGAAACGCAAAGGGCATTTGCAGGAACATGTAGATTTAATTTATTCTCTGTACCCTAGCGCATCGGCCCTGCTGGGCCCCTACGATTTTGCTGACATCTCTTTGAGGTGCGCATGGAATACTACGCGCCTTCAACGTTTCGGCCTCAGTCCTTACCAGATGATCGGACATCGATCTACCCATTGTTCGTCGTCCCCAAACTTGCGTCTATTATGACCGGGTATCGCCTCCTGTCGCGGCGGCTGAGGCATGAAGATGTCCGTTCCCTCACGGCTGCGGCCATTTTTTGCTAGCACTACTGCTTCGCAGAAGGAGGAGAGAGTTCTTCCAAGTTTACTGATAATTTTATTTTTGTTTATTTCATACTATGTCACTATGTTACTATGTATTTTTATCACGAAGAATACATTTAATTCGTAAGTTAGTTCTAAGATTGCGTTTGTTTCTGCCAAATAAAATGGTTTTCTTTCTTTCTTTTCTTTTTTATGTCTTCAAATATCCATAAATGAGTTTTGAATTAAAAGTTTCATTTGGATTTGGAATCCGAACCAAATGAGATATATATCTCATCAAAATGGAACTAAACTTAGTTATATCACCAACATTATTTGACCTCTCGCCCGTATACAATAAAATGAAGTAAAAGTCGCACACATTATATCTAGCTTCGTAGATTGAAGCCTAGCTAGAATCACAGATATCAAAGAGTCGAATGAAATATTAAAGGCCGATCTGCATAGGATAGCTAGCAAAGTCATGTCACTCAAACTGGAATCACAAAGGCCTGTTGTGTTCAACCCATGTTTTATGTGAGTAACGAAAATATAGTACTATGTGCTCAACGGATATTTCTGTCACATATTTGGTTCTGTATTCAAAAAATGAAGCTGTATTTTGATGAATTTTGTTTTATAGGCCAAAATAACAACCCATTTTTTTCCTGTTTAATATTCGTACCTACCTAAAAATATTTTATTGACGGAGGGAAATAAAATGTATTTCTCTTTGTATTGCTATTATTTACACTTGCTGCGTGCATTATTTTCTATTACAAAAACATTATCGTATACTGTTTTTATGCTGTGGAACTACGCTTTGTTATTGGAAGCATAAACAGCCGTAATTTCAACGGATGACTGTTGGCACGTTGGTTACCATTGTAGATCTTGGCCTGAAATGATAACAGCAACGGAAATGTGTGATAGGGTGTCAAGTTGTCAGGAGAATTCTTGCCAAACAAACATCATATTGATCTCTGTTTGTTCACGCCTTCTTGGCTGTTCCCTGTTAGAAAAATAAACAGAATATTCCGTCTGGATGATAAGTAAACATACTATCAGTCAAGTGCTACTACTAGTAACAAGTAATCATCTACTGATTGTTGGTTGTATAAACGGGATGTTCGGACAGACAGACACTACAAAGAGTGTTATTTTACATACTACATCTTCTACTGCTTGTTATTAAAAACTTCTTGCTTTTCCTAGATAAATATTTATTAATATTTCTACCGTATATTTGACTTTGGCATTACGATGTGTTTGGACACAAAAAAACTGATAGTTTCTCTGATACTTTTCTATATCTGCTTTTTTGAAATTGAAACGTGTTTCCTTTGTTCAGTTCAGATAAAAATATAAAAGGATTTTTATTCGTAGTCTGTGTCAGCGTTCTCAGAATGTTTATAGTATCGAACTATTGTCTGTAGTATTATATTGTCTGGCAGCTGTATCTTCACACAAACATATTGTCTTATTTATATAATAATACATGCGTTACATATTTTTATTTTATACTAGCTGCCTCGACAGACGTTGCTCTATATAAAGAGAGTTCATAAAAAATCACATAGAATTTTTCAATCTTTTTTTCACTAAGAACCATAAGCAACCAAAAAAAAAAAATCGGTCCAGCCGTTCTCAGGTGTTTCGCTTCGAACAACATTTCATATTTAAATAGATAGGTATTATACATATTATATCCATTTACTAGTATTATTCAATTTTAGTGCACCTATGTTTAGTTACGCTGGATAACGTAAATGTAAAGATAACTTCGAGTGCACGTGTTTATCACGCCAAGGTTTTAGCAGCATGTGCATCTGAACACTTGAGCAGCTATTATGGAGCACGTGTCTGATTCTGGTGGCAAAACACTAATATTATAAATTGTAAAGTAAGTTATGAAGTGAGGTTGTTGGAATGCACGTTTGTATGGCAGCATGTGGCAATGTATGAGTAGGAACAGAAACATGTAACATGTGCATGTGTGTGTGTGTGCATGTGTGTACTGTGTGCGTGTGTGTGTGTGTGTGTATTTAGTTGTATAGACATTCGTGACTCAACCGACGCATAGGTTTTTTTTTTTATTTTTTTTTTATTGGGTGGGAAAATCATCCTAATGACATCCCCGCTCTTGGGCGGAGCGGGAGATAGTGTCAGACTCTTACTGACTAAAAACCCACTCCTGTTCCTTCGTTGCCTTCGTCCCAGGGCCCCGGGTTCCGCTGCGTCGGTAATTCCATGACGTTTTTTTAGTCTGGATATATTTTTTTCTTGGTAATAGTTTTGTTCTTATAGGTCCATGTTTTTTCTCAATAAAGGTCTTAATTTGGAGATTAATATACTTGTCTTGATCCTCCCTTTGGGAAAATTTCCGTAGAGAAGCATGATTGTGGTACGTGCGAGGACCTCGATTCTAATGACTAAATCTACACCTTTCAAACTACGATTTATTTTCAACGCAGCACCTTTTAATCTCCTCGGTAACTAATGGTAAATATTCGTACATGACAACAAGAAATGTGAAAGAATAGGTACTCTGTTCACTCTCTGGAAATAACTAAAAATGAATCATCCCCAACTTAAACTAAACTGAACTAATATCAACTTTTAATTACGTACCTACGTATAAGATAGAAAACTTTAGCTGAACTTTCAAATAGAAATGTAAAGCAAATGAACCGTAAATGCATTCGTTCCACTTAGTAGTTAGAATGAGGCCGCAACCCCTTGGCGCGTAGTTTACGATGCATCTTAACTCTTTCCATGGCTACTATTGTCTCTGCTTGGAAATACCGAGCAAATATTCGCACTTATTTTTGCAGCTGGCAAACTTGTGGTTAGTAATAATAATAATAATAATTCTTTATTGTTGTAGTACGTGTACAAATAAGTGAACCCCTGACTCCTGAGCTAGGTTAGGTGCCTGTATTTCAGGAGCCAGTGACTTCTTCCATTTTCATTATACTAAATTGAAATAAATATAGACATTAATATAAAGAAATAATTTAGGTAAAACATTATTTGCACAACTTGAATATAAAATTATTTACAAATTGAATAATTCTACTTTTTTAAATTACTAATTACAAAGTCATTTAATTAAAATGTAAAAATAATATAAATATCTTATAATCAAACTAAATAATTATCTAATATTAAATAATAATACAAATTAGATAACAAATTAAAATCAAGTGCATTATAAAAATGAAATAGGTTAATAAATTAGAACTAAGTTTTGTTTACTTTTATATTTGCACCAAGTGCAATCCCATTTTGTGTCCAGGCAATCTCTATCCATTCTGGGTTGCCTGGAAGAAATCGCCGAATGCGAAAAAGGCCGCCAATTGTATGTTTTTTATTGTATTACAATTGAATTTGTAAAAATATGTAACTTGGTATGCAATAAAGTATATATAAATAATAAATAAATGAAAATTAAATTAAGTTCAAAAGATTTATTTTTTATAAAATGACGGTGAAGAAAACATGTAGTACACCCATGTTATACGGATAACATACACGTCCTGCCAAATTCTCACGCTTCCTATCGTTCAGAAAAAATGATGTAATAAATCAAAGAAGTGTTGTTTATTCAAGAGGGAGCATTCTGCCGTCGTAATAGATCGCCCCAAGTTTTTACAACAAAGGGCGACCTTTTCGCTTGATAAAAACTTGGGACATCGCTAAACGAGAAGGAAAAGAAAAGTAATTATCTACTGGTTTACATGAAATATTCCCTTTTTTCAATAAATATTACGATTGATTCAGCTTTGTTTTTCTGCTTGTAATCTTGGAATCTATGTGCAGTAATTTTCACTATAGTTACGCGAGATATTCGATGATGTATTTCAATGTA
Source organism: Mythimna vitellina (assembly GCA_949316375.1). Lineage (NCBI taxonomy): Eukaryota > Metazoa > Arthropoda > Insecta > Lepidoptera > Noctuidae > Mythimna > Mythimna vitellina. The sequence continues at coordinate 8,203,110 of OX438692.1, read as the reverse complement.
ATTTGTATATTTGAGTGTAGTATTTAATGTTGTATTTTGTGTCGCTATTTGAAAAAGGTACGCAGTAATGCGTCACGTTACATCTCTTTGTGAGCTGACTTTACGTTTTTCCGTCCAAATGTTAAATTGTAAAAACTTTTGTATTTTTTACAACAGTTATTATAAAGATAAAAAGAAGGCACTTCTCTACCTAACTGTCCGGGGAATACAAGTATGATGTATGTTGTATATTAAAACTGTGAAATAATTTTAACGTTAGACAAAATTTCAGTCATATTTTTCAAATACAAACTTTAATAACACAAAAAACTTGAGGCAGGTAACATCTAAAGTTACAGACAAATAGGCAGACGCTAAGTGGGTTCATAAACTTGAAGAAATAAGATATTTTGTGGAATGACCTGTCACGGCGACACGGTACGGCTAGAGAGACCTTACACAAAAACTTTTCTTGTTATGAAAAACTAGAATGAGTAAAGAAAACTTTTAAATCAACTGGTATTGTTTTGAAATGATTTTAGAATTTAAATTAAGATGAGCATTTATAGCAAAAATGCTATGTTTAAAAGAAAGATTTTTTTTAAAGTGCTTCGTAATGAGTATTTAGTGAAAAGTTTTAATTTTATAACACAAACACAAAATAGTTTTTAGATCATTTTACTAAAACAGTAAAATTATCTAAAAACTATTTTGAACAGACCGCAATAGCTTTTATTTATAAAGAAAACTTGATGTTGTTCAAGTTATTTTTTTTTCATTTTGTTCCAGCTATTTATATAAGCATTATACTAGGTTTTTAAATAATAATATATCAAGTTGCTGTTTTATGAAACAGATTATTGTGATTTATTTTATTAATAGCATAACATAGCATAATCAGCCTTTTAATGTTCCCACTGCTGGGACTCAGGCCTCCTCTCTCTAAGAAAGGGAATGGGCCGTAATCCACCACGCGGGCCTAGTGCGGGTTGGTGAATGTCACATGTCTTCGAATTTTCGGATCTAGGACATGCTGGTATCCTCACGATGTTTTCCTTCACCGTTTTGAGAGCAGTGGTGATGAAAAAAATACACAAAATAATACGCCTGGCTGGGTTTGAACCTGCGATCTACAATTCGTACTGTTAGGATGGCGATCCGTGGGTCCTTTTTAAAAAAAACACTTGTTACTGCTAAAAGAATATTTAATGAACAGAGGTTACACTAAGACACACTGGTTACACAACAACTGAACTCTCGACACGGAATGTACAATATGTACTGCGAAATGGCTATGACTGTCTGTCTGAGCACATGGAAATGCCCTTTTATAATATTGGTAACAATATGGAAGCGGCGGGGTTTATATCATAGTCAGCATTTGATGCGTTACAAAGTCCGTTTATAACATCTCCCCCCTTTAGACTGAGCTTTATTTAATTTATTTTAATTAAAAAATAAGCGAAGGAATATTAAAATGAATATTAAATTAGTAAATAAAACTCAGTTACGTTACAGAGTGTGTCTTAACTAATTACAAAGTATGCTTAAATTTTAAAACTTAGTTAAGATACTATAATTATTTATTAATTATTGAACCCAAAAATAGAAATTGAAACTTATATTTAAAATGAAAATAATATTAAAAGTTACTGATATTTCTATTGGTTTTCTTTAAACCAAACAAGGCTTGATTTTTACCAATTTCTATATTTGGAAGACTTTTTACAGATTTGTTATCATTTCCTAAATCATCAGAAATTTCAGTAAGTTCTATGGACGAGTGAACATTATTGTTTTTCCTCGTTTTCTTAGTATTATAGCATTGGTTATAAATCTGAATACAACAAGAGGAATTTCTAAAACTAAAACATTTGGTATACAGTTTATAAATAATAAAAAGAATGATTGCTGATATTATAACATAAGTCAGTCCAGAATAATAATTACCGTATTTAACAATATGGGACTGATTTTCACTATTGTGAATTTCGGTTTCTAAATTTTCCAATTTGTGTGAAGCCAATTTCAATGACTCTAAATCAATATTTGATAAGCTAATTGGATTGATAGAATGAGTACTTTCATTCAGAATATTATACTTGCAACAATCATCCAAGGTCAAATCAAAATTCAGAATTATCTGACTCGGTACAGTAGATTTATACACATTTGAGGGATGGAATTGCAATGTTTGAAAATATGCTACACAATTATTTTCTAAAGATAAAATTCCTGTTCCATGTAAAATATAATCAGTAATGTTATTGTTACATTTCAAAGTTAATTTATTAGGTTTAGATTGTACATAAATATATCTGTTGTTATTTAACTTTTGCCAAACATTTATATCACCATAAATAACTTTGGAGTCACAAATTTCAGGGAGTGATAAGGTGACTTCGGTTAATAACTTAGACTCACATGAAGGATTGTTAATCGTTGACAATATTGATGGTGAAGGACATAAAATATAATCATTATTTACATGCTTACATTCACTTATGCTATCTAATAAGACGTAAGATAATCTGTCATCCGTTACTGCTACATATAACTTTGAAGGACGAATTAAAACATAAGTTAAATATTGATTTGTATCGCGTGGAGTAGGTAGCGGCAAATTCTTGTAAAGGTTGAACTTAATAGGATATATTAATGGTACTTGTATGATAAACATTAGTTTGTTATTATAATAATATACAGTTAGTTTGGATAAGTCGATTATAGTGTGAATGTTTTGCAATGTTAGCGAAACCGGGAACTCGGTGGTTCTCTTTAGTTGACTGTTATTCGATAACTCGTTGTATAATTTCTTGGGAGTTATGACGTATGGGTGTAAAATATTAGCTTTAGCGAATAAAATTGAGTTAAGTATTGTGTCCAAAATATTGGAAATTGACAGTAATGACCCTTCAATAATATTAAACATAGAATTGATTTTTTCTAAATTCAATATGTTGTTATTTATCTTAGAACTACTTGCAAATATATAATTAAGTTTTTCCATCTGCCTATTGAGTAAAATTTCATTATTATTTAATTTTTGAATAGAAACATTAAAACTATTTATCGTAGAGCGTACAACATGTATGTTATCTTTCATTAAAGAATAAATATGATGCTCATTTTGTTGACAAGTGCTAACAGCTTCGTCGTATTTTCTAGCGTCGTCAGCATCTAATGTACCAAAAAAGAATTTTAAAATTTCGCCTCCAAATTCAAGAGCGCGTTTTTGACGATTATCGGAAATAAGATGCGACAGGGATTCCAACTTAAGATTATTAGAATTAGTAAGTATTTCTAAGGGGTTAATAGTATCCTTACACTCTAAATTAATGTTAGGTAAATTACGAGTTTTTTCGCAAAAATTTGATATATTTTCAATAGACTTTTCTATATTTTCCATATAAGGTCTAATAGGAATCATGTCTACATATGTGATAACATTCCAGTTATCGTTTTGGAAATAGACTATTGATGTTGGATCAAAATAGATTCCTGCACTATGTTCTATTATTTCAATTGGCTCGGACAAACTTGAACACACGAAACATCTGAAACAAATATTCACGCTGGTTTAATTTCGTTAACATGATATTTTACATGTTTTCTATTGACGCATAGAGTGACATTATTTTTACCATGTGTTTTTAAAATCTTAAATGGTCCCTTCCACACAGGGGACAGAGCCTTACGGAGCCTGTGATGGTGTTTTAAATAAACTAAATCACCGGTTTTATATGTTTTTTCTCGGGCTGTCGAATCATAATATGTTTTTGAGGATTCTTTGCTTTTATTCATATTTTCAATAGCTTTTTCGCGGGAGTATCTCATCCTATATTGTAAAGCACGAATGTATTCCTGATAGGTAACGTTATCATTCGACTCGTAAACACTACTGGGAATTGATGGCTTATAACCGTAAAGAAGTTCGAAAGGCGAGAATTCGGTAGTGCAATGAGGGGTTGTATTATATGACAGAATCGCTGTTGCTAGATAGCAATGCCAGTCGTTTTGATTTTCGTTAACAAAAGACCTTAAGTACTCCTTAAGAGTAGCATGGCTTCGTTCTAGTGCGCCATTTGTTTGAGGATGATATGGAGTAGAAAATAGATTTTTTATTTTAAGTATTTCAGTTAACTGCCTAAATAACTCTGACGTAAAGGTTGTACCTTGATCCGTCAATAACATTTTGGGAAAACCAAATAACGAAAAGAAATGTACGAGGCTGCGTGCAACTTCATCAGTCGTACAGGTTATCATAGGATAGGCACATGAAAATTTTGTTAAATCATCCTGAAGCGTTAAAATATATTTGAATTTCTGTAGGCCTGCCTCGGGTAAAGGACCAACGATATCGAGGGCTAGTCTTTCAAAGGGCTTGGTACTCGTTGATGTTATTACCATAGGTGCTTTATTTGATGCTCTTAAAGGTTTATTTACTTGGCATAATTTACAGTCTTTAACAAATCGTTCAATATCTGAACGCATTCCTTTCCAATAGTATGAGGCTTTGATTCTACTTAACATGCGTTTAACGCCTGGATGACCCGCTATAGTCGTCCCATGATTTTCTTTAAGGATGTTACCGATCTCGGCAGGAGTTGGATAAAGTATTTGATTTTTATAAATATGGATCTCAATTTTAGTGCCATGAAAAATGTAAGAGATTATATTATATATTTTAACGTAAATTAGTTTAGAAAATGGTTCAGAAAAATCAGGCAAAGCTAATTCCTTTTCGTAATCATTTTTAGAAATAATATCATCACGTAATTTTAGTAGTAAGTTATAAATAGTTTTATAAGTTGTTTCATCGAAATGATGGACTTTAGTGTATAAGAAATAAAGTATCTTATTGTTTTTACAGACAACCGTTTGTGAGGTGTCAGGTTCGCGTTCGCCTGCGCGATATTCCTGTGGGTTGTCAAGCATCGCTAATAATTGCTCTGTATGCGGCATTGAGTTATCTAGATCTAAAGAAACTGGACAGGCAATACACTTTTGTTTTGCTTTGTGTAAACTCTCGCTATGTTCTACGATTTTTGTGTCACAAACTGAAATGGTTTTTGTGAATTGTTTTTTAAAGTATTCCTCATACGTAGTCGAGTTGATGTTGGAACTTGGGTTAGTCACAGCATTGACTGGATAACGCGATAACGCATCAGCGTTACTATTAACTCGGCCGGGTTTATACACAATCTCATACTCGTATTCTTCAAGTTTTAGTCGCCATCTTAACAAACGGCCACCCGGGTCCTTAGCGTTAAATAACCACGTTAAAGGGCGATGATCGGTCACGATTTTAAATTTATAACCGTAAAGATAGGGCCTAAATGTGTTGACGGCAAAAAGTATAGCGAGGAGCTCCTTTTCGGTTGTTGAATAATTACCTTCTTGTTTATTTAAGGTGCGAGACGCATATGCTATGGGCTTATCTTTGCCTATCTCACCCTGTGACAAAACTGCTCCGACGGCGTAATTTGAAGAATCCGTCGTCACAATAAAAGGTTGGGAAAAATCTGGATATTGTAATAAAGGAGCTGAGATGAGCTTTTCTTTAAGCATGCTGAAAGCTTGCTCTTGTTCATGAGACCAATGAAAATTAACATCTTTTTTTAGTAGAGATGTGAGAGGTTTAGTTATAAAAGAGAAATTCTCGATAAAGCGACGATAATAACCCGTTAATCCAAGAAAAGATTTTACATCTTTGGGGGTTTTCGGTGTGGGGAATTGAGATATAGCCTTTACCTTATCTGGATTAGGCGAAACACCGTTATCCGTAATAATATGCCCTAAATAAGCCACTTCTCGTCTTAAAAATTCACATTTATCGGGCTGTAATTTTAAGTTTGCCTCTCTAAGTTTAGAAAATACAGATTCCAATTTCTGTATGTGAGTTTCAAGGTTATGTGAGTAAATTATACAATCATCAAGATATATGTAACAATGAAGACCTTGAAGTCCTGAGAGAACAATATTCATCATTCTTTGAAATGTCGCCGGAGCATTTTTGAGCCCGAACGGCATTCTTGTAAATTCAAATTGACCTGATATACTGTTGGTCGTTACGCTGAAGGCTGTTTTTTCTGTATCTTTAGGATCTAATAAGACTTGGTGGAAACCTGAAGATAAATCAAGAGTACTAAAATATTTTGAATGACCTAATTGATCCAAGATGTCGGTTATAAGAGGAAGAGGATAAACCTCGGATACAGTAACGTCGTTTAAGCGTCGATAGTCAATTACAATCCGCCACTTTTGTTTACCTGATGCATCTATTTTTTTCGGAACCACCCACACAGGCGCATTCCAAGGAGAAGTTGAGGGGCGAATAATGTTTTGATCGAGCATTTTTGTGATTTGTTTTTCGACTTCGTTTTTATGCACTTCAGGGAAACGATACGATTTGACGTGAATTGGGGGTGCATCCCCAGTATTAATTGAATGTTTAATTACGTCTGTATGAGTTAAATTTTCCCCATCAAGATGAAATATATCCGTATATTTGGAAATACAGTTCATCAAAGCCTTATGTTCTTGCGGATTTAAATGAGAACACCTTATTTGTTCAAGAACTCTTTTATACCGGTCAGTTTTTGAGAAATCTAATTGGTGAATAAATTCTTTATGAGTGTTATCTAATTTAGAAGGCAGTTGGTCAAGTGGAGTTAACTTGACTTCGTAGTTATCAATTGGGACTTCATGTTCCGTGGTGTTTAGAATAGAGACATTAACTCTATTATTAGGTTTTAAGCTCACTATGCAGTTTGCTAAGAAAACACCGTCACGAATTTCATGATCTAAGATCAAACCTTCTTTTAGATTAGTAATCTCAGAGAGATTGGAAACTGGACACTCAATGACAGTTTCTGATCGCGGGGGTATAACATATGATGGCTTACTAAGAGAAATAGGTATTTTGTAATCTTCTAAATTAAGAGTATTGGTAGAGTAATGAATATCTATTTTAAAATGTTGGATAAAATTACTACCGATAATACCATCGTAATTTAAGTTGACCGCATCGTTAATAGTATGAAATAAATACTCGAACATTATCTTATTTTTTGATGAAATGCCATATTCAAAAATTAGTTTAACGGTCCCAAGGGATTCGCAATATGATTCATTATCGCTTAAACCTCTAAGTTTTATAATTTCGGGACCCAACACTGGTTTATTACGTAAACTTGAAAGTTTAACAATAGAAACTGAAGAACCAGTGTCAATTAGAAAGCATAAAGGCTTGTTATTATAATTTGTTTTAAGATAGACGTGAGGTAAAGAAACTTTATAATTTATATTAAGCGTTTGCTCACGTGTTAGAGAAAATGTGGAAACACATTGTTTAGAATTATGCGTGTCATTTTTATGATTTGAAGGTTCCGGTAGACACGAAACCGAAACCTTATTTAATTTAAATTATCGGAATTATTAATGTCTACTTGATGCACATTAGAGCGATTATCATTGTTATTCGGTGCACTTGCACTTGGTGGTGTAGAATTACTAGCCTGTGAGTTCTTTGCCTTAAGTTTCCGACACTCGCTTATCAAATGACCGCGTTTTTTGCAATATTTGCATGATTTCTCGGGGTCAAACTTGGAAGTAGTAGTATTATGAGAATTATCTGATGAATTTACATGATACAAATTTGGAGAAGACCGCTTATTTTTGTAACATTCGGATGCGATATGACCACTTTTGTTACAATGTGTGCATTGTTTATTAGAACGCGTAGTTAATTTAGATAAATTAAATATTTTTTCCTCTTCAATGGCATGCGTTATTGCTTCGGATAATGATTTAGGATTCCTACACCGCACTATATGCGAAAAATTGGAGTTCAACCCTAACAAGAAGGTATTGAGGGCGAGATCTTCCATAGCGGCTAATCGACCTATAAGTTCTTTATCATTATCGCAGCTATAATGGATGTCAGATTGCAATCTTGTTAAACATGATTCGATACGCACAGCATACTGCATCGCGTCTTCAGAAGGCAATTGCTTGCATTGTTGTAAATTAACTAATAAATGTGTGGAATGTTTTTTCTCCCCAAAAGTAGTTTTAAGGAACTGTTTGATATCAGCCCAATTGTCAAATTTCTTTAAGCAAGCGGCTAACTGAGCTTTGCCTTCTAATTGCGAGATGATGTATTTACATAAAAAGTTCTGTTGTTCTGTAGTTGCTAAAGATATCGCACTCTCGCAGTTTGTTAAAAATGCGGGTAAATACTCGCGATCCCCGTTATAGGGCTTAATGAATTTAGTGAGAACATTGAGGGTGATTTTGTCCGACATTTTAGTTTTATGTTTTACTGGAATGTTCTCTGATTCTGAACTGGATGAAGATGCGATTTCCTCTGATTTTTCTTTCTTTAAAGACATTAAAATAACAATATGATTATTATTTAGAGCACTTACAGAACATCAGATAAAACAAAGCGTGCACAATAAAATTTCTAAATTAGATTTTTTTTAAATAAAATACGAGTGATTTGAATATTTGGGAAACGGCACTTCACTTCACTAAAGCACTTTCATAATATTTGAAAAACTCACATTAGCAGATGTACAGCAGTCGCACACGTGAACATTCTGGAAAGGTGACGTCACGAAGCACGCGGCGCCAGCGCCTGGCGACCCAGAGAGTCGTATTGCAGGCAGTTCCTGCACGTGGTGCGCTCAAAACACGTGGCTGATGATGGATGGAGAGACAGCCACAAATCCCATGCGTGAGATGTTGATGCAGTTCAGAGATCTTGTGTTGACCTGGTGATGCGGGCTCACACTCGAAAGTGGAGGCTGACCGTCGACCACGTGGTAGCAGATGTGTTCGGGTGTGATGCGGACTCACGCTACACAGCGGAGACTTATCGTCGATCACAGCAGCAGCAGCGCGGACTTAGGCGTTTTTAGGAAGCCTAAGATTCACCGTCGACCACGACATTTGCAAAGGACTTTCGACCACGGACCAAACAACAATGGTGCAGACACGTGGAAATATTCGCGACGCCTACACCTAATGGATCCCAGTACTTAACGATTTTCCTGGGATCCCACTTCTGACACCAGTTTGTTAGGATGGCGATCCGTGGGTCCTTTTTAAAAAAAACACTTGTTACTGCTAAAAGAATATTTAATGAACAGAGGTTACACTAAGACACACTGGTTACACAACAACTGAACTCTCGACACGGAATGTACAATATGTACTGCGAAATGGCTATGACTGTCTGTCTGAGCACATGGAAATGCCCTTTTATAATATTGGTAACAATATGGAAGCGGCGGGGTTTATATCATAGTCAGCATTTGATGCGTTACAAAGTCCGTTTATAACAGTACGTCGGGGCCGTTACCACTCGGTCACCACTGCTCATTTTATTAATAAAATGCCATAAATATAAAGTTACAACAGCTTATAGTGACACGTTTTATAAAACGCAACTTTGTAAATAATATATGTTAAAAACCTTGTATGAAGCATGTTTGTGAAACTGCAACTTTATTTTAACTGATACTGTAATTTATGACTACTATATTATTTAACTACACTCTCTCGTGCACCTAATATTCCCATGACATATTAGTAAATTTAAATAAACAGTTGTTTGTGCTTTTTTAGGGTTTCGTACCTCAAAAGGAAAAAATTGAACCCTTATGGGATCACTTTGTTGTCCGTCTGCCTGTCTGTCAAAATCCTTTATCTCGGAAACTCGGTCCCTTGAAGCTGTAAAAAAAATCAAGCTCTTAAATTAACGAAAAAAAAAATACGGTGGTTTTTGTCGCAAAAACGTATATTTAGACATTCTCAAGGGAATCAAAATTCTAGGGTACTTCCCGTTAACCCAGAATCCGGAAATTTTGCATAAAGCAAGGCCTTACAGCACAGGTATGAGAATAAATCTGAAATCTGAAAATTTGTTGTTACGTCACCAAAATAAACCTTATTTATTAATTTGGAAAAAACTTCGAGACTTCGATCGGGAATACATATTTAAGTTTGTACGGAATCCTCAGGGGGCGCGAGTCTGACTCGCACTTGCCCAGTTTTTTAGAACATTTATCATTTTTAGTGAAACGTAGGTACGAGTATATCTGCAATAACTCAAACAATCGGCCTAGCCTTTTCCCAGATATGTTAGGGTCGGCTTCAAGTCCAACCGGGTGAAACTAGAGACCAGTATTTTACATGTAGTGACCACCTATCTGACTTCTACGATCCAGTACAGATAGCGGCACGAATCTTGAGCGCTCGGTGAAAGAGCAGGGATCGCTTCGTGAATCGTACACATCGGCGAGCTAATCACTGTACAAGAATTGCACTGCCCGCCCCCGCATCTCTTTTCATACCACTAAAGAGACCCGATATTTCACTTCTGCGTACTTTTGCGCAAGTAGAACTGTAGAAGTCAGCGCTCAATATCCGTGCCGGAATCAATAATTAGGTAACACTTAACTCTTGGCAAGACAGCTGTCAGATTTCCTGACTTCTGTACCTACATCCGTAACGATTGCCAAAGATCTACAAATGACAGCTGGGACCAAAGGCTTAACGTGCTTTTTGGGGCATGGAGGTATCTTAATATATTAAGAAGGCAACCCATCGACAGACCAACCTCGAATAGCGTTGCTTAACTTTTCAATCTTGAATTTTTTTATCATTATTTTGCTTATATCTTTTTATCCTATCCTAACCAAAAGCTTCTCGATATCTTCAATTAATACAGTACAAGAGAATTAGATATTTCAGAGTATATGAGCAACCAAATCTGTTTCTAATGAACTGTTGAACTAAGATCTTGTACTATCATTAGAACTAATTGCAAGGTATCATATGAGTTCTCATTACTCACTGGTATCACTCATGGGTTCACGTACCTAAATATAGAAGATTATTAAAAGGTGAGCAGTAGTGGCCGAGTGGTAACGGCTCCGACTTACGACTAGATCGCGGGTTCAAACCCAGCCAGCTGCATAACTTTGTGTAATTTATTTCATCACTACTGCTCTCAAAACGGTGAAGGAAAACATTATGAGGAAACCAGCATGTTCTAGAACCAAAAATTCGAAGACATGTGACATTCACCAACCCGCACTCGGCCCGCGTGGTGGATTACGGCCTATTCCCTCTCATAGAGAGAGAAGGCCTGAGTCCTAGCAGTGGGAACATTAAAAGGCTGATTATGCTTATGCTTATGTATATAATTATTATCATTATCATTAATTCATTCATTAATTAATATTAGTGAAAAAAATATTATTATAAAAAACTATTCCATTTAATCTACCAACCCGCACTGGGCCCGTGTGGTGGATTACGGCCCATTCTCTCTCCTAGAGAGGAGGCCTGAGTCCCAACAGTGGGAATATTATAAGGCCGACTATGCTATGCTATGCTATTGAATCTATAGCTCTTCTACTTAAGGCCTTTTAAAACTGGAGGGCTTAATTAAAATGGCGACTGTTACAGGGAGATAAAATTAAACAGTGCACTTCATTAATTAATGGAGTACCTCGTTTATGCACCTCGTGCTAGAAAATGCTTAGTATTCGGTAAAACAGGTTTGCTTGAAACACACTTTCATAATGTATTTTATCTTGTGCACTATTTTAAGTACCAGTCCTCTTAGTGAAAGTTTCTTAACATACCCTGTACAACCGTACGTACTGTAAAAGCGCCTCCTGGTGACAACTATGGTAAACCTGTAAAACCCGCTCTTATGTTTTTCGCACTAGTGCGGAAAAATGCGCGTGCTCGCTCCCATTACTATTGATTGTATTTATTGTATCAGGCTGGGCGCTAAGCGACCCTCATGAGTTGCAGGTCAACACTGGTTTATTTATTTCTTCGTAAGTGTATTGAAACACGTCGTTTGATACACGTGGAAATTTGTCACTTGGTTCCATAACACTTCGCCTGAGCCTCGGGCGAATTTCGCATCAGTCGCATTGACAAACTTTCTCCACTTGTATCAAAACATAATATGTGTTCGATACGATTTGACAGTTTTATAAGCAAATGTTTACGTATCGTTACGAGTGCGATAAAAAATTTCTTACTAGACACAACTTTTTAACTCCTGATTCTCGATTCGGAAACAGAGCTTGCCTTGTCTCGCTATATTTTTTTTCCAGTTTGAAATCATTGCATCACTTCTCCCGTTCTGGGTGAAGCGAGAGTGAGTCTCAGGTTTTTACTAACTACAACCCACCGCTATCAGTTGCCTTTTGCGTTTCAAGGCCACTGTAACTCTTTTGAAAATTTCCACAACCAATTAACTATGGTCCGAAACACAAAACTACGATGCGACGTCGTATCGTAAAAACTTACGAGTTCGCGCGCCGCATCGCAAGAATTTGCGGATTGATTCGCATCGCACATTGTATGGTTATCTGAACCAATGCTTGCCTTACGAAATCACGTCACAGTAATTCGTATCGCAGGTTCCTGCGATGTGTGGGAGAGTCCTATAACGTAGCCAATACAGAATAAAAGTTATTTGTTCATTTGAAAAGCATATATGACACAGTGATAAAACTGGTCACTTATTTTTCTTCGAAATATTTAACGGAGAATTTAGTGAAACTTTTGTGGTGACATCTATAACGTCCCATTTCTTTTTTTTATTTTCTTTTTCAGTGGGAAAATCTTCTCTCTTTCTTTCTTCTCTTTTTCTTGGGCGGAGCGGGAGATAGTGACAGAGTGTTACTGACTAAAAATCCACTCTTGTTCCTCCGTTTTTCATATCAGGGCCGAGTTTTCAGAATCAGACCCTTGGTCCCAGTAGGCTTCGACCCTGCCGAGCCCTTACGGTTGCTGATATCTTCTTGAAGCGCGCCTGGAACACTACGCGCCGTCGACGACTTGGGCTCGGTCCGGACGGTTACCGAATGGTCGGACGGCGAGCTACCCATTGCTCGCCGTTTGCGAGCCCGTGCCTACGGTGACTGGAAATCGAGATCTGAATCCGGCGGCTAGGGCGCGAGGACCATCGCCTCGCGCGCCACGTGCGGCCTCCTTCTTTGCATGACGTCACATAGGGACTAAACTATGAAATCCTATGTCGCGCAATCAGGGTACTCCGCGCGATTAAACATAATATACAACAGCCCGAAATAATCAATTGGGCAGTTGTCCACATCCGACATAACACCCGTCTGGTTGGAGGATCTACACTTTATAACGGAGGTTTGCGGGACTTTACACTCTTTCCTACGTACATCCAAACTTTATTAACCAATATACAAAACATATTCGAAAATTAGATATAAGCTGTGTAGATATTCACCATAAGTCGGCCTTGTTGAGGCTGAATTATGGTTATACAGATAAGATTTTATTTCAATTCGTTCCCATGTTTATGGGGAGCAGTGAGATTCGATTTACGTGACATAGCGAATTTGTGTCTCTGCTAAAATGAAACTCCCCATTTTATGGCGCTCCTGATCGTAAGAGGGGAACATCTTTGTTAAGGTTAGAGTGGTCAGACACTGCCTACATGTAGGAATCACGTTAAATAAATCATCCAGTAACCATTTTTGATGAAAACAAAAATAAATAAATTCAAACAAATCATTAATTACGAGTACAGTGAAACTAAATCATGGGGCTGTATCTAACAATACTAGATCAATTTCTCAAGATAATTTGGTAGACACAAACATAATTCTGAATAGCCTGAGCCAGAATCCAATTAATCTAGGAACCAGCACTCTAATTAAGCAATAGTTGCAATAATAATAATGTTCTAAAACAAATTCATAGAATCTTAATAGAGCTCTATCCGTTCTGCAAAATCAAATAATATTTCATTATTATTTGCAAATGTCGTTCAAAATCGAGAGCGTCTATTTCTAACTCCGATTGCTCTTCCGTAATATTCCCCAAACGTCGCGGTCGTGTCGTATCCGTATCGCATGTCGAAAATGGAATTGTCTTATCTCACTTCCCATGTTTCGGTTTACGAACTCCGAAGATCGTTCGCGATCTGCCGTCGCCGGATCAGCCGACCGTTATAATTCTGCACTTTGGCTAAAGAACTGGGTCAGTGGGTTGTGTTTAGGGCTGTCATTGTCAGCTTTCTAACTTCTACCATTTCGTTACAGATTCTAGGGAACTTTAAACAATCGTACGTATGCCTAGTTCAAATTCTGCGATGTAATTTCTGAGTCGTGAATAATAGAAACGTTATTGTGACAGCCCTGTGCTCTGACAATAGTATGTTTACTGATAGCGCGGTATCGGACTGTTGGCTTTACACCTGACTGTTCATTGCCACAAGTGTTACAGGGGTAAGGACAGGTCATAGACTACTGACCGAAAGTATTGGATCGATTTCAACGTGGCTTCAGTCATTAGTTTAAGCATTAGTGTCGTAAATATCGTTCTACATTGTTTTACTTCGTTGTAAATTAAAATATTACAGGCACAAATGAATATATTATGATAAATGATACATATTTTGAAAATAGGTTTTTAAAAATCACTTTTACTCTTTTATTTTTTCGTCAAATTAAACTAGATGAGGCCGGTGTTTCTTAGCTAAATTTTCTTAAAGTTAATTTCTAATGGGCTAGGAAGTGTAGATACCAACCAAGTCTGGCATAGCGATCTGTCAAAACTTTACGCTCCATAGCGATTTGAACCCAACATGATTAATATACGAGGCTTGGAAACAGCTCAAACTTGCTTCAAATATGTATAATTTTGCTACGTTTGTTGAATAGAGAAAATAGTTTACACATATTAGTTTGGAGTTCCGAATTCACTACATTACTGAAACTCTCGTCCGTGATTGAGTTGGTGTCTTTTTTATTGCAGTTTACCGAAATTCGGAAGCGGAGGGTAAACAACTACTTACAAGAATAGTTTCAGGAAAATAACAACATAATTACTGTTTTGTTCGTTTGTTTTGTTTTAATAAACGATCTGTGCGTTTGTTGAATATGAAATAATAAAGCCATCGTATGAAAATGTGACACGCGGATTTAAAATAAAATCTTTTTTTTTAAATGATGTAGTCTTAATGCTTTACTGCGATCCTACCTTATGGTAAGCAGTGATGCAATCTTTGATGGTGAAGCGCGCTAGTTTATTAAGAGCCTCTTCACTCTAGCCTTGAAGACATCTAAACTATAATAGGATCGGAATTGATTACACAAATATTATAAAAGGCAAAAATTTGCACGCATGTATAACCGAACACAATTTTGTTATTTAGGCTCAAACGGCAAAACAGATGTCAATGAAATTGAACACATGATAACAGATCATGTCTTGTAGGATACTTTTGATCATGAGAGAATGTTCCCTTGTGATAATTTTCTACTTCTTTTTTTAATTTGATATAAACCAGTGCTTGACTGCGATCCCACCTGATGGTAAGCGGAGATGCAATCATTGATGGTCAGGCGCACTAGTTTATTAACACTTTGATACAGGCGAAGCCGCTGACAGAAGCAAGCATAATATATGTCCATACCAGTCTTAGCAAAATGACCATCAAGCCGTCTGCTTCATTCAGAAGGACCGCGCATTCGCTGTTAACAAGCAAACTACACTTGACCGACGCCAGTAGAATTCTATGAATGTTTCGTTACACGGGGTGCACCAATAGAGCTTTCACTAGTGGCAATACAAGTAGGTACGTCACGTCCAACATACCCTGCCCCTTAGCCAAGTTACAACCGTTTTGTTTCGATTCTCTTTTCGTCTATCACCTCGAGTAGGCCACGCCTTGGATTCTTTTATTCTGATGTCATCTCAACGCTCAGTCACGTGGTTAGAACAAAAGAATAGGAGGCGTGGCCAACTCGAGGCGATCAACGAAAAGAGATTCGAAACGAAACGGTTGTAACTTGGCTAGGGGGGCTGAACTGTCCTGTGACACAAGAGCGGCGTGTTGCCAACGGCAAGAATTCGTGATAAAAATGCGAGTTTGGTTTGTGATGCCTCTGTCACCCGTGACACATTTTATCGCATCTCAATCTATCATAGTCTCTGGCCGGCGGCTGGCGGGTCGGCTTCGTCCATATGAAAGAAGAAAATAATACCAAGTGAACATACTCCTATAATAAAAAGCATGCTTTGAACTATTCCAGGACATGGTTTACCCGAGTGCCAAATTTCATCCAAATCCGTTTAGCCTTTCGAGCGTGAAGAAGTGACAAACATACACACTCAACGTCAAACTTACACCTTTATAATATTAAGTGTGAAGTGATGTATTAGTGTGATTGATGTTTACTGAAACAAGAAATACCTATACTCAATATTACCGTCAATACAACTCCCTCACGTATCTCTAACTACGTGAACACTAACAATCAGAACTATCTCTAACAATCTAACCTGCTAGAACAACAACTACTAACAACAGAGTAAACAGGTGAAACATATGGTAAACAGTATCCACAAACAAACTGTGCTATCTAACACTTCCTGTTTATAGATGCATTTCCTTGCAAGCGGCCTTTTGTATTGAACAAGCTACCCGCCTTAGCTTTGCACGAGTGCAAATTATATATATATATAGGTAGGTATAAACCACAGATGTTATGGAGCTCCGTCACCGTAAACCAAACTTTAAGATATCCGAAACTAAAATTATTCGTAACAGAAACCAATATAGAAGTTTCGAATAATTTTGGATAAAGGTGGAAACTATAATATGTGTCAACCGTGCTGTCAAATAATGTCAAAATGATCCGGTTTTGAACGCTGAATTCAGCTAATTATATTTTAGCTCTCAAATTAAGTAGATGGCAATGCTAAATAAATTTGGTGTTGTGATGGTCCAGTGGTTAATGCACCCGCCTTTCGTTAATGAGGGGTTCGAAACTGGGCAAGAATCAAAGTGACTTTGCTTATCTAAGTTTATTTAAGACATTACCCCATGCCTCGGAAAGCACGATAAAACCCGGTTGTTAAAGGTAGTCAAACGTCTAAATAACTGACCATCAGTCTATTTAAGGAGTATTGTGTTGTCCAGTGACTGGGTTGCGGAGGAATGATAAGGAGTCGCCTCACATAAAACACGGGTATTCAGCCACAATCTGTTAGACTGGAAGCTGACCCCAAGCTATTTTTGTTTTCGGTGGGAAAATCATCCAATGACATCCTTCGCTCTTTCGTGTCAGACTTTTACTGACTCCCACCCACTCCTGTTCCTTCTTTGCCATAGTTTCAGGGCCCCGGGGATCTCTTTCGCATCACCCATGGCCCCAGTAGGCTTCGATCCTGCTGGGCCTCTACGGTTGCTGAAATCTCCTTGAGGCGCGCGTGGAACACACGCGCTATCGACGACTTGAGCTCGTTCCGGACAGTTACCACAGGCTGCTGACATTGCTCGCCGACCCTAAGCTATTTGGGAAAAGGAAATGATGATGGCAGTGAAAAACAAAAATATTGAAATTCAAATTTTATATTTTGTAAAGATGACATTATTTATAGTCCAGTTTAGACAGAGTACAGCAGATGCGAAACGTGCGGTATACGATGCAAATGTAATACACATTTGCTGTATTTGCGTGTGAATGAGTGCATTGTGTTAATTTTATGAATGGCACCATGTGCGTAGTTTTATTGCAGTGCTCATTTTATCAAATACAATGTTCAGAACATAAAATTACAGAGCGCAAATTAATCTCATGTTAACATAAAGTATTAATAGGGACTGCATTGTAAGCCTCATTTGGTAAAGAGTTTCAATGTTGTATTAAATTTATTTAACCCTGCATTGGTAATTAATCGCTCATTAATAGTTAATGGGAGATTATCAGGCAGCGGTAGCCTGTTGAACGCAGTCGGGCTTGATTAATGTTGATACATTATTTATTTAACAGGGATAATATTTAGGTATAACGAGAAGTATAAAGTTTGAGGACTGGTTGTCGAGCGGGATTATTCGAAAAAGTTACCGTAGTGGCGTAACTACCTCCGTATTAACCATATTAAAGACGTGGGGCCCCCGACTTCCAGGGGCCCCGATGTGTCCACTGGCCATCTCTGTCTCTCTCTCTTTGTGGTACCAGTTCTGTGCTAGTAGGACCAAAATAAAAACAAAACTCTATATATTTTCACACCCTGAGTCACCGTGGCCCCGGTATGCAAAGGGCAATGGGGTATTTTACGCTCTATGAGAAAAAATCTAAAAATATATTATTAGGATAGCTTAGACAAAAAGCAGTCGGTAAGTGTTAGTTTTAATTCGTAAAATAGCAAAAACAAATTCTAAAATTCAATTCAAAGTTTTCAGTCTTTTTGTCTGTTTTTTATCATCATGAAATAGTCGCCCCCATGTTATTACGTCATTCGGCTGTGTAAACTAAAGTGACAGCTGTCAACTGTCAACTGATCGGCCATACTGAGTGAATATCGGCGCATTTGCTTACACAGCCAGCTGACGTCACGAACCCACGTCCTCAGAGTAAATAGGCGTCCACTGCGCTCTGCATTTTCTTCAAATTACGCGCAAAATTTGAAAATGTAAATTTTTAGGGTACTTAGCAATTGAATAAAAATTTTGGGATTTTTTAAGTGGTTTATTAGCACTATAGAATCTAATTGAGGCGCTTTTCAAAAATGAGTGTAATACCTTATTGAAAAAACACAGGTGGGTTTGAGTCAGTAAAAGTCTGATGCTCCCTCTCGCTCCACCTAGAGCGGAGTTATTCGATGACCCACCTCAAATAAAGGAGTTGGCTGCTAATTTAGATGTTAAGTAGGTTTTAAAAACATTAGATATACATTTTAAGTTCGCTAAGAAGTAGGTACTCACCACTTAATTTTAGTGATGAGATTTATTTAGGTACACAACACCTGGATTATAAGAAATACCATAAAATTTACACATGTTGCACGTAAATGTTGGTATACTCGTATGTACACGCCATTATATAATGGAAATGAATGATTGGAAAACGAGGATATTTATACGTTGAGTGCACTTTAGTAGATGTAAGATTTTCAAGTGTCTTACATGTAAAGTGGGGATGATAAGAACATAATGATATACTTACATATAGATATGTATGTCTTTCTTCACCATAAAATTGTATGCGTTAAAACCCCTGGACCTATAGCGATCTTTCATGCGTTTTTCAAGTGTGTTTGTGTGTGTGTGTGTATGTTTGTGTAGCTTGTGTTGTATGTATGTGTGTTTTTTGGATTGTGGAGGTGCTAAAAAGGTAATAAATATTTACAAAAAGATAAATTAGCTGTAAAAAAAAAGTAGTCCAGACATCCTGATATCAGAATATCTGACCACTTTGTTTACGCGTTTACGCGCTGTCAGTAGAGGTACTTAATATTTGAAGTTAGGTAGCAAATAATAGCAAAACATGTAGTGTATTTTGTTATTTTCTGAACATCAAATATTGCTAGTGGTCCAGAGGTTCTGATGCTTACATAAAATTTATATCATTTTTCTAAAAGAGGCTGTAGTTAATTTAAAGAATACTTTTGATATGTAATTTCCATACCGCCGGTCCAGTCCCTTCGTAGTTCCACAGCTCGGTAATGCATTTAAAGTAAACATTAATTAAGAAATCATTCAGTATAGCCACGATAAATTGACAGACATTATGACAAAGACTGATGGTCTAACATTGCGAACGAGGCTACCAACTACTAGACAGCAAACAGCTTTGTAATTTATTGAAAAAACTAACCACTGCTAAAATATAATAATTGTATTGTATTGTATTGCATTGTAATGTATTGTATGGTATTGTATTTTATTGTATTGTATTGTAATTGTAAGGTTTACTCCCGGTATAAAATTGCCCTATGTGCTATTCTAGGATATGGTCTATACGGGTGCCAAATTTCATACAAATCCATTTAGCCCTTCGAGCGTAGTCATATACATACACATGGGAAGACAACACACACACACTCACAAACGATCGCCTTTATAATGTGTGTGTGACTAGCTACGGCCAGCGGTTTGGCCCGTGTGAAAATAGAAAATTGCCCCAAATTTTACCTAAGTCAGTTCAGTGCGAGCGTAAAGAAGTAACTAACGTACAGACACACTTACATACTGAAGAATATTATCCCAAGGGAACTTTTATCAGGACATTATATTTAGCAGGACATAGCCTACCGGTGTACGAAGCTAGCTTCATCTAAAGTCCTTTAGCAGTTATAGCGTGAAGGAGTAACAAACAAACACACTCAAACTTTCGCCAATATAACATGAGTGTGATTAGTGTGATGTGATTAAGTAATAGGTACCTATACCCTATTCAGGGAGCCGTGAGATAAAAGGTAAACAAACCATTTATAATACTATTAAATTATAGACCACAAATACTGCAAAAATTTTACATAAAAATGTGATGTTTATAATCCGCTATCTATTTCACTATCGATCTACTTGTTGATACGAGATATTTTCATTGAATTCTTGTTATTCACCATTGAAAAAGCGGGCAAAGAAAGCGCCAATGCATTCAACAGAAAATGAGACTGTTAATAATGTATTCAAACACGTCGAAGAAATTTGGTCGAAGGTACCTACATTGTTTTCTTTGTTTACATTTTGTCTCAAACCCAGATGAATAAGGTTTAATTATGAACACACAGTAAGTAATCTTTATGAAATTACCAACCTCTGCCCGTACATATTTTGGTGCCTCAAAAGTATTCCAAGGGAACACACTACCGGGATAGAAACATCTTACGTCATGGTCTACCCTTGTACCTAGTTTCCGGACCCGTCCAGCCGTTGAGCGTGATTGATTAACATATATTACGGCACTTTGGCGGTTTGAAGGCACTGTTGGCGCAGAGGTTAAGCGATTTGCTGTCGCACTGCGTGTCGTGGGTTCGATTCTCACAATTATCAAATATTTATATGACAACCTAAATAAAAATAGAAGAAAAAAAAAATTCGCATACATAGCATATACAGTGTACAAAACAACATTTAGAAATTTAAGATTAAAAAAACTGGGCAAGTGCGAGTCGGACTAGCGCACTGAGGGTTCCGTACAAACTTAAAAAGTAAATTGCGGTTTACGACTTATGACGTATTAAAAAAAAACTACTTACTAGATCTCGTTCAAACCAATTTTCCGTGAAAGTTTGCATGGTAATGTACATTATTATAGTTTTTTTAGTTTTATCATTCTCTTATTTTAGAAGTTACAGGACACACATTTTACCACTTTGGAAGTTTCTCTCGCGCAAACTATTCAGTTTAGAAAAAAAATGATATTAGAAACATCAATATCATTTTTGAAGGCCTATCCACAAATACCCCACATAATATGGGTCTGATGAAAAAACAAAAAAAATTTGTTTCATTTCTAAGTATAGGGAACCCCCAAAATTTTTTTTTATTTTTCTATTTTTGTGTGAAAATCTTAATGCGGTTCACAGAATAAATTTACTTACCAAGTTTCAACAGTCTTGTTCTTATGTCTAGGTTTGTCTAAGTTCTTATAGTCTTGGAAAAACAGTGGCTGTGACATACGGACGGACAGACAGACAGACATGATGAATCCATAAGGGTTCCGTTTTTTTGTCATTTGGCTACGGAAACCTAAAAAAAAACTAACATAATGTGAATCACCTAAACATACAAATAACCACATTAAAATATTCTAATTTAATTTAAAAAAATTATGAGTGGAATAGAAAGTCGATTAGGGTCATGCCAAGATTAGGCAGGTAACAAAATTGCTTAAACAAAGTTTGCTGATTTTTTCAGTAATCTGAAACGACCTAGTAAGAAATTCTGCCGTGTGCCACTGAACAAAGTCAGTGGTACGATATCAAAATACTTGACCATTCAGCACTACTCAATTTGATAGCACGTTTGGCAGAGTGGTTGAGCGATTAGCAGCGGCACTGCATCTAGCGGGTTCGATTCCCATGGAACAAATAGTCTGGTCTCAGTGTATTGTGTATTTGAGATAGATATATTCTTTATTGTACACCAATAATAAAATTACAATAGAAACTTAAAATTAATAAGGTGTCACAATAGGCGGTCTTATCGCTAAAAGCGATTTTTTACGGGATGGATTTGTCAGAGAAGGAGAAAAAGATATGGAGGTAGTGCGTGGTGTACTATTTATGTATATACAATACATAAATAATAAAATACATTTAACACAAACAATATATAATATACATATAAGAGAAATAATGTATTTAATGACGTTTAAAAGTAGAGGTAGTGATCCTTAACCATATTTTTGAAAATTGACAGTGTTTGAGCTTGCCTTACTGACACGGGCAAAGCATTGTGAGTTTGCATGTTTGTGAACGCATCTACGAAACAGAAGTAATTGCTAGTGTGGGGGTAATAAAAATAATATTTTTTTTACTAAATGCTTATGAAAGTATATTCGTTTGTTTGTCTTTCGGGTTGTCTGTCTATCCGTTTGTTCCGGCTAATCTCTGAAACGGCTGGCCTGATTTTGTCAGGACTTTCAATAGTAGATAGCTGACGTTATGAAGAGTAATTTAGGAATTTATTTTGAAAAAATAACTAGGGTTCCGTACAAAGTTTTTTTTTTATTTGTGACCAAATGCCATTCTGCTGTTTTACGTATAATGCAGACAAAGTCAGTAATAAAAACTGGTTAAGTGCGAGTTGGACTCGCTCACTGAGGGTTTAGTTTAAACTTACCTACATAGGAGTATGTGAATAGTTTAATTCCTGAATGGAGTCTCGAAGATTTTTCGAATCACAAATAAAGTTTCTTTTTTGTGACGTTAAAACAAATTTTCTATTTTCTGATTTATTCCTATATCTATACTATATGACCTTGCTTTAAGCCAAATTTCAGGATTCTGGATCAACGGGAAATACCCTATGAATTTTGATTCCTTTGAGAGTATCGAAATGCACGATTTTTCGTCTCATACAAATTTAGTTATCATCTTTTGGTATCCGTTTATACTTGAAGCCTACTCTAACATGGTTGAAAAAAAGCTAGTCAAATTTATTGCTGTCAACCTGAGCAATTTTCTTTTACTCTTTCCTTTACTTTGACTGTAAGTGGTTGTGTCACTTGCATAGCCAAGAGAGCAGCTTATGATGCAGTATATCTATGTCACAAGACAGCTTCATATTATTTTATCGGCTTTAGAAGTCAACTGCAGGTCTCGAGGGAGGGCAAAACGTTTGCAGAATTTCAGATGTGATAAGGAAGGAAATACAACATAATATTTGCGTTCATAAAACAGAAGAGCATTTTATATTTCTCATGTTTGTCTGTTCTTGTTTGCATGTAATGAGCGGTATTTAACATATGTATTGTAGTTTATCACCAACATCAAAGGATCTATTTTAGTTTTAACTATTCTTAAAACTAACTTCGAATACCGGAATTGTTTCAAGAAATTAGAACCAATATTGGTGTAAGTATTAAGCTGTCTTGAATTGCATGCCACATCTAGTATGTACTGTTTAGGGTTCCGTCCTTCAATAGGAAAAACGTAACCCTTATAGGATCACTTTGTTGTCTGTCTGTCTCTTAACAACACCCTTTATCTCGAGAACGCGTGGATGTATCGAGTTGAAATTAAAACCATATACTCAGGTCTGCGATCCCTTGAAGCTTTGAAAAAAATCAAACTTCTAAGTTAACGAAAAATATACGGCCGTTTATGTAGAAAAAAACGTATATTTGTGAAGCAAGGTCTTGTAGCATAAGTATAGGAATAAATCTAAAAACTGAAAATTTGCAGTTACGTCACAAAAAAACAAAACATATTTCTATTCGGATAAATTATCGAGACTCGATTCCGAAATTGAACTATTTACATAAGTTAGTTTGTACGGAACCCTCGGTGTGTGAGTCCGACTCGCATTTACCCAGTTTTACTTTATATCTGTGTTCACTCGGTTGGTGACAAACACTTTTGTGATCGCCGGCCTACATTATTTTTCTTTGTATAAAATGACGTTAAACTTGTTCCTAAGGCCTTACTATAACATTTTAAAATATCAAGCGTGCGAGCTGTTAAGAGGAATGGTGCTATACACCCTATATAGCGTCATCCCTTTAACTGTTCAGATTAGGTTATCAAATGGATTGCGTTAAGAGGTCGTGGTGCCTCTATATGTTCATAACAACATTATATTGTATTGTTTAGCTTCACAGTAAGTAAATTGAAGAGGCTAATCGAGGATCCAGATCTGGTTAAGTACAATCTACAAAGCTTCGAGCGCAGGCGCAGGGTAGCCAGCCTATCGGTATTTTACAGGTTACATTATGGAGAGTGTGCGCCGGAATTGCATGACTTGATTCCGCCATCTCCTTTCTACCATCGGAAAACCCGACGTACAGCGAGTATCCACCCTTGCGTTGTTGAAACTTTAACGGTCCGGACTAAGCGTTTCGCTTCGTCGTTTATACCGCGTACATCAAAGGACTGGAACAATTTGCCTGCTGCGGTCTTCCCGTCCAACTATAAGTTAGGTGTCTTCAAGGCTAGAGTGAATAGGCTCTTAATGAACTAGTGCGCCTCACCATCAATGATTGCATCTCTGCTTACCATCAGGTGGGATCGCAGTCAAGCACTACTTTAAACCAATTTAAAAAAAATTGTTAATTCTGATGAGAAAATTGAGTTCTTAAACCAAGAAATTACAGATTTAAATTGTTGTTTTCTGATAACATAGATTGCGTGTTAATTTACAAAATCATATTAAAAAAAAAACTGAATGGTAAGCTATTATCACGATTTTCCATAGCGGATGCTCGTTTGCCCGATAATTTTTCGATAAAATGAGGAAATTACTTTTAACAACTGGCAATTACCGTGGCTTGCACCATTGGCTTCATTAGCTCGATAAATAGTAAAGTTAAAACGATTTTCCATTATAAATGCTCACTATATTATAGATGAACCGTAAAACTTTAACTTGGCTCAAAGTACGAGAATCTATAATTCTTGTTTCTATGGAATAAAATTTAAAGTGATACATTCTAGAAAAGGAACTAGCTTCTGTAAGCGGGTCCACACACGTGAAAGTATAAAAAAATCTTACATCTCCCAGGGATCTAAGATCATTCAAATACGTTTAGCTATTTGAGCGTAATATGAATAACAAACATACATACACAAAGAAACCAAAAAATACTTAATTTTGAAAAAAAAAAATAACGTACCTTTAATATAAAGTTTATTTGAACTTAGAATTCCAAGTCAATTCAAAGATTTCATACTTTTACCCCTATAATTAGTGTAATAAGTGCAAAACAGTACCATTTCTAGAATAAATCGCTTCATTTAGATTTATATGGATATTTCTGGCAATAAAAGTAGAAAATAGCTGAAAACACTATCTAGAATCCAAGGTTGCTACCGTTATTTCTGCACAGGGCCACGGTCGGACATTTTTGTTCATCTGGACGTATTGTCTCCGCAACTGTGGAGTGTGGACCATTCAGCGAAGCTTGATTGCCGTACATGCAGCGCCAATTTTCATGCAGCTATTTCAGGAGTATTTAAGCGATTGAGAACAACGTTGTATTGTTCCGGTTTTTTTTTTAACCTGAAGCCGGAATTAGATCAATTTTGAATGGTCTGAGTAGTTGATGCTTCAGAAAGTGGCACGTTGTTTATAGTTTGTGTTGATTGGCGACTTGCTCGACAGCCGGGATAGCGGAATGTTGATTCAATGTTTATGAATGCGCTTCGGTAGCTTGTTTTCAGAGCATAGGTCGAATTACCGGGCTATTAACTGAGTGTCTAATTACTGTTTTAATTATTTGCTTGTTTAATTACTACAAGGTCTGCTATTTTACATTATTTTAGAGCTAAATTTAAAAAAATAAGTGTGGAGATTCTATATGGTTTGAATTAGGTAAATCTCAGGTTGTACCTTTTTTTAAGGGGGGAAATCATCTAATGACTTCTCCCACCCTATGGTGGAGTGAAAAGGCGTATCAGACTTTGACTGACTAAAACCACACCTGGTCTATCTTCCTTCTTTGCCTTTTGCATTCGAGATAATTATAAAATGATAGACTATGTGAAATTGAGTTGGGGAGTAAACGGGTATCTACCTGATATAATTAGACATTTTAGCTAGACAATTGTACACATGATACATGCAGAAAGTATGTGTGGATTGTAGAAGCATTGAACTAGGCCAATACAATGGCCGCTGATAATGTGATACTGGCCCAGTCGGCACTCAGCACTCGGCAGACATTCGACCTTTGTGACATGACGTAACGTGCATCGTGTAACTCATTAGACACTCGTATGGTATGAGATTTTGATCCAATTGTTAAAACCTATATTTAATTCTGTACGTTGACCTATACGTCACAATGATAAAGAGGAGAATCGAGTCGAGATCACGGCAACGTCAAAATGGTAAAGAGACGAATCGATTTGACATCACGGCAACGTCAAAATTGACATACTGCTCTGTCAAGAAAGTACCGGGAAAAGATCAATAATACACAAAATGTCTGTTATTCATCTAAATTTATTTTATCACCTTCAAAGTATGCTCCTTTAGAAACGATACACTTGCGCCAACGAATAATCCATTCATCAAAACATTTTTTAAACGCTGCTTCCGGAATTGAGTTCAGTTCTCGCCGCGAATTCTCCTTTATGTCTTCTATCGATTGAAAACGGGTGCCACGAAGTGGTAATTTGAGTTTAGGAAAAAGAAAAAAGTCAGCAGGAGCCATATCTGGTGAATATGGTGGTTGCTGGATGGTATTTGTTGAGTGTTTGGTCAAAAAATCGTTCACAATGATAGCCTTGTGCGAAGGCGCATTGTCGTGGTGCAAAATCCAACAATTTTCTTTCCACAAATCTGGCCTTTTTCGTCGAATTCGCTCTCTTAAACGCCGCGTAATGTTCAAATAATATTCTTTATTTACCGTTAGACCTTCCGGTAAGAATTTAGAGTGCACAACACCGCGATAGTCAAAGAAAACAGTCAACATGACTTTGACTTTTGATCGACTTTGGCGTGGTTTTTTCGGTTTCGGTTCAGTTGGAAGGCGCCACTCCGAAGCTTGTTGACTAGTTTGCATGTCAAACTCGTAAACCCACGTCTGGTCACCAGTAACAATGCGTTTCATGAATGTTGGGTCCGAACTGACTCGTTCTAGCATGTCCTCAGTGACTTTCATGCGATTGAGTTTTTGGAGAAAATTCAGATCTTTTGGGACTAGCCGAGTAGCAACATGTTTCATACCTAAATGATTAGTTAAAATGGTACGGATCGACTCGTGAGATACAGAAAGTTCGGCGGCTATCTCTCTCAGAGTTGAATGGGGATTTTCAGTCACTTTTTCTTCACTTTTGCGATGTTAACTTCAGTTGCAGACGTTGACGGCCTACCAGAGCGAGGCAAATCTTCCATCACATCTCGACCGCTTTTGAACGCTTTAAACCACTCATAAGCACGAGTTTTTGATAAAGTCGATTCACCGTAAGCCTTCTGTAACATTTTCAGTGACTCCGAACACGAAATTCCATTGGCGATGCAAAATTTAAGACAAACTCTTTGTTCGATATTTTTGTCCATTATGAAATTCGCAATACACACTATATATGATATTACTAAAACCAGCACTGTATTTAATATAAATAACAGATGCAACTCAAACTCCGCACCAAAATGGAAAACAGTTGTGCCAATCTAACAACTACAAAAAAACAAAAATTTGAATTTGGAACCATAAACAAATCATCCATTCCCGATACTTTTTTGACGGAATGTAGCATTGCTTAAATGTGTTATATGAATTTGAAGTGATTACACTAGTGTGGTACAAGATGTTGATCCAATTGTTAAGACCTATATTTAATTCTGTACGTTGACCTGTACGTCACAATGATGGTAAAGAGAAGAATAGAGTTGAGACCACGGCAACGTCAAAATTCACATAGCATAGCATACCATAAGCATGCTAAGTATGTGAATATGAAGTGATTACACTCGTATGGTATAAGATTTTGATCCGATTATTAAGCATAGCATAGCATATTCAGACTCTAGAAGTTCCCACTGTTGGGACTCAGGCCTCCTCTCTAGGAGAGGGAATGAGCCGTACTCCATCATGTGGGCCCAGTGCGAGTTGGTGAATATCACATGTCTTCGAATTTTTAGTTCTAGGACATGCCGGTTTCCTTCACAGTTTTGAGAGCAGTGGTGATGAAATAAATTACACAAAGTAATGCGTTTGGCTGGGTGTGAACCCGCGACCTACAACTCGTAAGTCGGACTGTTAAGACCTATATTTAATTCTGTACGTTGACTTATACGTCAATGATATAGAGGAGAATAGAGGGGAGATTCAGTAACGTGAAAATTCACATACGACTACTCTTTTACGGTTTTCCGGGTGTGCCAAATTTTTTATCCAGACATTAACATTTCTTTCAAAGAATACAGGTTAATTTATACACATAATTATGCTATTGTACTAGGTACATTCATTAAAAAAGAACGGAACAAAAGCGCGTCCCTATTGTTTTAAAGGACCTAAAATATTCATTACAACCTCAATAATTTCTTTATCTACAAACGAGGCTTAAAAATGCGGCCAATAACCTCTCTCTTTAATTAAGAGAATTAACACAAAGCACCAACAATTTTAGGACAATCCTGGTGAAAACATTATACTGTATACACGCTGGAAAAACCGCAAAGAGCATTTCATTGTATTCGGTGGAGCGACCTTTTTCGGAGCTGCGAAGCATTTTTTCAGCTTTTTTGTGGGTCTGCTTGCTGATGGGACCGTATCGGGTATTATACGGGATGTATGTTGACTGAAACTTTACTTAGGTTTTGATGGTTACTATATAATTTAGAAAACGGTTGTCTAAAACCAAGTTATGAGAATTCTTGTGAGTAGTTAGACACCGAAGCTTGTTCTCCATGTAAAAAGGCATTTAGACCATTTTGATGAGTTTAAAAAAAAGAATTACGTAGGTTTATAAAGTGGCCCAGAAACTTTCTAAAATTAAAAGGTTAATAGTTGATTGACATATGCAATTGAAATATCACCGTACAATTTGACTTCCGATAACCGATTGTTTTTGTTTTATTATGGATAGGCTTGCATTTGACTGTTATCTCACTTGAAAGTAAGTGATCATATGGTTGACTATAGAGCACGCTTCCCTAGACGTAACCTATTGACTCTTGACATAAAATCCCTAGGTTGTAGCTATCAGGAAACACAAAGTCCGGCAGGAACTTCCACTCCATAGCTGTACGTAAAATAAATGTGATCCTCAAACGTTTTTTACGTATGAGTGAGATGTCCACTACCATGTATCCATGTGCTGGTGGCGCAATTTCGTAAGTTTTAGCGGTACGATGTTTGAATGAGTTTGGCAGAATTAAATTGTGCAATTCCAATGCACATTACCCGAAATCAAACTGATAAGCTAGTAAACTTTTAGTTTTCAACCTGTGTTGGTATTCAACTACCGCTATCAACACGATCTCAGCCCAACCACTTTCGAAATATAAAATAAATAAAACGTCTTGTTGTCAGACAAACTTTTTTATTTTATTTTCTATTGCAATACTATATATGGCAACATAAAACTTTGGAACAATTTAGCACATCCACTTAATAATGCCAAACAAGTCATTTTAAATTATTTTATGAATATTTCCAGCGTAATTTATTTAAGGCATTTATATTTCTTTGCGTAACATTCCAATGTAATACCAAGGTCAGCCAATTTGTCAATATTATGGCATGATTCCAACAATTCCATTTATTTACTGGAATAAATCCAGTAGTTAACCGGCTTTGTAGTACGCACTATGAGTTATAATAACAAAGATACGCAAACTTTTCTGTATTTTCTTACGAGATTGACCGCTTTTGAAATGTGTGGAGGAAATTAAATCATAAAGATCTAGCTACATTGTGAAAAGCAGTGCGATATTATAATATTTTTCTAGATTAATATTTTTTTTTCTTGGGTTGGAAAATCGTCTAATGACATCCCCCGCACTTGGGCGGAGCGGGGGATAGGGTCGCTGTTCCTTCTTTGTCATTTTTCCAGGGCCTCGGAGATCTCTTTCGCATCACCAACCCTGCTGGGCCCCTACGGTTTCTGACATCTGCTTGAGGCGCGCGTTGAACAGTACGCGCCGTCAACGACTTGGGTCCGGTCCGAACGGTTACCAGACGATCGGAAGGCGAGCCACCCATTGGTCGCCGTCCGCAAGCCCACGCCTATGGTGGCCGGAAATCGGGATGGGAATCCCGGCGGCGGTTGTGGCATGAGGACCTTTGTCTCACGCGATCGGTGATTTGCCTCCTCTGCTAACATTACTGCTTTGCAGAAGGAGGTGACTGCCTGCCACTTCTAATCGCTCCGGACCATGGCCTGTACCAAGGCCCGGCGCGAGAGATTGCTGCTGCCGAGTGCCCCCACGAGGACACAGCGGTGCTCTGCCCAGGCGGAGCATACCTCTACCGAATACATTACTCTTAAAATATGAGAACTTACTGAAGTTTTGTAATAAACATTCCCACAAACCTTCGTCATACACGCGCGTCATACAGTTTTATTATGACTACGTCACTACGACGTGTTTCATGGCTTCGCATCGCTAACATTATGCTAGTCAAAGCTCTATGTCGTTCGATGAGTACAGGCTTACATAATGAATTTACATACGTCATGTCTTGAATAGAAATGACGTTACTTGTTAGCGGGCTACGAAGTAATATTCGTACAGGGCTTCAACTAGGCCAATATGCATGAGAACATTTTCTTCTACGAACGTATAATTATATACGTCCGTAGAAGAAAATGGATTTTTTTTTATATGCGTCCGTTTTTATATGCATTTTAAAAAAATGATTGAAGTATTTGTTGAAACTGCTAACCTATTTTACTTATACTATGTATAAAAAACTATTATGTAGAGTAGTGGTGGCCGAGTGGTAACGGCCCCGACATACGAGTAGGTAGTAGGGCGCGGGATCAACCTCAGTGTAATTAATTTCATCACCACTGCTCTCAAAACGGTGAAGGAAAACATCGTGAGGAAACCGGCATGTCATAGAACCAAAAACCGACTGACATCCACCAACCCGCACTGGGCCTGCGTGGTGGATTACGGCCCGTTCCCTCTCCTAGAGAGGAGGCCTGAGTCCCAACAGTGGGAACATTATAAGGCCGACTATGCTATGCTATGTATAAAAAGCAGTGGTTAAGGCATTTATATAGACATCAATATCATACAATGTCGGACTTTGAAAACTGACTGATAGTACTTTGTTTAGCGTTTTATCTATGACTTGCAATGTAGCTAAAAAGCTGGCTCAGCTGAGATCTACCTAATGAGGAACACAACAATGATGCAGACTTAACACCTATTTCCGAAGTTTTTATAAATGTCTTCAAAGAAACTTCCTTTTAAAGAAATCCTATTACTTACGGAATACTAAAAACTTCGAACGAAGATAGATTTTAAAAGTTTTGTAAGCAATAAAGAAAATGGTTTCAGGATTCTGTGTATTTTTATAATCGTCTTAAAGGCGACCAAGTGCTTTGTATCTCTAAGACACATTTTTATAACCAGCTTAGAATATTCCTAACGAAAAGAAGCATTATGTAAGTAGGTACACGAAAACTAGAAACGACTTGGTAAATACTTAATCCATTCCACGAGGCAAAGGATTGGGGTTTTGTGCACCAACGAATGGGTACCGTGATTGATTGGGTAGTCGAGTCTGGTTTAGACTCATTCGTCTATTCAGGTCAATTCAGTTGTGAACGTGCGCTTTGATGGCTTTACGGCCGCTTCGAGCAACTTGGTGCGCTTTTGTACCAGTATAACAGCTGCTTTAGAGCTACCCCGAAATTCAGGAAATGTGGTTGGTTGGAATTATATTAATTTTATTGGGATTATTAGCACGATGCCTGTCATGACTGATCTGAATCATCACGACCCTGGAACGAAAAGAGCAACTAAAAAACACGAAAGAGTTAAGGGGGGTTTTAGAGCTGATTCACATTGGAATGGCAGCAGTTGGCAGCTGACAGCCGCATGAGAACCATGCAGTTTAGGGTCTGAAATGGTCTCTTAAGGAATGAACCACACAGATTTGAGTGGACCTGCACAATCAGTGCAGTATTTGAGTAGTTCAACTCGGGGCTAGCAAGGAGCTCAACGACTCAACGAGCAATACCACAGAAAATATATTTGAGTAAGCCACATAAAGTACTCAAACTGGCGGATAAACGTTAAAATAACAGAAAAGAAGAATAATCCATATCGTAGAATAAAAAATGTAATACCTACTTTATAAAGTAAATGTTCATGCTTCCACAATGACTAATTCAAACCCGCCAACATTAAAAATTAACTGAAACCTATCAACGTTATTCTGTGGAACCGTAGCGCGTGGCTTTATCTCTCTCCTATAAAATATGAACCGTTCACAAATACATTGTAAAATACAGCGAGTACATTATAAATTGCTGTCTATTGGATATCGCCTGGCTGCTTGCTATCGCCGGGATGAGCCTCCTCTCAACCGCATTTCTTTTTTATTTTTAAATAACGTTGGAACCATAGACCAAGGATTCTCCTCGAAGGCACACGCTATAGACGCCACCCAAATACGAAAGTGTGTCTGAATGTTGCATGGATTCATCATCACCATTTTCACTGAAAGACCACTCATGGACATAGATCTCTCTCAAGCATCACCACAATTGGCCGTTGTGTACCTGTACGTCTTACGTCTATCGGATTATCGCAATCTTCACCAGAGGTCTTAGCCAAGTCGGTAATCTGCAATCGGTAACACTAGTTGGAAACTTCAAATGTATGAGAATGAAATCATTTCAACGCGAAGTCACGAGGTCAGAACAAAGGAATCGGAAGCATTGTCGACTCAAACCGACCGATGAAAGAGATTCGAAACCAAACGGTAGTAACTTGGCTAGGCCTATAGGTCATCGGTCCATTTTGTGAGAGGTCTTCCTACGCTGGTATTCCGGTACACTATCACCACTCTAGTCACTTGTTAGCATGGATTGGGACATCGGATATGGTATTCATTCGGGTGGTAAGTTCCCTGAAGGTAATGAAAAATTCTTCGTGCAGAATTTTAATCTAATTGCTAATAATATTCTTCTGACCGTAAGTTTCAGCTTTCACAGGCATAATCTTCGTTGTCATGGACCGTCAGTGTCTATGGGTAACAGTCTGTGACAGTTACAGATACTTTTTGTTTGTGCGGACATTGTCACATTGCCGTCTCTAGCACCAAGTTATCTTCACACTCTGTGGTAGGCACCCTGGACCGACGTTTGAGGTTTATAAATGTACGGTATATAAATAATGGACAGTTCTTTTTTTCTATTAACCCTTGTTAGAAGACTATAAATTAGATCGGCTTGTTAGTAAAGGTTGATAATAAAATTAAAATAGGTCGGTCTTAAGTTCATATAGTGGTGTAAAGGAGGTGTGTAGGTGGTGTGGTGTAGTAGTGTAGTGGTGTGTGTGTGTGTGTGGTGGTGTAGTGGTGTTTTGCTATATTCATACCTACTTTGTTCCTTAGTTTTTTTTTTACTATGAACGCAAAAAAGATTGACTCAAGCAACATGGCTCATAAGACACGTTTGAAAAGTTTATGTAGGAAATATTCTTTATACTTACATGATTATTACAAAACAAGTACACCACCCTGTCTGTCTATCGATCTTTCCGTGAAAACCTCAAATACGACTGAACGGATTGTAATGCAGTTTTTACTAATAGACATAGTGATTCATGAGTTAGGTTTAGATGTATGATACTATAATAGAGAAAAACTGAGAATTTCAAAGATTTCTAACACAAAAGTGGAGTTTGTGCAAAATTGGAGCAGGCCGTTACTTAAAAAATAAAATAGCTTTAAATATTTGCTGTATTAGCAGATGATTCCTTAAGAAGAATAAATTTACATAAATCAATTAACAGCCATAATATCCAACACATAATTTATTTAGTAATGGCGAGTGGACTGTCATTAAAGTTGTCAACGCGATATAATAAGATCTTTTATTATATTTATAGATATATATATAGGTATATGTTATGTTAAATATGTATGTATGCTTATTTTAGCTATATATACTTTAGTAATACTTGTTTTCTAAATAATATTTTATTTTTATGCACCTACATTTTGTCTCTACACCACACTCGGTTGACTGGTAAAAAATGCCTAAGACACCTGCCTTTGTACCTTTGGTTGCCTGACGATTAAATAAACAAATAAATAAGATTCTTTTTCTTTTGTTTGCTGGAAGAAAACTCAACTTTGAGTTAAGCTCGCCAATGTACATGAACTCAGTTATCCACATAAATAAGCTGTTATGGTGTACAAGAAAGAATTAATGAATTAAGAATTTCCTACTTTTTTATTGAGGCACCAGGATATTACTACCAGGAGATCTTCTTCAGTAACAGCTGTACTTTACAGTCTACATTTCAGCTCCAACAATCCCAGTGATAATATTTACCTGAATCGTAACTCTGAGGGCCAGGATTAGCTTCATGTGGAAAGTTAATAATCTCATAATACTTTAACAGCATGACGTCAGGTGATCCAGCACCTGCCGATGAGTTGTTACGTAAAGGAAAATGAGAGTAACG
Source organism: Mythimna vitellina (assembly GCA_949316375.1). Classification (NCBI taxonomy): domain Eukaryota; kingdom Metazoa; phylum Arthropoda; class Insecta; order Lepidoptera; family Noctuidae; genus Mythimna; species Mythimna vitellina. The sequence continues at coordinate 8,168,486 of OX438692.1, read as the reverse complement.
TGTACTTAAGTACCTTTTAATATTTTAGAAGCAATATACATTGTAGTACCTGAAGTTACGGATTAAGGATGATAAGCTACTAACAGCGTAGCGTTAGTTTTTTTCTTCAGAGAAATCATCAATGACTTCTTCCGCTCTGAAGTCGAGCGAGGTGTGTCATGCTTTTACTATGCTTAGGCTCGCGTTTGACCACCGCCTCACCTGATGGTAAGCGATTATGTGGCCGAAGATTGAGCACAGCCTAGACGTATGGCAGCTTTCTTTCCAACCAGCCTACCTCTTTTCAAAAGCAGGTAAGGCAGTTTACTCATTCTATGTATATCGTATGCATCATAGTTTTAGCCGAAAAACAGCTGGACTCCTAAGGTTACTCCACATGGTCCATGTTATGAAAGGTATTCTATAGTTTTCGCAGACAGTTTTTTTTATTCTTGATAGGTTCGCGCTTGACCGCTATCTTACCTGATGGAAAGCGACGATGGAGCGCGCTTACCTAGAAGTAACCTATTCACTCTTGACTTAAAGATTCCCGGGTTGTAGCCATCAGGAAACACAGATTCCGGCAAGAAATTCCACTCCTTAGCTTTAGGTTATGCAATTCCGACGCACACTCCGTGAAATGAAACCGGTAGAAAACCGACAGGCTAGCAGCTCAAATGAAAATTTTGACATGGATCTTAGTCACTGCATTAAAAATAGGTAACGTATAATATGTACCGTGTATGTACCTAATAATTATGAATATTTACTGCCTGGTTTGTTGGAACTGTAATAAAAGAGTTTTTTTTTGTTGAGTTTATTTCTTGTTGGCGATTCAAAGAAACTCATCTTTATTTAAGATTATTTACAAGATAAACTCATAAAACAGCGTAAACATGCTCTTAATGTTTAATGACATGCATGCTTTGATATCATTTTAGTACGATTTCCTGTTGTCTCTAGGTAAAAAACTTTACCGTGAGGAAAAATGATAGCAGAAAAAAACAAAACATGCTACATAGGAAATGGTTTTTTTTGTGACCCAAGGGTTTCAAAGAAGCGGCTTATCTCACAAGTATGAAAAAATCATTAAGTTTTTAGTTTTTTTAAGGTTCCGTACCTAAATCGGAAAAACTTGAACGCTTATGGATCTTATTGGACTTTATTGTCCGTCTGTCAAGACCCTTTTTCTCAGAAAAGCTTGGAAATATGAAGTTGAAATTAATATCAAGTATTCAGGTCTGTAACTCAATCTAAAGATAAGGTCGTTTGTGCTTTATTTAGGCACATATTTTGACACCTGTTGAAAAATCAAAACCTATAGAGTACTTCTGTTGACTTAGAATCCTAAAATTGTAATTGGCATCAAGTAAAGTCTCATAGCACAAGTTTGAAAACTAAATAAAAAATTTGTAGTTACGTCGCAAAAATACAACTTGTTTGCAATTTGGAAAAATCTTCGAGTCTGTGTTCGAGACGGGTTTAATTTACGGAATCCTTGGTGCGCGAGTCCGGCTTACAATTGACCATAATCAGTCTTTTAATGTTCTCACTGTTGGGACTCAGGCCTTCTCTCTCTAGGAGAGGGAATGCGCCGTAATTCACCACGCGGGCCCAGAATGTCACATGTCTTCGATTTTTTTTGGGTCTAGGACATGCCGGTTTCCTCACGATGTTTTCCTTCACCGTTTTGAGAGCAGTGATACAATTGACCGGTTTTTTTTTAATCCGAACTAAATCAATTACCGTGGTCCTAAAGCTGAATTTCAACGAGATAAATACGAAAACAATAAAAATCTCATAGCTTTTGGTGGCGTGGAGCTTCACTGTAACCGGAGCAGTATCGTTTAGCCTCAGTTTACGCATTTTGTTCCAATCTGCTGGGACCAAATCCTCTATTTATATCTATATTAGATTTTTGTTATTTATTCTCAGAGGATTATTCCAAGAGCCTGTTTAATGGATATTTCATAAAGTACTTTGATATTTGCTTTATCTTTCAGATAAGCCGTTTTTGTATTTACACACATGATTTTTGATTTGTTTTCTTTTTAAAGGCTATATAGGTACATTTTTGTAATTATTTCATAAAATTCAAAATATAGGAGTTATTGTCATTAGTATACATATAGTTTTAAGTGATTTTAATTTTCTTGTTCTAGTATTGTAATAGTGAAATTGTATAATAAATATACTGAGAAAACTAAAAACAAAACTCTTCACTTTCAATATTGAAAAAAAAAATTGTGAAAAAAAATGTAAAGCTCTAATTTACTTTGAAGTCTGCAGTCATTACAATAACCTACTAATTTTCAAAAGAATTCACTAATTGTTTAAAAGTGTAACAGAAGAGTAATCAAAACAATTTTAACTTTGGTTAAAACAACGCATGAAAATGTCAAACATTGAGTACGATTTTAACAAAACAAAGCAAACATTAGTAATGAGTAAATTTTAGTGAATCATTAGTATTTACAAATAAACATTTTCTAAGAACAAAAGATGTTATTGAAAAGCTTAACATAAAGTCAAAGATGAAAGAAAATTCATTTCTATTTTTTTAGAAGAAATCATTCAGTTAAGCAGGTATATGTTAGTAAGTATCTACGCAAAAGATATGATACTTATACTGAAATACTCCATATTAGTAAAGGTTTTTGTCATCTTATCGTCATCATCATTTAAGCTGAAAGACGTCCACAGTTGGACATAGGCCTCCCCGAAGTGTCGAGATAATGATCGGTCTTGTGCGTCTCGCATCTAATGGATTCCCGCGATCCTCACCAGGTCATCGGTCCACCTTATGGGAGGCTTTCCAATGATACGTCTTCTGCTACGTGGTCGCCACTCAAGATCTGTTCTGCGAGCACTGTGCCTTGCCCACTGCCACTTAAGTTAAGCGATTTGTTGGGTTACGTCGGTAACCTTGGTTCTTCTGCGGATATCTTCATTCTATTCTATTCTTGGTGTTATCCCATTAATAAAAAAAAGTAACAAAATTGGTGGAAAGGTACAGTACAGTATCTTGACCACTACGAACTTTAAACAATTGGCTGCCCAGGCGAATGCGAAATGCGTATTTTTCCGAGTTCGGAATGCCAACTTCAAATTGGCCAACATATATATATATGTTTATTGTAATTCACAAAACTGATGTACAATCACGCATCCATAAAATAAATTACAACATAATATATCTGATTGACACCTACTAGATGTGAATCTAACATGCACATGTAAAATAATCCAACTTAGCTACTATTAATAAAATCCTACAAATTGATTAATTGAGCATTTGAGGGCAAAAAATGTTTAAAATTACAAACAAAACTAAAAATATCATAAAATTTTATATTTTAACCGTACCATTTCATTTATGTACTGTATTTTTGACTGAAAATTCCAAAAGTGTCTACTATATACTATAAATAACTGTGTATACTATAAACAACGGCACCTAATAAAGTTGACATCAAATTCCAGCGAAAATCCGTGTAACTGTCAATAACAGAGCTGCGATATCCGACTAAAATATCGAGACCGTTTTATCAGTTCAACGAAAATCAAATACAATAGCTTTTTCATTTGGGTTTCTATTGAAAACTTTGTACGCTGTATTTCAATACTGTATTCATGAATATTGTTTGGAAATCCTTCAGGTTTATCGAAATTCCTGAATGTTGAATGGACAAAAGTTTCTACCTGATACCTCAGTTTCGGAATTCTGTCCGTCCATCGTCCGTATATCCGTTGGTATAGTGATCATGAACTGCCGGCACAACGAGGTTTAGGAGAGACCCCAAAACATTTTCCCCGGAGATGAGCCCTAATGGGCGTTGTAAAGAGGGGGTTCTGAGGTGGTCTTTTAACAGATCAAGGGATCCCGACCATAATAATAATTCGTTTATTTTCTCACCACAGTATCACAGCAATTACAAAACTAAGGCAATGACAATAATTGGGTTCATACTGTGGAAGACTGGTGCCTAAGGTAGGCTTTTGGCCTGTATTTCAGGTCACCAGGTCTTCCCAACCATGTACTGTTGCTGATCATTGGGGTGGTATTAGTGAAGTAAAAGTCCCTGGTTTTTCCCCAAAATTCCACCAAACCCGTTCTATCATCGGACCACCAGACCTGGTACCTAAATAGTGGACATTCCACTCATATACATAGAACGGTTTGGGAATACTTTCATTGTGCGTACAGCTAAGGAGTGGAATTTCTTGTCAGTCTGTGTTTCCTGATAGCTAGAACCTCGGCGGTCTTTAACTCAAGAGGGAATAAGGTCTTCTAGGCAAGCGTGCTTCATCGTCGACCACATCGTCGCTTTCTATCAGGTGAGATAGTGGTCAAGGGGTCTACCAAATCCACTAAAACTGAGAAGCACAGGAAGGGTTTACCTTTTTTTGAGATGGGAAAACATCTAATGACTTTTACCCATTCTAGGGTGAAGCGGGTGGACGTGTCAGACTTTTGCTGACAAAAACCATACCCATGCCTTTCAGTTGCACTTTGCGTTGTAGGAACATGGGTTACCTTTTTATAAATTCTTTGTGGTCCTAGCGGGCATCGGCCCTGCTGCGCTCCTAAAGTATTGCTGAAATCTTTTTGAAGCGCACGCGAAACATTACACGCCATCGACAACTCGAACTCGGTCCGGACGGTTACCAGACGGTGGGATGACGAGCTACCCATTGCTGGCTCTAGGGACGGTATAGACAGATACAGCAGATATTGTGGTAACAGTCAATAAGTAATCAACAACTGGTATCTATATCTAGAGAGCACAATAGAAAATGATTTTTAAAATTGATTTGTTTGACGGTTTATGCAATATCGCTGGCAAAAGTAACAAGCACCAGTCGTCAGTCATATGCAGTTCCACCATCAATCTCGAACATCCGAATTACGACGGATTTACTTCAGTTCTGATGACGTTAAATTCATAGCAAATGTGCCGCAACAAGGATATCCAATGACTGGTTTCCGTAGGAGATCGCCATAAAACAGATAGACACAGAAGTTAATCTCATGATTGACGTATGTACTTCTCTTTTCATACCTAGGGTTGATATTTAGGCTTATGAACAAAAAATTATCGTGCTAGTGGTAATCGTATCAACTTCTTGTATTAGTATCAATCTTACCTTACTACCTAACTGTTTTGTGTTACGTTAAATGACCCATCGAAATACAAGCAAATGCTTACCTCCCACAAACCTGGTAGCAATTTACCCATCAATGTTGAACTTCAACAATCGTCCGCCAAACAGTTATAATAACTTAGTTTTGTTTCTCCATTTTTGCACATAAAAGTTCAAAGACGCGTGTCTGTAGCGAATAGCACTCCTGCTCGCATTGGTCCCAACCGGTCCGTAAGCGGTGTCTATGTGTGCGTTGTTCAAGCGCACTTTTTATGTAGATTGACTTCTGTACCTATATCTCTTGTGAAATCGCTCTTAACATAATTTTACTGTATCGAGCGAGATGGTGAATATACCTTATCGAATAACTGCCACTTTTCGATATTCAATTTTCTGAATTATTCAGATTCTATCAAGCAAACGGCGACAGCGTTATACTTTAGTCTTTTAGTGGAATACTCCTCGATAGATTTTTAGATGTAAAAGAAAACTGAAAGGTAAGGAATGTGAAGACTTCAATGAAATGAATAAAAATACAGACTCTAGTCGTATGCATGCTAATGAGACTGGAGCAGTGGCTTTGAGCAAAGCGAGAACTGAAACTGAGAATAATCTTCTGCAGATGATGAGAAATTTTCAATTGGATTTGCTATGGAGCCTTTTATCTACCCAGATTAAACAAAGTTTTGCAGTATTTTGTAAATAAATGGCTTATTTTAAGTAACAGAATTTAGCACTTTAGTTGAAATATACTTAAGTATTAATTTGTACCTCAGCTTATTTGGGACCTCTTTACCTCTTAATCTGCTTTAGGTGCCTTAATCTTTTTTTTAAACATTGCCTTATATTAGGAATTACTCACATATCGTGGGTGCGTTTACAAATATGCCGTACACATACACACGACGCCCAGGCTCGAAACAACTCTCATCTGTAGGCTATAAAAATATTTGTTACGTAGGGGAATCGAGCCTGCGATACGCGGCACAGCAGCCAATAGCTCCATCACTGCGCCAATCGTGTAGTTAATCTACGTTCGATATGGCTCAAATGTTTTTGGTTAGGCTTTGTGATAGTGTAATATTTATTAATATAATCATACAGATACCAGCACGGATCTTGAGTGCTGACTTCTACAGTTTTGCTTGCGCAGAAACATGCATAAGTGAAATATCGGGTCTCTTTAGTGGTATAAAAAGAGACGTGGGAGCGGGGAGTGCAATCCTTGTACAGTGATTGACTCGCCGATGTGTACGCTGCGCAAAGAAATCCCAGCTCTTTCGCCGAGCGCTCAAGTTTCGTGCCCCTATCTGAACTAGCCTACCGACTCTTAGTAAGTGTTTGCAAACATAACATTTTTTTTTAGGTCAGAAATCGTCCAATGACTTCTCACGCTCTTGTTCCTTATTTGCCTTCGTTCCAGGGTACCGGGGTTCTCTTTCGTACAACTCATGGCCCATGCAAAAAATAACAGTAAAGTTTTTATTTTCCTTTTCCTTTAATTCCATTGAACACACAAATAAGCTGATTCAACTTAGTAAGTTTTAGTATTCACTTAAAGGTAAATCCTCTACAAACCACCCTAACGCAAGTTAGGGAAGTACTTAGGAATTCACTTAAAATAAGTGGACCCTTAAAACAAACGTTTTCTACTCCATTAAGCCACTGTTTAATGCAGTAAAAGGAACTAGAAATAGTTAAGGCACTATCAAATTAAACATTGTGACACGTGACTAGGTGATGTTTTCATGGAAACCATTATTTATTTGAACATAATTGGTTTTAGCTCTACCTATTCTAGGAGTTACGCTCTCATCGGTTTCATTTAATATAACTAACTGTATAGTACACAATTTGTATGACATTTATGACTTCATATTAGAATTACAACATATTTCGAGAAATATTATTATGCTCGGTCCTTATTAGGATTATATTTCCTCTCTTTCTGCTGTAGTTAAGTTACAATCGAATCGTTCGCGCCGAACGCCTCGAGTAGGCCACGCTTCTGATTCTTTTGTTCTGACGTCATCTCAACGCTCAGTCACCTGGTTAGAACCACTAACTAACTACTAACTGGTGTATAACTTGGCTAGCTTGGCTTGGCTTGGCGAAGTTATAGTCTATATAATTTATTTTTGTAAAATTAGAAAGCAAAATATTTTTTCCAATCATAGTCTCACTGTTCCAAAAAGGAATATCCAAATATATCCAAAACTAGCGGATAATCCGAAATATTTTGTCCGAAACCGGTATAATATTTCGGGTTTTTTTTACGGTGTTTTTTTTTCATAAGCGGTTTTCAATATAGAATAATATATAATAAATAAATAATATTATTCCTATATTTATATTTGTATTCAGATCCGAAAATTAATATCCACAACATCCTTGATATAAATTTGACACATTATTCCCAATCTGCGAATTTCGTCCTCAACAATATTACTTACGGAAAACGCACGTTTCTGCACCAGATCACTCTGACTTCAAACAAACTTAACGATGTATCATTAAGGGGGCGTTCTCAGAAATCAATTCCACATTCGATAAGTGGGCCAATGATTCAAGTCGTATGCTCCATGCGATTTATTCACACTCGTCAGAGCAAATTGTTCGCTTTTCCGCTATAAGAAGTGCTTTATTATGTAGGTATCGATCTGAATCGGCAAGCCTTATTAAAGAAAAGCGTTCTTGGAAGAATGTGAGGTGTCGCGTTATTTCGCCCTGTAAATTACCTAGAGTGTGCGATGGGCTAAATGGTTCAGAATCAGGTTTTATGGCTCACTGCGTGTGGTTTATGGCGTGAATTTGAAGATAACATTGCAATTTGGGTTTTAATGATAGGATGATAAAGCTGTTTTGCAATCACGTGGTTTTAACGAGTTGAATAATGTTTTTGAGTTTTTTGTTCGTGTGTTCACACACTTTTTGATTACGAATTTTTACGTCATCAATGTTATGGTACTTAATAAGGCCACTCACATTGAAAGAAATCTAATTATAAAAAGTAAATCAAGGTAAGAATTTTTATTGCCATCTAAAAATAAACATTTCCCAATTAAGTTTCTTTTATTTGGCAAAAAATTTCAAAACATGTCGCTGTTTGTAATAAAATTAAACTTTGGAACAAAAACTTACGGAGAATTTTTCCAAGAAAATGTTAATTGCCACTTGACGGTCAAACTTTTAACGTTGTTATTTAATAACGACCTGTTAGGTTGTAGACGACGCTCATTTAAAGTGAGTTTTAACTTGTAACTACTCAATTTCAGTTAACATTAAAAAAAACATCGCTAAAGTCTTTTTTGGAAATCGGAACATTGTAGACTTTCTTTTGATGGTGGCAAATGGAAGCGAGAAAGAGTGTTATGCTTTTACTGAGTAAAACCTAAGTTTCTTCACTTGACCTTTATGTTCCAGGGCCTGCCCCCCTAGCCAAGTTACGATCGTTTCGTTTCGTCAGGACAAAGGAATCAGAGGCGTGGCCTACTCGAGGCTTTCGTCTCAAACGATACGATCGTAACTTGGCTAGGGGGGCTGATCTAAACTCTGCTCATGAATACTCGTAAGTTAAAAGATAAAGAATTATCTTTAATCATGTTATTTCTCGATCATAGATCGCTGTGTACCCTCCAGCAGTCAGTAGGAATTGTAATTAGAGGAAGATCTACCTGTGTTTCTTCAGTTTTCCTTTGCATGCAGCCCTGGAAAACATCGTACCTAGCTTTAAAAAATACATAATAAAAAATAGAATAAAAATCATTTAATAGCAGACAGTAGTCCATAGCCAGTACATAATTTAGGATTTTTTTTTTGTATTTACTCTAATTCGATTTGTATTTTTAAAGACAGTGATTTCTTACGATCATTACAAAAACAGAGTCACATTTATCCGTATAAATAGTCACGAATACGAATAATATAATCTTAATAGAACCTACCCCTGGAGGTAAAGACGTAATCCTACCAATATTATAAACGCGAAAGTTTGTATGTATGGATGTTAGTTACTCTTTGACGAAAAAACTACTAAATGGATTTCGATTAAACTTGGTACACTGGTAGATCAAGTCCTGGAATAGCACATAGGATACTTTTTATCTCTAATAGCATATATTAGCATACTTTTTACTTCGGTAAAACTCACTGTACATGGAGGATAGACCATGGAAGCCAAGACGCGGAATAAAACATAGATAAACAAAGCACAGTATGATACTCCGTTTTTTTTTACAAATAGTCCTACTTAATATTATAAATGTGAATGTAACTCTGTCTGTCACACATTCACGGTTAAACTCCAAGGAAGGATATAAAGATACTTTTTATCTTGCTTCGACGTCGACTTGCGTTCGCAATGACCGACATTCACGTAGACAAAGCCGCAAGCCAAAGCTAGTATAGCTGTACTTCTTTGAAGAAACCTCTCAATAGCCGATAGGCTTCCACTCAATTCTCTGACAACTATAACATGTAAAGAATCAGTATAACCATATTGAAGGCAACATTCATTTAGTCAAGAAAGCCTTATTCAACTCCACTGCAGGAACGGAGGGGGGTGTAAACTAGGGCAGGCCCACTATATGCGCCTATCTCGGCCTTATCTCGCGGTTCCGTGGCGATTATGACGTTAACAATACACTTTTGTTCTCTATCTTACTCTAGCTACAGTTGCTACTGAATGCTGGAGAGTACACAGTTCATAGATTGAGAAATAACATGGTTAGCGATGATTCTTTATCTTTTAACTTGTGATTATCTATAATATTAACTAGCAGTCTCGACAGACGTTGTCCTGCCCGAAAGCTAGGTACACGTCAGAAATAAAAATTGAGAACTTTTCTACCGTACACTCTCAATAAGGTTCAGTTGCGTCAGGCAACTATCACGAAGTTGTCTGGCATTTTTGCTGAACTGGACCTGTTTGGTGCGAGGCGCGAGACACACAATGTAAGTTTTTTTTTTTATCTTAAGTGTTTACATATAGTTTCTACATTGTGTGTATTTGTGTACGTGTGCCAAATAAAATATTTTTCTTTCTTTCTTCTTTTTTTCTAACCCGATTGCAGCGCCAGTTACGAGGTCTCCACGGGTAGTGTGAAAGTCAAACCCGGAGCCCTGGCACCAAGGCAAAAAAGGAACAGGAATGGTTTTTGGTTAGTAAAAGTCTGACACGCCCTCGCGCACCGCTCAATAGCGAGGGATGTCATTGGATGATTTACCCACCTAAAAAAACCTACTGTGTCCAATTGTATTTTTAACTGTCTAGGGACCCACTCAAATATAATCAGTTTCATCCAAATCGGTCCAGCCAGTTGGAATTAATTACAAACACGCGTACAGAAGAATCATATACATGATTCTTCGGTATATAAAGATTGACAGAGTTTAGCAGGCCCTGAAACACATAGGGAAACTTAGAACAGCGAAGAACGAAGAAACACAGGTTTTAGTAAAACTCCGACATTCCCTCTCACTGAACTCAGAGTCAGAAGAAGTCAGAAGTCATTAGTTGATTTTACACAAAAAAAAGGAGGAGACATCTGAAATTTCAGTACAGCAATTGTGTAATACACATTCAACCCGATCATTTTGAAGAAATCCTAAGCATTTTGCAGGAAATTCTTGATCCATTGCTTCATGTTTGAAAGAAATTCAGTTTGTTTGATTGTGTATTACGTATTACCCCGCTGTAATGTTTTGCAGGCCGGAACTCAAACAAAACTGTAAGAAATAGAGAAATGCTAGACAATTTTAGAAAACATTGAATGAATGAAATCGATTAAAAATAGACGCACAACTGCCTGCTGTAGATACTTTCAATTATTCGGTGTATGTTACATTTTTCAGCAAATCATAGCAAGAGACAAGCAGGGCCACGGGGAAAAAATATGACAGGGATACTCGTAGCCCTAGAACGCAAAAAACTACTAAAATAGGTGTGGTTTAAGTCAGTAAAAGTCTGTCACCTCTCGCTCCACCATAGAACGGGAGAACTGATTAAATGATTTCCCATCTTAAAAAAAAGGGTATGTTACATAATATATCAAACACGAAACCAAATAATAAAATTACTTTATATTATTATTCCTCCATTCCGTCCATTGTTACAAAACTTTGCAATTCTCCGCTTTTCTCTACTATATGCATGTAAGTTAGTAGTTTTTGAGTTTATTTTATAATACTTTGACTTTGTTTTATAATAGGGGTTAAAGTATGAAATTGCCGTTTTTTAAAACGGGTTGCTTTGAAGTGCGTTGCTTTGAATCTTTGGATTGACTAGGAATTATAAGTTCAAATAAGCTTTTCATTAAAGCTCGCTTTTTCATTTTGCAATTACTTCTTTCGCTCTACCCTAGAGCGGAAGAAATAATTTAATGGTTTCTTACCTCAAAAAAGGAAGGTTAAGGATCTTAGCAGAAGTATATCTTATAGCTAGTAGCTAGTTTGGCATGGTTTACCCGTGTACCAAGTTTCATCGAAATCTGTCGAGCTGTTAGAGTGTGAAGAAGTATCTAATAAATTTACACAAACACACTCACAAACTTTCGCCATTATAATATGAATGTGATTGTAATGTGAAAAGATTTCTGTTTGCCTTTTGAAATAGAAGGAAAACAGAATAACGTAATCCCGTGAAAGTAATACGTCAAGTGAAGAAACCGTATTGTGAAGGTGATGACTCACCCATCCATCTCTATTTGCGGACAAACGAAGGACGCTTTGTTACAAAAATGTGGCTTCAGATGTCGAAATACCTTATGTTGACGACTCCTGGCTCTTTTTCCTAGAGAAAATTGCCTACCAAATACATCAAAGCGAATGTTATGTTTTTGACATTCCTAAGAGAAAAAATTGATATACCTAATAGTGTAATTTTAATGGTTGTTATATCAAAAGTTTTTGGCAGGTATTGGAACACGTAAAAATCTTTTCTTTCTTCGGTTTTAATGAAAAACCTTTTATTTTATCCTGGGTTCGTTACGAATGTGGAGAAATACCTTAGGGCCTGTGCACAACCACGTTTTTTATACGCGCCGTTGACGCGCGTTTGTAGCGATATAGACGCGATACGCACGCGAGTCAGACGCAGCCTGTAGACCTTTAATAGAATAAAAGCGTGCCGTCGATCACGTTTCTAAAACGTGCGCCTTAGGCGCGTTTTAAAAACGTGGTGTAAGCAGTCCCTTATGTTGGCTGTGCCAATACATCAACGAGAATGTTATGTATTTGACATATATGAGAGTAGGTAAAATGTGGTGTAATGTGTTCGATGTTATTTAATAAAAGTCAACAGTTTACGACAGTCTTAAAATAAAAGTTTCTGATAAATTAAATCTATCCATATATTTGAAATAAAATTGATGTGTCTCTTTATAATATTTTGTATTTTTTTTTACGAAATGTTTGTGAAAGTTTATTCGATATTAAGGCATAACAAAAAACTTGTTTGAAAAAAAAATTGGTCTGTATTTGTTCTTGCTTATCACCGAAACGGCTGGTTCGATGAGGGGGCTTTCACTGGTAGTAGGCTGATGTTATAGGTGGAGTAACATAAGTTACTTTTGTTTTCCGCCCAAAAATAAATATTATTGAAATTGTCACCAAATAGCATTGTACTGTTTTACGAGACTGACGTGGACAAAGTCGTGGGTACGAGTTTCTATAAAATAATTTTTATCCTCTATTGTACAAAACATAATATGACGAAGACCTACCAACAAAATGTGCAAAACTGAAAAAGTTCGTTTTATAATGCCAAGTATCAATTAAAAGACCACTCGATCAAAAAACGTAAAAACTTTTCTGCCACTGTTTTTTTTTTGATTAAAATTATTCCCAGTTTCAGAGATTTTTACAAATCACCAGAGGAAAAAATATCGTAATTATTTAAATAAAAACGGCCCATTAAAACAGAATATAGGTCCTGCTCTCTACGGAATACAGTAACTTGAAGTATGTAAAACACTTTGTGTGTATATCATTAGGACTAATGAATAATAGATTGGACGACACAGATGTGTGTTCGATTCGACCTCTTTATTTTTAACCGACTCCAAAAAGGAGGAGGTTTTATGTTCGACTGAATGTATGTTTTTTTTATGTATGTTCCCCGATTTCTCGGTCAATTGTGGACCGATTTTGAAATTTTTTTTTATTGAAAGTTTATGCTTCCAAATTGGTCCCATAGAAATATTGATATGAGTTATGATGAACTTCGAAGATATGGAACAGAACTCCCCTTAGGATCACAGCAGAACGGTCGTAATAAGTAAAATTGCTTTTTTTATACGTGTAGTTGATGACCGACTGGCTCTGGCAATAAGGTATTTAAGTTTGATGAGGGGTACTTTTTAGTGGTGGTACCATAACTAAAATCTGTAAAATATTTTTTTTTTCTAAAAAAATGTACAACCGACTTCAATGTAAAAAACGCTGAAAAGTTTGTACTTTTCAGACCCCGACTTCTGAAATTAAAGTTATTTTGTAATAACTTTAATTTCAGAGGTCGGTGTTAAATAACGAAGAGACAAAACTATTATAGGAACACCATTTACGAAATTAAAGTTATTTTGCACTTTTCAGTGTTGTTTTACATTAAAGTCTATTGTATTTTTTTTCGTAACAATTTTTTTATATAATATAAAGTAGTATAACTAACTTCTGCCGGTGGTTTGGTATGTGTAAATATAGAAAATTATATTTAGAGAACATACTCCCAAAAAAGTCCTATGTGCTCTATAGTCTAAATTTGTTCAGCCATTTAAGCTTGAAGGAGTAATAAACCTGTGCGATAAGACCGCCCATTGTACACTTATTTTTAATTATGATTGTCCTGTATTTTTGTTGATGTGGTGTACAACAAAGAATATAATAAATAATAATAATAAATAAACTAACACGTTTACACATTTATAAACTTTCACTTTTATAGTATTAGTGTGTATTTTTTGAAAATTTATGGTAAACACTATCACGTTAGAACAATAGCGGCATATTTCTTGTAAATATATTTGTCGAATATACATAGATTTTAAATTGCTGTTTATGTTCAGAAATGCTCGTATATAAAAAATAGAGAAAAAAAGCTCTCGTGCAAAATTGTATAAGAGTGGAGAGGACTCGTTTAAGAATGCAAACTTTAATTACATCTTCAAACAAGTGCTTGCGGTTAAATTGACCGAACCCTATTACCAAAAACAGCTAGTTCTGAAACCGAAGCCAGTGCATAATGAAGTGTAAACCGCTGCAGTGTAAACGAGGCACTCGCCTAAATGCGCGGTCGATTGTCGCCGCCGGGCCAGTGCGACCGCACGGTCTTATTGTCATTCAACAAGAAACGAAGCGTTGCAGGTCCGATCAACCTCGAACACGTTCATGGGATACAACGTGCTTGTGGGACATCACAGATGGAAAATACAGATGTCAGTATTGTCGCTATAAGAAAAAAGGTTGCAAAACATATTATTATATTTAGAGAGAAAAAAAAATGAGTGGAAATATGAGTAGTGAGTCACCACTCACTCATATTTCCACTAATTTTTTTTTTTACCACCCACCGGTGGTGAGTGGTGAGTGGTGTGTTGAGCGGTGATTGTGTGAGAGTAGTGAGTGTGAGGTGTTTTATGTACGAAAATAAACGTGCAAAACAACGAAAAAAATGACTACGAAAAAACTGCAAACGAAATAAAGATTTTGCTTGTCAAAAATTGTCTTCTCTCCTAGCTCGAGTTCGAACACATACTTCTTCATATCCCTTCTCACCGTACTGGGTTTATGGCTAATTTTTACGCTGTCTTTAACATTAAACTCTTTAATGTGTTTCCCCTTGACATCAAAAAGGCTAAAAGTAAATTTTCCTTCAAGCGTAAAATTCGAAAATACTACATGAGAGTTTCTCAACCGCGGTTTGTTCTTCGTCATAATTGTTGTATTTTAAGATCTCTTAATTATAATGATTCGATATTCATCATAGCATTATGTTTGTAATTTTAGAATATATATATATGTATTTTTTTATTTGCCAGTTAATTTAATGACACTTCATTTTATTTGTAATATCTCTTATTTATTTAATATACACACCTACCACAGTGTTGTCTTTTTTAACCCAAAGGTTGACTGGTAGAGAATGCCTTGTTGCATTGAGTCCGCCTAAGTACCAGTACATGAAGTTTAAATAAAAAGATTACTAAATGCGCTATGTTTTCCTGGTTCCAAATACATATGTTAATATTTCAATTTTACCTAAAAATATAAATGCGGCGTTTTTGCTTTGGACGGCATAGTACAGAATCAACAAGCAACTGTCATAATAGCGAATAATACTCAACAAAATTCACCAATTACTCACCTTTTAATGTCCAAACTGAACAGCTGTAGAATTTAATCAAACTTCTTATCCGTACACAATGAACCCGATCCAAGAAACTTTTAATTTAGTTAGCTGCTATCACGAAAAGACAGGTATCTGAAACAAGCAGAGAATCTTTTGTCTATTAAAGAATACAGAAATAAAGCACAGAATTTTCGAACTCAATTTTTAAATACAGATTAAGATAAAGTTTTGTAATTGAATTTTAGAAGTATGAGAGATTTTAATTAAGTCTATTCTAATCTCTAGTCTGTTTAAAATCTAGTACCTATGGGTCGATAGGTAGTGAAGCGAGGATACCTAACTAATAGGGGTGTCAATCATCGTGAATATTCGATGTATGCGCACGTCACATCCCTATTTGTGGCGTGTTTCGAATATGACAGGTAGTTTTCTGGCTCGTTCATTGTTGTGTATGATAGCTATTGTCAATGTTATCATTAGTTGGTTCACGGGAAAAATGGAAAACTCATACAATCACTATTGAATGCAGCTAGTTTGAAAAATTGTTAGGAACGTAAGGAATTTTGTGGGATACATTCAGGTGATTTTACCTTTACTTTCTACTTTTACCGACTGCAACAGAAGGAGGGTTATGGTTTTCGAGTAGCTTAGGCTATAAACGGCTTGTTGTATTTTAGCTTATGAGGTGTAATACTTGTAGGTAGGTAACGCATGTTACTAAAAGAGTTATGAGTATACATGTGGATGGGTGGAGAGGGAGAGGAAGGCCAAAGAAAAGATGGTTGGATTGTGTGAACAGTGGTATAAAAGAAAAGGAAGTTAGTGATAGTATGACGGTTGACAGGATAGAATGCAAGAAAAAAACGTATTGCGCCCACCCCAAACAAGATGGAAAAAGGGCAGGAAGATGATGAGGTATCTTAAGATTTGTCTTAGTTGTGAGACTGATAGTAGGTACATCAAAATAAAAAAAACATATTTTTATACTTACTGTCAATTTTTTTTTTCTAGGTGGCCGAAAATATTTTAGGTACATGTTTTACTATAAAGCTTCAAATAACAAATGATTTGTTTACAATTAAACGATGCGGTGAAGACCATTAGTAAAGACAATCTCCACACAATTTGTCAAGCTTTCGAGTATTTTAGTATTTACCGCCGTAATTTGTTAGGTTTAAGTTATCACCCAGTCCAGTCCATGTGCGCATTTAAATGCAATGAAACTCTTTATTTGGACTTGCATTTTGATCAACGTTATTTTTTTTTTCTTTTAAGGTAGAAAATCATTCATGAAATGAAAATATCCGCAGAAGTACCAAGGTGTGGCAATGGGTAGGGCACATTGCTCGCAAAACAGATAGTCGTTGGGGCCGAAAGGTTCTGGAGTGGCGACCGCGTACCGGAAGACGCAATTTTAGAAGGCCCCCTACAAGGTGGACCGATGACCTGGTGAAGGTTGCGGAAATCCGATGGATGCGAGACGCACATCATTGTGGCGACATTTGGGGGAGGCCTATGTCCAGACGTCTATCGGCTGAAATGATGATGATGAATCATCCATGGATTTCTCGCGCTCCGTGTGAAGTGGGAAGACGTCTCAGACTTTTACTGATTATAACCAAACCTGTGTCCTTCAGTTGCCCTTTGCGTTCTAAAACCACGAGTTTCATTTTCAGAAAATCCCCAAGGCCCTAATAACGTTATTTAGTACAAGCATTTGTTTCTTATGAATTTCCTTTTCTTCCAGTTATATTTCAGTGTTCAATTTATTGTTTTAAAGTTAAGTGGTTTTAGTATACGCTCTGTTTTTATTTGCTATATTATAATTTTTATGCAATGGTAATATTGCGTTGCGTGCAAAATAGATATGTATGATTTTTTATGCTTTTTATCGGGTCGGTATGCTATTTCAGTAATACTGGTGCGTGCACAAAGTGGAAATGAGTGAAAAGTGTTGTACAACGTCAATCTTTACACACTTGCACACGTCATAGTTTTTATTGTTAGTTTTTAATTGGTTTTCTAATTGGCTATTTGCCTGTGTTTATTTTTGTTAAATAATTTATTCCAAATAACAAATAGCATTAAATAGCAAACTTTTTTAAAAATGTCATCAGAATTGGCTATCAAATGAAGCAGTAATTAGCATTTTAAATATCAGAATGAGAAAAAGTGGAGTTGAGGTGGGATCATCTCGACATTTCTTTTGTACACACGTAACTTAGTGGAGATCAGTCAGTCAGCAAACCGTAGGGGCCCAGCAGGGTCGAAGCCTACTGGGGCCAAGGGTTTGCTTCTGAAAGGAAGACTCGGCCCTGTTACGAAATGTAACGAAGAAACAGGAGTGGGTTTTTAGTCAGTAAAAGTCTGACACGCACCTCCCGCTTCGCCCAAGAGCGCGGTATGTTAATGGATGATTTTCTCAACTACAAAAAGTGGCGGTGACGTCACATTTGAGTTTGTGCATTCTTTTTCTATTATTTCTCAGTTTTCAATTTGAGAGATTTTTAACTTACTTAATTTAAGAAAGAAACCGATATAAAAAATTATCTGTCACTCATATCTTTTGTCGCAGGCCTGATGCAAGATTTTGAAATAAGCAGCACCTGTGTGCTCTTCTGTGTGTATTTGTTATAATCGTTATAAGTGTTTGTTATAAAAGTGAAAGTTTGTGAGTATGTATGTTCTTGAATAGCATATAAGATATCTCTTATCCTATCCTATTTCCTTTTTATCCCAAGAATATGGTCTCTTGGGTAAATTTTTTCACTTACTCATTTACTAGCTGTTGCTAGCGCCTTCGCCCGCGTGAAACAGTTAGTGAGTAAATAAAAATTCTTTCTCTTTGCGATTTTTATTCATTTTTTAAACGAATAAAAAAAATGAGTCAAGTACCCAATTGGAATCACACAGGTTAATTAGCAGAACTGTTTTTGCTGCATAATCGAATAACACACATTGCATCGCCGGGTTAGATTTTTAAAGGGATTAGGCGCACAATGCCACATTCGTAAAATGACATATTGACGCAAAATGATATATTGACGCAAAATGACACATTCGCAAAATGCCACACTAGCAAAATGCCACATTATCAAAATGATACATTCTCAATTTTGCGATAAGACATTTTGCGAAAATGGCATTTGTGATAGTGGTATTTTGCTAATGTGACGTTTTGCGATTTGTCATTTTGTGAATATGACAGTTTGCAAAATACAATGTGTCATTTTGCGAATGTGGCATTGTGCGCCTTATCCTTATAAAATAAAGGCGTTCCAATCGTAGTGCCAGCAAGAACCCACATTTATTTTACTATGTACGTCTCAATAGTGTCATATTGTTATAGTAGCGCTATCTAGAATTCTAGATGACTTGATACATTAATCAATCTGACATGTGCTGTCCGAGAACATATTGAGGTGAATTCGTAATGTTGGGTTTTCTAGGAAATTAGGTAATCTAGCAGTTGGTAGGTACTTCAATATGTACCATTTACTCGTAACTCTACCGGTAACGTTAGATTGCTTTTGAAGAGGGCTTTTGCCCATTCGTCTATCGTTACCGTGAGCATGGTTTAAAAGCTCGTTGTTTCGTACAACGCTATGTTTGATGAAGAGGCAACGCGAAAAAAAAGAGATAACGCTTGAAAACTCTGTTGGATTTCGGTAATTCCGTCATTTGATCGAATATTTCACAAAACTGGTTTCAGGTAATAACTCTCTGATATCTGAACCATACTAACAAACACTGCCAGCATCCATACTAATTTATATAAATTAAATTTATGATATTTAATAAAAATATCAATTTTTTTTATTTGATATAAACCAGTAACTGACTGCGATCCCACCTGATTGTAAGCAGAGATGCAATCATTGTTGGTGACGCGCACTAGTTTATTAAGAGCCTATTCACTCTAGCCTTGAAGGCACCTAAATTATAGTTGGACGGGAAGACCGCAGTAGGCAAATTGTTCTTGTCTTTCGATGTACGCAGTATAAACGACGAAGCGAAACGCTTAGTCCGGGCCGTTGAAGTTTCAACAACGTAAGGGTGGATACTCGCTGTACGTCGGGACATTAATATTAGAAAGGCGAAAGTTTGTGTGTATCTTTGTGACTATGCGGATATGGTCTATAGAAGGTAGGTAATTAATCCTAGATGTCAGAGGAGTTTAGCAACTTCATTGGAGCTAATAATACGAGTCCAGAGCAAATAGAATGAGCCAGTGTGTTGACATAAATATGTCATCAAAGCTCCATTCCTTTGTGAGCTGGCGACTCAACTACTTCTAATGATTTATGGCTTTTGTTCAGCCCGAAGAACAGTTAAATGTAGATTAGCTAGCTGTACACCGCAGATTTCCCCCTTTTTTGTTTTGAGGTTAGGTGGTCATATAACATTCGTGAAGCTGGTACAAGTTCAAATTACTTTGATTTCACATAGGCCTACATGGGCATTTATAAAACGTCAGCAGCTAGTGCATGGAACCTATTGGTCGTTTCCTAAGGAGAAAAATCGATAAGAAACTTCATGGTTACTATTTAAAAAATTGTGGTTGATTTTACAATATTTCTATATTACAATATTAATAGATACGAGTATAATATGAGGTCAGTATAGACCGGTATATATTGTACCTAAGAGCAAAATATTAATAATGAAAATTGGGGAGAAATAGAAAGTAGTCTATGAAACATTGGAGTCTACAGTGTCCTCACATTTACATTAAAAAAAAAAATTGAAAGAATAACTAATCCTAACCTATCTCAATATTATGCCAGTAGCTTAAACACCAGTGTACCCATAGGTGCACCGATTGATGGATGTCGTGCTAGCATATCAGCTCCTTCAATACCTTATTGCAAGTTACAGGTATGTATGTGTTCAATCAGTTCATCCAACGCTTGTCAGGTAGATATTGGCGTCAGCGATAAGATCGCCATTGTACACGTAGATTCAGGTTCGTGTAAAAAGTTATGTTACTTTTTTAGTGTACAATAAAGTTTATTCTATTCTATTGGTTGGTGTCAAAAAGTGTAAAGGAAGAATAATTATCAACCCATAAGTTTGTTTTTGTGGGTATTTTCTGTTTCTTGCAGATAAGTCAACAATTGGGACATTACTTTTGGTAAAATCTGTAAATGTTTTCCTTAAAACACGTTTCACAAAGTCAGCGATTCATCGAGCGATTCCATCGATTTTCTTTAAATTTTTCACAACAATATAAAATAACAGAACTAACAAAACTCGTTAAATCATTCTCACCTTCACAAGTTCATAAATATTTGAACACAATACCAAAAATTATAAACTGTACCAACCCAAACAAAGAGAAACAACTGATTTACAAGAACTATGCACTTCTCACTGAAATTACACATGCCCGTTCTATTTCCACTCAGAACCCATAGACATTCCTGTTTAATATATTAAAATAGACGTATTACAAATACACACTGAGCATAAATCAATTTATTGTTGAAACAACACAACTCGCGCGAGAGCTTTGCGCGTACGCAGAATTGAGACGCTGGCGCTGATAATATAATTAGGATTTAGCTAAGGTAAGTATGTTTTAACACCTTACTGAATATATTGAGATGTAGGTAAGTATATTTATTTATTTAATTCTTTAGGCACACAAAAGTATAGAGGCAGACATAATGCCTTACTGGATTTTCTACCAGTCAACCTTATCACCTTTATCACACTTACATTATAAAGGTAAAAGTTTGTATTTATGTGTATGTGTGTGTGTTTGCGACTCCTTGAAAGGATTCAAATGAAATTTGGATGAAACTGGTAGACCAGAACATGTCCTGGAACAGCACGTGGGATAGAGGAGTATGTTTTCGGCATGCGATTGGATGATTTTCTCACTTAAAAAAGAATGCACACCGTAGTAAACTTTCTACTTTCTTTGGAACCCGCAGTGTGCGAATCCGACTCGCATTTGATCGTTTTTTTTTTGTATTTGTTGTTATAGCGGCAACAGAAATAGAATAGGATATAATAAAATAGAATAAAATATCGTTTCTTTAATAAAAATGGCACAATTAAATTAAAATACATAAAAACAATTATAACGCATACATTGCAGTTTTGCTTGCACAAGGTTGGACCTGTATGTCAGGCTAAGAACTACTAAGAACCTAAGAAATAATAAATTAACAATCATTAAATTCACTATATCAAATAATTTAAATTTAACTAAAAGCAACGCATGTTTTATTTACAAACTAAAAGGAGATCTTCTGTCACTCTGTAAAGGATGCTGAGTGAGTATTGCACTATAATCTTTATACAGCTATAATAATTTAATTTATACAAACCTAATTCTATATTTAATCTATTGTACAAAAATGGGCCTAAAATGTGAAATACCTTTCTACAAAGACATATTTTGAAAAAGTATTGGAATTGCATACAATATCATTCCGCCTATTATTAGTAATTTCAGGGTCAAACAGCACACCATGCTTTCCTTCTTAGCATGGTGTGCTGGACATTGACTACTTTTAAAATGAGTCTCTGAGCTCTTTCAAGAGGGTTTTAGTTTCATTTTATGTTTGTATTGGTGTACAATAAAGGACATAATAAATAAATAAATAAATAAGAGGTAACAAATAAGTTTTTGGTGGTCCACCCCACGAGGTATTACAGTATTGAATAACAAATTGTCCGAGTGCCAGATAAACTTGGGTGATTAATTTTGAGTCTGCAATTCCTCGCAATTTTTGAAATACTAACTATGTGGTCTAAAGGAGATTGTTTTGTCAATTATAACCCCGATATTTCAATGTCGCATGTTTTAAGGATAAAAGGACATGTACAAGTACTGACTGAAAGGAATCCACATTTGTGGGCATAAAGATGAGAGTTAGTAGTGTTAGATTGAAGGTCGCGCATGGAGAAGTGAATATATTTAGTCTTGTCAGCATTTAATGTTAGTAAATTGGTTTAAAGCCAATTACTCACATTGTTTAAACCTAATTGAGCGTATTCGTATAATTCATTGCTGGTTTTGACGGAATAAATTAAGGCTGTGTCGTCAGTATATGAAATAATTTTACCTTGTTTAATGATCAATTTACTCAAACCATTAATATAAATCAAAGATAGGATTGGGCCTAGAATGCTTCCCTGGGGAACACCAAAACTAGTGTTTTTTTGTTTATCGCTTGTGATATCGTCATTTCTAACACATTGGTATCGATCGTCTAAGTAGTCGCCTAAAAGTTTTAGCGGCGTTCCCCTAATTCTCATGTCTTCTAACTTGTTTAGGAGTATAGAAACAGATACCGTGTCGAAGGCCTTCGCGAGGTTAAGGAAGAACCCTAGGGTCTAATTTCCTTTAGCAAGTTCCACGTTGACATGATCGGTCAAGTTGTGCATCGCATCGACTGTGGATAGCTTGGCACGAAAACCAAATTGCGAAGAAGATAAAAAAAAATTTTTCTCTAAATAGTTAACTGGTCTGCTGTTAACAATTAAATTACATTATCTATAAAAATTTCAACTGCCTAACAACCATTGTTCATGAGATAGATGGATAGCCTGGTGACAGACGGACAGATAGACGAATGGACAGCGGAGTATTAGTAATAGGGTCTCGTTTTACTCTTTGGGTACAGAACTCTAAAAGAACCTGTATCCTAGATTTTTTCGAGATAGAGCCTGTGTCTCACCGGGAAGCCATGGCATTGCTTTCTGTTCGTGCATCCAAGAAAATGCATGTAGCTCTGTAGTGTATGCTTCACTTTGCCATTGTTAATCACGCAGTCACCCATACATTTTTTGACATTATGCCCTGACTACGCCGCTATGGCATCTTTGTGAGGCACGGTCTTTACAGATATTTTTCCATTACGATCATTTTTATGAAACTTCCTATAATATTGATATAGTCATATATAACCTTCTCCTTTTTGAAGTCGGTTAAAAAGTCAACAGTATTTAGATTTCTTTTACGTTTATTAATTTCGACACCAACATTTTCTGAAACACAGACCAAAAGCTTGATTTCACGACAAGACAAGAGAAATAAAGACATTTCATGTCAAATAAAAAAGATAAAAGGCTAAAGGAGCCCCGATGTCACATCACCGGCCCTTTCTTTTACTGACGGCGACACTAATGCAACCGTCCCGATATCGCTGAAAGTCACGCAATAGCGTGTAAAGTAACAAAATCACGATACAGTAATTAATGATGAGGTACTAGTTGCTAGATTGTTGGGGCGATTACTCTGTCTTTAGCTATAAAGGATTGAAAAAATGAGAAGTATATTACGCAGTATCTGAAATTAATTGCTGTAGGTACTTAAAACCAGTGCCGTAACTGAGTAACTAGACTGCCCTGGAACTGTCCAGCGGTAAACCGGCGCAGTGAACAGGCCCAAGAGGGGCGCAGAGATTTTGATAATTTCTGCGCTCCTCAATCTATGAAAGCATCCAATGACTTCTCCCGCTCTGAGTAGTTAAATAGTTTTGTAATTAAATTAGGTTATGATTCGTTTCCATAAATGTGTCGTGTTGGGTAATAAAATATCACGAAGTATCTGTTTGCCCATAAAGCCAGAAACTTAATCGTTAATAAATAAATTAATTGCCATAGTCTCAAAACTAAACCAATAATTCATTATTTCATACGAAAAATAATATTGGTAGGGTAGTACTAGGGAGTCAGAGTACATTAGGAAAATGAAGGATAACAAAATAAAAGTAGGACATACTATGTCACGGCCGTCATACACCTTATATGTCGTTCTCCGCTTTTGGTCGTTGGTACGAGTATGTTATTAGGTCCCCACGGACGAAAGTCTATTGCCTTTTATCAGGCACAATGCTTTCCAATCCTGGGCTTTCAACGATATTATTTCTACGAGAAAAACAGAGCTGGGATTTTTATATTCTCAAAGCTTGATTTTAAATCATTCACCAGATAGACTTGAGCACGTGGCACGTGAACGGTTCCATTTCCAAAGTTAAGCAACACTTACCGAGGTCTGCCTATAGATGGGTGACCATCCTAAGATACCAGAGATTCCTCTGGCCTCAGAAAGCACGATAGGCTGTTCGTTCTGGCTCTTATATGTAGTACTTTGACGGTCGTTACGGATATTCAGAAGCTAGGAAATCTGAGACCAAGAACCACCAAGACCAATCTTGCCAAGGAGTAACGTGTTACCCAATTACTGGATTGTGGAGATCAGATAGGCATTCGCTCAGTCAATAGCTGGTATTCGGTTGCATGCGACTAGTCTGGAAGTCGAGCCCAACATTGTTGGGAAAAGGCTAGGCCGGAGGATAGATAAATCAAAATCATCATTTCAGCCGAAAGACATCTACTGTTGGACATAGGCCTCCCCTAAGCGTCGCCACAACGACCGGTCCTGTACGTCTTACATCCATTGGATTCCAGTGACCTCGACCAGGTCATCGGTCCACCTTGTAGGAGGCCTTGCAACGCTGCGTCTTCCGGTACGCGGTCGCCTTTCGGCTCCAACGGCCATCTGTTCCGCGTGCAATGTGCTCTGCCCAATAATGGCAAACTTGGTTCTCTTGCGGATATCTTCATAGATATCTGCGGATAGATAAATATTGGCTATTTATCTATTTACGTTTTAAAGGCTAGAGTGAATAGGCCCTTAATAAACTGGTTCGATTTACCATCAACGATTGCATCACTGCTTACCATCAGGTAGGATTACAGTCAAGTACTAATTCACACCATTTAAAAAAAAAACTACCAGTACATCGCAGACTAACACTTTTTTATTTCGAATTCTTACAGTCAATCTTAAGGTTGTCCCGTAGATATCGCATTCAGTGATAAGCCTGCCATTGAAAAATATACATTTAAGAGGAGTCCTTAAAAAAACCTAAAAAGGCACACACAGTTTTCAAATTTGCTAAAAATTACACAAAAAAATAATGAACCTAAATAGATTTGCCAACAGTTTTACCACAAGATATTTGCAAACCTATCTTTAATTTTGAGAAAAAAAAATTGTTCATAAAAAAATTGTTTAAAATTTTGTAAATCCTTCAAATATATAAAGTCGATTTAACTGTTTTTGAGAGATATGAACTTTTTTTTTAATGTAAGATGTTTCTTAAGGACTCTCCTCTTAAGTTTGTATAAAAGTTTATTCTATTGTCTACACTAATATTATAAAGAGGAAAACTTTGTTTGTTTGTTTGTAATGAATAGGCTCAAAAACTACTGGACCGATTTTTAAAATTCTTTCACCATTCGAAAGCTACATTATCCACGAGTAACATAGGCTATATTTTATTTTGGAAAAAAATAGGGTTCTGTAAGATATTTGAGTTTTTCGGACACAAGGTATAAAAAGTCAACCAGAAAAGTTACTTATTTTGCGTACGCTGCCTAAACTATAAAAGATAGAACCATAAAATGTTCTAATTAATTGTAGATCTTATAAATATCTACCAAAGTTTGTTAGGAGAAACCTACTTTCACGCGGGCGAAGCCGCTGGCAGAAGCTAGTATTCTATATAATTATAGTTAATTATTATTATTTAATATCCTTGTTAACAATACAAATTTTCCCATTATTCGTACTTAATAAAGTTATGTCAACCATACCTCTATACTCGAAGTCATTTCCTCCACTTGACTTTGCCTCTCATATATACTTTGTCAGTATACGTTTTTTTTATAACAACATCAAGGGTTTTTTTTTCGCTGGGAGTGGACGAAGCGTCCTTCAAAGCGACTTTAGATATACCTATACTTTTTTATCTACCTACTTCATTGCATTAAAAGTAGCATTAAATTTTGTTTTTACAGTGTGTGTATACATGCGTGCCAAATAAAATATTTTTCTTTCTTTATTTTTTCTTTCATGACGCGAGTTCTAAGGAAAAAATATTTAAAAATATAATAAAATATTTATAAATATTTAATAAGTATTAAAACTTAGCTTAGTTTAAAAATAAAAACTCGGGTGTTGACCCGCTCGGTTAGTCTGTATTAGTTCTAAGACTTTAACTAAAGAATTAGATGACTAAATAAAAATAAACAGAATTTACGTCACTTTCATTTGCAGCTCAACTGAGACACAGAATAAACTGGACAAAGTATATAAAGAGCTCAAAGGCTTACTTTCAAGATAAACATTTATTTATTTATACGTTCGGACGGAGTGGGAATACTAATTCAGTTTGGAAACAGATCTAAGGAACTCGGACTTCGCACGGGCCTGATTGAAACCTACGTTTTATATTTTTATCTCGGATCTACGAAATTGAATTCAATCTTGAACTGTATTGGTTGATTTACTTGAGTTGTTTGATTTTAACAACGAAGCTACAACCAGTTCTACTTTATGTGTAGTTAGAGTCTACGTAAGTTAATTGTATAAACGAAGCACTGGGGCCCTACTACGTTGTCTTAAAACCATCATAATTCTGGTGTAAGAGAGAGACGAAGCTATACAAGTCTAATAAATTATCCCTTTCTCACATAAGCCCTCCTAGTCAAGTTACAATCGTTTCGTTCGCGCCGAACACCTCGAGTAGGCCACGCCTCCGGCTCCTTTGTTCTAACCACGTGACTGAGCGTTGAGATGACGTAAGAACAAATGAATCGGAGGCGTGGCCTACTCGAGGCGTTCGGCGCGAACGATACGATTGTAACTTGGCTAGGGGGGCACAATTATGATATGGTAGGAGGGCTGGTAATTCTTTATTGATTGGTTTCTCATGTGTCAATAGAACATAAGTATCCCTTTTGGGGGTGATTGGTCTAAATAGCGTTCTCTGGATCACCTTGATATTTCATATCTAATTTATTCCTGAACCAAGCCATTACATTAGTTTTTAATGTCAAAAAATAACAAAAACTGTCACATAAATAACTTCACTGACTCAACTAGTGTAAAGGTATAAGACTAACCTACAACTAGGTATTAAAACGTAGATTAAAAAATACTGGCCAAAAATTAAAAATCCATCAAAAAAAAAAGAAAATCTGATCGAAGAAAGCCTCACAGTAAATACTACCATTCAAGAGCACAGTTTCCATTGAATGAACTACTATTTATGTAAATGCAACATTGTTTGTCCTCATCCGAGTCCAATACAATGGCGGCCGAGGATTATTTACTGTGCTTACACTATGACGTACGTAAGCTTTTAGTTATCAAGTTATGCATTAGCTAGACCCGTTTTTAGTTATCAAATACGCGTGTTTGTCGAGATTTATCTTTGCATTCCCGTATCGCTGTGTGAATAAATTTCGAGGGAATCTTGAAACGTAAATGCAGGAGATGGAACGTAAAATAGATGTGTGGTGGGCAAAATCGATTTGTTAACAGAAAAGATACGACTCTTTCAGTTTTTTGTTAAGTATGCAGAATTTGAAACAATATTAATTAATCGCTTTAATTTAGTTGTTATAGATTTACTATTCGATGAACTCTTGTGAATACAAAATATCATTGATATCTGAATACATATTATAAAAAAAGTTTGTAAAAAGAAATACTAATAGGAGAGAGGAAACTACTGCTTAGTGGCATGCTTGGTGTCTACGGAACAAACCCGTGCCCATCGAGACATTTGTTACGGGAGAGATGCCGCGAGATAAGACACTTTTGTCACTGTATATGTAAAAAAAAAACTTCCAGAAAATAAAACCAACCAAAAAACATTAGAGGATAAAATGTCATCACAAACATGATGCGCAACGCTGTTTTTTTTTTAGGTGAGAAAATCATCTAATGACAAATCTTGCTCTTGAGCGGAGAGGGAGATAGTGTCAAATTTTTACTGACTAAAAACCTACTCCTGTTCCTTCTTTTCCTTCATCCCGGGTCCTCGGGTTTCGCTTTCGCACTACTTATGGTAGCGCTGTAAGGCAAGTTGCGCGACACTGTGTAATGTTGCAGTGTTACGTAGATTGAGGGTTACGCGTCATGATCCTAAATGAATTCGAGGCTTATTTTAGCCATATCTTCATTGTTTGGCAATACCTAGTAGCACACTCATCTCTTTTGCCACATGTACTACTTACTAAAGAGCACGGGGATTGGCTGTACCCATGATAAAACGAATGTTTCCGATACACTAATGGATTTTGATACGAAACAGGTGTTTTTAGTTTTACACTTCGAGAATAGGAACGTAATGGACTAGAAATTATCTTTTAAATGCAGTTCTCTTTGAGTTAACAGGTATACGGCATTTCTTAATTTAAACAACTATATTTTTGGTTTGTTGTTTTAAATAAACTATTATTTTACTCAATTAGATGTCTGTCTATGTTAAATGTGGAGATGGAGATACAAAGTATTTAAATCTGTACATTTGATGATCTTGTTAGAGTTAATTTCAGATTGAAACAAACTTTTTTGATACTTTCGTCTCCATTCATATTGAGTGGTCTTTATTTATTTATTTACTTCAGATACAAGATCCATATTTTAGTAGGCACTTAAAATCATGGTAACAACAAAATGTACACGAACAAACACAAATGAACATCACACAAAAATGCTGTTGTTGTGCAATTTATAAAAAATGCTGTTTCTATTGCACTGTAACAACCGGAATTCCCAAATTTCATGTGAAATAATCGTCTTGAAGATCGGAAATCATTGCTTCAGTTCCTAATGCGACAATAGGACAATAGTTTCTACCAATCGTGTAGAACCGTAATCAACTGTGATTACTTAACTGACATTGGTTACCATACAATCCTAATGTCTGGTGAGGACTACAATTTGCCTGAACATAGCTCGGACATCCGACCAAGGAGGGTCGTAAGCGGATGTGTTTGACCTTAGTTTTGTCTATAAAGGACCGGTGACACGAAACCTTCTAGTGTTTTAGTCTAGGTCGGATTAAAAGGTTACATTGGTACATTAAATAAAGAGGTATATGGCGCCGTGGTAAGCGTCTGCTTAGAGCTTTTAGGGCTATTGACGACGTAAGGTTTAATCGGTAATGTTGGGTGGGATATGTAATTTCAGGTAGTATTAATAGTGTTAAAAGTAGGAGCCCTTGGTTTTATTAAACTAAAGTTATAAAGGCCAAAGTTTGTGTAGATATGTAAGTTTGTGAACGCATCCATGATACAGAAGTAATTCCTAATATGGGGTAACGTTTTTTTTTAAATGAAAAGAAAATATTATTGTATATTGATTTAATAATGAATAGAATCTTTTAATTACTTATGTTGTAATTTTTTACCCAAGGTACAAACGCTTAAATATGTACCAAATTATTAAATTAAAAACTTTAAAAAGGGTGCCATGCTGTCATTACTGACTAGGAAAAGTGTTGCTAGAATTATAATATACTAACTGCACTATCTACACAAAAACAACACACACAAACAACACTAATATACAATCTACACAAAATTGATTTAGTACAACTATTCAAGAGGCACAGGTCCGTTCTTTGTGGCGACATTTGGGGGAGGCCTATGTCCAGCAATGGACGTCTATCGGCTGAAATGATGATGATGATTCAAGGCTGTATAGTCGTTGCTATAGGCCATATAAATATGTGTTCTTCGCAGGAATTGAACCCACGACACGCAGCGTAGCAGTCAATTGCTTAATTACTAAGCCAACCATGTCATCAAATTCAAGCCAAAGTAATATTTATATTTTCAATGAAATATTGCGTGGTAAGTTGCCAAGTTGGTGGGTTGTCTCTTTCGCTTTGTATAAAATTCATGCGACTGGCCATGTCAACTTAAACATTGAAATGAAAATAGTTGTGTGGATTATTTAACTTTTGATATTTGCCGACGTATTGAGAGGTTTTTGGGCTGACAGCGCATATGTAAATAACATGTCATTTTAATTGGAAAAACTTTAACCGAAGTTCGAAAAGTATTTCCATTTATCATCAGCGTTGAATAAAAAATTGTCTTTTGCATATTTGGTGTCAGGTACGTTTTTTTTTGGTTGGTTGGTTTGGTTGGTTGAGGTGGGTTATCATCAGAACAATTTTTTTTTAAAGAGTAACCATGGAGTTTCTTGCCGGTTCTTCTCCATAGGAAACGACCAAATTGGAACCTTGCACTAGCTTCTGACGTTTTATAACTGCCCATGTAGGCCTGTGAAATAAAAAACTTTTGACTTTGACTTTTTACTTTCATCTAATGACATCTGTGGGCGATGTGGCAGGGCGTGTCAGACTTTTACTGACTAAAACGCACTCCTAGTTCCTTCGTTGTCTTTCATACCAGGGCCGGGTTTTCTTTTCAGAAGCAAACCCATGGCCTCAGTAGGTTTCGACTATTTATACGTAATTATTTTTAATGAGATGGAGTAAAATGACAGATATATATAACAATGGTTTAATCACAACGGAGTATTATTCATCGACAGCTTAGCATTGTCTACTGTGTTCGTCCTGGCTCTCGAAATTTGTAGATATTTGACAATTGTTACAGGTAGTCAGAAACCAGGAAAGCTGACACCAGTCTTGCCAATGGGTATTATGTTGCTTAATTACTGGGTTTTGGAAATAAGATTGGAAGAGAAGATCGATTCTCAAGGTTACTTGCCGCCCTTTTCTTTTTTCCACTAACCTGCTCTTTAAAACTTGTGAAGTATTAACAGTCCAACAGTTATTTATATTGAGCACTGTACTATAACAACACACAGCTCTCCATTACAGCACTGAGCTTATTAAAAAGAGACGAAAAGATATAGTTTGTCGAAAGAAAAAGTACAAGACATGCTTTCACTTCCAATATTTACGTTTTTCTGGAACCTCTACTTTATAATAGACTGAATTCGAAAACAAGCATTTATTCCTTAAATTACATAAATTGTAAGAAAACTCTCAAAGAAGCTCTACATAAATTTTCCTATAAAGATACAGAAAAGTTACTAGTTGTATTTAATACAACTAGTAACTTTTCTGTATCTTCTTCTCCATAAAGATGGCTTGCACTATTTATTTTGATTAGTTAGCTAAGTTAGTATAGAAAGTTTTTTTTATACTGTACACACTTTTTTTTTATTTTGTTTACCTTTTAGTTGACTATTTTACCTTTTTGTTATGTAAATTACTGTGATTATTTATTCATAATGTTTTACCTTTTCTCGCCTGAAACACCGGATGACCTAGTTCAGGCATAATAACATGTTGAGAATTTGTTATAGATTTAAGAAAAAGTATATTCACTGAATTACTATATAATTTGAATAAATTTTAATATTATAATATTTTGTTATTATTATAGATAAACTACATGTCTAAAATACTGATATTCAACTGCATCTGCTTAGACTGGAAGCCGACCCACAGTTGGCAATGGGCAAGCCACAATCACGGCGGCAAGGCCTCTTTGTGGAGTGACTACAGAGACATCAAGGCATCCTCATTTTCCCACTGACACAGTTGCTCACCGGACATGAGTATTTTGGTCAGTGTCTGTTTCGCGTTCAGCGGGAAGAAACGGTCAGGACACGGTGCACCATGCGGTGAAAGTGCCAGCAAGGCAGCAGGAGGCGATCAGCGACGGCGACCTCTCGTCTCTGGCCCTGGTTCAGGCTATGGTACGGGGCGAGAAGGAATGTCCTTCTACAAATCAGTAATACGAGCAAAGGATGTGGCTGAAACCATGAGGGAGAGGACATCCTCACTAGATGATATACGCCCCGGGCGTCTGGAGTCGCAGGGCGATTCCCGGTCGCCGTAGGCGCGGGTTTGAGTATTGTGAGCAATGTATAAAAGAGATGTCAGCAAAACTGAAGGGGCCCAGTAAGGCCGATGCCTTCTAGGGCTGCGGGATTGTTCGATGGAACTTCCGGGGCTCTGGAACCCAAAGAACAATGGATCACAAGTAGGTTTTAGTCAGCAAAACACGTCTGACACGCCATCTCGCTCCACCAAGAGCCGGAGAAGTTATTTCGATATATATGGATAATTGGATATACAATGTTAGATGGAGGCTAGTCAAATAATGATATCGTATATTGGTTGCCTCATATAAACACTATTATTCAGCTGTTTGGGTAAAGGCAAATTATGTTTATATAAAATAATAACTATTTCGAACTATCTTCAAGAGCTTTCTATTATTGAGTGGTGACACATTTCAATTATCCACGTGTAGTGTGGGTATTATTTGATCACCAGTACCACTAATAAAGTTACAACTCTGACTAAACAACAGTCACTTATTGATTAATTTAGTGCTTTTAGTTTTTTTTTGTCTTTTTTTAACCGACTTCTAAAAAAGGAGGAGGTTCTCAATTCGGATGTTTGTATTTTTTTTTTTTTTTTGTTCGCGCATAACTTCGTCGCTTGCCAACCGATTTGAAAAATTCTTTATTTGTTGGAAAGGGTACACTTTTCAAATGGTCCCATAGTCACCAAGTTAGGATCTGATGATGGAATCTTGGCGAAATCGAGGGAACTCCTCAAATATTATAGGCAACTGCATAATGATTTTGGTATTTTCATCGAGAACTTAAGCATTTACAGTCAAAAAGTAACATTTGATGAAGTGGAACTGATGAAGAAGACCAGAAATAGTCAACGGAACTTCTTACTGGCATAGATGTCACAATGAAGATAGTTAAGTGACTATGACAATACAAATAAATGAATCTTTCTGAATAGTTACGTTGAATATGGTATCATCGAAGTGATCTGATGATGATGATGGAGCCGGAAGGTAGGCACTGGAACTCCGTAATTAATCAATGTAACCTAGCCGTGTAAGGGCTTATTAGAATTGTCATGAGATGCACTTTGGCTATAAGGTACTATCAAACTGATCTGATGATGGAGCCGGAAGGTGGAAGGTAGACACAGGACTTTATAATAACACAATGTAACCTAGCAGTGTTTGGGTTAATTGGAATTATTATGAGAAATAGGCACTCTGTTTATAAATGTATCGCAACTAAAAAGTGTGAAATAAAAAACTTTTTACAAAAAAAGAATAACCGACTTCACTAAAAAGAAAACACTAAAAGAATCAAAATAAATTTAATTTCGGAAGTCGGTGTTAAATAAGATACAAATAATACCGAGAAACACCGACTTCCGAAATTAAAGTTATTTTGATTCTTTTAGTGTTTTCTTTTTAGTGAAGTCGGTTATTCTTTTTTTGTAAAAAGTTTTTTATGTGGCTATCGACTCATTAGTCAGGGAACAGATATTCGACCAGCAAAAAGAAAAAACGAAGAGTTTAGTTAATAAAAAAACTTTTTACCAAAAAATAAATAACCGGTTTCCTCGATTTCGCCAAGATTCCATCATCAGATCCCGACTTGGTGACTATGGAACCATTTGGAAAGTATACCCTTTCCAACAAACAAAGAATTTTTCAAATCGGTTGGCAGGCGACGAAGTTATGCGAGAACAAACATAAAAAAAAATACAAACATCCGAATTGAGAACCTCCTCCTTTTTTAGAAGTCGGTTAAAACCCACATTGATGGGTAAAGGGTTCCTCCATCTCTTTGTTTTAAAAATACATAAAAGCTCATACTAGCATACATTGCAACGTCAATTAGTAACGCAGCTCTTTACTCAAAATCAATCGTCTAATTACGTAAACTAACGAACCGAGCATAAATAGCGAACCCAACGAAACTCCTAATTACTCTGCACTGAAATATTTCAAATTTAATTATAAACGTTCGTATTTATGAATTTCAAGGTACATATTTACACACAAATCTTAAAAGAAATAATATACAAGCAATATCGGTTGTTTTTTTTTCCGTAATGTCTGAAAATGACAGAACAATATTGGGGCCGGATTGCCGCTCGAGGCAGGCCGATAGCTTTGTATATATGTAGAATCTGTATTGATAATTGTTTTATCATGTAAAGCTTGTGGATGGCGTGCGCAATTAGACAACCTACAATGTGAACGTTACGACACAAATAACAAGTACAACCTTTGTCGCAGTTCATCTATAAATGTAAGCATAACAATTAATGCAAACGCGACGCGTTGAACATTGGTTCAACACATATCCGAATATCTTAAGGCGCCTTTGCGCGGTGGGACCGCTACAGCCACGCTGTCGTTGTGCAGCACTTCGCGGCTAATTTGAAAGCGCCCTTAGTCCCTATCTTCAAATGTCGACAGTCACTTGTTTCTCGCAATACAACAGCATGTAGCTGAAACAATAGTGTCCAAAAATTGCTTCTTACTAAAACTGGACTTTAAGACTCCGTGCTCTGTCCGTGTATTTGTAGAACTTTGACCGTCAGAAGCCAGAAAAAATTATCTGATTCCTTGTTACAAAGTTACTGGAGTGTCGAAGTCAGATAGATAATTGCTCCATGTAAAACACTAGCAATTATTCAGCTGAACCTAGTTAGACTGTTATCCGATCCCAACATAGTAGGGAAAGTAGACCAGAAAAATAAGGCTTCTTAAAGTAAGTAACCGAATATAAAACCAGCCAGATTTTTCGCAAAACTTGACCAGCCTGCGCTGAATCAATACATATTTATTCACATCTGCATGCAGTGACTGTAGATAAAAACAAAAAGCCGCATTATGTTGAAGCATACATTTGTTTATATTATAAAATCATCGGACTCGGCCAATAAACGCCACGTTCTGTTTTATTTATACTGAAGGCGAATTTAAAAATATGCAACCACTGATACAATGGATCGTGTCACTCGCACTCCTACGCATGCCTAGGCATTGAGCGTGATCTGTAGCAGAATATTCATCTTAGATGCTCCATTGAATTTTTAACTGGATTTAAAACATACGTTTTTTTTAAATTTTAGTTACCATGTCGGACAATGGGGACCGCCAGTAAATACTCCATTCAGGCCACGTCGGACAATGGTCACCGACATAACATCACTTAAGGGCCTATTACACTACGCGATATTCAGCACACGATATTCAGACTGTCTTATTTTTTGTACCGAGTAAGACCGGTCTAACCCTTATTGCACTACGCGACATCGACTAAGACTGTCTGAATATCGAGTAGTGTAATAGGCCCTTTACTTCGACTTACATTAGGCGTAAGCATCACTAGACAAAAAAGGCGGGGCGTCCATATGCGAAAAAATATGCATGTCCGACAGAGTGATCCGCGTGGTGTTATTGAAATATTTTTTCAGTTCAGGCCACAGCAGTCTCATGGGGTCACCAATAGTAAATAAACATTTATATATAAGTTGAAACTCTGTATATAAAATTATTTTTGCCTTATCTCTATGTAACAAACAAAAACTAGGTAAAGATTTTTCTATATTTAAAAGTTTTCTTTTGCAATTAACGTGTCAAGACAATAATGTGGTACGTATAAATCATGTTGTGGGTAGTTCATGCCAAAGTAGTCATTCGACAGGACGACAGGTGTGAGAGTGTAACATTTATGAGATGACCACTTTTCATAGAAATTGTTCTACGTTTCGGTCGTATTTCATTTTTAAATAAATTATCGTAGTCTTAATCCGACAAACATCAATAAATCAACCAATAAGCCTTTTTTACCCTGAACTTTTAAGATTACTGTCTATAATACTATAATGTTTTACAGGATCTTTCTTAGTTCAGTGTGCTTCTTGGCAAAGGCCCTTTCTAACTTCTTCCATTGTCTTCCATCTCTAGCAACCCTTCTCCAGTTAGGTGAGGCTAATAGTTTTATTTCATCTTCCCACACTTTCCATTCCTTCCTCTATTTCTTTTTTCATGTCTAGGGCGCCATTTTGTGATTATCTTCTTTCTTGATTATCTTTTGTTCTGTGTCTGGATGTAATTTATCTATATATGTATGTATTTAGAAATATATAAATATGTTTATCAGTTGTCTAGTACCCATAACACAAGCTCTGCTTAGCTTGGAACTAGACAGCGTTGTGTGATACTTGTGGAATATAATATTATATTACCTTGCGTATTTCCATTTTTCTTGAGTATTTCGCAGTCTGTGGTGTCCATCTCCATTTAAGTTGGTCTATCTTTACAAACACGTCTGTTACTTTAGTTTTCGATCTTATGATTTGATCGGACAAATGTGGTATTTTTATAAATGAGTTCCATAGCACACAGAGCCTGTTAAATAATTTGATTCTCTCTCTCAAGTATTTCAAAACTGTTAAGTTTTAAATTAATACATTTCAAAACCTTTACCAATGTAAAGACCTTTGCCGATGCGTTGTAATAAAGTTTATGATAAGAAAGATATATTGGATGCTTGTTGTGAACTTGTGCTGCTGAAAGCTGACCTAGTGGAAGATACATTGCGTAAAATACCAAATATTTATTTTGTACTAGCACTTGTACGTGACTTCGCACTCGTTGCTGGGATTAAAAGTGGCTTAGGAAATAACCACTATAGGATCGAAAACTTTACGTTTACGAAGTTCTTGCTTAACAGACGATCGGCTTAGCGATGATAAAAAACTTGCGGAATAATATTATCAATTCTACATTCGACATCGTGCCATGTTTCATAGTACCTATTTAATGTAAAATTTAATACTTCATTATCTTGCAATACACCGCAGCCTTTTTATTTTAAGTTTTTACAGTCTATCCTAAAGTTGTCTGGTAGATATCTGCTGTCAGCAATAAAACCGCCATTGTACCCATAGATTTAAGTTTGTGTAAAAGGTTTGTTACTATTTTGGTGTACAATAAAGTTTATTCTATTCTATTCTTCGCTCTTTATAAGTAATTCTTTAAGATAAGTCGATTCTTATTGGGCTGAAGGATGGTCTTGGAACGCAAAATGAAGAAACACTAGTGAATTTTAGTGAGTACTCGCTCCACCCAGAGCAGCAGCAGAAGAAGTCATGTGATGATTAACCAACCCAAACCAAGGTTTTTTGACCAACTAAAAAAAAGTTTAGGAATGAAAAAAAAAAATTAGATTGATAATATCAATGATTTCGTACAAAATCCTATGGTATGGCTATCACGGACGGGTAACTTTCATAGAAATTGTTTTGAAATTGCTGTAAAGATTTTTATAAATACGCGTTATAAGGAAAACACCTCTTTCCACGTAATCGACAAATCTTGGCAAATAAATACAAGTAGGCAGGTATCCCTTTAATCCTTATATGACAATAGCACCCATGACAAATAGAGCGGAAGTAATCTGATTTTTAGATAAAGTTATTCATACATTTATAATCAGCTTAACGTTATCAGCTTTTTGATGTTATCAACTTATCTTTCCGCTCTTTTTCCCTTATAGGTTGAATAGAATTTCAAGTGGTATTTACTTAAGAACTCTGTTACATGTGCCGATACATCATGACTTTTGAATAGTGTGCAAACGTTTGTCATGTCGACAATGTTTTTCACAATCGGAGAAAATTATTTAAAAAATTACATATAAAAGAAAAGAAAAAGGAAAAAGAGAAAAAGGTACAAGGACCATATATAACCGTATGACTCGACCTTCGAGGGTAAGTTATACCTACCGAACAAGGTCAGTCTGTGGATGGTAACCAATTATCACATAAGGAGATTCTACCATGCCTCATCAAGCAAGTTAAGCCCAAAATACAAATTCAGTTCAGTCATTCAATCAGCTATAATTTGTACATCTATGACAGTTGTCACGGTACTCAGTAGTCAGAAATTTTGACACCAGTCTTGCCAGTGTTGTCTTGTCTTGTCATGTCTTGTCTTGTCTTGGTTTCGTGTTACCCAATTGCTGGGTTGTGAAGGCCTAACTGATTTTGAAAGCTATTTAACGTTGTTATTATTTTAACACATTGCTTTCTTTTCACTTTTTATTCCTCACCTACATTTGTAAAACATTTACGAGGAAAACTGTGAAGTTCACAACTGTTACGACTGTTTCCCAGTTTTTCCATCCATTAATTTAAGTTAAGACAAACGCGACGTTGAGTGGAGAGTGTTCACGCAAAAAATAGACCCGCCCCGACACTGAACATGCTGTGTTTTTGTGTTTGTTTGTATGTGCTTACATTTGTGGTACTTACGGTATTAGGTTGGGTTAGCTTCTAATGCATTAAATCTGACAGGAGTTATTCATAATTGTGAAGTGAATTTACTCGTATAAGCGATACGTGCAGATTTGGAAAAAATTGTTAATGTAATAGGTAAGCTATCTTTGCTGCTGCTGACTTAAAAAAAAAAACATCTATATATATAAAAGGTGAAATTGACTGACTGACATAACAACACACAGCCGAAACTACTGGGACTAGGAACGTAAAATTTTGCATAAGGTTTCCTTTTATGACATAGGCGAGCACTAAGAGAGGATTTTGCAAAATTCACCTGCTAAGGTGATGAAACGGGAGTCCAGTTTGTATAGACGCGGGTGAAGCCGCTGGTAGAAGCTAGTCAATCAATAAATTCAATTCAAATCAAAAAATATTTATTATTAAGTCGTGGTAGTTTCCCCTGAGGTACCACTGCTCTTATAATAAAAATAAATCCAAATATTAAGAACTTTTTCAAAGTCATCAAAATCCAAGAATTAATGGCAAGAATAGTATGATTTTTCTTCTGATTCTCGGTAACTTGTCATTTCATTTTATGACAAGTTCAGGTATATCCATATCCACGCGTGTCCAAGACTACATTGCAATTGTTATACTCATTGCTCATCATCATAATGGGAGCCTAGATTAGTTTTGAAAAATGGGGTATAAAAAAACTTTTTTAAAAATTTATTTATTTATTGAGTCGCGGGTAACAGTTACCCTTCAAGCGATGTAGACTAAGATATTCTGTAACTATAAATATGTTCCATTATTACACGCGCTAATCCAAATTAACAAGCTTTTGATCACCGCCTTAAAAGATTAAGCCCCATAATTGTAAAGCAGATTAACATCAAACACAATCACGCGTCAAACTCAGGACCTTCATTAAAACTGAGAATCCAACGAGAACTCCAAATCAAAACTCAACTCTATTGACATAACACCGTTTCACTCCGGCATCATTTCTGTTAATCTCATAACGGAGTGAGAGGACATCAAACGGGCCCTCTGAGGAAACAATACTGCCGTCATTGCTCACTCGCTCCACTGAGTCACGACACGCAGCGGAGTCGTCACGCTAACGTCACATCACAACATCGCTACGTAATGACTAATGATTCGGAAAGACGTAGTAGGTATATATTGTTATGATAATTTCATGTTGTGTTCAAATTATTTGACATGCGATTAGCTTGCCTTGTGGTGTTAATTTTGGGAAGGTATTTCAGTTGTTTACTCCTCCTATGTACTCATATCATCGTTTATAGACTCATCAGTCACTTGCTTAGCCTTTTCCCAACCATCCCAATTTAACCAGTCTTTACTTAAAGCGACTGCCTGTTGGTCTCCAAAACCCAGT
Source organism: Mythimna vitellina (assembly GCA_949316375.1). NCBI lineage: Eukaryota > Metazoa > Arthropoda > Insecta > Lepidoptera > Noctuidae > Mythimna > Mythimna vitellina. The sequence continues at coordinate 8,128,684 of OX438692.1, read as the reverse complement.
TACTGAGTAACACTCCTTTAACAACTATACAATTATAAATAATACAAATAATTTATTTTCCATTCACAAAATTTGTACTACATTTAATGGTTGAAGTAACGTTTTACATAAAAATTGCCTGTGGTAGCCCACTTCGCTCTTCTGAAACTTAAAATTACGCGATGTGCCTACTAACAATTAAATTCAAATCTTAACTACACTAAAACTGCTTTGGATGTGTTTTTTTATATGGCAAATCATCAATTAACTCCTCCCAGTCTGGTTGGAGCGAAGTACAGTGTCAGACTTTTATTTAACCCCTCGAGCGCCGATTGTACATACCTACGTTTACACAACTTGAATTACCTTGAAAAACGCTTAACTGTCGTTTTGTACACACGTATATACGAATATTTTTTTGCCGGAAATTTTGGTTTTTATATCTTTGTTTTTCCTAGAATAATCCCGAAAAAGTTTTATTTTATTTATTTTTTTGGTGATTTATGTAAAAACGCGCAATTACGTAATAATAATACCCCGGGGTGCACCCAAATGAGTTGGGATCACAGGTGGGTTTTTGTTAGTAACAGTTTAAAAAGAAGAGCAGGGTTAGTATTCGATGATTTTCCATCTCAAAAAAGAGAGTTTCGCTCGGCTCATAGTTGTTCAAGTATTTTATAAGTAGATAAAGAGTATAAAGCAATTAAAAAAAAAAATTAGTTATGAAAAAAAAAACTTCGAAATAATGTTGTATATTATTATGTGTTCCAATCATTATTCAATATATAATAAACAAACGATCTGAATTGACTTATTAAATTACTAAAATAGTTCATTGACTATTTAATTAGTTTGTCAAAACCACGTTTTACTGCCTGAATTGTTTATTTTAGTAACTGATAATATCAAAACTGAAATAGACTAGCTTTTAATTTAGTCTGATGAAAACTCACTGCCAAGTAATGTAGACTTAGGATGAGTTACAAAACCAAATCGTTTGCTAGTTGCTAGGTTAGCTACCTATGTTCAACACTATCAAGATCGTAAATTATAATCTTGACTTACGTAGTCCCAATCCCAAACGTCTTTATGTACCTATGACATTTGAAGTCGTAGAAATGTCTATTACATGCCGTTAACATTCCTACACGACGTATTGCCTAATGCTCCTCTATCTGTGACTACGCTTAGGTACGTGAAAGATGAAAATTATCCCACGAGAACGTTACGTACGTCCTATTCTAGCTTTTTATCTACTCGTTTTTCAGCAAATCCGTTCAGCCATCTGTTCAATAGTCATTTGAGCATTATTGACTAACAATAAACTAAACATGATAACTTTATAAAAATAATCAACGTCATTATCTTCCTGCCCTTGTTCCATGTTATTTGGGATCAAAGCAACATTTGTTTTTTCTTCTATTCTGCACTGTCAACTGTCACGCTATTGCTGACTTCCTTTTCTATTATACTACACCTTACGCAAACAATCCATCTATTATTTGGCTTCTATCTCCCTCTCCATCTATCCACATATATACCTACTCATTACTCTTTCAGTGTTGCATCCCTGCTTTTCACATGACCATACCAAGATAAACGATTCCGTTTCTACTTTTCAGCTACTTTCTCTAGTATAGTAATTTCTCACTTTATCCGTTCTTGTCATTCCACTCATCCATTTAATTATTTCACATTTACAATCGCCTACGTTTAACCTACCACCGCCGCCTACGTTGAATATATCCGACATACACTCTTACATTTATTTATGCCGCCAGGGTCGTACATCCATGACTAAATTCTCCATCTCGTCAGCTCTTCTGTCACCTATGGGCATTGAAGAGCTAAACGAAATGGAGTACCCAGTCGTAAACACACGACCCTGCCGAATAGGACACGAAACACTCCGGACCAATCAGACCCAAATGGTTAAAGGAATAATGATAGTACCTACCTGTTTCTATGTATGTGACGGTGTGTGTAATTTCTTAATTTATTTATTCACTTCATCTTAATTTGAGGTCAATATTTTCTCTTTGTTGCGTTTTATAAATTCATATTGTAATATTAAAAAAAAAAAACAACATACGCCAACGTGAAAACTGAAACTATGGTTTGATTTTCTAAACTTTACCTGACGTTATTTATTGTACGTTTTACCAATTTGCCTCTATCAACTTTAGTACCTATCGAACTTTGATATTTTTAAACAAACTATGAAATATTCGATACACAAAAGACGATCCTGCCTAAAACGAAATTAAAAATATAATGGCAAACATTTTTAAGTATTCACATGTGTGTTGTGATACTTAAAACTATTATTACTTTCGCCAAAAAGGATAATTTTACTTTCGCTAAGGTCTTTGTACGCTGTTATTTTATTTTAATAACCTAACGACTTTTTTTTATTTTACAGTTGGTCCTGCATGTCTCATATACCTACAGTCATTTTTTCATTCAATAGTATTCACATTTTTCGCGAGGAAGAACGAAATATTAAAAACAATAAAAACTAGTTTTATCTCAACAAAGCTGAACTTAAAACGTTTTCACAGTATAATCTCAACGATATGTCACAACGTAGCAACAATCAGTGCTACATCCAAGCAAACGGGATTGCAAGACGACACGCCTCGTTCACGCCTCGTTGATTCCAGTATAGCTTCCGTTCGCCCCCACTAACTTTATCTACTCTCAAAGATTTATTCTGCCCTGTGACACTGTTTGACTTTTCTTTCTTCAAATAGAAGGAAAACTTAGAGGTTTTCCGATCTTGAATAAATTATATTTTCTAAATTGGTTGAGAAAATAGTAGCTCTAAAATCTTCACTTAATCAATCTTTTTCTCAATTCAAACAAAATGAAGTAGGTATATCCGTTTTATCCAAGCTGACTGAGATAAAAAACTAAAACTTATAGGTAAGATACATTTAATAATAAAGTGCATACAATAGGGAATATGCATGAAAGAATTTTTTGTATCTAACCAGTTTAGCAATAAATATAAAAAAAATAGAATACTAATTGTGACAAAAAAACAAACTTGGTAGAAAAGCAAACGAGAATATAACAATTTTAAACAAATGTTTGTCTGTCTCGCCAAGAGATCATTTTCTATGGCGGCCGTACGGGGGTCTTGGCCTTTGACTTGAAAGACTATGTCGGACTTTATTTATTCGCAGTTTTGAAGCTTTATAACTTTGTTGTTGATGAAGATATTTTAAATATTATTTCATATCTAAGTAATAAAGCTAAAAATTATTTAATTTAGCAAATAAAAAGAAATCATGCATATTTCATATTAAAATGTAATTGTTAAATTATATTTGAACCGGGTTGGCTATAGTGCTCTTTTGAGAAAAGTTATTTTTCATATTTAAATATAAAATATAAATGATAAGTAAATATAGAATAACTATAAATTAAAAGAACAGCTGTTCCAAGGGTCTGTCTTAAAAAAAATATCTTTAAAATCAAAAATATTACGGCGATTCTACGCAATTTACTTTCCATTATTTTCTCATTAAGTATCATTTTCTGACGGTTATTGAACCGTAGAAATAGCCAACAATTACCTAAAGAGGTTATTCTCTGATACAAGTAAATACGAAGCCCGACTTCCATAGCTCTAAGAAGTCGGTCTTACAGAGATTGTGATAAAAGTCACGTATTTGATACGGAGGAAAAAGGAATTAGAGGCTCAGATCGTAACAGGCAACTGATTATAGATGGAGTAATTTATATCAATTCCATTTTTCCGTACACGTGTAGCCTTTATTTTTTTTTCTCGATCAACACTATTAGGTATTAAGTGGTCTTATGGAAATCGTAATGTTCAGGATCGTTGTTTTGAGTTTAACTTTAGTAAAGAGAATTAAAAAAAAAAACATTTTTACCTACATACAAATTTAATAATGACCTGAAATTGTTTATTTTGTAGTTTGCGAGAAGTACTGATTTGATTAGGCATGGGCAATCTTTTACTAATATCTATTAGCCATTATCTTGGAATCATTAGCTATCTAGCTCACGCCACAATTGACGAAACAATCACGCACGGCAAAATATTTGTATGGCCTATATATAGGTGTTTTAGGTCTAGGTGTCTAGTTTATATGTTTGTGAATGTACCCACGAAATAGGAAAAAATCTTAGTGTGGGCTAACGCTTCCTTTTTTTTTAAAAAAAAGCTGTATGCTATAAATGCTGAATGACATACAATTCTTGAACGTTTAATTCTTACAAAAATGCACCGTTCCTATAGCAGATCCTGTAGCTTAAGCTATGGGAGCGAAGCCGCTGAAAAGAACTACCACTTCTCCGTAGAAGTAATAATAAGATTCTGACTGACTTACTATTACGCAATCAGCATTGAAAGAAATAAAAAAAATCTAGAACTAGATCAATACACCAATCTCACATCTAATCACAAAATCCATGAATAAAATTATCAGTTTCACCAAAAAAGCCGTTCCTCTTAATCGTCGGAGAATCCATAAGCCATATCAATTCACATAATGTGTTCCCATTATGGCAGCTTGCGGAGACCGTGGACGTTCGGACGGACAGACGGAAACTACGCCATTACCCGCCCCGCGGCGACGAAATGTGAAACGGACCTCGAGAGGAAAAATATTAATACACAATTCTGTGCTGAATAAATCTATAGAATGTCTTTTAACATTTTGCTAATGGGTTTCGCTTGTGTAAAATTTTTGTGTGGTTTTTGATCATTTGTTAATCATTATGGATCAGATGACCGCAAATTACAAAGGACAGCATTGTATTTGTTAGAGTCGGTAAATTTAGTAAATTCGGTTAATTCATGCAGTGATAAGCGGTCTACGAATCTACTATGTAAGTATATAATTTACTACAAGTATATTATCGAGTGGTAACAGCCTCGACTTACGAGATGTAGGTCGCGGGTTCGAACCCAGCTTGGAGCATTACTTTGTGTAATTTATTTCATCACCACAGCTCTCAAAACGGTGAAGGAAAACATCGTGAGGAAATAGGTATGTCCTAGAAACAAAAATTCGAAGACATGTGACATTCACCGACCCGCAACAGGCCGGGGTGGTGGTTTACGGCCCATTCCCTGGCCCAGAGAGGAGGCCTGAGTCCCAACAATGGGAACATTATAAGGCCAACTATGCTATATTTTTGGACATATAGAACTTGTTATTAAATACTAATAAGATAAGGTTCCTATTCTCCGAGTTTTTACAATTACAGCCATTAGTGGTACGACGGATTTGGTCCATCTCCACCAAGGTCGAGTTAGACATAATGTAAGTTTGGACGCCGTACCAAGATCGAACTTGTGAATACTAATTTCAATAAGTGACACTCAACCTTGGTACAGACTTATCATGACCTTGGTACGACAGACCAAAACTGTCGTATCGAGTTGGATATCAATTAATTATGAAAGCTTTTTTGTTTATCCTGCACTCGGGTTTATCACAAGCCCGCGTCACGGCCGTGAGCCATGGCACATACCTACGTTTTGCATCAAATGCGTAATTGAAAAGTCCTTGTCAATGAACGTTAAAGCTTATAGAATAACCCAATTTTGTTATCAACGGAATTGCAAATATTATCAGTGTTTTTTAAAATAATGTCTTTTTTTTCTTAACGTGCCATAATTTGCCACATAATAAAAAAAATACGTGTACAGTCAGGGATGAAAAGTGCACTTGCACTCTACCTATGCAAAAGTTTTACATTACATTATTCACAAATCATAATTAATTATTTAAATCTGAATTATTTGTTGACATTTACCTAAAAAAATATTTTGACTTTTATTCCTATAGTAATCAAATAATACTATCATTTATGTAGTTGTAGTTTAGTACGAGTAAGTGTAGTTTAGTGAGAGCAGTGATGACCGAGTGGTAACGGTTTCGACTTACGAGTTGTAGGTCGCGGGTTCAAACCCAGCCAGGGCGTTACTTTGTGCAATTTATTTCATCAACTCTCTGCTCTCAAAACGGTGAAGAAAAACATCGTGATTAAACCGGCATGTTCTAGAACCAAAAATTCGAAGACATGTGACATCCACCAACCCGCACTGGGCCTGCGTGGTGGATTACGGCCCATTGCCTCTCTTAGAGAGGAGGCCTGAGTCCCAGCAGTGGGAACATTACGAGGCTGATTATGCTAAGCGTACGTTTTATTTATTTTAATACTGTTACATTAATGTAAAAAAAGTAGGTGCACTAGTGTTGTTGCTACTGCATCGAATCTCAATTATCTACAAACTCAATTTTATAAATATTGCATTTTTGAGCTACAGGTGGAACTCGTAGCTTTGAATTCTGAACCCGTATTCATGAACGTGGAATGGCATGTTGGAAGAATTTATTTACACTTATTGAATATTTTTATTTTATTTTAGTTTGAAAGCGAGACTCAACTAGAGCAATGTTAATGTACTGCTTTTGATATTTTGAAAACTTTTATAGTTTGTATATTGGTTTTGCGAATATTTTTTTACTCAAAAATAAAACTCGCTCGTATCCGTATCGCTTTTAGGCACACAATTTACTGTTTTCCGCACTAATGCGGAAAAGTGCGTGTACTCGCCCCCTATAATTGACTGTATTTATCGTATTAAGCTGGACCCTAAGCGAGTTGATATTTTTTTCGTGTACTTATTGTTATATTAACCTGTTCTTATATTATTTTGTAATTTTATTTATAATAGATAAGCTTTTAAACGTCCGACTAAAAAGACAGTCAGGCATGTGATCTCTCACGTGCCTGTCAGTCTGTCTGATATAGCCCTATTGGTTAAATCTACTGTATCGATTCAGTTCAAATTTGATACACGTTCTATGATCGAAACATGGATGGGACGCCTAACATCAATAGAAGGTCACTTTTGGAGCATAAATTAGAAAACTAAAAAAGTTTTTAAATCTGAACCGTAAGACACACCTATATAATGAAAGAGCTTATAGGGAGGGTAATACATTTTTTTTTAAATTTTGTGTTGAATTTTTACCATTCCTTTCCATATCTCTGAAACTACAGAGCCCATAATTTTATTATAAATCTATACATACAATAAATCTGTAGAAGTTTTTAGTTGTGCGCGCATCACGTAAAATGTACATGTCGAACTTTTATACATTAAAATTGTGTGTAACTTTATATATTACTTAAGCTTTGTTTCATTGCAATCGGTTGACTATATCAAAAGATATACTATATTATCTACATTCATTGACTGTTAGGCAGAACCAAGTTCACCGGATCAGCTAGTAAAGAATATACAGAATATAGTTACTCATTTATAAATTACATAAACACCTACTTGAAATGTGTTCTTAAAATTACATTTAAAACATCTTAATTCGTCCGGACTCCATAGTTCACGTCCGACTCGTACTTAACCACTTTTTTAATCAGTTTATGTTTATGTTTGTTGCCCTGGGACGAAGGCAACGAAGGAACAGGAGTGGGTTTTTAGTCAGTAAAAGTCTGACACAATCTCCCGCTCCGCCCAAGAGCGGGTTTTGTCATAAGATGATTTTCCCACCTAATAAAAAAAAGACACTTTTTTAATCAGTTTATGTTTGTACCTCGTATTTCCTAGGTCAACAAACTTTTCTTTTTTAAATTTATCCAGTTAAAATAACACAGAGGCAACCTACATAATATTATAATTCGAAAAAAGCACAATTTTCACAATTCAACATGAGTTACATTTCACCTGAATACTTGAGCCATATACGAAAATTCGTCTATAAAAATTCTTCCCTCTCATTTCACGAGGTCGGAACTCGGAACCACGAACGATTGCCAGCCAGAAAAATATTCACTTAGTGCGACCCCCGGGAGCTCGATCACAATAGATCAGCGTCATGCTGGCTGAAGCCCCATCTCTTCGCGACAAATCACGTAGAAATCGCCCGATCCTATCTCCTAACCGTCGGATTTGGACTTACAACTTTTTATTATTGAATTTCTCGTCCCGCGATATTTTCCGCCCGAAAGGAAGGATGTGGTAAAAAGTAATGGTGACCTTTTTACTTTTATAATGCTTAGTAGAATGTGTTATCTCCACGAATTCTTTTCGCATATTCTGTTATGTTATTTACGTAATAGCTTCTGTATGAATGTTGAGGTATTCCAATCATTTTTAATAAAAAAGTGCCATTTTTCTTTCTTTTCAACGATGTTTTAATTACGGTACGGATTCTGAATAGTGCCCGGGTACCCCTTTTTTATTTATTCATATTTTAAAGTTGAGATTAAACATGAATATTCTATGTGGATCGTATCTACGCATAAAATGTTACTTCCAGAAATATATTAGAGTGAAACACCATTTAAAATTGCTGAAACGAGAGAGAGTAAATAAATAAGATTTCTATCAGTTTATTTAGAATTAGAGACTGTGACTGAATTTGTGCTAAGTTATTCTGAGGTCCTACCACGGGCTCATTTGACTACTTAAATTAAACTGTTAAAGGAATAGAGCTAAAGAGGGTGTATAACTCCATTCCACACGTGGTTAGGCCCCAGGAAAATATACTGGATAAATATATCGTGGAAAATAATGCTGGGCGAGGCGGAGCGGAAATCTCTGAAGCGATCTTCAGACTATCACAATGAATTCGAGTACGAAACTGAAGAGCTATTATTCTAATCTAATAATCTTTAATTGAATCCTCCTTGTTAAGCCGGAGTACCTACTCAGAAATTTTAAACCAGAAGTTTTAGTACAATTTGTGTCCGTTTACTTGTTGCGTATAATCATTTTCGACATGTTTTTTTTTTTGTTTACTTAATTAAAAGCAAAGTATATGACTTTTAGGTTAATTCATATATTATTATAAGCCAATATACACTGAGTACAGTAAATACTTATTCATTTCCTGTCATTGGCTCCAGCAATAGGCAATCAGATTTACTAATAACCATTTCCATTTGCAGTAATGACATTCGCTTGAAATGAGCCAAAAGCGCAATAATGGAAATAGCATTTCGGCGTTCCGTAATCAGTCAATTCACGAGCATCATCAGCACTCAATATGGCTGCGAGCGAGCAAAGAGCATAATTCTGCTGTTTTATGGTTGGTAAACATCACGGCATCGGTACGCGTAGAGGCAGCTGTGTTCGAAGCTTGCGCGAAGTGCAAATGGTGGCCACCATTTGCACTGGAAGCCAGTCCAGGCTTATAGAAAAAAAATCTTGCGACGCTTTTTTTTTGAGGTGGGAAATCAGCTTTAGAGTGGAGTGCGAAGGTGTGTCAGACTTTTACTAAATAAAATCACAATTATATTCCTTTGCTTGCCTTTTGCGTTCCAGGACCATAAGTAGGTATCCTTTTCAGAACTGATCCATGACCTTAGCAGGCATTGGAGACGCTGGGCCCCTACGGTTTGCTTACACCTCTTTGAGGCGCGCGTGAAACACTATGCGCCTTTGATGACTCTAGCTCGGATCTTATAAGACGAGTGGACGACCAGCACCACCTATTTATCTAGCCAATTAACTACACCCGCATCCCCTTCGTCCCAGATACGACCAAAATAATGAAAAAAAAAACTGGCCTGGTGTAAAAACGTTGGCAAGTCTGCAGAACTAGCGCCAACGCACTAGCTCTGTGTAAACATGCCTTAACGACCGGTAGTAGCCATCCAGAGCACGCGCACTCGAACCCGCAACTCTTGACCCGAAAACCTTGTTCGTTTGTATCCAGAAAATAATCCAATAATATATATCTGAAGCATTCTTGTCTGGCTGTGAAAAGCAGGAATTGTTGCCGTCGATTTACTTATGTACTGTTTCACAGGTCCAAAACAATAATGGAATTTTTCGGACGCTTGATTTTCGATTACGTTTGTACTTGTTTCCAATTGTTTTGCTAAAGGGTTCTTTTGTTTTTGTGCCTTTTGAGTTATGTATACAGTACGTTTTTTTTCTATTGTTATCTAAACTTATCGCGTTTGTTATTAAATTGATACCTTACAATTTAATGATTAATCTAGACTAGCTGTTATGAGTTGTGCAACTTGAGCATTCATGTGAATGTTACATAACAAATAAAAGCTCACATAAAATAAATATTATTCAGTTCAAAACTTTACTTCAGATTTACTGTAACATATCAAATGAAATAAAGGTGATACCTACACATATATTTCATGTGGTTAATGTGATAATGAGACTTTTAATGATTTTGTTTTTGTTTGAGGGTAGGAAATTATTGTTGCTGTTTCTGCCCAGAGTAATCAGCTAGGAAACACCAGCTTCATTATCGTCATCATTTCAGCATTAACATCGGCCTCATAGTTGGCCTTATAATGTTCTCACTGTTGGGACTCAGGCCTCCTCTCTAGGAGAGGGAATAGGCCATAATACACCACGCGGGCCCAGTGCCGGTTGGTGAATGTCACATGTCTTCGAATTTTTGGTTCTAGGACATGCTGGTTTCCGCACGATGTTTTCCTTCACCGTTTTGAGAGCAAGGGTGATGAAATCATTACACAAAGTAATGCGCGCCTGGCTGGGTTTTTCCCACGACCTACAACTTGTAAGCCGGGGCCGTTACCACTTGGCCACCACTGCTTTCACGGCCACATCGACCTCATCTAGTTTAAATTGACGAAAAAAAATATATCATTCAAATATTCTCATTCTCCGGGTCGAGTGAGACGGAGTGTTAGAATTTTACTGATTAAAACCGACCGAATCTTTGCATTTATAGGCCGCGGTGAATCTTTCGAACAAATCCTTAGACCTGGGAAAAAATTTACTTCATAATAAGGTCGCAAAGATACCCAAACATAATATTTACAAATACAACATAGTGCCCAACTAACTTTTAACGAGTTCTGTTCCTAAATGTTTGTCTGAGCTAAACTATTTGGAGTAGCTGTCCTCAAGTTTAAAATAATGGCTCTTGTACGAGAGCTGACTTAATAAAACATGCCGTGGCTTCTTCCATAGCTCTTTTGTTTGATACCTATATATTTTGTTTATTTTTTACTATAAATATGACTCAATGAGATTTTCAATATTACAATTTGTTTTATTAAATAGAGATATTATGTCATTATTCGTGTTGCATTTGTGAATGAGAATTTGAATGATGACGGTGACATTGAGAGGGAGCGAGGAGCGTTGTCAATCCGCTGTAATGCAAATGTAATATGCTGGCCCGTAGGTTTACACGTTGTACTAGAGAAGTGAAACTCACTCTGTTCAAGGCCTTTTGCCAGTCTTTCTACACGTGCAGCCTCGCATCCATCGGATTCCCGAGACCCTCACTAGGTCATCGGTCCACCTTGTGGGAGATAAACGGCCATATCTTTTTTTTCCGTTCACTTAGAAGTTTGATTTTTTCACAGCTTTAAGTGACCGAAAATTTAAATATATTATTTAATTTCAACTCGATACATTCTCGCGTTCGAGATAAAGGGTTTTGACAGACAGAAAGACGGACGGACAACAAAGTAATCCTATAAGCGTTCCGTTCTTTCCTTTCGAAGTACGAATCCCTGAAAATCACCATCCCAATATTTTCTATAACACATTCCCGGAAAATAAAAATTCACACACATATTATCCGAACCAGGGTTACCCGGAACACAGCATCGGTGTTCACTTTGATAAACTCGGTGTGAGAGCTATCATTAATCATTTGGCGTACGATACAGAAGGCAGATGCATCAATCGATACGTTATGCTGGGATGCCTTGTTGATCTGAGTAAGGTTTCGTCGAAAACTAGCTTCAGGCAACAGCTGCTATGTACGTTGGGGATTATGTTCAAGGACTTATTTGACACAGCCGTAAGACACACCATGTGATTGTTTTTGTTTTATTTTTAATTTAAATTTCTACATAAGTTGTTTCTTGATTGTGTGCTTTTATGAGCTAAATTAATGTATTTTGTTTCTTTCTTTCTTTATTTCTCTCGTTCTTTCTTTCTTTATATCTGCCCGTTTGTTCGTTCTGCTAAACGTTTTCTTGTGTATTTATGTCACTAAGAGGTTTTAAACAATGATATCCAGTCAGGTACAACGTTTATCAAATGTGTTTTTTTTTTATTTGATATAAACTAGTGCTTGACTGCGATTCCACCTGATGGTATGGCAGTGTTGCAATCGTTGATGGTGAGGCGCACTAGTTTATTAAGAGGCTATTCATTCTAGCCTTAAAGACACCCAAATCATAATCGGATGGGAAAACCTCAGCAGGCCAATTGTTCCAGTGCTTCGATGTACGCGGTATAAAGGACGAGGCAAAACGCTTAGTCCGGAACATCAGGCATTTTGTTGGTGCTTGTCAATCCCATGGAAAGAAGCATAATAAATATAAACGTAAAGAAGAAAAAAAAAAAGAAAAAAAATAGAAAAAAAAACAGAATTTGATTAATATAAAAAAATTACCTTCAGTAGGTACATTTTTTTAACAGTCACGAAAGATAAAATGAAGATAGGTAGGACATGTAACAAGATTAAATGACGAAAAGTAGTCAAAACAATGGACACAAAAAGTGAACAGGCCTAAAAGGTAAACGTAGATAAGGAAAATCACAAAAAAGAAAGGCTGATAAAATAATTAAAGTAGCCGGCCAGAAATGGCTTACACTGTCAAAAGATCACAAACTGGAGGAGGCTTTTACCTGTACAGAAGGTCCTTAATAGAGCAAAATTAATTTTCTTAATTAAAATAAATTATCAATGTCAAAATATATGGGACATTTTGATATGCATTTTGTATTTTGATGCCTGGCATTTATGCTGAACTGGACCTATTTTGGTGCAGCCGTGAGGCATGCAACTATATTTTTTTTGCTACTGTTTGTTTTTTATATATTTTTATTTTATTTTACTTTTTAGTGTTTAGTGTTATACAATATTATTTTTGTGCCTTGTGCTGTACCAAATAAATTATTTTTATTTCTTTCTTTCTTTATATTCAAACTGAGGTAAAGAATAATCGCGAATTGAAGAAATTTTATTTGGCGTTTTTTTAAGCGTCTATTCATGAAAAATATATGCAGAGCTCAAGAGTTTGCCGATAATATTTTACTTGAGTCTGAAGTTCGTCCTGTTTTTTGTGGGAAATCAAGGGATGACAAAAGCAGTGGTGGCCGAGTGGTAACAGCCCCGACTTACGAGTTGTAGGTCGTGGGTTCAAACCCAGCCAGGCGCATTACTTTGTGTAATTTGTTTCATCACCACTGCTCTCAAAACGGTGAAGGAAAATATCGTGAGGAAACCGGCATGTCCTAGAACAAAAAATTAGAAGACATGTGACTTCCAACAACCCGCACTGGGCCCGCGTGGTGGATTACGGCCCATTCCCTCTCCTAGAGAAGAGGGCTGAGTCCCAACAGTGGGAACATTATAAGGCCGACTATGCTATGCATCCGATGACTCGTCTCTCTCTGGTTGGAGCGAGAGAGGTGTCAGACTTTTACTGCCTAAAACTCAGACTTTTATAAAATTGTCACTTGTTTTCTTGTCCAGCTGAAGACAATATACAATACTTGAAACTGTCAGGAGGTTAGAAGTTACGTATATGATTTAGAGGTAACATTCTTGAACCCTTAGCGGTCCTCTTATCTTTACTTGTAGTTCAGAAACTAGAAGGGTTGTTTGTAACTTTGTTTTGATAATTATGAGTAGTTGTCACTAGAAAAGTCTTTAGACTGGCCAGTTGGTCTAGTGGTTAGTGGTCCTAAGTGCTATGCTGGAGGTCGTGGGTTCGATTCCCACCAAGGAATTTTTTTTGTGTGATGAGCACGATCATTTGTTCTGTGTCTGGGTGTAATTTATCTATAACATGTATGTATTTAGAAATATATAAGCATATTTATCAGTTGTCTAGTACTCATAACACAAGCTCTATTTGTAAGCAGACGATGTTGTGTGATTGGTGTAGAATATTATTATTATTGTTAGTTGTGATATTGATTTTGACAGTGAAGTTGTAAATGAAGATGTTTTATTTTATTTTTTACAAACTTAATCACATTAATATTAAATTATAGTGTGAGTGTGCGTGTTATGTCTGTTACTTCTTCAAATTCAAACAGCTTGAAACTTGATTCACGAGTTTTTTTTTTAGGTGGGAAATCATCCATGACTTCTTTTGCTTTTATGTGGAGTGGGGTGTCTGACTTTTACTGACTAAAACCCACTCCTATGTTCCTTGTTTGCCTTGCATTCCAGGGCCCCGAGTTTTCCTTTCAGAAGCGAACCTAGTTACGGTTTTGCTGACATCTCTTTAAATCGCGCCTTCGATGACTCGCGTTCGGTCCGGACGGTTACCGGGTACCCAGACGGCGAGCAACCCAATGCTCGCCGTCCGCATGCCCACACCTACGATGGTTTGATATACGGGTAGACCATGCCATACGCAGCTAGTATTATTATAATTTACTAACCATTTCACTTATTTGGCACTTAAGTATTGGAAGTAAAACACATTGAGTCTTGATACACTATGAAAGTAATTCTTTACGGAAATGCTTTAATAATGGTAAAATATGATGTAAATAATGTAAAATTAATAAAGTAATTTATCATCGTCAGCAGTTTAAATAGCCGTCAAGAATTTTGAATGAAGTAATCCGAACTTTTTGGCCATTCTCGAGAAATTGATCGCTGAAGTGATTAAGTATTTATCAATTAAGTTAGTTGGGAAGTTGCGCAGACAGCACTGAAAATTATAAAGTCTATTATTTAATTGTCGAGCACGCCCATTAACTTTGAGAAATAGTGACGGTTAATTAAGATTTTGAACTCCTAAATTCGTTGAAAGAGCTAAGGTTTTTCGGTTTAGGCAAGCTGAGGCGAATTTAATACTGTAGGATTAACTGAATTTCAGAGAACTTTTTTTTTAGGAGGGTAATCATCCAGTGATACTATGTTAAACTTTTATTGACTAAAACACACACCAATGTTACGTCTTTTGCACTTCAGGGCTCCGGCTTTTCTTTTCAGAAGCGGACTCATGGCCCTAGTAGGCTTCGACCCTGCTGGGCAGGGCCCCGGCCCAACCGTTAAAAGTGTCAGAAAAACCGAGCCGTCAACAACTCGGGCTCGGTCCGGACGGTTACTGGACGGCCGGACAGCGAGGAATTTCAGAGAGCTACGATTAATAAGACGTGGGTAATTAATTCATCTTATCAGCACGTAGGTAATGCAGAGGAGTTTATGTCGCTATATTTTAACTAGTAGTTATTGCAAGAAATTGACAAACCTTTCTTAAATTTATTAATTTATATATACTTTATTGCACACCAAGATTATAAAACAAATTGAAACCTTATGATAAAAAAAAACATACAATTGGCGTTTTCGCACTCGGCGATTTCATTCAGGCAACCTGGAGCAAGCAAACGCCGCGTAGATTATAAATGATATTTATTTTTCAAATAGGTTTTTTAAAAACACTTTTACACGTCAATTTTTTTTTGTCAATTCAAACTAGATGAAGCCGGTGATGACATAAAAATATTACGCATTCTATATGTAGGAAATTTATCCAAGAACGTAAATAATAAGTTTTTCATAAAGTAATAAAATAAAATAAGGCCCAGAAAACTCTCTGTGTTACATGAGTTAAGATAGATTAAAAGTATTACGGCTTGAGTCTACATCTATTTTTCTGCAACCGATTGAATTATTCATCATTGAATACAGCGCTGAGATGGATAAGCTCCCGGTGATCGTATTTTTGCTGCATTCTTTAAAATACAGGAGCCACATTGAAATATAGAGAACTTCTTTATAAAGCGTTGAATTTTTTAAACTATTTATGTTTAGATATATATAAAATGTAATGCAAGAAAACAGCGCTTAAGATAGTCCTGAAAATAAGGTTTAATAGGCAACCCACCCATAAAACATTATAAGATTTAAGCAACTTCTGTATACTCGTACATACTTAGGTTTAGTACAAATCTACGCTAATATTATAAAGAGGTAAAGTTTATTTTTTGTTTGTAGAAGGTAATCTCTGAAAGTACTGGTCCGATTGCTAAAATTTTTTCTCCGATAGAAAGCTGCTTTATTCCTGACTGACATAGCCCATATTTTAAAAGCTAGGTAGTTAATATTTAAGTTTCCTATGTACATAATATTTTAATCAGCTACTACTCAATCAAAAAGTTTATAAGTGTGCTTGTATATTACTTCTTAACGCTCGAACAGCTGAACGGATTTAGATAAAATTTTGCATATGGGTGGACCGCGTCTTGGAATAGCACATTGCGCCGGAAGTATGGTCACGCAGGCGAAGCCGCTGACAGTAGCAAGTAGGTACATAAATCAAAGCATTAAAAACTGCTCGTATCGTGACTAATTCATAACAAATTATGGGTATCTAAGTACCTAAATTATAATTTACGTTCATTGTTGTTTCTTAATAATAAACAGGCCATTAAAATTCCTCAATGGCATTTCGTGAAATATGTGCCGCCATAAAAACATGAAAATAAGATTTTTGTGAATAACAATATTTTGAATGCGAAGCCCTTTTCAAAGCTCGCTCCCGACGGGATTGTGTTTTATTATATTCCTGGGTCTTTAATGTGACTTTCAAAATACGTTACCTTGGACCCGTGAGTCCTGTGACGAAGCATTTGTAATCAGCCTATAATAATCCCATTACTAGGGTTCAGCCACTCCCCCTCTGCAAAAGAGAGTGGGCTGTCAATTGACAACGCTGGCACAGTACAGATTCTACGGTATTTGTTTGAAAGAGTTAAGAGGGCGAACCCTTCGCGGCCTTGGAACGCAAAGAGCAAATGAACATAGGTACTTTTAGTCAACAAAAATTGACACTCCCTCTCGCTCCACACAAAATACGAGGAGATAATGGATCAGTTCCCGCAAAAAAAAGATAGCCCGGTACGGATTGTTAGATGACACAAGATTTTGAATTTTTGAATTCAACAACAAGTCATGTTTCTTTCACCATTTTCAGTACTGTGGTAATGAAATAAAGTAAAACTTGTTAGTAAAAAAATTAGTTAGTCCATCACTACTCGACTAGTTTACTCGACTAATGTATTCGTATTGGAAAAATCTCGATATTTCTCAAGTCTGACAGCGCGAGTGAAAAAGCTATACAAATAAGGAAACATTCGAAAAATTGATAAAATAATAAAAACACGCGAATGTGCTCGAGCACCCTTGTTATCGTTACTCTGAGTTTATTTCCTCCGCGTCGTGATAATGTGTTACATAATTTACTTGTATTGTGTAAGTGCTACCTTTTTTACGTGGGAAATCATCATATAACTTCTCCCGCTCTAGGTGGAGCGCGAGGAAGTGTCAGACATTTACTGAATAAAAATAGTGTTCCTTCAGTTGCCCTTTATTGCGAGGGCTGTGGTAACTCCTTCGAACAACCCGCAGCCATGGCAGTCATCGTCCTTTGCTGGCCCTCTTAGTTTTGCTGACATCTCTTTGAGGCGCGCGTGGCACACAACGTGCCGTCGCTGTTAACCCGGGCAGGGAGTTACTTATGGCTCGCCGTCCACAAAACCGGTAGCCGATAGTATTGCTGCGGATCCCGGTTTGGTCTATATTTTACTTTATGGAAGCTGTTCACACACTAATTATTCGGGTACAGGTATTGTTTCCCTACTTGGCAGGCACAAAATAAAGCAAGTTTTGACTCAAACTTATATTCGGTAAAATTTTCTGGACAACTTGTTAGTAAAAAATCACAAACTCGGACTTATAAGCCGATTATATTTTTGCATGTGTAAGTCAGGATTTGAAATTATTTAAACTCTACGCTCTAAAGAATTTTAACTAATTGTTTTTACATCTTAAACCCACATTGTTCTAAAACGGTTTGTTAAATTTAACAACACGCGGATGCAAATTAAAAATAATAATAATAATAATTTGAAACTATCTATCACACAAACTTTGACTGTTTGAATTTTTGAAGGCAAGATTGTGCCGCTCATTTTTTTTCCAACTAGCTTCTGCCAGTGGCTTCGCCCGCATCCCTAAGTCACTTACGGATAAAGTAACACTTTATTGGTGAAATATTTTTTTAAATCGGTCCAATAGTTTTGCTTTCCACTTTGTAATATTATATTAAGTATAGAAAATTTTTAATGGCTTAACGTTACCCAAAGGGCAATGGAGAGCTCTATGTTTGGAGTATCGAATCATGATTGAGGATGGCTGCAGGAGAATTAAGATTATGCAGGAGAAAGAAAGAAAGAGATGCAGGAGAAGACATAACTCAAAAATCGCCGAACTTAAGTGGTAGCGGATAGGGCACATTGCTCGTAGAACAGATGTTTGATGGAGCCGAAGGTACTGGAGTAGTGATCGCGTACCAGAAGATGCAGCGTGCACAAGGTAAACTGAGGATCTGATAAGGATCGCGGGAATTTGATGGATGCGAGACAGGACCTGTCGTTGCAAACATGCAAAATCCAAATATATTTTTGACATTTCAACGCATCATATATTCAAGGCTGATGCGGTATGCTAAAAATCGTGTAAATTCTTGAGTGGACGAATACAAAGCCTTAAAAGCGTTGTCCGTACGCCGTCCACGCCACGAAACTTTTTTAAACTACACCGGAAAAAGAATCTGGCATAAAATCTACGAAATATATGCTCTAAATTTTTCAACAGGTATCTCACATATATTATGGAGAAATCTTTATCAGAATAGGGGAAGGAGAGCTTTGTCGACAAATCCTTACATATCCACCACTCCCTCAGATTCATGCGAATGAATACGCCTCTTCTGAACATGTCGACCAAATCCAATATGCTTCCACATACGGCTTCAATGGGTGTTATTGTGTTTTCTAGACTTTGCAAGTCTCGTAAAAGAAAATGAAAAGCTAGTAGCTCCCATAAAAATCTTGAAGGAAAACGTACTTACTGAACTACGAGTATTTTTTGTATGCAAACCTTTTCCATTTCGGGGTTACTTATTATGCGACAGTATGTGCGAATAAAAATTTCGGCAAATTCTATGACTCAAAATAACCTAGCAATGTGTGCGTTACAAATGGGAACTCTTTATTCGACTCTCGATAAAAATGAAATGGAAAAAATGAACAGTATTTCTGTTGTATTATAATGACGTACGTGATATATATAGATGTATGTTTGAAACTCCTTTACGCTCAAACGTCTGAACGAATTTGCATGAAATTTGAAACACGAGTAGACAATGTCTTAGAATAGCATAGGATCTTTTTACCTCCAGCCTGTTGCCTTAGGATAATTTTTAGGGCTCCGTACCTCAAAAGAAAAAAATCGGAACCCTAATAGGATCACTTTGTTGTTCGTCCGTCTGTCTGTCTGTCAAGACCTTTTATCTCGGGAAAGCGTGGAGGCATTGAGTTGAAATTAAAGCCATATACTCAGGTCCGCAGTCCCATGAACTATGAAAAAATCAAACTTGTAAATTAACGAAAAGAAAAGATACGTTCGTTTATGTTGTAAAAAAACGTACATTTCGACATTCTCAAGGGCATCAAAATTCATAGGGTACTTCCTGTTGTTCTAGAATCCTGAAATTTGGCATGAAGCAAGGTCCCATAGCTTAAGTATAGAAAAAAATCTGAAAACTGTAAATTTGTAGTTACGTCACAAAAAAAAACTTTTTGCGGTTCGTAATTTTTGAGTTTCAATTCGGAAATTGAACTGTTTTCATAGGAAAGTTTGTGAGGAACCCTCAGTGCGCGAGTACAACTCACACTTGCCGGTTTTTACATCTGCGTGGGTGAAGGCAACGTCAAAAGTTAGTATTTAATCATTTCTTTTCCTAATAAAATAATTTATTATTAATACTTGAAAATGGCTTCTAAGAATGCTTTTAAAACATTCAGAGACATTTCAAGTCGCTGTGTTATATTTTTAGATCTATAGAAACTAATTTATATTACTTTTGTAAAAAAGAGAACTTTTTGGGAATATTTTGGTCCAAACATAATTTTACAAACGTAATATCTAAAAATACTTTAAGGTACACAAATACCAGTACCTACCTACTTTTTTTATTTTGGAAAAAATCATCTAATGACATCCCCCGCTCTTGGGCGGAGCGGGGGATAGTGTCAGACTTTTACTGACTAAAAACCCACTCATGTTACTTCTTTGCCATTTTTTCAGGGCCCTGGGGATCTCTTTCGCATCATTCATGGCCCCAGTAGGCTTCGACCCTGCTGGGCCCCTATGGTTGCTGACATCTCCTTGAGGCGTGCGTGGACCAGTACCTACTTGGGCATAATAATTTGACTTTTCAGTTTTTCAACTACTTGATAATCTTATATCTATTTTATAATATTACGTGTTCGGTTGTTTTAATAAAATTGTATTTAATTCAATAATAACATCATATTCGATGAAAGTTTAAGAAGAAGTGTTTATAACTTGTGGGAGTGTTCGAAAGAATTATGGCGGCCCTTTAACATAAAGGGCAACTAAAGGAACACAAGCGGTTTTTAGTCTATTTTAGTAATTAAAAGTCTGAAACTCTCGATCTGCTCGGAGCTTACCATCAGGTGGGATCGCAGTCAAGCACTGGTTTATAAAAAAAAAAAAAGCTGAAAGAGTTGTTTGATGGTTTAAGAATAGGTGTGTCAAGTACACCCATATTTTGTAAATTATATTAAATACCAACTTTTGCCAGCGACTTCACCCGCGTGAAAATAGAAAATATAGGCCTATTTTACTCAGTGATAAAGTAGCTTGCTACTGGTGAAAGAATTTAGAAAATCAGTTTAGCAGTTTTTGAGTTAAATCGTAACATACAAAGAAACACACACAAAAAAAAAAAAAAAATTATATTACTTTAGATTCTTGTAATAGATGGCGAGAATTGGAACACTAACAGACTCTGTCTTCAGAATCTCTTGACATAGTTTAGAATTCATGAAACATGAAAAGAAAAACATATGTAAATAACAATTTTCCAAAAAAAAAAAACTTTTTTAAAAAGAGAAAAAACATACAAAATACCTTTTATTTCGAAAGGCTTTTGTTGCTCGTTTTATATATAGATTTTTTAACACAAAAAAAACTTAAAAAAAAACATAGCATGCAGTAGCATGTTAAAAAATAGAAATTATAAAAGTGTAATATGCAAGTAAGGCTTCAGTCGCAACGGCGATATTTCATTCCGAAGGTCAAGGAAAAAGTTTCATAAACAACTAATCTCAAAATAGACAGCAACATATTATCAGTCTATTTCGGCTGCAAGTTCCAATGCGGCTGGAGTGTTGAAAAACTGGAATCCGACATAAAACTTTATAGCCCCAATGATATGCTTATGTATTACGCTGCGTTGTATACATAGCTGACCGTGAAACTGTTATAGTCCTTGCAAATCACGAGCGCAAGTCTTGACGTATCAAGTCTTATGTCAGTTACGACGTTGACAGCAGTACTCATTTTTGTATAATTTCCATTTCTGCGGTACAGGGCGTTTGAGACCTTGTGTTGGCTTTTGAAAACTATCATCATGGCGGTAAGGGGCTTATTGGACCCCGTAAGGGTTAATAAACCAAAAGTTTTATGGCTGTGTGGTACGAGGTCAAAGCGACCCCGTATGAAAGTAGATACAACACTGCATTTCTATTTTTGTAGGGGATCTTAAATATATATTCATCTCTTTCCTGAACTAAACCAAATTGAAATTACGGCCTATGCACGACAAAGAAGACTATGTTTTTTACTAACGTGTTAAAAAAAGGACTGCGAGTTTTTGGTGAAATTTTTTCGAGTGAAGTTCAATGACTGTTCTATTCGCAAATAAATTTCTAGTAGATATTGCGATGTTAAATTAGAGCAGTTTTGTATCTCAAGTATTTATTTATTCAACTAGACAATATGTAGAATCATTAAAACTGGGGTGATATTGGTGAAATGCAGCTAACAATTTTATTGAATACCTCAGCGAAGCATGTCGAGAAGGTTGACACAATAAAAATGTCCTACCAAATACTGAAAAAGCAATAGAACGTGGTCGTTTTTTCTGCATTAAAAGCTTTCTAAAAACAGATACTGGCTAAATGCACAGTCCATGTAAAGCAAAAAAAAGAGGACCTTCAAACTAACATTTTATGAGCGATAACGATTATAAAAGAGTTAAAAATGTTTTGGATTGGATTGACACGCGTTATTGACTGTCATGTAGTTAATTCTAGCTTTGATTTATTTCGGGGATTGCGTGTCGAAAATGCATAGTTTAATTCCGCCAAATCCGTACTTTCATCATCGGACCACTCCACGTACGGCGATGCACCACTGGGACATGATGGACATCCCATCCCACACATATGCACAAAATGTGGGTACAGCTAAATAGTGGAATTTTTCTACAGGAGTCTGTATTTCCTGATAGCTTCAACCTGGAGTCTTCAAGTCAAGAGTTACTTCTAGACAATCGTCGAAAGATGGTGGTGAAACGCAAGCCTCTTATTAATAAAAAAAGAAAAAGAAATCTTCGGACTGTTGCCAATTGTCACGGCTATCAACCGTGACAAATGTCAATGGTACGATTTTGTATTTAATTGATGTACGATTATGAAATGTAACAACACCATTGTCATTATCTGGACTACCATCAAATGTATCTGAAACAAGAGTAAACTGTTTAATGAACTCACCCGTCATTGAAGGTAGAACTGAACAGGCCACGACCATTGACTTGTAGCTAGATCATAAAAGGCAATACCTGAAATGTGGTCTTCATGACGTAAAAGTTTGTGCAATCAATATTTCTTATTGAACAAACTCATTTGTCTACAAATTCAGCCTTCGCAACGTCCATCTTATTAAAGAATTCAAAAGTTAAAAAAAAAACTTTCTAAAAATGACCTATGCAAGGTGAACTTTATCGTATAAAAAACCTTGACCTTTATTCGACACCAAGTACTTTATTATACATCACCTAACCCCAACAAAAATAATATAACTTTCCTAAAAAAACGAAAACAACCAAGAAAATTCATTACAAACTTTTACTTGCGTAATTAACTGTGAAGAGCTGTTCGGGTCACCGCTTAAATTCGGCTGAGGAGTAGCTAATGTAACAAAGCTGGATACCGTCCACCCCCGGCAATGCCCGGGTTTCTTTACCTCAGTTACGAGTAGGTACTGAGCTGCCCCAGGCTGTGACCACAGAATAGATGACTGTAGAAGGCTGACTCGACACACACACCAAAAACAGATGTACGTACAAGAAGATCTTGCTAGTCGCAAGTGCTTTTGCACTCGCTATACATAAAACGGGTCTATGAGTGCGTGTTGACCTTCTGTACCTATCTATTTAGTATGCTGTGCTACGGCTGTCTATAAATAATTCTCGACAAAGTCCCGACGTGAAAAATCGAAACGTTTCGGCCGAGTCGAGATTCCCCGAAGATTCGCACTATCGTTCATAATTTAGCCATCACAGAGATTAACGGTGAGTTGTATTGCTATTGTATCCTGAATATCAATAAAGGAGGGAAAAGGTTGATTCTTGCGTGTATTTAGGAAAAATAAATAATATTGTTTCATTCTTATCTATTATTGTTTTATTCAGAGAGCAAATAATCCGGCGTGAGCGTTAACTTGATCAAACGGTATCCAATTCATTCGATAACCCTTACCGATAGGGGTCACGTTTTCATCTAAAAATCTATCAAATCCAATGAAACAGTTACCTAATTATAAAAAAATTCTTCTGATTGGACTTACATTTTCGTATCGGTTACTTTATGAAAAGGGTTACCAATTAGGAGGGTTTTAAAAGGATCCTTGAAAGGATTTAATTGGGTTTTGAAGGTGTTTACTATTTCTATCAATGCATGATTGAGTTGATAAGGACTAGGCCTGGGTCGACAGCAAGTTGTGTTCCACGCGCGCCACAAAAGGCTGTCAGTATAATTGACGAGGCCCGCCAGAGCTGATGCCTGCCAAGCCTGCGGGATTCTCCGAAACAGTCACCGCGGCCTTGAAACGCCAAGAGTAACTGAAGGAACACGGTTGCGTTTTCGTCAGTAAAAGTCTGACACTCTCTTTGGCTCTACCCAGAGCAGAAGAAGTTATTTGATGATTCCCCACCCTAAAACCTTTTGCAACAACCCTATTGAAACCCTTTCAATGGGTAACCCTAACATTCCCTGGGTTTTATTACGTTCTCGTCGCTGCATGCACTTAGATAGTTACTGTATCTGAATACTTAAAGACTTTAAAGTTAGTTCTATTTAACGACAACTTTATTATCCAATGAAGCGGTTGTCTAAAGTAAAAGCCCGCATATCCCTAAGGGTCGCCACACACGGACCATACGCGACAGCCACAAATGCCGCCGCGAGAAGCTAGAAGCGGTCACAGAGGAAGCTGAAGCGCGAGACAGACACTTGTGTCCGAAGGCTGCTATTTTTTTGACCCATACGCGCAGTATCATAATGGACTCTGACGAAGAAGGTTTAAATGCGCCAGTGGCGAGTGACGGTGTTTTGTATAAGCATTTAGTGGCCAGTGTGGGCCACAAAAAGCGAGCAGCGGCGATTTGTAGCGTGTGGAAGCCACCGGCGTCAACCGTTTGCGGCGAATCCATATAAAATGTATAAGAACTATTAGAATATGTGGCGGCGTTTTGTGGTTGTGGCCGTTGGCCCGTGTGCGACGACCCTAAATTATATTCCCCAGAGACGCACAAAGTTCCGATGCATACATTCAATAAAACCAAATTATAGTTTACAAGTCTCTGTTTCCCTGCCAAGTATACAATTCGCTGTTCGCAAGTTTTTACAAGTCCAAATTATTCAAAAGTTTTTCCTTTCATTGTTGAGTAAAACTTTTCTTTTACAAGACGACCGTACTCATTTCAAGTTAAGCATGTAAATGAAAATCTTGAGTACTTGTAGTACCTATTAATTGGAAGTAATGGATTACCATGTTAGAGGAAACAGAGTGGGACAGATCGATTATCTCTCTCTCATTCTTTCATCGTTATGTTGATTGGATCACGAGAATGTCCTGTCAGATTTTTGCTTGGGATTTTGCAATTACTATTTTCGTTATTCGCAAATTAATTCCTAGTGGATATTATGATGTAAAAATAGTTTATATGTTACCTCTAATGTGTGTAAATCAGTTAAGAATAAAAAAAAAGATCTAAACATCCGAACATCATTGTATTACAGATTGTAAAAACAATGGTCGAGATAACACAGATATTAAATACGTGTGTGTGTGTGTTTGTGTAATAGCTTTTTCCAATCCAACTTCTATAACTTATTATATTAACTTAACCAACTTTTGTATATTAACTTGTTAGTTTGAAGATTATCTGGTCGAGTCTGTTAAAGTGGAAAAAAAAATGTTTAAGTTCAGATTATCTAGTTAAGTCCAACGGCCAAGCATACAGTTAAGTTAAAAAACAGGCTCTTTAAAAAAATATATTGTTTTACATCTGCATTCTATTGAAAAGTAAAATGACTATTCTATATCAAAAACTAAATACTTTCTAAACCTGACACTGACTGAATGTACAAACCATGCAAAAGAAAAAAAAGTCCTGATCAGAGTTAACCATAACAACAAAGAGTTAGAAGGTCATTCGGGAAATTATATAATTATAAAAAGACACTGTGGTATATTGGACGAGAATTGGTATTTGTTTTCTCGTCCAAAATACTACAGTGTCTCGAGACGAAAGTGTGACCAGTGCGTGTTGCCAGTGATGATATATCTCGCTGAAACGTGATCGCTTACAATGGACCTCATCAGAAGGCTTAAATTCAAAGGGCACTGGAAAGGGCTATGCTCGGAGTTCCCTTGCGCGATCACATCAGAAATGAAGATATCTGCAGGAGAACTAAGATTACAGACATAGCCCAAAGAATCGCCAAACTTAATTGGCGGTGGGCAGGGCATATTGCTCGTAGAACAGATGGTTGATGGGGACGAAAGGTTCTGGAGCGCGACCGGAAGACGCAGCGTTGGAAGGACTCCCACAACGTGGATCGATGACCTTGTGAGGATCGAGGGAATCAGATGGATGCGAGATGCACAGGATCAGTCATTATGGTGACACTTGAGGGAGGCCTATGTCCAACAGTGGACGTCCATCGTCTGAAATGATGATGATGATGATGATGATGATGATGATGATGATGATGATGATGATGAATTAGAAAGGTTTTTTGAATTGTAGAAAATGTCCTGTATCTACAATATACTGAGGTAACATTGGTGTACTATACTCATGTTCATTTTGTATATAATTACAGGCACTGCAAAGTAGCAGGTAAAATTACCAGCTGATTTGAAAGATATTTAAACGACTACCTAGACTTCACCTTGATGTAGTTTTATTAGCATAAGTATTTAGTGTTCTATCCAGTCATGTTTTTATCTTATGTATTATCAATTTAATTTTTCTCGTGAACGTATTATAGAATAAATAAGTGATATAAAATAACAGCATGGTTAGTGCGGTGGTGTGTCGCAGGTTTGGTTTCCGCACGGAACAAATTCGAGTATAGTCTGGTTTGGGTACTTAGGTTTTTAGGCACGCCACAATCTTTGCGATAAGTCACCTCTTTAAAGTGTGGCTAAAGAGATGCTACGGACGCGCAGGTTCTTACTGGACTCGGTTGTTTCGGGAGCGTCCTGTTTCGGATTCGGCGGGAAGAAACACTCGGGTATCACCATTGTGCAGATCGTCCGGAGGGCACGATGCAGAGACGGTGGTGATTTGCTTCGCTTGAGCGGAGCTCCGCCGTGTCCTTGTGGTGGCAGTAACGTAGTCAGTTACCGATTTATATATTAAAACTAATTAGTTCTTACCAAATGTTTAATCATTCATGTCTGTAAAATAATAGTAGCGCTATAAGCTTTGAATAAGCTGCACAAATTATGAATAAATTATATTTTTGTAGTATTTAAAACTTAAAAAAATCAAACCTCAAACGGTCGTTTAAATATAAAAATGAATTCCTTTTTTTAAAATTCGAAGTAAAACCATTTTTTTTTAAATATATATATATAAGATAACGTGCCTAACTCGATTACGTATTTCGAACGGAAATGCTTAAAAGCTTTTTAAAATAAATTATGAAAGGTGAAGATCCCGAATATTAATTACTTGCTCTGTAACGTACTGAATAAAACATCAAAACTTTTGTAAGAGCTGTGCAGATTAAAAAATCTAAGCAAACTTTTTTTAAATCTCTTAGACAAAGGAGGTGTACAGAGATTTCGGTAAAAGGGATGAAACGTTTGCTTGTCACTGCATTATTTATTAGTTTTTCTTACATATTATGATTTTACTAGCTGACCCGGCAAACTTCGTATCGCTTAACAGCCAATTAATGTAGTATATATTTCGATATAGTCAATTGATTGTGATGAAACAAAACCTAAAACACACAATTTTAATTTATAAAAGCTATCTACATCGATTTGTACATTTTACGTGATGCGCGCACAATTAAAAACTTCCACAGATTTACTATAATTATGTATATATATATTATTTCGCATTAAAATTTATAAGTTCATATACATATTATATTTAATTTAGACATTATAACACTGATTTCTGCCTGTAAAACCTTTTAAACTTAAGTCCAGCGATTTATGGTGAATTGGACTTATTAAACGCAGCCGTGAGGCGCACACTTAGGTATTTTATTATTATAAAACTAATAGTTTTTTTTATGTTTTAATATTATTTAATTTTTTTTTTGTTTATTATTTTGTTTTGTTTGTGACTTTAAATTTATGCTAGATATTATTTTTATTAGCACAAAGCTAAACCAGCTTTACATTTCTTTCATGGAAACATTATATTAACATACATATTAACATCGAATAATATATTTTTCTTATTAAACCCTTCAAACATCGTCATCTCAATTTATTTTCAAAACAAAATTACGTTTGATCTCAATAAAATCTCACTTCAAGTAAATAGGTATTTCCTTCAATCCCCAACCCCTCCCGTCTATCATAAACATGTCATGTTATAAGAAAATCATAGGCAAGGACTATTTCCCCTATCTACAATATGATAATTTTCCCGCCCTGACCTAGAAATGCAAATTGTTTTGGTTTCTCCCGCTTGCAAGAAACGAAGAATTTGAAAGAATTGAATTACTTAGGCAATCTTGGTATTATTAGATGGAATCCTATTCTAATCTTCTATCACTTTCATACGATAATATTTCTGAGGGTTGTCGTATGAAAGTCTTTTTTTGAGGTGAATATCATTAAATAACTTTTTCCAGTCTAGGTGGAGCAAATGGGAGTGCTATTTTACTAACTAAAATCCACCTGTGTTCTTTCAATTTCCCTTTGCGTTTCGAATCATCTCGCTGACAGTTTCCTTTTCAGAAAATCCCCAAAAAATTTTCCTAAATAATTGTCTCTCTAAATAAACGTTATGCTAAACAAAATATGTTTAACATTAACTATGGCATAGGTAATTACGCCAAATAAAATTCTGCCATGATAAGAATACCTCATTGTGAATTCGGACACGTAAACATTCTGCCAAACAATAGTTATGCAACATAATTTTTATGCCTTAAAAATATTCGATTAAAGAAGATTATGCCAAGCAGGGCTTTGAATAACGTTAAAAATTAGGTATCGTTAATTTCATCGTACGAAGGTAACGTTATTATTAGAGGTAACGTTATGTTTGGTAACGGTACTTGAGTGAACTTTTACCGGTAAACTGAGTAACGTTATCAATGATGTTATCGGTAAAAAGTATCGTTACCATGGTCCAAGGTTTGATAACGTTACCAAATGCGTTACTATAAGTACCGTTAAATAACGTTATTTTGTTAAATCTCTATGTTTCGTCTAGATTAATACAGTAATTAGTTTGATCACGTATTCAAAAACACTTTCACGATGCTACATTTTTCATTATACGTAGGAATTAGGTACATTTATTCTATTAAAATGGCAAAAAGTATACGTGTAAGTTTAAAAGGATACACCGCGCCGCAACAACACATTAAGTAACGATAAAAGTATCGATACTTGTAACGTTAAATGGTAACGTTATTTTATAGATTCGTGTTACCGTTAAAATGTTACCTTTATGAAAATAACGTTACTTAACAATATTTATAGTGTGAATTTGGTAACGTTAACAAGCCCTGATGCCAAGTGTGTTATGCCAAATAATTTTCGGAGTATCAAGATTTTGCCAAATATAATATATGTATGTTTATCAGTTGTCTAGTACTCATAATACAAGCTCTGCTTAGCTTGGGACCAGACGACGTTGTGTGATAGTTGTAGAATATTATTATTATTATTACCCAATCAGAACACTGTGTATCGAACTAGAAATAATCCTTTTTCTTGAAGGATACTGTACCTACTTTAAATGGATTGATAAAGATTTAAGTGGCTCCAGATATCTAAGTAATCTATACTTATAATAAATCTGTAGAAGTGAAAATTCTGTACATTGAAAATATCAAAAAAAAATAAATGAAAAAACCTAATAAAACCATTTTCGACTTCTACGCGGACGAAGTCGCGGACAAAAGCTAGTAAACAATAATATGTCAACCTATACAGCTGCGTTTTCAGAAAAACGTGCTCGAGGTTTTTGATCATAGAATAATGACATGATAAAAATAATAGAATTTTATGGTATTCATAGTTATGTCGGCTTTTCCTAGCATATCATTGAAACATCCAAACATACAGAAATCCACATGTATAATATTACTAAGATAGTATTCATATTAAATCCTGTATCAGATTTAATATCTACTAACTTACTGGTGTGTGAGAAGTTAATTACTCGGAATATCAGATCCACTGAAGTTCATGAGGCACAAACTCAAATCTTCTCAAACTCAAATATTGAGAGATTTATATGTCGCCACTGACTTGCTTAACACGTCATTCAGGTAACAGCCTAGTTTGTCTTCGGTGGAGTAAACGGTCGAGGTGTGCTCCGCTTGGGCGGAGCACCGCCCTGTCCTCGTGGACATAATCGGCGGCATCGACAACTCTCGCCGGGTCCTGGTTCAGGCTATGGTTCGAAGCGAGAAGAAATGGCAGGCGGTCGCTTCCTTCTTCGAAGTAATAATGCTAGCGAAGGAGGAAGCCACACGCGTGAGGGAATGAATATTTCGACCCCAACTACCAGCCACGGTAGACGTGGGCTTGCGGATGCCGACCAATGTGTAGCTCGCCGTCCGACCGTCCGGTAATTGACCGGACCGAGCCCAAGTCGTAGACAGCGCTTAGTGATCCACGCACTCTTCAAAGAGATGTCAGCAAACCGTAGGGGCCCAGCAGGGCCGATAATCGATTTTCAGAAAAAGAAAGCCGTAGTCCTAGATATAGTAGTGCTTTTAGTCAATAAAAGTCGCACACATCCTCCCGCTCCGCTCAGAGCGAGAGAAGTGGATAATATCCCACCTTAAAAAAAGTCAATTTTGTTTTACTTCCCTAGCCTGTGTATTTAAAAAAGCAGTGTTGTGGCAAGTAGTATTTTTGATCTTTTGTTGAAAATAAAAAAAAAATTTTTTTCTTTCATTCATCACACAAAGGAAAACATTTGAAATTTGAATACAGTTCATGTGAGCTGAAAATATACAAACACCAGAAAAACTGTACATTTTTTCGAATAAATTCTAAGCTTAACGTCATCTCGAATACGTGGGAGTTCAATTTGGTTGCAGTGTATGTATTTAAGGCGAAAACTTTCATAACGTTTTGAGTTTTGTAATATTGTGTTAGTGTTGTTGTTGTAAATGGACGACGCATGGGATAGCATAGTAGTGAGTAACTAAAACAAGATTTGCAGCCGAAACCACTCCTCCGACTCCTTTTTCAGTTTCGACCGTAACCAAAGCCGAATCTAATGCAGTCACAGAAAAACTGTATTTTTTTTTTGTTGAATTACTATTGTTTGTTACATTTATGCTTAATTACCTAAAAAGTCATGATCATGATTTTTACAAAATAGTGTATAAATGAATAAATCGATGATTAGATAACCCAAAAATAATAACATACATAGTTGAACGAGACAGTCAGTTTAAAGGTCTCTATCACAACCGGTAGCTCAAAGACATTAGTTTCGATCGTGCCAAATATTCGGGTACTTTTTAGCCGAAACCAGTTTTTTGGCCGAATTTGGCAAAAACCAAATCTTCGGTCAGGACAATAGTATTTAGCTGTGAAGGTCCTGGAATCACCGAAATGGTTAATGAAGAGTGACTTTGATTATTGATCGTCACTGTAGCACTGCCATGTCACATTAGAGACCAACTACTATTATTTCGGCACAATCCTAATCATATTGAAGATGACTAAAGACTTGGAAAATCATATAATAACTAATTTTTTTTATGCTTGATAGGTTTGCGCTTGACCGCCATCTCACCTGATGGAAAGCGACGATGCGGTTGACGATGGAACGCGCTCACTCTCGCGGTACTCTTTGTGTTTGACCGTGTTTCTTCAGTCATCCTTAGGGTTATAGGGCCGTGGTCACTTTTTCAAATAATCTTACAATACTGAACGACTACAATAAACACTTTTAGTAAAAAATCGTGCTCAGTTTATACGGGTAAAACCCAATAAAACTTGCCAGACGCAGGAGATTTTTTTTGGAATGTCAAATTTCGGTCGGTTGGGCTATTAATTACATAATTGTGTAATTAGTTTGTTCCAATTGTATTTTTTGATATAAATATGATTATTTATTTAACTTTTTTGATTATTATTTATTAATCTGTTTTGTACATGCGATAATAATAAAATGACTAATCTATTTTCCTTCGTTGTCCGCCATCACAGTTTTCTCGTCCCAGACAGACTTTCCCTAAGTCCTTCCATGTTTTCTGCAGCCTGCCTCTTTTTTATTAGCTATCCAATATTTTCTGAACAAGTGCTTATTAGCTATGTCAGTAAAGTACATATAATGAAGCGTGTAGCTCGCAGTTAATTAAAATACCCATTGATATTGTTCTGGACCATTTTGTATTTTCTTTTTGTGTCAAGGGCAAGAGGGTTTTAAAACAATACGAATTTGACTTGGCACATTTTGAATTCTGACACCAAAAAACAAAAAATACAATTCACATTAGTTTTTAATAATGTTAACTGCTTTTTTTTTTGGAGTTTGTTAAAGCAATTTTCTCAGCTTAGGCTTTCTGCCAGGTTGAATTTTCAGTTGAAGTTCATTACAATTTGTCTTGTCAACGATATAGAGAATTAAATTGCACCAAAGTTTTGGCTCGACGCCTTAGTTTTCATAAAGAAAAGTTAAACTTTAAAATATGGTGCCTAAATTTTAGTTTCGTAGGGTTATGATTATGTAGATGTTTTGGTAGTTTTATACAAGTTATGCAATAAATCGGAAGCGTTAAAAGTTATGAGAGCGTTAATAATAGCCTGCCTGAAGTGTTTATCATTTTCAAGAATAAGTTTTAAAATCATGTATTCGAATGACAAAATAAGTGTATTTTTAAATTGAGTGCTTCATTTTTAAATAAGTGTCACTTAAATGCGAAGCTTTTACGTTAATATTATGGTTAGAACGTTAAGATAAACACAGTAATCATTTCATTATACAAAACAGACTGATTCGGAAACGCTGCGAAATTATTCCAGAGGTTTCAGCTAAACTTTAACGATTCTCGGGCAAATTGACAATCATATCAAAAGGGTACCTATCTCAGTTTCAAACTCGCAAAGTGAATCATCATTAGACCGTTTAGCGTTTGCTGAATGTTTACGAATCCGCAGAATTGAAGCTGTACAGATACAAAGTTAATGACAACAGCGAGTCGGCGAACCATTGCCATATCTAATCTCTTGGGGCTTGGAACATCGCCAAAATACAGATTAGCAGTCCCCCAAGAATTATCCTTTGTGACCGAACTTTGAATCCAGTACAACTTTAATAACTTGATTTTGCTTATGCTATTGTTTGATTTCTACTGTTTGTTTGGTATTGTTTTGTAGGGGTATTTTTTTATTATTATTATTATTTTTTTAATTGACAAAAACCAGTGCTGGACTGCGATCCCACCTGATGGTAAGCGAAGATGCAGTCATTGATGGTCAGGCGCACTAGTTTATTAAGAGCCTATTCACTCTAGCCTTGAAGACACCTAAATTATAGTTGGACGGGAAGACCGCAGCAGGCAAATTGTTCCAGTCCTTCGATGTACGCGGTATAAACGACGAAGCGAAACGCTTAGTCCGGACCGTTGAGGTAATTATTTATGTACGCATACACTTAAAAATGAAACGGACAAAAGCAGATAAAAGAGCACAAAGGTACTGCTTATTTCAAATGAAATTCCTTACTACTGGGTACTATGAAATTAAAAAATATTAACTTCACATTGATAAGCAAGCGTTAGCCGACTTATAGGAAATGCTTAAGGCATTAAATCAACCTTTGTATCCCTTTCTAATCCTTGTTTTTTTATAGAACTAAAATTAGTTTGCTTGTTCTTCGTTGCTAATTGCGAAAAGGTCAACTTTTGCTCTAGAAAAATGATAAGTTAAACCCTTTTTTTTTGTAATTTTTATTGCGTGATAGAAGTGCTTTTACATTTATATTCGAAGTTTTTTTTTTGGGTGTTAAAATCATCTTATGACAAATCCCGCTCTTGGGCGGAGCGGGAGATAGTGTCAGATTTTTATTGACCAAGACAGACTCCTGTTCCTTCTTTGCCTTCGTCCCAGGGAAGTTTGAATTTTTCATAGTAATTTTCGCGATCTTATTTTTTGGTTAGATTTATCTACTATTTTCTTTGTCTATGAAAAATATTATTAAATAGGTCTAATAAGACTGAAAGCTTCAATACGTAGGAGGCACAAAGCAATGGTAGTCTTTGTAAATCCAAATTTAAAATAAACCTTTGTAAAGGAAATGAATTTTGCAATATTTTGTTACACTTTGAAATAATATTCCAGCGGATGTTGCCGTTGATGTTGAAGACAATGTAACGAAATACTAATTGGTGCATCTTTTTCCATAGAAATTTTCTCATTCCATTTTTCTGCTTCCATGATGAAACAAGCAAGTTTGTGTTAATAGGCTATAGCTATGTATTAACTGATAATAATTATATACTTGGAAAAAATTTAAAGCCAACCTTTAATTTTTTTCTTTTATCTAATAGGAATAAAATTGAGGAAAAAAATCAAATCATCGCGTCGATTGCAAATTTAGCACTTATTTAGATATTTTCTTGGGTTTTGCAAAAAAATGTTAGGTATCGATTTTTCAACAGTTAATTTTTACACATAGCTCTCATTAAAAATTCAAAACTATTTCTTGTTTTATTCACAGTGCAGTATAAAATTTGTTACATTTTACATCAACTTACATTAGCGCTGAACGCAACAAGTTAAGCCAGGGCTGACCCCGAAAGCCTTTTGTTAACACGGTGCGATTATACAATTACCGCACTAGTGTGAATAGACTTTTGTTACTATTCTTCGAATATTACGGTATTAATGGCTGGTCTTGAACTGGTCTATTTGAAAGCTCATTGGTTTCAGCATAAGACGTGTAATAAAAATGTAATGATCGTAGACCCCTCTTTGTGTAACGCTTAAAATCATTACCAATATTCATCATAATTTAATTAAGTTTATCCACGGAAAAGCTTTCCTAAAAGTAAAAGGTCAAACGATCTTTAATACGAGTAAGTAATTTAATAAATAATATAATCTTTTTGAACTTCAATATTAAAAATTATAATTTTAATAAATTATACAAATAAATAATTATAATTAGATACATACCGAAATAGTTAACGCAGAATTCGTAGCCGAACGTAAAACGCTCGGTGAAGAAAAATACCATAAGATTTTTTTTCCAAAAAAAAATATACACTAGAAATAAAGATCACTGTTAGAACTGTTCACTTGTCCACTATATATTGTGCATAGAGTCGTAGACGCGTGTTGTGTCGGGAGCGCGCGAGGCGTCCACAGTGGGCGGAGGCAGCGGGTGCACTGGTCCTGCGTTCCCCGCCCTGCCTTCCCCTATACCTGTTACAGGTACGGTCCCCATACATCCAGAACTAAGTAGCTGCTATTGATGGACAAACCGAATTGATTTTCGCGCGGCGCGATTATCGTGTGTTCGAATATCGAATACTTTAGATAACAACTCTATGGTACAGCTACATTTTTCTCGCTTACAGTGAAACGCTTCCCGGAATTTGCCGGAGATTCATAAATTCTCGTCTAACGATAAACATTAGTAGACTGCTGGTATTTACCGAAAAATCTTCGGTTATTACAAATAAGTACGTGACTATAACGTGATTTTTATTCGTCATCGTCTGTATTTGGTGCAGTATATTTTTAAATTACTTTTATTTTGTAACTATAACTATAATCTCATAATATATTATCAAAATTATTTTATAAAGCACTAGCTTTTGTCCGCGTTGATAATATATAGCCTATGTCAGTCAGGAATAAAGCAGCTTACTATCGGTGGAAACATTTTAGCAATCGAACCAGTACTTTCAGAGATTACCTTCTACAAACAAAGAAACAAAAAACAAACTTTATCTCTTTATAATATTAGTGTAGATGTTAGTTGTGAATTGAATTGAAATTAATATTTGAAATTAACCACTAAAATCTTAGTGACAGCGTATGGTTTTTAATTAAAAGCATTATATTTGCTGCCAAAATAAATATTATGGGAAATTAACATGTCATCTTAAATTATGTGTAGATCTTTATAAAACAATTTTTATTATTAAAGACAAGGTGAAGTGACAGAACAAATGTTTTATAACAAATATAATCTGTTAAAGTATCATGAAGTTGTCACATCATATTTCGATAAACATTATGAAGTTTTTTCTTTTTTGCTGATTAGTGATACCAAAAAAAAAATAATTAAATAAAAACTGAAAAGAAAAAAAAACAAGTTCAGTCCAGTAGCGTACAAACCAATTTAATTGCATTAACAAATATATAAACAAATATGTAATAAAATCTAATACGAAACATGGGTCTAGACAGTTGCAGTCTATAACTGCAACAGTCGGGACCCATATTAGATGGGATGATTTTAGTCTAGATTATTTTAATGGGTCCCAACTGTTGCAGTCAATATGTTACGTATTAAAGTTTATTATATATTTGTTTTATTTTATGCGTTTAAATTTGTGGAGTTAAATTGATTTGAATTTGTTTTTTTTTCTTTTCAGTTTTTATTTAAAGTAATTTTTTACGCAGTCCGTTTTTTTTTATTTTACACTTTTTAGTTATTATAATCTAATATCACTATTTGTTCACTCTATTTTAGGCGTACATTTAACACTTTAAAGTTCACAAACCTACCTAGTCACCAGCCTCACTTATTTTGTATCTTAAATAAAGGTGAAGTGTCTGTTTGTAATATAAAAAAAACCATTTGTTTACTAAATATTGAATATATTAAAGTGTATTCGATACTTATAACAAAAATGTCAATTTTGAAATTTTTAGTTATCTGTCGATTTCTTCCGACTCATGTCCGAAACGGCTAGACTAATTTTGATGGGGTATTCACTGACGAAAAGCAAATATTACAAGCAGTTACTTAGGCTACTTTTCATTTTGTTTTTAGGCTACTTTGGATTTCTTAATATGGGATAAGTCTTTCAAACAATTGAACAAAATTTGATGTAAGTTTCAATGCGGGATGTAGCTAATGTTATAAAAAGTACTTCAATTCACTTTTTATATTACATCAGATAAAAATAATAATATTCCACACACGCCTGAGATTCACATTACATGAGATGTAAATCCGTGACATTTTAATTTCCAGATAACAGACGAATCTAACGATGTATTAATTATATAAATCCGTTCAGCGGTTTGGAAGATAAAAAAAATTTAAGTAGAGTTAGCAAAGAAAAAAATAAAGCATGATAAATTAGATCAAAAATCATAGAGAAAGAAAAAATGCATAATCGAATACATTATGTGTTCGTTCAGTCATAATCACAACGACACAGATAACAATATTTTTTTCTTAAAAACAACGAGGAAAATCACAGCTTCTTTAAGTTAATTGACAAAATATAGTAAATCTATTTTTTTTCAATCTTTAATGAGATTTTTAAAAAAGGATCCAAATCATAATACAAAATAATAAAAATATTAAAAGAATGTTATTAAAAGAAAAAATAATGAATAAAACCAAACTTAAAAGTTGGAAGTTGCTTTTACAACTTTTTGGTTTTAACTATTTTTAGTTTGAATGGCTATTATTAGCATTTATGATATACAAGATGAAACCACGGAAAAAAATATCTCCCGATATGTATTTCTTTTATGTATAAAAAAACCTTTACCTTTTATGCTTACTCCACTTATTTCATTTTGGACCGCAGTGGATTACTTTTCTGGAGGCCAGTGGAACTACCCACCACAACGAACGGTACTGTGCGTCTCGCATCAATCGGATTTTTGCGACCCCCACCAGGTAATTGGTCCACCTTGTAGGAAGCCTTTCAATGCTGCAACTTACGCGGTCGCCACTCAAAAATCTTTCGGTCCAATAAACCACCTGCGGATATTTTTATTCCTAATGCGATAACGCAAGAAAACTCCGAGAATATCCCTTTGGCTGACTTTAAGGCTTCTGTTGAGGCCCATAATTGTGAGCGACATTTCAGAACCGTATGTCATCACTGGCAACACGCGTGGGTTGGACTGTGGAGGTGTTGTAGAATTTATTTCTAGGATTACTCATAAATTATTATCAAAAATCTCTCACGCCTATTAGCCTGACAGCAGTCTTGAACCTATTCGACAACATTATTTATTTTGAAACTAGAATTAATGTTTATTACTTTTTTTACAATATATTATTACTTCTGAACATAAAGAGTAAGACTGATGAAGTAGTCTCTACAGTACCTATATAGGCAGTTATTGTGAATTCAGGATTCATGAATAAAGGGTAAGGCAATTAAACAAATAACTTTACCAAAATTATAATTCAGTCGTCTTCCATTACAATTTCTTGACTTTTCATTTTAACATTTTATTTGGTACTTTCCTTCCCCATAAAAGACATTCACAAATCCTTAAATTGTTTCCTTATTAAGGTAAGTATTGAAATAAAAAGATCCCACAATGGTAGACGAAGCCGACCTTTTTAAATCTAGTTGTTCGACTTAATAAAATTTACAAGGAAATCTCATGTAAAATCTTGGGTAGTAGCACGCAATGGTATCCTAAGGGGACGATGTTAGACATTCCTGAATACTCACACATTCATAAGACTGGTTTTCCACTAAAGTTTTGTAAGGAGCTGTGAGCAAGGATTCTCTCAATAATATATTATCATTACATCACGTCTTTTTTGTGGTGGAAAATCATTAAATTTAATTTCTCTTGCTCTGGTTTCTGGTGTCTTATACTGACTCAAACCGAACCGAACCGAAGGGGAATCGTTTGTCTTGGTATGGTCATGTAAAGAGGAGAGATGAAACGCATGTTACTAAAAGAGTTATGAGTATCCATGTGGATGGGTGGAGAGGGAGAGGGAGGCCAAAGAAAAGATGGATAGATTGTGTGAACTGTGATATGACAGAAAAGGAAGTTAGTGACAGTATGACGATTGACAGGATAGAATGGAAGAAAAAAACATGTTGCGCCGACCCCAAATAAGATGGGACAAGGGCAGGAAGATGATGATGATGATACTGACTCAAACCGTTAGTTGCGATCCATGGATGCAGTGTCTCTTTCACGCAATCTCGCAGCTCTGGCAGGCGTCGGCCCTAGCCGGTCCCGTTACTCATGCTGACTTGTCTCTTTCAGGTGTGCGGAATGTTTTCCGCAAAAGGTTACGGTGTCACAATCATTATAATACAATCAAATGTGACCTATAATGGTCCCATGTAATAAGGGGTGATCTTTTTGCCATTAACTGGACAAATACAGGCCGCAGGCTGCTTCTGAGAAGGCTGTTTGAAAAAGTTACTACGGCTCAAAAACGGAACGCAAAAAATAATTGAGGGATACAGGTGGGTTTTCGTTGACAAAAGTTTGAAACTCCCTCTTGCTTCACCTAGAGTGGGAAAAGTTTTATGTATGATTTTCCACCCATAAAAAAGAAGAGCAAAGCATTAGCAACAGCGAAAACCAGATAACAATACAGTCTACCAATAACACTGCTCCCTGTTGAATAATTATAAAGCAATTCTGTTGCAAGATCGTTTTCTTGATCGATCAAGTGATAAAAAAAAGAAAGAAAGAAAGAAAGAAAAACGTTTATTCGTACCTCACACATACAGTAAAATTAAAAATACAGTGGGATTAAAATATAGTAGAATTAAAGTATAAAAAATAACTAAGCGATCGCTCTAGGTTTTTGTACATCTCAAACGCTAGACATACAGGTACGTGATTCTTTACATTTTGGCATTTCGACAATCGTTATCGAAATATCCTTTTTTGATATTTCAATAATCCCTCTCGAAATTTCGCGTGGTTTCTTACATTTTGGCATATTGACCATTGTGCATTGCCATCAATCACATGGTTTGTTACATTTTGGCATTTTGACAATAGCTATTGCTGTCAGAATGACACTATGCGGACCCTTAGGTTTTTTTTTTAATTTTTTTTTTTATTGTGTGGGAAAATCATCCTAATGACATCCCCGCTCTTGGGCGGAACGGGAGATAGTGTCAGACTCTTACTGATTAAAAACCCACTCCTGTTCCTTCGTTGCCTTCGTCCCAGGGCCCCGGGTTCCGCTTTCACACTACCCGTGGCCCCAGTAGGCTTCGACCCTGCTGGGCCCCTACGATTTGCTGACATCTCCTTGAGGTGCGCGTGGAACAAAACGCGCCGTCGACGACTTGGGCTCGGTCCGGACGGTTACCGGACGGTCAGACGGCGAGCCACCTATTGCTCGCCGTCTGCAAGCCCGCGCCTACGGTGGCCGGAAATCGGAATCGGAATCCCGGCGGCGGTTGGAGCGTAAGGACCGTTGCCTCACGCGATCGGCCGCCTCCTTAGCTAGCATTACTGCTTCGCAGAAGGAGGCGACCGCCTGCCACTCCTCCTCGCTCCGGAGCATGGCCTGAACCAAGGCCCGGCGCGAGAGATCACCGCCGCCGATTGCCCCCAAGAGGACACGGCGTTGCTCTGCCCAAGCGGGGCACACCTCCACCGTGTGCTCCACCGTGTCCTCCGGGTGGGCCACACAGTGGCGACACCCGGGCGTCGTTTCCGCACGAATCCGGTGCAGGAACCTCCCGAACTTACCGTGTCCGGTGAGGACCTGCGTCATGCGGAATGTGAGGACGCCGTGAGGTCTTTCCAACCACGCCTCAAAGAGGGGACTTACCGCCATAATTGTGGCGTGCCCAATGCGGACCCTTAGGTGGAAAACCAGCCTTAGAAAATAAAATCAAGACTTTTTCCGACGTCGCCACCACCGGAGGCGCGAATGCAAATCGTTCCCCTTCCGAATATTGAATTCCAACCATTGTGCAAATCAAATTGTCTAATAAATTCACAGAAATCCGTTTTTAACTTTATTCCTTGCCGATATTTGGTACGATCAATTGATCTGTCTAAGTGATTTTCTTCAAGCTATTATGATACCTTAAAATCTTAAATGGGGATTTGGTAGAATTGATACTCTGCGTAATTTGGTTGATACATGGAAGTAGAAAATTATAGGTGCGATAATTTTTGACTAGCCTGTTGGTCTAGTGGTTAGTGGCCCTGACTGCTATGCCGACGGTCATGGGTTCGATTCCCACCCAGGACAAATGTTTGTGTGATGAGCATAATCATTTGTTCTGTGTCTGGATGTAATTTATCTATAATATGTATGTATTTAGAAATATATAAGTATGTTTATCACTTGTCTAGTACTCATAACACAAGCTCTGCTTAGCTTGGGACTAGACGGCGTTGTGTGACAGTTGTGTGAATATTATATTATATTATCAATTCTCTTATTATATTTTATTATCTCATGAAGATTGTAAAAATTAGCTACAAAGGCCAAAGAATCGTCAAACTTAATACTTAGTGGGCAGCCCGCACATAGTTCACAGAACCGATAGTCGATGGAGCCGAAAGGTTCATACCGGTAGAAGCAGCGTTGGAAGACCTCTCGCAAGGTGCACCCATGACCTGGTGAGGGTCGTGCATTGCATTTGAATCCGGTGGATACGAGTCGCACAGGACCAGTCGCTGTTACGACACTTTAGGGAGCAGCAGTAGATGATAATGATGATGATGAAGACTTTAAAAAAAGAAATTGTACCTCGTAAATTTTCATAAATATTTGTGGTGAATACGACGTCCAATATTCTGTTTAGCATGGAACTACGAATATTTCGTTCCTGTTCTTCCTGTTTATTACAAATAAAAATAGCAAGATTAAATGCAAGAATTTGGTAACACGATCAACTTGAAAATAACAAGTTGAAAGGAGATTGACGCGCTTCGTTAATTTCAGATGCCATTGCTGAAAATCTTATTTCGATTTGCGAAGGGAAATGTTGTGAAAATGTTCCTGTTTAATACTTTCAGACTTCGTTATGGTTAAACTTAATACATTTAAACTATAATACTGATATCTGAAAAGATTTATACGAAATAAACATTTGAGAAACAATTTTCGAGTTTTTGTTACAACTGAAATTTTTTCTTTTATTTTTACGTACTTCATTTGTTTATCTAGAGTTAAGCCGGTCTTAGCATTGAAATACAAATTGTCAAAGTCAATAAAGAACGCGTAAACCACTACTTTAATAATAAAAAAACATGTTTCAAGCTAAAGTAAACTTTGAATTTCAAGAAACGCACTCAATTACCAATCAATATTGTTCGCTTCTTAAAAAACTTGAAAAGAAAACTTTTTGTAAGTAACAAAAGACTGTATTTGGAAGATTTACATTGCTTTTTAAACATTTGCATTTTCTTGCTTTTTTTTTAAAGTAACCGTAGCGTTTCTCGCCTGTTCTTCTCCATAGGAATTAACCAACTTTACACTTGCCTCTGACGATTTATAACTTTAATTTTTAAAAGCTTGTGTTTTTTTTTAAATAAACTTGTAGCGACATCTATGGCGCCACATAAAAACTAAACTACGAGTTTGAACATATACAAAAGCTCGAAATCATCTATCGGGCAGTTGCCCACACCAGACATAACATCCGTCTTATTTATTTATTTAATAAAAACTGTTTTGTGACGCTTTTAAACTATTTATTGAAAGGTTTATTTAATTGCATATATAATAATATAATTTAATATAAGTCCCACAATCCCACAACAGCAGAAATAATTTAAAACGTTGTAGTGGTT
Source organism: Mythimna vitellina (assembly GCA_949316375.1). NCBI lineage: Eukaryota > Metazoa > Arthropoda > Insecta > Lepidoptera > Noctuidae > Mythimna > Mythimna vitellina. The sequence continues at coordinate 8,086,355 of OX438692.1, read as the reverse complement.
ATTGAATAAAAACACACTAACAGTAATTACCACTGAAAATATCTATAAAATTAAACAAATGACTGTCATTATTTGACAAAACCCTAATACTTTAGATTTTTATTACATTTAAAATGGTCATATTTTGATCGTGCATATTTTAATTTAATGCGTTGAGAACACACAAGAGATCTGGCTTTTTAATATCTCTCTTGGTATCTAAATGCGTTTCATTCGGTATGGCCAGATGGTACGCCAGGTGAATTATTGTTCGCAATTTGGAACCTCAGCCCCGCCTAACTTTTTTTCTTTTCACTTATCCCATCTCGAGACTAATTTGGGCTATGTAGACGTAAAAGAATATTATTATGATTTTATTTGTTGGAGTTTTTACTGGTTTATTTCAGAAGGGTCTAGCAAATGTGATTAGTATTAATTTTTTTGTCTATTTTATTTCCATTCATCCGGATTAGTGTTAGCTAATAATTTTTAGAATTGTCATTAATATTTAAAGTTGAATTAAGTAAGTACATCCCTTTTCCGTGTCTTTTTTATAAGCACCCTTTTGGTGTCCCTCTGGTGGTGATTCCACACAAGACACATCCATCTCAACCTCCTCATCTCCGCTACATGCAATCTTTTTTCATCCGTCTTTTTCACAGCCCAACATTCTGATCCATACAGTATGACAGGACTTATCAAGGATTTGTAGATTTAACTTGAGGGGCATCTGTGGGTCACAAGTTGTTCCAGTGACCTGTCGCCATTCCATTCATCCTAAATTGATTCGATGTTTTACGTCTTGGTCTACCTTGCCATCTCTTTGATCTCTTCTATTATGATCAAGAAGATGTCAAGTTTGATGCAGGCGGTCTGTAGACACATAATTGAAAGTTCGGCTTTTAACCACTACACATGCTACCTCACATAAATAAGCGATCAACAGAGCAAGCAGTGCTATCTTTCCTTTCCTTATCTCTTAAAGAATTACTACAAAATATCAAGGTACCACCCCCTATTGATGATCTGTTGTACGCACTGGCAATTGAAAAATTGTCTACATTAAAGAGCATTCTATCTGGTTTTATCCAGATTTCACAAAAACATAGGATATCCATACGATATTTATCTATTAACATTTCCACATCTAGAATTTTGCCAGAGAAGCGATTTATATTCTGATGGTATAGCATAGTCGGCCTTATAATGTTCCCACTGTTGGGATTCAGGCCTCCTCTCTAGAAGAAGGAATGGGCCATAAACCACCACGCGGGCCTAGTGCGTGTTGGTGGATGTCACATGTCTTCTAATTTTTGGTTGTAGGACATGCCGGTTTCCTCACGATGTTTTCCTTCACCGTTTTGAGAGCAGTGGTGATGAAATAAATTACATAAAGTAGTGTGACTGGCTGGGTTTGAACCCGGAACCTACAACTCGTAAGTCGGGGCCGTTATCACTCGGCCACCACTGCCCAAAATTTGTGTATTACAATTCTGATGGTATAATAAAATGTTATTATTAGGCTTTCCTTTTGTCGTCTAATAGTCTAAAGAATCTATATCAGTTTTATTAGGTATACTAGATAATACTGATTCATTACTTAACCTAATCTCAGTTAAATTATCAATAACTTCGTGTATATTATAAGCTAACAAAGTAGCCCATAAATGTTGACTTTTTTTGGGAGGAAATATATGTTCCCGTATCAAAACAAAATCTCTAATAAAATTGTTAGTATCAAAATATAATAAACGATCACTATGACGACATGACAAAATGTGCATTAAGTTGTTTAAGCTAAAAATGTAATCATTTTCATGATCGTGTAAACTGTTAGAATAAGGCAATGCACAAAATATGAATTTACCTAATTTCAATTTATGCAGGATTTCAATACCACTAACTATGTCCCTTTTAGTTATAATAGTTTTAGGGTTCCGACCCAAAAGGTAAAACGAAACCCTATTACTAAAACTCCGCTGTGCGTCCGTCTGTCTGTCACCAAGCTGTATCTCATGAACCGTGATAGTTAGACGGTTGAAATTTTCACAGATGATGTATTTCTGTTGCCGCTATAATAACAATAAAGATTAAAAAACAGAATAAAATAAATATTTAATGGAACCCCATACAACAAACTTGATTTTTGGGCTCGTTTTTTGCTACGGACGGACGGTACGGAACCCTTCGTGCGCAAGTCTCACTCGCACTTGGCCGTTTTAATTTTTTATTTTGGTTTCAATTGGTTACAAGTTAATTTAAGGCTTGCAAAACATGCTGAAATTCTGAAAAAAATATATTTTTTAACCAAATAAATAATATTTTGTAAAACTAAAATTTAAGTACGTCAGAAAGTGAATGTGAAAAGTTCTACATACTGAAATATTCCAACTACAAACTATTAGTGTTAACTAAGTAGTTTGACTGACGAAGCATTCAAACTGAAACCAATTTTAGTTTTAATATAATCACTGTTTTTACAGAATATACAGAACGTAATCAAATAAAATCTAAACATCAATACATCCCAATAATAATTCTCCGTCTTTTACGAAGCGGCGAAAATATTGAAAGCTTTCGGATGTTATTGAAAACATGCTTTGAGCTTTGGTCCAAATAAGACATAAAATTAATGATATCCGGTCAAAAGCCAGACATGTGGTGGACCTTATTACAGCAGCTATAAGCGTAAAGGGGTGAACACATTTGACATATTTTTCTATCCAAATAAAGAGGATAAAAAGGGACAACAAGCTTGTTCGACATAAAAGAGACTGTATTAGGCTTTATCTTCACTGTGGGGCAACCGTAAACAGTATAGTATTGTTATATGTGAGGGTTTTAATTAGGCTCTGTGTAGACTCAGCTTATTTTAGAAGTATAACTTGCGGCTTTAAAGTGGTTACTATTTTCATTTGTAGTTAGGCCCTTATTCGCACAAAGCGATAGAGCCTTCACAAAATGTTTTATGTAAATTAACGTGAGTTGGAATTACAGAATTTGTGTCACTGTTTTTGTGAAATATTTGAATTAGAATAATTAAAAAATTCAGCTATTTTTTATTATTAGGTATAAATAAGCTTGCATTGGACCACTGTTTCTCATCTGATGGTAAACGATGCTATGGACGACGTTAGAGCACGCTTGCTTAACAGTAATCTATTCTCTTTGTTCTAACGTCATCTCAACGCTCAGTCACGTGGTCAGTATGAAGGTACTGAAGGCGTGATCGACTCGAGGCGATCGACGAAAGAGAATCGATATGAAACGGTTATAACTTGGCTAGGGGAGCAGGGAACATAGACTCCGGTAGGCAATTGAATTAATTTGCAAAATTAATCCAAATTATATTTTGGAGACACGCTGTGCTTTATAATTTATTGTTAAATCATAAGCATACCTTTACATAAAATAATTAAAATAGAATTTAATAAAATTTTAAATTTAGAGTACGCACCTCAGAGAAAATAATGTATTTATGCTGTACAAGCATTGGTTGGAAGTCAATCAAAATTGTGACCGACGTGACCGTGACCTAATTAAAACATTTGAGGGTTACAATAAAACCCAGAGCGCATTTTTAATATTTAATCCATGAGAGTATGTTTCATACTGCATGAATATGTTATAAATAAATTGGTTTGTTTTTTTAACAAATTTTCGTATGCTCGTTGCATATTTTACTCAGTCAGCTGACACACTTCTCGGTACTGTTTAATCGCCGAAATGGTGTAAAAAGAAGTTTGTTTTAATTATTTTTAGTGTACAGTCAACGACAGTAATAGGTTTACCTGATAGGTAAACATCCTCCTCACATACAGGCACTGTAATAAAATTTAATGCCAATGTAAAATTATTTACCTACCAATTATTTATGATAGCGAGAATGATCAATTTTAACTTTGGTTTCTCCAACTATTCGGGTAAAATTTTTACGCTCAAATGAACGGTGGTAAAGATTTTATTACTTAGCAAAAACAAACAATTGGTCGAAAGCAGCTTCAGCTACAAATAGTAGCTGCTTGTGTACCTATTAAACTAACTAGTACAATTCGCAGACCTTACAGACCGCCGTCCTTCCGTCCTCGCCGCCGAAGCCCGCCGCGACAATCCCATAAAGGGACGGGGAGGACCCGTCCCTTGCTCGAGCCAGCCCGCGTCGCTGATCCTGTAGTATAAAAAAATCCCCTGTTAATAATATCATCAATAAAATCTGTTCGATCCAGCTCGTTCCTTGCTGCTCCCCCCTCCCCTCAGCGATGCCCTAAGCTGAGGTCCGTACCCCACAGGGGGTGCCCTTAGCGTGTAGTCGCTTAGTTTTTAAGTTAGTTTAAGTAAGGCCTGTCTGGAGGCTTTGATTCTTTAATCGAGGCCGCCACAGGCAAGTCCGGTTAAGCAGCCTCCTAGGTTGACCTGCGAGAAAAAAAAAAAACCTATTAAACTGATGATTGCGATGATTTGTTGGATGCGTTTTTTCATAATAACTTTGTTAATGTACGTATGTATCTAAGTATATATTTATTATTGTTTTCTTAATCTATTTTACCATTATGTTGCACCTACTATGTTATGTTTCTGCACCACCCTAAGGTCGACTGGTAGAAAATGCCTGAGGCATTAAGTCCGCCTTTGTACAGTTTTTCTTACTAGTGCATAAAGTTTTAATAAATAAATAAACTCTTATTTTGACTGTACATTGTGTACTTACTTTAAAATAGGAAATGTTATTTTAATGTTTAACACGCCACAGCTAGCGATGAGGAAACTCTTTTTTTATTTTTCGATGCAGATGAAAAGCCGAGGCGAGCTATGAAGTGGTGTCATCAGATGTTCGCTTGAATATTTCATCGTTTTTAGATCTCGCGTTGTTGAAATAAGTGAACGAGAGAAATATGGAAATTTAAACAGAATAGATTTTTTTTTAAATTATGTGGCTTTTTATTTTCCACCAAAATAAATAAAATTATCATATCATCCATATAACCTTATGGAGTTACATTTCAAAATGTAAGCATAGACTAAACGAATAACGTATTATGTAATTATCTTGTAAGTGATATTTTGATTTCATCTAAATTTTGTGTAATACTTCATTTTAATAATGTTTCAGTCAAATCGAGGCTACAGGCAAGCTTCACACCAATTGTAAATTTTAAGCATCAAAGCTTTTCAGGGCTTACATTTTCACTAATGAAACTCAACGCAATCGAAGTAATTATACTAAGTTCAAGAGTGTAAATATTCCACAAATACACTGACAGTTTTTGAACGCTGTTAAGATCTGTTGATTGCGTACTGCTTCATTTGTGAAACTGAACCATATTGTGTTAGATGTACCTACCTACATGCTTTGTTTAATTGATTTTGTTGTACCTTATATTGAGTATATTGTATTGTTGTATTTTGTCATGTTGTAAACGTATTTTCTATTTTATTGTGATCTTACTATTAGCAACATATCTAATATTGCATAGTGGTAACGGACTGAGCAGAGGTGGCCGAGTCGTAACGGACCCGACTTACGAGTTGTAGGTGGTGGGTTCAAACCCAGCTAGGCGCATTACTTTGTGTAATTTATTTCATCACCACTGCTCTCAAAACGGTGAAGGAAAACATCGTGAGGAAACCGGCATATCCTAGAACCAAAAATTCGAAGACATGTGACATCCACCAACCCGCACTGGGCCCGCGTGGAGGATTACGGCCCATACCTTCTCCTAGAGAGGAGGCCTGAGTCCCAGTAGTGGAAACGTTATAAGGCCGACTATGCTATACTATGCTAATATTGCATTATGTTTCGTCATTACAGAGCAATTTATTTATCTTAAATTTTAAATCTCATATTACCTATCATGTTATTACGAGAATTTAAGATTCTTTGAACCAAACCTAAACTGGACAATAGAAGTACGATCTAAATAATGTCTATCCTGTAGTAAAATAGAATCAAAGAAGGTACATCTTGTCCGCTGTGGCCGCGACTGCGGGCAAGTAATGGCCTCGGAACAAGACCATAAAATTAAAAAAATAAATAAAGTAGGAATAGATCAGTTTTACTCTCGTAAACTCAATTTAACTGACCTTACAGTAATCTTTTTTTAATGAAACACTGACGCTTTTTCATCTATTGTTGTATTCACATACATTTTCAAATACTTTTTTTTTAAATAGTAAAGTCCAAGTCGTAAAGTTTTGCTCCTCGTTTGCCCCTTGCAAATGACACTTACTACAAAATATATAATTTGGACTATCTGAGCAATTAAGAAACATCGTGGCTTTTAAAGTACCAACCTATCTAATGGCGTTCAGCAACAGTTTGTTTTCTTCAAATAAAATAATATTCATAGTCAATGCAGTACAGATATTGGCACGGATCTTGAACGCTGACTTCTACAGTTGCACTTGCGCAGAAGTACGCAGAAGTGAAATATCGGGTCTTTTTAGTGGTATGAAAAGAGATGCGGGGCGGTGAGTGCAAACCTTGTATAGTGTTTGTCTCGCCCGATGCGCAACGATCCCCGCTCTTTCGCCGAGCGCTCAAGATTTGTGTAGCCGATCTGTACCTACCTACTGCAAAATCATAACAAAATACCTACTAACCTACTATTGTATTCTACTAAGAATCAAACAATATTTCCCGTCTATAATACTAATTTAGATAAATCTATTGCCACTAGACTCTGAACACCATTCTCTGATGACAGCTGGTAAATAATATATTTTATGTGATAATTGACTTGGGTGTTTATATAAATAATAATCCTCCCGACCGAATTTTCGTAGCACAGAGGCCAATCTCAGCTGAAATTAGGACCCCGCCTGGGCAGACAACCGCCGTGTCCTCGTGGGGGCGATCGGCGGTAGTGATCTCTCGCGCCGGGCATTGGTACAGGCCATGGTCCGGAATGAGGAGGAGTGGCAGGCGGTCGCCTCCTTCTGCAAATCAGTAATGCTAGCAAAGGAGGCGACCGATCGCGTGAGGCAACGATCCTCACGCCCTAACCGCCGCCGGGATTCCGATCCCGATTTCTGGCCACCGTAGGCGCAGGCTTGCGGACGGCGAGTAATGGGTGGCTCGCCGTCCGACCGTCTGGTTACCGTCCGGACCGAGCCCAAGTCGTCGACGGCGCGTATGTTTCCAGCGGCGCCTCAGGGAGATGTGAGCAAATTGTAGGGGCCCAGCTGGGTCGAAGCCTACTGGGGCCACGGGTAGTGTGAAAGCGAAGCCCGGGGCCCCGGGATGAAGGGAAAAAAGGAACAGGAGTGGGTTTTTAAACTGTAAAAGTCTGACACTATCTCGCGCTCCGCCAAAGAGCGGGATATGTCATTAGATAATCTTTCCAATTTAAAAAAATAAAAAAAAGCTGAAATTAGGTTAATACGGAAGAGATATTGTAGAGTACAAGTATCTCATTCATTTGATACTGATACAACCTCCCACACCGCGAGCGGGAGATATCATTGGATGATTTCCCACCTAAAAAAAGGGTCTCACTATGTTCTGTTCCTTTAATTCCATAGATACTCGTATTATAGTGCGCAAATGTGGACGCAAAAACAGGCATTCTCAATTCCTTTACTCTTATAGTCCAATGGGACGACAATTAGAATAGAATAGAATAGAATAGAATAGAATAGAATAGAATAGAATAGAATAGAATAGAATAGAATAGAATAGAATAGAATAGAATAGAATAGAATAGAATAGAATAGAATAGAATAGAATTAACTTTATTGTACACCAAAAAAATAACAAATTAACACAACTTATACGTAAACTTAAATCAACAGGTAACAGTAACAGGTACAATGGCGGGCTTATCGCTAACAGCGATATCTACCAGACAACCTTAGGATGGATCGTAAGAACTTAAAATGATACAGGGGGTAGTTGACTGTGTACTGCTTACAAATTGATCAATCTCTATAAATATATAAAACACAATACATAACTATAAATATATAAATATATGCATACATATTATAATATGTTATACAATGCAATTCGACACAACTGGACAGAGATCGGGTGAAGGTGCATTGGCTTTACGTGCTTTCCGAGGAATAGGGGTGTCACGCCACTGCTTCCAAACTCCGAGCTGCTATTGAGTAATTCCTCATGGAAAAATAGGCATGCGTGTTTAAGCACACTAGCTGACTCGTGTTCACTTTACTGAACGTCAAATATTTTTGTTTAACCTATGTGATATAGGTTACTGGTGAAAGAATTTTCTCAAAATCTGCTCGCGGTTGTCGTCAGAGTATCTACACAAGATTCTACAATACTTCGGTCACATTGCGAGAAAAGATGGTGGCAACCTCGAAAGGCTCATTGTGACCGGTAAAGTTGATGGGAAAAGGCCTCGTGAACGCAGCCCAATACGTTGGTCTGACCAGATCCGCACCGCTCTTTACGCTATACAATGTCCTTCTTTAAGTCAAGAGTGAATAGGTTACTTCTAGGCAAGCGCGGTCCATTGTCGACCGGAACGTCGCTTTCCATCAGGTGAGATCGTCAAGCGCGAACCTATCAAGAATAAAAAAAAAACCACCAGAGACAGAAACAGATGGAGGAATATCGTTCGAGTGAAAGTGATGAAGCAGGGTCACGACCCTCAGCGCTGAGTTGTACGACACAAAGAGAAAGAAATTTCAAAATCAGATCAGTAGTTCCAGAGATAACTTCCTGAAAACAAACTCACAAATTTTACCTCTTCAAAATATTAGTGTAGATTAGATCGTACACGTGGCAACTCGTCATTTATCATTCCTAATATTATTACTGTTGTTTATTTAAGGTGAATGTTCCGCTGGCCTGTTCATACATTTTTCGTTCGAACTAAACTCCGTACATAGACACTTTTTGCTCAAAACGAATCACTTTATCACTTTTCTACAATGAAATAGTTCCGCGTGTAACTTTTTGGTAAATAATTTGCATTATATATTGAGAAAAACAGTCTAGAAAACCGGGCAAAATTAGACATTTTGTTTACTAGTGTGAGTGCGATTTGACAACCAAGCTTGCCGCCATGAATGCGGTAGATTATAATACTTAACGCTAGATGGCGTGCAATCGATATTGTAAATTTGAAAAATCATTACTAAATTTATAATAATGGTTTTCATTTAAAAAAAAAACATTATAATAACGTAAAACTAACTATCATAAACGAAAACATAAAACGTTGTTGTTATCAAAAATTGTTAGCGTTAGTTATTATTATTGTTACTAGCAACAATATCATCATATGTCGTACCTGGTCTACGAAAAATAAAACGCGACGTTGCCGTACTTCCTAGTTAGCTAGTTCCTGCTTGACCCTTTGACCTGTAATGTTTCTAAGAAAAACCGTTGCCAAACTTCGTACGATTCGATTGACTTGAAATAAAATACATTTTGAAGCTCTAGGCTAGCTTGTGCAGAGATAGGTTTCACGCGCGGAATTTCTTGTATGTTTTGATTTGTATGCATTTTTTTTTTTTCATTGATTCGAAGTAATTTCTTGTATGTATATTATTCCAATTGCAAGATATTGTAGTACTTATAAGTTGCTTATACGCAATTTTATTTTAAAATAAAAGTACCTACCAATCTTTTGGTTGTCAGCATGTGAGTTTACAAAATTTTATTTACTTGATAATATGTTATCTATCAGTAAACCAAATTTATAAGTCGCTATATATATTTCCTATCATATTGTTTTTTCAGATTAGTAATACAAATAGTTATCCACGGACCATTATTATTGGACGGACAAACAAACATTAGGTTTATTTGGAATACCATATCACGTCTTATGTGAATGCGGTGCATTTCGTTACAGTTACATCAAAATTTATAATTATGTAATATGATGTATTATTTATGGTTGTTCTGCAGGGATTTATCCCCACAAGATATTATTTTCTTAATTGTCGATAAGTTGTCAATCAATATTATATCACAATTATTTGGGTAAGTAAAATTTTACTGCTATATTTTTTTCAAAATGCGAATTTAATATTTTAATTACGTTCGAGATTACTCGAACGTAATTTGGAACGTCAGTTTGTAATATTATCTGTGGATATTTACTTTGCATTAGTTTGCAATTTGCATGACTTATGACTGCATTTCGAAGCTATCTGATCTGGTTGTTTTATGATTCTATTCAATTTTATTCGAATTCCGAGTTTATAAAAGTAACATATTGTCTTGTATATCATTTGTTTTTGTGTGTTTCAGATTTACATCTAGGTTCCAACTATGTCTGGTGCTGCGAGAAAGATCGCGTACCAACGCCATGAATATTCAGGCGTCCGTAAATCGTCAAAAAGAGCGAAAAGCGTATTCAAACGATTACATGGAGACGAAAAGTTAGCATACATGTAAATTATAACTACTCAATTCTCAATCTCCAGTTTTCAAGTAGGTAGAATTCGCGGCAAAATAAGTTGAATCAAAATGGCCGGCAAATGGCTGTTATACTTTTACTGTTCACAAAAATTTATAGCCGTATCGTATTACAGCCGCGTGAAAATTTGGCGTTCTGAAGAAATGAAGAAAAAATTAACGAATGAACAAACCATCCCTGATAATTCTGTAGTGTATGTACGAAATAATCATTATTTATTGTGGTCGCTGATCGTAAAAGTACATATTATGGCATTACATAATTGTTGATTTATTTCTTTCAGTACCCAGAATACACAACCGAGAACATATGCGCGTGTAAAACCAAAAATTCGCTTAGAGGCCACCTACAGTGTTCCTAGTACTAGCACAGTGACGGCTGAACCTGTGGTTGAACCTGTGGTAGACATAAATTGGCCGCAAGCAGATCCTGAAATCGAGTCGTTTCCGTTGACTGTGGAAACTGTTCCAAATACAGGATTATCTGGAATATCTGGGTATCGCATTGTGGACCTTAGGCATGTTATTGAGTGGGCCTTCCTTATGGAAAGACACCGAAATATCTGTGAATCATCACAAATTGAATTTGTTAGTGAAAGGCATGATGGATTTCGAAGTGCATTAAAATTCAAGTGCAGTATGTGTGAAAAAGCGTGGGAACACTGCACAGAGAGCAAAGACAAAATAAATACTGCATTTGTATGGGCAACTGTAACTTCTGGTAGCTACTACACTCAAGCAGCTCATATAACAAGTCTGATGGGTATTCCAACAATGTCACCTAATAAATTTCGACGTATTGAAAAAAAATTAGGCAATGTTTGGTTAGAACATTTGACAGAGGAAATTAAGACTGCTGGTGAACAAGAAAGATCAATTGCCATTGAAAAAGGTCATGTGTCTTCAGACGGTGTTCCATTTATTACTGTGTATGTGGATGGAGGATGGTTGAAGAGATCATACGGGCATAACTTTGATTCATCATCTGGTATGGTAAGATAAATTATTACTAAACACAAATTTATTTATTGTCAAAACAATGTAACACAACAAACAATTATGCAATGTTGTTAAATTTTGTTATTTTCTATAATTGAACTGAATTGAATGCAAACAATTATAATATGCAATATTTTCAAGAGTTGTTTTTCACTTCCAGGCCTGCATTATTGGGAAAGAAACTAAGAAATGTCTATTTCTTGGTGTTCGAAATAAATATTGTTATACATGTCAATATTATGAAAGGAGAAATATTGATATGAAACCACATAATTGTTGCAAAAATTTTACTGGACCGTCTACAGGAATGGAATCACAAATTATTGTGGAAGGCTTTCAAAAGAGTGAAGAAACACATCAACTTCGCTATTTGAGCTTTATTGGTGACGGAGATTCCTCTGTGTTTGCAAACTTGAAAGAAAAAGTGTCATATGGAAACATAATAAAAAAAATTGAATGCAAGAATCATGTAATCAAAAACTATACCAGTGCACTCTACAAGGTAAATCCTTACTAATATTATACTCGTAAATGCAAAAGTTTCTTTGTTTGGCTTTCACGTCTTAACTACTGAACTGATTTCCATGAAATTTTACATACATCATAACAGAAATGCAGAATAAATAATATACCTTTAATCCGGTTGGCGCACTGGCTGAGCGATTGACTGCTGCGCTGGGTGACGCGGGTTCGATCCCCGCAAGGAACCAATATTCGTATGGCCTACAGATAGTTGTTCCGGATCTGGGTGTCTTGTGTATGCAAATTTATATGTTAGTAAATGCATAACCATTGAATCATATTCTATATTTATATTTGTACACTTTCAGATTCTAGCCAACACTAAGCTCCCACTTCGTGGGAGAAATATTTTGAAACCCAAGGTAATGAAGCTAACCTTAGTGGCACGGAAAATCATTATGTATAGTAGTGATAATACTGTTAACGCTGCAGATTTGAGAAATGGCCCACTTCACGTATTTGGAGTACATGGAAACTGCAAGGACTATTACTGTAATGTCAATGAAAGTGAAAAGAAGGAAGAAAATCTCGTAGAAATTCTAAAAAAGGATGCCCCAGAAGTGTGGGCTCTGATTTATGCTGCCAATGAAAAAATTGCATTGAAGGCAGGCCGTTTGTCAAATGAAACAACAAATGTGGCAGAAAACTTTATGAGTGTAATAAATAAATTCAGCTGCGGAAAACGAATTAGTCTAGGTAAAGGGGGATCGTACCAGCGACGTGTTCATGTGGCAGGTAAATAGTATAAACATTTAATTTCCTATTAGAACAGAAGTTGAAAAGAAACGTTATGTTTATCAGTACTGTTTCTTTATATTTATATTGTACGTAACATACAATTTCTAGCTATCTTTTTTAATATTTCCTAGTAAAATTATATTTTATTTTCAGGGCTATCACTTGCTACTGGACACAAATGGCATGAGACTGCATGGAAAAAGCAGACCACACAGAGCCCAGGAACACATTTTAAAAAATACATAAAGCGAAAGGAGCAGAGCAGAATACGACAACAATCGTCAACACGCAAACGATTGTTTGTTCCAAGAGAAAAAAACAAACCAGACCAGAACTATGGACCTGAAGCTAGTGATCCAATTGATATTGATGAAGTACAATTGAAAATATTGTGTGAAGAACGGTTAGCAGCGTTCCAAAAGTCACCAGAAGACATAGCTTTCATTGAAATGTCTACAATAGGGCAGCATGAAAATGATTTATACACTACTCATAGGCGTGACCGTCTGACTGCTAGTCAATTTGGAATGGTAATGTAATCAGTTTCTGTATTTTATAGAACACCTATGCAGACAATGCATATATAAAAAATATTCACAACACATATTTATTTTATCTTACTTTTACAGGTTTGCAAACGCCGTATTACAACACCATGTCACAATCATGTCAAGGATATTCTATATAAAAAGAATATTTGTACAAAAGATATGTTATATGGCCAGCAAAATGAAAATGTGGCGAAAAGTATGTTTATGCAACAGTATAATAAAACTGTAAGGCCTTCAGGTCTTTTTATTGATGAAGAATTTGGATGTTTAGCTGGCAGTCCAGATGGTAAGTTTTCTTTATCAATATTCGTCATATGTGTATAAGTTGGATCTTACCTATATATTTGATAGCATAGCATAGTCGGCCTTATAATGTTCCCACTGCTGGGACTCAGGCCTCCTCTCTAGGAGAGGGAATGGGCCGTAATCCACCACGCGGGCCCAGTGCGGATTGGTGAATGTCACATGTCTTCGAATTTTTGGTTCTAGAACATGCCGGTTTCCTCACGATGTTTTCCTTCACCATTTTGAAAGCAGTGGTGATGATATAAATTACACAAAGTAATGCGCCTAGCTGGGTTTGAACCCGCAACCTACAACCCGTAAGTCGGGGCTGTTACCACTCGGCCACCACTGCTGTGTATATTTGATAAATATTGAAAATTATAACACTAGTTATAATCACGACGGATCAAGGATTACGAGCACGATATGCGATTACTTTACCCGTTTCAAATCTCATAAAGAGCTCCATTTTACTATTTTATAATCTTGTATAAATTTGTTATAGGTGTAATTGAAAATGAGAGAGCTGTAATTGAAATCAAGTGTTTTCCATCATTGGCAAGGAAAAACCAAACCCTAGAAGCAGCTGCACTAGAAAAGAAAAACTTTGCTCTAATATTGGATAATAATGTTCTACATATGAATAAAAAGCATGATTATTACTATCAAGTAAATTAATAATTCTATTGCATGTCCACTTTATAATTTATTTTAGCATGTTATTTATTCTTACATATTAAATCTATTTCAGGTTCAAGGACAAATGCGTGTCAGTAACATGGATAAATGCTACTTCATATGTTTTATTTCAGTCAATGAACCTTTGACTGTTATAGAAGTTTGTCGAGACAATGAATTTATCAGCAATATGATGCCAAAGCTATTAGACTTTTTTAAATATTGTATTCTGCCAGAAATAATTTTGAGACGTGTTCAAAAAAATGCGAAATGTATAGATATGAAAGGTACACTAAACGTTTTTTTTTTCATTTACTTTATAATTTCCATAAATTTCAGTCTATATTATATTTTTCTTGTGGGAAATTTTTCTTCAACATCCACATCAAAACTTACACACAAAATATACTAAGCATAGTCATTTTCTTTCGCAGCAGCTGTGTAGCGGTGGGATCCGGACAAGAACTTTTAGGAAGAGTGAAAACACATCAAATGATTTTTGTTTTAATTGTACTTTTATAGTAGTTTGTTTAGAATCTATATTATCAATGTTTACAATCATAGAGTGAATAAAAATAAATTTGTTGCTTTTTTATTTCCTTTACAATTAAAACAATACTTTAGCAGATATTTATAACCATTTGTTAGTTATGTTTAAAAACCTAAACATATGTGATTATGGATGCTTAGATACTATCAAACATTTTTCCACCTTCTTGGTTGTAATCTCTTATTCTAATATGTGTTTTAAATTTGTTCTCTTGTTTATGAATTATAGTTCATTGCGTTTGTCTTGTACTGGTGTGTAATTGTTGTAAATAATGTACCTTGAATACTTCAAATTTGCATTGGGACTAAATATTTTGAAAAATATTGTTTTTTAGTAAATGGTCATGTATCAAGCATTTATGTCACTATAAATACTTGTTATAATTTTTAGTTGGTACATATGTTCTTATAATGTATAAGGTAAATAATAAAACCGTCTTACATTGCATTCTTGACATTCATTTGATTCCCAAAATAAATAGTTTACATCACCCATGAAATACCACCTTTTATTTTTATAATATTATCGTAACAGGTACTCCCCAGACATAATTATAATTTCTACAGAAACCTGCCTTATAACTTTTAAATGCACGCCATCTAGTGGTAATTTTGTTAGATTTTAAAAGTAGTCATTCGTGTCTATGTGTGTGTAAACGATACTATAAGCAGAGTTGGATATTAGTATTTCGAAAAATGGCGAATCGGATGGGTTTTGAGACTATAATTTGACTAACTTCGATAAAGTGGAATGTCCGATTTACGCTGTACTATTTCTGTGACTTAATATTGTTTCAATTACACTCAAAACAAAATAAAACTGAAAATGTTGACTTCAGCGCCATCTAGCGGGAAAATGGCCACGAACAACCCGTAGCAATCACCTTAAGTGAAAATAGTTTAATTACTTCGTAAGTTTTGTGTTTGTACCTACGAGTATATTCAGAAATGGAAATAGCTTTAAAATAGAAATTAAATGCATCCACTTGGCAGGATCTAGAGATTCTATTCATAGAAACTGAAACTAGATGAATTTTCTTTATATATTTCTGTTTTTTTTTTTTAATTGATATAAACTAGTGCTTAACTGCAATCCCACCTGATGGTAAGCGGTGATGCAATCGTTGATGGTGAGGCGCACTAGTTTATTAAGAGCCTATTCACTCTAGTCTCGAAGGCACCCAAATTATAATAGGATGGGAAGAACTGAGCGGATAATTTGTTCCAGTCCTTCGATGTACGTGGTATAAACGACGAGGCGAAACGCTTAGTGCGGACCGTAGAGGTTACAATAACGTAAGGGTTGATACTTGCCGTGCGTCCGGTTTTCTGATAGTAGAAATGAGATGGCGGAATCAAGTCATGCAATTCGAATATTATTCATTTGGTTCATACATTTTGGCGTTTATTAAACCTGTAGTGACATCTATGACACCTCATAGTAACTAAACCTCAAAATCCTGTATTTTGGTATCAAAGTTTTTCACACGATTAGAGCATATACAACATTCCGAAATTAACTATCGGGTAGTTGCCCAGACCAGACACAACAAACCCTTTAGTATATGTTTAAATATTTTTCATTTTCTCTCTTAAAGTAACAAAATCGCTTTTTATGTCTTGATTGTGTGACAGTATTATTCTTCAAAACGACATAAAATCTTTGTATGTTTTTCCCTCATTTAGAAAAAATACTCCGTATATGTTGTGATTCTCAATTAAACTGTTTTTTAATAAAGAAATCACGCAGTTTTACCAAGTTACTAAAGCCATGCAAAGCAGCCATTTATATTAGAACTTGCAAAACTATCTCATAACATCAATAATAAACCCTCGGTTTACGTAATGACTGCAAGCAAAACTTCCGGAGCATCAATAAGTT
Organism: Mythimna vitellina; assembly: GCA_949316375.1. Taxonomy (NCBI): domain Eukaryota; kingdom Metazoa; phylum Arthropoda; class Insecta; order Lepidoptera; family Noctuidae; genus Mythimna; species Mythimna vitellina. The sequence continues at coordinate 8,069,776 of OX438692.1, read as the reverse complement.
ATCCTTGCTATAAAGTCTAAAGTCCCACGAAGAATACCATCTCTCAATTTTCCGGACGCCGGGTAAAATAACGAGTGATTTACTTCGACGAACTTGCATTCTACCTGATTACGTAGTCTATTCACGGACCATGTAAGTACTCAGGTTTTTTACGTTTTTTGTACATTGTAAATAGGTGGAAGTGGGTGTTTTATGAGGAAAATATATATAAAGTAGTTTATTTTATTTTTGTATATTTTTTTTTATGGTAGTATATTGGAGATAATATATTTATATTATTGATAGTCATGTTTAAAAAACTATGCCAGTGCGGAATTTTTCTATGTGTATGTATTTAGAAATATATAAGTATGTTTATCAGTTGTCTAGTACTCATAACACAAGCTCTGCTAAGCTTGGGCCTAGAGGGCGTTGTATGATAGTTGTGGAATATTATTATTATAAAAAAATATGCCTCTGTGTACGGTAAAAATTGTCAGATTATCGGCTGTACAAACTTTTACGGATCGTAGCAATCATCATTTTGAGCAATTCATAATCTCATCTGTACAACTTAGCTGTATTTTTTTTTTATAAATTATACATTGCCCCATATTTGGAATTATTCCTGTGTCGTAGGTGTGTTTACATCTATATATATATAAATCAATGCCATTTTTCGTTGTTATTTTAATAACTCAAGAACGGGCTCACCTATCCAAACCAAAGGTTTAGGCTTTGTTTGGATTGGACTATTTAGTAGATGGTTTATGTGAAGTTTGCAAAAAATCGGTCGGGCGGTTCTTCATTTATCACATTATTAGGCGGTATGAAGTTCGACGAGTCAGCTAGTATCTGTGTGTAACTTACGTACCAAAAAACAACCAGACCAAGATCAATTATCTGTGGGCCATTCAAATATTTTTTCCGTGTGGGACCCGAACCCGCGACACGCAGGGTAGCAGCCGGTCGGTTAACCACTGCGTCACCTATGGCTAATGCAAATGCAACTCACATTTTGTTCACATTGAATATTTAAGGTAACTCTGGGAACATTCAACTACAAAAAAATATATTTTTATCTTCAGTTGCTTTTTCAGGAGGAATTAGGTGACAAGCATCAGAGCAGTGGTGGCTGAGTGGCAACGGCCCTGACTTACGAGTTGTAGGTCGATTGTTCAAATCCAGCTAGGCGCATTACTTTGTTTAATTTATTTTATCACAACTGATCTCAAAACGGTGAATAACATCGTGAGGAAACCGACATGTCCTAGAACAAAAATTCGAAGACATGTGACATTCACCAATCCGCACCGGGCCCGCGTGGTGGATTACGGCCCATTCCTTCTCCTAGAGAAAGGAGGCCTGAGTCCCAGCAGTGGGAACATTAAAAAAGGCTAATTATGTTTATGATCTGCGTTTTCAGGGTCTTCAGAGTTGTTCCCAGAGTGAAAGTGGTTCACAGTCACGGGTACCTACGGTTTTCTGTAAGGCCTAAGACACGACGGCACGACGTTTCCGCTTCGTCGACAGAGTTTCATACTTTTGTATGTAAGTTTCACGCAGGTGTACACCAAGCGTATAATGACGAATACGCGTCTGTGAAGCTACGCGTCCGTGGACACTAGGCCTAAAAGTATGTGCAGTCGATTACTGGATACACTGTTTAAAGGAACTGCTGGTAAGGAACAGGTGATAAATCAGGCCGTCACCCCATACCTACTCTTGTGTATTATTTTTAACGAACCCAGGAAGGGTCGGCCCAATGACACAACGGTTTACATTCAAGTTAAAAATGTTGATAGGCATTGTGTGACCACGGCTTTATGTCCTCTTTCATCAGGCTTTTATTCTGAGTTAATAAAGTGATGGCGATTTATATTAAATCTCATATATAAAATGGTGAAAGTTTGTATGTATGCTTTTTACTCCTTCACGCTCGAATGGCTGAACAGATTTGGATGATAGACAGAGGCACACGAATAGACTACGTTTTAGAACAGCCTATAGGATATAAATATCCTGGGAATATATTCCCTTGAAGTTTAGGTCAAAGTTGTATAACATAGGGTTTTTTTTTATTGGGTGGGAAAATCATCTTATGACAAATTCAGTTTTAACTCGCCATTCGGTTATGACCGAGCTCGAATCGTCGACGGCGCCTAGTGTTTTACGCGCGCTTTAATGAGATGTCAACAAAACTGTAGAAGCAGCAGAGCCGATACCGTGTTCCTGGAATGCAAAGGGTAGTGAAAACACAGATGGGTTGAATGTAAATCTTTGAATGATTATCCCATCCCAAAAAAAAGGATACAAGTTACACAAATTTACTGTATACAGTTTTAAAGTTAATTTTCTAAACGTCACATAAAAATAATTTATTAGGTGTTGTTTGAGAATCATTGAGACACATGTAGAGTTAAGACAAAATTAAATACTTAACTCAATTTTGGTTTAAACACTAAAACGTGTTTTACGTCTTCCATCTTCCCTATTGTATTAAACTAATGGTTGCACGAATATCATCCGGGTTTACTCCGAAATATAAATGGATCAGATGTATCGAGGAAATGAATAATTAATAGGAATAGTTGAGCCTAATGGATTTCCCATGGAAATTAATATTCATATACCAACATCTATTGTTTATTTCCATGATGCAGTAAGATGGAAATTCTGAACATTGCTTTTGACGAAAAAATTAACAAAATTGTTCTAAATCTGGTAAACACTACTTTAAACAAACCTATGAATTGCCCTTTTTTTAAAACGGGTTGCTTTGATCTTTGGATCGAGTTATAAGTTCAAATAAACTTAGAGGTACGCTGATCTTTTTTTGAAATAAGGTATTAATTGGTTTCTTTGTGTTTTGTATTTTCTGTAATGTCACATAAATTAGGTATTTATTATATCTAATTTCAGCAATTGCATAGGTAAAGACCTTATACAAGGAGAAATTGGCTAACTGACATATCAATGCGCAACCGAAACTACTGGGATCAGGGATTAGAAGCGTGAAATTTTGCACAAAACTCAAAAATAAAGGAGCAGTGCATCATTCCATTTTCAAACGAATAACAGGTTCAAAAAAAAAAAAATACCAGCAAATTCGTACTTTGTTAAGCACTGGAATGAGCCAAGTGCAAAACATTTTAAATATTCATCTGAAGGTTTGGAAACTTTGCACTCGATGGATACCACATATCTTAACGGAGGACTAGAAAAGACTGCATGGCCAGTGGTGCTGTAAAATGATAAAAAAGTTTAATGGAGGACAGTCTTTGGCTGTTTATAATATCGTGACAGGTGACCAAACTTGGGTGTACTGCTTTGAACCCGAAAAAAAAAGCCAGTCGATAGAGTGGGTCTTTCCTTCTTAAAATTGGCCGACAAAAGTTAAGAAAAATCGAAGTGTTGGTAAAAAAAGGTTGTTTCTTTTTTCGGCAAATCAGGACAACACTACAGTATCATTTAAAGATCAAAGGACAGTGAGTGCAGATTAGTACGTCAATACTTGCTTGTACAGAGTTAGAAAAAGTTCGCGAAAAGCGTCCTCGAAGCAATGTACTCCTCCACCACAATAACTCATCCTCACATTCTGCTAAAGTAACAGTAGTATTTGAAGGTTTCAAATTGATGACGCATCCGCCTTACAGCCCGGACCTCGCACCCTGCGACTTTCTATTTGTTTCCAAAAATTAAATACAAATTTAGAGGCAGACGTTTTACGAGCCCTGAATCGGCAGTAAATTCGTTCCATAAAGACATTGAAGAGGTCTCTAAAGAAGACTGGTTCAACTGCTTTGTACAGTGGTTTCAGCGAATGCAAAAATGCATTAATTGCGAGGCAATATACTATGAAAAACTTCATCTAGTCTTATTTATCAAAATCCAGAAACTTTCAATCTGCCCTAATTAATAGAGAGGAACTGAGTTTATTAAAGTTCAAATTATGGGAAGGATTTCAGGTATTTCACCAGGTAAATCCAGTTATATAGTGTAGATTCTTGAAATTTAGCCTCCAAACTTCCAAAATTATAGAAGCCATAAAAAAGCTGCGTAATTTCAAATCCCAATTCTTACAAAAGTGTTGCTTAAACCCAGCATTTAATTGAGAGGTGCAGCCTAGTTATGCAGTCTTTCCATGTAAAATACACTCAATTTGCCAAAAGATAAACCTAACCTAACATAAACGGGCAAAAGCATTTTTGAAATACCAAAATCAAGAGTATTTTATAAAACGTAAATCAAACACTTTATAAAAGAGTGTGCAAAATATTGTCACTATCCCATTTGTCAATTTTTATGTTAGCTGAGTTCACTCTGTTTACGTTAACTTTCAGTGATCGGTTGCCAAACAATCAATACTATTATAGCTTGTCTTTGACTTGAACAAAATTGGTATAAAGATTTTCTATATAACTACTTAACCAGTTTTGGAAACATGAGAGATGTGATTAATTGTCCAAAATTTAAATGTCTAACCGAATATAGCAATGAACGCGAATTTAATAATTTAAGATATTAATCACACTAATCATAAATCCGAAAGTTTGTAGGTTTCTATGTTAATTACTTTTTCACGCTCGAATGGCTGACTAGATTTTGAGGATAGACCATATACTAGAATAGCACATAGGAGACGTTTTATCTCAGGAGTGTGCTCTCTTGGAATAATTTTCTACAATAACGTGAGCGAAGCCGCTGGCAGCAACTCGTTTTACCACAATTTCCGTTCCAGACACAGGATATTACTATAAAATGTGACGACATGTCAGTGTAGGTACTTCTTTCGTAAAATGCCACCTTTTGTTTAAGAAAATTTAAGCATCGTGCCATCCTTAATTCACTTATTTTACATCCACTATAGTTCCACTTTTGGGCCAACCGGCAGGGCTGTCGCAAACAAACTTCTTCTTTTCAGGTTAGGACACATCCAGTCCCCAAGTACCAAACACTGGCGGCTCCTAAACAATGCAGTTCGAAGTTAATTGCGGACAGTTTCTCTTTCCTCTGTTCCCTCGTCACGGCAAACTTTGGCGCTCCTTCAAGGTTGGGTACTATGTAATAGCACTGTATGTGCCAGTAGCCTCGAAGTTTGTACATAACAAGCCCTGGATATCTAAGGAATGATTTGTGCGAGTGCCTGTACGTACAGTTAGCGAAGAAAATTAGTGATTAGTCGTATCAATCTGCTAAAATATTTTAATCAATAGTGTGTTTATGCGAGGCCTATGTCATCCCCAGTAGAAGGGAAAGAACAGGGAATATCAAAATTTTTATACTTTTCTATTTTGCACTGGTAACATCTATGTGTGAGGTAATTACACTCTCATGACGCTACAACTATGTTATTACAACGACGATCTCTTTTAAGATCAAGATCAGTCGACCAGGTACGTAAAAAAAGTTATGCGCGAATTGATAACCCCAATAACATGGAATTTGTACACAATTGGAGTAATCAAGGTACATACTAGTGTGAACTTTATACATCTGCAGAACCTTTTCAGGGCGTACTGGCGTGATATAAGTAATAAAATGGTGTTAACAATAAACATACATTCAATTGCATTGTTGAATATAAATTGTTCTCGGAAGATTTTCTATAGCTTATTGAAGTGTTCCGCGGTCTATATCTGAAGTTATTCATCAGATCTTCACTAAATCAGATTAAAACAAAATATTGCCTGCATACCAACCTCTTTCACCACATGTACCTTCCTGGCTTTAAGAAGCCTATTTGTCTGAACTTAGTGTCGTTTGCATGCCGTGTGAAGGGGAACAATGGATCGTTCGAGATAGATCTCACGTCGCGTCTCCTAAGTCAGGATCATATTACGAGCCATTCATGTGAGATCCCTACGTTTGTAATGTTTGTCGACAAATTCTGGAAGTTATTTCACGTTTGTTTTATACTTGGTGTATGATTTGCTTGCCTACGTGGAAATTTTGTTGATTTTTGAGGTTCAAATGAAAAAATCTTATAAGAGTAGGATCACTCCTGTGTCTATCTGTCGCTTCTATAGCACATGTAGCTGAAATAATTTACACCGTACACCCGAAATAGGAAATTAAGTAACAATCATAATTTAAGCATTAAAATATTTCGCGGATGGCGAGCAATGGGTAGCTCGCCATCTGGCCGTCCGGTGACCGTCCGGAAAAAGTCGGAATCGTCGATGGCGCCTAGTGTTCCACGAACGGCTCATGGAGATGTCAGCAAAACCGTAGGGGCACAGAAGGATCGAAGTCTACTGGGCCATTGGTTGTGTGAAAGAGAACCCAGGGGCCCTGGAACAAAAGCAAAAAAGGAAAATATAAGTGAGTTTTAGTCAATAAAAGTCTGACACGGTCTCCCGCTCTGCCTTAGAGCAAGAGAAGTCATTGAATGATTTCCCATCCAAAAAAAAGTTTTACTTAAATCTACTTGGGACTTGTAATTTTTTTAAGAAATTAGCTTAAATTATCTTATTTTCTGGCAAATAATTTGCGAATCGACGCACTACACTGGTAGCGCATCGGTATTGATATCTACGTACGCACACACAAACACTAGTGACGCAATCAAGATTGCGATCACGTTGGGGTCACCAATTTGGAGGGTAAGCAGAACAGGGTGCAAAGTACCGCAAACCTCAATTGAAAAAAGAGGATCCTCCAACCAGATGGGTGTTATATCTGATCTGAGCAACCACCCGACAGATAATTTCGACCTGAAATATATATGTTCAAATCGCGCGGAGAACTTTTATTACGCGATGCAATATTTCGTCTTTTTGTGTCGCATCATAGATGTCGCTACAGTGAGTATGAATACATACTTAACCAAAAAAATATCCTCGGACGGATATCCTACATTCTCTTGTCCTAATCCCAATATATCATCATCCCAGAAGTTACACCCTTTCTAGACGTATAATCTTCCGCAAATATAGAGCTCTATGAATTTATATTTACTCAAGCTTCCGCCACATTTGTTTTTCTTATTCCTACGCATTATTTGTTTATTGTTACAGAAAGCGACCACTGCGGGTTGGTGAATACGATATGTCTTCGATTTTTCAATTCTAGCAATTTCAGTTTCCTTATGATGCCGCTATTATCTAACACACAACAATGACCATATTTTTTTACTTAGGTAAGAAAAGTCACTAATAATAAGCTTCCTTAAATATACATATATTTACTAGGGAAAATTAAAAATATAAAATAAATTAAGTACGTACAAAGAATTGTGTCAAGACACACAAAAACAAAGTTAAAAATATAGATAATAGTAACTATTATAATGTAGCTTGATCATACATAACAAATATGTATATTATTGTAAGCCAATATCATAACAACCGATCTACTTCTGAAATTCAAATTCATCTAAAATAATTGCATCAGAATCATTGACGATGGGTTTAGTGAAATGGGACAGACAGACAGTCACGGAAGTAATTATGTAAGTGTTCCGTTTCAATATTATTACAAACCACTTAAAATAAGTGGGACATAGCCATCAACATTTGTTAATGAGATGAATGTTTACACAAATGTACAGCAAGTAGTAGACAGTAATGCCCATTTCTACTAACACTGAGCGACAACTTAATGTAGGTAATTAATGTCTATTGAAATTGCAGAAATTATTTTTTCAATACTCAAAAACATACTCCTATTCCTCGTCCGACCGTCCGGTACTCGTCCGGACTGAACCCAAGTCGTCGACGGCGCGTACTCTTCCACGCGCGCCTCAAGGAGATGTCAGCAAAACCTAGGGGCCCAGCAGGTTCGGAGCCTACTGGGGCCACGGGTAGTGTTAAAGCGAAACCCGGGGCCCTAGGACAAAGGCAAAGATGGAACAGGAGTGGGTTTTTAGTCAGTAAAAGTCTGACACTATGGCCCGCTCCGCCCAAGAGCAGGATTTGTCATAAGATGATTTTCCCACCCAATAAAAAAAAACCCGCTTTTAGGCACGCAATTTACTGTTTATTACACCACTGATATATTACTATTTGTAAATATTAAATTAATATTTTAATAGCAAAAATTTGTACATATGTTACTTCTTCACGCTGAACAAAATTGACACACGGGTAGACCATGTCTAGAAACATGACATTGGACAAACTTTTATGCCGGGAGTACTTTGGAATAATATTCGGCTTTCGCGTGGCTTAACCCATAACTGAAATATGATTACTTATCCTTAAATTTAAGACATGCAATAGGTATTTATATAGCACGCACTATTTTATTATAGTTTTCTAACAAAAGTTTAGGGTTCCTAACCTCAAAAAGAAAATACAGAACCCTTATAGGATCACTTTGTTGTCCGTCTGTCTGTTTGTCTAGACCCTTTATCTCTGAAATGCTTAGAGCTGTGAAAAAAAAACAAAATTTAAATTAACAAAAAAAAAAGATACCGCAAAAAACGAATATTTCTACAATCCCAAGGGTATCAAAAATCAGAGCGAAACAGACAGCACAAGTATAGGAATAATTCTGAAAATAGTAGATTTGTTGTTACGTCGTAAAAAAACAAACTTTTTTGTGATTGATGTAAATCGGTCCATTTAGGAGGAATTAGGTAACAAACACACGTACAGAAGAATTATTAGTAGAAAATCCAAAACAGAGCAATGGTGGCCGAGTGGTAATGGCCTTAACTTACGAGTTGTAGGTCGCAGATTCAAACCCAACCAGGTGTAATACGTTGTGTACTTTATTTCATCAATGAGCTCTAAAACGGTGAAGGAAAACATCGTGAGGAAACCGGCATGTTCTAGAACCAAAAATTCAAAGATAAGTAACATTCAGCAACCCGCACGGCGCGGTGGATTACGGCTCATTACCTCTCTTAGAGAGGAGGCCTGAGTCCCAGCAGTGGGAACATTATAAAGCTGATTTTGCTTTGCTTTTATGCTATATCCAAATCTATGTAAGCAGCATCTTTGATGCTTTAATAACGAGCATAGTTTCATCATTCATCTCTCACCGCACAGCGTTCTAATCCGCCAAGACGAATCTCAACTAAACAAGGAATGCCAGTTAATTATAACATTGCAACTCCAAATCTAAGCGTCGTATACTACAATAACAGCCGTGAAATTCATTGGATGCTAACAGTCTTGACGTAGAACGTCCAATTCACAGAAAGTTATGTTGATAATTAAATAAAAATTCGCAGAATGTTCAGTTTACAGAATATCATTTATTTTTTAATGTTAAATAAAAAATTGTTAATCGTTGAAACTGTAGTTGCCAAAAATTTACATCCGTATAAGAAATATTTACTTTTATGACGTTACCAGTTATCGATGAAATCTAGAGTAGTTTGCAAATAAACAAATGACATTACATATTTACGCTGTTATATTTCACGTGAGGTTGTTTTACTTATCTAATCGTGAATTTATTAAATGGAAAATAAAAACAAAAAAAAAGATAATTGAAAAATAATTCATTTGCCATTTGAAAAGGGAGGATCCTCCGACCAGACGGGTGTTATGTCTGCTGTGCAGCTGCTTGATAGATGATTTCGGGCTGTTCTATATGTTCTAATCGCGCGGAGAACTTTGATTGCACAATGCAGGATAAGTTCTTATGTGACGCCATAGATGTCGCTACATAAATAATCAACCAAGTAAATGAAAAAGTTTTTGTTATTCGTTTAGCAAAACTACTCTTTTTATATTTAGGGTTTTCAAGATTGTACGGTAGAAACTTGCCTGCTGCGGTCTTCCCGTCCAACTATAATTTAGGTGTCTTCAAGGCTAGAATGAATAGGCTCTTTATAAACTAGTGCGCCTCACCATCAATGATTGCATCACTGCTTACCATCAGGTGGGATCGCTGTCAAGCACTGGTTTATAACAAAAAAAAAAACATATTTCCTGGGTTAATAAACTAAATACTTGGTACAAATTCAAATCAAAATTAATAGTAATAACTGCCGTTATTAGGTTTTTTCGAAACTCTTTTAATTCTCAGAATTTTTTAACCCTCAAAATACGGTTTCAGGGGTGAAGTGTTCATGATAAATTTCTCGTGAACGCAGTCACTAGCAAAGTGCTTGTTATGTATATTTACAGGTTATAAAAATTTGTTTCAGAGCTGTACATGAACACCTGCATCACAATAGCGCATTACACAATATTTTATCACAATTTTAATGATTTTGAAAGAAATTCGTAATCCATTGCGTCAAATCTTCAATAAATTCTTCTACTCTATAAAGTAAATAATACAATGATCGTTGATGAATTGTCAAAATTCCATAATTAAACTTCTGCTATTTGGGCAGTATTCGAATCTCACGTTCTGCATCGCGAACACAGTTGAGTTGGTGTGCGGAGTTCGTGCACAAATTAACAATACCTGCTTACGAACTTTTAGTTAGTGCTTATGAATCTATTAACGGAGAAAGTTTGTTGCCAATATTATTGTTTGTAGTGCCGCATGCAACTGGGAATTTTGAATTCTGTCGTGTTCTGCTGAAATAAAAAAAAAAGATGGATTTGAATATTAGATAAAAAATACTTTTTACTTTGATCTTGTTTTCGACACTACATTAGACTACGGTTTTGTTCACAGAGTTATAATTTTATAACGATGTTTTAGTAAAAATAATTCCCAAATTGAATATTTGTATTCGCCTGACTTTTTTTGTCTATAATATCTGGAATACACCACTGCTCTCAAAACGGTGAAGGAAAACATCGTGAGGAAACCGGCATGTCCAAGAACCAAAAATTCGAAGATATGTGACATCCACCAACCCGCACTGGGCCCGCGTGGTGGATTATGGCCCATTCCTTCTCCTAGAGAGGAGGCCTGAGTCCCAACAGTGGGAATATTATAAGTCCGACTATGCTATGCTATGCTATCTGGAATAGGAATGAAATATTCATTTTATAAGTAAGTTTTAGCTTTATGTATTAGTCTCTTAGTAACTTAACCTGTTCTGACAGGGCTGCGGATTGATCAAAAGAGTTACTATGGCTCTTGTAAAAGGTCACTGAAGGAACTCTGTGGGTTTTATTTGGTAAAAGTTAGACTTCCCCTCCATCCTAGATCGGGAGAAATCATTTGATGATTGACGTCAAAAAAGGAACTTATGTAATCTGTGATAACTTTGAGCCAAAACTGCATAAGTTTCACGGTAATTGATTTAACTAATCTGTGCTTTTTTTAAGGTGCGACATCATCTAATGACTTCTCCCGACCTAGGATGGAGCGGGTGGGCGTGTCGGACTTTTACTGACTAAAACCACTCCTATGTTACTTCAGTTGCACTTTGCGTTGTAGAACCATGGGTATCCCTTTCACAAGTCAACCCATAGTCCCAGTAAGCTTTGGCCAGTAATCTGTGCTTAAGTCCGAGATTGAACTAAATAAATATTGTTAGAACTATCATTATTCATTATTAACCCAGTTGTGGGTTAAGCTCGCCTATGTACATCAACTGTCCTATTTTTATTGTTAGTATAAAATTGTGTGTACAATAAAGAATAAAGAATAAAGAATTATTCATTAGTCTCTTGTGATATTCTATTTTATTTTTGGTATTGTTACGAATAAGCCTGACACAGTGGTGATAGATCGACTAGAGCATCGCACAATGATTGTGTTGATATAGGGTCTCTCATGATGAGAACCTGGTAAAAACTGAGAAAGATAAACAAACTACAACCCGAAATCTTTAAATCAAGAGTGAGGTTTAGGTTACTTCTAGGTAAACGCCCTCCATCGTTGACCGCATCATCGCTTTCCATCAGGTGAGATAGCGGTCAAGCGCAAATCTATCAAGAAAAATAATAAAAAGAGCAACATATGTCGATTTGGCTTGCAAGGTGGTCGACTTGTGGGAAATACATACAGCAGTCATTATGCCGATAGTCGTGACGGCTAATGACTAGCCAAGAACCACGATCAACATCTGACCAGGCTCATTGGGCAGATGGACCAAGGGACTGATCCAGAAAGCTGGATACGGCGCAATTTGTTAGGAGATTTCTCTCTCAAGAGCTCTGACCACCGTCCGTTGGCTTAGACACGATACCGGTGGGCTAATTTTCGTTAGAACTAATTAGGTGTAACAAAGTGTCGATATAGATTTTTTGGTATTGTCTTAATATCCTAGTCCTAATACTGTCTTAATAATCTGTTAGTACTGTCATCATAATTAATATACTATGTGGGTATATTTTCACGAGACAAAGTAGACGTTATTGATAATAATTCTAACCTTACAATTTCCACTAGGTACTACAATGTTCGATCAAGCGCGTCCTTTGCTGTCCTTTCCATCGACGCCCTATGTCGAAATCTGTATGACATATCCGTACTTAGTTCTAATTTAATTGTAGGCTTTTTATAAGTCCTGCCTGGAGGATTTAATTTTATTATGGTCGCCACAAGCAAGCCCAGCTAAGCAGACTACAACCTCATATTGATTTGCCTGCGAAAATCCATTAAAAAAAAGAGCTTTCACCACTGACCCAACGAAACACCACTTATAGCCAGACGAATTCCCACATGTTCAATTAATACCAAAATACCCTTCATATTTGTAGAGCATCACTCGTAAATCTCTGTTACCCAGTTCAAGGCTACCAATTAAAACATGCGGGGAACGCGAGTATAAATTACACTTAACATAATTCAAAATCGTGTGTTGTTGTTATAATTTCGGTGCAAAATAGTTTTCCTGCTTATTTTGAACCTACAAATATTTTGGGGAGAAAATAATTTAAGTTATTTCGATTGAATGGCTTAATCTATAACTATAGGTATTATATTTTTATACTCGTATAAAATGAGAAACTGACTGACTATCATATCAATGCACGGCCGAAATTCCGGGGACTTTATACATGAAATTTTGCAGAAAACTTTGTTTTATGACGTATGTGAACACTAAGAAGAGGCTTCGACCCTGCTGGGCCCCTACGATTTGCTGACATCTCCCTGAGGCGCGCGTGGAACATTACACGCCGTCGACGACTTGGGCTCGGTCCGGACGGTTACCGGACGGTCGGACGGTGAACCACCCATTGCTCGCCGTCCGTAAGCCCGGCAAGCCCGCGCCTACGGTAGCCGGAAATTGGGATCGGAATCCCGGCGGCGGTTGGGGCGTGAGGACCGTTGCCTCACGCGATCGGCCGCCTCCTTTGCTAGCATTACTGCTTCGCAGAAGGAGCTCTGCCCAAGCGTAGCACACCTCCACCGTGTCCTCCGGGTAGTCCACACAGTGGCGACACCCGGGCGTCGCTTCCGTACGAATCCGGTGCATGAACTTCCCGAACTTACCGTGTTCGGTGAGAACCTGCGTTATGCGGAGTGAGGACGCCGGGATGTCTTTGCAACCACGACTCACAGAGGGGACTTACCGCCATAATTGTGGCGTGCCCAAATATATCAAGGTTGAAAAATCAGCACTTAGTTTACATATTTGATTGATGATGTAACGGAAATCATCATTATGGATACTTGTTATATTATTACATCTAGCCTGTTCTGCCCTCTTGTAACCAGATGCCTCCAAAATACAGATCGTTGATACAAGCTCATAAGGCTACCCATCTTAAGTAACACTAAGCTGTACATGCTTGACGCATGCTGATCGAGTGGCGGGTCCGTAAGATACAAAATCGGTGCCATGAAAATGCGAGACGGGATCGCGGTAGACCAAGATAAAGACGTCTTAGGTGTCCTTCTTAGGAATTAGCAAGATGTTGTCTATACAACATCTCGGCTCTATAGCCTAGAACAATGAAAGGAATGGAGGGACAGATGTTTACCTCTGAAAATCATTCATCATCTTCCTGCCCTTGTCCCGTTTTATTTGCGGTCGGCGCAACACTTTTTTTTCTTCTATTCTGTTCTGTCACTCGTCACGTTATCACTTACTCCCTTTTCTTTCATATCACTTCTCACACAATCCATCCATCTTTTCTTTGGCCTCCCTCTCCCTCTCCATTCATCCACACGTTAACTCACAACTCTTTTAGTAACACGCGTTTCATCCCTCCTCTCCACATGACCATACCAAGACAAACGATTCCCTTTCACCTTTTTAGTCACTGGCCTGAACACAACTTTTCACCACTGAAAATGATTATTACAGAAAATCTATTATATTTCTTTAAAATTACAAATATTTCAAAAACCAAGTAGAATAACAAACGCCTGCTTTTCATACATACAGCACCGCTAGCAGCATATAGCTTCTGTACATATTTTTGCATATAGATGGATTGATGTTGAAGAAGAAAAAGATACTTTTTTATTGCAGCAGTATGTTCTCTTGATGTACTGACTGACTTGCACGTGGACGAATCTCCTGTTACTAATAAATAATTAACTGAAATGAATTAATGACTAAATGCGAGTTTTAATTAATACTATAAGAGCTAACGGACTTCATATTCGTTTAGAAAAATAAAATATATTTTGTTCCATTCAAAATGATATTGAGTTATCCATTCCTAAAAATATATTTTTATTTTTTGATGGTGACCGTTCAAATAATCCTTAATTAAATTTTATAGATGAAGTACGATTCGGTAATATAAATATCATAAATAACAAGCAAAAAATACGCCTGTTATGAAAATACAATTTCAAATTCGTGTTTACTAAAGAAACCAAATTGTACACGTCCAGTTTGTTTTAGATATTTCATATTCGGCAAAGGGTCAATTAAAATGTACCCATGAACAATAAATCAGGAAAAAAATGTTTTAACACATTTGTCAGAAACAAAAAAAAACTGGGCAAGTGCGATTCGGACTGGCGCACTAAAAGTTCCGTACAAAGTTACCTATGAAAACGGTTTTCAATTCCCGAATTGAGTTACGAAGATTTTTCCGAATCGCAAAAAAAATTTTTTTTTTTTTGTAACGTAACAACAAATTTACATTTTTCAGATTTTTCCCTATACTTATGTTATGAGACCAATTACAGGATTCTAGGTCAACAGGAAGTACCCTATGAATTTTTATTCCCTTTAGAATGTTGAAATATACGTTTTTTGCAACATAAACGGCCATATTTTTTATATCCGTGAACTCAGATGTTTGATTTTTGCACAGTTTCAAGGAACCGCAGACCTAAGTAAATGGTTTAATTTCAACTCGATACCTCCACGCATTCTTGAGATAAAGGGTCTTGACATACAGACAGACAGACGGACGGACAACAAAGTCTTGGGCCCTGGGACGAAGGCAACGAGGGAACAGGAGTGGGTTTTTAGTCAGTAGGAGTCTGACACTATCTCCCGCTCCGCCCAAGAGCGGGTTTTGTCATAAGATGATTTTCCCACCCAATAAAAAAAAAAACGGGCGGACAACAAAGTGTTCCTATAAGGATTCCGTTTTTCCTTTGAAGTACGGAACCATAAAACAGGACTGAAATTTACCAAGTTGAGTCAATACTCAGCTAACCGAACCCTACAAATAGGGTTAAGATTTTCATAAAAGCCATACTTTCAGAAACTCGTTATCGTCATCATTTCAACCGAAAGAAATATAAGTGTGGATTTAGTCAGTAAAAGTCTGAAACGCTATCGCGCTCGCCCTAGAGCGGGGGAAATCATTAGACGATTTCCCCATAAGAGACCATTAATAATAGTAAGAAAAAAAAATTTGGCGACTAGCCTATTCTAGAGCCCCTTTTCGTCATTAAGTTATGGCATAATTTCTCTTATTTCAGTTGAATCTTGACAAGAAACACATACAGTGACGTAAATAGGTGACTAAGATTGCGTCATTTCGCGCGAATAAATTGTTTTTCTCTCTTTTTTTGTTTTACTATCTAACTTGACAAAATTGTCAGAAAACGCAAAACATAGATCTATTTTCAGATCCTGTGATAGATCCTGTCTATCGTCATGTTACTTAGTTATTCAATTAACAACAACTATTAAACTCAACACCTCTTCAAAACCTAACACAACATGCATCTATATCAAGCTGATATTCAATTCCATTAACTCAGCTCAATTGATGAAACACTGGTAAATTCAATTGTGTCTAAATCTGAGCTAAAGTCTGAATAGATTACAACCATAATGGAGCTATTAGGCGCACTCCATTAATACTGTTCCATAGGTACTGAGTAAATGATGCGTTATATATAATATTAAATGCTTAGGCACTTGTGTGATAAATCACGTAGACTGTCGAATCTAGTTAAGCCTGGAGCTTAGACAATGTCCTACATTTGAATATTGTTATGAGTATAAATTACATTTAGTATATAATGTTCGAGAGCAGTGGTGGCCGACTGGTAACGGCTCCGACTTACGAGTTGTAAGTCGCGGGTTCAAACCCAGCCAGGCGCATTACTTTGTGTAATTTATTTCATCACCACTGCTCACAAAACGGTAAAGGAAAACATCGTGAGAAAACCGGCATGTTCTAGAACCAAAAAATTCGAAGAAGTGACATTCACCAACCCGCACTGGGCCCTCGTGGTGGATTACGGCCCATTCCTTTTCCTAGAGAGAAGGCCTGAGTCCCAGCAGCGGGAACATTATAAGGCCGACTATGCTATGCTATATATAATGTTTTGTTTGAGATACACTATATCTTACACCAAAAATATCTTAATGTATTGTTTCCAAAAGACCCTTAGGCGCTTTTACATCAAAGAAGTGCGAGGTATAGTCCGCCTATAATCCACGTAAAGGGTCACTTCATTTTCCTGGTCAGGCTAAGCGCAGCTCTAGGGGAAAAGGGTTAGCAAAGTTAGATATTTTCGGGCTAAAAAAGCGAGAAATGTGTGCAAGGGATCCGGGTGAGATGTCTGCGATGAATGCATGCGAGGGACACGTACAGAAAATGTGTGCAATAAATCATTGCGCGTGCACCTTAAAAGAGCCCAGTACGTATCTTCGCACCACTCCGCTTGAAAATGTTTCACAGTTTTAGCGACAACAATCACACTTTTTCACAGCGCCACTATGCATGGGGGCATTTTAAGAGAAAATGAGATTATTCTGGGCTGGTCTATTTGCTGGGCAATGTTCGGAAAGCTACGCCATACCTTCTGGTCTGGAAAAATTGAGATTGCCGACATAGCTCGCAGAATCATCAAACTTAATGACAGTGGGTCTTGCACCGGTGCCACTGTGCAAAGGGTCTTAACAAACTAACTGACAGACAGACGGACAACAAAGTGATCCTATAAGGGATCCATATTTTCTTTTGAGGTAGGTACTGAACCCTAAAAATAATAAAAAAATACAACCAAATCGAAAACCTCCTCCTTTTTTGAAGTCAGTTAAAAATAAATGCGAAATGCAACAGTTAAAAACAAAAACCCACGTAAACCAGTAAAAGCCTCGTGCATTATGTTGTACTACCAATTTTCCGTATTATTAAACTTTAATTACAAATTATTACAATTCAATTAATACGCTCGTGATTTTATGGGCTATAAATTATTTCCACATTCATGATGCTACCCACTCCACCGGCCATCATTCCA
Source organism: Mythimna vitellina (assembly GCA_949316375.1). Classification (NCBI taxonomy): domain Eukaryota; kingdom Metazoa; phylum Arthropoda; class Insecta; order Lepidoptera; family Noctuidae; genus Mythimna; species Mythimna vitellina. The sequence goes on along the minus strand of OX438692.1, from coordinate 8,052,310 downwards.
CTTAGTAGGTACAGCCCAGGGTAGGCACGTGATTTTTTTTATTGTTAATAGTTTCACTCTTGACCACTATTTAACCTAATAAAAAGCGACGGTCGACGTTGGAGCCCGCTTACCTAGAAGTAACCATCATCTTCCTGCCCTTGTCCCGTGTTATTTGGGGTCGGCGCAATACGTTTTTTTCTTCCACTCTGCCCTGTCACTCGTTATGCTATCACCAACTTCCTTTTTTTTCATATCACTCTTCACACAATCCATCCATCTTTTCTTTGGTCTCCAGCCATCCACATGTAAACTCATAACTCTTTTACCTAGAAGTAACCACTCTTGACTTAAAGATTCCAGGTTGAAGCCATCAGGAAACACAGACTACGGTAGGGAATTCTACCCCTTAGCTGTATGCACAATAAATGTGGTCCCAAAACATTTTGTGCGTATAGGTGGGGATGTCCACCATGTACCGGTGGCGATATACATATGTAGCTAGTAAGTGAAACTAATCATAATCAACCTTTTAATGTTCCCACTACTCAGACTGTTCAAATTTTCTTTTCTAGGAGAGGGAATGAGCCGTTAATTGGTGGATATCACAGGTCATCGAATTTCTAATTCTAGAACATGCCGATTTCCTCACGATGTTTTCCTTCACCGTTTTGAGAGCAATGGTGATGAAATAAATTACACAAAGTAATACGCCTGGCTGGGCTCGAACCCGCGATCGATTAGTAAGTCGGGGTCATTACTACTCGTCCACAAATTATCTACTAAATCTTACTTTTATATCAATGAATATAAAACTGGAAACAACAGGTACGATAAAGTAAAAATTTGAGTATCCGTGGAGCAGGATCTACACGCCGCGTGGCGTGGTAGTTTATGGCCCATTCCCTCACGTAGAGAGAAGACTTGACTCCCAGCTGTAGCAAAATTGTAAGGCTGATTATTTGGGTATCATCATCATCATTTCAGCCGATAGACGCCCACTGCTGGACATAGGTCTCCCCCAAATGTCGCCACAAAGAACGGTCCTGTGCGTCTTGCATCCATCGGATTCCCGCAACCTTCACCAGGTCATCGGTCCACCTTGTAGGGGCCTTCCAATACTGCGTCTTCCGGTACGCGGTCGCAACTCCAGAACCTTTCGGCCTTAACGGCCATCTGTTTTGCGAGCAATATGCCCTGCCCATTGTCACTTAAGTTTGGCGATTCTTCGTGCTATGTCGGCAACCTTGGTTCTCCTGCGGATATCTTCATTTCTGATTCGATCATATTTAGGTATGCATATTTATAAATATTTCTCTAACACATGACACGTATTAACATAATTTCACGCTTTTTACCAATGTTATGTATTTATTATTTTTCCAATGTTTGTTTTATCAATGTTTGTATTTATTATTTTGTTTCGATACCTACATAGTTTTATTTAACCTCCGTGGTATCACCGCGGGCCCTAACAGAATACCAGCGTGCAGCGCTGCGTTATTTATCGTTTTAAATATCGCAGCATATGCTGAGTTAGGCGCCTTGTTGGCCATGCACAGATTATAAAGTAATATTTTTTCATACTTAAGTAATTCTACTGTATGTGTAAGGTACGAATAAACGTTTTTTGTTTCTTTCATATAAATCATCCAGTTTCAATTTTTGGCCATTATATCAACAAGTAGTTATAGTCTCTTTGACTTTTCACGTCATGCAAATAGTCTCTTTTTTAAAACACAAAATCTGCACGTTCACCAATAAAGGTTTGCCATCCCATTTTGAAGATAACGATTTGTGCTTGGAACTGGGCTATTCTTGGGCAAAGGATTAAGAATTGCTGTTAATAATGATTTTAATAATCTGTTTTTTTTTATTGTTGATAAGTCCGCGCTTTATCACTATCTCACCTGCCCCCCTAGCCAAGTTGCGATCGTTTCGTTTGCGTCGAACGCCTCGCGTTTGCCACTCCTCCGATTCCTTTGTTCTAACGTCATCGAACGTCATCTGACGCAAACGAAACGATCGTAACTTGGCTAGGGGGCTGATGGCATGCTAAGATGTGGTCTACCATGGAGCACGCTTGCCTAGAAGTAACCAATTTTTTGACGAAATTCGAAACTCCAGCAGGGAATTCCACTTTGTTTGTTTTAGCTTTTTATACCTACAGCATTGATGTGAATGTTTTGACCTAATTGTTTGTTTTTGCAAAAACTATCACAACGAGCTTAGTAGAGGTCTGAGTTTATATTAATTAATATTATGTGAGAAGTAGATATTAACAAGTGTAATGGTAGTTCTCATCACACTGGGTTTTTTTGTCTAATTATTACGTGACATCAAAGAAGCAGAGAGCAAATTTTCCTTCAAGCGTAAAATTCATAATTACTCCCTCCTTAAAGTTCTCTCAAACTTAGTTTGTTCTTTGTGTAATTATTATATTTTATTTTTTCTTAATTATAATGGTTGATATTTATTACAGGATTTATTTGTTAATTATTTTCATTATTCTTACATTCCACCCTAAGGTTGTCTGGTAGATATCGCTGTCAGCGATAAGACCGCCTTTGTACCTTTGATTTAAGTTAGTGTGAAAGTTTTGTTACTATTTTGGTGTACAATAAAGTTTATTCTCTTCTATTCTATTCTATTATTTTGCCATATATAGTACTTATATTTATTTATTTTGCGCACCTACCATATTGTAGTCTTTTTGTAACCCAAAGATTGATTACTTGTTGGATTAAGTCCGTGTATGTACAACTACTGTACTTACATAAGTGTAGGAATTAATTAAATTAACTTTAAATAAACTATAAATAGCATTTTCATTTTTTATTTTTTTATACTAATAGGCTCGTCTTACTATTTCACCTGATGGTAAGCGACGAGATGGTCTACAATGGAGCTCGCTTGTTGCGTAACCGTCTACTTGACTCCTAGGTTGTAAATACACACAGATTCTGGTAGGGAGTTTCACTAAGGAGTGCTAACAAGCAATGGCTTGTTAGATGTACGCACAATGAATCATCAACACCATCATTATTTCAGCCGATAGACGTCCACTGCTGGACACATGCCTCCCCCAAATGTCGCCACAATTAACAGTCCTGTGCGTCTCGCTTACATCGGATTCCCGCAACCTTCACCAGATCATCGGTCCACCTTGTAGGGGGCCTTTCAACACTGCGTCTTCCGGTACGCGGCTGCCACTCCAGAACCTTTCGGCCCCAACGGCATTCTGTTCTGCGCACAATGAATGCGTAAACGCACGTACGGATGATGAATGCTCATGAACGTATCAAACAAACGTTAATTAACAGGCCATTATTTTTCTAATATTTTTTATTAGAAAAATAATGGCTGAAAAATAATACAAATGTAAAAAAAAAACAGCAGAAATATGTGATAAAATGCTTTATAATAATAGACAATAAGTCTCTTGATATTGACCTTAAGCTCCTTTCTCATCAGTATGAGCATCGCGCGGGATCGCGGCTGTTATTACTAGAATATTACGAAGTAATTACACTGTATTCGTGACGCGACTTTGATAGCAGCAACTGAAAAGACGTTAGAACATATTGTCCTATTTTGTGCGTTTTTATTAATGCTTGGTCAGGACAAGTCACAGTAAAATGGGATTTCCGTAGACCGAGTAAATGATGTAAGGGCTTTTAGAATCGGTAAAAAGAAGCAGAGCACCGATGGAAATGAAGAAGGCCTTTGCTAGGACAAAGGCCTTTCCTTTCCGTCTTTTGAAAGGAACAGATCAGGCTGATAAAACAGGATAATAATAAAAACTTCCACAATTTGCACACAACGCCATCTAGTCCCAAACTAAGCAGAGCTTGTGGTATGGGTACTAGACAACTGATAAACATACTTATAAATTTCTAAAAAAGGGGAAACTGACTGACTGACATATCAATGCACAGCCGAAACCACTACGTGAAATTTCGCACAAGGTGACGTATGCGAAAACTAAAAAAGGATTTTCCAAAATTCACTCCTTAAGGGGATGAAGCGGGGGTCCAAAATTTGTAGGTAGAAACCTACATTTACGCGAGCGAAGCGACGGACAGAAGTAATAGATAAATTACAACCACAAAAAAAAAATCGTGCTTATTACGCAAACATTTGGATTAGTATAGAAATGTCATAACGCATGTATAGTGGCTGAAAGGCAATAGACTCTACGCAAAAGGTGCTTGGACATTCGGCTTCGAGAAGAGCCTAGAAATAAATCGGCAGCGCGGGAAAAGTGAAGCTGATGGGATTTGAGCGCTACCCTTGTCAGTGACACAGTAACGGTTATCAAAAAGGTAAGATCTGACTAGCAGACTAATACTTCTCTTTCACGGTCTGTCTGTTAGCTTTTTTGTTAATAAAAATATTACAAACCATAAAAACACATTGGCATTTAGGTTTAGCAACTTGGTGTATTGACTGTAGACATCTAGAATTTTTTCTGTGTTTTCCAGCTAAGAAAACCGAATTTACCGTGGCATTCTTCTTTGAAATATCAACCTGTTGGTCAATAAAGACACTATCGGGGAAGTTAGTTGCAAGCTATTTAGAATAAACTGATTTTCTTACTTGCTTAAAATACGTACTAGAAAGACTTTCCTGGAACTTGATTTTAGTTTAATCACTCATATAGTTTACGGTGTTTATATATGGAATACATTCGAAAAACATTTAAACAATTTGCGATATGTGCATATAGAAATACATTATTTTTTCATTGTATTATTATAAAATACCTATTTGTTATCATGTTGTTTTTTTTAATCTGGGAAATCATCGACAAATAACTTTTCCCACTCTGAGTGCAGCGAGAGGGTGTTAGATTTTTATTGACTAAGACTCACCTTTTTATGTAGGTGGGAAAATCATATAATAACATCTCGCTCTTGGGCGTAGCGAGAGGGCGTGTCAGACTTTTACTGACTAAAAAAAAAACCCACTCCTCTTCCTTCGTTGCCTTTCGTACCAGGGCCAAATCTTCCTTTCAGAAGCAAACATTTCGCCCCAGTGGGCTTCGACCCCGCTGGGTCTCTACGGTTTGCCGACATCTCCTTGAGGTGCGCGAGGAACAGTAAGCGCCGTCAACGACTTGGGCTTGGTCCAGACGGTTACCGGACGGTCGGACGGCGAGCTACCCATTGCTCGCCGCCCGCAAGCTCGTACCTACGGTGGTCGGAAATCGGGATCGGGATCCCGGCGGCTGGGACGTGAGGTCGGCGCCCTCGCGCGTGCACGTGCGGCCGCTACTTTTGCTAGCATTACTGCTTCATAGAAGGAGGTGACCATCTGCCACTCCTCCTCGCTTCGGACCGTGGCCTGTACCAAGGCCCGTCGCGAGTCGCGGTCGTTGACGCCGATCTCCCTCTCGGAGACATGACGGTGCTTTGCCCAAACGGGGCACACCTCCGTGTCCGTGTGCTCCACTGTGTCCTCCGGGCGGTCCAAAGACTCACCTGTGTTTCTTCAGTTGCTTTGCGTTCCAGGACAACGGTAATTCTTTTGAAGAAACCCACAGTCCAAAAAATCCCGCAGCCTGTGATGAATATAGGGAACAAAACCATGAGATACAGCTAATCTTCAATAAATTATCAATTTAACTAATATTCTAATATTAAACAGGACTTCTCCAAAATAATTAGCAATTTGTTAAATCAGTTTAAATGTAAATGTTCGAATATCTCTAAGTCCTTACTATAAATGTATCTTTGCAAAGTTTTAATTAAAATTGAAACATCTGGTATCTTTGGGAAAGCTTAGAGAATCTATTTGTAAGTGGATTATTGCAATAAAAAAATATTCTAGTAATAGGTAGTTATTTCCAGACCTCAGTTCTTTGTAACTTTAAAAATATGTAGCAAAGATTATGTGACCAGGGGATATAACTCCCGAACACTGCGAGGGTTTCAAAATTGCAAAGATTGAACTATTAGTTTTAATTTTCTAAAATGCTCCTGCTCTTTCATTACTTCGTTTTTTAGAGATTCGTTGTATACATTTTATTCCTTTTTTTTGTGAGTGGTCAGTTTGATTTTTGAATAAAGTTGTTTGATGTACGTACATTTTACTTAATGTATTTTTTTAAATAATGGTTGGACGTTCCAAATTCAAATCTAATTGGAACGACAAAAAATAGGGTTTTGTTTTGCTCTCCACAATTTGGGCCATCGTCGACAGTTCCACGACGGCCCAAATTGTAATTGAGCTCAGTAGCTCATGAGTGAGACATGTTTATCCGTTTGGAAAATTCGTTATAAATTATTTGCAGTATTATAATACTATAGAAGTAGTGCAGCTAATACGATACGCAGTTCGAGTGTTCCAATTTTTTTTCCTGTTTATTGGTAAATAGTGTCTCTAAAATTTATAGTTCTAGAATATTACTAACATTAGTTCTAAGTTAATTTCTTGTTACTAACAACTTTTATGGACTGTTGTCCGAAATAAAATATTTATATATTTTTTTTTTTTTATTAATTTTTTTTTTGGTAGGTGCAATATTTATATTTTCAGTACTTCTAGATGATGCGGTCTTCATCATTGTCCCCTTCCATATACCTTTGGTGGCTGCTGTTGGGCTGACACAGTGATTTCCTTAAGTATGGTAAATATACTTATTGTATGTATGTATAAGTATGGTTAATATACAGAATCGGTTTGATCGAAGGGTTACTCCAAGACAGTAATTTTTTTTTAGTTTTGGGAAATAGTATATTTATTGATGTTCTTTTTAATGCATAATTAAGTAAATAGAAGGCCTAATGATAGTAATTTGCTGTTGGGCTAGTTGAGACACAATATATTAGTATATTTTTCTTATAAACATAAAGTTAAGTTGCTGTTTGTCATCGTCCTGATCATAATTCATTTAAATGTTGACCTACTGACATTAATTTAAACACCTGTTGAGCGAATCAATATTGTGCGAGTGATCAGAAATTACTAAATACGGCAAACACCGTATATAAACTTATTGAACATATCAACTCAAACCACTGAATCTAGGACACTAGGTTATCGATATGTCTGTCCAACGATATAGACTTGGAGAAGGAACGCAGAGATTTTTTTTAAATAATTCTTTACACACAGACTTACTCATGTATAGTGAGATCGTTCACAAACATATAGAGCCACGTGAACAAGGCATCCAGTGCTGGAACGACTATCGGTAGACCATACAAATATTTGTTCCGTCCAGAAATCGAACACATCACATGCAGTACGTGGCGATCACGTACAGGAAGATGCAGCGCTGGAAGGCCTCCCATAAGGTGGGCCGGTGACCTGGTGACGGGAATCCTATGGATGTGAGACGCACAGAACCGGAAATTATGGCGAAACTTGAGGGAGGTCTATGTCCAACAGTAGAGGTCTTTCGGCTAAAATGATGATGATGATGATGAGGACATGCAGTATAGCAGTCAATCGCAGAACGTTTTTTTTTTTGAAAATATTGCCTCACTCTTCGAATTACTCCTTTATTGTGGGTGGGTTCACAAACCTGTAAATTCACAGCTAAACACGCAAACCTGGAACAACTATCTCCAGGTCATAGAAATGTTTGTTCCGTAAGGGAATCGACCCACGAAATGCAGAGCAGCAGACAATATTTCAACCACTGCGCCGAATTTCATTAGCGCATCTCAATATTATACATTTCGTTCGACGGTCGTCTGATGACAAAACTTTACTGTGTTTAGAGGTTCTTATCATGATAGTAAAGATTACCTCCGTACGAACTTAAAACTCGTGATGAAATAAACCAATAACAGTGTAATTCTGCTGTAATCACCTCTTGTTACACTATTATGTAAATTACAAGATTGTGCGACGAGAGGTAAATCGAGTTGCTTTAATGAAGTACCTCTTGCTTTAATGAAGTATATTGTAAAGAAATATTTCTGACTTCGTGCCCTGATGGGTCTATAAGTATTTTCATCAAAGCGTATTCAATTTGAGCAGTGGTAGCCGAGTGATAAAGGCCCCGACTTACGAGTTGTAAATCGCAGGTTTAAACCCAGCCAGACGTATTACTTTGTGTAATTTATTTCACCACTGCTCTCAAAACGGTGAAGGAAAACATCGTGAGGAAACCGGCATGTCCTGGAACCAAAAATTTGAAGACATGCAACATTCACCAACCCGTACTGGGCCCGCGTGGTGGATTACGGCCCATTCCCTCTCCTAGAGAGCAGGCCTGAGTCCCAGCAGAGGGAAAATTGAATGGCTAAATTTGCTCGATATGCTCTAATAGGGCAGATTCCCGCCAGGGCCGCGGGAAAGTTTGATAGAGTTACAGTAGCCTTAAATCGCAAAGGGCAACTGATGGGTACAGGTGGGTTCTTGTCAGATAAAGTTTGACACGCCCTCTTGCTCCACTCTAGAACGGAAGAAGTGATTTGATGATATCCCAACTTAAAAAATAGTCCAGGTCCTCAATGTCCTGAACGCCCTAATTACTTAAGGCGGAAGTTGGCATATTTATGTGTAATAATAAGACTTTTTTTAAGTTCATAAATTGTCAACTTGCTATGCACTTTGGTGCAAACTGGGAGTATAGCAAGCAATTGTTTTAGAAATAAACAAATGCTATTTTAAATAAAGTTTGAATTAGAATTTATCATAGTTATTTTAGGATTTCCTGATTAATTTCACATTGTAACGAAGTTTTATCTACTGGCGTTGTGGGGTGGCAATTTGCTAAATAATTTTTGATGTATCATCATTCTTCCCTTTTTGCAATTTATTTATGCTGATCATCGAATACCTTTCCGCCCTGTTTTGTCGACGAGTCGGGAGTTTGTTTATAGCAAGAAAACCTCACCATGTACCCTGAACGCCGACGTTATTAATTATTACCAGTTGTCTCTTATACAATCCTCGGTAACGAAACCAAAGCGCGAATTTAAATCGACCAACGCCATCTATCGAGGCAAGAGGTACTACAAAATTATTTTATTTATTTATTTATTAAAACTTTATGCTCTAGTTATAAACACTGTACAAAGGCGGACTTAATGCCTTAGGCATTTTCTACCAGTCGACCTTAGGGTGGTGCAGAAACAAGGTAAAGAAATAGAAAAGAATTACAACAATATATATATACTTAGATACATACATACAAATCAAGCATGTAATTATAAAAAACGAATCCAACATATCAACGCTGTGATGATTACACCAACTTCCTGCGAATGTGTTCACGTGCCATCACCTTAAAAGTGAACCGACTGGACGCCATCCTGATGCTCAGAGGAAGCATTCCAAAGAGAGATCGCCTGGACAAAGAAGGAGGACTGGATAAACCCTCGAGACCTCGTAGAAGACGATTATTGGTACATCGGAGATTTTATTATGATCAGAGCAAAGAAATTGTTTTTGAGAAGACAAATAAGAAGAAAAAGAAGGTTTATCCAGAAAAGAAAACAAGGTAGTCAAGACTCTTAGCGCTCTACGCTTTCGGATGGGTTAATAGTGAACGTTGCTCAGATACATGATCATACTTATGAAGGTTGAAGACAAATCGAATGCAGTTATTCAGAAGACGGTCAAGTTTATTGAGGAGATCTGCATTCAGGTCATAGTAGCACACATGACCATAGTCAATAATAGGAAAAATTAGGGACAAGACAAAAATTGTACAAGCAGTGCCTTAATGTGAGCTGGAAGAAAATTTTTCAGTCGATAGAGCGACCGTAACGTTCCGGTTACTTTCTGACTGACACTGCCGACTTGCTTCCGCCAGTCGAGATAGGTATCGACATGCAGACCCAGATCCTTAGCGTCAGAGCTAAATGGAATCACTGGATATCAAATAATACAGGTGGAACAGTAGTATTTTAGCGTTTAGGTTTGGCAAGTCAATATTATGACGTGAACAATGCTATGGTATGTGATTCTTCTTCTTCTTCTATATTTGTATTATTAGCTTCTGCCAGCAGCTTCGTCTGCATGAAAATAGAAATTCAAAGAGTACATACTCCAAGCAGAAAAAGTATCTTACAAGCTTTACTGGTCTACTTGCGTGTCCAATTTCAATCCAGTTTAACCGTTTGAGTGTAGCATAAGCATAGCATAATCAGCCTTTTATTGTTCCCACTGCAGCTGGGACTCAAGCCAGGAGGCCTGAGTCCCAGCAGTGGTAGAGAGGATTCTAGGAGAGGCAATGGGTCGTAATCCACCGCGTGGGCCTAGTGCAGGTTGGTGAATGTCGCATGTCTTCGCATTTTTGGTTCTAGGACATGCCAGTTTCCTTTCCTTTTAGTGTGAAGTTATATTAATATATTAGCCGTCATCTCAATAGTCTTACCTTTACAACATGTAACATAATAAACATACATTCTGAAAGTAGTACGTTCAGAATCGGCTACTTGAATCTGTTTCGGCTATTTTTAAGATGGTATTTTTTTATCCTGCAATAATTCTTGATTATTTTAGAATAATATTTCGATTAGTTGAAAACAAGATTATTTGTGTGTGCACGCGTAGATACGAATACTGATTCGCAAGCAGTACAGTGCGTCGATACCTGTACTATTTACCTACAATTAAGATAACATTTATTTTAATAATTTGTCAAAAAATACTACCTAAGTGTATTTAAGTAAAATTTCAGTGCTTGAATTATTATTGTAACTTAATTTTTTAATTGAAGTGTATAAGGGAGTCCATTATTCCAGTTATATGGTACTGGGTTGCGACAGTCGCTGTCACCATCTCTCCATGTCGCCATTCCGGGGGCCTGGAACGAAGGCAAAGAAGGATCATAGGAGTGGGTTTTAGTCAGTAAAAGTCTGATACGCCCTTCTGCTCCGCCTTAGAGTGTGAGAACCCATTGGATGATTTCTCACCAAAAAAAAAAATTCATATTGTATAGATGCAAGTAATTTATGACTGCAGCTAAAAAATAAACGAGAAGACTTTTCTAATTTGCTTTGATTCAAAACACATTACTTGTAAATAAAAACTCCGAAATCATAAGAAAATAGCAGTTACCGTATGGTTGTATAAAAATAGCGAGAGTATCGGTCAGCATTTATTTAAGGCGACAATTAAACGTGGTTTCGGTATTGGTATCGGTCGTTACGGCCATCTGCCCGGACGCCGCAAGGAAAATAACATTATAGCCGTGGGACGCGCTCGAGAATAGGATGGCCATCTTGTATGTTTCAGAAATCGAAAATTACTGAAAGATTCTGGGGAATTTATTTTAGTATAGGATCTTGAAGATTTTTCAGTTTTTTCCAGATGAAAATAATGTGGCTCATGATTATGGTTGTGAGTGAGTGTTAGGTATGTATTAAAAAAGCATGATAATTTTCGAGAATTTTCCTGGTAAAAAATTGAACCTGTAGATAAGACAACACCGGAACGGTTATTGATCAGGTTTAGACTAGATAAATAAAAGAAAGAAAGAAAATGTTTATTTTTTATTGTTTATATGTCACAACACATAGCACACAAACACTAATTAGTTATAAATGAACCAAAAAAACAAAAACAAAAATTAAATAGAGAGCTTCATGTCTGTGTCAAAAAAGGTCCAGTTCAGAATAAATGCCAGATAACTAGCAGATACTACTACTATTACTGCCAGGTACACTAACTAAGGTGATTTTGACATTAATTCGTTGGAAATTATAAGATGGTAAAGACCGTATATTTCAGGTAAAGAAACCCGGTCCGTGTACCAATTATCATAATAGTCAGTAAAGTAAAGTCAGTTTTGTTCGTAAAAGTCTTTTCTAAATACCATACCAACCATAAGCGTGCATATACATATACACGCCCACGCATACATATAAACACACTCACTTACAGAAGAACATACTCACAGACACACCAATACACAAACTCATATATACACTCATGGCAGCATGTTGGTCTACTTTTAATTAAAAAAAAAAACTTTTTATTTTATTTCTTACTCTACACACTCTGTCTGACGTAAGATTACTGTCACTTTATTGTAGAGAAGACACTAACACCTGCAACACAGTTTCTACTAGCGCAGGCGTTAGGGAATCCTATAATCCAAATTGTAAATTATGCTAATAAAAATTATTATTATTAAATACCTCTTACACCAAACTCTTGGTCACCCTACTGGCAGCGTTGTTTCAGAAATCGTAAAACAAACGCGGCACCACAATTTAAATATTTCAATATCATGTTTTTCACTTCGTATTGTACACTTGACCTGTTTCACGTGACAATTCCGGGCCGCTTTCTTTTACACTCTTGTTAATATGCGATAAACTGCTTAATGGTACACTAAACGTTAGATAAAAACGGTTTTTATGGACACTGCAGCTTTTCACAAACAATTTGTATAATGAATTGCAAAAAAGTAATGAGAAAAATGGAAATTCCGTTTCTATTCTTGTTTTGTTAACAGTTGTTTTCTAACAGCAGTAGTTTTCGTGCCTTTTTAGTAGGAAAGCGAGGACTTTCAGACTTTTACTGACTAACACTCATCCGTTTTTTATTTTCTATTCTTGATAGTTTCGCGCTTGACCGTTATCTCACCTGATGGAAAGCGACGATGCGGTCGACGATGGAGCGCGCTTACCTAGAAGTAACCCATTCACTCTTGACTTAAAGATTCCCGGGATGTAGCCATCAGGAAACAGATTCTGGCAAGAAATTCCACTCCTTAGCTGTACGCACAATGATGTGTTCCTAAAACGTTTTGTGCGTATAGGTGGGATGTCCACCATGAACCGGTGGCGCATTGCCGTACACCTGGTGGTCCGATGATGGAACGGGCTAGGCAGAATTAGGTTATGCAATTCCGACGCACACTCCCCGAAATGCAACCGGTAGAAAACCGGCAGGCGTCGATGATTAAGACTTTAAAGCTTCGATTCAACGAGTGCATCATTTCGTGTTCCTCCAGTTGCTCTTTGAGTTCCAAGGCCACGGTAGCTTTTCAAATAAGCCCACCAATTTTGATGGAAGTCTACAGAGGAAACATAAGTATCACTTCTGTAGAGTTTAACTATTCTGTACTATCGCCAAAAAATCGACCCGTTTACGTTTACACTCTGCTTTATGAAATATGCATGAGCACAATGAAAACTATAAAACCCTTTTTGGTTCAAAAAATTATCTGATATAGCCTTTCCCATTAATTAAAGCTAAAATTGTTCGGGCTTTTTTCGTGGCAAATATTTTCATCAAATAATATGCCCATATTCCCCGTATTACTTTTAAAAAAGTCGGATAAGTTTTTAGGTTCGCTGATTTACGCATATACTACGAGAGAAGTGACTTTATATGTTTTTCTAGTGACACACATAAAATTGCATTTTTTTTTACATACAAGTCAAGTAAGAACTTATCTTAATATAAAAGTATATGTAGGTTCTCTAACAGTGTCTATTGAAACGAAAAGATATCAGATGCGATGCTTCGCTCGCGTTCGCTGAACAAAGCACGCTTTTACTAAGGGAGAGAAAGACATCAATCAAATGCTAGAGAGTGCTCTAGTGGCATGCTGACACCTGACAGCATTGTTACAGATGATCATCTACTGTTATACACTTCGTTACTTTATGTAATACTATGCTGTTCCCAATTTTAAGACTTATCAATAAATAGTCTATAAGACAGGTTTTTTTTAGGTGGGAAAATCATCTAATGTCTAATCTCGCTCTTGGACGGTGCGGGAGATAGTGTCAGACTTTTACTGAATAAAGACCTACTCCTGTTACTTCGTTGTCTTCGTCCCAGGGCCCCCGGGTTTAAAAAAGGGTGATTTTGTCTTTTAGGATTACAGTGGTCCCCTCACCTGGGATTTCTTGGGCGTAAGGATTCGAAGGAGGTGAAGGCTTGCGGACGGCGATCAATTAGTAGCTCATCATCTAATAAGGACCAGAGCCCCTACCCGTGCTCTAAACGCGATCCATTTGACGACCTAAACCGAACTGTTAAAGGGATGGAGCTATATAGGGTGTATAGAATAGTAGTATGCCTCTACCCCTATTTTTCAATCGAACGCATGATATTGTAACTCGTCATGGTAAGGCTCTAGACCCAGTTCGAAGGCGCTTTGTGTTCCACACGCGCCTTATAGAGATATCAGCAAATTTGATGGAGCTCGTTAGAGCTGATGCCGGATTACACCGGCAAGGTTACAGGATTGTTCGAAAGAGTAACCGTGGCAATGGAACGTAAAGGTAACTAAAGAAACATGGGTGGGTTTTTGCCAGCAAAAGTATAATACTGCTCCTCATTCCACTAAGAACGGGAGGAGTCAGTTGATGATTTCCTACGTCAAAAATGGTTGCAGTGGTTTTTAATGGTAAATGAGCAGTAGTGGCCGAGTAGTAACGGCCCCAAATTACGAGTCGTAGGTCGCGGATTCAAACTCAGCCAGCTGCATTACTTTGTGTAATTTATATCATCACCACGGCTCTCATAACGGTGAAGGAAAATAGCGAAAGGAAACCGGCATGTCCTAAAAATTTTAAGCAATATGACATCCACCAACTTGCGCTGGGCCCACGCGGTGGGGCCCAGGGCAAGTTGGTGAATGTCATAGCCAAGTTTACAATTTATTGTAGCAATATGTACCTACGTCTAAGTGTTGTCGTGTTGGACGACGCAATGCGCGTGCTGTGTAGTTCTCCCGTGCCGCGTCGCACGTTGATATCGTCATAGTGTGTGTGAACAGTTATTTATTACCCAAACAAAAATTATGTTGTATTAAAACTGTATGAAACTGTATCAGTCACATAATTATGATTAACGCTTAATGAGAGTACAACAGGTTTTGTTCGTGAATAATGCAATTGCTCCAACATTGTGCCGATGAATGATTGATCGCCGTGTATTTAGTGTTTACAGACAAACATACTGTTTGAACTTGTTGTTTAAATACTGTATTGCTTGTTCCCAGTATCGTGTTTTATTCGCATAATCAGCTGTTAGTCTTAATCTAAATTACTTATATAGAGTAACATAGTTGTTTAAATAATTCGAGATAATTTGAATCCATCGCCACAAACTCTAGTATCGTATATATGTTTTCTGAATTAATAAAACCCCAAAAACTATAAGTTGCACAAGAATTTGAACTTTGTGGCATACAACATAAAGTTAGCTATCCAACATTTTCAAATTATCTCGAATTCTTTGGCTAAATCTAGTTACACTTTAATTGTTATAAAGAGGTGTCTAAGTTTGGAAATAATATAGGTATGTACCAATGCGTATGTGATAATTTATGGAAGAACTGGAAAAAAATGCAATATCCATTGTTTCCAATGGAAAAATGGAAGGGAAGCTTTTGCCCTACAGTGGGACTCAACAGGCTAATAATTAAAATAATAAATAATAATTTATTGTGGCATCTTGGTCCATTGATACATACTTTACAGACGAACATAATATAATAAAGTAAATACAATTTATTGTTAGTAAATAAGACTTATGATTGTTAGTAACACTTCACATTGCACTATATTCACTACGTACTGTTTTGTGGCAAATCCCTGCGGAAGTGACAGAACACCATAATTATACACCACAAATTTTTAATTGCTACAAATACTTAAAGGACATATTAGAAAAAGTCTTGTTATTATTTAAGTAAAGTATTATTATATATAAATAATATTCATAAACAGCAAAGTTATTAGCGTTTGTTTATATCCCAAAATGTCACTCAATTTATGGAAATATTGTACAGGGGATTATGAATGAATAAATGACGAACAAAATGGAAAAACACTGCGCACAGTACTTTCTAGTAGCAATTGTTATAAATGATTGATTCCATTATGAATATACAAAAACACACAGGACCACCAACAGCATTTTGAAGGTGATAGCTGATAAGCCGGATTGCCCCTTCCTAGAGTACTGGACTCGTTTGCACATCTGCAGGTCTGGTGCAGCGGCAAGCGGGCACAGTTGTAGTTATATGAATTAATTTTTATTCTATCTATTTAATGAGCAATGTTACTAACATAGTTTTAAGTGCTACTAACATAATATGGATGTATTCGACATAAATCATAAAAAAAACTGCTCTCAAAAGAGTAAATTATTATTATTTATGATTGATTTGATTTATTTCACCTCTGCAGGTGATGAAATAAATTACACAAAATAATGTACCTGGTTGCGTACATTAAAACTTAAAACTCGTGTCCCACAACTCGTAATTTGGAACTACCACTAGGTCACCACTGAGAGAGAGTGTCAGACCTTTATTGACTGAAGCTGTATACCTGTGTTTGTTTAGTTTCCCTTTGCGTTACAAGAACACGGTAACTATTTCGAATAAGTAATCCTACAGCTCCGTGTAGTTAACTTACAGACTACATGTATAGAACCAACTGACAGAACGCTGTTAACAAAGTAACATACCGTCTTTTTATACGTCGAGCATTCTGCAAATCTACGAGCTAACAACGCAAATATTGCAGCGGACGACCTACGCACAGAATCAATATCGAGATTGACTTTCAGGTCTTCAGGAACGCAGTGGCCCAGATACTTGAAAGCTATGTAATGCTTCGGTAAGTCCCCTCTTTGAGGAGTGACTCACCTTCCGCATGACGCAGGTCCTCACCGGACATGGCAAGTTCGGGAGGTTCCTGCATCGGATTCAGGCGAAAGAAACCCCCGGGTGTCATCATTGTGTCGACCGCCCGGAGGACACGGTGGAGCATACGGTGGAGGTGTGTCCCGCTTGGGGGGAGCACCGTCGTGTCCTCGTGGAGGCAATCGGCGGCAGCGACCTCTCGCGTCGTGCCTTGGTTTGGGCTATATGGTCCGAAGCGAGGAGGAATGGCAGGCGGTGGCCTCCTTCGAGGGAACGAATGTCCTCACGCCTCAGCCGCCGAGATTCTGACCCCGACTACCGGCCACGGTAGACGCGGGCTTACGGACATCGAGCAATGGGTAGCTTGCCGTCCGGCCGTCCGGTAATTGATCGGACCGAGCCCAGTCGTCAACAGCGCGTAGAGATCCACCCGCTCTTCAAGAAGATGTCAGCAAACCGTAGGGGCCCAGCATGGCCGATGCACGCTAGCTAGGACCGCGGAGAATTTCTGAAAAGGAAACCTGTAGTCCTCGAACGCAAAATGCAACTGAAGGACACAGGTGTGGTTTTAGTCAGTAAAAGTCTGACACACCCTCGCGCTCCGCCCAGAGCACGAGAAGTCATTAGGTGATTCCCAAACTTTAAAAAAAAAATGTAATGCTTGCTTTTTTATGGCTCTTATTTCAAGTCCAATTTTTTTTGTAGTTATAATTTTATCTCATTCATAATAAAGTAGCTAAAATATCAATTTCAAATATAATATAGGTAAGAACTTGAGAATTTTACATAGAGAGATCAAAAAACCATCAAAAATATCAAAAATCGTACAAAATATCACGATTTTATTGGTCTTACTTTCATTTCGAGGCACGTTTCTGTTTTCCACACGTTTCTTTATCTAAACTAGATCGCACCCTTGTCATCACATGACACCCTAGTACCTTGGCAGCTCCGTGCCTGGTTATTATCGTTTAAGTACCAGTAATCGGCTGTCAGAGTATACCTAATAAAATTTAAATTACTTATAAGTAACATACTTGTATAAATAATTTTAGATAATTTGAATCCATCACCACCAACTCTAGTATCAATGTTTTCTGATTAAAAAAAACTCCAAAAACTATAAGTTGTAAAAAAAAATTGAACTTGAATACAACATTAAATTACTTATCCAAAATTTTTAAATTTTCTCGAATTCTTCATCAAATTTATGGCAGAACTGAAAAAAAAATTGAGAACTTTACACAGAAAGATCAAAAAACTCGTACAAAATATTACCATTTTATTTGTCTTGCTTTCATTCCGAGGCACGTTTCTGTTTTCCACACGTTCCTTTATCTAAACTAGATCGCACCCTTGTCATCACATGAAACCCGAGTACCTTGGCAGCGCCGTGCCTGGTTATTGTCGTTTTAGTACCAGCCATCTGCTATTACAGTACTAATGGTAGCTTTAGGTCAAACTGAATACTAAACAGCTTACATTTAACATTTAAACAGTCATTTATTAGATCCTTGCGACGTACCTGATATACTCGTAATAATCTTCATGAAGCTAACTCACTATCAAAATTGGTATTAAGAAGCGTTACTAGCTGAAAGTATAAAGGTAGGAGTTATTGTGTATATATTATGTAATTTTAATATGTTAAGTGTTTTTATTTTTTTATTAAAAAAAAACAATTTCAAATAATTTACGCGTTTTATCTACCCTAAACAAACATACATACAACTATTGCAGGTTTTATATATATTTTATAAAACTAAAAACACTCGATAGTCACAAGCTTGTTACATTTTTAGCGTAAACCAACCTTGGTTGGAAATAAGAACCACGTGTAATCCAAGCAAAAAAAGACATCAAGGAAGACCACTCAGTTCGAAAATTACAAAGAAACCTTATCGTCATAATTGCCTATTAACTATTACCTTACGAATCAGTTGTTGAGCGAAATAAGGGCTCTAAGGTGTTCGCAAGAGATCTGTCTATTGGGCAGAGTCAGCTCACGAAACTGAAGACCGACGATGGCAGAGTCATATCCGCCAAATCGGAGCTTTTGGGAGCGATCGAGGCTTTTTATGGACAGTTGTACACGTCAATCACAAAACCCACTGTGAATCTAGCAAACGACCCAAGAGCTAGATTGACCCGACACTATACCGAAGATATCCCGGACGTCAGCCTGTACGAGATTAGCATGGCTCTGAAGCAGCTTAATAACAACAAGGCACCAGGTGATGACGGAATTACGGCCGAACTCTTGAAGGCGGGTGGAAAACCGATCCTTAAGGCCCTTCAGAAGCTGTTTGATTCCGTCATATTCGAGGGAAAAACGCCACAGGCGTGGAGCAGAGGTGTGGTGGTACTCTTCTTTAAGAAGGGCGACAAGGCCCTGCTCAAGAATTATAGGCCCATCTCACTTCTGAGCCACGTCTACAAGCTGTTTTCCAGAGTCATCACGAACCGTCTCGCGCGCAGGTTCGACGACTTCCAACCTCCCGAACAAGCCGGATTCCGAAAAGGCTTCAGCACCATAGACCACATACATACGCTACGGCAGGTTATACAGAAGACCGAGGAGTAATCTGCCTCTGTGCCTAGCGTTTGTGGACTATGAGAAAGCCTTTGATTCGATCGAGACTTGGGCTGTGCTGCAGTCTCTCCAACGGTGCCAGATTGACTATCGGTACATCGAGGTGCTGAAGTGTTTGTACAAAAACGCCACTATGTCAGTCAGACTACAGGACCAGACCTCGAAACCTGTCCTCCTGCAGCGGGGTATGAGGCAGGGAGACGTTATTTCTCCGAAACAGTTCACGGCCGCAATGGAGGATGTCTTCAAGGTTCTGGACTGGAGTGGATTAGGCATTAATGTCAATGGCGAGTACATCACTCATCTTCGGTTTGCCGACGACATAGTAGTCATGGCTGAGACCGCGGAAGAGCTCAGCACAATGCTAAATGACCTCAGTAGAGCTTCCGAAAGAGTGGGTCTCAAAATGAACATGGACAAAACTAAAGTCATGATAAACATCCATGTAGCACCCACTCCGATCAAGATCGGAGACTCTGCACTCGAAGTTGTAGACGATTACGTTTACCTGGGACAGACAATCCTGTTGGGTAGATCTAATTTCGAGAAAGAGGTCAACTGTCGAATCCAACTCGGCTGGGCAGCGTTCGGGAAGCTGCGCGGTATCTTCTCATCCAATATACCACAGTGTCTCAAGACGAAAGTCTATGACCATTGCGTGTTGCCAGTGATGACGTATGGTTCCGAAACGTGGTCGCTCACAGTGGGCCTCATCAGAAGGCTCAAAGTCACCCAAAGGGCAATGGAAAGGGCTATGCTCGGAGTTTCCTTGCGTGATCGAATCAGAAATGAAGATATCCGCAGGAGAACCAAGGTTGCCGACATAGCACGAAGAATCGCCAAACTTAAGTGGCAATGGGCAGGGCACATTGCTCGCAGAACGGATGGCCGTTGGGGCCGAAAGGTTCTGGAGTGGCGACCGCGTACCGGAAGACGCAGTGTTGGAAGGCCCCCTACAAGGTGGACCGATGACCTGGTGAAGGTTGCGGGAATTCGATCGATGCGAGGCGCGCAGGACCGTTCTTTATGGCGACATTTGGGGGAGGCCTATGTCCAGCAGTGGACGTCTATCGGCTGAAATGATGATGAATGATTACGAATCAGTAAGTTTTGAGTAACAAAAACGCTGAAAGTTCAAAAACAAAGCTTAAACCGTCCATCCACCTAGAACAAAACAAACAGAGCAATAAAAAGGACCAAAAATAATACCATAATTTGTAACTTTGTGACTTTTATTCTCTTGAAAAATGTTTATCTAGTTTTACAAGAAATATTGGCACTCATAAAATGCCACACAGTTTCGTAATCATCGAACAAATAAAAAAGTTATTGCGGTGCTAATGTTGTAAGGTATGACAAATCCCGCTCTTGGGTGGGGCGACAGATAGTGTCAGACTTTTACTGGCTAAATACCCACTCCTGTTCCTCCGTTGCCTTCGTTCAAGGGCCCCGGGTTTCGTTTTCACACTACCCACGGCCCCAGTAGGCTTCGACTCTGCTGGGCCCCTACGATTTGCTGACATTTCCCTGAGGCGCGCGTAGAACAATACGCGCTGTCAACGACTTGGGCTCGGTCCGGACGGTTACCAGACAGTCGGACGGCGAGCCATCCATTGCTCGCCGTCCGCAAGCCCTTCGTGAATCCCGGCGGCGGTTAGGGCGTGAGGGCCGTTGCCTCACGCGATCGGCCGCCTCCTTTGCTAGCATAACCGCTTCGTAGAAGGAGGCGACCACCTGCTACTCCTCTTCGCTTCAGACCATGGCCTGTACCAAGGCCCGGCGCGTGATGCGCGCGCTTTCTTGATGGCAATCATTTTTGAAATAATAAAAGGTCGATTGCATTATCATATGTAATAAGAATGGTTACAGAGATTTTTTTCATTTATTAACAACTACCTAATTGATTCGAGTTGAAGCACACAAAAGTAAAACTTTTTGTTGTTTTAGAATATAAAGTTATTAAAATGTCACATTTTTTAGTTAAATTCAATTTTAAAATTAGCGATTTAGTTGTGTAGTTTATCCCTTCCACTGAAGAATGTTGCACCCGCCAAGGTGGCTCTAGTTTCGCTTTCTTTGATCTTAATATAGCTTTTTTTTTTTCCGGTGGGAAAATCATCTTATGACATCTCCCGCTCTTGGGCGGGGCGGGAGATAGTGTCAGACTTTGCTGACTAAAAACCCACTCCTGTTCCTTCGTTGCCTTTCGTACCAGGACCGAGTCTTCCTTTCAGAATCAGACCCTTGGCCCCAGTAGGCTTCGACCCTGCTGGGCCCCTACAGTTGCTGACATCTCCTTGAGGCGCGCGTGGAACGATACGCGCTGTCGACGACTTGGACTCGGTCCGGACGGTTACCGGACGGCGAGCCACCCATTACTCGCCGTCCGCAAGCCCGCGCCTACGGTGGCTGGTAATCGGGATCGGAGTCCCGGCGGCGGTTGGGGCGTGAGGGCCGCTGCCTCCCGCGATCGGCCGCCTCCTTTGCTAGCATTACTGCTTCGCAGAAGGAGGCGACCGCCTGCCACTCCTCCTCGCTCCGGACCATGGCCTGTACCATGGCCCGGATCTTAATATAGCTAATCCTACAATTATGATTTCAAAGTGCAGTAGTAGAAAAAAAAACTTTGTAATATAGTTTTTTTACGGATTAGATGACCTGATTTGAACACCTTGTAGATAATAGACATACATATATACCTCAAAATAATGCATTTCGTTTTATAAATGTTTCAACATAATTTAATTTATAATCACATGCCATTAGCGAAACAAGCCACACAGGGCACGCGTGGTAGATTATGGCCAATTCTCTCTCGTACAGAGGCCTGAGGCCCAACATTCGAATCATTGTACTCTATGCCATTAGCAATTCAAGCTAATTGTATCTAATAATTTGAATCAATTACCAATTAAGATACACTTGAAGCAATTACACTAAAAGGCCTAGATTAAGATCTAGATTAAAATTTGTTAATTTGCGATCATGCCTAAGTATAATTGCGTCCAGCTACTAATAAAATTGCTTTGAGGAATCTAGGCTTCTTGGCCTAAATTTCTGATGACAAATAAGATTTTAGTATCAACCTTTTGAAATTGTAACAATGTCAGTTGTAGCCATTATATATTTTTGTTTTTCCACGCTTAATTATTTTATGACGATGACATAATCCAGAGAAGTGATAAACAAACGGTGAAGGAGACAGGCTTTGAGAATATCAATTTATTTAGAGAGTTTGAAGGCTAAATTATTCTATTCCAGTAAACACATCTATTTTATTTTGACTTTTTGCAGTTAAATCCACTTTTATATCATCGATTTCAATACAATTGTCTCCAGGCTCTGATTTTCTGTTTTCATTAACTGCAAGGTATTGAACAATGATTTTAATCTTAAGATCGTTAAACCTCAGGGATCCAAGACTTCGAAGTTCGAAGGACCCTTATCTTTTCTTCAAGGGAACTGCTTATCCCGTAGGTACTCTTATCTCCTAACGATATCAAGCTGACTTTGGAGCACGAAAATGGGACAATTACACTTGCCGACGTAGGTCCAGATTCTGCTGATAGGCCGAGTGAAAATCTTATCTTTCTACCTGTCAAAAAGTAAGTGGACAATAAAATGGTCTTACAACCAAACGAAATGTTAATCTAATAAGGACTCTAGATCTTTGTTTTGTTTAATGTAATGATGGTGTGATCGACCGCGTTGGTGGTGACACTGACCTTGAGCTGGCTTATTGTAGAATAGAATAGAAGAAACTTGATTGTACACCAACATGACGACGCGGCGATAACGTAAAAATAACACCAATATTTCGTGCGAGGGCTGTCTTTGCTTCAGAATTTGTATAATCCCTCTTGTTTGTGTTTACATGTTTCACAGCTCCCCATTAATTGAAAACAAACAGGCTGAATGATATCGTTAAATCCCTACTCGGAGCGGGATCCAGTATTATTGAAGCTTCGACCTTTTTTACAGGGTATGGGTAAAAGTGTCAATGTTGTTTCTTGTTGGATTAGATTAGGTATAAATGGATCACAGACTGATATTTGTTGTATGTTAGAAGAAACATCATAAAGTGCACACAACGAGCTAATAATTCCTTACTGTGTGATAATATATAGTTCTATCGACAATTATAAAGAAAATTACTGTGTAAAATTATATTGTAATAAAACTGTAAAGGTACCAAAGAATATTTTTCAGTCTTACACCTTCTTCCTGATCCATTAAAATGAAATGATATTGTAATGATAATATTTTTATTTATTACTTTAATAAAAAATAATATTCAATGATAATATAACCAGTAGATGTGACACCGTTTGAGAGGGACCCATATCTAACAAGTCATGTTTTTGGGCACACCGCAATTTTGGCGGTAAGTCCCTTTTTTGAGGAGTTGCTGGAAAGACATCACGGCGTCCTCACCTTCGCCATGACGCAGGTCCTCACCGGACATGTTAAATTCGGGAGGTTCCTGCACTGGATTCGTGCGGTAGAAACGCCCGGGTGTCACTATTGTGTGGACCACCCGGAGGATACGGTGTAGTATACGGTGGAAGTATACTTGTGCGGAACATCGCCTTGTTTTCGCGGAGGCGATCGGCGCAAACGATCTCTCGCGCTAAGCCCTTATACAGGCCATGGTTTAGCTCTAGAGCGAGGAGGAAAAGCAGGCGGTCGCCTTCTTCTGTGAAGCAATAATGCTAGCGAGGGAGACTGCTGCACGCGAGAAGGAACGGAATTCCTCACGCTCCAGCTGCTGAGATCCCGACCTCTATTTTCAGCCACTGTAGCGAACCATTCGACCGAACCCGAGTCGTCGCCGGAGTGTAGTGTTCCACGCGTGCCTCAAGGAGATGTCAGCAAAACCGTAGGGGCCCAGCAAGGCCAAAGCCTGCTGAGGCCATGGGTTCGCTTCTGAAAGAAAAACCATACATAAAACTGGGTTGTAGTTATTGAAATTCTGATACAGTCCTAAAAGTGATCCCACGCCGCCTAAGTGTGAGAAAAGTCATTGGCTGATTTCGCACTAAAAAAAGCCATCTTATAACTAAAATAAAATTATAATAATGATTCTATTTCTTTTTTTTTAGTCAACCTTCTCATTTCCGCCTCTCTTGCTACAGCTAATGATTCAAATTGTCATCTTTTTGTTTGTATAGAAATGAAAATCCTACAATTTTGATAAAAAAATACCAACGTACTTTCCTTCTTTTGGGTATTTTATAATTTTTTCCCAAATGATATCTTTATAATTTTCTTGCTTGCTTTAGATAACGTTTTATAAGTGAAACTCTATATAACCTAATTCATATTACGTTTACAGGTAGTGTTGAAGTGACGAGTGAAGACACTTCATATTCAGATAAAAAAACAAAATTCATTCTATAGAAAACTATATCCTTCTCCAAAATGGCACCTCTCAAAGTATGGTCCACATTCTCTGCAAAAAAGGGAGGGGTTGCTATTAATTTACGAATAGTGGATGCCCCTGAAAGTGTTCTTGAAGAAGTCATCAACAAGTACATGAAGTATTACGTGGCTGACGACACAACTTTCAAAGCTGCTGGTATGTCTTTTGAAAAGAATATATATCTAACTAAAGTATCCACTATGCACATGCTCAAAGCCCATATTGTTGCCACCATCGTTAAACCTAAAGCCTGTTGCAAACCCGAAAAAACGTTAGTTTAGCTCACGTATAGCTATATATATATACACATAAAGGGCAATGCGTGAAACTGTTAAACCCACCCACCAAAAGATTTAAAACAGGTGTTATTCGAAGCGTCTAGTGGTATAGAGTTTTCTTTTCTTATGGCGACATACTCGTAACTCAAAAGTATGGGGTTTAAGTTTTATAAAATATTTTTATGTTAAAATCTAACCTAACCTAAGTGTTTTAAATCTTAAATATACTCATAACATAGTACTGTCATACACTTTTGAATGCGGCTCGGCGAGCCCTCTACGATTCTATAAAAATATTTAACAAAGAGCGTTGCTTAAAATTGTCCCCAAAAATTACACTTGTTTCAAATCTGTTGGTAACAACTTATTTGAAATCGGTGATATTCGTAGCGTCTAGTTGAATAGAGTTTTTTTTTATAATGGCGACTTATATCAAAAGTAAGGAGTTTAGGTTTACTAAAACATTTTTATTTTAACCTAATCTAAGTTGTGCACTTAATATTCATTGTACAATATATGGAGTTACGGAGATACATTGATTTTAATGCATCGCCACACTTGCTTGATCATATTGTACTAATAGTAAATGTCTTTGCATGGAAAAATAAACATATTATTATTTTCAACAAGTTTTTTTTAGTTAATTAAAAATCCCACATATTTCAGCTGTTTTGTCTTTAATGGATAAGAATGGACAAACTGATATATATCCTATGTCTGTTGGAGGGTGGAGACAAATAAAGACCATACAAAGACTAGCATCCTCCTTTACAATATCAGTCTGCGTAATTACACGAAAATTAATGTCAGCTATGCTACTTAAGTTTGATCTGCAACCGAAGATGTGAACATAAGCGTTTCACATCGTCTACTCAGTAACTTCAGTTTCTATAAAAATATGTTTTCTTTCTCAGGAGTACCAAACAATGCCGCAGCAATGGAGGAACTTCGGGTGCCCATGCTTAAAGATATCAAAGAAAAAGAATACCGCACTATGGTTTGTTGTTTAGATACCGGGGATGATCAAATTAAAGAGGTCCTCGGAGCATCCATGATGGTTCTAACATCGAAAGGAGACCCAGAACCAGAGGTAACTTATATCGATTGGACGCGGTACCGTTTAGCTCAAAGTTACATACATATTCGATTCATCGATATTACTAAATGAAAAGGCAGAGGTTAACCATATTTAGAGGAACTGAGAGTAAAGTCTCGTAAACTTCCGTTGGAAAAGGAGGATCATCCGGCTAAACGGGTGTTATGTCTGGTGGGCAACTGCCCGTTAGATGATTTCGGGCTGCCTTATCTTAATCACGCGGAGATTTTTGATTGCGCGATGCAGCATTAGTTGTCATGTGACGCCATTGATGTCGCTACATCACTCCCCTCTGGAGATCGGAGATCGATGGTTCTTAATGCGTGCCAGGCCAGTCAGTGGTAGGTTGGTTCCAGTGGGTCGGAACCGAATGCCACATAGTTCTCGCTGAGTCGGAACTGTCTGCGGTGATGTCCGAGTGAGTCGGGGTGGTGCTGTCCCAGTGAGTCAGGATAATGCCCCAATGAGTCGGGATGATGCTGCAGGCTCCAGTAAGTCGGAGTAGTGCTGCTGGCTCCAGTGACTCGGAGCGGTGCTGTGAGACGTAAGGCTTGACTGTTGGTGTCGATCAGATGAAGTTCTTTATAGCTCTTCATGTGCTGGCGAAGGTGCCGTGTGCGTAGCCAAGGTCGCTGATGAGTATGAGGGTGATGACCAGGTATGACCAGGTAGGCTAGCCGTGGGTGCTGGCTGTATGGCTCGCTGTTCAAAAGCTTCAGGAGAAGGTGATGATGACGTTACGAAGTAATGGCTGCACGAAGGCTCGGCTGACGTTCATTATCGAGGGTCACCAGACATATAACATCTTCTTCCCAAGCAGCATCATGACATGACCAACTTTAATCATCAATATCAACTTGCTGTAGTCCAGTTTGACATAGGCCTCTTTAATCGCTTGCGATTCATCTAGAGAGAGAAAATCTAATATTGCTACCTAATAATGGTCAATGTTGATGTAACTTATTTTATATAATATTATTATTTATATTGCTGTTTTAGTTTGACTTCAAAACGGAGGAAATGAAGAAGTTGTTTGACATATTTTGTGAGTTAGAATCGCTCTATAATGAAGCTAAGGCGCTCGACTCTGCCCGTTTCTTTAGCGACAGAGGACTCTTCGTTATTCCTGAGTACAGAGGACTTGGTATTGAACTAGAGTTCCTTAGAGCCAGGTTAGTTTCTTCTAATCTTATCCGATATATTTTTACCATCTATCTTTTTTATTAGGTACCCTTAATCTACATGTTGAAAAATTCAACTTAGACCACCAATGATCGTAGCAGATACGATTGCATCACATCAGAAATGAATATTGCCATTTACGTACATCAGGCTCATGGCTTCAGAACCTGTATAAAGTCCATTTATTTTTTTAATGTATAGGTTTCACTAGATTTGCATAAAATCATATCCAGGCTTATACCTGTAAAACATATAATAATTCTTTACTTGCCATTCTCTTAATTGTTTTTCGTTGCATTTCTTCTTCTCCTATAAATAGGTATTTTTTATGGTTCCGTACTTCAAAAGGTAAAAATAGAACCCTTATAGGGTGACTTTGTTGTCCGTCTGTCTAGTTGTAAAGACCCTTTATCTCGGGAACGCGTGAAGGTATCAAGTTGAAATTAAAACCATACACTAAGGTCCGTGGTCCCTTGAAGCTGTGAAAAAAATCAAACTTCTTAGTTAGTTAAAAAAAAAAGATGCAGTCGTTTATGTCCCAAAAAACGTGTATTTCGATATAATCAAGGGAATCGAAATTCATAAGGTACTTCCCGTTGACCTAGAATCCTAAAATTTGGCACGAAGCAAGGTCTCATAGCACAAGTATAGGAAAAAACCTGAAATCTGTTTTATAGTTACGTCACAAAAAAAAAAACTTCTTTGCGATTCGGAAAGATCTTTATAACTTAATTCGGGAATTGAACTGTTTACATAGGTAAGCTTATAAGGAACCCTCAGTGCTCGGTTGCCCAGTTTTTTAATAGTTATAACACGTATTTTAGTCATATTATCTTTTTCACAGTTCTCATCATCCTGTAGTATCGGTATTAATTATGATTTATTTTTTTCCAGGCGATTGATTTGCAAAGAAACCGGAATACCAGTCTTAGGAGCCTGGATGACGTCGTCTGACACACAGAAAGCTGCTGAAAGTGACGGATGGGAGTCTGCCTTCGAGATCCAATTCAAAGAGCTGGGAAAGAAACTTGGAGTTACCTTCGACAGCGACCCTCCTTCTATCAAGTTTATGATTGCCAAAATACAATAAGAATTTCTAAAATAATTTAAAATAGATATTGTGTTTTTGGATTAAACAAAATAAACGTGATAGGTATAGATAGAGAATCTCGTGAAGTGGTGTTTTTTTATCTACCTATTTTTAGTTATTGAAAATATATGTACCTAAAATCTACACTAATATAATAAAGAGGTAAAGTTTGTTATTTCGTAATGTATATGGAATGTACGAGTCGGTAGTGGACATTTTGTTCGCCAGTCCCGCTCAGTCACCGCGTGTCCTTGACTGGCGCATCATGGAGAGGGCGGAGACGTATTTAGACCATCGGTACATCCGGTTTGACATCTCCGTCCAGTCCTCAACCACGCCGGTTCAGCAGACCCCGTGTGGTCCGCGTTGGACGCTGAACCATCTGGACCGGGAGCTCCTTCTGGAAGCCGCGATGGTACAGGCATGGGTGCTAGCACCGGACAGGCCTGTCGACATCGAGGTCGAGGCAGAGTGGTTCCGGGAGACCTTGTTGAAAATCTGTGATGTGGCAATGCCCCGAGTCCGGCCCGACGTGCCCGGCGCCAGGTGCATTGGTGGTCCCCAGAGATCGCAGCACTGCTTAGCGCGTGCATCGCAAACACCGCATCCGTCCCTTAGATGCGGAGGAAATAGAGGCGGAGCTGTACGAGGGATACAGAGAGGCGAGGCACACCCTCCGAGCGGAGATAAAGCGGACCAAGTTAGAAGCCCGCAACGTATGGCTGGAGACCCTGAACGGAGACCCGTGGAGGCGCCCCTACAAGGTGGTCCCGCACTGACGCAGTCTCCTGCTCCAGCTTGTGCAGGG
Source organism: Mythimna vitellina (assembly GCA_949316375.1). NCBI lineage: Eukaryota > Metazoa > Arthropoda > Insecta > Lepidoptera > Noctuidae > Mythimna > Mythimna vitellina. The sequence goes on along the minus strand of OX438692.1, from coordinate 8,023,277 downwards.
TATGGTTAGAATTCTGTTCCCCGCGCGAGGGGAACATTCTCCCCCACCTATGGCTCCGCCAACTGCGGTGTCCGTCGGGGACCACGACGGTGACGGTGACGAAATTACTCCAGAACTGACTGAGGTAGAGATGCGAGTGGCGGTACGTAGGCTTAATGCCAAGAATACCGCCCCAGGACCTGATAGCCTGCCTGCAAAGGCCTGGGTCCTGGCCAAGGAGGAACTTGGGCTTCGACTAAGAGGGCTCTTTAGCACATGTGTGAAGAGGGGCCAGTTCCCACTTCGCCGGTAGATGGGAAAACTAGTCCTCATCGCAAAGCCGGGGTGCCGTGGACTCACCGTCCGCGTACCGGCTAATCGTGCTACTTGACGCGGTGGGCAAGCTCTTTGACAGAGTAATTGCAGACCGCCTCGTCGCGCACCTAGGACAGGTGGGCCGGATCTAGCAGACAGCCAGTCTGGCTTTATTAAGAAGCGCTCCACGGTGGACGCCATCATACCCGTGCAATTTCTCACGACAGGGACACCTGCCTTGGGACCTGGATGTCCCAAGGCAGGTGTGTCTTAGTGGTGTCCTTAGATATCGCCAACGCCTTTAATTCCCTGCCTTGGAGTAGCATTGGAAGGACACTCCGGTATCACCAGGTGCCCGATTACCTCTGTCGTGTGGTCGAGGCCTACCTGGGCGGACCAGACGCTTCCTGCCGGAGGTTCTATGCCTGAATCGTTCGGTCCATGGCCCTTTATAGAGTGCCGGTATGGGTGTCATCGCTACGAAAGCGACCGGCGGCCAAACTGAACGCAAGCCATAGTCATGGTCATGGCCATCAAGAAGGTGCGGGAATACCGTACGGTTTCCCGCGAAGCGGTAAGCTTCCTTGCTGGCCTACCACCGTGAGATTTGGAGGCAACAGTCCTTGCACGCATGCACGATCTGCGCGTGGAGATGCAACGCCGGGGCGAAACTCCACAGCAGCGCCAAGTCGTGGCATGGCATACGTGTTCCGGCAGGATCTCATGGTGGAATGGCGACAGCAACTGTCGCAACCCAGTGCTAGGCACGCCGTAATTATGGTGGTAAGTTCCCTCTTTGAGGAGTGGCTGGAAAGATAACACGGCGTCCTTACCTTCCGCATGACGCAGGTCCTCACCGGTCATGGTAAGTCCGTTAGGTTCCTGCACCGAATTCGTGCGGAAGAAACGCCCGGGTGTCACCATTGTGTGGACCGCCTGGAGGACACGGTGGAGTATACGGTAGAGGTGTGACGCACCTGGGCAGAGCATCGCCGTGTCCTCGTGGGGGCGATCGGCAGCAACGATCTCTCGCGCCAGACCTTGGTACAGGCCGTAGTCTGGAGCGAGAAGGAGTGGCAAGCAGTCGCCTTCTTTTGCGATGCAGTAGTGAAATTAGGCAATGGCCCTCGTGCCGCAGCGGATTCCGATCCCGATTTCTGGCCACCGTAGGCGCGGGCTTGCGGACGTCCAGCAATGGGTAGTTTGCCGTCCGACCATTCGGTAACCATCCGGACCGGGCCCAAGTCGTCGACGGCGCCTAGTATTCCACGCGCGCCTCAAAGAGATGTCAGTGACCGTAGGGGCCCAACAGGATTGAAACCTAGAAAATATATGGTATGTACATGGTAATCTCTGAAAGTACTGATCCAATTGCTAAAATTTTCTCACCGGCTGCTTCTTTATTTAGCTGCTTTATTCCTAAGTGACATAAGGTATATTCTATGTACGCGGGCGAAGACACGGGCAGAAGCTAGTACTAAATATTTTATGAAAGTAAATCGATATTGATAAACAGTTTTTTTTTATAATATATACTAGTGCTTGACTGCGATCTCACGTGATGATAAGCAGTGATGTAATCATTGATGTTGACCGCACTAGTTTTTAAGGAGCCTATTCACTATAGCCTTGAATTATAATAATATTATTGCAGTTTAAAAAATAACAATGTATAACACCTGCATTTTTTTTTTGGATTGTTTTGATACTAAGTATAATCAAATTACCCAACACAATCTTAGTTTAGATAAATCTCCCATTGCTATAGTGTGAAATATTATAAACTGCATCAAAGTAGTATTACCTACTAATAATATAAAGGCAAAAGTGTGTGTGTATGTCTCTTACTTCTTCACGCTCGAAAAGTGGAACGAATTTCGATGAAACCTGGTACACTGGTAATAAATGTCCTGGAAACTGTTTGTTGTTGTATGAGCTGACATAGTGTGCTCTTCTCGAGAGTATGTTTGGAACGAGGAGGTGTGGCAGGCGGTCGCCTTCTTCTGCGAAGCAGTGATACTAGCAAAGGAGGTGACCGCACGCGCGAGAGAACGGTCTGTAACCGTAGTCCGGACAGAGCTCAAGTTGTCGACAGCGCGTAGTATTCCACGCGCGCTTCAAAGAGATGTCAGCAAAACCGTAGGGGCCCAGCAGGGTAGAAGCCTGTACTTAAGAGACTTGTGAAGATTCATTACTTGTCACTGTGATCATGTCTTCGTTTCATAACTTATTCTCTTACTTATATATTTATATTTTGTATGTATGTTTATGTGTATCTATTTTAGTATTAAGTGTTACCAAGTGCAACCCCATTTTGTGTTCAGGCAGTCTCTATCCATTCTGGGTTGCCTGGAAGAAATCGCCGAGTTATACGAGTACATCTGTAATCTTGGTGTGCTCTAAAGTATATATAAATAAATAAATAAATCAGCCTACTGGGGCCATGGGTGATGCCAAAGAGAACCCCGCAGCCCTGGAACGAAGGCAAAGAAGGAACAGGTTAGGTTTTTAGTCAGTAAAAGTCTGACACTATCTCATGCTCCGCCCAAGAGCGGGGATATCATTGGATGATTTTCCCACCAAAAAAAACCTGATGATGATGATGGAGCCGGAAGATAGGCACCGGAACTCTGTAATCAATTAATGCATCCTAGCCGAGTTAGGGATTTTTAGAATTTTCATAAAATGCAGTTTGCTATTTGCTATCGAACTGATGTAATGATGGAGCCGGAAGGTGGAAGGTACACACAGGAACTTCATAATAAAACAATGTAACCTAGCAGTGTTTGGATTAATTGGAATTGTTATGAGAAAAAGGCACTCTGGATATATATAAGTGTATCGCAACTAAAAAATGTGAAATAATAAACAAAAAAAAACCGACTTGACTAAAAAAAAACACTAAAAGGATCAAAATTACTTTAATTTCGGAAGTCGGTGTTAAATAAGAAACAAACAATACCGAAAAACACCGACTTCCGCAATTAAAGTTATTTTGATCCTTTTAGTGTTTTTTTTTTGTATTATTATTTTTTATTGTATAAAGTTTTTGTGTATTGTTATTTTCGTAACGTTTTTTTATTATTATTTTATTTGTTTAATGAAGCTTGTGATCATTTATTACTTTTTGTTGTTGGGAACAATAGCATTGTATAATGTAGAAGCACTTATTTCAAATTTTGTTAATGTGAAATACCATGGAGCATTTTACTAAGTTGCAGCTTGTTTGACATAAACGAACATGGCAGTTGAGAGTTTGTCATGCTCGCTCAAATGTCTCGTTGTTAGTGGCACTAGGGACGTGCGAGAAATACAAGTATATAAGCCCGGCTTTCTTGTGAAAATAAATAATACTTTACATCTAAATCATAAAGACAAAAAATGAATAAAATAAAAATCTAAACTTTAAAGTTCGCGCGCCTGCGCGGTTACGTTAAGTTTTCATTTCGTATTCAATGCGAAATTAAAATTAAAATTCATTTATAAGGAATGATTCCTATGACATGTATTATGCAATGTAATCTCACTCTAACACTTAACAAAAAAAACCTGCGAAAAAAATAACTGAAAATAAAAACTGAAAAGAATAAAACAAGTTCAGTTTAGTAGTGAAGAAACCAATTTAATTGCATTTATTTAAACACATAAAATGAAACACATAATAAATCCTAATATGGGACATAGTGACTGCAACAGTCGGGTCCCATTAAAATAATCTACACTAATATTATAAAGAGGAAAACTTTGTTTGTTTGTAATGAATAGGCTCAAAAACTACTGGACCGGTTTTAAAAATTCTTTCACCATTCGAAAGCTACATTATCCACAAGTAACATAGGCTATATATTTTATTTTGGAAAAAAATAGGGTTCCGTAAGATATTTGAGTTTTTCGGACACAAGGTGTAAAAAGTCAACCAGAAAAGTTACTTATTTTGCGTACGCTGCCTAAACTATAAAAGATAGAACCATAAAATGTTCTAATTAATTGTAGATCTTATAAATATCTACCAAAGTTTGTTAGGTGAAACCTACTTTCACGCGGGCGAAGCCGCTGGCAGAAGCTAGTCTAGAATAAAATCATTCCATCTAATATGAATTAATGTCAACGACACCACAGTGATTTCAACACACGGCAATTCTAAGGTTGTCCTTGGCACCACGTGCAATACAGTATGTAAATATTTAGACAAGTTATCATGTACTAATCATTGTTAGTCATTTGGATTATAGCTATTTAGTTAATGGTACTTGATAGGTGCACATTGAAATAAGAGATTTTTTTAAATAGGCTTTATTTTGCTGAGATTAATTCGTTAAATATTAAAACTTTGCGATTGCGACGAAATGTATATATCATTCAAGTTGCAAATATTCTAAAATCATCATGGTTTGGTCTAATTGATATTATTGGCTTGCATATTGACGTGACCTACCACAATTTAATACATTTATAAGACTAATCAGACGTACTGACCTAAATTTTCTTAAATATTATGCGGCTTATAAAAAGTACTGTTACTATGTAATCTGTTAAGTATTTTGTCAATGTTACCAAATGACATCAACATTTATTAGGTTTCGATAAGATAACCGGCTTGCTCATAAGTTGATATAATAATAAAAAAATACACTCAAAAATTCATTTAAAACCAAATCGTTACAAAGAAATATTGTTTAAAAACGGTTCACGAAGGCGGTGAAATGTTTTTTCTACTGCGAAAAATCTCTAAAATTGTCACAATGTCGTTACCTCCAAAAGTGTGGTCTAAATTCTCAGTGAAGAAAAAAGATGGAACATTTCTTAAATTACGTATAGTGAATACGCCTAAATATCTTCATGATGAAGTAATGAAGCTGTACATCAATCATTTTGTGCACGAGGAGAATACTTTTGTAGCTGCTGGTGCGTATAATTGGTATAAGTTTTAGTATCATTAACAATATAACTATTATTTCACAACGATTTTATTTTATTTTTTGTTTTTTAAGAGATAATTAAAATAGTTATGAAATAAAGTGTGGCATTAAGTAGTTATGACATAAATCTTCTGTCAAACTCCAGTAAAGTTTGTTGGCAGTGTTCTCGTAGAACAATCTGCTAGAGTAATCTATAAGTATAATATGGACTTGTTTTATAAGATACCAATTTTTACCAGCGGCTTCACCCGCGTGAATGTAGAAAATTATTCCAACGGAACACACTCATAGAGAAAAATGTATCGTATGTGCTATTCCAGAACATTGTGTACCCTTGTGTCAAATTTCATCCAAATCCATTCAGCTGTTTGGACCTATGCACATTAATAAATACAGCCTTTCTCCTTTATATACCTATATCATAATAATATTAGATTGATGACCTACTTCTTTAATGCCAAGGCTCATGCTTTCTTTCATATTATTTGTAAAAACATAAGTGCAAAGCAAAAACTACCAAGAATAATTTAAAAAACAAAAATTTAATTTTTAATATCTACGTTTCTTTTTGTTAAAGAATCTTGATACTTTTTTCATTGTTTCACGATAACTTTTGGAGTTACAGGAGTCCCAGGAAATACAAAGGCAATCGAGGAATTATATGGGCCGATATTAGATTCATTCAGTGATGATGGTTTTAACATTGTAATCTGTTGTCTGGACAACGACGATGATGAAATAAAAGTTATCGCTGGAGCATCTTTTATGTCATTGGTATCAAAATATGATCCCGGACCACAGGTAATTTTTATCAATAGTTATATGCCTCCAACGTAACAGGCAGAATTGTCAAACTTAATTGGCAGAGGGCTGGGCATATTATTCTTAGAATGGATGCCATATGGGGCCGAAAGTTTCTGGAGCGATAACCGAGTAGCAGAAGACTCATGGTTGGAATTTATGCCATTAGATGCGATAAACACAACTGGCCCATGTGACAACACAGTAGACTGAAATGATGATGCTGATCTATGTCAAAACAAATTAATATCTCGATATTAAGTGAGCTCGTTTAAAATAAGTACCGCATCAAATATTCACTTGAATATTGTAAAATATTATGCATTTTTTTTTCAGTTTGACTTTGAAACAGAGGAGTTAAAAAAGCTTAGTGAAATGATACATGGCATGGAAACTAAATTCAATGAAATAAAAGAGTTCGATTTAGACCGTTGTTTCAGTGATAGAGGCCTCTTTGTTTGTCCAGAATACAGGGGGCTTGGGATTGCGCAAGAACTCCTCAAAGTCAGGTTAGGCCCAAACCTTTTCTCTTTATCTATTATTTGGTCATATTTAAATCTTCCTGTATGTTCAGAACATTTTAGTTACTGTCGTGACTTTAGTAGAGGTAAATATATCGATCGTCATTTAAATATTTAAGTCTGCAAAAACGAACTGTAATTTTTTTTATGTATCTATGTATATAATTAATACCTCGTGTTTTGTCATTTTCGTCAATTCGCAAAACTCACTAATTCGATGATCATCCAATTTGATGTGCTCTTTTATTATAATTTTCAGGCGCCTCGTATGCAAAGAAAATGGAATACCAATAAATGGAGCATGGATGACGTCATATGGCACACAGAAAGCAGCGGAGCGCGATGGATGGGAGACTGTTTGTGAACTCCAATATGAAGACTTCGGACAAAAATATGGAGTTACATTCACCAAAGAACCTCCTTCTTCTAAATTCATGATTGCTAGAATACAACTTTAACACATTTTTAAAGTTCGTGTATAGTAGTACCTATTACATTGATAAACGACCACTCTGATGAAGGGATCTGATTTTATTCATAAGCAGATAATAATTAATATTTTAGTTGTTTTTTTTTATCATTTTAATTAAAAATGTAATTTATATGTACATCCAAATGAACAAAACCTTATATCTGAGTTTTCTTAAAAATAAATCAAAAGACTTTGTGTATTGTGTTAATATTTTGTGTAGTAATTTCACATGTAAGACGTGGGAAAGTTTAGACAAGATTTCCCACGTCCCGCATGGTTTACCTAATATATATCCCTATTTTTTAATTAGTACAAAAACATTCCCACATTTGAAATAAAATAATAATTAATTCAGAATGTTATCAACTTATTCAACAAATCGAACAGTGGAACGTATTTATAGTCTGTGGTCAGAAACTATGATGAGAGGTAGGAAGGTAGTTTTTCGTGAGTATAATTTTTCTAATACAAATTACTTCCTTCGAAGCTTTCTAGTTCTGGTTTCTGACTGGGGTGGATATTATTTTAGATTTGGCTCTAATGGATGGCCTAAGCTCAGGAACGCCGTCGAGACGTGACGCCCTGCTGTGTCAGGAGCTGACCTTGGTCAAGACTGGACCAAGCGTGTGTCGCGAAGGTTTGCTGGACTAAGTTACGGCACCCACATCAATTCGATCGACACCAACGAAGCACATCAGGTATTTGACGTGCTGTTTTGATCCTGAGAGGATTTCCACCCCGTAGGGCGCGTTCGTCGTATGGTGACGGAGTCTTTTTCGTTACCGACCCCAAGGGGCTCTGTTCCGCTAACTAGAGTTTGGATACGCTAACTAGATTCTTTTTTCTACAACTCATTTTCTGGGCTATATCCCGAGAGAGAGTAGGAATTAGATAGATTTGTGTCTCTTGGGTTGATCCTATATTTTTTTATATCTTAGATATTGTGCACGGCCTAGAATTTCTGTACTTACGCGATTGAGCTGGAGTCACAACGGTTCACCTCACGAATTCTTCACAAGCGACCTTGAGTTTGTGATTTATTCTCATGCTGGTTCTGTAATACACCTCGGTACGGAGACGAGGTGGGTTAGAGAATTAACTTTGCTGTTAAGGTTTAGGGAATTTTGTCAATCTTTTTTAATGTGACTTATGAACCCACACATTGGGTGATTTGAAATAAATTTTGTAATTGCACGCAAGTGTACTAGTTTCACTTTTTAATTCTCCCTGACCTGATAATATTCCTTTCTAAATTTACTGCGGCACGGCTAGGGATCTCCCTCAGAGCCCAGGAGCCGGATTACAATATATTACTATGTTTGTTGACGAAGTTCTTATACGACTATCTAGAATTTTAACATGCCGCAATGCAAGTGTCTGTGGAGACACGTTCGAGGTCCAACGATGTGTCAAGTGATGGCTATTTAGCTGTAAGAAGTGTATATCACAAAATATCTCACACTTAAGACTTGATGTTCCTTGTATAAAAGTGTGCGATACTATATCGGTAGTGTTTGAGAATTATAGCTTAGAGAACAGTTCTTTGGGTACTCTTCAGTTTTAATATGCTTGTCTTTTTTTTGAGAACAAAGATGGACCGATATGCCAAATGTTAATATATTATAGTCAATATTAGCTTCTGCCAACGGCTTAGCCCATGTAAAAGTAGGTTTCTCTACACAAACTTTAGACCCTCATTTCGTCCCCCAAAACCTTGTGCTAAATTTCTCGCTCCTAGTCCCGGTAGTTTCAGCTGTGCGTCAGTGAGTTTCCTTTTATATTCGTGTATATATAGATATTATAGAAGGTTGACAACTTTTATAACAGTTTGGAGGAATTTGACGCAAACTTAAAGGACTTTTAAAGCCAAATAAATTAAACATTTGCCAGGATATCTTGACTTAGCAAAAGAGTTTATAGACTAGTTAGGTATAGATTTGTCAAGAAATACTTCAAAAAGAATGATGAAAGTTCCGACGATCACCCTTAACATTATTTTCACCCTTTAAAACTATTTTTCAATGTTACGTCAGCCAACTACTTCGCCTTGCATATTTAAAGAGTATACAAACTGTCTTTCACAGTCTGCTGGTGCCTAATGAGATGTCTTTAGCGCGTCTACGTAAACAAAGCTAACGAAGTGCGTCAATGACTATAACTTAGTAGATATATGTTATAACTAGCTTATGCCAGCGGTTTTTTCCGCGTGAATGTTCGTTATTGTGGGCGCGAAGACAAACACGGATAAAATGTAGATGCATTCTTTCGTACCAAATTTTATCAAAAACAGTTCAGTATTTAACTGTGAAAGCGTATCAAATAGACAGATAGACAGAGTTACTTGCAGATCAATAATATTAGTATGGATAATAATAGGTAACAATGTGGAAATCATGTCTTTAAATAAATTCAAAGAAATTCTCGACTGATTTTTTATGAGTAATTTCTTGTTATGTTACAACATTGATATGGGTTATTTGAATGGAGTTAACCTTTTTGGTTGGCCAACAATTAAATAAAAAAATGGTCAAGTGGGAGTCGGACTGGCGCACTGAGGTTTCTGTACAAACTTAGCTATATAAATAGTTCAATTCCCGAATGCCGGCGATGGCGACCGACGACGATGTTCGCCGATCTTCCTAATTTTTATAAGTGTATATTTGTGATGAGCACGATCATTTGGAACTGTACCATGACGTTTAAAGTAAGATTTTTTATTCTTATTTCCAGTGCGGGTAAGAGATGGCGCTAGAAAACCTGTATAGCTCTGTCTCTTACCCACACTGAAATAAGCATGAAGCAATCTTACTTTGAACGTCATGGTAACCCCGTTGTTCTGTGCCTGGGTGTAATTTATCTATAATGTATGTATGTATTTTTTTTTTTTTTTTTTTTTATTGGGTGGGAAAATCATCCTAATGACATCCCCGCTCTTGGGCGGAGCGGGAGATAGTGTCAGACTCTTACTGACTAAAAACCCACTCCTGTTCCTTCGTTGCCTTCGTCCCAGGGCCCCGGGTTCCGCTTTCACACTACCCGTGGCCCCAGTAGGCTTCGACCCTGCTGGGCCCCTACGATTTGCTGACATCTCCTTGAGGCGCGCGTGGAACAAAACGCGCCGTCGACGACTTGGGCTTGGTCCGGACGGTTACCGGACGGTCAGACGGCGAGCCACCCATTGCTCGCCGTCTGCAAGCCCGCGCCTACGGTGGCCGGAAATCGGGATCGGAATCCCGGCGGCGGTTGGAGCGTAAGGACCGTTGCCTCACGCGATCGGCCGCCTCCTTAGCTAGCATTACTGCTTCGCAGAAAGAGGCGACCGCCTGCCACTCCTCCTCGCTCCGGAGCATGGCCTGAACCAAGGCCCGGCGCGAGAGATCACCGCCGCCGATTTCCCTCACGAGGTCACGGCGTTGCTCTGCCCAAGCGGGGCACACCTCCACCGTGTGCTCCACCGTGTCCTCCGGGTGAGCCACACAGTGGCGACACCCGGGCGTCGTTTCCGCACGAATCCGGTGCAGGAACCTCCCGAACTTACCGTGTCCGGTGAGGACCTGCGTCATGCGGAATGTGAGGACGCCGTGAGGTCTTTCCAACCACGCCTCAAAGAGGGGACTTACCGCCATAATTGTGGCGTGCCCAATGTATGTATGTATTTAGAAATACAAGTATGTTTATCAATTGTCTAGTAGTCATACCACAAGCTTTGCTTAGGTTGGAATTAGAATCAGATGACGTTGTGTGAAAGTTGAGAAATATTATTATATTCAATAAGTTCACGGTTTATTTAAAATTATAGGGCATGATTACCACGAAGAAAGATAAATTTAGGTATACGAATTTAACAGTCTTATGACAAAAGTTGTATGATATTTGTATTCAGTTGAGTTCTTCAACTTTTGAAGTAGACACGAGCTGAGTTTGCGACTCTCAGGTAAACATGTTTACCCGAAGTGGTAACTTTCATTAATATCAATAAAATAATTTGAATCTTGTCTGATGCTGTGATCAAATTCACGCAAATGATGTTTGTTTATACATGGTGGTAACTTTATTACATCAGATGAACCTATAAAAGCCTTTCCTTCTTTCTGTTTTTCCGATCAGCATAAAAACAGTCACATTTCACTATACTATGATAGCTTTACGAGAACTTTTATTCTTAATCGGAACCATCAATTCTTGCAGCCCTTGACTTTTACTTCTATTCCTGGTAATTTTATGACCAGTTTCCTTGAACTCCCTCGGGATGTCTCAGTGCCAATATAAATAAATAAATTCGCGGGATATGATCATCCTCGTTACAAACTCCTTACCAAGAACCGATCATTTCTTTTAGGAGTTACTATGAATGGTAGATGAACGATTAAGGCCCGGCGCCCATTTTCGACATCAGCAAGGAAAAGGATCCTTCGGCATTACTACATGCATGCCAAGCCATTGTTTCCGACAGTATGCGCTTGAATATAGGGATGCCAAAGGAAACTTTTCCTTGCCGATGCCGATAATGGGCGCCGAGCCTAAGTTATTAGTTGAACTATTGTCATTAGGATTTGATATGTTATCAGATTAATACTCTGGGTTTGTGACTAAGAATATTATTACATTCATTTTTCATTTAATTATGTATTGCAATCGACTAATTGTACCAGCAACACTGACACGTTGAATTTGTGACTATCTGTGGGAAAACTACCAGTGTAGTGTAGTGGTGAGTGATTGTTATTAAAAACCTTATTCAGTTGATGCTCGGATAGATCGAATGAACAATATTTGTTTTTTAAATTATTGGTCGTCAGTTGGTGGAGACAGCGTAGCGAGTGAACCAGCCCACACTATTTCAAACTTCTACAACTCCTAAGAGCAGGTATCAACAGTGGTGACCGGTAAAGCGGCGAGGCAGAAGAGTTTGTCGAGTTCCGGATTTAATAAACAATTCAACTATCTTGGGTCCTACAATTGGCTTTAAGAATATACAAAGTACGAGTAGAAGTAAAGTAGCCTTTCCGCATCCCAGCACATATCCTGGTAGCCTCGTAAGGGTATAGCCCACCATTCATACAAACTTTGGCTCACAATGGATATATATTAAGACGACTTAAATTCATAGTTTCATATGGTGTCCGAACGTAAAGAATAACACAATCCCATCTCTTCACGTGGGTGTCGTAAGAGTCGGCTAAAGGGACATACCAGAGAATGGGCAGCAGTATCCTCTGTGCATTACAACAACCTAACTGCGATCGCCAACCCGTCTGCCAAGCGTGGCGATTATGGCAACCAGCCCCCCCCCCCCCCCCTTTGGAGGAGCCCTGTGTCCAGCAGTGGACGTTTTTCGGCTGAAATGATGATGATGATGAAATTCATAGTTTATGAACTAATAAATCTGTTCCCTCTCCTAGAGAGGAGGCCTGAGTCCCAACAGTGGGAACATTACAACGCCGACTATGCTATATGCTAAATCTGTTACAGCTATTACAGATTTAGAAAATTAGTTAAATCCGTTTTAATTTGTAAAAGGAAACATTTTTTATTCATTTGGTTTAATAATTAATAATGAATTGCAGAAAAAAAAAGATTAATTAATTAATTTTGTATATACATCTTAACTATTAATTATTATAACTTGAAATTTAATATAGATATAATGATTATATACGATTCAATAAAAACACTTAACTAATTAAAAATATATATACATTAAAAGCAAAAACTACTAGCTAAAATATGGCGTCATAAATCTCCTCCGCATCGCTGTCGACTGGAAGTGTACCCAAAAGGCTGGCGGCATTGCCACGTTGTATGGCAATGCTTAATCTCTGACCGAGGTAATAGCCAGCTATATTCATTTGGTTAATCACGTTCTTCGTCATTTATAAATAATTAGAACAAAGTCTAAAATCATTACGTAAGTTACTTCTAAGTATTAGTTTATTTATTCATTAATAAGTATCATTCAAAGTCAATATCTATAGTATTTTATTTACATATTTTTATTTTTTTAACTAAGTATTGGTACAAATTAAATAGTTCTTACCTGCCTTGGATAAATCTATTTTTGTATCACAGATCGGATTTCAGTATCTTCCAAAGAGTGTCGTCTCATTCAAGTAATAACTTGAGCACAATTAATAAATAACCAGTCGTTTCTTCTGTCTAAAGAGAGATTGACTTAGCTTCCTACCGTTCGTTTTTGGTACGGGAAAAAAAAACCATAAATCTTACACAGTTTCACAGTTTTATTACAACACACAGCAAACGAGTTATCTAGGTGCCTGCCAACACCTAAGTACCATATTATGCTTACAGTGTGGGCACAGGCACCAAGAGTTCTCATACCCGTCACGCAGAAGAAATAATAAGCTTTAATGACTTCTCTACCCTGGACATTCACTTTAATCAAACTATAGGTGTAATAAGACCTCTAACTAACGACCAGTTTTCGGTCACTAGCCCATACTGGGACAATTTAGAGCTAAGGCCAGAAGATACCTAATATACCATCTTCACCTCGCAAATGCTCAGTAACATTTACTTGTCAGTTTAAAAACAATATACCACTTAAAGTTCGCTGAAATGATACAGCGAAATTTAAGTAGTACATTTCCAAACTGAATAGCCGTCGTCTTCTGTCAATTGTCAAAATGGTACTGAAGTAGCTATTTCACACAATGAGTTTCGTTTTTTAAACCGTCTTTAAACCAGTTGCAACGGCGAACATTTTCTGTAAACTGCAACTATCTCACTCAACGGTAGTTTCGTCTTTTACTGGATGATGCGCTGGTAACAATTTTTTTTTTAAATGGTATAAATGTGATGTGATGCAATCGTAGAAGGTGAATCGCAATATAACCTTGAAGACACTTAATTTATAAGCGGACGCGAAAACTGTTGCAGGCAAATTGTTCCAGTCCTTCGATATACGTGATATAAACGACGAATATTTATAATTATCTAAATGCAGTTCAAATTATTTTTAAAATAAAAATTAATTCTTCTTCAGTTTGGTTTATTTACAGCTCCATATGGTAAACTTTAAACACCTTGTATGTATGCATTGCATAAACGTTAGTAACTAATTGCTATTGTTATTTTACAGGTTACATTTTGGAGAGTGTGCGCGGGCATTGCATGACTTGATTCCGCCATCTCCTTTCTACCATCGGACAACCCGACGAACAGCGAGTATCCACCTTACGTTGTTGAAACTTCAACGTTCGCACTAAGCGTTTCGCTCCGTCGTTTATACCGCGTACATCGAAGGACTGGAACAATTTGCCTGCTGCGGTCTTCCCGTCCAACTATAATTTAGGTGTCTTCAAGGCTAGAGTGAATAGGCTCTTAATAAACTAGTGCGCCTGACCATCAACGACTGCATCTCCGCTTACCATCAGGTGGGATCGCAGTCAAGCACTGGTTTATATCAATAAAAAAAAAGACAAAATTAATTATTCCTATCTATTCTGGCAATCATAAACTTACAAGATATAGCATCATTTTTAAATGTAACTCCGTGTTTTCGTCCTAAATCTTGAAATGGTATTTCGAAGACGCTTTCGCATCCAACGCGCTCAGTAGCTTTCAGCATGCCATATGAGGATACCCACGCTCCGTGTACTGGTATACCGTGCTCTTTGCATATCTTCCGCCTGAAAATATATAAAATAGAACACCGGTTGAATAAAATTCATGCAAATATTTATAAATGTGAATGTGTGTTTATCAATATGTTACGTTTCTACGTTTAAGCTACTTCAGCAGCTATTATTTTTCACTTATCTTATTATTTTTATCTTTGTAAAAATAAATAGGTAGATTTTTCTTTATATGTTCCCTTGGTATGGTTTCCAATTGTAATACGGGCGAAGCTAATGGCGGAAAAGTAAGAAAGATGTATAAATGATGTGCCCAAAATCGACAGTGAATAAAGTCTATTCATTATCACAGTTTGAGCCAAAAACCATTTACTGCTGGACTTGGGCTTTCTTCACGCATCATCACTGCCAGTTTGTTGGTCAGTGTGAATTACATAGTTAATTTTATCACCAAACCTACAAAATTTTCTTTAACTTTCTAAATCGAATCCACCGTTACCAACGGTACTAATAGAAATTTAATAAAAGCCGATATGGATGTTTCCTAATATACTAAGTTTACTAAGTACGTGTCAAACCCAATATAAATTGATAGAAAAATGGTAAACTAACTTACCTGACTTTAACAAACTCCTCCGCAATTCCAAACCCGTTGAACTCAGGATGGACAAACATTCCTTTATCTCTAAAGACACGATCTAAATTGAATACTTTCATTTCATCGAAACAAGCTGCTAAGCCAGATTCGATTTCAAACAGCTTTTTGATTTCTTGTGTTTCAAACTGCCACTGAAAAAGGTAAAGATGTCACTAATAAAAATTCTAATAATGCTAATAACTATTTACGGTTTTCTACTAAACTAACAAATTCAATCACGTATACCTAAGATCTCACATTAACCTTGCAATAAATGTACCAATTTCATTGATTCAGGCCATAGTCAACTTTTGTGCCAAATAGTTTCGGATTGTTTCAAACTTAATATCAACTTAAAATACCTACATTCTATAAATCT
Organism: Mythimna vitellina; assembly: GCA_949316375.1. Taxonomy (NCBI): domain Eukaryota; kingdom Metazoa; phylum Arthropoda; class Insecta; order Lepidoptera; family Noctuidae; genus Mythimna; species Mythimna vitellina. The sequence goes on along the minus strand of OX438692.1, from coordinate 8,007,659 downwards.
TCAATAATTTTTCTATGATTTACCTTTGGTTCTACATATCCTTTCAACTGCAATGTCATCATGGATGCTCCAACGACTTCTTGAATTTGTTCATCACCATTGTCTTTACAACAAATTATAGTGTGAAATCCTGGTTTTTCTGTAGCTTTTAATATATTTACTCGTACTTCATTTAATGCCTTCATACTTTTTGGAACTCCTGTAACAGGAATATGGCCTGTTTTTAATTGACTTCAAAAAGAAGGAGGTTATTTACGTGGATCATAAAATTCTGTTAAATAAATTATACGGGTACGGAATTCGGAGTACTTTATTAAAGCTTATAACTTCTTATCTGACCAACAGAAAGCAGTCCATGTTCATTCTCGTGTATGCATCAAATCAAGGAAATAAATTATGAACTACACATTAAAATACAGAAAAATCAAACAAGGCGTCCCACAAGGAAGTGTCTTAGACCCTCTGCTAATTATTATTTATATAAATGACTTTCCTAAAATAACCAATCAACCCACTATACTTTTTGCTGATAATAGTAATTTCGTTTTTATAGGTAAGGACAAGGTATCCCTAGAACAAGATATAAACAGCACTCTTAGTGATATTATAAAATAGGTAAATAATAACAAATTTAAAAATGACCTATGACAAAACTAAAATGATGATATTTCAGAACGGTAAAACCCAATTGACTGACATTAATATACATTATACAGCATTAGAGGTATGTTTAAGAACAACCTCACGGATAGCTGCAGACCGTATTTTGTAAAGCACAATATATTAACATTACCGTATGTTTATATCTATGAGATTGCTAGTTTTGCAAGAACTAACAAACATATTTTTGATAAGTATAGAAGTAAGCGGCATAGCGATAACATGTTTGGCAAATCTAGTAAGACAGCCTTATATTTCAAAAGCATTTTCAGTATGAAGCCGAATTACATATTAGAAACTCCATCCATCGTTGAATTCAAAAAGAAATTAGAAATTGTTTTATTATGTAAATATATATATGCAGCATAGCTATATGTACAGCCTACGTACATTGACCTTATTTTTACGTGATAATGCGACTCGATACGTTCGCTTGTCACAACAAATATTGCTATGTTCAGGATTATTTAAAGGAGGATGTAAAAACATATTGTTAATGTGACTCACTAATTTGTTTACTAATTTATTTATAATATTATTACTTTGACATTTATTCTGATATTTATTTACAAATATAGATAGATAGATTTATTTATTTGCGTAGAATGTAGGTAATTAATACAATTTGGTGTTATAATATTTTGGAATCCTTGTACATTCCGCCTGGATGGCATGCAAAATTTACGAACTTATGACTAGGTACTACAATAATTCTATTTCATTACTTGATGCTACATAACATTGTCAATTAAATTTATTTATCATTTAAGAAATCCGATACAAAATAATAACATTTTTTTACTAGTAATTCTTTAAGGTTCTTTTTAAATCTTACTAATGGTTGCTATATATATATATTGATATTCTCTTTTAATACACGACATTTTAATTAATCTAATGACATTATTATTTGCTTCATGATTATTATGTTACATTATTATTTATCATGAAAATATTTATTGTGAAATTACCAATTAATGTACCGATTTAAATTATATTTTTACTTAAACACTTAATCACTAATAGTATCTTGACATTATTACTTATATATGATATTTTAAACTTGAATTCTTCTAGTAACATTTTTTTTTCATATTTTATGGTTATAATAATAAAGCTTGTGATTTGCATGCCTTAAGGTGTAATATGGATGGACTGTGCAATATTTTTAATTTAGCCAGATTAGCAAATAAATGATTATGATTATGATACCCAACTCAGACACAAGATACAGATCTCAGATACATTAGAAACCTACACTAAAATTATCTGTAGGCTATACAATTATTATTTGTTATGTACAGGGGTACATACACGAAGAATCGCCAAACTTAAGTGGCAATGGGCAGGGCACATTGCTCGCAGAACGGATGGCCGTTGGGGACGAAAGGTTCTGGAATGGCGACCACGTACCGGAAGACGTAGCGTTGGAAGGCCTCCTACAAGGTGGGCCGATGACCTGGTAACGGTTGCAGGAGTACGATGGATGCGAGACGCACAGGACCGTTCATTGTGGCGGCACTTGGGGGAGGCCTATGTCCAGCAGTGGACGTCTTTCGGCTGAAATGATGATGATGACAGGGGTAACAAACCTGCGACCTGTGGCGCAGTAGCCAATAGTTCAACCACTGCGCCAACCGTGTCGTACATAAAAACCTACAAATTTTACTTACCCGCAGCTTTGTAAACAGCCTCCTTTTTTACAAAATATTCTATAAACAAATTCACAACATCTACTCTTAGATCATCAGGCATGTCCATTATACGAAAATTAGTAATATTACCACTCTTTTTAGAAGCAGTCGAAAATTTCGACCACACTTTGCACAAGTTAAACATGTTTGCCGTCAAAAGTCGTCTTTAAAAGTGCTATTATTTTATGTGTCAACCCTAGTTTTGTTTTCTTACAATATTTATCTTTATTTTAAAATAAATACATTTTTTTTATTATTTTATGTTTACTAGCAACGTCAATGCGTTGCCCAGCTGTGCTATTAACTATGGGTTATATACTACGAGAGTAGTGTTACGGGTATATAATTTGAATTGTAAGTTAACTAGCTATCTTATTAGTCTGACCTTGGGATGAACAAATGAAAGTTTTGAGAAACTGTTAACATATATTATAGTTTATTTTTTTCTGAAAACACGTAGGTACTTTGACTTAATCGCACTAATATTGGGCCTAGGATCGTGACATTTTGCACGAGGTTTTCTTTTATGATGAAGGCGAGCACTAAGAGAGAGTTTGTATGGAGAAACCTATTATTACGTGGGCGAAGCCACTGGCACAAGCTAAGGATTTATGTCAAAATTACAACCATAAATATAAATTTATGGTTGTAATTTTGACATAAATCCTGTGATTTTGATATACACGTTCACGATTGCGGTGCACACGACTGTACACGTAGAGTTTATTTTTCCTTGTAGCGTAGCGAGCAATGGGTGGCTCGCCGTCCGATCGTCCGGTAATCGGACCGAGCCCAAGTCGTCGACGGCGCGTACTGTTCCACGCGCGCCTCAAAGAGATGTCAGCAAATCGTAGGGGTCCAGCAGGGTCGAAGCCTACTGGGGCCACGGGTAGTGTGAAAGCGAAACCCGGGGCCCTGGGACGAAGGCAACGAAGGAACAGGAGTGGGTTTTTCGTCAGTAAAAGTCTGACACCGCTCTTGGGCGGAGCGAGAGCTCCGCCCAAGAGCGGGTTTTGTCATAAGATTTTCCCACCCAATAAAAAAAAAAAACTCACATATTAGTTTATTGAGAGTTATGTAATTGAGAGTCAAAATTAAAACGGTTCATGAAACGCTTTGTTTAGAAACAATAACTTGAAATTTGAAAATACGACAAAAAAATGTCCAAAAAAGGCAAAACACTCTCTGTTTGGGCAATAATTGTGTTGACTTATTATATTATTTATCACGTAAATATCAATGGATAAAAAAATATATATGTGTCGGTACAGAATGCCGATCACAGTGACAGTCTTTTCCAGTGACTCTATTTTGTATATGGATTCCCTATATACAGGCATACCTAAATAGGGAATCCAGAGATTCAAAAACTTTTTACTACAGACGTTTAGTATGATAATCTTAGTGAGTTGATGGAGCATCCCCTAGTGTCCGTAATGCAGGTTAACTCCTAGCACGGGACTGGGTCTTGCTGCGTTATCCACTGTAGTCTTTTATCCGTCGTTTCTGATGTAGTATTAAGTTAATTTGTATTTTGGTTTTATTACAATAAAGATTTTATTAATATTATTTTGTGGGCGATGGGTGAGTAACGAGCAATAAACAAACTATTCTAGACCACGCTGTAAATCAGTTATTTATTATGATGGTAAACTTTAGTTATTCACAACGAGCCGAGAAACAGTTCCCAGACTAGATGTTGCTCACACGGCTGCTAACAGAGGAAAGAAAGCCCCGCGACCCTTTTTTTTCAGGTGGGAAATCATCTAATGACATCTCGCGCCCTTGGGCGGAGCGGAGCGGCGTCAGACTTTTACTGACTAAAATCCACCCCTGTTCCTTTTTTGCCTTCGTTCCAAGGCCTGGGGTTCTCTTTCGTATAACCTATGACCCCAGTAGACTTCGACCCTGCTGGGCCCCTATAGTTTTGCTGACATCTCCTTGAGCGCGTGGAATCCTACGCGCCGTCGACGACTTCGGTTTGGTTCGGACGGTCGGACGGAGAGCTATCCATTACTCGCCGTCCGCAACCCTGGCGAATACGGTGACCGGAGCCCCGCGTCCCTGCAGTTGGAACTGTTATCTGTTCAGCTCGTGCAAACGCTAATCCAGATTTTGTCAAGTGGTGTGACATATCCGCTGATGTCCCGTTGTTAATGTATTTTTTCTACTATTGACTTCGTCGACACATATTTAACTATACAAATGCATTTATGCATTTTGCTCTATGATTCATCTTGGTCTGACCATCTGGCAGTAGAGATTAATTGCAGCTTGAATGTATTAAGACCTCATTATATTCTAAATGAAAAAAGTTGTAATAAAGTAATTTGGGGTAATAGGAACATTAAACAAATTGAAAAATATCACAAGTCTTGTAATGTAAAAATGAGGTACTTGGATTTACCTTCAGAACTAAGTCATTGTTGTGATGCCATGTGTGATAAGGTGGAACATAGATCCGTGATTGATAAGATGTCTTCCGATATTATACATATATTATGTAACGCGGCTGTGGATAGCTTTGATCGTAAATATCGGTCACACAAAAAGTGTGTCGTGGGCTGGAATAGACATGTTTATCCAGCACATAAGGAAGCGCGTGTACAGTTTCAGTTGTGTTCGTCACTTGGGCGTCCGCGTAGTGGACTAGTGTACGAAACACTGACAGATACACGTCGTATTTTCAAATCTAAACTGAAATGGTGTCAGAAGAACGCGGAGCAGGTAAAGATGTTCTAGCTACACAGCACACGAAGAAGAATTTTAAAAGTTTTTGAAAAGAGACCAGCAAGCTGGATTCGCGATCATACACCCCTCTCAGCGTTGATGGCATTGGTAAGTCACTTGGTATAGCTAATATGTTTAGTAATAAATTTAAAGTAGTGCCACCTGATCGTCCAATAGTGGTGCCGCGGGTGCTCAAGGCGGAAGTCGAATACATTACCATCTGTTAACTTCTCTGCTAAAGGAGTAGCTTCTACTATCAGTAAGATGACGAGAGGTAAGTCCCCCTGATATGACGGAATTAGCATTGAGTACCTGAGGCAAGCTGATGTACATTTGCGTAGAGTCTTATCTATGTTTTTTACTTTTTGTATGAGAGACTCGTACATACCGGACGAAAGCTGTTGTTGTTATGCCAGTAATCAAGAATAAGACGGGTGACTCCTCTGATAGCTCCAACTATAGGCCCATCTCGTTAGCCACTACTTTAGCTTAGGTGCTGGATAGTCTCCTAGATCAACAATTATGTAAACAGCTCACAATTAGTGATGCACAGTTCGGTTTCAAAGCTGGATTATCTACTGAAACAGCAATTCTATGTCTTAAGCATACTATCCGATACTACACGGACAGGAAGACTCCAGTTTATGGATGCTTCCTTGATTTATCAACGGATTTCGATTTGGTGTCTTATGATCATCTTTGGGAGAAGCTGAGGTCTACCTCACTTCCCGAGGAGATCATTAATGTTTTTGATTACTGGTATAGCAATCAAGTTAATGTTGTAAGGTAGGCTAACGTTTTGTCCGATGAGTATAGGTTGGAGTGTGGTATGAGACAGGGTGGATTAACATCCCCTCGGCTCTTCAACCTGTACATCAATTAATTGTTTATGGCGGTACGTTGTCTGTCTGTATTAGCAGAAAGGAATTCGGCCTGTTGACATTTTGTGGACTGAGGTGTCTGTCTGTTTGCGCTCTAATTATTCAAGACAGATCGAGTGAAATATTTGTTTTATAGTATTTTTAACATATTGTAAAACAAAGACTCCTACCGCATCCACCTGTCCGTAAGTTCGCTTGCTGACTGGATTTTCATGCGATCTTCGGCAATAGACAAAATGGTTTATGGGGATGGTTCAACTGTAAATACATACACATTAAATATAGTTTTCAACCGCCATATGCTAAGCAGAAATAGTTATTTTTATTTTCACTTTTATATTCTGATGCAGAAGTGTATTTCTAATTATTTAATGCAATACGTAAAGCAAAGCATTTTACGTTACTTAACCAAGATTTATATGAGTGGCAATATTAAAAGTTTGGTTTAGTCAACTTTTGACTAAACTAACATGAAGTCAAACTAGGTAACCTATGATCATTTATTATCATTTAAACAATTAAGTAAATTCAGTTTCCGATATTATGACGATTATTTTACTCGACTTTGAATAGCTATAAGCTTGATTTGATAAAACTTTATAAAAAAAATTATCGGTATCTATTATTATTACATCATAATAGGCGCTTAATAATTTTATCAAAAATTTCCTCGTCTCTTCATGGTCTTCCATTTATTTTAGATGATGTATGTTATTAAGAAGAAATTAATGTATAGTATAAACGATCGAGCCTTTCAAACATTACAATTAAATTTCAGGTTGTTTTATTCCATTAAAATTTAACCCACTAAGGTTCAATTCTCGGTTTTTAAAAAAAAATGGGTTCTTCTAAAGTTTAGTCTATCATGATCTACAGTATTTAAGGTGTGTCCCTCCATGTCGTAAACATTAAACGCCTGGTATGTACCAGTATGCATTGCAAACATGGGACGCCCTGTATATGTAAGCAAAAAATTATTTAATGTTATCTATTCTAACAATCTTAAATACACAAGATGTAGGATCTGCTTCGTCTTGAAATGTAACTCCGGGTTTTCTTCCTAAATCTTGAAATGGTATTTCGAAGACGACATCCCATCCTTCGCGTTTAGTAGCTCCCAGCATGCCATGTGACGTTACCCACGCTCCGTGTATTGGTATACCGTGGTCTTTGCATATCTTCCTCCTGATAATGTATAAAATAGAACACTAGTTAAATAAAATTCATACTAATATTATAAATGTGAATGTGTGTCTGTCCATATGTTACGTATTCACGTCTGAACCAATTTTGACGAATCTTTGTAGAATATATTGGTCGATTTTACTTTATGTTTACTTAGTGGTGGTTGGTCCATGGTTTCCGATTGTAAAGTTGATGAATTTGATAGGCATAATAATATGCGCAAAGTCGACGATTTCCACAAGATCACAAATAGGTGAATATTGAACTAAAATATTCAACATCATCATTTGAGCCAAAAATTGTTTGCTGCTAGACATAAGCTTTCTTCACGCGTCCCTACTGACAATATGTCAGTGAAAATCACATACAATTCTATTACAAAACCTACAAAATTTATGATAATATTTTTAATGATGTTTTTTTAATTAAATTCACCTTTACCAACAGTGCTGAGAGAAATTTAGTATACTAAGTACGTGTCAAATTCAATATAAATTGATAGAAAAATGCTAAAGGCTAACTAACCTGACTTTAAGCATCTCCTGCGCAATTCCGAGCCCTCTGAACTCAGGAAGAACAATCGCTCCTCTGTCACTAAAAATACGATCTAAATTGAACACTTTCATTTCATCAAAATGAGCTGTTAAGTCAGAAACAATTTCAATAAGCTTCTTGGTTTCTTGTGTTTCATACTTCCACTGAAAACGGTAAAGATATCACTTATAAATACTTTGTTTATTATTTACGGTTTTCTACTAAACTAGCAAATTCAAGCATAAACTTCAGATCTCAATTTAAACTTATAGTAAAATTTATATTAATATGTATATACTTAATTCATTATTTTAGGCATGGACAACTTTTATGCCACATCGTTTCGGCATGGTTCAAACTTAACATATATTTATAAAATTTAAATATTAATAATGATCAATACTATCATTACAATTTACCTCTGGTTCTGCATGTCCTTTCAATAGTAATGCCATCATAGACGCTCCAACGACCTCTTTAATTTTTTCATCACCGTTGTCTTTACAACATATCATAGTGTGAAATCCTGGTGTTTCTGTGGCTTTTAGTATATTTTCTCTTACTTCATTTAATGCCTTTATACTTTTTGGGACTCCTGTAACAGGAATATATAGTTTTCTTTTTAATTTTCTACATAATTTCATCGGACAGATGAAATTATCAGAAATTAGGACTAAAGGTTTTATCTATTAAACATAGGAATCCCCTCACATTAGGAATTACTCCAGTTTCGGGGATGTGTCCAACTCAGATACACTGGACACCTACACTAAAATTATCAGTAGACCATACAATTATTATTTGTCATGCACAGGGGTAACTAATATGCGATATGTGGCGCAGCAGCCAATGCTTCAACCACTGCGCCAACCATGTCATACAATAAAACCTAAAAACTTTACTTACCCGCAGCTTTGTAAATAGCTTCCTTTTTTACCAAATATTCTATTAACAAATTCACAACATCTACTCTGAGATTATTGGGCATGTCCAATATACGAAAATTATGAACACTACCACTCTTTTTAGAAGCAACAGAAAATTTCGACCATACTTTGAACAAGTTAGACATTTTTGCCATTAAAAGTTGTCTTTACAAAGGCCGTTATTTAATTTGTATAGCCTAGTTCCTTCTTTCTTACAATATTATACATTGAAACAAATACTTTTCTATTACATTATCTTTACTAGCAACGTTAGTACTAAGCCCGGCTGTGTTATAAACTATTGGCTGTTTACTACGGTTGTTGTGAAACGGGTATACAATTTGAATTGTAAGTTAACTAGCTATCTTATTAGTATAACCTTGGAATGAGCGAGTAAACGTTATACGAATTTGTTAACATATATTATTGTTTTTTTTTTTTTCTGAAAACACGTAGGAGAATTATACTATCATTATAAAAATGAAAGTTTGAGAGTGTGTGTGCATGATGAGATAGCTTTCTTTATAATTTAAGATATTGCTTAAAGTTAGTAATGCATTCCAGCATCAATTAAAATGGTTCCTTTCGCAAAAAGGTTGTTATTTACTCACTTAATTTCCTGTGTCTCCTAGATGGTACAGAGGATTTCCATAGTGCGCCGCCATACCGTTTCGTCTTGAGCTTCACGCTTCTTTTCGCTCCAGGTCTTGCGCCAGGTCTACTTAGGGCGACCACGTTTATGCTTTTCTTGAGGATTCCATTATAGGGCTTACCTTGGTTTATGTTCAGGGCTCCGTCGAAGCGTGTGGCTGATCCAGTAGCACGTTCAGCGCTTGATCTGTTGGCCGATCGGGGTTTCACTGCTGTGTTCCCACAGATTTATATTCGCGATATTCTTGGGCCAGTAAATACCGAGAATACGGCGAAGACAGCGGTTGATAACAACCTGGAGTTGACCCAAGATGTCCTTTGTGACCTTCCACATATCACAACCCATACAGCAATACGGTTTTGACGTTGGACCGGACTTTTGTTTTTTTTTTTTTAAATTAATTCTTCTATTCAGTTTCCGCCATTGAGACACGGGAAGGAGCTATGCGAACGTCGTCTAGCTTGGCTTACATGTCGGCGCGTGTGTGACTATAGGTCAACGGCGTAATTTAGGACTTGCAAGCTTTTGGATAATCCCATCCCCTCCTCCATGCCATGGCGCTTTTTATTTAACATATTGCCGTGATGCAATGTGTTCAACAACGATTGTGATGCCATCAGAAACAACAAGAAAGAAGGGAAAGAAGGCACCTCTTTCGTACTCCCACATGCACCGGTATTCTCCCTGGCGTAGCGTAGTCTGCTACGCAGATGATACGCTGGTCCTGGCGCAGGGAGAGTCGTACCAGGCGGCGGTCGAACTAGTGACACGCGGGGTTGCGACAGTCGTGGAGAGGATCCAAGAGTTGGGACTTGAGGTGGCATTGCACAAGTCCGAGGCCATGTGCTTCCACGGCCCCCGGAACGCGCCACCAACGGGTTCCCAACTAACGGTAGGAGGAGTTCACATCGGCGTCGAGTCGACGATGAAGTACCTTGGACTCGTCCTCGACAGCCGATGGAATTTCGAGGAGCATTTCCGACGTCTGGCTCCCAAACTGGATCGTGCAGGGCCCTCAAGCGGCTCCTTCCCAACCTAGGGGGTCCAAACGCCTCCTGCCGGAGGCTCTATGCAGGAATCGTACGGTCCATGGCTCTTTATGGGGCGCCGGTGTGGGCGCCGTCGATACGAAAGCGTCCGGCAGCTAGACTGAACGCAAGCCAACCACCACTTGATTTGGAGGCAACAGTCCTTGCACACATGCACGATCTGCGCATGGAGATGCAACGCCGGGGCGAAACTCCGCTGCCGCGCCAAGTCGCGGCATGGCGGAAAGACTTCCGGCGGGATCTCATGGTGGAATGGCAACAGCGACTGTCGCAACCCAGTGCTGGGCACGCCATAATTATGGCGATAAGACCCCTCTTTTAGGAGTGGCTGGAAAGACCTCACGGCGTCCTCACCTTCCGCATGATGCAGGTCCTCACCGGACATGGCAAGTTCAGGAGGTTCCTGCACCGGATTCGTGCGGAAGAAACGCCCGGGTGCCGCCATTGTGTGGACCGCCCGGAGGACACGGTGGAGCATACGGTAGAGGTGTGCCCCGCCGTGTCCTGGGCAGAGCACCGCCGTGTCCTCGTGGGGGCGATCGGCGGCAGCGATCTCTCGCGCCGGGCCTTGGTACAGGCCATGGTCCGGAGTGAGGAGGAGTGGCAGGCGGTTGCCTCCTTCTGCGAAGCAGTAATGCTAGCAAAGGACGCGGCCGATCGCGTGAGGCAAAGGTCCTCACGCCCCAATCGCCGCCGGGATTCCGATCCCGATATCCGGCCACCGTAGGCGCGGGCTTGCGGACGGCGAGCAATGGGTGGCTCGCCGTCCGATCGTCCGGTAACCGTCCGGACCGGGCCCAAGTCGTCGACGGCGCGTACTGTTCCACGCGTGCCTCAAAGAGATGTCAGCAACCGTAGGGGCCCAGCAGGGTCGAAGCCTACTGGGGCCATGGGTGATGCGAAAGAGATCCCCGGGGCCCTGGAAATAAAATGGCAGAGAAGGAACAGGAGTGGGTTTTTAGTGAGTAAAAATCTGGCACTATCCCCCGCTCCGCCCAAGAGCGGAGATTTTTTTTTTTTATTCTCGTTAGGTTCGCGCTTGACCGCCATCTCACCTGATGGAGATGTCATTAGATGATTTTCCCACTCGGAAAAAAAAAAAAACATGCGCCGGTGTGTTCTTCGAGATGAGACTGTCGTGTTTCACTCTACAAGAATATTCCTGTAGATTGCTTTAATTAAGTTCTTGATTTTTTCGGGGACTTCAATTTCACACAGTCGGTCCCAGAAGGAACCCATCCATCTCAGCGTATCGAAGGTTTTTTCGAAAACACAGAGGTCAAATACATATTTCCCTCTGCCATTCTGATGACTGTTCGAGAATAATACGCAAGGTATTCGAATTATTTTCGAACATATCTGATCCGTACACGATCGATTGAGCCGAAAGCCAGCCTGTTTTTTACGAAGGAGAGGTTTAACGGCCTTCGACTGTTCTTGAAAGTCAGGTTGAGTGCACATCTATAGTGCACTCGATCGTCCTTGTCTTCTGATGCCAGATTTGTGGCCACGTAGCATTGTATGTTAGTTATCCTAAGGGCTTTGCTGTTGATTCGAGCTGTGATTTTTTTTCTGAGATGGGTTTTTAGTCCAGTAGGCACTTCTTCACTGCAGCAGAAAGGAGGAATCCTACGCCACTTTCACCTATGTCCTCTTCATCCTCAATCCCGGAGTAAAGAAACGTAAAGCCCCTGAACGTTCTCAGTTCTCTAAATTCTTTTTTGCACACTTCCCTAAGAGTACATTTCTTAATGCAACCAGTTCAAAACTGGTTCAGGTTATGAACTGTTTCGGATTCTTTAATCGATTTGTGGTTTAGGTAAGCGAGTGATTAGCCCACTTTAGGCACTATAGAGCCAGTGGGCATGCTTTGTTTTGTTTCGGGTTCCCTTCCTTGTGAGAACATTCTGATTTTAGGAAGCAGATTACTCGCCTTTCGGCGGCGCTGTTGCAGCAACTCCCAGGGAGAACGACGAGTACATGGATATCTCAGACTGGCTAGAGCTCCGCTCTGGATAGTACTTCGCCATGAAATACAACAGAAACCCTAGCTTCACTCTCATCAGTAAAAAGTAGTGCTGAAAAAAATTAAATTCATACTGCTGTTTAGTTTTCAAATCATAACTGTTTGCTCACGTATCTTACAATAATTTAAAAACACTATACCATTATCATGCATTTTATATTTTTGTCTTTAGTTTGCCGTCGCCGGCAGCTTTGATGTGTGATGACACTTAATATTTTTATTACTGTAGAAGTTTTTGGTTTTAGTAATCATAAATTTATTAGCAGAAAGATCACTGGTAGATGTCAATCCCAGTTTTTTTCCCTCACTCTTCACTTTTTCGCACACAGTTTCCCCAGCCATAATCTTTATATTTTATTTAATTACATTAATTCAAAATAATGAAAAACATACATGGAAGAAGTAGATATACCTACCTTCTTTGTTGACATTCGGTAGATTTAATGAGCAGAAGAACATTAATTTAGAAATAATGACATTATTTTAAAAAAGATGAATCATCAATAATAATAATAATAGTAGGTATAGTAAAAATTTATAAAATAAATAAATTAGTTAAATACTAAATTATAATTTCGAGTACAAAATTAGTAACACGAGTACCTAGAGTAATCAAAAAATGTTAATTAACACGTTTATTATCACGAAATAACTTTCTAATTGAATTGGCACAAAATGATTACTGTTCTTATCAGCATTACTTTCAGTTAACATACAATTTATGAGTTTGTTATTTACTGTCCTCATTTTTTAAATTATTGAAAGTCTTCACCGGTGACACTCATCGGTTCACGGTTGACCGGTTCAGTAGGTAGACGTGTGTTTACTTTACTTTGTTTGTTTTAAAGATGAGAGAAAAATATAAAATAAAACTAAAATTTATTAATAAGAGAACCTCAGGGAGTACCTCAGGGGTCATCCGTTTCCAACATACTGTTTTCGCTATTGCTACTACTTGCCTGATGCGGTGACTGACGCAGAAGTGCTCATGTACGTTGATGATGTTGCAGGGTTGGTAACAGCTGAATCAGTAGATCAGTTAGAGCAAAAGCTAAATGATGCCGCGAATTAATTGACGTTATGGTTCCAAAGAAATGGTCTTGCTCTGAATCTGAAAAGGACTCACTTCATTCACTCTGTTCTGTCACATGGTCTTCATGACCACTCGCGGCAGGTGGAGTGGCTCTAGTTCAGGTGAAGACGTTAAATTTCTTGGGTTTCAAATTGAGGGGTGCCACAAGTGGGACGGTCAGATTAGTAAAGTGTGCGGTTAATTGGATAGTGCATGTTTTGCTCTTGGCAGAATATCGCGCGTTTTACCTGAACGCGATGTGCGGTCCTGTTATTTTGTGACGGTGTACACTCGTAATACGGCGCTGAGCTGTGGGGACGTGCTCCCGATTGGCAGCGTACCTTCCGAATGCAGAAGCGTACCGTGTGGGCCGTTGTCGGGATACCGCAGGACATGTCCGCTAAACTATCCTTTTTATACAAGGGAAATCTGAAGATCCCAAACAAGGCACACTTTCACAGTATGGTTGATCGTGACGTCTGAGTCAAATAATATTTTCTGTAATTTTTTAAAATAAGAGTATACAAAAAGAATACTGATACTTACAGATTGCAACTAAATTAAACGACGCTTAATTAAAAACTGCCCCCCTAGCCAAGTTACGATCGTTTCGTTTGCGTCGAACGCCTTGAGTAGGCCACGCCTCCGATTCCTTTATTCTGACGTCATCTCAACGCTCAGTTAGGTGGTCAGAACAAAGGAAACGGTCCTGTGCGTCTCGCATCCATCGGATTCCCAGGTCATTGGTCCACCTTGTGGGAGGCCTTCCAACGCTGCATCTTCCGGTACATAGTCGCCACTCCAGAACCTTTTGTCTTCATAGACCATCTGTTCTGATAGCAATATGCCCTGCCCACTGCCACTTCAGTTTACACATATCAATTTTATTTTTGGAGTATAAGGATTATATGATGAAAGACTAGTGACCTAGTGGTAACGGCCCCAACACTTGTACCTATTACTTATTCTGTACCCCAACTTACGAGTCACGGGTCTAAACCCAGCCAGGCGCATTGCTTTGTGTAATATATTTCATCACCACTGTTTTAAAATGGTGAAGGAAAAAATTGTGAGCAAACTGGGCCCGCGTGGTGGATTACGGCCCATTATGGCCTGAGTCCCAGCAATGAGAACATTATAAGGCTGATTATGCTATAAAGATAAAAGTTAACTTTTTGAATGCATCCTTTTATTCTCTTGTAAACAAGACTCGTCACTGGCAAATTCTCTTTCTGAGCTGGTTGATTCTCAAAACCTTGAGAACCACAGGAGGTTATGTTATGTTAGTTATATTTTCGAACTACAAAGTAAAGGGTTAAAACTCTCGGATTGTGGGGTCTGAGTGCTCACAAATTGTATAAAGATCTGCCTAAACGTGTTGTTGATACTTCGCGTGACCTAAGATCTGGCTTTTGTCTTGGACATAGGATAAACTGCCATACAGCGTGGTAATGCTGCCAACCTTTTGGCTACATTACCAATCGACAGCGATGTGGAGGGGTTTTTTACGCCATAATTTAAGTTTATTTAAATTATTTAGGGTTGTTATTCCATTTATTAAATTACTTACACATATTGCTTACATTTTTAAATATTTCTTAAAAAAACATATTAAAAAAAAAAATTAAAAATATAAAAAATAGTAGCTCACCGGCATCGGGAACAGGGTCCAAGCTACCGGTGGTCAGGGCTCCTGAGAGAGGAATCTCCGAACAATACGCGCCGTGTCCAAAAGTACTGCCTTCTGAATCAAGCCCAGGCATTGATCCAACTGCCTAACGAGAGCCTCTTCAGATGTTGGTCGAGGCTCTTGGCTATTAAGCCATTAGCCGTCACGACTATCGGCAAAATGATTGCTCTATCGACTTCCCACATGTCGAAAATCTCGCGAGCTAAGTCAAGATACTTAGTTTGCTTATCTTTCTTAGCTTTCACGAGGTTCTCGTCATGAGTCTCATCTCGTCGCTATATCAACAATCATTGTGCGACGCTTTAGTCGATCTACTATCCACTATATCAGGTTTATTGGCAACAATAGTTTAGGGTTGCTATTATTATTATTTTACTGTAATTATAGTTAGTTAAATAAATAAACTTATTTTGATACAAGTACAGAAAATTTTTCATTGTGACCTACGTGGAATTCGCCCGATCCGCAAGCAAGGGTGTTATGGAGCCGAGTGCACAATTAAATTACGTGCAAACAGTAAAATGTTTGCCTATAAGCGGCAGATATAGGAAAGGATTTTAGAGTATGTGTATTAAATAAAATTCATTTATTTCAGACAAACAATCCTGCAAAGCAAAGTTGTTAGTAACAAGAATTTAACTCATAACTAATGTTAGTATTTGAGGATAAGTAAAAGATAAATGATCTACCGATTACATGCAAAAATAATACAACGCCCTTCATGTCCAGTTCTAGAACGCGTCCAGGATGATGTTGGGGCTCCCCCGCTATTGTAAACTATCGGAAATATTTACGAAACACACATTAAAGTTACACTAGTCGACACTTTTTCCATACAAATTTTGGGGGCATTGCACATCGAAAGTAAAACATGATATGATTTTATCTTATTCTTAATTTTGTCTGTAGGGAAACAGAAAAACAAAAATAATTTCCGTTACAAAGTTCCAACAAATTTTCCAACAAATTTTCTGTTTTTTGACGATTTTAACACAACTTTAAGTGTTAAAAAGTAACAAAAATCGTACAAAATTTCAAAAACGAAATCGGTACCGACAAACTTTTATTATAGGAAGAGTTGTATACAATTTATTTGTATTAGATTTGTCTCTTTTATCTGGCCTAGTTTTCGTACCTATCTATTTGTGTCGTAAGACACTGGGTGCAAACGTTTTAATACATTTAAATTTAAGAAAGATGGATACTTCGAAAACTTCGAGTGATTTTTGAATACCAGTTCCGGCGCGGACTTAACATGGCTGAAACAGCTCGCAATATCAATGTTGCGTTTAGAGAGGGGACTGCTAATGAACGGACAGTGCGATTTTGGTTCAAACGCTTTCGTGATGGAAGCTTTGATTTGAAGAACGACCTCGTAGAAGACCGCCCCACATCAATGAATTGAAAGAGATGGTGGAAGCTGATCCGAGCCAAACTACAGAGGAATTAGCGGCATGGTTTAACGTTACCTTATCAACAATATTGACTCATATGCGTCAAATCAATAAAAAAAAAATGCAAAATGGGTGCCTCATGATTTGACTGATCTGCAGAAAGAAACGCGTATTAAAACTTGTGTTGCCATGTTGAATCGATACAGAAATGAAGGAATATTGGATTGAATTGTGACATGTGATGAAAGTGGATTAAAGAATCCACTTTTATTATATTTTACTATCGACAACCGTAAGCGAAAAATGGCTGTCCCTGGTCAAACGCCGCAACATTGTCCTAAAGTAAAGCTTGCCAATAAAAAGGTAATGGTAGCTGTTTGGTGGTCTTAGCATGGTGTTATTTACTAAAGCTTACGCCAATCTGGTCAAGCAATATCGGCAGATGTCTACTGTGCCGAACTCCAAACAATGACAGCACAACTAGCAGTGAAACAGCCCCGACTCATGAATCGATTTTCACCATTATTCATACAGCACGAGAAACCGTTTTAACTCTACAGGAATTGCAATTAAAAATCATTCGTCACCCTCCGTATTTGCTAGACCTTGTTCCAACGGACTACCATTTTTTTCGTGACTTGAACAATTTACTATGTGATAAAAAAAAATCTTCTCAGGAGGCAGTACAAAATGCTTTCACACAGTTTGTCGAATCTAGATCACCAGAGTTCTATCGCAAAGGCATAAATGACATTCCTATTAGATGGCAGAATTGTATAGATAATAACGGTAATTAATATGATTAAATAAATATTTAAAATTAAAATAAACGAATTTCAATTTTTCAGAACAAATCGACAATTTCATACTAACCCCTAATATGCAAATAAAATCAACAAATTGTTCAGAAAAAAATAAGCTAAATGAATGAGACATTCTCTCGGCTTCAACGAATCACTCCTTTGTACCCAAGTTTTTTAATTAAATATTTTTATCGAATCTACCAAGCACAAACTTACAAAATGGAGGGGTATCTTCAAATGTAACGCCGTGTCTTCTTCCTAACTCTTGAAAAGGTATTTCGGTGACTGTTTCCCATCCATCACGTTCAGCAGCTTTCCACATGCCATATGAGGTCACCCAAGCTCCATTTATAGGTATACCGTGCTCTTTGCATATCCTCTTCCTTAAAATGCATAAATTAGAAAACACTTGTTAAATGAAGTTAATTGAAGTGAAGAATAGTAAAGAGTTCAATCTTAACAGGAACTAGTAATAAGGACTTTATGAATGAGGGTCGCGATTAAAATACGCGACTTAGTATATTTATTCGAGTACCATAAGTACACGAATTCTGTATCCGAGTACTGAGGATTCGAATTCTGCATTTTGGGTACTTGAGATTGTAAGAGAAGTTATTAAGTATTCGAGTCAATACTCGAGTGTGTCAAACCTAACATAAATTGACAAAAAAATGGTAAAGACTATTTAAACTAACCTGACTTTAAGAAACTCCTGTGGAATTCCGAGCTCTCTGAACTCGGGACAGACAAACGCTCCTCTATCACTAAAGTTACGATCCAAATCGAACACTTTCATTTCATCAAAATGAGTTGTTAGGGTGGAGAAAATTTCAAGCAGCTTCTTCATTTCTGGTGTTTCAAACTCATGCTGAAAAAGGTATAGATATATATATATTAAAATGTAGGTATCTATTTACATTATATATAAAAGGTGAAACTGACTGACTGACATATCAACGCACTGCCGAGACCCATGGGCCTGTGAACGTGAATTTTGTACCACGCTCTCTTTTGCGATGTAGGCGAGCACTAAGAAGGTGTTTTTGAAGTTCAACTTTTAAGGGGTTGAAAAGGGAGAAATTAGTTGGTTTTCATTATTCTTTGGACCAATATACTTGAACTTGAGCATAATTAAAAACCCAAGTAAATAAAAAGGGCTTCTATGGGGCCCCTCTTTGACGGTAAGGCCCCTCTTTGAGGAGTGGCTGGAAAGGCAACACGGCGTCTTTACCTTCCGCATGACGCAGGTCCTCACCGGACATGATAAGTTCGGGAGGTTCTTGCACCAGATTCGTGCGCAAGAAACACCCGGGTGTCACCATTGTGTGGACCACCCGGAGGACACGGTGGAGCACACGGTGGAGGTGTGCCCCGCTTGGGAAGAGCAACGCCGTATTCTCGTGGGGGTAATCGGCGGTGGCGATCTCTCGCGCCGGGCCTTGGTACAGGCCATGGTCCAGAGCGACGAGGAGTGACAGGCGGTCGCCTCCTTCTGCGAAGCCGCAATGGTAACAAAGAAGGCGGCCGATCGCGTGAGGCAACGGTCGCCTCATGCCCCAACCGCCGCCGGGATTAAGATCTCGATTTCCGGCCACCGTAGGCACGGGCTTGCAGACGGCGAGTAATGGGTGACTCACCGTCCGACTGTCCGGTAACCGTTCGGACCGAGCCCAAGTCGTCGACGGTGCGTACTGTTCCACGCGAGCCTCAAGGAGATGTCAGCAACTGTAGAGCCCCAGCAGGGTCAAAGTCTACTGGGGCCAAGGGTCTGATTTTGAAAGGAAGACTCGGCCCTAGTACGAAAGGCAACGAAGGAACAGGAGTGGGTTTTTAGTCAGTAAAAGTCTGTCACTATCTCCCGCTCCGCCCAAAAGCGGGGGATGTCATTAGATGATATTCACACCGAAAAAAAAGGTTTTCATTATCCGTTTTTCGGGATTACCAGATTTCTACTAAACTAGCAAGCAGATGAACTTCAGATCTAAAACTAAATTTAAAGTAAAATGTAACTTATACAGGTGTCTTTGACATCGATGCAGCAACGAAAACCATGGATCCAGTACACGATACTGGACCTCTCAGTAGTGGAAGTTGTCGTCGGTTTTTTCCTAATTTAAAAATAAAAATCTTTACTTTTTTTAACTTAAACTGTATAAAATCGTGATACTAACATTTTCAGTGAAAAGTTAATTTTTTACTAAAAATATCGTTGGCGTTGGTTAGAATAACGATTTTACAAAGATTTTTCCTTTTTCTTTTTTAAAGAAAAGTTTTGTTTTTTTTAAATAGGAAAAAGCCAACCACTGGGGGGTCCAGAATCATGTACTGGATCCGTGGTATTCATTTGTGCGTCGATGTCAAAGACACCGTGTATTATGTAATAATATGCATTGTATTATTTCAGACTGCAGTCTAGTTGTAAGCAAAACTTTTATAAAATAATTCATACAACTATAAATATATATAATATTATATATATATTTATGCAAAATGAAAAGAAAAGTACATACATATGTACAAACATATAAATGTATTCACTGGGTATCAAAAAGTTTATCCACGTCACTGACAATGGGAATAGTGCCCAGAACGCTGGCAGCATTGCCACGCCAACTATGCCATAAAAAAGCATAATTATTATAAAAGTTCAAAATTATAGTTACATTTAGTTCTGGTTCTGCATATCCTTTCATTTGCAATATCATCATGGATGCTCCAGCGACTTCTTTAATTTCTTCATTACCGTCGTCTTTACAACATATCATAGTGTGAAATTCTGGTTTTTCTATAGCTTTCAATATAGGTTCCCGTACTTCATTTAATGCTTTTACACTTTTTGGGACTCCTGAAACAGGAAAACATATTATTTATTTTTACTTTGATTAAAATAATAGGATAATTACATGGTTCAATTACATGAGAATCGCTAATGTTGCATCCGCGCCAATATTTATTTATTATTTAAATCACTGATGTATCTAAGACGTGAATCGATTTCAAAACTTGTTGTTTTTAGCAATATTTGTAAAAATGATCATTTTATTATCCCTCTTCGAGTCACGATCAGCATTTAAAGGCTTAAATTTTTACATCAATGTTATTTAAAATCATTTCGGTTTTTATTCGATCGCAGCAAATGTAATTGGATGTAATTCTAAGGGTTGTATTTACTATTTATTTTGATTAAAAATATAACGTTGCCCTGCATCAAGAATTACGCTCACATTGTGGGTACGTTCACAAACATTTATAATCACATATATAAGATACCCAGACCCGGAACAATGAAATTATCTGTAGGCCAAGCAATAGTCTATTTGTTCCGCGGGGATCAAATCCGCGACACGTAGCGCAACAGCCAATCGCTCAACTACTGCACCAGCCGTGTCGTCGTCAGGTACAATAATAACATACAAATTTTAGGTACTCACCAGCAGCTTTGAAAATAGCCTCTTGTTTTACAAAATATTCCATGTATAAATTCACAACATAATCTTTTAGATAATCTGGCATGTCCATTATAAGAAAATCGCAGACATCACCACTTTTTTTAGCAACAGTTGAGAATTTCGACCAAACTTTGAACAAGTTAGACATTTTTGCCCTTAAAAGTTGTCTGTTGTTTCTGTACAGTTATTTTATATATTAAACACGGCCTATTTTTTGTACAATATTACATTATGTTTACTAGCAACGTCCATATGATGCCCGGTTGTGATATAAACTAAGGTTTGTTTACTACGGGTGCGTTTATATACTTCGGGTACTGACATTATATACTACCGGTTAAATTTTATGAAGTAAAAGTTTTACGAAGTCGTTTACATAACATGTACCTAATATGAATAAACGTATATCCTGAAAGTATATGTTCAGGATCCGTTTTTGACCCTTTGCTGAATTTCTGAAAAAAGTAATTTTTATTACCCTTACAATTAAGAATTATTTTAAGATAAAAATATAAAATTAATTTATAAAATAATAATCTTGAATGCGTCACTAACTTGTTTGAGTGACTGTGTGCATGCGAAGATACTAATACCGACGTGTTATCAATGTAATGCGTTGATGATCATATTATTGGCCTAATAGCTACCTAAGGTACGCATGTTGTAGAGTTTTATTTTTTTTGACAACACATAGGTAGTTTAACTAAATAGACATCGCTTAACAAAAACTATCCCACCCACACAGAGTAAGTTTAGAGATATTCATGTGTTAAGTATAGGGAGCTTCAAAGCATGTTTGAAAAAATGGCTTATCGAGCAAACTTTTTATTCTTTTGACGAATTTGTGATTTAATTTAACTTTGACGCAAATATTAATTTGGACTAAAAATAATTGTGACTTTTTATAGGATTGTTTTTTATTTTAATTTGTGATTTGACTTCGATTTATTTGTTTTTCTTGTATTTTCTTTTATTTGTTTGTCATTTTTTAATTATTTGATATTGTTATATCATTAAGTTGTTGTAATTAAACATTCTGTATATGACTTGTAAGAATCCCTTGCCAATAAATTACTATGACTATGACTAAGAGCCCGGCGAACGACTCTTGCAACTGCAAGTTGACGCGTATCGCGGCGTGACAAAAACAAGTGAGTGACTGACAAAACTGTGTGCGTATGTGAGCGTATTACTTATTATAAAAATTAAGTATGTTCATTATTTGCTTTATTTTTGGCGAATAGTTTGAAGAATCGTTAGTGAATATACAGACTTTCGTTTTTGGAAATTTCATTACCGTGCCGATATCTCAACATATTAGGATAACTAGCACACACTAACAAACCAGAAAATGTTATAGAGCCGAGTGCTTTTTTATAAGTGGGAAATCAGCCAATGACTTCTCCCGCTCTTGGGCGTAGCGAGAAAGCGTGTCAGACTTTTACTGACAAGAAAACCCACACTAGAGAGAAGACCGTTCTTTCACATGTGCGTTGTAGTGGTCTACACAATGGTGACATCCGTGCGTTTCTTCCAATCTGGTGCAGGAACCTCCTGAACTTATCATGTCCGGTGGTGTCGTCATGCGGAAGGTGAGGACGCCGTGATGTCTTTTGAACTACTCCTCAAAGAGGGGATTTACCGCCATAATCATGGCGTGCCCAACACTGGGTTGCGACTATCGCCATTTCACCATAAGATCCTGCTGGTACTCTGTCCACCATACCGCGACTTGTCGCGTCGGCGAAGTTTTGCCCCGGCGTTGCATCTCCATGCGCAAATGGTGCATGCGTAGAAGGACTGGTTCCTCTAGATCCCATGATGGCAGGCATGTAAATAACTTATAATAAACCGGCTGATTCAGTGTCTTGTCATTTTAAAAATTCTTTTATCAAGTAATAACATTTACTTATCAATAATTTGAGTTGTTTGTAGCGACATCTATCGCGTCACATAAGAACTAATCCTGAATCGCGCAATCAAAGTTCTCCGCGCGATTAGAACATATAGAACAGCCCGAAATCATCTATCGGGCAGTTGCAGCCCACCAGACATAACATCCCGTCTGGTCGGAGGATCCACCCTTTTCAACGGAGGTTTGCGGAACTTTACTCTCTGTTCCGCCTACCATCCAAACTGGTGACCCTCGACAAAGAACGTCAGCGCAGCCTTCGTGAAGCTACTACCTCGTGACGTCATCATCACTTCCTTAAGCTTTCGAGCAGCGAGCCATACAGCCAGCACCCACGGCTATAAAGGGTATCCTGACCACCAGCATGCCTACCTGGTCATACCTGGTTATCACCCTCAGCCTCATCAGCGACCTTGGCGAAGCACACTGCACCTTCGGCCAGTCACATGAAGAGCAATGAAGAACCTCTCCTGGTCGACGCAAGCAGTCAAGCCACTACGTCGCACAGCACCGCTCTGACTCACTGGAGCCAGCAGCACTACTCCGACTCACTGGAGCCTGCAGCATCATCCCGACTCACTGGGATAGCACCACCCCGACTCACTGGGGCAACACCGCAGACAGTTCCGACTCACCGAGAACTATGCGGCATTCGGTTCCGACTCACTGGAACCAACCTACCAATGGCCTGGCATGCATCAAGAACCATCGATCTCCGATCTCCGGAGGGGAGTGATGTAGCGACATCTATCGCGTCACATATGAACTAATCCTGAATCGCGCAATCAAAGTTCTCCGCGCGAACATATAGAACAGCCCGAAATCATCTATCGGGCAGTTGCAGCCCACCAGACATAACACCCGTCTGGTCGGAGGATCCTCCCTTTTCAACGGAGGTTTGCGGGACTTTACACTCTGTTCCGCATACCTCCAAATGTTTTTTTTAAAAGATATTTATGTCACTTATATTTCTGAATGAAAGTGGAAGATTATTAAAGATACGAGGGCCCATACAAAATATGCTTTGGTGCAAAAGCTTTGTTTTGCAGGCTACCGTGCGCAGCTTGTCTTTGTGTCTAGCTCTAGTGTAAAATTCAAATATTAGTTCTATGGACTTCTTTAGAAATATTTGAAGGGATATGTTATCTATATTGAACCACGGGTTTGTTAAAGAGTAAATATGTAGTGGTAGATAAGATAGGAGGTCAAAATAAGCTAAGTAGGTCATGTTTGCTCATCTTAAATAAAATTCAAACCATTACGCCATACTCTCTTCAATTATATTTTTAATTGAAATCCTTTCATTGATTATTATAGCTATAAGTGGGTAACTAGCAAATAAAAATTCTGAAAAAAATCATAAAATCTGAAAATAAACTAGTAGCTAACAATTAATAAAGAATAAAAACTACAAAATAGGGAAGGTAGTGTTTTATACCTATACTTTTTAATAAAACAAAAGGCCACCTCGATTTGACCTTTTGAGTAGCGTAATTAGACACAATAGAAAGAAAATGACCGAGCGAACTGTGTTCGCTCGGGGTTTAATGAATTAATCAATTATAAAATAATAGTAACCACAACCAATATTATATCTAGATAACAACTTTTATTTTTATTAATTAATTCTTCTTCTTTTCCGTTTCTCTACAAAACATCGAAGAAGCGATATCACTACTTTAATCTCACTTCGAGACATTGACTCGTCACTCGTCGTTAACGTTCAATCAAAGTTAAATTAATGATAAAGCAATATTAAGCTAAAAGTACAAAAGTAAACAAAACAAGATATCCATGTGTGTTTCTGTGAATCATTCAGACAGTACACGTTATATGGGAACATACTTGTAGAGTAGAAATTATTTTATGTCCTATTTCGGGGACACGGTCTATTGGCGTGCCACAACATCTAAATCCCTTCTGCCGTTTGAGCATATACACAACATAAATTAAACCAAGCAGTTTAGCGAACAAAAATTACAGTTTGCTAAAACCTATGGGTAAGTTCTTTGATAAATAATCTGATGCTGAAATATTTTGTTTAGCGTGATCGTAGTCACGATGAATTACAAGTCATTTTTACTTCATTTATTAGGAAAAAAAACAGTGACATGTTAAGGTACAAAAGAGTATTATTATTATATAATTTTTTCGTCACTCCCATCCTGTCTCTTTAACGTGTGACATATTTTTTAGGTTACTATTCATGCTAAGTTTCAAGTATAACCCACGGAATAAAATTTTGTATACAAACATAATTCCTCTTTTCACCCCCTTAACTGTTGGATTTCCTAAAACCCCTTCTTAGTACTCGTCTACATCACAATAGGAAGCCTTGTACGAAATTTCACATTCCTAGTCACAGTAGTGTTGATACGTCAATCAGTCAATTATTCCATTTATGTATATAGGTACAGATAACGTTGGTGGTTTCATAACCATCAACGTTACCCTCATGGGTATCCTTGATTTCCCACTGAAGATAACAGTGTAACAAATGATGACACACTTTTGACCTTAAAATGATAAAACTTCTCACTGTTTACTCTTTTTTAAGCATATTTTACCTTACACTGTCTTCCTTTAGTATTTTTATCTCGTAGTTAGTAAGTTTATATCTAAATGATTATAATTATTGTTTTTACTGTTCCGTAACTCAAAAGGAAAAAAAGCGGAACCCTTATAGGATCCCTTTTTTATCCGTCCGTATGTCTGTCGGTTTATCTGTCAACACCTTTTATCTTGGAAACGCGTGGTGATATGATGATGAACTTTTCTTCAAATTTTCTTCAACAACTATAATACAAAACAAAAACCTTAACACAAAAACAAAATAATAATAACAACTTAATAACAAAAATCTTTATTGAAATAATAATAAAAATCTTTATTGAAATAAATAACTGATTGTAATTTAAAATTTCATTATTAAAATTAGACTTATGTTGATCTAGTGGTTTAGCATTTGCAGATAGATACGTAAATCAGTGAGCCGCGAGTTCAAATGTCACTTAGTACTCACACTTTTCGTAAGTTATGAATAACAAACAAAAGAAATCGTTAGGAATATTATATCAAAGCTAACAAGTGAATATTTATTTGTAATATAATGTTCAAGTGGGTAGTTACTCAGCAAAACGAAAAAATACTGGTGTAAACAGGCTCATCAAACTAAAAGGCACTATAAAAAAAATAATATGTTTATTTCTTACAATTTTTTATTCAAATTTAACAATCACCGTTTATTAATCACCGAATATGATTATAATTTTATACATAATTTCTTATTGAGGCCATAGCTTAAGTAATCGTTTCCAAAATTGGAAAGAGGATTGAAGCTTATATAACCATAATAAAAACAAACAAAAGACCAGATAATTTTATCACAAAGGTCAAAAGGATTAAATGTAGGCTAAGAACTATAAAATTGCACAACAACATATCAAGGGTTCATAACTTTTTTAAGTTGTTTTAAATACGGGTATTAAGATAAACACACATAACAAGGTCTCCAGTTAATTCAGAGAATAAATACTGAGTAAATATTATTAATTCAGTACTAAAATTATTTATTATCTTGACGCCACAAACATAACCGTCCGTCTTCACTGGACTTAAAAGTTTTTTCATCAGTAAAGATGATATTACTTCAATCAAAGTTTATGTGATCCATAGCAAACTGCAATCTTGCCCTTTTATGGTTTTTCGTAAGCAAGTATTTCCAAGTATGCCTCCGATAATGCAGCTTTGCACTAAGTATGAAGAGCACGACGGACAGTGTCAACGCTTGTGTCAAATAAACCAGCATAGTGGTTCGTCGACAGAAGTCCATTTTCTTCGTACTCCCTTGTCATGGCTTGACGCTGCAACATGTTTATTAGTTTTAGTATGCCAGCTCTTTGATGGTGTTTCAAAGAACTCTCTTCTTCAAATCGTCATACTCATAGAACAACTGTTTTTCTCTGCAACAATAAAACAGAAATATATAAATACCCAATAATGATTATTTTATAGGAGTTTTTTGTTAATAAAAGAGTTAAAAAAAACTACTTACGTTTACACCGGTCTCTCTGGCTATTTCTGATAAGTTTTTACCTTGATTATGCACAGCAATTATTTGAGCTCTTTTTACGAAATCTATATCATTCATTCATTTTGGTAAAATAAGTAGACAATACACCTGGTCAAAAATAAAATTGAACGAAAGGCGCTGGAATGAGATAATGGAAATTAACTTAACGAACAATCAATAGAGCTTAGTCATAACTATTTGGTCTAAGTATTATTTATACTACCTACTAGTTATTATTTATAAATCAATATTCAACCTACCCTCTCAAGTTTGAAAACTAACACATAGATAATCAAATATATATAAATTGATATTCAATTTTAATATCTTCGTTTCTTAAAAGAAACTAAATTATTTCAATGTTTGATGAAACAAAAATGAAACTACAAAAAAAAGCATTAATTAAGCATTAATCATTTGAAGCACAGCGACGCCATCTATTAACAGTATAATGTAATGTTGTCGATAGCAACATTTCAATCTAGTTTTACGCTAGATGGCGTCATGGCTCCACGCGTAACCACGTAGCTATTAGTTGCCTGACGCTAGTTTTCAATTGAACCTCAGAGTGTCGGTACGGATGAAAATCAGTTTTTTTTTATACATACTATGCATTTAGCGGCTGAGCACGGCAAACGAATAACAAACTAGCGAAAAACAAAAAGTGATTGAGTTCTATTTGAGGGTATATGAAGAAAAAAAATATATATATATTCTCGATCAGATTATTATGTGTAGTTTACAAATGTCAGTAAAGTGAAACTAAAATAGTGAAATATATGAAGATATAAATGGCAAAAGGTAAGTGTCGCTTATTCCTAGCAAGAATCAAGTAAGTATATTTATTTTAGAATTAAGTTAAAATATGTATATTTTTGATATGATCCCATGGTGGCAGACCAACAAGGAAGCTCGCCACTTCGCGGGAAACCGTGCGGTATCCCCGCACCATCTGGATGGCCATGACCACCTGGCATGCGTACAGCCTTGCCACCGGTCGCTTTCGCAGTGACGGTGCCCATACCGGCGCCTCATAAAAGGCCATGGACAGAACGATGCCTGCGTAGAGCCCCTGGCGTCTGGACTACTTAGGTAGGGCAGAAGTCGCTTGAGGGCAGCCCCAGTCCGATCCAGTGGCACCTCGAGTCCCAACAGCTGGATCCTCTCCACGACTGTCGCAACCTCGCATCTCGCTAGTTCGGCCGCCGCCTGGCGCAACTATCCCTGCAACAGGTCCAGCATGTCGGCGTCCTCTTAGTCGATGCGCAGGTGGTGGTGGCGGGGGTGGCGAGTAGTACTCGTCACTCGAACTCGACGCAGCTGCCGCGGCCAGTATTCACAGTACTGACAGTGGAGCTGGGTTCTGGCGGTGGCAAGGCGGAGCTGAGCGACGAGGCCGGAGGTGGTGGGCGTGCACGGCGAGCTGCACCTTTCGTCAATATGGTTGTAAATTTATTTTCATTTCGGCTAGGTTTTATCTATTTTATTATGTTTATCATTGATGCTTTTGACATATGTCATCTATCTGGTGTATGAATTTTTTCTCTTCTTAGTGGTGTTCAATTAATTTAATATGGGTTTCATAAGTGCTTATATGTAGTAGAATCTTTCTTGTTATTTCTGTTGTAGAATTAGGGTGAAAATGCATCCAGAAATCAATATTTTAAAATTTTAAATTTTGTGATTGAAAAAATAAAACTCCTGTTGACATCGAGTGTTGCCAGTTTATTAATATTATTATTGTATTATAAATTTTACAAATTATTACTATGAATATTATGTTTTGATTATTATTTTTTCTTTTTATGAGGGTGCTTGAAATAAAATTATTATTGTTTATTTATTCTAAATAAGGTATGAGTAGGAAACTGTAACAGTAATTAATTTGCTGCTTTTTTACCATTTGTACCCATAGATTTAAGTATGTGTATGAGTAACGTTACTATTTTTGTATAGTTAGAATAATGTATTCTATAATCCATCCTAATCTATTCTCATGAAAAAAAAAACATAAATTTATCTATGGTGATTCTTTGAAACCGAAAGCATATTTCTTTCATCTGGCCTAGTTTTAGTACCTATTTTGTGTCGTATGCCACTGGGTGCAAACGCTTTGATACATTTAGTGATCGTGGAAAACTAATATGCAAACAAAAATATCAAATTGTAAAGAAAAAACTAGGCCAGATTGTTTTTTTTCCGCTCTTGGGCGGGGCGGGAGATAGTGTCAGACTTTTACTGACTAAAAACCCACTCCTGTTCCTTCGTTGCCTTTCGTACCGGGACCGATTCTTCCTTTCAGAATCAGACCCTTGGCCCCAGTAGGCTTCGACCCTGCTGGGCCCCTGTAGCCCTGTAGGCCAGATGTATGAGACATTCTCTCGGTTTCAAAGAATCACCCCTTTGTACCCAAGTTTTTGATTAAATATTTTTATCAAATCTAGCAAGCATAAATTTACAAAATGGAGGGGTATCTTCAAATGTAACGCTGTGTTTTCTTCCTAACTCTTCAAAAGGTATTTCGGTGACGGTCTCCCATCCATCGCGTTCAGCAGCTTTCCACATTCCATATGAGGTCACCCAAGCTCCATTTATTGGTATACCGTGCTCTTTGCATATCCTCTTCCTGAAAATATATTAATTAGAAAATACTAGTCAAATGAAGTTCATGCTGTTGACCGGATCAGAAATAGATAGATCTTAATTTATATTAAATTAAGAGAGAGTTTGTAATATTTAACATAAGTGTATTTAGTACTAGTGATGTATCCAGTCAGCCATGTTTGTTATTCGATTATCTTGGTACTTATTGAAAAAGTATCGAGTCGCGTTACTCGGATAGGTATTTGAGTACCAGCATGAGTATTCGAGTACTTTGCTGGACTCAAGTAATTTTTTTATTTGTGCTCTGCAGACTCAAAAGCTTGTTTTCGGTATGTTGTGACGGTAGGAAAGTAGTAAGTAAAATAATTATTATTGTATGCCTAATCAGTGTTTTTAATCAAAGTACTTGACGGTAAAATTTTATTAATAAACTAAACTTTCATTAATTTTATTAATCTTTTATTGATTAATTATTGTGTACTTTTATAGTAAAGAGTTCAATCTTAACAGGAACTAGGACTAAATGACTTTATGAATGAGGGTCGCGATTAAAATACGTGACTTAGTATATTTCTTCGAATACCGTAAGTACTCGAATTCTGATTCCGAGTACTGAGCATTCGAATTCTGATTTTAAGTACTCGAGAATGTGTGAGAAGTTATTAAGTATTCGAGTCAATACTCGAGTGTGTCAAACCTAACACAAATTGATGAAAATATGGTAAAGACTACTTAAACTAACCTGACTTTAAGAAACTCCTGCGGAATTCCGAGCTCTCTGAACTCGGGACAGACAAAGGCTCCTCTATCACTAAAGTTACGATCCAAATTGAATACTTTCATTTCATCAAAATGGGTTGTTAAGGTGGAGAAAATTTCAAGCAGCTTCTTCATTTCTGGTGTTTCAAACTTATACTGAAAAAGGTATAGATATATATAGGTAGGTATCTATTTATCTAAATTTGTAAAAGGAGAAACTGACTGACTGACATATCAACGCACAGCCTAAACTACTAAGACTAGGAGCGTGAAATTTTGCACAATGCTTTCTTTTATGACGTTGGCGAGAATTATGAGAGGATTTTTCAAAATTCACACTCTAAGGTGATGAAACGGGGTTCCAAAGTTTGTATGATGAAAACCTTCTTTCACGCGAGCGAAGCCGCTGGCAGAAGCTAGCATTATTAAAAGGAGAAACTGACTGACTGACATATCAACGCACTGCCGAGACAGTCTCGGCGCCTGTGAACGTGAATTTTGTACTACGCTTCCTTTTGCAATGTAGCATGCACTAAGAAGAGGTTTTTGAAGTTCAACTTTTAAGGGAGAAGTTGGTTGGTTTGCATTATTCTTTGGACCAATATACTTGAGCATAAATAATAACCCAAGTAAATAAAAAAGCTTTTCATTATTCGTTTTCGGAATTACCCCCATAAAACGATCTACCCCTAGATCGGTTCAAATTTGTATGGAAGAATATTACTCCTTGGGTTAAAAAATTTGAAACTTGGCAGAAATTCTAATCAACAGGAATAATAAAGAATATTCGCTTCTTCAAAACTACCCTCAAAATAAGGGGTGTTGAAGTTTTTTCGCGACCGAAGTCACTGGCAAAGTGCCAGTCACATATAAATATTTGGTTAACTAAATTCGTAACACAGGCTTCTACTAAACTAGCAAGCAGATAAACTTTAGATCTCAAACTAAATTTAAAGTAAAATGCGCCACCGGTACATGGTGGACATCCCACCTATACGCACTAAACGTTTTGAGAACTCATTAATTGTGCGTACAGCTAAGGAGTGGAATTCCTTGCCGGAATTTGTTTGTCCTAATGGCTACAACCCGGCAGTCTTTAGGTAAGCGCGCTCCATCGTCGACCGCATAGTCGCTTTCCATCCGGTGAGATAGCGGTCAAGCGCGAACCTATCAAGGATTTAAAAAAAATGTAACGGGTGTCTTTGACATCGACGCAAAAACGCATACCATGGACCCAGTACATGATTCTGGACCTCTCAGTAGTGGAAGTTGTCGTCGGTTTATCCTAATTAAAAAAAAATCTTTACTTTTTTTATTGTACACTGTATAAAATCATTATTTTGCGAAAAAGTGCATTTTTTACTAAAAATATAATCGACGTTGGTCAGATTATCGATTTTTCGTTTTTTTTTTTTAATGAAATGTTTTTTTTTATTCGTAAAAGCCGTCCACTGGGGGGTCCAGAAGCATTGCCACGCCAACTATGCCATAAAAAAGTGTAATTATTATAAAAGTTCACAATTATAGTTACATTTAGTTCTGGTTCTGCATATCCTTTCATTTGCAATATCATCATGGATGCTCCAGCGACTTCTTTAATTTCTTCATCACCGTCGTCTTTACAACATATCATAGTGTGAAATTCTGGTTTTTCTATAGCTTTCAATATAGGTTCCCGTACTTCATTTAATGCTTTTACACTTTTTGGGACTCCTGAAACAGGAATACATATTATTTATTTTTTACTTCGACAAAATATTAAGATGTAATTCTAACTAATTTTTGTGTTTACTGTTTATTTTGATTAATAATATAACGTTGCCCTGCATCAAGAATTACGCTCACATTGTGGGTAAGTTCACAAACATTTTTTGCTTTTTCATAAGGTCAAACTTTTTTTAAATATTAAGTTCTTTTTGTTGTAAGCAAAATTCTGAAGAGTGTTTCTAAGGAAAGATACCATAAGCTGTAAAAATGGTATTCGGTAGGTAAAAAAGCCTGTCGTCGAAAGTGACGTAAACGAAAGATCCTGTCGGCGAAAAGTCCATCGGTAAAAGATCCTGCTAGAGAAACGGAAATAAATGAATCGTCCTGTCGATGAACAGTCCAATGACGAATTGGCCGTAGGAGAACGGTTGCACAATCGAATGTTACTTACCAGCAGCTTTAAAAATAGCCTCTTGTTTTACAAAATATTCGATGTATAAATTCACGACATTATCTCTCAGATAATCGGGCATGTCCATTATACGAAAATTACAGACATCACCACTCTTTTTAGCAACAGTTGAGAATTTCGACCAAACTTTGAACAAGTTAGACATTTTTACCGTCAAAAGACGTCTTTATTTATTTATTATTAATTAATGTTTTTTCTGTTGTTGCTGTACAATTATTTTATATATTAACACAAAATTTTTTTTGTACAATATTACATTATGTTTACTAGCAACGCCCATATGATGCCCGGTTGTGATATAAACTAAGGTTTGTATACTACGGGTGCTTTTATATACTTCGGGTACTGACATTATTTAATTTGCTACCATAACATATACCTAATATGAATAAACGCATATCCTGAAAGTAATTTGTTCAGGATCCGTTTCTGACTCTTTGCTGAATTTTTAAAATAAGTAATTTTTTCACCCTTAAAATTAAGAATTATTTTAAGATTAAAATATAAAATTATTAGATAAAATAGCATAGCATAGCATAGTCGGCCTTATAATAAAAAATAAAATAATAATTTTGAATACGTCACTAGCTGGTTTGAGTGACTGTGTGCATGCGAAGATACTAATACCGACGTATTATTAATGTAATGCGTTGATGATCATATTATTGGCCTAATAGTTATTTAAGGTATGCATGTTGTAGAGTTTTATTTTGGACATCGCTTAAAAATAAAAAACTTTTTACAAAAAAAATAAAACCGACTTCACAAAAAAGATAATAAATACTAAAAGGATCAAAATAACTTTAATTTCGGAAGTCGGTGTTTCTCCGTAAGTATTGTTTGTTTTTTATTTAACACCGACTTCCGAAATTAAAGTTATTTTGATCCTTTTAGTATTTATTATCTTTTTTGTGAAGTCGGTTTTATTTTTTTTGTAAAAAGTTTTTTATTTCACACTTTTTAGTTCGATACACTTATAAAAAGAGTGCCTATTTCTCATGACAATTCCGATTAACCCAAACACTAACACCCTAACGCTAGATAACATTGTTTTATTATGAAGTTCCTATGTCTACCTTCCTCCTTCCGGTTCCATCATCAGATCAGTTCGATAGTATCTTATAGCCAAAGTACATCTCATGACAATTCAAATAAGCCCAAACACAGCTAGAATACATTGATTAATTACAGAGTTCCTGTGCCTACCTTCCGCCTCCATAATTGCATCAGATCGATAGTACCTTATAGCCAAAGTGCATCTCATGACAATTCTAATAAGTCTAAACACGGCTAGGTTACATTGATTAATTACGGAGTTCCAGTGCCTACCTTCCGGCCATCATCATTATCAGATCACTTCAATGATAACATTTCCAGCATAACTATTCAGAACCATTCATTTACTTGTATTATCATAGATAGTCGCTTAACTATCTTCATTGGGATATCTATGTGAGTATGAAGTTCCGCTGACCATTTCTGGTCTTCTTTATCAGTTCTACTTCATCAAATGTTACTTTTTGACTGTAAATGCTTAAGTTCTCGATAAAAATACCAAAATCACTATATAGTTGCCTATAATCTTTGAGGAGTTCCCTCGATTTCGCCAAGATTCCATCATCAGATCCTAACTTGGTGACTATGGGACCATTTGGGAAGCATACTCTTTCCAACAAGAAAAGAATTTTTCAAATCGGTTGGTAAGCGACGAAGTTATGCGCGAACAAACATAAAAAAAAAATACAAACATCCGAATTGAGAACCTCCTGCCTCTATTTATGTAAAAGTGACACTTTTTTGTTTAGTTATTTGTATATATTTTGAAGTATTTACGAAAATGTTGCCTTGGATCCTTTTCGTTAAAATATGATTTCAATAAAAATAAAAAAAAGTATTTAGCAATAAGGTTTCAGTCCATAAAATCCATAAAATAATTAAAATAATATTATGATAGATTTCTAAATCAAATATTTAATAACTATTTTAATAATATTTAATAATTTTCTAAGTCTATTTAATATATTTTTTTACTTAGATTATAAATTTAAAAACAAATATTTTTTCTTTTAACTAGGTACCTACCTTCGTCTACAAAGAAAAACTGGACAAGTGCGAGTCGGACTCGCGCACTGAGGGTTCCGTACAAACATATCTACATATTATTATGTTCAATTCCCGAATGGAGTCTTGAAGATTTTTCAAATCGCAAAAAAGTATTTTTTTGTGACGTAACAACAAATTTTCTGTTTTCAGATTTATTCCTATATCTATACTATAATGACCTTGCTTTATGCCAAATTTCAGAATATTGGGTCAACGCGAAGAATCATATAAATTTTGATTCCTTTGAGAGTGACGAAATGCACGTTTTTTGCGACATAAACGGATGTATCTTTTTTTTTCTTCAAGGGACTGCAGACCTTAGCATCTGGTTTTAATTTCAACTCGATACTACCACGCGTTTCCGAAATAAAAGGTCTTGACAGACAGACGGACGGACAATAAAGTGATCCTTTAAGGGTTTTTCCTTTTGAGGTAAGTAACCCTAAAAACAATAATTATAATCATTTAGATTTAAACGTACTAACTACAAGAAAAAATACTAAAGGAAGACAGTGTAAGGTAAAATATGCATAAAAAAGAGTAACAATGTTTTTGTCATTTAAGGTCAAAAGTTGTTACATGTCATCATTTGTTCCACTGTTATCTTCAGTAGGAAATCGAGGATACCCCCATAACCATCAACGTTATCTGTACCTATATACATAAATGGAGTAACTGACTAATTAATATATCAACGCACTACTGTGACTAGGAATGTGAAATATTTCACACAAGGCTTCCTATTGTAACCTAGGCGAGTAGGGGAGACTGGGTACGGTTGAAACAATTTTGCTTTGAACGCCCGTAGCACGGCCATTTTGAAACATAACAAACAAAAAAACACTTAAAATGGGAGAATAGACTTTTGTCTTCTAGTACATTTCAGAGTTAGAGGCTCAACTGCCATATTTACTAAATAGAAAGAGTTTAATAAAATAATGTGCCACTGTTTCAACCGTACCCATACCAGGGGCGGTTGAAACAGTGATGGGGGTCAGTTTAAATATAAATAAATAAGTAATACAAAATCAGTTTTTTTATTCGTAATCAACAAGAAATAGTTAAATTCTAGTATGGCACCATTTCTATCAATCTTAATAATTGTATACTGCCTGAATGAACACATCATCATCATCATCATCATCATCTTCCTGCCCTTGTCCCATCTTATTTGGGGTCGGCGCAACACGTTTTTTTCTTCCATTCTATCCTGTCAAAAGTCATACTATCACTAACTTCTTTTTCTTTCATATCACTGTTCACACAATCCATCCATCTTTTCTTTGGCCTCTCTCTCCCTCTCCTCCCATCCACATGTATACTCATAACTCTTTTAGTAACATGTGTTTCATCTCTCCTATTTACATGACACAATGAATATAAAAAGAGCTCTTTACTCAGGTTTAAACTAACAACTTAACACTAATAAACAAAAATAATTAAAAAATCAAGGCGTCTTAATAATTAAATTAAATGATATTTTAAAAAATTTCATATCTCAAATTATCTGTCAGAACAAAAACAAGGTGAATAGCAGCTGCTGTCTATAATTAACAAAAATACAAAATAAAAATTGGAATTCCCTTTTTTGACTTCTTCATACGCGGCACTGTGATTCATGTCCGAACTTGCCGACCGCGACTTTCTCCCCTTGTACACTTGCTTACTTGCCACTTACTACCTTGTACTTGTCACCACACCGCTGATAGTTTACGAGTTATTAGCGTTGTTTCAACCGTACCCAGTCTCCCCTACTAAGAAGGGTTTTGGGAAATTCAACATTTAAGAGGGTGAAAAGGGAATTTTGTTTGTATACAAAATTTTATTCCGTGGGTTATACTTGACACTTAGCATGAATAGTAACATAAAAAAATCCTTATGGCACCACCCAATAAATATGTCGCAAGTTAAGGAGACGGGGTGGAAGTGACAAAAAAATAATATAATAATAATAATATTCTTTTGCACTGCACACACATATGTTACTGTTTTTTTTCCTAAGAAATAAAGTAAAAATATAACTTGTAATTCTAACCTGTCTCTTGTAGTTGACAACTGGCATAATGTACGACTTTTTTTAAAATTATGGATAGGCTCGTGTTTGACCACTATTTCACCTAATGGTAAACGATGATGTAGCCAATGATCCGGCTGAGAGTTCTACTTCTTAGCCATACGTACAATAAATGTGTTTGCAAAACGCTTTGTATGTCTATGTTCTGTCCACCACGTACAGGTGGCACAACGTCGTAGATCCATCTAGTGGTCCGATGATGGAACGGACTTGGCAAAATTAAATTGTGCAATTTCAATGCATACTCTCCGAAATGCAAACGATAGAAAGCCGACAGGTTAGCAACTCGGCGTCGATGCTCAAGACTGGAGTTTTGACTCGACACTATTTCAGCATTAGATTATTTATCAAAGAACTTACCCGTAGGTTTTAGCAAACTGTAATTTTTGTTCGCTAAATTGTTTAGTTTAATTTATGTTGTGTATGTTTGATACTCTTTTACGCTCAAACGGCAGAAAGGATTTAGATGAAATTTGGCACGCCAATAGACCGTGTCCTGGAATAGGACATAAATACTTTTTACTCCACAAGTATGTTCCCATGGAACTTCTACTGTCTAATAATTCACAGAAACACACGTGTATATCTTGTTTTGTTTACTTTTAACTTAATATTGCTTTATTATCAATTGAAATTTGGTTGAACGATAACGACGAGCGATGAGTCAATGTCTCAAAGTGAGATTAAAGTAGTGATGAATTATTTAGAATCTTTTTCAGTAAGTAAGTAAGTGTAGCGTTAACACACGATCTTCTTTTTTTCAAACTTGGTACCAAGTTCGAGCGTAACTTAAGGCGGGTTACTGAATTGAATATTTTGAGTTAAAAATGTCTTAAACTGCACTCGAATGCTAAATTTTGACAGGTTTTCAGGCTGAAGTAAAGTTTTTTAATACTAACTACACTCGACCTTGGTAGGTATGGACGGACAGAATCCGTCGTACCAAGGTCGAGAGTTTGTTAACACTATAAACAATCAGACTGTGATTAAATACCATACTTTCTTATAAACCACGATTTACTTGCAAAATCAAGTTGTTTTTTTAATGTTCTAGATACGATAGAAATAAGATATTCTTTATTTGTGTAAACATTGTATACTTACAATAGCATGCAAGATAGAAATTTATTATTTGAGTCCAGTCATGTTTAGCCGTAAGTGTCGGCGTACAAATATTTATAACATTGAAAATTCAACTAATAAATAATTAATAAATCTTCACACAAAAAAAATATATCTAGGATTTCAATTACAAAATTATATATTATATAACTTAAAGACCATTAAATGCGAAGTTTTTTTTTTATCTTATCATGTCAACATTCAAAATTTATTAAAAATAGCAATTTAAAACACATACAAGAGCAATGTCAAAGCCACAAAATATATGTCAAAATTAGAAGATTTATGTCAAACCTGCAACATGGATGTCAATATTTTAAAAAAAACAGGATCAATATGTCAAAACTACAATATATATGTCAAAATTAAAATATAAAATAACAATGCAACTGTCAAAATTACAAATATGAGTGTCAAAATTACAATATAAATGTCAAATTTACAATATAAAAGTCAGCATTACTATATAAATGTAAATGTCAAAATTACAGGATTTATGTCAAAATTACAGGATTTATGTCAAAATTATAAAATAATGTCAAAATACAGAAACCATGTCAATTTCACAACCGCAAGTATCAGAAAAAATGTTAATTCAAAACACTTTTTCAGCTAGAAATTCGAAAACACTGTAGTACGCTTTTTGCAAAAGGAACGTTTTTAATTGACGCTTGAATGCACTACTATCCAACTCTTTCCATCGTTTAGACAATGTGTTAAATATAGTAGGAGCCATGCAGACGATACCTTTTTTTTTCTAGTGTTTTTATCTCGCGGGGAATACCTAAAAAATTACCTACATCTCGAACAAGTATGTACATGTAGGGAGGTTATAAAAGACTTAAACTACTATGTATTCATAGAGGCTGTGATCTCGTTACACACCTCAAGTTTGTTCCGATTTGTACCGTGATATTCACGATCTGCAATGAAATAGAGGGTTCAAGCTTAGTGATGGAAAATTTTATAATTATATATTTTTAGGGTTCCGTAGCCAAATGGCAAAAAACGGAACCCTTATGGATTTGGGCGCCGGCGCTGCGGAAGCAGCCGGCGGCCCGGCTGAACGGGTGCCAGAGGGTCATGACCATACGGATGGTGCGAGGATACCGGACGATTTCCCGCGAAGCGGCGAGCCTACTTGCTGGCCAGCCACCATGGGAGCTGGAGGCAATAGTCCTTGCACACATGCACGATCTGCGCATGGAGATGCAACGCCGGGGTGAAACTCCGCTGCCGCGACAAGTCGCAGCATGGCGAACAGAGCTCTGGCGAGTTCTCATGGAGAAATGGCGACAGCGACTGTCGCGACCCAGTGCTGGGCACGCCACAATTATAGCGGTAAGTCCCCTCTTTGAGGCGTGGTTGGAAAGACCCCACAGCGTCCTCACCTTCCGCATGATGCAGGTTCTCACCGGACACGGTAAGTTCGGGAAGTTCCTGCACCGGATTCGTGCGGAAACGACGCCCGGGTGTCACCACTGTGTGGATCGCCCGGAGGACACGGTAGAGCACACGGTGGAGGAGGCCTAGCTTGGGCAGAGCAACGCCGTGTCCTCGTGGGGCAATCGGCGGCGGCGATCTCTCGCGCCGGGCCTTGGTTCAAGCCATGGTCGGGAGCAAGGAGGAGTGGCAGACGGTCGCCTCCTTTGCGAAGCAGTAATGCTGGCAAAGGAGGCGGCCGATAGCGTGAGGCAACGGTCCTTACGCTCCAACCGCCACCGGGATTCCGATCCCTATTTCCGGCCACCGTAGGCGCGGGCTTGCCAACGGCGAGCAATGGGTGGCTCGCCGTTCGACCGTCCGGTATCCGTCCGGAGCATTTTTTTTTTTTTTTTGTTGCCGGGGTGGAAAATCCTCATGGATGTCCTTCGCCTAGGGCAGGCGAAGGGGTCTGTCAGACTCTTACTGACTAAAAACCACCCCGGTGTTCCCTCCCACACTTGGACCGAGGATCGTGGGAGCTGATACGCCATCCATGATCCCCGGCTAGTGCCGGCCCGCATATGCGGGCCACCTCAGGCCCGCGGGGATGTGTCCTCCCCCGCTACATCACATAGGGGCACGCGTGGAACACTACGCGCCGCCGCCTCGGGTCTTGCTGAATGGGTGACGGCGGACCACCCCGAGTCCGCCGTCCATCCGGACCTCTTTATGCTGGTTGGAAGAGGGCGCTATCTGCCCTCCGCCGACGCCCGGTTCGCCTGCTGCGGCACGGGAGAGTGGCCACGGCCTCCCTCTCCCTCTCCGCAGCCTCCTTCTGCGAAATGACGGCTTCACAGAAGGAGATCACCGCATCCCACGACTCAGCGCTCCCGACCATAGAACGAGCGACGGCCGGCAGCGACAGGTCGGGGCCCACTTCAGATACGAGGGCACGGCGCTGCTCCTCCCATGCGGCACACTCTGCCAGTGTGTGCTGCGCCGTGTCCTCCCGACAGTCGGTGCAGTGATGGCACCGAGCGTCTGGCTCCCTGTTTATGCGACACAAGTACTTCCCGAAGCAGCCATGCCCCGAGAGCACCTGCGTCGTCCTAAACGTCAGGGAGCCGTGCTTCCTCCCGAGCCATTCGTTGAGCACTGGTCGGATCGCATCGACGGTGGTGAGGCCGGCGGTAGGGCGCAGAAGCCTGTCCCGCCATTCCGCCACCATGACCTCGCGGAGCTGAGACCGACGCAGCTCGATCTCGCGCTGCATCGGTTCACCACCCCGCTGCCTCATCTCCTCGCGCCACCGGTACAGTGAGGCGAGGCCCCTCGCCGCCAGCTCCCAGGGTAGAGATCCGGCCAATGCACAACCCGCCTCGTAGGAGATCGTGCGATACCCCCTGATAGCCCTGACGGCCATCGCCCTCTGTGGTCTTCGCAGGATTGCGATGCTGCCTGCCGTCAGGTCAGAAGCCCATACCGGGGCCCCGTACAAGGCCATGGATCGCACGATCCCCAAGTACAGCCGCCTACAGGCGGTGCTCGGGCCCCCTAGATTGGGAAGCAGCGTTGCGAGCGCGCCCGCGGCGCCCATCAATTTGGGCGTCAGCCGCTGAAAGAGGGGGCCAAAGTCCCACCGACTGTCGAGCACCAATCCTAGGTACTTCGTGGTGGACTCGACAGCGATTTGGACCCCCCCGACCACGATGTGTAATCCTGGTGGCGGCGCTCGTCGGGGGCCATGAAAGACCATAGCCTCCGACTTGTTGAGAGCTACCTCCAGGCCCAGGCGTCGTATGCGGCCCACCACCCGTGAAACCGCTGCCGTCGCGAGCAACGCTGCCTCCCTGTACGAGTTCCCCCGGGCCGTGACCAGCGTGTCGTCTGCGTAACACGTCAGCTCCACACCCGGTTGGAGCTCGCCCCTCAGCACCCAGTCGTAACCGATGTTCCACAGGGGTGGCCCTAGAACTGAGCCCTGTGGAACACCGCACGACATATCGCGACGGCCCTCGCCGTCGCGTCCCTAATAGGTGACACACCTTTCTGCTAAATAAGCCCCAATGATGCGGCGGAGGCACCCTATGGTACCTTAGCGCCTCCCGGATGCAGCTCCAGGGCAGGGCGTTAAAGGCGTTGGAGATGTCCAAGGACACCGCCAACATCACCCCGCCCCGGGAAACCGCTTCCTCCGCCAGGACTCTAACTCGCATTATGGCGTCGATAGTGGAGCGCCCATGGCGAAAACCGAACTGACTGTCGTCTAGATCCGGCCCCTCTCTGTACAAGTGGCTGTCGAGGCGGGCAGCAATAATCCACTCAAAAAGCTTACCCACCTCGTCAAGCAGCACTATGGGCTGGTATGCGGACGGCGAGTCTGCTGGGCGCCCCGCCTTCTTGAGCAGAACCAGACGGCCTGTCTTCCACTGGGAAGTGGCCCTGCTCAAGGCAAGCTGAGTAGAGTCCTCTCAGCTGGGCCTCCAGCTCCTTTAGAGCGAGGACGAGCGCGCGGCCGGGAACTCCATCCGGTCCCGGGGCAACAGTCTTGGCCCGGAGCCGCATCACGGCCGCCCTCAACTCCGGTTGTGTCACCTCAGGGACCTCCTCATCCTCCGACTCTGTGGCCGTAGGCAAAGCCATCGGCGGCGGTGTGTGCTCCTCTCTAGCAGGGAATAGAGCTGCGACCACTACCTCCAGCAACTGAGGCTCGAGGCTCTCAGTGAGTGGGGGCGCCCAGGCACGAAGTTTCCCTCGGACCGTACGATAAGGGCGCCCCCATGGATTTGCATCTAGGGTCGCCAGCATCTCCTCCCAGGATCGAGTCTTCGACTCGCCGATGGCCAGCCACAGAGCCTTCTTCGCCGCGCGGTACACCTCATACCGCGCGGCCTCTTCTTCCGGAACCCGACGACGTCTCCTCCGGTATCGGGTGTATCGGCGCCTGACCTCCACGCAGGTCCTGCGCATCTGCGCGATTTCGGCGGTCCACCAATACAACCGGCGCCTTGTGGGTTGAGTGCGGACACGAGGCATGGACGCGTCGCAAATTTGCGTCATCGCCCCGCGGAACCACTGCGCCTCCTCTTCGACGTCGATGGGTTCGTTCGTCATTGACTCCCGAACCCAGGCCTGGATGATTGCGGCTTCCTCGAGAAGCTCCATATCTATCTGCTTAATCGACCAGCGAGGACCGGCCCTTTGCAGGGCCGACGGTTGGCCACCGCCCGCCGTCTGGGTGGAGACGCTGAAACAGATGTACCGATGATCTGACAACGTCTCCACTCCCACGGCGACTCGCCAGTCACGGACCCGGGGCGCAACAGCGGGGCTAGCGAACGAGACGTCCACTACAGACCCGCCCTGTTGCCGTACGCACGTGTACTCCGAGCCCCGATTCAGAACGGTCAGGCCGGTCGCAACCGCCCACTCCTCCAACACCTCACCCTTAGGATCGGTGACCGGGGATCCCCACGCCGCAGACTTGGCGTTGAGGTCCCCAAGCAACAGCACCGGGTGAGGGTGGGACCGGCCTACGACGGCACCCAGCTCGACAAGGAACCTCTCGAAGTCGGCAAGACTCTTGTTGGGCGAGAAATATGCCCCAATGATGGTGATTCCCCCCGCAAGAGCGGCCACCCAGCCGCGTCCTCGGGAGGGACTGCCAAGAGTCCCGCCAATGATGGCCACCAAACCGTCCAAGTCCCCTGCCCAGTTATCGCGTTGGGGTACAAAATACGGCTCAGCGGCCACAGCCACGTTGATCGACCACTCCGCCATGCTCTGGAGCAAAAGATCCTGAGCTCTGGAAGAGTGGTTGACATTCGCCTGGAGGAAATGGAACTGTGCCATTACTGGCATTCCATTTCTCCGACATCTCCTCCATCCCTGGGTCGGGAGTCAGCTGCTTGGCTGCCGAGCTGTGGGAGGGGGGGTGGGGAAGGCAACGAAGGAACAGGAGTGGGTTTTTAGTCAGTAAGAGTCTGACACTATCTCCCGTTCCGCCCAAGAGCGGGATTTGTCATAAGATGATTTTCCCACCAAATAAAAATAAAAAAATAACCCTTATGGATTCGTCGGTATACCGCCGTTTGGCCGAATTTTAATTACCCTAATATCATTTGCCATAATAGTCAACAGCCATAATACTATACGACGTAATATTCAATTACCCTACTCTTATTTGCTATATTAGTCACTTGCTAGAAGCTTTGTTTCCCATAAAGTCTCTTACCATAACATCATAGGTCATAATCATTGTAAGCCCTAATTATGACATGCCCTAATTATCACATTTCCTAATTATCACATGCCCTAATTATCACATGCCATAATTATCATATGCCATAACATCATTTGCCATTGACATTGGGTATGTAACGGTTGTTATATCAGGAGGAACTGGACGCAATCGGGACTTTAGGACACTCCGACTCGGATAGGTTAGGTTAGAAGGGGATGGCGGGGTCGTGTGAGCGAGCGAAGCGAGCGAATATACCCCGCCATCCCATTAAAGTAAATACATTTACCTTTTTTTAAATATCTCTCCAAAAACTAAACAATGAAATGGTTTTCATTAGGTACTAGAAAATGTAAAGGATCAGATGAATAGGATAGATGTCGCTTCAAGACAGCTTTATATCTTTGTTTCCGTTTTTTAAATTAAGAATCCCTATAATGTAGTAGGGTCAATTAACGCTATTGCAAGTGTGGCCTACCTTAGTTATTTCTAGTGGTACAAATAGGAACAAACCTATTTTCAGTGAGAGTAAACATGTAAACAACATAGTAACTGAGTTTTACCGATGTCAGGTGAATTCTTTTTCGGTAATGTGATATTAATTACTTAAGTGGGTACAATATTTTATGGATGGTCCAGCAGGGTCGAAGCCTACTGGGGCCACGGGTAGTGTGAAAGCGAAACCCGGGGCCCTGGGAAGAAGGCAAAGAAGGAACAGGAGTGGGTTTTTAGTCAGTAAAAGTATGACACTATCTAGCGGGATTTGTCATAAGATGATTTTCCCACACAATAAAAAAATGGATATGTGAAATCTATTCACAATTTTAGCATTTAAAAGGAAAATGATCACAGCTAAGTAGGCTCTACTTATAATACATTTACTTGAATAATATCTGAAAAAAAAAATTGGATACATATAAAGTTCTATTGCAAATATGTCTGGTCAATCTTAGGATAAAAAAAGATTT
Source organism: Mythimna vitellina (assembly GCA_949316375.1). NCBI lineage: Eukaryota > Metazoa > Arthropoda > Insecta > Lepidoptera > Noctuidae > Mythimna > Mythimna vitellina. Next base: position 7,963,456 of record OX438692.1, on the reverse strand, counting down.
TTAAACTGCACCGTGTGATAAATTCAATAATAAGGTGTATTGTGAGAGTATTTTATAAATGATTCTCATAATTTTATAAATAACTAGCTTTTGCCCGCAGCTTCGCCACGTACATTAAATTTAACCTATGTCGCTTAAGAAAGAAACAGCTATCTATCGGTGAAAAAAATTAGCAATCGGAGCAGTACTTTCAGAGATTACCTCCTACAAACAAAAACACAAACTTTACCTTTTTATAATATTATAAGTGTAGATCTTCTTCTTCTTTTCGTGTCGATGTACTCTTAACTAAATTTTTTCTGACCAGTATTTGGCAACCTCTACGGCTCTGTTATTGGCATCGTATAGATCCTGAAAACTGCAGGTGATAAGTGTAGATAAGAAAATACTGAAAAACCTCCTTACATCAGAAAAACCCATCCTTATATTTTCTTTTTTTATGCACCTGCCATATTGTCTCTCCACTACCCTAGGTTGACTGGTAGAGAATGCCTAAGGCATTAAGTCCGTCTTTGTACCTTTTTTGTATGAAGATTAAATAAATAAATATATAAAAAATCTCTACAACTTTGTGCAAGAGTGCAATGGGTTATTTCCTCAATTTTCGTAAATGCTGTGTACCTACTCACAGTACTGCAACCGTAATTTTGGTAGCGATAAGATAACAAATTCGCTAACAGATACTATACATCTGTGGCCCTAGTGAAAAGGAGTATAAGTCAGATTTTGTCTAAAATGAGTTAAGTATACCGAAAAGATCATAAAAAAAATACTCTAGCATTTGGTGAAAACGGATCTAAGCTATCTCTAAAAATAAGGAAGTTACTTTACATAAAAGGCTCCAACTGATGCCAAAAATACTACTAAAGTTGGTTTCAAGTGCCTATGGGATAAGGATACTTACAAAGGGAAAAATAAAATTTTAATTTTGTGTTTTCTAATCTAAATTAACATAAATCACCCACGTTTTAATCGAACAGCATCTTGAGGATGACTGGCGAGAGAACCGACACTGTTCTGTTCAGTAGGTTCACTGAACTCCATGTGTTGCGAGACCGGTGAGCCTACTGTGCAGGAGTAAATAGTGTCTCTAAAAAATTTTTAGTTCTGGAGTATTACTAACATTAGTTATAAGTTAATTTCTTGTTACTAACAACTTTTATGGACTGTCTTGTCTGAAATAAAACATTTTTATGTTTTTATTTTATTATTTTTTATTTATTTTTAATCTGGTTGGTGTTTATCAATACAACAACAGCTAGTCCTTAAAAATGGTTTCGTTGGTAATGATATTACTAGACTTATAAAATAAAGGGAAAAAATATTTCTTTGCATAAAGTACCTAATTGGTTATCATAAAAATGATTCCAAATACGTATACCTTTTCACTTGTTTGAATAAACATTTAACTTATGGGAGAAGGGATATAAATTATTTTTACCCTCTAGGAATTCATCTTGTGGTTGGTATCTTTAAAACTATTAACTTTACATAAAAAATAACCCAATAATAATAAAGAGAATAAATTGTTTACCTGTAAAAACATATCACTTGTATTTCATTAGGTAGAGGTTTGAATGTCACACGAGGTCAAACACGAATTTGAAGTGCGCGGAGTGTTTTTTGTGTCTCCTGTAAAACTGCATTTTTGGACTTAGATCCCTTTTCACTAGGGCCACAGGAATAATCTATGTAATATCCAAGTATGATTGTGATAAAAAACATACCACGTTAGGAAAGAATAAAGTTAATACACCGTATTTATTCTTCATAAAATAAATGTAACTTTGTCATCTTTTTCACTTTCTCAAAATGTCTGGATCTCCTAAAGTATGGTCTAAATTCTCCGCGAAGAAGAAAGATGGTACTATTGTTAAGTTACGGATTGTGGAAGCTCCTGAAACTATTTTCGAAGATGTCCGTTCTCTTTACGTAAAATATTTAATAAACGAGGAGAATAATTGCAAAGCAGCTGGTAAGTTGGAATTTTATTTTATTAAGGTTCCGAAAAACGTAGACATTGACTTACTAAATGTGATAGCAAGGAATTGTAAAACATACCAGTTCACTCCACTATTTTAAGTTCCTATTGTAATTTTATTATTGGTGTACAATAAAGAATATATCTATCTATCCCACTCACACGCAAACAGGCTCTCCCGCTAGCTACAGGTATACATCCACACACACATACACATACAACCACACATCCATAACATTCAGGTAGTCTCAACAACACATACACACTCAAGCACACGCACACACACGTACACGTAATTATTTTTTGCTTTACTCCACCCATGTACTGTTTTATTGTGTTTTAAGTAAGTAGCTACTGTTGTGAAGGAGCGGAGCCTTTAAACACAGGCATTACTTGCTTAAGTCTCCAAACCCAAAACTGTTTGTGTATAACTTTTGGACACAATAAACGTTATTATTATTATTATTAAACGGTTAAAATTTAAACTAACAAAAAAAAAGCTTTATTATTATCATAAAGCTTATTGTTATCCGTACTATCCCAGAATGGCTTTGCCCGTGGATATAATTTTATATTTCTATGAGTTTGCCCGACAACCTGTTGTCTTAAAGATGTTGAAAAGAGCAGCTCTATAGTATTATACGATACTAGCACTATTTTATACTCCTTTTTTCCTCCGCCTATTTAATAATAAGGGAGTATTAAAAATCGTACGTGAGAATCTCATTCATTGGATTAAGACTCGTATCTTTATATAAATATAAAAGTTTAAGGGATCAGTTCTTCAGTAAAATAAATTCAGATAAATGACTAAAAGTTTGATGGAATAAGTATTCAATGCACTCGGCTGTTGTTCGTACAACTGCGACGATCTCGTATTTTGTTCGGCTAATAAACGAACTGAGCGTTCGGCGCAAAATTTTAGAGTTTCAAATTATTTCTTTAATTATTCGTCCAAATAATATTAATAATAATTATTATTATTTATATAATGCAGTAAAAAGCGAAAATACATGGATTTAGTAATATAATACATTTTTGATTATAGTTAAGGACTAGTTAAACATCATCTGTCGGTTTCGATTATTTTCTAATACAGTTTTAATATCGGGATTTCCCAAGAACGGATTGTCCGAATTGTACTATACTAAAAGCAATATACCGCAGGTACTAAACCAGTCTGGAATTTATGAAGTCATTTATTTTGATAAGGATTAATACCAAGGTATAAATAAAGTAGCTTTTCTTGTAAATAATTAAAGACAAATGTGACTTAACTACAATAGTTAAACATACGTGTCAAAATTGCGATGATGACATTGCAACACTTTATGTAGATGACTTAAATACTCACTAAAGTTTTTAAGTCATTCATATACATAGCTAGTCATATATGTACGTAAATATTTTGTTATTTTCAAATAAAATAAATTCTGTAAAGTAATGTATTCAATATATATTAATTTTCTGTGTAATTTCATCGATTTCTGTTTAATGTTTATCACAAGTTTTTTTTTTTGTTATAGATGTCCCAGAAAGCCTTGAAGCTATGCAAGAGGTACAGAGACTATTATTAGAAGATACAGGTGAATCAGGACTGCATGTGGTCGTCTGTTGTCTTGACAACGGAGATGACCAAATTACAGATGTCATCGGTGCTTCTATAATGGCCCTAAATTCGAAAAATGATCAAGAACCAGAGGTAAACGTTTCACAGTATACGGAATAAGAAAATTATCAGAATCATTTAGAATTAATATAATATATTTTGTATATATATATATTGCATTGTCAGCCTTTTTAATGTTCCCACTTTTTTTTTTTATTGATATAAACCAGTGCTTGACTGCGATCCCACCTGATGGTAAGCGGAGATGCACTGCTGGGACTCAGGCCTCCTCTCTAAAAGAGGGAATGGACCGTAATCCACCACGCGGGCCTAGTGCGGGTTACATCGCTGCTGTGCAAAATCCTCCCCTTTCTCCTTCCAAACGTCTCTGTCTAGGGCAATTTCTGGCCAAGTTTCCCCCGCGAAAATGATGAGATCGACAACTTTACTGCAGTCGACCTCAACGGCATCAACCTCCCTCAGGTCTCTAGTGAATGACAATACGCGCCCATCGGTTTGCCCGGACAGATGGGTATTCGTGCGACGAGGTCTATTTCCACTTCAGCCTGGCTGTTTTTTCCTAGACATTTACTACTTAAGTTATGGAGCTCTGCGTGGTATTTCTAATGCGATCTATCCGCTTAACACCTATCATGCTGCACTCCATTGCCCTTTCATAAATCTTGAGTTTGGACTTTTGTTGTTCAGTGAGTGAACAACTTTGTGCATCGTAGGTTAGGATGTATAAGTTTTCTTTCCAGTGTTATCGGAATACTATCTTTTATATGATGTTTAATGGCCCAGAAGGTCTTTCAAGCATTTTGGATTTGTTTTTCGACTGAGCGAAAAAGAGACAAGCTGGTGATGTGCCGTGTATCACTTTGAACGCATTTAACATGTGTGACAATGATGCGAATGCGACTGATATATGTTACTTTATAGTACGTAATTATAATGGCTTTTAATAAATTTATTGGTTTATCTGGACATTTAGCGTCCCGATCAGGCGCAAATCGGGACCGCGTCCCCAGACCCCTCAAAACTGGGACATCCTGCTCAAACCTGGCAACACTAGGTAGTCACCCAAATACTACTCACAAGCGCACTGCTGGAGGTCTTTAACAACTTGCCTGGTTCAAGGTAGTCACGAGGCAGTCGGTGGCCACCAGCTATTTATAATATTAAGAACTTTATGTTAATCAGCTAATTTAATCTTATAATTGATTAAGTAACAAAATTACACTGTAATTTTTAAAATCATGTATACCTGCCTATTTTTATTCGTAGGTAGGGGAGGGGTGCTATGAAAGGGACACGTATTGAATGGGTCAAGTCGAATAATCTGTAAAATAAAGAACTTCTCAAGACGAGAATATCATTTTTCTATGACAACCCTGAACCACAACCATTCGCTCCAAACATCAGACTATTATTTTTACTACACTCGAAATAATTTGCCAATTAAATTTTATTTATTTTAGTATGAATTTAAAACGAAAGAAATGCAGAAACTGTGGTTAATGATGAGAACCTTCGATAGCTACTATGATGAAAAAACTGAATTTGATATAGAACGCCGTTTCGCTGACAAAGGCCTTTTTGTCCATCCTGAGTACAGGGGGCTTGGTATTGCGCAAGAATTTTTGAAAGTCAGGTTGGTTTTTAGAACTTTTTTTTCTACGCTTACTGGAAAGTTTGCTTTGCCCTACCGCTTTTCGGCTCACAATGTAGTGTATTTATCACTAGTAGAAAAAAGTACGACGGCCAGCTCACGCCACAATTTATTATATTTGTTGAAATATATCTAGCTGGTCGCTGAAATTGCAAGTCGGGCAGCCACCACTAGGAAAAATACAATTCGTGACATTTGTCACAATAATTTGTTACTATTGTGTTTATAAAATTTTACGTATTATTTTCGAGTAATGTGTTGAAAAACGTTGTTTGCTAAACTTCACTGAAGTTTATTGGCTCCAAAACGGCCTCGTTCCGTCTTGTACTTGTAATTTACCACTATATTGACAAAGTTTGCCACTTGCATCAAAATGTACTATACTAATAATATTATTAACGCGAAAGTTTGTATGTATGGATGTTTTTTACTCTTTCACGCAAAAACTACTGATTGGATTTCGATGAAACTTTGTACACGGGTAGGCCATGTTCTGGAATAACACATAGGATACTTTTTATCCCGGGAGTATGTTCCCTTGGGATAATTTTCTACTATCACGCGGGCGAAGCCGCCAACAGCAGCTAGTTAACCTATTAACCTTAAGTTTTGGCTTTCAGCTAAATTTTATTAAAATTAATAATAAGTAAAAATCAAAAATCACAGAAATAACCACAAAGTAATTTATGCATGCACTATTCTTCTATTACTTTTAAAATTAAAATTAAATGTAGTTCTGAGTTTTCTAATTACACGTTTTTATTACCTACTTAAATAATATTTTTTATTTCTTTTACAGGCGACTGATTTGCAAAGAATTCGGAGTAGCCATGCATGGAGCGTGGATGACGTCATACGGTTCGCAGAAAGCCGCTGAACGCGATGGATGGGAGGTCGTCTGCGAGGTCAAATATGAGGATTTAGCGAAAAAATTGGGAATGGAAATCAGTAGCGATCTTTTGTCTTCTAAGTTTATGATTGCTAGAATACAATAACTTTAAAATTACCATAACCTAATTAAAATCAGGTTTTAATAATTTACAATAAAATATTACTATATGGTTACATTTTAAATAAATATATAATTATTAATCTTTATGCATACAATTCTTTTGTATGTGTGTTTGTCACCTAAATCCTCCTAAACGGCTTAACCGATTGAACCTGGTAGGTGGCACTGAAATCGGGTTCTCATTTGTTTTTCTGACGAAAAGTTGGCTTTTTGGCAGGATAACATCTGTCGAGACCCCCAGTATATTATAAAATAATTGTGTAATGTATATATATTTCATTTTTATTACATAAACATTGTAGATAATGCATTACCTACTATCTCTAAAAGCCTTAGCTCCCGAGCAGTGCCATAAAATAGTGATTTTCTAAAGCCTACTCCTCAGTAACGCCTAAGTCAACAAGTTTGAAAAAAATATATGTTTATCATACATTCATAATTATACAACATTATCAACATGTGATTTTTTCATACGAGTAATACTTAAGCAAAAAAAAAATAAAGGAAATGATATTTTTTCGTTTGTTTTCCCTACTCCTTTTAAAGGACTTTGATCTTAAAAATATGTAAAAAAATTGCTGTTTAAATTGTTTTGCTGTAATATGTAAATCAATCCATTTTTCGCAAAGAAAATGTTTTTAAAGGTCAGCGGGGCTCTATGCGGGCGCAGGTGGCAGTATGAGTATGTGTGCATTTAACTCCAATTCACCAATTTTTTTCCCTACTATGTTTTTTTTTTGTTAAGTTATAAAACTATCCATTGACACTTCCCTCTCTAGGGTAGGACAAGTGATCGTGTCAGACTACAACCCAACTATTCATAGTAATGCGAACGTTATTTTGATAGCGATAAGATAACAAATTCGCTAATATGTTGATACTATAGATAATCTTTGTTAAAGTCAAGTGTAATTGTGATAAAAATACACAACACATTAGGAAAGAACCAAGTCGGTATATCGCATTTATTGTTTTAAAATAAATATAACTTCGTAATTTTTTTCACTTTCGCAAAATGTCTGGATCTCCTAAAGTATGGTCTAAATTCTCAGTGACGAAGAAGGATGGAACTGTTGTTAATTTACGGATAGTGGAAGCTCCTGAAACTATTTTTGAGGATGTTCTTAATCTGTACGTACAATATTTTGTGAACGAGGAGTCTACTTTCAGAGCAGCAGGTAAGTTGACATTTTATTTTATTATGGGTCAGGGAAATGTAAGAGACTGAAGAAATGTAGAAGAATTATTATGTGTGTACGCAAGTAATCGTAAAACATACCACTTCACTCCACTCCACTAGACGGCTTAAATATAAAAATTACTAACTATATTAAAAAAGTGAATACGAATTCTGTACTTATTGCTTACTAGTGTATCCCAACTAAAAAGTGTGAAATAAAAAACTTTTTACAAAAAAAGATAACCGACTTCACTAAAAAAAACACTGTTATTTTGATCCTTTTAGGATCAAAATAACTTTAATTTCGGAAGTCGGTATTAAATAAGATACAAATAATACCGAGAAACACCGACTTCCGATTAAAGTTATTTTGATCCTTTTAGTATTTTTTTAGTGAAGTCGGTTATCTTTTTTTTTGTAAAAAGTTTTTTATATTTAATATCTTTTATTTTTTTGTGTAACTTTATGGATTAATGTTTGATGTATATCACAAGAATTTTATTATAGGTGTCCCAGAAAGCCTTGAAGCTATGCAAGAGCTACAGAGACCATTATTAGAAGAAACAAGTAATTCAGGACTGCACGTGGTCGTCTGTTGTCTAGACAATGGAGATGACCAAATTATGAATGTCATCGGTGCTTCTTTAATGACAATAACTTCGAAAAACGATCGACAACCAGAGGTAAATGTTTGAAATAATACCAAATAAGAAAATGATTGGAATCATTTAAAATTCAAATTCGTAATAATATTTTTTTTAATTAATCAGATTAAATTTATCTTATCGTTAATTAAGTAACAAAAATACACTTCACTCATAAGATTTTTCGTCGTAGGTACTCGATTTTATTTGACAACAAAAAAAAAAATAATATTATTCATTTCAGTATGAATTTAAGACGAAAGAAATGCAGAAACTGTGGTTAATAGCCGGAATATTGTTAACCTACTACGATGAAAAAAAAGAATTCAATTTAGAACGCCGTTTCTCTGACAAAGGCCTTTTTGTCCGCCCGGAGTACAGGGGGCTTGGTATTGCGCAAGAATTTTTTAAAGTCAGGTTAGTTTTCAGAACTTACATATATTTTTACTGTACTGTACTATTTACTTATAATATAAACCTTTAGTTTTGGCTTTCAATAAAATTTGATTAAAATTAATATTAAGTAAAAATCAAGAATCAGAGAAATCACCACAAGTTATTTATGCTTTTTTTTTTCAATGACTTTTGCCACTTGGCAAAAGGCAGGGTGAAGACAGAGGGCGTGTCAGACTTTTACTGACTAAAACCCACTCCTATGTTCCTTTTTTGCCTTCAATCCAGAGGCCCGAGGTTCTCTTTACTCAAACCATGGCCCCAGTAGGCTTTGATCCTGCTAAGCCCCTATGGTTTTGCTGACATCTCCTTGAAGCGCGCGTGGAACACTACGCACCGTCGACGACTCGAGCTCGGTGTTGACGATTACCAGATGGCCGGACGGCGAGCTACCCATTGCTCGTTGTCCGCAAGCCCACGCCGCCGCCTCCTTCGCTGGCATTACTGCTTCGCAGAAGCAGCCGACCGCCTGCTATTCCTCCTCACTCCGGACCAGTGAATAGCCTTGCCTTTGCTTGTACCAGAGAATAGTAATTTATGCTAGCACTCTACTTCAAAATTTTCTCAATTTATTGTTAAAATTAACATAGGTAAAATGTGGTTCTGAGTTTTCTATTTACATAGTTTTATTACCTAAATCACAAAATATAATAATATTTGTTTTCCTTAACAGGCGAATGATTTGTAAAGAATTCGGAGTAGCCGTGCATGGAGCATGGATGACGTCATACGGTACGCAGAAAGCCGCTGAACGCGATGGATGGGAGGTCGTCTGCGAGGTCAAATTTGAAGATTTAGCGAAAAAATTAGGAATAGAAATCAGTAGCGATCTTCCGTCTGCTAAGTTCATGATTGCTAGAATACAGTAACTTTAAAATTATAACTCATAGGTAAATAATATCATAATACCCTGGCTCTGGTATGAAAGGCAAAGAAGGAATAGAAGTGGGTTTTTAGTCAGTAAAAATCTGACCCCTTCTGCTCAGCTCAAGAGTTAGAGATGTCATTGGATAATTTTTCCCACCTAAAAAAAAATGTTGAATTAAAATCAAATCTCTGATATAGGTCAGGCTTAGTGGCTATAATAGTCTTGAGATGGGCCTATTCCAGTATAAAGTGATATGACCATTATCGAGAACTGAGTCGGGCAAATAACTATAGTGCGGCACTGTCGATTGTAGAAGAGAGCATTTCAGAGTATGTTGTTGATGGACAAACCTGGCTACCACGTTGTGCCTATGCCAGTACTCTCCTTTAGCCAGACGAGAACAACCAGAGATAATGTAACGAATTGATTCTGTCGGATGATAACAAGCCCGATATAATATGTCAACCATGCCGTTCTTTGCAATAAATCTTCGGTAGTTATTCACCGATTTAGTAAATCAATCAGCTAATCTACAGAAATTATGTCTATTAGAAGTTCCTAATTTTAAGTTCACGACTAGGTTGGACCATGCCTCTCAACCTATCACTGATTTTTGTAATGGATTAATTTAGTCAAAGTTTTCCGAATAAAAGATTTGGGGTCATATAAGCTGAACCCACTTTTCTTTAAGTTCTGGAATATTTGGAAATCTAAAATGTATTTTTTTTTATTTAGGTAGCATTGGAAACCATCGATAAATAACTTATTGACTTTCTTTTAAAGTTGTCACAGCACTTCAGCACTAGGTAAAAAGTACATACAGATAGAAAGGGATAGACTTATCTAATATTCTAGTGAAAGTAAGGGACTTTTAAAAAAGACATCAACGCGGTATCAGTTTTTTCGTAACCATCCAGTTTAGCTTGAGCTCTACAATATTAATAATGTTAACAAATTATAAATGTATTTTACTTAAAGATGAAGATTTATGCCATCTTTTTTATAGTTAGATATTTTAGACGATTTTCTACACCATTTATTTGAACAGAGACTCATTTTTGCTTTTGTTCTATGCAATAAATGTTTTTTTAATTTACCAAAATATCTCGTGTGCACAGATCCAATAACTGGTCAGAACTAAAAAAGGCACTCATATTGGCATCTAATATAAGTGCAACTGCACTTAAGTGTCGTGAGCCTAAGTCGCCCGTATGAGCAGTCAAGTGGTTGTATAGTCTTTGGTTGCCTGTAATATCGGTCGATGCGGCTGTTATTACTTAACCATTAGATATTGACCGTTTTGGTAAATCCTTAAAGCAATCAAAGCGCCTTAGCAGTTTTACTATATTCTAAGTGACTCAGCGAACGTTTTTCTGCCATATAAATTATCCAAGAAAAAAAATGGGGGCAAAAGTAGCCAACAACCTGCCCCCCTAGCCAAGTTACTGTCGTCAGAATAAAGGAATCGAAGGCGTGGCCTACTCGAGGCGTTTCGCGCGATCGATACGATTGTAACTTGGCTAGGGAGGCTGTTCTCAGAGCTACGAAATACACAAAGCATTTCATAAGAATCGTTCAAGCCTTTCTGGTTGAGTCAGTTAACTAACAATGTGACACGAATATTTTTTAATATTAGATGTATTCATGAATGTCAAAGAAAACTACTGTCTACATAATCTTACGTAGCCAACCTTACGAAACATTATGATATCATTAGTGGAGATCAATCTTCGGAGAGCTGTCCTCACTGAGATTTACGGTTATATATTAATGATAGCTTGTGATTTAGTTGTAAGGAAACCAAACCTCGTAAAGAAATAAACAGTGACGTCACAATACTTGACTGGCCTGTTGGTCTAGTGGTTAGTGGGCCTGACTGCTATGCTGGAGGTCGTGGGTTCGATTCCTACCCTAGACAAATGTTTGTGTGATGAGCACGATTATTTGTTCTGTGTCTGGGTGTAATTTACCTACCTATATATTAATAAGTAAAAACTTTACATTATATCTACTCTATTAAGTTGTTTGTAAATAGGTATATTTTAAATAGTTAAGTACCGTAAAACGGGATGACAAGAAACGCAGGAGTGAATAGAAATAAAACTTTGGTTTGGTTTTTCACTTTGATATCACATTATCGGCTTCTAACAAAGCATCGACTTTTTAGAATAACAATTCATTAATAAATTGTTATAGTTAAATGCAGCAAAAAATATTCAATTATCGCGAAAATACCCTTTGAAGTTTTGTTTCTATTCACCCCTGAGTTTTTATTCACCCCATTTGACTGTACCTATGTAAATAATTTAAATTACATGTAACATAATAAAACATAGTACTTGAAAATAAAAAAAATAAATCTATAGGGAATACATCCCAGTATGTTTCAAAGACTCCAAGTAGGAATGAAAGTTTTGTTTTCAAACAACTTCATTATAATTATTATCTAGTTGCGTATATTCCATAAGAGAACTAGCCAACCTTGAGTCATGATATTTTTTTAATTTTTTTTTAATTGACATAAACCAGTGCTTGACTGCGATCCCAGCTGATGGTAAGCGGAGATGCAATCATTGATGGTCAGTTGCACTAGTTTATTAAGACCCTATTCACTCTAGCCTTGAAGACACCTAAATTATAGTTGGACGGGAAGACCGCAGCAGGCAAATTGTTCCAGTCCTTCGATGTACGAGGTATAAACGACGAAGCGACGAGCGAGGTTTTCACTCGTATTCTTGCTACTCGTTTTTTATTAATATTAAGGATCATGTGAAAGTATTATATTATTATTTTCTTTGAATAAGATAATATTTAGATACTTCTTCGTACGCATTGACGCAATCGAAACCATTTTTAGTAAGTAGGTACACATTCCACATTCAATTTGATAACATTTTTTCTTGTTGTTTCATTGTCATTCTTATTCTATCACACCTATTTATCGCTAAACACGTATTTATTATTTATCATTATTTAATAATTTATCACACATAAATATAATTATACATTATATCTATATTTACCTCACACCAATTGAAGTAGGTAGGAACCTAAAGCGATCCGTTTTATAATCAAAATTAAACTGTTAAAGGAATGGATCTATATAGGATGTATACTTAGCTCCATCTCATGGTAAGAACCCTGTACACTGAACTTAAGGTTCAGTTGAAAACCAGCATCAGACAACCACTTGGTAGATGTCTAGGATTAGCTGACAAACCCGCACTGGGCCCGCGTGCTGGATTACGGCCCATTCCGTCCCCTAGAGAGGAGGCCTGAGTCCCAACAGTGGGAACATTATAAGGCCGACTATGCTATTTGATGAACTAGGCTCAGTTCATTTGGTGAAACGAAGTGAAACCAGAAGGCATGTAAAGTTATTTTTTTTTAAGTAAAGTTTCCAAAAAAGAAAGATTTCTCAAGTTCAGTTGAGCGCCAAATAATCATGTCTTTTTTTTTTGTTCTTCGGTATCAAAATTGTTGGAATTATGAGAGTACTATGTCCAGACATCAATATAGGGACTATCAAATAATTCTCTATCTCACACTCTATCTTACTTTTTTTTAAACTAGGTATTAGTTGAGAAAGCAAAAAATAAAAATCTGGCCAGAAGTCGATAATTTTATTGAAACCTGCAGAACCTATTTAGAAAGAAAAAAACCGTTTATTTGCCGGAAAATGCGCAAACTTAAGTATAACATATAACAGATTACAAATAAATTAAAAAAACATATATGCACCACTTCCGTGCAAAACGGCCGAACTCTTAGCATAATGCCGTGTCCACACGCAAAAAATGCAACAAGTCCACAGCGCTGGTTTTCAGCGTGGGCCGGTAACGGTATCCACTAACAGACGTCGGCAACGGTTCTATGTGCTAAAAAATTTGAGTAAAAGTCATAAATGGAAATAACAATATTTATGAAATTAGAATCGAAAAATATCCCAAAGGTACACTTACCTATAATCAGAGTTCAGAAATGTACAGCGGTCTCAATTATTGCCAGACTACCGTATCCCAGGGGTATTCGAAGTACCGAGCATCACATAATTAGATCACGAGAATACTACATCCACTTTGATATGAACATCGTGCTGCTAAGTCCTGGCCACCGAGATGTGTTCCTCAATAAATTGGGTTAATATTTAAATGTTCTACAGTGGTTCCAAGAAATGGAATCGTAATGCTGGGGAGATTAGTGATCTAAGGATAGGCAAGGCAAATACTGAATATCATTAGGTTTCTCATAGGAGAGGATAAGTTTCGCACCATGACGTACAAAGAACAAAATTTAATAAACCACAACTAAAAATCTAGAAACCGATGAATTGGTAGGCCCAGGAGGAGATCAAAGATCGACCAGATGAACCTAGTTAAAGACAGAGAAAAATGTAAGAAAGGGAGAGAGGCATTTGCCCTGCAGTGGGACATAACAAGCTCCTATAATGATAAATAGGCAATAGAGCTGTTCTCTGTTACATAAGGCTAGCGGCAAAGGTGCGTTTCCGAATTAGGTTTACCGGTTATGAATACAAGTTCAGAATTCCGTAAGACTACCGCAAATATCTGGTTTTTGTATTAGGAATTTTAAATGAGCAGTATTAAAAGGCCGTAATCGTATAGTTTTCGAATTCGGTTTCCTGATTATGATACAAAATTTTTGCGAAAGGTTTTTTGTTCTTATGACCCGAACACACGGCAAAACATTTTGAAAAGAAGGTCAAGTTTTCTATTACGAAAAAAATAAGAACGTGTGCGTTTTGTCGCACATTTTAGAAGTAAGCAGAGCATTTAAGTTTAAAAATTTAAATTCCTAATCAGGAAATCTAACTAAGAAACCGGATAGGTGCAGCCAGCCTAAAAGATACACATAACTGATGAAACAACACACAAGACCTTAACATATCTGTTGACAATTTCAGAGGCAGTCATGATGTTACGTTAATTCAAGCCAGATTCATCACTCGTTAATTAAAATAAGGTTGGAACACTTTGCCTGTCGCATTCTGGATTCCGTAATATCTCAAAGAGGTGTCACTACAGGTAATCCTATTATGTAGATGAGGCACGTCTCTAGTGCTCCGACGTCGTCGGTAGGCGACAGCGCCCGCAACTTGACGATGTCAAAGCCAACTTGTCTAACCATGTCGCTATTTGAAGGTAATGTCGGATTTAAATAGCTGATATCTTGTTGTTGGCTCCTTTCATGTGGTTTGTTCATTGTATTTGAGAGTTTGTTGTGAATTTGATGCTAACATTGTTCTTAAATTCACTTGTATTGGTTTTTTATTGATTTACCTCTAAAACGCGAATAAAATGGTCCAAAACCTTATTACTCTTTTATGTAAATCGGGCAATATTTAAAATGGGAAATGGTCAGTATTTTTTTTTACTCAGTTTATCATCCAAGCTTGATGATAAATCAAGTTAATTCCCTGGTGGTAAGCCAAGAACTGATCGACCATGGAGTCCGCTTGCCTATTAGTAACCTATTTACTTTTTAATGATAGGTCCCTGGGTTGAAGCTATCAGGACAGTAGTCTCACAAAATATAATGAAGTGTGGTGATCAATGCCCTAGCCTATTTTATATGAGAAGAGGGCTTTGCTTTGCAGTGGGATAATTGATGTTTAATTTTTATGGTAAACCATTAAACAACTAATCCTGTTCTGGTTGGAGCGAATGGGAGTGTCAGAGTTTTACTGGTTAAAACTCATCCCTGTTCTTTCAGTTGCCCTTTGTGTTTTAGGGCCGCCTTTAGTCCCTCGAACAATCGGCACTAACGGACCCTATCACTTATGCTGATATTTATTTGAAGTGTGTGTTAAGTATGACCATCTTATACCTATTCACCATCTGATATACTTCTCCTAAGAAACCTCAGTTATTTTTTTTTAATCTGTACACCTACTGAAAAATCAAGCTTTATACCTAATTGAGTTAGCTCAGTTCGACGCAATCAGCCTACATTTTCAATTAAGCCGACCTAGATGAGTAGAAATCGTTTATAATGCTAATTGGATCCGTCGATCGGTAATAGATTACAATACGCCACACACCTGCCCGCTACGTTTTCATACATTAAAGCTGCTATTAAATATTGATGGATCAAATATACATAGGCAATGGCAGGTTATTTGGGGAGAAAAATATTGAGACAGGTAAAATATTTTTGGAAAAAATATGAGAGAATAAAAAGTTTGGATCGTTATGAAACCTACTCGGTATAATCCCAGCTGATGTTAATCTACTGTGTAACATCAGCTGGGAAGAAATGCTGTGAAGTAATCTCGTTATTGTTTCTTAAACAAACATTAAAGAAAATTGTGAAGTTTTATTTTTATTAATATAGGCTCACGTTTGACCAATATCTCACTTTCTTCATCTTAGCGTGTCGATGGCAAAACTAATTTTAAATTCCTTGCTTTGCCCAGTATTCCGCCACGGTAATACCGTCTACTGATACAGTCATTAGATCTTTACGTGAACAGGTCATAGGGCACGTCATGTAGGATGGAAGGTGGGACATGGTCTGCGGAAAGACGCCGCATAAACGGAAGGAACAGGAACTTCCATCTGTGGAGATTTACGATGGTAAGCTATGATGTGGCTGATGATAAAGCACGCAAGCTTAGAATAAACCTGTTTGCTCATTTCTTTTTGTTGTGTTTCAGTTTAAATCACAAACAACGACTGATGCCAGAGGTTTCGCCTGCGTGAAGGTAGTTATCCCCATACAAACTTTGGACCCCCGTTTCATCCCCTTAACGGCCTGTTCATGACTTCTTTCTTAGCGGGGAGCGAGGCGACATCGAAACGCGGGCGCGCGGCGCTGTGAGCGGCGTCTCAAAGCGTGCTTCAAACATTTTCATACTTTTGGTCTTTCCGCTCGCCGCCCCGTGCTTATCTACCGCTCGCCGCCCCGTGTTTAGCTTCCGCTCACAGCGGCAAGGACATGAACATGCCGTAAGGGGTAAATTTTGGAAAATTTTCTTTTAGTACTCGCCTACATCATAAAAGGAACCCATGTGCAAAATGTCGCATTTCGAGTTCTAGTAGTTTCGGCTGTGCGTTCATATGTCAGTCAGTTTCTCCTTTTATATATATAAATAGATATTAATGCACACTGATGCCATTTAATATATAGCATAAAGCATAATCAGCCTAATAATTTTCCAACTGCTGGGATGTAGGCCACCTCTCAAGGAGAATGGGCCGTAATCCACCACGCGGGCCCAGTGCGGATTGGTGAATGTCACATGTCTTCGAATGTATGGGTTCTAGGACATGCCGGTTGCCTAATGATATTTTCTTTCACCTTTTTGAATGCAGTGGTGATGAAATAAATTACGCAAAGTAACTCTGGCCTGGCTAGGTTTGAACCCGCGACTTACAACTCAGAAATTGATAGCCGTGTGACAATTTTAACTAATGCTCTGTCTGACGTATGCACATTGCACGAGCACAGATTAAAGAATTCGTGGTTCCAAGTGTATAGGCGCCAATAGATTAAATGCCTATTAATATTTGACACAACGCCTAAAAATGATTTATTTCTCTGTCGTTTGAATAAAAAGCAAAGTTTTCACGCGGACGTGGTGAATTCTGTAGTAGTAAGCACAAATGAAACTAACATCACAGTAACAAATAATACACCATCTTCATAATTTTAGCCGAAAGACGTCCACTGTTGGACATAGAAAAAGACGGAAGACGCAGCGTTGGAAAGCCTCCTACAAGATCGACCGATGACCTGGTAAAGGTTGCGGGAATCCGATGGATGCGAGACGCATGGGACCGTTCATTGTGGCGATACTTGAGGGAGGCATATGTCCAACAATAACACAAACTTAAAATAAATCCCTTGTTTAAAAACAATCACGCTGGGGAGTAATCCAGTTTTTCCGCAGATGACAGAAGCGAGGACTGCCGACACAACTCAAAGAGCACGTGCTGACGCGTCGTTTGTAAGCGCCTGTAATTAAATAAAAGCTCCCGAGACACCTTTCATGTGGTTTGTTCATTTAATTATGACGTCACAACTGCTCAATGCCTTTGTGAAAGGTTGTTGTAAATATTTTGAAATGGTTTCTTTAACATTTATAAAATGTTTAGGAAATTTTGACAGATAATACAACCGACTTCAATGTAAATAAAAACACTGAAAAGTGCAAAAAAACTTTAATTTCGGAAAATTTAACACCGACTTCCGAATTTAAATTTATTTTGCACTTTTCAGTGTTTTTCTTTACATTGAAGTTGGTTGTATTTTTTTGTGAAAAGTTTTTTATTTTTCAGCCAAAATTAAAAACCTTATAGCCAGAATGCATCTCATGACATTTATAATAATCCCAAACACGGTTAGATAACATTAATTTATTACAGAGTTCCGGTGCCTAACTTCAGGCTTCATCATCAGATCTGTTCGATATATTCCCTCTCTTCTTTCAGTCAGTCATCGACTACACGTATAAACAAAGCAATTTTACTTGTTATGACGGTTCTGCTGTGATCCTATGAAGAGTTCTGTTCCATATATTCGAAATCCATAATCAGATCATAACAATATTTCTATGTGCCCAACTCGGAAGTATAACAATACAATAAAAAAAAATCATAATCGGTCCACAATTGACCGAGAAATCGATGAACATACATAAAAAAATACCTCCTCCTTTTTGAAGTCGGTTAAAAAAAAATTGCTCATATAAATTAGACTTGACTACTGGCTGGTATTCGTCAAACAAGTGTAAACTTTAATGTACAGTCAAACGGGGTGAATAGGAACGCAGGGGTGAATAGGAATAAAAGTTTGAAGGGGATCTACGCGTTAATTAACAATTTTTCCCAGCATTTAAGTTCTCTTATTTATTCATTAATTGTGATAAAAACGGATGCTTTCATAGAAATTAATAATATAAATATATACCAATGTGAAAAACCTAAGCAAAGTTTGTTCCTATTCACCCCTGCGTTCCTATTCACCTCGTTTGACGGTACTTATTTCCACAAATTATCAACAACCTTAATCAGGTTTGAATAACTATTGCTTACTTATTTTCTAAGAATACTTATTGCATACATTATACACCGCTAGTTTTTAATTAGTACAAATACTTAAAGGGCTTATTAAAGAAAGTCTTGTTATGTTTAAGTAAAGTCTAGCAAAGTAATTAGCGTTAGTTTATATAAACCCAAAATGTCCCAAAATGTCGCTCAATTTGTGGAAATATGATACTGGTTATATTGATTGTGAATGAAAAACAATGGAAAAACACTGCACGTCGTATTTTCTAGTAGTAATTGTTATGAATAATTAAAATTCAGTTATGAATTTACCAATTCTGATAAATTTCGTGAACAATTTTGGGATTTCGTTTTTTTTTAATTTTGACTACACAAATATGATCAGTAACGGGTACGGATAGAGCCCCATTTTGTTTTTTGTATTAATTAAAAAAATAGTGGTGTATGCCATTAAAGATTTTTTTATTTACTTGCTAGTGTTTATCAGCAGTTTCCACCAAGACAATGTATGCCAGTAGGTAAGCATTCCAAATTTCATCTAAATCCGTTCAGCCGTTTCACTGTGAATGTCACTCAGGAATAAAGTAGCTTTCAATCGGAGAAAATATTTTAGCAATCGGACCAGTGCTTTCAGAGATTACCTCCTACAAACAAAAAACAAAGTTTACCTCTTAAATCTAATATATAAAATTCTCGTGTCACAGTTTTCGTTGCCATACTCCTCCGAAACGGCTTGACCGATTTTGATGAATTTTTTTGTGCTTATCCGGTATCTATGAGAATCGGACAACATCTATTTTTTTTTTTAATTTTAGATAAAAAAAAAATATATACATAGCAAAACAACGTTTGCCGGGTCAGCTAGTATATTATAATTATATTTATGTGTTGAAGCGTAGATGTAGATGAAGGGTTAAATGAAGACTAGTATTACTAGATTTTCTTAAGTATTTTTTATGGAATTGTTGATATAATATTAAATGTTATCCCATCACAACTGGATTGATAAATACGAGTTACAAGCAAATAAAATATCAGCCCAAGAAACCCGTATAAAAGTTTTCGTGCGAATTCCATCAATTTTCGAACAAGCCTCGAGCAATATCTCGGAAAGTATTTGAGAAGTGGTCGATAGATATTCAAAAAGTTCAATCTGTCGAAGCAACAGGCGGGTCTTACGAAGACGGGGGGTACCCACAAAGTTTTCATCTTTATTTATTGCTCACGGAATACAAGCCTGATGGAGCTGCAGCTAAGTAAGTATTATTCATAAACTTCCACATGAATAAATCCTTGTCGACGGTGAATTAATTCAAGACGATAATATATTTTTTCTTACTTCAAAATTTGAAATACCGGTTAAATGAGACACTTTCAGCCTTATTTATTCGAACTCGTTAACCATGTGCGTAATAACAACACTGATAAGCGAATTCTAAATTTAAATTCTTCATAGGACGTTTTAAATTTAGAACCTGCCTATCAATGTTTAAAATATTCACATAGTTATTTTTAGATACATTTTTCCTTTTTTTTTCTATCGTAGCGCGGCGGTTTCATGATCAGACTTGCATGTAAGATGATGGTAGTTCAATCTTTTTACTGCGGGATTTTTCAGAAGAGTTACCATGGACCTGAAATGCAAAGGGTAACTGACTACAAGAACACAGGTGGGTTTTAGTCAGTAAGAGACTGCTACTTCCTCTCACTTTTCTAGAGTGGTAAGAATCATTTAATAATTTTCCAGAAGCTCAAAAAAAAAACATTTTTGATTGGTATCCATTTTTTAAAGCACCTAACCGATAATGATGTCGACGACCCCAAGCACAGTAGGTACTTACATAATAAGGGTCTAGTTAAAGTACTTCATCCGGGCCATCTTTATACTATGCCGGAAGTTTCCTAGGTTATAGCTATCAGGAAACATAGACTGGCAGGTGATTCCACTCCTCAACTTTACCTACTTTTGTACATGTCATAAAATAGAAAAAGCCTTATCTCATTCTGATGCAATGACGACCAACGACGATTATTATTATTTAAATTTCATCAGGCGCTCGCAAGACAGTCATTCCTGTTAGTAACCCAATTAACTCAATTGCTGTCTCTTATTTGTGACTCGGCTTATATCGAAAGTTTTTATAACATGACTATACGTTTATTTATTTCTTTTATTATTGATGTACACACAAATATACAGAAGAAGATAGGTATCTTAATATAAAAAAATTGTACAAAGGTACTTCTTATTTCAAAAAGAAATTAAAGTTGTATTATATTATTATTTTTTATTAATAAAAGTTATTATTCTTATACTTTATTTAACTAGTCGATACTTAAGAAGAAATTATGCTATCAATTAATTGCTGGTACTTGCATGTTTCCATAGAAATCACATGAAAATTACATTATCAAATATTTTTTTTCGTTAATAAAGAAAGAAAAGAAAGCAACACAATTAGAACACAAATTGGCACATAAATTAAACAAAAAGAATAAACAACTACAATAACGTGTGTCTTATCGGCGCCAAGTAGATTCAGTTTAGAATGAGCGCCAATTAGATTAAATTTGTCCCATATCTCTACCAAATTTTAGTCGTGAAACCTATGAGAAAGAGCAATCGTTTGCTTCGTTAGTCGATTTCCGCTGCCAAATGAATGAGTAGATTGACAATTACAGTTCCATTTCCACTGTCGCTGACTGTCCAAGCGTCCTTGGCACTAGTGCCCATGTCGCGTCTCTAATATGGAGAAAATTGCACGTTGACTTGTACAGCAATCAAGAGACAATATTTGACAGACACATAAAGATGAATTATATAGGAAAAAAAATTAAGGAGACTGATGGAGGAGAGATGAAACGCATGTTACTAAAAGAGTTATGAGTATACATGTGGATGGGTGGAGAGGGAGAGGGAGGCCAAAGAAGATATGGATAGATTGTGTGAATAGTGATATGAAAAAAAAGGAAATTAGTGATAGCATGACGGTTGACAGGACAGAATGGAAGAAAAAAACGTGTTGCGCCGACCCCAAATAAGATGGGACGAGGGCAGGAAGATGATGATGGCAAACGAAAGCATTGTGTTTCAAGTCGGAAATTCGAATTTCAGAAAGGGGTTTGCAAAGACGCGATGTAACATAAGTTGCAGTATTTTTGTAATACTCAACGTACCTTACTACTAGTTTATATAATTTATAATAATCCATTATCATATAATTAATATCGAAATAGAGAATACAGGGAAAAGCGAAGGATCAATGTACTATCGAATTAATAGTGTTTTTGTTAAAACTTGAGGTAGCATACTTATGGTTATAGCGTTTTTGTAAAAACTCGAGGTAGCATACTGCCAGTTATAATATTTTTGTAAAAACTCAAGGTAGCATACTGCTAGTTGAAATAGGTTTTGAAAATTCTATGTATAATATTATTGACGGTCATAGTTAATCTGTAGAAACTCAGTGTACCATACAGCCAGTTACAATATTTTTGGTACAGTTTTTTTACTACTGGTAAGAACACTGGTTAGTAAAAGTACCATTTTACGTTTACTTATTGTTATTTTTACTTCTTTCTTACCTGAACTGTCATAATCATCTTCCTGCCCTTGTCCCATCTTATTTGGGGTCGGCGCAACACGTTTTTTTCTTCCATTCTATCCTGTCAAAAGTCATACTATAACTAACTTCCTTTTCTTTCATATCACTGTTCACACAATCCATCCATCTTTTCTTTCTTACCTGAACTGTATAGTAGTTTATTTATTACATTGAGTTCTCTTTTCAACCAGTTATTATATCATTTAGTTCTATGAATAAAACATTTCATATTCTATTTCTACCTTATATAGTAAAACTAGGCAAAGTTTCAGGTTCAGACTAATACAGGGTTTAATATATACGAACTTACGGCTTTACTCGCAGTCGTAAATCGAGATTGAGAAACTTTCTCCCACATCCACGTCTTGAAACACTAGGATTATCTATAGTGTACTATTTTACATAATATTAGCATCACAAGTACCTTTATTAAACTGCATATCCCTGGCGATATTACTTTAACCATGTATCAGTTTCTTTATTAGTAATATAATTTAGTTTGAAAAATCCTTTCTCTATACATAAAGCAATAGTGTGTTGATGAGAATCAGTTGCAGTAGAGTAAAAGCCTACAATTAAACACAATGTGGTAATGCTATGACCACACGACCCTGGTCGCGTTGTCACATTGTCACACTTAAAAGGCTCCCGTAGACAAGCGTAATATGGCTTACGCTTGTCTACGGGAGCCTTAAGTGTTCAGTTCAAGCAATGCTATAAAATTTCTGACACGACTATATCCCAGAAAAATGGCTTTTAGAGCCGTGGGGACTTTTGAAAGATTTACTGTTGTCCTGGAACACAAAGGGTAACCGGAGGATACAGGTGGGTCTGACTCCTTTTCGTCCACCCTGGAGCGAGAGTAGTAATTTCAAGATATTCCGCAAAAAAAATGGAAAACGAGTAGGTATACGAAATTGTTCGAAAGCATCACCATGGTCCTAAAATGCTAAGGGCAACTAAAGTAACACAGGCGGGTTATAGTCTGTAAGTCTTGACTCTTTCTGCAGCTCTACCTAAAGCAAGAGAAGTCATCTGACGATTCCCCACGGAAAAAAAGGGTCAGCCTGCATTATGTTATCGCTTTTCAAAATGTATTTACAGGGTCTGTACACGAGGTGTCTGTTGATTAACTACACCAAAAGGTCGCTGGATGTCCTGCGCGTCTAATACAATAATATTTTTAGAATTTTGTTGAGACTGCCCCGGCTCTGTAGTGTGTCAGAGATGTTGACACGGAGTCGAACTAACGGCTTTCGTGCAATCATTAGGAAGAAGCTAGCATCCTCGTTTTATAAGTGCCCATGTAGGCCTATGTGAAATAAAAAACCTTTTGACTTTGACTATGACTTACCCTCGGCTGCTAGAACCCGGGCTAGTGGCAACAGCATTCTAAAAACATCCACGGAGAGTGTTTTCTCCATTTTTAGACATTTTGTGGGGAAGATGAAACTAGAGTAATCTTCTGTGCTGAATGCTTAAAATGTTTAGTATGAGTATTTATAATATCTAACACTAGGTTTAAGGCAATTTTACTAACACTGTGAATCTTTTGTTATCTGTGAAATAAAGATAAATAAATTACCTAACAACAATGAACATTCCACACAAATAAATCTGCATTTGACATTATGAATCGAGCAAATTAGAGCGAAAACACTGGACACATTGTTCTATTACCCACTAATACGATTTAGTTTATACACTAGAATGAACTAATTAGAATCGACCATCGTTCATCATTTGTGCGACCGCAATTAATTAGCAGTAAACGATTGCCTTTTGTATTTTATGGATCCTTACTTTTTATTTCAGCTGGGAAAATCATCCAATGACATCCACCGCTCTTAGGCGGAACGGCGTTGTATTTCCACTCGCGAATCATGCAAGGACTGTTGCCTCATGTTCCCATGGTGGCAGGCCAGCAATAAACTGTGCGAGGATACCGCGAGAAATCATGCTGTATCCAGACTTTTATGAACTAGAAAACCCATTCCTGTTCCTTCTTTGCCTTGGTCCCAGGGCCCCGGGTTTCACTATCACCCTACCCATGGCTCCTACGATTGGTTTCGCATTTTTGTTCGGTAATGCAAAGTTATATTTAAACTTGAAGGAATTTCGGAGCTATGGTTTGTGCGAAAGAGAACGTCCGGGCTCTGGAACGAAAACAAAGAAGGAACATAGAAGAGGGTTTTGGTCAGTAAAAGTCTGACACTCCCTCCTGCTGCGCCTTAGAGCGAAAGAAGTCATTGGATGATTTCCCATTGAAAAAACTTGTAGGAATTTATGTCGAATGTAGGTAACTTCTTTTCGTATCAATGCACTCAAACTATTTTTTTTCTGACCAGTCTTTGGCAACCTGTACAGCTCTGTTATTGGCCTCATATAGATCCTGAAATGTGCAAGTGGTTGTGCAGGATGGGCAGCATAGTAGGTCATGTAAGTAACATTAGACCTATGAAAACCAACAACTCCACGATTGCATCGCTACTTACCATCAGGTGGGAACGCAGTCAAGCACTAGTATATAACAATTAAAAAAAAAAACAACACTACTAGTCTTGTTATATATTTTCACCTGATTATACAAGTATTGATAGTCGTTACAGACAACGTCAAAGTCTTAGTTAAATTCTGGAGTGATTTAGACTGCCATCAATTGATGCTGCCCATATGAATGTATGTTGCTTACGTTGAATAAGTAAAACATATATAATTTACAAGTTTCTCATTAAACAATCACGAATTATGTTTTGTTTTTTTTTTTAATTTCAATTAAAGTTAACAATTATTTAAGAAAAGCGATAAACGTAATATAGGTACAGTGTTTTTATAACCTGTGAATTTTCTGATTACCTATTTTAATGATAATTTTTAAGTGTATTCTTTGTATTGAATGTAATGCCAATTTTTTTTGTAATGAACAATTTCACATTTAATAAATATCTTTTTTATTCACATCTAACGAGTTAATAGTGCTTTTGACTGATGCTTTATTGCAGTTTAAACTACTTTTGACGAAGAGCGTCAGTCAAAAGTACTTTTAACCGCAAATTTGCAGTCAAAAATACTAATAACCAATAATTTTCATTCAAAACTACTTTTGACCATTTGATAGTACTTTTGACTGATTTTGCTAGTCAATAGTACTTTTGACTGGTTAAGAGTTTTGACTGCAACATATATATGTCGTGGCCAGATCATAGAAATTGATTACTTCATGATATGGCCGACTAAAACTGGCCAGATCATTTTAAACGTTAAAGTTTGACGACATTTCAATCATCGTTTCGCTTAATTTCTTTAGACTTTTTACTATCATAGAAATCCTACATCAATGATAAGGCCAAACGAGGATCGACATATCTTCAAATGTTAATGGTTATATGATCTTGGTTATCATATCATGAAGTGATCAATTTCTATGATCTGGCCACGACATATTCATATTTACGGTAGTGACTGCAAGAGAAATTCAGCACAGGTGCCAGCATTGTTGACTGGTCAAGGAGTGTCGGACATTTACTGGCTAAAACTAAGGCAACGGTGACTCTTTTGAAGAATTCCGCAGAGTTTTCTTGAGCCAAGCTTCAACGTTGTCTTAACTAACCACGTGCTATTTCGGTAACACATGACAATTCCACACACATTTTTAGGGTTCCGTACCTAAAAAGAAAAAAACGGAACCCTTTTAAGACCAGTTTGTTGTCCGTCTGTCTGTATGTCTGTCTGTCAAGACCTTTTATCTCGGGAACGCGTAGAGGTATCGAGTTGAAATTAAAACCATATACTTAAGTCTACATTCCCTTGAAGTTATGAAAAAATCAAACTTCTAAGTAAAACGAAAAAAAGATACAACCGCAAATGAAAGAAAAAAAAAAAATGCAAAAAAAAACGTATATTTCGGCACTCTCAAGGGAATTGAAATTCATAGGGTACTTCCCGTTCCTAGTATCCTGAAATTTGGCATGAAGCAAGGTCTCATAGCACAAGTATAGGAAAAAATCTGAAAACTTTAAATTTATCGTTATGTCACAAACAAAAACTTTTTTTCGATTCGGAAAAATCTTCGTAACATAATTCGGGAATTGAACTGTTTTCATAGGTAACCCTTAGGGCGCGAGTCCGAATCGCAATTGCCCGGTTTTTATTGTTATTATTACTGATTGGCTAGTATTTGACCCGATGTTAATGACCCGATGATATGGCGCTGATGCATGCTTGACGCTGACGCTGGTGCATGCTTGCCTAGAAGTAAGTAATCTATTCACTCTTGACTTACCTAAACACCCAAGTGCTACATTGTGGTAAGTACTCCGACTTTTGACAATCATAATTGCAGAAAAAAAAACTTTGTCTAGGCCCTCCTAATTCATCCCTAAACACTCTGCTCCCAATTCAATGTAACTATCTAAATTGACGGACAGTTCCGCACACGTTTACCAGTTCTCGATAATTGGAATTAGCTCTCGAGCTCTGGGGTATATCGACATACCGGCGTAAAGGCCATTGCCAATTTACGAATTCAGATGGCACTAATTTGCCCCTGGGACGTACAAAAGTGACCGCTTGTTTGACGTCACTCTAGAACAAGAGTACCTACCGAGCTGGAGATGATTCTATTAAGGTGATAGCTACGGACCCGACCGTGGCCTTCTTCTTGCTAGATAGCGCTGAACTCAACTTTCTTACACGATTGCCCTAAAAAAGGAGTGTTATTTAGTTTATATTGTTTTTAGTTTATACATGGGAGTATTATCAAATCAAGGAAATGGTATTTGTAAAAATTGAACAAGGCCCTAAGCGATGATGTGACCGATGCTGGTGCACGCTTGCCTAGAAATAACTTATTCACTCTTGACTTAAAGACCCCTAGATTGTAGCTATCAGGAAATACAGACTCCGGCATCGATTCCAGGGGCCCAGCAGGGTCGAAGCCTACTGGGGCCACGGGTAGGTGAAAGCGAAACCCGGGGCCCTGGGACGAACGCAAAGAAGGAACAGGAGTGGGTTTTTAGTCAGTAAAAGTCTGTCACTATCTCGCGCTCCGCCCAAGAGCGATATTTTTCATAAGATGATTTTCCCACCCAATAAAAAAAAACCTGTATCTACGCACAATAATAATGTATTCCCAAAACGCTTCGTACGCTTTGTAACGTTTTGTTTCCCTTTAATGAAATTGGTCAAATTATTGCCCTGACTAATCACGTAGCATAGCCATAATTAAGTACCATAGTTAGTCCTATTTTTGTTAATTAATGTCAAATTTTGAGGCAGTAACTTGACTTAATTCAATAAAATTTAAAGTATAATTTTAGTAAAAACTATTTCGTAAGTCAAATGGTTTGTACTAAAATAATTCTCCCATACACTAAAAACAAAATAAACTAAAAAGATTGAGTTCAGCGCCATCTAGCGAGAACAGTTATAGTATATAGTAGCTTTCAGCTCGTACCGTGGGTACTTATCCCCTCGAAGGCCGATTGTACATACGTCTGTACAACTTGAATGACTTGAACTTGTCGATTTGTACACACGTTTGTACGATTTTTTTTTTACCAAAACAATTTTGGTTTCTATATCTTTGTTTTTCATAGAAAAATGCAGAAAAGGTTTTTTTAATTTATTTTTACTTTTTTTGGTGATTTACGTAAAAACGCGCAATTACGTAATAATAATACCACTGGGGCGCCCGAGGGGATAACTACTGTTTCGCTGCGAATGCGGGCCTTTACCCTGCAGTCCGAAACTATAGGTTTCTCATCTACTAATATCATAAGTCTCGAAGACTGTTTAGTTCGATGTCATTTTTTATCAATCAAGCATAAATAGCAGCTAAAAGAATTTGAACACGGGTCACACGGGTAAACCTTGACCTGTATTAGTATTAGGACAGTAAGCTCGGTAGAACGTTCTCGTGGGACAATTTCTATCTTTTACCGGGGCAAAGCTGCTTGTTAAATATTGTGTATCAATGATAGAAAGTTTAACATATATCACTGTCACATAGGAATTAAACTTCAAAATCCTGTATCTCGATATCAAAGTTCTCCGTTATTTAGATGGGATATCAGGGCGTTATTAGAGGGCGTGTCTGACTAAAACCGACTCTTATACAGTTCCTTTTTTGCCTTCGTTCCAGGACCCCGGGGTTCTGTTTCGCACAACCCATAACCCCAGTAACTTCGACCCTGTTGGGCCCCTAGAGTTTCGCTACCACCTCCCTTAAGACTGGCCTGTTGGTCTAGTGGTTAATGGCCCTAACTGCTAAGCCAGAGGTCGAGGGTTCGATTCCCATCCAGGACAAATGTTTGTGTGATGAGCACGATCATTTGTTCTGTGTCTGGGTGTAATTTATCGATAATATGTATGTATTTAGAAATATATAAGTGTGTTTATCAGTTGTCTAATACCCATAACACAAGCTTTGCTTAGCTTGGGGCTAGACGGCGTTGTGATATAGTTGTGGAATATTATTATATTAAGGCACGCGTGGACCACTAGGCGCCGTGAATAACTCGAACTCGATCCAGACGTATTGTTCGCCGTCTGCAAGACCACGCCTACGGTATCAAAGTTCTCCGTGCGATTTGAACATAATTATACTATACAAGAGCTAGAAATGCTATGTCCCATCTCTACGCTATCCTTCAAATATGGTAAGTCATAGCGTAATTAAAAAACATAATACTTTTTCATGTTTAATGAACAATAAGCAAGAATCCTAATTAGGAGGCGGGATCCCATTTCTATGGGAACATGGAACAATAGGACCCATTGTTGGTGCTCATTTGAAAGGGTTCATACTTACGAAAATAACCATTATGTTGAAAGCATTATTAGAGCAAAACAGAGGCACAAAGCTGCTAATTTTCAGTTTTGGGAATCTTTGAAGTTGTTTCTGAATACCTAGTTTAAGTTTTCATTGAAAAAAAAACGTTGCTCAGTGATTCTGTTGTGTTATGGAGTTGCTAGGTTAGGTATAGTGTCTGTAAAGTGTTGAATGTAGAGGGATTTCGGTATGGTAATAAAATGGTGTGAAAACAATCACTTAGAATTTTACATCTCTAACTACAAGACTTTTATTTTTAGTCAGGTTATGGAGTCGCTAGGTAGTACATTATTGGTTATCTATACTTATAATAAATCTGTAGAAGTGAAAATTCTGTACATTCAAAATATTAAAAAAAAAAATGCAGGGGGTGTTACTAGACCGAAACCGAACCCAAAAAAGTGATTTAAAAAAAAATTGTCTGTCTGTCTATTCAGGCATCACGCAAAAACTACCGGTTCGATTACGATGAAACTTGGTATAATTATTCTTTAATATCCTGGGTACCACATTGGGTACTTTTTATCCTGGAAAGTGTATACAATATAAAACTTAATTTTGCGGTTCGATCCCTAGACCCAATTACTGTACTAACCGCAAATAAAACCTAATAAAACCATTTTCGACTTTTACGCGGACAAAGTCGCGGGCAAAAGCTAGTATTGTTATATAATAATGACTCTCTGCACGTGTTGATTTTGACTGTAAGTGCAGAGAGTATATGTCATAAAATAAATAAATTAGGTATAGTATCTGTAAAGTGTTGAATGTAAAGGGATTTCGGTAAGGAAATAAAATCGTGGGAAAACAATCACTTAGAATTTTATATCTTAAGACTTTTACTTTTATCGATCCCTTGCGCCCCCATCCAGAAAAACTACCAAGTATTAGCAATGCGTCTAAAGTGCCTCAATCAAATTGAAGTTCTGGGACTGCTATTAGACGTGAACATGATTTAGATCTTCGTAACTCGTGGTGCCTGTTCGCGGTTCCACCATCATGTACTCTAACTGCTTTATATGATCCTTACACAGTACAGGCGCTCAATTTGACGAACGCCCTGATTGCTAAGAAGCCGAACGCAGACATATTTTTAACTATAAAACTATGCTCAATATTTGCATTAATTTTTTGCTTAATACCTTGTTGGTTTTTTTTTTTCAGGTTGTGTAATAATCAAACGACTTTACCAATCTAGGGTCAAGCGAGAAGGTGTGTCAGACTTTTACTGACTAAAACCCACCTGTGTCATTCAGTTTCTTTAAGCGTTCCAAGACCTCGGTTACTCTGAAAGGGTTTCCTGCGGTCCAAACCTTGTTAGCTTTTGTGCAAACAGTAAGTATAGCAAACAATGGTTAACTAAATAAATCATTTTAAAATTTAATTCATGATATAAATCATTAATTCATGATCTGGACGCATACTGCGAGGACAGGTCAAAGACGGCGCTGGAGAAGAATGTCTAGAAGGACTTGGAGGAGGCTTTTGTCCAGCTGTGGGGCAGTAAAGCCCAGGAAAAAAAAAACATGTTTAAGACCGAACTTTTTAATACAAATATTTGTCAAATATTTCATACGATGCGTAAAAGATGCGCTTCCCTGGTGCGTAGAGTGAGTGGCAGCGCCAACAGCATCCTTAACATGATCGCAAGTCGTCTGGACTGCAGTTACATCAATCACTGCAGCGCCATATGTCATGGGATGGCGCAGCAGTGATTGTTGTATTTACTTTCTTTTAATAATTTGTTTCTCTGTGTATTACTAACACTAGTCTATAAGAACATTGTTACTAACAAAATGGACATGGTCTGAAATAAATTAAATAATAATAATAATAATAATGAGCAACTTGCTC
This sequence comes from Mythimna vitellina, assembly GCA_949316375.1. Classification (NCBI taxonomy): domain Eukaryota; kingdom Metazoa; phylum Arthropoda; class Insecta; order Lepidoptera; family Noctuidae; genus Mythimna; species Mythimna vitellina. Next base: position 7,932,717 of record OX438692.1, on the reverse strand, counting down.
TGAAGTACTCTCTTGTGGAATCGGAGGTGCCGTACTACAGGTATGTGCCCGACCCAGTTCTCGATAATGGCGATATCACATTGTACTGGGATCGGTCCATCATCACTGACAGGACTATTGTGGCCAATAAGCCTGATATAGTGGTGGTGGACCGAAGTGAGAGGCGTGCAATGATTGTTGACATATCCGTTCCGCATGACGAGAACCTCGTGAAAGCCAAGAAAGATAAACAAATCAAGTATATTGACTTGGCTCGCGAGGTTGTCGACATGTGGGATGTGGACTCAGCGATCATTGTACCGATAGTCGTGTCAGCTAATGGCTTAATAGCCAAGAGCCTCGACCAACATCTCAGGAGGCTCACGTTAGGCGGCTGGATCAAGAGCTTGATTCAGAAAGTGGTAGTCCTGGACACGGCTCGTATAGTTAGGAGGTTCCTCTCTCTGGAGCCCTGACCGCCGGTAGCTTGGACTCTGTTCCCGATACCGGTGGGCTACTATTTTTTATATTTTTAAATGTTTTTAATTTTATAGTGGAATATTTAAAAATATAATTTATATGTTTTGTTAAAGGAATAAATGTAATAATAATAATAATAAATCTGGTATTTAGAATGAGAATTTCCGAATAGTCTGTGATCGTTACAAACTTTTGGAATGTCTATAATACTTCTCGATAATAAGCCTCACCTTATTGTTGAGGCAAACTTTCACTAACTTGCCTTGTTAAATGTTACTCAAGTTTCAGCCAATTTATTGAGTTTTATAAATGTTTCAATAGAGATGCTTGCAAACTTTGTAAGTATCTGTGCTAGTACAGCTATATGAAGGGATTGTTTTTCTTGTGCTAGTTTTCTAAAATGTATTTTAAGTTAACGAGAATCCTTATTTAAATTGAAGCTTGCTAAAATCATCAGGGCTTGAAGAGGGCAAATGGTTTAGCACGTTGGAATCGTATGATAAGTATAACCAAGAATAAAAGATGCGCCCAATAAAAAAAAAACATATTTATTACACGGTTAAACTACATAAAAGATTTCATAACAAAGAAAGCTTGAACTCCAAGAATGGTCGTAGCCTATTTTTAAACATCTTTGATTACGACTTCCCATCCACAATAACCAACATTCACGCGGACAAAGCCACTGGCAAGAGCTAGTACAAAATAATAGTAACCAGTTAATCTCTGACACCTACCATTTTTAACACAATATTAGTAACCAGCTAATCTCTGACTCCTACCACTTTTAATACAATATCAGTAACCAGCAAATCTCTGACGCCAACCACTTTTAACTCAATATTAGTAACCAGCTAATCTCTGACGCCTACCAATTTTAACACAATATTAGTATAGATCAATAAAGTACTTTGCTATTTATTTATAGCAGGATCCGTAACTTCCGTCAGAAAGTAACAGAATTGAAATTAATGTCACACTAATATTATAAACTCAAAAGTTTAGTATGTTTGTTACTACTTTACGCCCAAACAGCTGAAAGGATTTGGATGAAATTTTGCACACGGGTAGATGATGATGATAGTACATAAGAGGGATAATTTCCTACTTTCACGCGATTGAAGCTGCTGGCAGCCTATAGTATTGCATATTCACATACATATAAACAGATTCCTCGGAAAAAGTATTTGGGCAGAAAACCAACCTAAGTATGGCACAAACAAATAGCTTCCAGAGAATTCTCAAAAAGAAAGAATTTACATGGATATACAAGTGCCTAGTTAATGAAATATTCAGTTACGTTACCTACAGAGGCTTGTGACCTTACTCCGGATAGCAACAGGTCAGGGTTGAAAGTGACCCTGTGTGAGCGGAGGAGGTGAGTATTTACAAGCCGCGCTACTCTTGTATAGATATAAAGCTACTGATGTAGATTTTATTGGAAATGGGTAATTCACTCTATTTTTGTAACTATTTGTTTCAATAAGTAATAATAATATTCCAGAACTTTCACACAACGCCCTCTAGTCCCAAACTAAGCAGAGCTTGTGGTAAGAGCACTAGATAACTGATACTAGATAACATTCTTATATATTTCTAAATAAATACATATTATAGAAGAATAACACCCAGACACAGAACAAATGGTCGTACTCATCACACAAACATTTGTCCTGGGTGGGAATCGAACGCACGACCTACGGCATAACAGTCAGAGCCACTAATCACTAAACCAACAGGTCTAAATCATTGTGAAAATTTGATTGTGAAAAGTAACTTTATCCAAAATCTCAAGGCACTTGTAGGAGTCTTCAAGGCTAGAGTGAATTGCCTCGTAAACTAGTGCGATTCACCATTCATGTTTAAAATACAAAATTACTGTTTTATTTAATTACCAATATTGATGCTGCTTTCAGAAATAGGATTTCTTTTTATTGTTATTTTTTGTTTAGTATAAAATATTGTTCAGATATAAACTCAGGAAAATATTCAATTCGCAATCGATGATAAACTTAAGTTATCAGAAAATCAAGTCAGCGGCAAATTGGTGGCCATCAGGAAAATGCTTTCCATCTAGTATGTAGCCGATTTGTTCCTACTAAGGCTTTATTCAACTTCTTTCCAGTAGGAACATTGCCGCATGCAGAGGTAATGTTTTTTTTTCGGTGGGAAAATCATCTTCAAATCGAGCGGGAGATAGTGTCAGACTTTTACTGACAAAAAATCCACTCCTATTCCTTCTTTGCCTTTCGTACCAGGGCCGAGTCTTCCTTTCAGAATCAGACCCTTAGCCCCAGTAGGCTTCGACCCTGCTGGGCCAGCCAGACAGTTGCTGACATCTCCTTGAGGCGCGCGTGGAACTGTACGCGCCGGCGACGACTTGGGCTCGGTGCAGATGGTTACCGGACGGTCGGACAGCGAGCTACCCATTGCTCGCCGTCCGCAAGCCCACGCCTACGGTGGCCGGAAATCGGAATCTGAATCCCGGCGGTGGTTGGGGCGTGAGGACCTTTGCCTCACGCGATCGGCCGCCTCCTTTGCTAGAATTACTGCTTTGCAGAAGGAGGCGACCGCCTGCCACTCCTCCTCGCTCCGGACCATGGCCTGTGCCCGGCGCGAGAGATCGCCGCCGCCGCTCCACGAGGACAAAGCGTTGCTCTTCCCATGCGGGGCACACCTCCACCGTGTCTTCCGCGCGGTCCACACAATGGTGACACCTGGGCGTTTCTTCCGCACATGCTGAAGTAATGTACGGTTTTACAAAATTTGTCGAAGTAACAATCTCTTTCACTACTTTCCTGGCTAGTTTGTGGCTTTACTGTCCAGGCTACTCGTCTATAAAATGCATTTCCTGTGACAATAAAACGTGCCGTCACTGTGATCATGTATTCGTTTTACTACTTAATCTCTTGCCTATATATATTTTTTGTAGGTATGCAAATATATTTACGTACCTATGTATTTATTTTTAATTTTTGTTTACGTTTATATTTGCAAAAAATGCCACCCTGTTTTGTATCCAAGCAATCACTGTCTATTGCAGATTGCTTAGAAAGACACCAGATAAGGACACCAATTGTATGTTTTTTATTATAAGGTAAATTGTAATCTTAGTGTACAATAAAGTATATTTAATAAATAAATCAGCATAATATCGAGACTGCGAACAAAATCCTTATAATTCTTTTTAATTTCAATTTAAAAACTTACTGAATGCTACAGCTACAAACAAAGAACAAAACATTCTGCCATAGAGAGGTCATTAAGTCACAACCCCCTATCTTTCATCCCCTTTTCCCCCTTTTCCAGCGATTCTTCAATCCCACAAAAGGTAAGCCCTCAAACAGCTGACCAAGCCTAGATAACAAGAGTCTTTGATCTTTATCTCCGCCTTCAGCAACTATCGTGTTTCTGGAAACTAGTTCATTGTTCCAAAGTATCTCTTTGTTTATCTACCTACGAGCTAACATTATAGGTAATATACTGATGTATTTGGAATATAAATAGTATAAGTTACTGACTCTTCAAAGGGTTCTTTTTACCTGACTACGGCAAAGCCAAAGGTGGGTTATGATTTTGACAGACTATGTATGTATGTATATGAGTATGTTTATCTGTTCCCTCATAGCTCCTAATCTTCTTATCGGAATTCAACAAATGAGGTATCGTTAGAACCGTCTTAATTGTCCGCTGAACAAAGGCTACGTGACATGTCACAAAACGTCGATGTGGTGCCCTCTAGCGGACAAAAAGTAATGTATTTAAAAATAAGAATGGAGAAAAATATGCCGTGTTTGGTATCATTTGAAAGGGCTTCACTTGTACATTTCCAAAATATTGCTCAAATTTAAAGTGACGCCCTCTAGAGGACTAAAAGTCATGTGTTAAATTTAACACCAATATTATTAAAAAAAAAAAAAGTAAAAATCTAAAACCCGACTACGACAAAAAAAAACCGACGCTGTAAAAGTTTGTTTTTGTCGTAGTCGGGTTTTAGTTTTTTACTTTTTTTACTGTTACTAAACAGCATTTTCAGGAATTCGCGATCGCATTTAGTCACATGATGCAAAGCCTTAAACACTAAAGTAAAAGTTAAATAGCCGGCTGTAAAGTTCAATAACCACTCAGCTTTCAGGTTTCATACTTGTAATTTTGTATTATGTAAGATGAATCCGGAATCTGCGTTAGTACCTTGTTTTTTTTTTAACTGTTATAAACTAGTGCTTGACTGCGATCTCACCTGACGATAAGTAATAATGCGAACGTTGATAGTGAGGCGCACTAATTTATTGTGAGCCGTTCGTCGGTTTATCCGATAGTAAAAATGAGATGTTGGAATCAAGTCATGCAATTCTTGCGCACTCTCCAAAATGGATCCTGTAAAACACCGAAAGGCTGTTGATATCAATTTGTTTGTAATACGCACGCTCCGTATTACAAGCAACATGGATATATCAACTGTGGGGACTTACTATTACTTGTTAAATTGTCAGTCGTACGAACAGGAAAGAGGGATAATAATAAGAGGCTGAGAGGCTGTATTAACCTTTCTACGGCGAACCTAAAGATTAGTATTGTTTTTCATTCTAACTCAAAGCATTTTTTATTACAGGCACTTTTGCATTGCCAAATTTGACATTGGTATTAAAAAGTTCTGGCGGAATAAACGCGGGAGTGTTTCTCGGATATATCCGACGTAGGTGGTTAAAAGATACTAACATTGTACTCACAAATGTGCTCTTATAATAATTAATGATTAACTGGCAACCCCCCAACTTCACACAGGCGCTACAAATCTTTGAAATTCTCTCCACAATATGCATGTATATAATTATATACACTCATACCCTCCTCATGAACTAATTTGTCTATTGGTGCAAACTGCATGAAAATCCGTTCCTTAGTTCTTGAGTTCAATTATTTAAAACTACACGCAACACAATGTTACAAAGATGGAATTAATGCAGGCATTCTCTAAAAAAATAAAATATTATTATTATTCTCTACCACAAAAAAAAAGTGTTTATTGTATATAATATTAGTAATAAAGTCGCCCTTACACTGAAGATTTTTTTTTAGGTGGGAATATCATCTAATGACAATTCCCGCTCTTGGGCGGAGCGAGAGATAGTGTCAGACTTTTACTGACTAAAAACCCACTCCTGTTCCTTCTTTGCCTTCACCCCAGGGTTTCGCTTTTACACTACCCGTGGACCCTTACACTGAAGGTATGGCCAGCGTTATACCAAAAAATCAAGGCCACTATAAGCGGTCATGATATGTTAACAACCCTCTAGCTAGCTAGTTCGAGGCATAGGAAGACATGACAACACTGCTACTCACGTCTTCCTCATAGTCAGCATCAGATTGCTTTACCTCTGATAAGCACGCCTGTCCCCATAAGGCGTACTACAAACTATTTAGTATTATTAATTCATTTTCTCTTACGTCAGTTTTAAAGTACTCGTGAATATGAACAACTCTTATGAAGAAATCAGCTGTCTCTGAGCCCTATTTTTTTGGAATATGCAATCATAAAATATTTACTTCTTCTTAGCGTATCGATGACGAATATACTCATCCCAAGTCAGCCAAATATAGCTCCAGTTACAGAACACTGTTTATTAACAAAATTATTAATGTAAGAAATAAACAGCTCATTTTAGGGTTCCGTATCCAAAGATTGAAAACGGGACCAATTGCTAAGATTCACTCTCATCTGTCTGCCCCCAGGTTGTATCACATGAACTGTAATAGCTAGACAGTTTAAAGTTTTCGCAGCTATTAAAAAATAACAAAATAAAATAAATATTTAAGTGGGGCACCTAAACAATAAGTCTTTGTTTTTTGTAGTTTTTGCTCAATATTAATAATAGCAACAGATAGACGCTTAAAAAGTTCACCGAATATTTTGTTATTTAATACATATTCACTTTAAAAATAAATAATTAAATTAAAATTAAATTAATATTTGATTTTTTTACTATTTTATACTCGACATTAATATTGTAGTACGGAACTCTTCTCTTCATGGGTGAGTCCGACTCGCACGTGGCCAATTTTTTATATATTTCACTAGATACCTTTTGTGAGATGATTTTCTCGTTTGAAAGCATAAGATTATCTCAAGGGAAAATACTCCCGGCTCCCGGAATGTAAAGTAACCTTTGCGCTATACCAGGACATGATCTACCCCTGTACCAAATTTCATCCAAATATTTGAACGCAGACATATAAATTTTCTCCTTTATAATATTATTATAATGAGTGTCCGATCAAGAAAGAAATGGCGGGACGCCTTAGGGCCTGTGCTCATCACATTTTTTAAACGCGCCGTTTATGCGCGTTTGTAGCGATACAGACGCGATATGCATGCGAGTCAGACGCAGCCTGTAGACCTTTAATAAGACTAAAACGCGGCATCGATGCACGTTTCTAAAAGGTGCGTCAACGGCGCATTTAAAAAACATGGTATGTACAGCCTCTTAAATGTCTTCCTTAGAAATTAGCATGAAGTGACTCAGAGCCGGGAACAATGGAAGGAATTGAGCCAGGCCTTTGCCCAGCAGTGGGACAATGTAGGCTAGACATAATAATAATAATGAGTGTAACTAAGTCACCTTGTAGATTACAGTTAGTCATATTAATATGTGCTAATTTGTACAACCTTGAGTCGACAGGAATTCAAAGTACCTGCCTATTTGTTCAGGGGTTCCAAAATTCGTGATCGCTCGAGCTGTGTGGCCTCGGTTAGGTACTAATCGTATAAGCATCGATTAGCACCTAACTTAAATATTATGATTTCTATATTTTACAGTATAGGTTGAGCAACGAAAACATACAATAAATTTAGTAGGGTAAGGTCACTCTTCAAAGGCAGTGATGCCCAAAAATAACCTTAATAATCCAAATTGGAAATCCAACTTAGTATATCGACACTTGACCTGATTCAAGAGCTGGCTTGTACTTGGACAGAGGATAAGCATTGCCATTTTACCATCCAGCGTAGCAATGACACCAGGTTCCTTAGAAGATTACCAGTCGACATCGATACGGAGTAGATTACCACTGCCATTATTTAAGATTTTATGATGTTAGGAACCTACGTCGGCAAAAACAGAACCTTTATAGGATCACTTTATTGTCTTTTTAAAAATCTTTTTTCTCAGGAAAGTGTTGGGGAAGGTGAGGAATACCTCATCTACCTCATTGCAGCATTGAAATTTTTTTTCTGAAAGTAACAAAAAGATAAAATCAATTATGCTTCATTTATGATGCATATTTTAAAATTCGTAAATAATTCAAAACCAATACTTTTTGTTTACCTTGAATTCTGAAACTTGGCGAAACGTAGGTTCTCAAGGTCGGAGAGCAGTAGTGGCCTAAAAACAGTGGTGACCCCGTGGTAATGATCCAGACTTACGAGTAGTAAGTAGGTCGTGGGTTCAAACCCAGCCAGGCGCATAAATTTGTGTAATTTATTTCATCACCACTGCTCTCAAAACGGTGAAGGAATATATCGTGCAGAAACCACCATGTCTTAGAACCAAAAATTCGAAGATATGTGACATTCACCAACCCGCACTGTGCCCGCGTGATGGATTACGGCCCATTCCCTCTCCTAGAGAGGAGCCAGAGTCCCAGCAGAAGGAACATTATAAGGCTGATTATGTATGTATCTATATACGTAAAGCACAAGTACAGAAAAAAATTTGAAAACCGTAAAATAATTACATCACAAAAAAAAAAAGTTTTTTGCGGTACTGAAAAATCTTCAAGACTCGAACTCGACTTTGGGAATCGAACCATTTACATAGATAAGTTTGAACGGAACCCTCAGTGCGCACTCGCAGTCTAACTCGCACTTTACTAGTTTTTTTTGAGGGGGACATCATCAAATAACTGCTCTCGCTCTGAGTGGAGCGAGAGAGAGGCTCAGACTTTTAATGACTAAAACTTATACGTGTTTCTACAGTTGCCATTTCCGTTTTAGGACCGCGGTAATTCTTCCTGAGAATCCCACTTCCCTGGATGGTGCTAGCACTAGGAGCCTAGACGATTTAAGAGAAATGTAGTTTCCTCTTTTATTTAAAAACAAAAATCTATGAATTCACACCTTTCAGCCATGTAAGTAAGCAGAAACTGTAAAATATCTGCTGCTGCTGCAAAATTTTACAATGGGTAACATTGTCATAAGGTAATGGGTTGTCATTTTTCTGGGATACTAGATATTAATTCGAATTCGAATAGGATAGAAAAACTTTTATCCCGAATAAAAGTTTTTCTATTTTATTCTTTACAGACACAGCATAACGGTTACAAAGTAAAAGAAAACATAGATACACAATGAGCCGAGCATGCAAAATAAGTTTCCACCCATATCTATCCATTTAAATTTTTGATCTAATTTCAAGGCTGCTTTAGGAAAAACGTACATTGACTGTTTCTTCTGTTTATAATGACCTATTACAATAATAACCCATTTTCAAAACAACATTGACAAGTTTCACTAAAATTCTTTTGTTGCATATTTCTGCCGCGGCGTGCGCTACGATCGTTTACATAACATCGCAAACAGTTTGCCCGTTCCCAATATGAACTTTCAAATTACAATATTAGTAGACTGGGATAGCAAGATAGGATTTTAGAAAAGAGTCGTATATTTTACATCATATCATCATCATCTTCCTGCCCTTGTCCGGTATTATTTGGGGTCGGCGCAACACGTTTTTTTTCTTCCATTCTGCCCTGTCACTCGTAATGTTATCACTAACTTCCTTTTCTTTCATATCACTCTTTACACAATCCATCCATCTTTTCTTTGATCTCCCTCTCCCTCTCCATCCACGCTTAAACTCATAACTCTTTTAGTAATATGCGTTTCATCCCTCCTCTTCTCTTCTTCTCGTCACATATAATCATTAATGTTAAATAGATGGCAAACATGGAATTAATTATTTCGTTTCATTTATTTTTACTTTATATCGAAATCAACACAACACTACAAAGCAAACAAAGTTAATTATAATACATAAGAATTGAAATTTGAGAAACAATCCTTAGAAGTTATACAGTGAACAAAATTCTTTCAAATAATCATCATCATCATTTAATATAATATTAATATAGTAATATTCCACCACTATCACACAAAGTCATCTAGTCCCAAATTAAGCAGAACTTGTGTTATGGGTACTAGACAACTGATAAACATACTTATATAATTCTAAATACATACATATATAGACAAATTACACCCAGACACAGAACAAATGATCGTGCTCATCCATTTCAGCCGATAGACGTCCACTGTTGGACATAGGCCACCCCCAAGTGTCGCCACAATGAACGGTCCCGTCTGTTTCAAATAATAATATTTGGCAATTTCCCTTTTTAGTGTTTCTATAATCGTTGCATTTTAATATGCATATGCATGTCAATGTTTAGCAGCTAATTTTAATTTAACCACGACTGGTGTCCATGATAACCCAGCTGATGTCAAAGTGCTTGCAGTTTGCATATCAAGTAATGTTTAGGTTACACTATGCAAGTACAGTGGAAAACCGTTTAGACCATTTACCTACATTACACTGTTAGCTCGTGGCTAACATTATATAGCACGGGTCCATTTCACTTTTTGACTGGCCTGCTGGTCTAGTGGTTACTGACCCTAACTGACTCCGCATTCAATTCCCACCCAAGACAAAAGTTTGTGTGATGAGTATGAACATTCTGCATGTTCTGAGTCTGGATGTAATTTATCCATCCATACATATAATAAATCAGTAAAAGTTTTTAATTGTACGCGCATCATGTAAAATGTACGAAACTGATGTAGATAACTTTTATAAATTAAAACTGTGTGTAACTTGATACATTACTTAGGCTTTATTTCATCGCAATCGGTTGACTATATCGAAAGATATGACTGCTAGGCGGTACGAAGTTCGCCGGGTCAGCTAGTCTAATATGTATGTATTTATAAGTATGTTTATCACTTGCCTAGCACTCATATTACAAGCTCTACTTAGTTTGGGACTAGATGGTGTTGTTTGAAAGTTGTACAAAAATACCTAGCAACGCATATCGAGGTCGGTCTGTGAATGGGTGACCATCTTAACATACCCAGATTTCTTCGTAGCTTTAATAGCATGTTAAGCCGTTGACCCCTGCTGCCATTTATAGATCTTTGGCAGACGTCATGCGTTCATCACGTAGTCTGAAGTGAGGCTAGGATATCTCAAACGCCAGTCTTGCTAAGGGGTATCGTGCTACTCAATTACTGAGACGTGGAAGTCAGGTAGGCAGTCGCTCCCTGTGAAATACCACCAGATCATTATCCATCATCTAGATGCATTAGACTGGAAGCCGTCTTCAACATAGTTGGCAAAAGGCTAGAGACAGGCAGATCTACATTACAGTATCGAAACTCCATACCTGCACACATGCTTAAGCATAAGCATAATCAGCCTTTTAATGTTTCCACTGCTGGGACGCAGGCCTCTTCTTTCTAGGAGAGGGAATGGGCCGCGGGCCCAGTGCGGTTTGGTGAATGTCACATGTCTTCGAATTTTTGGTTCTAGGTTCCGGTTTCCTCGCGATGTTTTCCTTCGCCGTTTTGTGTTATGCTTATGCTTAATGAAAAGGCTAAGTTTTTTGAAAAATTTAAATAAAACAATTTTATTGTATATACTAGTACCAGTCCTTGGTGATGGAACTTTTCCGGGAAAGTATCAAAGTACTACCATCAATCACTATATCGATGCACTATATTCATTTTATCGCCTTAGTATCACTGTGGTTGATTTTAGTTTTTTTTATTATTATTTTTAGGCTCGATTTTGACAACTACTCTACTCTTCAGTTCTCTTTAGGTCTTCTACTCTTATAGTAGGGGCCCAACAGGATCATAGGGGCCCAGCAGGGTCGAAGATCGTAAGGGCCCAGCAGGGTCGAAGCCCACTGGGGCCATGGGTAGTGTGAAAGTGAAACCCGGGGCCCTGGGACGAAAGCATAGAAGGAACAGGAGTGGGTTTTTAGTCAGTAAAAGTCTGACTCTATCTCTCGCTCGGCCCAAGAGCGCGATTTGTCTTAAGATGATTTTCCCACTCAAAAAAAAAGGTCTACTCTTTAGTTGTACTCGCAATGTTTTGTACGTTAGGGTGAGACATGAGACATTATCATCCCTTAGCTTACAACACCACCCAAGTTGGAAATTGGCGGTTTTCACATATTGATGCCTTTAGATGAAACTGCTCATTGCGCGTCTAACCATTGGTCACATGATATAGATTACAGCCAATCAGAATCCATAATTCGAAAAGTAGTAATAGCGTGCAAGTCGGCTGGCCTCTTAACACCGCACATTTTTTTTTCGTTTTTTGTAAAGTTAGTAAAAATGACTGGTGTTGTTAGCTAAGGGACGATATGTGAAATTATGGCTTCGTGTTAAAGATGACAACTCATTTTCGATGCATTTGGAATTGTTCCTACCTATATATAGTTGATGATTAGAACTAACCATAATGTGAGCTGCCGTCTTGTTTGCCATCCACTTAAATCGTTTTATCAGTAAAACTATTTCAAAATTTTTGCCATCACTGGAATGAGGGTTGAAGTGGCCAACAAGAGTGGCTGTTGAAGAATGGCTCATGTAATGCTAATAGTAAATACATATGTAGGTTAGATAAGAACTTAACAGCTTGTGATAATCCTCAAGGTCTAGAGTTACTTACGTCAGTGTGGAAAAGTACATGGAACGTACTAGAAGTTGTTAACACTAGAAGTTGTTGGTAACAACTTCATCTGATACTTACCTATAAAATCCCATATCCCCCTCAAAATCCCTATACCTCAAATCTAGGTCCTATCTTTTAGTGGGTCCAACCACAGGTTTCCTTTTCATAAATTCCCCATAGACCTAACGATCATCGGCCCTGCTGGGCTCCTACGGTTCTGCTGACATCTCTTTTAGGCGCGCGTAGAATACTCGGTGGTGATTCGGGCTCGGTCCTTACCGGACGGTTAGACGGCGAGCTACCCATAGCTCATCCTCCGTCAAACCTCGCCTATGGTGGCTGAAGATCGCCCCATGACTCCCCACCGCCGGAGCAGTCGCGGCAGCGGGGCCTGAGTATATCCGTTCCCTCACGCATTTATTTCCATTTCCTCACACTCCGGATTATGGCCTGACCCGGGTTCCAGTGCGAGAGGTCACCGCTACTGATCGCTTTCACGAGGACATGAATATTCTCCAGCCAAGCGGAACTCACCTCCACCATATGTTCAACCGGCACTTCAGGCGATCCGCACAATGGTGACATCCTAACGTTTCTTCCGCCTTCCTGTACCAAAACAGGAGCCTTCCGAACTTGCCATGTCCGATAAGGACCTGCGTCATGTGGAATCCTCCTCAATTACCGTGCGGTATCCGCACACCAACCAGATGACCTTCTGGGACGCGTTCGGCTTAGCGGCCTGTCGCAAGATATTTTCCTGTGGGATAAGATCACCTACTGTGGATAACCTTGTTTTTAACCGACTTCAAAAAGAAGTAGGTTCCATGTTTGGCTGGATGTATTTTTTTATAAATATTTTTATTTGGTGTATAATAAATTAAATAATAAATACCAAGTAGGTAAGTACTTAAAAATATTTTCTGTAACAATCAAAACTTTTACAAAAAAATAATAAAAGTAAGGTTGAAACATTTCGTAAGTATGCAAAGCCTTTTAAAAATAAAGCAATATGGAATAATGTTTGTTTAACTAAACCAGGCCCGTTCTCACCTTGACCCTGACCTATTTTCGGGCCTGGGAATCGGTAAGCGCCTCTGGGGCTGCTAGTATGCTGCATGTTCTCACTCAAAAGGACAGTTTCCTACATGATAAGGATACTATAAATAATAAAAATCTATTCATGCCTTAAACATAGTTAATGGTTCGGCCGATTGCTCGGAACTGATTGGCAAAATTGGGCTGCGTGTTCCGTCCTTTACTTTAAGGAATCATCGACCTCTATAATTATGTTCCCTCAGTGCGGTGTATATACCGGCAAAATTCTTACATGATAAGAGCTAGCAAAGCATTCAACGCAATGTGTGTAATAGTTGATGATCTAGACCTATTCTCTACCAGCGTCACTAAGCAAAAAAAAAAAAAAAATGATGTGTACTAGATTTTTCGAAAGTCAATAATATATTATGTATGTACTTGCCCCGAGCGTCTTTACTTCTTTCTTTTTATCTGTCTACTGTCTTTTGTCTTGCTCTAATACTATTTGTGAAAACTTGTAATTGGCCTTCTTTCAATATTTTTCAACTATCTGTATCCTAGCTGTAAGTTTTCCGAAAACAATAAAATAAAATAAAAATAAACGACAGTGCAAAATCTTAATTAGAGACTATCTTCTAACATTAAATTATGAAAAGACTGAGGATCTTCTGTTGGGTATCTCACGGTGTTGATGCTCTTATTAAATTTGTCCACAGACTGTTATGTTCTAGTTATACCTACATTTACTTACTACAAACTCACACACACTCTACACTTACACCTACACACACTCTACACTTACACCTATACACACTCACCATATAGTTTTGTATTACATTTGTTTCTTAAGTAAATTAGTTTCTGTTTTCTTAACCACACTTGCTTACTGTTTGAATTGTCCTCTTTTTAATATAGTTATGGCTTTGTTTGTTACGGAGAATCACTGACTCTTAAGTTACAGGCCCACTCCTAGTTTAGGAGTCAGAGTACCTAGCTATATAATTGTGACCTTGTAATAAGCCTATATGTTCATACTTGCGTGGAACACTACGCACCATCGACGACTCGTGCTCGGTCCGGATGGTTACCGAACGGCCGGACAAGGGCTATCCATTGAGCGTCGTCCACAAAACCACGTCTAAGGTGAAATTAGGAGCCTAAGCCACCGTGGGAACTTTTGACAGAGTGACCGAGGCCCTAGAACGCAAAGGATAACCGATGAACTCAGGAGGGTTTTAATCAGTAAAAGTCTGACACGCCTTCTCGCTATACTTTAGAGCGGGAGAAGGCATTTGATGATTTCCCACTTATAACAAGGGCATTTCCATCCGCCTTTTCGTCTGTCAAGTTGTTTTTTCTCAGGAAAGCGTGGAGGTATGAAGCTGAAATTAATATGAAATAATTAAATCTGCTACCCCAGGCAGCAGTGAAAACTATAAATTTCTAAGTCAACGCTATCTATAGATAAGGCATTTTTTTGCTCCGTGTTGGTACATATTTTGACACTCGCTGGGAAATCAAAACCTATAGGGTAATAATTCCCGTTGACCTAGAACTCTCTTTGGCACGAAACAAGGTCCCGGCCATAGTACAAGTACAGAAAAAAGATAGAAAAATGTTTTTTATAATTTGTAGTTTTTGTATTTATTTGTGGCGTAATAACCAGGTCACCAAAAAAAAAAAAAAAAATTTTTGCGATTCGGACACCGACTGATATATAAATATAGTCACTGGATTCGGAAAAATCTTCGAGACCCGATTATAAGGGCATTAAGTCCGCCTATGTACCACCACTGTACATGAAGTTTAAATAAATAAATAAATAAATTATAATAATATATAGAATAAGTTTGTATAGGTCCTGTCAAGTGCGATTCGGACTCGTGCAACGGCACAAGTCTGACTCGCAATTATTTATTTATTTAATCTTCATGCAACAGAAGGTACAATCGGACTTAAAACCTTAGGCGTTCTCTACCAGTCAACCTAGGATCATGGAGAGACAATATGGCAGGTGCATAAAAAAAAGGAAATATTGATCGGCTTTTTTTTAGTTTTATACTGGTATCACATGATAAAAGATATACTAAATGTCTTTGCAAAAAACGGATGAAAAAATATTGCATATAGCGGAGATGAGCATGTTGAGATACATGTATGGAGTAACCAGAATGAATAAAACTGGAAAATCAGCACATTAGAAGAAATTGAAAGTGGCCTCCATTATTGAAAAGTTGAAAGTTACGCCAGTGACTGAAACTTTGAAAGGGAATCGTTTATCTTGGTATCGTCATCACATGACGATACCGATGAAAAGGAGGGATGTAACTCGTATTGCGTCGAACACAAGTAAAATGGCACTAGAGTAGGGAGATGATCTGTGTTTAAATTTACTAGTTTACTCAAAAACTACGGTACTGGAAACTCAAATCTCAATTATTTTTTCTTCGGAGTTTGATTATTTACATTCTTTTTTTTTGTTTGACTCATTTAAATAAAGTTGTTGATATAAAAGTGATGGATTCCTGGTGATGTTCTAGAAGTAAAAACAAGGTTGTTGCAATATTTGTGTCGGGTTCTATGTCTAAATACGGCCAATTATCGAGTGTGTGTTATATGAAAGGGTGATGACACAATCGTAGAGTATAGGCAAAGTACAGAAAGTGTCCTCATGAACTAATTATGTGAAAAACATATTTAAGAAGTTTAATTATATTTATTGAGATCCAAGTTTCAGTAATAACGTAGTTAGTGACATGTGTTGAGTATTTGTAGAAACAAGTAATTGAGAATAAAATTTCCTTAGCCATAGTGTGATACCAGCATAAAATAAAAAATACAAAAATTGTTACATTACCTGTTCTTGACCTTTACTTTTTATGTTCTTTTTTGAGGAGGGAAATCATCAAATGTCTTCTTCCGCTCTAGCGTGGGGCGAGAGGGCGTGCCAATGTTTACTGACTAAACCCCCACCTGTGCCCTTTAGTTGCCCTTTGTGTTCCAGGATCACGGTAATTCTTTCGTATAATCCCGCAGCCCTGGCAGGCTTCTACACTAGTGGCTCCGACACATCATACCATGACATGACAGCTACGTGTGTGTATGTTACAGAATCAGAATCATTTATTCGTACCTAAACATGGGTGATAATTATATAAAAGATCTTAAAAATTAGGTAGTGCGCTATGTTTTGCCAATTGACATACAAATTATTAAGAAAATAACGTTTTTTATTTCTCATTTTTTAGTTGCCATTCATAAATAAACAGAGTGCCCTATGTCTCATGGCAATTTCAATCAAAGCAAACACTGCTAGGTTACATTGTTTTATTATGAAGTTCCTGTGTCTACCTTGCACTTTTTGGCTCCATCACTAGATCAGTTCGACAGTACCTTACAGCCAAAGTGCAGCTCATGACAATTTTAATAAGCCCAAACACGGCTAGAATACATTGTTTATTTACGGAGTTCCCGTGCCTACCTTCCGGCTCCATCATCAGATCAGTTTTATAGTACCTTAAAACCAAATTGCATCTCATGACAATTCTAATAAGTCTAAACACGGCTAGGATACATTGATTAATTACGGAGTTACAGTGCCTACCTTCCGGCTCCATCATCATCATCAGATCACTTCTTTGATACCATTTGCAACGTAATTATTCAGAACTATTCATTTATTTGTAATGTCATATTCGCTTAACTATCTTCATTGTGATATCTATGTGAGTATGAAGTTCCGTTGACTATTTCTGGTCTTCTTCATCAGTTCCACTTCATCAAATGCTACTTTTTGACCGTAAATGCTAAGTGTGAAAATACCAAAATCACTATATGGTTGCCTACAATATTTGTGGAGTTCCCCCGATTCCTCATGGATACCATCATCAAAGATGAATTTTGAAAGAAATGGGACGAATCTGAAAGAATAACTTGTTAGGAGGAAAAAAAAAATTGCAAATCGATCCATAAACGGCGGAGTTCTGAGATAGCAAAGATAAAAATGATGATTAAAAAAATACAAGCGAATTGATAACCTCCTCCTTTATTTTGAAATCGGTTAACAAATATATACACAGAAATACATATTTTTTTATTATATTACAGAAATTCGAATTCAAAAACATTGTATAAGTAGCGTTTAGTTACAAACACCAATAAGATAGATGAAGCAAAGATGAGAAGATGTCAAAAAGTCATTGAGTGAAGTCAAGTACAAAGGTCAGTTACATTGGATACATTGGATTTCTTCTTAAGTGCATATTAGTCAAAATCATATTATACAAACAGAACAGCAATATTTATCATACGAAATAGTTACTTAAATTACGTCAATGCAATTTCATGCATCATGTTTTTAAATAACTCTGTGCAATTTTACGACTGAATAAAAACGACTCGTGATTTCAAAAGGTATTTTTTACGTTATAAAATACAACAACAACAAAAAAAAATGAATACTATTGATGCAACTTTTATTGTATTCCAAATTGTGCACCTACGTACCTTAATAACTGTAATAACGCGATGACAGCTAACAATCTCATTATAATAATTTGCATCACTTGGTAGATTTATAAATATTTTTATAAATATATTCTTTTCATCGCCTACATCTAACAAATAAGGGATAACATAATATACAACATTATTTTTAGTATATGCGAAACCTGAATATAGTTTGTTCAGAATCAGTAACTGAATCGATTGCAATCATTTTTACGCCATGTTATATATTTTCCCAAAAATTTAAAAATAGCACACAAGTTGGACACCACCTATACTAAGACAAGTATAATCCAGGTAACGGCAGTTCATAGTGGGCATTAGGCACCAGCGCATAGCTAGGTGCGAGAGCAAAATAACTCCTCAGTCACCTGGATGGCTCGGTGACCATGTATTTGTGCGCATAATCAGGTAACATAACAAGCTTATAATTTTGTGATTTTTCATGATACAGTTATGAAATTTAGTACAATAGATTCTTTACATAAAAATAATAGACACGTGTTTCGGGATTTCGTAAATACTAAAAGTAATATATATTCTATAGGATCTATCATGTCCTACAATCGTCCTTTTCTCTGTTTTTCTTGACTGTTTGCCTCAACACGTGTCATTCACTTCCCAAAAATCACTAAAATCGTTACACACAGATGTAGTTCCCATCAACTGCTCATCATTCAGAGCTTGGCACATTTTACAATATTCATTGGTTTCCTTCAGCTTTGTCGTGTGATGATAGGAATAGTACTTCTTCCATCGAAAGAACTCCGAGTAAGTTGAAGGCTCTCTGATCAGTTGATCTATTAGCTCAGCCAGTTTTGGAATCTTGTATTCTAATGCATTTAAATACGATCTGTGTGGCAGGAATCTGCAATGAAATGAATTATAGATTACGAGTAATTTTACCTGACTCTGCTTTTGACACATGCGATCATACTTTGTTATCTTTTATGATATAGTTAAAACATAGATTTTTCGGTGTATTACTTAATATAAAAAAAAATATCTTTCGGAATCAATTCTCTAAATGATTGTTAAAACTGGATCAAAATTTAAGTACGCACGTCGCACATAGTCAGCAGGTCACACTAAAAGCGACTTTTTATATTCGTATATCTACTGTACTTTTATTTCAGCTGTATATTTTTATTTTTTTTAATCTATCAGAAAATATTCTATTTCAAAACTTATCTTTCGACGGGTGCTAAGTAAATAAATTTATTTGCAATTTTGCGATTTTCTGATAGTTGCAGAAACTTACTAAATATTCATATTCTAAGACATAGAAAATTGTCTTTCATGTGTCAAAAATGCAGAAATGATAGTTGTTTTTAAACAATGTTTTTGAAAAAAAAAACTGAATAATTGCTTATTATTCAATTATTAATACAGATCAGGAAATCGCAAAATTGCAGATAATTTAATTTACTTTGCAGCCGTCACTTTATACTGATGTAGCTCAATGTGTTGCTGAATAAAGAACAAAATATATTTTTTATAATTTATATTGTTATTTAGAGCAACTTGATCGTCATGGTTTTTATTAATTAAATATTGATTGTCAATTTAATGATCAATCCAAAGATTCTGACACTTCAAAGCAACCCGTTTTAAGGAACCTATTAATTAGCATTTAATAGGTATGTAACGATTACACATAGGTAATAAGCTAAGAAAGCCTCATTCTACGTACCTGCTATAATTAGCTCCTCCATAAACAATAGGTACTACATTATTTCGTACGGCATGCAACAATTTCTCAGTCACATAATCTTCACTAAAAGCGTTCTCAAAAGCTAAATAAAAGAAATAGTCTCTTGATAGAATTTCTCCACATGAATCTTGTTCTTCACGGTTGCAAGTAAACATTCCACAATCGCCGTACACATGTATATCTCTCGCATATTTGTCTCTTAATTCGACTTTAAGAATGTCTACAAACTCTTCACGCTTACTTTGTGTATCACAATTAGAAACGAACCAAGCTACCGCACTGTGTTTACTTTTGAGCTGATATTTAAATGTTTCATTGACGGGATCCATGTCCTTCCATTTTATCCAATGCATGTCTTTCTTTGGACCCACTATGGTACCATTAGAGTCTTTTACCACGATAAAACCCCAGTGAACGTCGGAAGCTAATTTATATGTCCAGGTCCAATTAAAATATCCGTCAAAATTGTAGGAACACAATGGATAATTAGCAGGTGACTCTATGCTTGCAAATACAAACTTTTGGTGTGACAACCGTTCTTTCGGTAATGTAAGGTCAAAATCATACATTAATTCTGGTCCATGAAAAAGTATTGCGTCGAATGCAGTAGTATTGCCAAGAAGGGTTTTATTACTAGTCACAAAACAATTGGTGTACGTACAATTTCTACCTATAAACCCACTTCTTCCTTGACCGAGGTGTACAAACGGTATTGTGCTTTCACTAGTCCAAAGCAAGATGTATTTCATTGGTAAATTCCCGTGTGAACGATTTTTTTTTTGGTTAGCCTTATAGTTTTTTATCATTGTTATTAAAACAACGGAAAACATAACAAAAACAACTAGCTTGCTGGTGAATTTTCTCATTGAACTAATGGCCATACCAATAATATTTTGTCGTGCTTATTTTTATTTGACTTATTACTGAACAGACTAACCGGCTAGAGAGCTCACATGTAACGTAAGACATGAGCGTAGCCCCGAAACTAAGGCTCAGAACATTTCTTTACTAGCCAAATTTATTGGTAGTTAAACACATACGTAAAACCGCATGGCTTGGTCAATGCATGTACCGTTTTGGTGCGTCTGTGTTGACTCTGACTGACGCTCTGTTATCGTTTCTATTTTTGTAATGCATGTTTTACATATTGTTAACAAGTCGTTTTTTATTACGCGGATAAAGTCACCGATACTGCATTTATGTTATGGTCATAATGTTACACTAATGTTCATTTCAAAAACTGGCCTAGTGTGAGTCGGACTGGCGCACTGAGGGTTAAGTACAAATTTACCTATGTAAATAGTTCAATTCCCGAGTCTCGAAGATTTTTCCGAATCGCAATAAAAAAAATATTTTGTGATGTAACAACAAAACAGTTTTCAGATTTATTCATATACCGGTGCTATATGACCTTGCTGTATGCCAAATTTCAGGATTCTGTATCGACGGGAAGTACCTTATGAATTTTGATACCCTTAAGAGTATCGAAATATACGTTTTTTTACAACATAAACGGCCGTATCTTGTTTTTTCGTTAACTTAGAAGTTTGATTTTTTCACAGCTTCAGGGGCCCGCTGACTTAAGTATATGGTTTTAATTCAACTTGATATCTCCACGCGTTCTCGAGATAAAGGATATTGCCAAACAGACGGATAATAAAGTGATCCTGTAAGGGTTCCGTTTTTTTTCTTTTTGAGATACGAGACCCTAAAAACCTCTTACATTTGTGTGATCTTCATTTTTGTACATCTTATTGATTTGTGTATATGTCGTATACATCTAGTACAAAACCGATATTTAGGTCTAGCAATGTTTTTCCGTTATGGAATACTTAAAACCTAGCAATGGATAGGTCATTATTACAAATTACTTCAATTTGTATACTTCCATCTCTGCTTTTCTAGTCATAGAAAACAAGTATGAGTAGTATGAGTGTGTTGTTAATATAATTTTAACATCATTTCAGCCGAAAGACGTCTACTGTTGTACATAGGCCTCCCCCAATTGTCGCCATAACGACCGGTTCTGTGCGTTACGCATCCATTGGATTCCCGCGATCCTTACCAGATCATCGGTCCGCCTTGTGGGAGGCCTTCCAACGCTTCGTCTTCCGGTACGTTGTCGCCACCCCAAAACCTTTCGTCCCCATAGACCATCTGTAGACCGGTAGACCACTTAAGTTTGGCGATTCTTCAAGCTATATCGGCAACCTTGGTTCTCCTGCGGAAATGTTCATTTCTGATGTGATCACGCAAGGAAACTCAGAGCAAAGCCCTTTCCATTACCTTTTGGGTGACTTTAAGTCTTTTGATAAGATCTATTGTAAGCGATCACGTAATACCGTAATATCATTTATTTCAGCTAATTTTTGAGTTTTATTAGTCATTTCCAGTTACTATTGGATGCATATGCTATCAGTGTTCAAATGATGATAGCCTTATC
Organism: Mythimna vitellina; assembly: GCA_949316375.1. Classification (NCBI taxonomy): domain Eukaryota; kingdom Metazoa; phylum Arthropoda; class Insecta; order Lepidoptera; family Noctuidae; genus Mythimna; species Mythimna vitellina. Next base: position 7,910,822 of record OX438692.1, on the reverse strand, counting down.
AAGTGCTCGTGATTTCTAATTAGCTTTGTGTCCATAATCTAGGTTAATGGTTTGAAATGCAGTTTTGTCATAAGCAGGCAGGTATTCAATTTACATAATCTCGAGTGTACTTACCAATAGCTAAGTTATTTGTTCTACTAGTATTTACGCGTCCTTGTTTTCTTGTTCTTCAATTATAATTTAATTGTTAAATTGTTCTATAAATGTGATACAATAATGTTACTGCTGATTGTCCTTCACTAATAACAAAGGTCAAAAAGGTTACATCCCGTGACATTTCGATCATTTTATTGATCGCATGAGACTTGTTGACGATCGTAATAGGATAGTTATAGTTTTAACGAGTATATTATTTGTTTCAAGTAATTTTATCCTAAATGGAAAAGGAAAAAGTGACATGCCCCCACCACGCCCCTTCTCTTCGGCGCCAGTGAGCTCAAGCGTCTGGCGTTGGTTCAGGTCGTGATCTGAAGCGAGAAAGGTTGGGAGGTAGTCACCTCCAGTCAGTGCAGGAGATGGCCGCAACCGTGTGGTAGCGGACATCCTTATGCCCAAGTCGCCTGGGCATCATGAGTCACCGGGTTACTTTTAGCCACAGCAGGGGCTTGCGGACAGCAAGTTATGGGTAGCTCAACGTTCGATCGTCCATTAAGGACCAGGCCCGAGACGACGACGGCGTGTGGTGTTCCACGCGCGCCTCAATGAGATGTCAGCAAAATAGAGGGACTAGGTCTACTGGAATATTTGAAAGAGCTTACCATGGCCCTAGAACGCAAAGGACCAATGAAGGACACAGGTGGGTTTTAATAAATAAAGTCACAGTAAAAGTTTGATTCGCCTTCTCGTCCTTGAGTGGAAGAAATCATTTAAAGATATCCAACCTCAAAAAAAAACCCTTCCTGATTATTTGAATTCATATATTTGAATTCCCGATTGCTACTTCATTTGAGTTTGATACTGTTTTATAAAAAGGTTTTTCTTTAGTGTTACTTGTTGATTTTTATAAAATCGTAAAACAAACACAGAATAATAACTTATTACTGATAGAATATCGCGTTATTAGCCCTAATAACGCGATATTCTATCAGTAATAAGTCATAAGGCTCCTTAATGATATTGTATTGTTTTATATTTCATAGTAAGAAGTTGGTTTTGGTTTAGAATCTGCTATTAATTTATTATAATTTTAGAAAGTACCTGGGTCACACAGAGCATAAACCATCAGTTTATGCTCTGTGTTATCTATAATAACTACTATTATCAATGGCTCACATGGTGCTTTGTGATAAAATTTTATCTGCCATCAATCGTCTGGTGCTCTAATCTAAAGAGTCAGTAACGAAAGTCGGTTAAAACTTGTTTTATTATTAAAAGTAAAAAAAAAACCAATAGTCAAAGGTAATATAAAAATCTTATAAAAACATTGATCTTTGAAATTAACATCCTTGAGAATTCCACCAGTTATAAAAATCCTCATAAATTGTAGTCTTTTTTACCATTTCTTCATTATTCAAAGTGGTACAAAATAAACAATACGGTTCAGTTTCAACACTTTCAGATTGTCTATGATAAGTATAGTGGTTCTTCCATTTAAAGTATTCTGCATATTTTTCTGGATCCTTGATCAATTCATACATTTTTTCTGTTAGAGACTTAGCATCTAGCACACTAGCGTCCAGGTAAATTCCATCTGGCATAAATCTGCACAATAATATAAGTTAATTAATACACACACTTACGATAACATACGAGGTTAAGATCTATTATATATATTTTTAGTGCATGTATAGTATTTTTGGAGGAAAAGATCGGGAACATATCGTCATGTCCAAGATATAAAACTACAAACAAAGCGTAGCAGTTACTCTTTGCTTACGTGATTGGGATATTATTAAATGTTTAATATATGACTATGTCTATTAAAACAAAATCAAATATCACTTGTTTCATTAATACCTACCTATTATAATCAGCACCTCCGTATACTATGGGTACAGCGTTGTTATTTAACGCTCGTAACAACTTCTCAGTGACATAGTCGTCACTAAAAGAGTTTTCGAACGACAGATAAAAATAATAATCTGATTTAATTAATTTATCGCAATCATCTTCTTTATCCCGTGAACATTTCAGAGGTCCACAATTTCCAAATATATCTACGGACAAATTATATTTTTTTAATTCGTTTTGTAATTTTGTAGCAATATATTCTCTTTTACTTTTAGTATTGCAGTTAGACACGAACCATGCCGCAGCTTTGGTTTTCATTTTAAGCTGCTGTTTGAAATCTTCGCTTACAGGATCCATATCCTCCAACTTCATCCATTGCATTTCTTTATTTGGTCCAACTATAGCATTATTTTTGTCTCTTATAGTTAAATAACCCCATCTAACTTCAGAATCTAATTTATACGTCCATGTCCAGTTGAAAAACCCGTTATATTTAGTGGAGCAGAGTGGATAATTATCTGAAGATTCGATACTTGCAAAAACATATTTCTGGTGGGAGGATCTTTTTTCAGGTAATTTTTGATAGTTGTAACTGAGTTCTGGGCCTGCAAATGCTATAACGTCAAATTTTGTATAATCTTCACCGAGGTAGGAACGATTTGCTGTCACTATGCAGTTTGTGTAAGGACATTTTCGTTCAATAAATCCCTGTTGTCCCTTACCCATATACACGAAAGGAACATTATGTGGTGACGTCCATTGTAATATATATTTTAAGTCTACTCTGTTGTCTGACACATATTTGTTTATTTCACTTTTTACTAAAGTCCGATCACTTATAATAAACTTGTCACTATTTGGAAGTATTTCAGCACTGTTCTTTACTGTTTTCATTGCATTATATATCATTACTATCATTATAATTGTTATAATAAAAAATACTGTCTTTTTTGCACACAAAGCCCTCATAGCTGTACTAAATAGCAGTACCTATAAAAAAGGGAGTGAATGAATCTGTCGCCAGTGTTACGAGAGACTGACTATGAAGAGTTACATTTACACCTTATCGTGACCACTTATAATCTATAGTGATTTTTAATGCATGCATATTAAAATATGTATAGCATTACCTTTTTATGTGCCTTATCGGCTCAGTAGTATAATAATATTTCACAGCATTATTTAATGATTTTCTATTGCTAGCTTTAGTGACTTTAAGCCTCTTAATGTTACAAGCACACTGAAATCATAGAACTGTCTTGAAACTGCAAGTATTCATTTTCTTGGCGAGAAGACGTCGTTTGCGCTCCCTGAAAACTGTCCAGTTGTATTCTATTTGCTAAATAAAAGACGTGCGTTTGAACCAAGCATATATTGGACTGATGTTAGATACCAACACAATTGCGAGCTAACTTATAACTACCCACATATATAACACCTTCACCCTTAATTTCTCCTATACTTATTACTAACACAATTAAACCAAACTAATTAGTTACACGTACTTACTATTGGACTGTTACAAATAACCGAATCAGTATAATAACAATCGATTTCCTCTGCCTAATTAAATATATACTCATACAAATTACTTAACGAATAAATTAAAGTTATACATATTTTAACTTATTAACTAAACTTATAATATTAACATTATTTCCCTATCTACTTGTAACAGTTCTCGATACCATATAGTTTGACAGGTTTACGTACACGCCGAACATTAGGTAATCGTTAGGTACATTGTTATTTGAGTCATGATTATCTATTTTCTGCACAATGGGCACGCTAGATGTTTTAGCGGAGTTGCTGTTAAGACAATGTCCTCATCATTGGTTGCTGTTGATGATGCACCCTCAGCTATTAACGGATCAGGGGAATTCGGGCTTGCGACCGGTGCGCCGGCCAGTTGGTCGTTGTCTATTGGAAAAATTAGCAAAGGGCGAAATCGTTTTACAGGTCTTTGGCGTACAGGGTGACTGTCACAATTTACTATCTTAGTAGTATCTCTTGACACTCTAAGCTTTAGTTGGTCGACATGCCGGTGTTCTTATGTTCCATTTATAGATCTAACTTTGTAATCCATACTACCTGTCCTTTCTATCACTGTCCCCGCTGTCCACTTATCAAAACCCCGATAGTCTCTAAACCAGACCTTGTCTCCCGACGTAAATTTTCTAACCGTTCCCCCAGCTGACTTTTTCGCCTGCTTCTGACGAGCCTTTACTAATTCTTTCTGATCAGGTTTTAAGCAATCTAGACGCAAGCGCAGATTGCGCCCTATGCACATCTTTGGCGGACTTTCGCCGGTTGTGTAGTATGGTATATTTCTATAAGCTAGAAGGAATCTACACAAAGAAGCGTGTATGTCTGTGTTAGATTTGATTGTTTTTTTTTATATTACGTTTACATATTTTAACGGCGTTTTCCACCGCCCCATTCGAAGCCAGGTGATAAAGGGCTGAAAAAATTAGTTCAATTCCATTAGTGCTTGAAAATTGTTTAAACTCAGTACTGAAAAATGGTGGACCATTGTCACTAACTACTTGTTTCGCAAATCTTTTATTACGGCTTTTGCTGTAGTGCTAGTCATTTTAATGGCCTATCTCCACTTTGAATGTGCGTTCACTACAATAAGGTAAGTTTACCCCGCTATCGGCCCCAAAAAATCAATGTGAATTCTGGTCCATGGGCGGTCTGGCCATGGCCAGGTACACAGCGCGTGCGCCGGAGGGATCAGCTAACGCGGCGCATATGGTGCAGGCGCGACACGATGCTTCTACAGCCTCGTCCATGCCTGGTATCCTCACATAGCTCCGAGCCAATGTCTTTATTTTCAATACCCCCATGTGACCCTCATGAAGCTTCGTAATTACCAAGTGTTTGGAATTTGGAATAACGACCCTATTTCCCCACATCACACAACCTAATTCTAGATATAACTCACTTTTTCTATTAACATACGGTTTTAATTCTCTCAATTCGACGTTGTCCGGCCATTGTTCATTAATATATCTAGCTACTCTGTTTAATATACTATCCAAAGCCGTTTCTTTTTTAATTTATTTGAGTCTAATAGTAATGATTCTGTTGCAAAATGTAAATATGTTTTTTCCGGGTATCTAATTCTTTTTTACAAACCGCTGTGTTCTTGTCTGTGCGAATATACTCTATGTTGAAGTCATAGACTGATAATTTAATAGCCCATCTCTGTAGCCAAGTAGCCGCCGTGTTGGGGATACCGGCATGAGGTCCAAATATTGCTACCAAAGGTTTATGGTCCGACAAAAACTGAACTTCCTTGCCACCACGCGCTCGACGCCGTCGGCGGGCGTGCCTGCGCCAACAACACGCCGAGCCCGCACGACCTCGCGTCGCATGTTACTGTGCTCTCCAACGACATATCAAAATGTGTCAAACCATCCCTTATTTGAATTTGCCGCCATTCGTACACGCATCGCACTGCCATCTGACGGCGGATGGAAAAAGCAACAGTTCGAACTAAACAGCACGTGAACCCACACGCGGGGTTAAAGAAAACATAAAATATCGTGAAATACTACTGCTGGCGATACACTGTGATGATCTCCTGGCTCCCAGCATCCTGTGAGTACCTGACTACTTCCAATTTCTATTATCCTTCAGCCTGTTCTTTGTAGGAAACTTAGGGAAACGTCCCTGGTTGGACACAATACTTATCCATATTTTTGGTCTATTTCGTGTGTACCTATAGATTACAATTTTTTCAGGCATTCTCAGATAAAATTTAAATGAAACCTCTTAGATTTGAGCATTTTAAAAGTATTACCCTACAAAATTGTGCTGCAAACTATCTTAACGAAGGTGGAAGCTATGTTAAACTGTAGACATTTAGTGGAACTCTCTTCCGATCCCGGCGAGCTTGACGCTCTTACAGCTGGTCACTTCTTTATCGGTATACCTTTAATATCTCTACCTGAATCGGTATATGCTTAAAACGACACCTTACGTACTAGATGGCAGCTTTTACGGCGCTTATCTCAGAGCTTTTGGCGCACTTGGCAGAGGGACTATTTTCATATATTGCAACAGCAAATGAAATGGTTTAAACACGTCAACAGTCAACCAAAATTGAACGAACTTGTAACCATTTATGAACCCAACTTACCCGCTAACGAATGGACGCATCGTCCAGCTCCACCCGGGCAGAGACAATATTATTCGTGTTGTGAAGTCAAGACGTCTAAAGGCTTACTTGTAAGACCTGCCGTCAAAATTTTTCTTCTTCCAATTGAACAAAATAATTAATTATCCCTATCCAACATTCAAATACTCGACCATTTTTATTTATTTATTTAATTAAGGATCGTTGGTGATCCTTATCCTATTATTGTTGCACCACTCCACTAGTCTATTCAAGTCGGCCTGCAGCAGATACGAGTCTTCTATAGATTTTATAGGCAAGGTCAGTTTGAGATCATCCGCAAATAAATAAGATTGTGCATGATGAAAACAATGTATTATGCTATTAATGAAAATATTGAATAACAAAGGTCCTAGATGGGAGCCTTGTGGTACCCCAGAGGTCACACAGAAGTCTTTAGATCTCGACCCATTTAAAACAACGGATGCTACACGATCACTAAGGTATGAGTGAAACCATTTCAGTAGTGGACCATAGATTCCGTACTTTTCAAGTTTTTGCAATAAAAGTTGGTAGTCTACTTTATCGAACGCCTTATTGAAATCAGTATGAATTGCGTCAACCTAAATCCGTTGGTCCACAAACTCAATAACATTTTCCGAAAAAGCTACCAAGTTTGAGTGTGTTGATCTACCCCGCATAAAACCGTGTTGATTGCTTGCTATGTGATTTTGCAAGTGGTTTATACAGACAAGGATATGCCAAAAGCTCAAACAGTTTAGGGATAATTGATGATCGAAATTGGTCTGTAGTTTTTTATGTCATTCTTACTACCGTTTTTAAAAACAGGGACTATCTTAGATTTTTTCCACTCAGATGGGAAGCAACCTGATTTAAGAGAGTGGTTAAATAGAAGAGTTAATGGTCTGAAGAAAGACGCAGAGCACCTAGCAAATAGAATAGGGGGAAGTCCATCAGGACCCGGTCCCTTGTGTACGTCCAGATACTTTAGTTTGCTAGCAACCATATCCTCTGTCAGAGATATGCAACCCAAAACATTCAAATCTATAGAGCTCGACAAACTCTCCAAATTGCATGCCGGTGATATATTAATATACTTTTCAAGTATCTGTATATATTATTATTTTTTCAATTCTATATTGCATTTAAACAGCTTAATCTTAGAAACTTAATGTAAAATCATTTCTGAACGGTAACATATCTAAATCTGCTGGGCAGTAAGTCTCGAACTTCATCTATTTTATCTTATGAAATTCCGAGTTGAATTCAAGTGTATGAACCGGCCTTGGGATGATTTTCCTAATCCCTTCTTGGACCTCTCTTATTTGAATTTGCCGCCATTCGCACACGCATCGCACTGCCATTTGACGGCGGATGGCGGATGGAAGAAGCAACAGTTCGAACTCAACAGCACGTAAACCTGCGCGCGGGGTTAAAGAAAACTTAAAATATCGTGAAATACTACTGCTAGTAATACAGTGTGGTGATCTCCCGGCTCCCAGCATCCTGTGAGTACCTGACTACTTCCAATTTCTATTATCCTCCAGCATTTTCATTGTAGGAAACTTAGGGAAACGTCCTTGGTTGGACGCAATACTTATCCAACATTAAAAACCTTTGTGTATGTCATTGTCCATTTCCAGTTCCTTCTCTTTTTGAGCACGTCATAAAGAGGGTCAATATAAGAGTTTAAATTTTTTATAAATTTTCCATAGACATAAACCATGCCCCAAAACCATTTTAGTTCCGATATATTAGTTACATGAGGCATATCTAACATTAGTTTTAACTTTTCCGGATTTACTCGAACTCCCTTTTCATTTACCATGGCCCTAGAACGCAAAGGACCAATGAAAGACACAGGTGCGTTTTAATCAATAAAATCACAGTAAAAGTCTAATTTGCCTTCTCCTCCTTGAGTGGAAGAAATCATTTGAAGATATCCAAGACCTCACGGCGTCCTCACATTCCGCATGACGCAGGTCCTCACCGGACACGGTAAGTTCGGGAGGTTCCTGCACCGGATTCGTGCGGAAACGACGCCCGGGTGTCGCCACTGTGTGGCCCACCCGGAGGACACGGTGGAGCACACGGTGGAGGTGTGCCCCGCTTGGGCAGAGCAACGCCGTGACCTCGTGGGGGCAATCGGCGGCGGTGATCTCTCGCGCCGGGCCTTGGTTCAGGCCATGCTCCGGAGCGAGGAGGAGTGGCAGGCGGTCGCCTCCTTCTGCGAAGCAGTAATGCTAGCTAAGGAGGCGGCCGATCGCGTGAGGCAACGGTCCTTACGCTCCAACCGCCGCCGGGATTCCGATCCCGATTTCCGGCCACCGTAAGCGCGGGCTTGCAGACGGCGAGCAATGGGTGGCTCGCCGTCTGACCGTCCGGTAACCGTCCGGACCGAGCCCAAGTCGTCGACGGCGCGTTTTGTTCCACGCGCGCCTCAAGGAGATGTCAGCAAATCGTAGGGGCCCAGCAGGGTCGAAGCCTACTGGGGCCACGGGTAGTGTGAAAGCGGAACCCGGGGCCCTGGGACGAAGGCAACGAAGGAACAGGAGTGGGTTTTTAGTCAGTAAGAGTCTGACACTATCTCCCGCTCCGCCCAAGAGCGGGGATGTCATTAGGATGATTTTCCCACCCAATAAAAAAAAAAAAAAAAAAAAACCTGAAAAAACAAAAACCCTTCCTGATTCATATATTTGAATTCCCAATTGCTGCTTCATTTGAGTTTGATACTGTTTTAATAAGGTTTTTCTTTAGTGTTACTTCTTGATTTATATACAATCGTACAACAAACACAGGATAATAACTTATTGCTGACAGAATATCGCGTTATTTAGGCCCTAATGATATTGTATTGTTTTATATTTGATTGTAAAAAGTTGGTTTTGGTTTAGAATCACTCAATAACCTACAAAATATTTTACTCTAATTTGAGAAAGTACCTGGGTCATGATGGTTTATGCTCTGTCTTATCTATAATAACTACTATTATCAATGGCTCACATGGTGCTTTGTGATAAAATTTATCTGCCATCAATCGTCTGGTTCTCTAATCTAACGAGTCAGTAACGAAAGTCGGTTAAAACTTATTTTATTATTGAAAGTAAAAAAAAACATAACATAAAAATCTTTAAAAAAACATTGGTCCTTGAAATACACATCCATTAGGAGTATTCCACCAGTTACGAAAATCCTTATAAATTGTAGTCTTTTTCACCATTTCTTCGTTATTCAAAGTGGTACAAAATAAACAATAAGGTTCAGTTTCAACACTTTCGGATTGTCTATGATAAGTATAGTGGTTCCTCCATTTAAAGTATTTTGCGTATTTTTCTGGATCCTTGATCAATTCATACATTTTTTCTGTTAGAGACTTAGCATCTAGTACTCTAGCGTCCAGGTAAATTCCATCTGGCATAAATCTGTACAATAATATAAGTAAATTAACACAAATAATTTAAAAAACAGCATTTTCTACTAGACCAGAATTGAGCAGGCCAGTAGGTAACTTGTAACCTCGGACCATACGAGGTTAATATCTATTATATATATTTTTAGTGTATGTATAGTAATTTTGAAGGAAAAGATCGGGAAGATATCGTCATGTCCAAGATATAAAACTACAAACAAAGTGTAGCAGTTACCTTTTGCTTACGTGATGGAGATGTTATTAAAGGTTTATATAGGGCGACTAGTAATTAGTGACCGATACTTAAACACGTAATTGTACTCATGATCACAAACAACTTTCCCAAAGAAACTTTTTTTTAGTTTTGTAACAAAAACCAAATAGCCGTTTGTAATTCGCGTGCGCGCGATTGCAACCGCTCAGCTTTTAGCCGCGTAAGGTCGTTGTCTCGTGTATTTTTTGTACCTTACCTACAATAATGATAGAGCACCCGCACGGCTTACAAATCCATCTGTGTACGTAATCAGTGTAGGGACCTACATGTTTCGGTTAAATATTATACAAAGACAGTTAACTAGGAACCGTGAGACTTTAAATGCCTAATCCTGAACCACAGAACATAGGCCTACGCTGCAGATGTTATGCCCTGACCGCCGCGAGACTATTCAGGTATACAGTGATAACACTGTGTACCTAAATGGTCAATAAACAAAGAAACTTTATGTAAGTATAAACCTACATAAAGTTTGTATGTTTATAACACGGTGAGCAGATTAAAATAAATAATAAATTATCTAGTATTTTGGTACTTTACGTTTACACTACAATAAATAAATCCATAATCTTTCTAAACAAACGTAACGTCAGGAATAGCGTTTGTTTTGTTACTTATCTACGATGTTTAGAATCGACATAAAAGACACTACTACATTATTAACTGACTCGATACCTACTTGACACTGGGCATTGTTCAAGTTATTTCAAGTTTCCCATCTTTCTTGGGTACAAGAGTTGGTACAATATCCTTGCAGCTTCGCCATTACCCCTTTCCGAGTAGCAACACATCACTGACAACACCGTGTTACTGTTCTGTACTTACTTGCTGTGTAATTGTATGGCGCCGTGTAAGCGGGCATCAAAAAAGAAAGAAACATGGGCAAGTGCATGCTACGCTCTTTCCGGGGTGACTGTATTATTACCTACGTCACTAATGCACGGCAAAGGGAGCGGTGCGGACGGAGGAGGGGGGAACGTGACTCGTGAGGCGCTCTACTAGTACATTGACCTGTCCTGAGCGCGCGCGAATTTCAAACAGCTGTTTTGTTATTGTTATAAAACTAATGAGTATATAAAAAAGTTTCTTTGGGAAAGTGGTTTGTAATCATGAGGCCAATCACGTGTTTAAGTATTGGACACAAATTACCAGTCACCCTATATATGACCATGTCTATTAAACAAAATAAATATCACTTGCTTCATTAATACTCACCTATTATAATCAGCACCTCCGTATACTATGGGTACAGCGTTGTTATTTAACGCTCGTAACAATTTCTCAGTGACATAGTCTTCACTAAAAGAGTTTTCGAACGACAGATAAAAGTAATAATCCGATTTAATTAATTTATCGCAATCATCTTCTTTATCTCGTGAACATTTCAGACGTCCACAATATCCAAATATATCTACGGACAAATTATATTTTTTTAATTCTATTTTTAATTTCTTAGCAACATATTCTCTTTTACTTTTAGTATTGCAGTTAGACACGAACCACGCCGCAGCTTTGGTTTTCATTTTAAGCTGCTGTTTGAAATCTTCGCTTACAGGATCCATATCCTCCAACTTCATCCATTGCATTTCTTTATTTGGTCCAACTATAGCATTATTTTTGTCTCTTATAGTTAAATAACCCCATTTAACTTCAGAATCTAATTTATACGTCCATGTCCAGTTGAAAAACCCGTTATATTTAGCGGAGCAAAGTGGATAATTATCTGAAGATTCGATACTTGCAAAAACATATTTCTGATGAGAGGATCTGTTTTCAGGTAATTTTTGATAGGTATAACTGAGTTCTGGGCCGGCGAATGCTATAACGTCAAATTTCGTATAATCTTTACCGAGGTAGGACCGATTGGCTGTCACTATGCAGTTTGTGTAAGGACATTTTCGTTCAATAAATCCTTCTTGTCTCTTACCCATATACACGAAAGGAATATCATGTGGTGACGTCCATTGTAAGATATATTTTAAGTCCACTCTGTTGGGTGACACTAATTGATTTAATTCACTTTTTACTAAAGTCCGATCACTTATTATTAACTTGTCACTATTTGGAAGTGTTTCAGCACTGTTTTTTATTGTTTTCATTGCATTATATATCATTACTATCATTAAAATTGTTATAATAAAAAATACTGTCTTTTTTGCACACAAAGCCCTCATAGCTGTACTAAATAGCAGTACCTATAAAAAAGGGAGTGAATGAATCTGTCGCCAGTGTTACGAGAGACTGACTATGAAGAGTTACATTTACACCTTATCGTGACCACTTATAATCTATAGTGATTTTTAATGCATGCATATTAAATTATGTACAGCATTACCTTTTTACCCGACTGCAAGAAGGGTTATGTTTTTATGTGCCTTGTTGGCTCAGTAGCTTAGTAATATTTCACAGAATTATTTAATTATTTTCTATTGCTGGCTTTTGTGACTTTAAGCCTATTTATCAATGTTTAATATTACTGGCAACACACCCTTATCATAGAAGGTCGTCTTGAAACTGCAAGTATTTATTTTCATGCTGCGAAGGCGTCGTAACGCACCCTGAAAACTGTCCAGGTTGTATTCTATTTGCAAAATAAAAGACGTGCGTTCGAACCAAGCATATTAAATATATATTGGACTGATGTTAGGTACCAACAACATTACGAGCTAACTTATAACCACCCACATATATGTAACACCTTCACCCTTAATTTCTACTATACTTATTACTAACACAATTAAACTAATCTAATTACTAATACGTACTTACTGTCGGACTGTTACAAATGACCGAATCAGTATAATAACAATCGATTTCCTCTGTCTAATTAAATATAAATAAATAAAAATATTTTATTTCAGACAAAACAGTCCATAAAAATAAATACACATACAAATTACTTTATGAATAAATTAAAGTTATACATATTTTAACTTATTAATTAAACTTATAATATTAACATTATCACCTTATCTGCTTGTAAAAGTCCTCGATACTATATCTTTTGACAGGTTTAGGTAAACACCGAACATTAGGTAATCGTTAGGTACATTGTTATATTAGTCATGATTATCTATTTCCTGCACATTGGGCTCGCTAGATGTTTTTAGCGGAGTTGCTATTAACACAATGTCCCTGTCATCGGTTGCTGTTGGTGATGCACCCTCGGCTATTAACGGCTCAGGGGATCTTGGGCTGGCGACCAGTGCGCCGGCCTGTTGGTCGTTGTCTATTGGAAAAATTAGTGTAGGGCGAAATCGTTTTACAGGTCTTTGACGTACTGGGTAACTGTCACAATTTACTGTCTTAGTAACATCTCTTGACGCTCTAAGTTTTGTTAATCGACATGGTGTTCTTCGGTTCCATTGATAGATCTGACTTTGTGATCCGTACTGCCTGTCCTTTCTATCACTGTCCCCGCTGTCCACTTATCAAAACCCCGATAGTCTCTAAACCAGACCTTGTCCTCCGATGTAAATTGTCTAACCGTTCCCCCAGCTGACTTTTCCTTCTGCTTCTGTCGAGCCTTTACTAATTCTTTTTGATCAGGTTTTAAGCAATCTGGACGCAAGCGCAGATTGCGCCCTATGCACATCTTTGGCGGACTTTCGCCGGTTGTGTAATATGGTGTATTTCTATAAGCTAGAAGGAATCTACACAAAGAAGCGTGTATGTGTGTGTTAGATGCGCAGGCGCGCCATAATAAAAAGGACACGTTGCCAGCTCGAGCCACCGAATTTGAATTTTGATTTGAGAATAATTTCGTTTATCGTTTAATTTAGTTTTTAGCTCAGGTTATTAATTATATTTACACTATTAAGTTATAATTTGAATTAAAAAAAATACTGCTGGTCACTTAAAGTAAAGTGTTTCAGTGTTCTAATTGTTCCAAATGATGCATTTAAAACATTACTGATGTTCCAATCTTTCGGAACATTATAATGTTTCGAAACAGTGAGTTGGTTCAGTAAAGAGTTACACACGCTTAGAGCCACCAAGTCGATAGCGGGTACGCGCGCGGCCTACCTACCTCGTACCTACCTACTTATTCTTCGATCCTGTTTGCGTTGTTTCGATCATGTGATTGTTTTAACTGTAAAACCCACCACAATGTGTAATAATTAAACCATTTATCGTTATAACCGTCGTTTTGTTCAACACCCCTATAACTGTTAGCCTAACGTGGTGCAGAACTAAATAAGTACAAATTTCGTAGGTAATCTAGTGACCGTTAATAATATTCGTGTGTTTAAACGAACTATCGTGTTACTTACCTACCTAAGTGTGATCGTGACGGTTTTATTCCCGCGATTTGAAGCCAGTCTTCAAGACCTGTACCATGACATTAAAGTAAGATTGTTTCATTCTTATTTCCAGTGTAGGTAAGCGATGGCGCTAGACAACCTGTATAGCTCTGTCTCTTACTCACAATAAAATAAGAATGAAACAATCTTACTTTAACGGCAAATTGCAGGAAGTAGGTATCTTTACGTTGAGAAATTGGTGGTGAACTTTAACGAAAACTCAAACTGAATTATAGTGATGGTTTTGATCGCGTACATAAATTAGGTACCTATAAAAACTTGTGTTTAGTGTTTGAGTAGAAACCTAAATTATACCTTACGTGTTTTGTATCGCGAACCATTCTTGACTGTTGACTGTTACGGCGTGATCGTAAGATATTGTGAACATTTTTAGTATTTAGGTAAAACCTAGGATACCTAAATACCTAATAACCCTCTTCGTTGTTGTTGTCGCGAATTGTGGTCAATTTTACGATGGTGCTAACGAGATTGCGTGTCACGAGTCCTGCTTCTTTCGGCGCTCCGTCTGCAGACTTGGCGCCAAAGCAAGCGCCCGCGCCCATGTCTAAGGTCGCTTCGCATGGTGCCGACGGCGTTGCCCCCGCGGCTGTGGTGGATCCGCCTTGTGGATCACCTGCTTCGGTCACCATGTCGACCGACCAGCTAATGTTGATGATAAACAGGTTAAGTCGCAGCGATCCTATAAGTATACCAGTACCATCTTTTTCTGGCCAATTTGCCAAATGTACAGCCCGTTTTGACGGTGAAAAGTTGAGTCACGTCCTGGCTTTTATTGACGCCATAGAAACGTACAAAGAATGTGTTCGAGTCAACGATAATAATGCGCTTCGTGGACTACCTATGCTTTTGACGGGGCTTGCAGCAATGTGGTGACAGGATGTGAAGGGTACTACCATGACCTGGCAAGCCATAGTAGAGTCGCTGAGGACTTTTGGACCACGATTACCCCCGCATCAAATATATATAGGAAAATATTCGAACGAGAGCAACGAGGAGACGAACCTACTGATTTATTCGTATGTCATATTAGAGCGATAATCGCGAAAATGCGGCCATCAGCATATTTTAATTTAGTGGCAGTGGTAGTTTTGTGGGCAGTGTTGATACTGGAGAATAATGGTGAACCCAGGTTCTGCGTAGATTACCGCAAGCTTAATAGCGTCACTCGGACTGATAAGTACCCGTTTCCAGTGATCGACGAGCTGCTACAGAGTACAAAGCCTAATTGTGTCATGTCTACTATCGATTTGAAGGCCGGATACTGGCACCCATTGTGTGCCAGCACCAGAAGACCGACACACGACTGCGTTTACGACGGGATCCCTTCTTTTCGCATTAATATACTTCGGCATAACGATTTTGGCACAATTTGTTTTGGCATAATAATACTTCGGCATAATTTTTTTATGCATTCATTTTATGTTGGCATAATCATCTTAAAGACTAATTTGTTTTGGCATAAATTTGATTCGCATAACATTAGTAGGATCAAACCAATTTGCTATAGTTTCTGTAACAATTAAATATTATTGTTGGTTAAAAATTTAATATGCTGTGCAACAAAAGTTAGTGACAGAACCGAATTGCTGCAAAACCGGCTCCACGTAGTCTTGTTTATCCTACCCCTAGAGTGTAATTTAAAATCGCGTAGGCGCATAGGGGCAAGGCGGCCCGCGGGCTGAGGAGCAGGCGGTTGCGAGCGAGTGGTGATGAGCGAAAGCCATCTGCGACGATTAGCACGCGCGGGGCCGTCGGAGGCTCGCAGCGCCGGAGCCGTGACCGAAACCCTGCCTGCTGCATGTTGCATGCTCGCTTGAATGCTGCATGCTTGCTTGCATGCTGCGTGCTTGCTTGTTTGCTGCATGCTTGTTTGTATACTGTATGCTTGCTTGCATGCTGTATGCTTGCTTGCTTCATGCTTCCTACACCGAAAAAAACTTAATAAATTTATGCTTTAGAATATTATGCTTAATCATTATTATGGTTAGAGAAATTATGCTTAAAAAATTATGCGTAAGCTGTTATGCGTAATTATATTATGCGAAAATATAATTATGCCAAACAACGCCCCAGCCACTTTCCAGCGTCTGATGGATCGCATGAGATCTGGCCTGAAAGATGTCTGCGTTCTTGGATACCTTGATAATCTTCTGATTTCTCAAAATCTAGATCTTCACCTGGTTTTTGAGCGCTTTCATAACGCCCCTAAAATAAAATAACATTTGCCATTTTATTTTAGGGGGAGGACGCTCTTTGTATTTGGTAGCCAGTATTTTGACTACTGATGTCATAACCAGGAGTCTGTGATGTGAGACTAGGCCTTCTCCTGGCAATACTTTGTAGTATTTGACGTGCTTTAAGTGGTTGCGCTGAACTAGAAAATAGTCGATTTGGGTGTTATGATTACCACTTTTGTACGTTCGTCTCTTTTCTGGAACCACATACTGGCTACTGCCAGGTCAAATACAGTAGCGGATTGCAGCAGTGTCTCTCTTTCACTGTTTGGACTACCGAAACCCCACCCCCATGCACTCTTTCATAAACACCTTTCATTCTTCCCACATGTCCATTAAAATCACCTCCAACTATCAATTTTTCATGAACAGGGATGTTCATTAACGCTGTATCAAAATCCTCCCAAAATTTCTCTTTCACCGTTTCATCACATCCTAATTGTGGTGCATACACACTAACTACATTCAACAGCTCATTCTCTAACATAACTTTCACAACTATAAATCTATCACTTATCTTTTGTACTTCCATCACGCTTTCTTTCAATTTACTGTCTAACACTATTCCTACACCATTTCTTTTTCCACCACTTCCACTGATAGATCTATCTTGATAAAATAATTATTGCCACTCAGTTTACCCTTGGAAACGGATACCTATCAACCAAGAAAACTTTGTTAAGTGTCACCTTATAACTCGCACACAGTCGTATTCCGCCGTCTGCCTGCTTTGCTATGACCAATGGCGTCCCAGTCGGACCGGTCAACGGGCTTGACAACGCCGGCGCGCAACATCGCGTCCAACAACGCGTCCACTCGCGGGAGCAACACGTACGGCACCAGGCACGCACGGCAGTAAAACGGCTGCCCTCGGTCTCGCACGTACGTAGAGGTGAGCTTCACCTTTTCCCCGGTATACTTGCCCAATGTGCCGTCAAGTAGTTTCTCATGCCTGGAGATAATATCATTTACCAAGTTATTTTTACTTGTTACTCTATTAAGGATTTCTGTATACTTGCTTAGCTTAGGTATTTTTATACACAACTCATATAACCACTGTCTTCTTAATAAACTGTTACTACCCTTGTAGTACCAGTTTATTAAGAAGACAGTGGTTATATGAGTTGTGTCTTAATAAACTGGTACTACAAGGGTAGTACCAGTTTATTAAGAAGACAGTGTAATAATGATCTATATATAATAAGGATTTATTATATATAGATCTAACCTTTTCGCCTTGTTTTTATACTCAATATTTGTTTCCAAGTAACCTATCGGGTAAACACAGCTGTTTTGTGCTGTTTTTTAATTAAAGTTAAAATTTTATGATGGTTCAGCAGCCATCATAAAATTTTAACTTTAATTTACATGTTTTGAGTGTATGTCGAATAGCTTATACAAGATAACGCTGACCTCGTATCGACTTCCATTTTTATGGGTTTATTATTTACATTAAGCGTCATACACCAGTGTGTAACCAGTGTGTGTGTGTGTGTGTCTTTAGCGAAGTATTGCCTCCTCGTCATCACCCGAGCTGTCCCCCGCTACCGGTTCACGTAGCCAGTGCGCTGCGTCGGCGGCGCTCCCTCTAGCGCGCGCGCCGCTAGCAGCTGCTGCCGCGCAGCTGCATCGCTTTCCGTCGTCGCGGTCGCCTGCCGCGCGTTAGCCGCTCGCTCTGGGCGCGCGACCTCTGTGTGATCTTCCCCGCGTGCTGTTGGACTTTGAACTAGCCCATGTCATACGATGATTGAATTCTTTCTTCTTGCATACTCTTCGTAAATGGCCCCTTTTTCCACTGTAACTGCATTCAATAACTCTGTACCTGCAGTTTTGCGGTGTATGTCTATTGCCACCACACGCTGGACAATTACTGATTTCCAGCTTGTGCATCTTTTCGCTAAGTTCTCCAGCGTCTCGCTCGGCTGCTACCAGGGTATTGGCTAACTTTAGCGCTTTATTGTAGTCAAAGTAATTTTCCGCAAATAACCTCTGCCGAATAAATTCGCTCCGCAGACCACACACAAACTGATCCTGTAAGTTTCCTTCTAAGTTTTTTTTTAAACTCATAGTACCTGGCCATATTTTTCAAGTCAGCCACGTAGCCTGCTATCAATTAGCCTGCCACTTGCCTTCTTTGACGAAATCTATATCTTTCTGCTAAGATTGAGGGTGTCGGTTGCAGATGTGCTCGCAGTAGATCCACCGCGACTATGTATGATAAGCTTGATGACTTCTTAGGACTCGCTAATGTAGACAATTTGTAAGCTTGTCGCGATTAAAGTTGGTAACTTTAAATCGTCCATTATGTTGTTAACCACTAAGTACATTTTGAGCCGCTTTACATATGCTGATCAGTTACCGGTTTTCACATCAGTCTTTGATTTTACCCACTGGCATTGTCCACGACTACACGACACAATTATATATAAAACTAATCTGCAGCAAATTTTTTTTTAGTCTCATGGTAAGCAGATCTCTAGTGTTATGGGTACTAGACAAGCTGATAACCATACTTGTATATTTCTAAATACATACAAATTATAGAGAAGGGGAAACTCCTCATCTCACTCTCTAAAACGACAAAAAGTCTTAGTACGCTAACAACTGCTGAAGTCTTGAGACAGTGCGCTCTTCAATTAGTCGGTGGTCTGATGAAAAGCTGAGATTCAAAACATCGATGTCCTGTACGATACTAGGTTTGTATGACAGGGTATAGATAATTTTATTTTTATAATCACCGTTTGGTGAGCGCAATGTCCACCTACGATTTGTTTTTCGTTTGAAGTACGTATTTAAAATGGTAAGTTTATTTTCTAGTGCAAAGTCAATGAGTCTTTGTCCTCTTGAGCTCCTTATATACCATATCCGTTCGGTTTTTTCGATGTCTTGCTCTGGTATTGTGTTGCTGGCTTTTTTGGTAACTAAAAGGTTAAGCATGCTTGGCTTCAGGAATCCTTGTGTGTTTGATCTTCACACTGGAGAGCGAGTTTTCAGTATTTTATTCTTGTTATTGACCTGTTCGCTAGACTCTATTTGTAGTTGGGAGTCAATGGTCGGTGAAGTGTGAAATTTCTGTTTTAATTCTGGTACGACTAGTTTGTCAAATTCTATTTTTACTATATTTCCCTTTTGTTTTTCTATTTTCACCTGCTCTTATAATACTCGTTCCCCCTCAAATACTTGTTTCAGATAATGTTCCTGTTTATCTTTAAGTGCCTCTTTTGTTTTAATATTTTAGGCCTTCCAGTACGAATGAGTCTGTCGACAAAGCTTCCAAGATAATTAAGATACAATACTCCTACCGTAACGACAACGTAGAGATATATTATTTTAGTATATCTGAACTTGACTACACTCAACATTATAATAACTGTGTGATGTGTACCTTATCCTCGGGTGCGGGTGTTTCCGACCTTGTGGACAGCCAGTTCGGCCTCCACAGGGGGCGCTCCACGGTGAACGCCATCATGCACGTGCGAGCCCTCACGGCGGCGATGCGGTGTCAGGACACCGCATCATGGACGTCTTCGCGGTGTTCTTAGACATCTCCAACGCCTTCAATACCCTGCCCTGGAGAAGCATTGGGGAAGCACTCCGGCATCATCGGGTGTCAACCTACCTGCGTCGTGTGACCGAGGCCTGCCTAACGGATAGGTTCATCAGTTACCCCGGTTACCTGGGAGAGTGGAAACGGTGTGAGATTTAGTGCGGTGCTCCGCAGGGATCAGTGCTAGGACCACCCTTGTGGAACATCGAGTACGACTACGTGCTGCGCGGTGGCCCCGAGATTAGCATATTCTGCTACGCAGACGACGCGCTGGTCCTGGCGCAGAGAGAGTCGCACCAGGCGGCAGCCGAACTAACGCCATGCAGGTTTGCGACAGTCGTGGAGAGGATCCAGCAGCTGGGACTCAAAGTGGCACACCACAAGTCCGAGGCCATGTGTTTTCATGAACTTTGGAACGCGCCACCACCCAGTTCCATAATAACGGTAGGTGGAGTTTACATCGGTGTCGGGTCTAACTGATGTGCAGCTAGATAAGCTTGAGTGACTTTAAAACTTCTATATTAGATTCATATTTGGATTGCGCAAATATGATCATATTTCTGAATTCCGTATTTAGCTCACATTGCTGCCAATCTGCTTTCGCCGGAATACTCATATTTATCGTTGCTTTACAGTGTTTTGTTTATTCCTACTACCCCCTCTTATCTCAAAGAACTTTTTAAGTTCATTCATGACACACATTCTGGACACTTGAGATCATCGGAGAATTTGATCCTTTTGATGCCCTCACATTCTACTAATTAGTAGTTTTGTGACAAGTCGTTTGCGATCCAGACGGTGCGTTTGTGTAACGCGTTGCTATTACCAATTAGGCAAGCCCAATCACTGGTTTCTTTCAAAAATCTACTTAAAAACCTTTTCCTTTCTCTTTAACACTATCCTGGTTATCTTCCACCAACCCTACTTTATTCTTTCTTTTTCTCCTTTTCTTCTTTTGACCAACTTCAAAAAAAAGGAAGAGGTTATCAATTCGGTTGTATTTTTTTTTATCATCACTTTTTTATGTTTCCTACCTCAGAACTCCGTCGTTTATGGATCGATTTGCAAATTATTTTTTTTTCTTATAGGATATGCTTCCAGATTGGTCCCATTTTTTTCAAAATCCAGTTTTGATGTTGAGATCCGTGAGGAACCGAGGAAACTCCTCAAATATTCAAATTTTCATCGAGAACTTAAGCATTTACAGTCAAAAGTAACATTTGATGAAGTCGAACTGATGAAAAAGACCAAAAATGCTCAACAGAACTTCATACTCACATAGATATCACAATGAAGATAGTTAAGTGACTATGACAATACAAATAAATGAATGGTTCTGGATAGTTACATTGAAAATAAACCCGCAACGAACGCAAGGTAAAGAAGGAATATAGGAGTAAGTTTTACTGAGTAAAATTCTGACACGCCCTCCTCCTCTGCCCTAGATCGAGAGAAGTCATTGGATGAATACACCACATAAAAATATGCACAGATACCTACCTGTTATAGGATAGCAGTTATGGCACGCAAGCCTTGAGGTCTGTGGACTATTATCGCTGTTAAGCAAGTGATTTCAAATTAAATCCCATGAAATTAATTTCAAGGGACTAAATAGTGTAAGTAGTTTGTGATCCATGCAAACTGAATCAATCCGCTGATGCTTTTCGATTCCGTTCATGATAGGCATGACATATGCGATAAGATTGGTCAAGACTGTTTTGCTTTCTGAAGGAAATTGATATAGGTATGTAAACTGTTTCACTCGTATGCAGGGACAGTATGCTTTATTAGTACTGTACAGATGATGCTTTCAAATAGTTTGGAAATTTTACATTAGACTTCCTTTTATGATGTAAGCGAGCACTAAGAAAAGATGATTTCTAAGACCAAAATTCTTTAAAATTACCAGTGTCGTTATTCGTTTTTCAAAACTACCCAATAAGCCGTAGGCGGGCTGGCGGACGATGAGCAATGGGTAGCTTGCCATCCGGTCATTCGTTAACCGTCCAGCCCGAGCTCGAGTCGTCGATGGCGCATAGTGTTCCTCGCTCACCTAAAGAGATGTCAGCAAAACCGTAGGTGATGCTTGCTAGGGCTGCGGGAACATTGAAAGAGAGTTGGTTTCCCACTCAATGAAACAAGTAACCTGTATCATTTTGAATGCAGGGTTCTGCCAGGGTTTGCGGGGTGGCTAGCGATTCTAAACTGCTCGTTTAGGAGCATTCCATACGTGCTCGACCCGGTTTGAGGTACTTGCTTGTTAGTACTTACTTACGGAGAGCGTTGTTCACTTATTCAGTTCAATGTGCATTATCATCGTCAATTTTAATATTTTTTATTATTATTTGACATTGATAATTTCAGTTCAGTGGAGTGTCTTATTGTGTTGCTTATTTATAGTAATATATGTAGTAATAGTAATATTCCACAACTATCACAAAACGCCGTCTCAAGCTTAGCAGAGCTTGTGTTATGAGTACTAGACAACTGATAAACATACTTATATATTTCTAAATAAATTACACCCAGACACAGAACAAATGATCGTGCTCATAACACAAACATTTGTCCTGGTTGGGAATCGAACCCACGATCTCTGGCATAGCAGTCAGGGCCACTAACCACTAGACCAACAGGCCAGTCAAGTAAGGATTTATTCACGGCGATTATTTTATGAGAACTAAAAGTGAGTTTATAGTGAAGTGCTAAAATTAAGTGATTTGATTTGTAACTAATGTTAACCAACCCTTCGCCCGATAAACCACGCCTTATTACGAATCGCATTTCGAGGTTACAGATCCGATTAACATTGCTGATGGAGCTCAAAAGCCTTTAAATTAAGTTTTTGTAAACTTTATTTTATATTTTTTATAACTGTGAATGTGAGGACTAAGTGGATTGTTTCTTTGCAGTAATTTTGTCATATGGGTCATACTCAGAAAAAGTGTACATTTTAAATTTGTAACTAAACTGATAAGTAACAATACTGAGAAAGTCTGTCACGAAACTGATGTCATAAAGTATAGTACACATGCATTGGGTGAATATAATACATGATTATATTTGGCTGATCAGTCTTATTTAAATTAGTTAAAAAAAAACTTCTATTTTCTTACTAATAAAAACGGAATAAAGTTATATTAGGAATAACAAACTATTAACTACACATTTTATAGGTGAAAGCGCAATTTACATTTCTTTAATTTAACTCTATCTTGATGTTTTTTCGCATTTGTTCATACTTACCTTTTTTTTATTGGGTGGGAAAATCATCTTATGACATATCCCGCTCTTGGGCGGAGCGAGAGATAGTGTCAGACTTTTACTGACTAAAAACCCACTCCTGTTCCTTCGTTGCCTTCGTCCCAGGGTCCCGGGTTTTGTTTTCACACTACCCATGGCCTCAATAGGCTTCGACCCTGCTGGGCCCCTACGATTTGCTGACATCTCCCTGAGGCGCGCGTGGAACAATACGCGCCGTCGACAACTTAGGCTCGGTCCGGACGGCTACCGGACGGTCGGACGGTGGGCTACCCATTGCTCGCCATCCGCAAGCCCGCGCCTACGGTGGCCGGAAATCGGGATCGGAATCCCGGCGGCGGACAGGGCGTAATGACCGTTGCCTCACGCGATCGGCCGCCTCCTTTGCTAGCATTACTGCTTCGCAGAAGGAGGCGACCGCCTGCCACTCCTCGTCGCTCCGGACCATAGCCTGAACCAAGGCCCGGCGCGAGAGATCGCCGCCGCCGATTGCGCCCACGAGGACACGGCGTTGGTTCATACTTACCTGGATTTGGTTTAAAACGCTCTCATTATATTTTTTGTTTTTCGGCATTTGATACAGGAACAATGGTGTTTTATTGAAATGAATATAAGGGGTTTGTAGCGACATCTATCGCGTCACATAAGAACTAATCCTGAATCGCACAATCAAAGTTCTCCGCGCGATTAGAACATATAGAACAACCCGAAATCATCTATAGGGCAGCTGCCCACCAGACATAACACCCGTCTGGCCGGAGGATCCTCCCTTTTCAACGGAGGTTTGCGGGACTTTACTCTCTGTTCCGCCTACCTCTAAACTGGTGACCCTCGACAATGAACGTCAGCGCAGCCTTCGTGCAGCTACTACTCCGTGACGCCATCATCACTTCCTCAAGCTTTCGAGCAGCGAGCCATACAGCCAGCACCCACGGCTATAAAGGGTATCCTGATCACCAGCACGCCTACATAGTCATACCTGGTCATCACCCTCAGCCTCATCAGCGTCCTTGGCGAAGCACACTTTACCTTCGGCCAGTCACATGAAGAGCAACGAAGAACCTCTCCTGGTCGACGCAAGCAGTCAAGCCACTACGTCGCACAGCACCGCTCCGACTCACTGGAGCCTGCAGCATAATCCCGACTCACTGGGACATCATTACCCCGACTCACTGGGGCATCACCGCAGACAGTTCCGACTCACCGAGAACTATGCGACATTCAGTTCCGAACCACTGGAACCAACTGGCCTGGCACGCATCAAGAAGCATCAAGAACCATCGATCTCCGATCTCCGGAGGGGAGTGATGTAGCGACATCTATCGCGTCACATAAGAACTAATCCTGAATCGCGCAATCAAAGTTCTCCGCGCGATTAGAACATATAGAACAACCCGAAATCATCTATAGGGCAGCTGCCTACCAGACATAATACCCGTCTGGCCGGAGGATCCTCCCTTTTCAACGGAGGTTTGCGGGACTTTACTCTCTGTTCCGTCTACCTCTAAAGGAGTATAACTTTTTTCATATATTATTTTAATAACAAAGTGAAGGTTGATACTACAGGAATCTTGGTTAGTTACGTATTTTTGACTACGACATTGACATACCTATTAAGTTGACTAAAGATTTTCTTTATTGTACACACAATTTTATATAAACAATAAAAATAGGACAGTTGATGTACATAGGCATATTTTCGTAGTGCAAGAAGTTTGCGAATGTAAAAAAGTATGAAACTACGTGCGCTAACTTCCCCACTAGAAAATATTTGGCGTGCCGGGTAACTATTGTACAGTTACGTACTTTTAGTTCGTGTGAACTAAGCTTAACAATTTATCAGTGTCGTAACGTAACACGATATAACGAAAATGAGAATAAAATCTGAGAACTTTTAACCTTTATAAATATTTTTACGGAAACTACGTGTTTACCACGCAAGTCCTGAGCGTATTCGTTAAGATAATGCAAAAAGTACGAAAAAGGCATAGAAATTAAACAAAAAATGAAATAAACTTACCACAATGATAGTCGTTTGTCACCCTGAAGTATTTTTTTAATATTCATTTGACCACACGTTTTGACTTCGCCACAATGGCTAGAATATAATGTCTGCCGCGACAGTGATTTTGACGTAAGTGATAGTGATACCAGAATAGGAGAAGACATTTAGATCACTTAAAATAATTGTTTTTCAAACTTTATTGCGTGTTTCTAACCCTGAGTAACGAAATTTCATCATTTTGGGACGGAATTCGTTTAATTAAAATAAATTATTTTATTAATGATTTGCGAATAAAATTGGTGCTATATAATTACTTGATTCTTCGGGATTAATACAGCAATTGTCAATGTTAAGTTAAGCGATGAATATTCGTAACAATTCATCTCTGAAAATTTGTAACGGTCATTGGGACACAAAAAAAATGTATGAGGATAATAATTATAACAATGTTTTGACATTAAAAATATACTCTTTTAATTAAAATTAAAGTAAAATTACGAGGGTAATCTTCGTATTATTAGACTAATATATAATCAAAAGGAAAAAAAACATAACAAGCCATATTATTACATATTTATTTTAATATGAAGTAGCGGGACAATAAAAGATACCAAATGTACACTTTTTCTGAGTATGACTCATATGTCTGATAATTTTAGTATTTTCTGCGGCTGAACCAAATGTCCTTTCCTTGGAATTGTTCGTCAAGTCGTTGAGCTTCTTAGCAGTCCTGAGTTGACCTAAACGAATACTGACAAATGCTCTTTCTTTTCTCTATTCAAAATCTGTGTGGTTCTTTCCTCAAAAGGCCATCTCAGACACTAATATGCATGGTATTCGTACGATTTGACTATAAAATGTTTGCTGTATGGACTTTAAAAGAAACTTTGATCCCAGAGTTTGTTTCGGTGTTTCTTCTCAGGTAAGCAGCTAGGAAACACCGTAAAAAGCGTTTTAAAAAACCATTTGCTAAATAAATATCATTATCATTTATCATTCAAAACTCTTACATTTAAAACGTGTTGCGCCGACCCCAAATAACATGGGACAAGGGCAGGAAGATGATGATGATCCTAATAATTAAGAAGCAGAACCATCATATCGCAGAAAATTCATAGTTATAATCGTCTTTTGGCATACATTTTATATCGATATTCATTAACTGCGGTGGTAATAGTAATATCAAGACTGTAATACAGTTGACGTGTACGGCGGGGCTTTCAGAAACCTTGGTTTCATCCTAAGGGACTGTAAGTGTATTTTAGTAATAAGGCTGCTGTTTTAGTTCTTCATAATACTGCACTGCACTGGTAAGGAGCCACCTGGAAACAAGTTCAATTATTTCTCATAAAAAAAATACAGCATCATGTTAGCACACTAGTTTATAATTGCCTAACATGAGGCATGATAAACTTAATATTGTAGTATTTTTGAAAAAGTTATATTTATATCGTCAGTAACCGGTTGCTGACGTTTAAGTTTAAATAAAAGTGAAGTGTCGTCTGCAAACAACACTATATTATGGTTGTCCTTTATGAGGTATGGCAAATCGTTAATAAGAAACCAAAAGAGGCCAATAATTGAGCCCTGGGGGACACCTGTTTTTACTGCAGACCGGGTAGATCTATATCCATTTACGTCAACTCTTTGAATCCTTTCACCTAGAAATGAAGTAAGAAGATCCAGGAAGGACTTCCGAATGTATGATAAATGAGTGCATACCAAACGATTTTCTGCGAAATGAATTTTATGCTATCCGACGTTATGCAAAATAATATAATATAATATATAATATTCCACAACTATCACACAACGCCGTCTAGTCCCAAGCTAAGCAGAGCTTGTTTTATGGGTACCAGACAACTGATAAACATACTTATATATTTCGAAATACATATATATAGACAAATTACATCCAAACACATAACAAATGATCGTGCTGCTCATCACAGAAACGTTTGTCCTGGGTGGGAATCGAACCCACGACCTCCGGCATAGCCGTCAGGGCCACTAACCACTAGACGAACAAGCCAGTCTTTAACGACATAACAAGTTCTGCTATACAAGGTAGCCCCGATAAAACCTGCAAGTGACCATAGGAACTTCTGAACTAAACAATCTGGCTCCGTAGTATTTTTTTTTTACTGAATTAGCCCAAGGTTGCATCCAAAGTCTGATGATGGAACTGGATAAACAAAAATAGCGGGAGTAAATAAAAATGCCAAATTAATTATTTCTCTTCTTTAAAAAATAATTTAAACAAAAATGGAAGTCAATTAATATTATCTAATGACATTTATATTGTTGTGGATTCCACCACTGGCTAAAATCTTTATAAAAACTTGCTCTTGAAATTTGTTCTTTATTATTCATTAAAGCGCAAAATTTACAATATACGTCCGTGTCGCTTGACTCCTGTATGTCGTGGTATGAATAGTGGTTGTGCCACTTAAAGAAATCGTAATACTTCTGTTTATCATTTATAATAGTCACCATTTCTTGCGCCAGCTCCTTGATCTGTGATTTTAGCGCGGACAAATATATTCCTTTCGGCATGAACCTAAAAATAAATTAAGAATAAGTTATAACTTGTGAAAATTTCTGTAAGGATTTTCGGGTAGTTGCTAAGCTCCAATATGGAGTGTGGCTGTGGTTTTTAAACTTGTTTGATTTCTGGGGGCATTTGTTGAAAATTTAATGAAAATTTATTCATATCCATGAATACTTTCAACCTCTAGAAAAAATGAAACCAAACAAAACTTTTAATTTATCGATTCTGCGAAAACACGAACACGAACACAGGGCCTGCATCTCTTATCTCACAGATATTCAGGAAGACGACTAAGCACCTTTGTACTTATTTTTATGTTAACTCCGTCTTGTTTGTTAATTAGGTATATGTAAATCAAAAATTTAAGTAAATTAAATTATTCAATTAACACATTATTATATTATTCCGTTTATTTATCTTTTCAAGGTAATAATTACATTTTTAAATATGTCAATAAATAAAGATATATTTATATATATTTTTTTATAAAAAGTATCCCACCGGTATCGGGAACAGAGTCTAAGGTCAGGGCTTCAGAGAAAGAAACCTCTTAACTATACGACCCTTGTCCAGGAGTACCGCTTTTTGGATAAAACCCTGATCCAGCCGCCTAATGCGAACCTCCTAAGGTGTTGGTAGAGGCTTTTGGCTATAAGCTTTTGGCTAACACGACTATCGGTACAATGATCACTGTTTTCATCCCACATGTCAAGAACCTCGAGAGCCAAGTCAATATACTTAATTTGTTTATCTGTCTCGGCTTTCACGAGGTTCTCGTTATGCGGAACGGAAATGTTGACAATTATCACACTCCTCTTGCTTTGGTCCAACACCACTATATCAGGGTTATTGGCTACAATAGTCATATTAGTGATCCTATCAGTGATAATGGGCTGATGTTAGTATAAAGTGATATGAACGTTATCAAGAACTGAGTGAACCAAGGCATTCCAGGACATGTCCTGAAATGCCTTGGGACAATTTTCTACTTTCACAGGGTCGAAACCGATGACAGCTGGTAGTTGTTAAATGACCTGGAACAATTAGGTTTCTTGTTCGATAAATGACCTGGGACAATTAGGTTTCTTGTTCGATAAATGACCTGGGAAAATAGATTTCTTCTTCTATAAATGATCTGGGACAATGGGTTTTTTTCATGTAGAATGTATATAAGACTATTGTCTTAAAAAAAAATCGAATGGAACGTTTCAGGTTTTCCTATTCTATTTGTGTAAAAAGATTTCGTTCATATGATTTTTATTTTATTATTTGAAATTACTTTCGCTTTAAGTTTTTAAATAAATGGATTTATATAGTATGAAAAAACATGAACGGGCACTCTAATTTGCACAAATCTGAAACTTAGGAGCAATCTTGTAAAAAAAACATTTTAGGGTCCTCAAATATTCACCCTAATAAGAACTTGGTAAAAAGCAGTAGCCAAATTAAGAGAAAATTATATTGCGCGACTTTACTACATATACATAATTATTACACAGATGTTCTACATTTTTACTAATAAAATATAATAAGATAAAATATTTAAATAAAACTAATACATTTATTTTAACAAAAATCAAGGAACCTTGTATAGTTGGCGCCACCATACACCACCGGCACAGTGTAGTGTTGGAGAGCATGCAACAACTTCTCCGTTACGTAGTCCTCAGCTAACGAGTTCTCAAATGATAAGTAGAAGTAGTAATCAGTCTCTAACTTCGACAAACATTCCTCCATACTATCTCTAGGACACTTCATCGTCCCACATCTACCATATATGTCAACCGTCATGTTATACTTTGCTAGTTCAGATTGGAGCTGTTGTGCAATTAAATCTCTTCCACTTGGCGCGTTACAATTAGATACAAACCAAGCCGCTGCAATTTTCTTCGTACTCAATTTAGTTTTCAAAGTGTCGTTTATAGGCATCATTGCTTCCACTTTCTTCCAATGCATTTCTTCTTTAGGACCAATAACGTTCCCATTTTGATCTTTTATACAAATATATGCGGAAATTTCGTCAGAATTTAATTTGTAAGTCCAAGTCCAATTGAAATAACTATTATACATATTATTACAGAATGGATAATACGCTGACGATTCCATACTGGCGAAAACATACTTTTGACGTGGTGAACGAGACTGAGGTAAAAATGAAGCATGGTTTTTATTTTTAAGATCTGGTCCATGAAACAATACCACATCGAAATCTGAAACATCTTTGAGCAACTGTCTATTTGACGACACGTAACAGTTAACGAAGGAACATCTTCTGTTAATAAATGTATTTATGCCTTCACCAAAATTCTTGATTGGGTCAGTCTTTATAGACGTCCATATAAGTAAGAATTTTAACTTCATTGTTTTATTTAATTGCATTAAACCCTGAAATCTTGGTTCTGAATTAAGACTATCTAAATGATAGAAAAGTGAAAACACAGTGACATTAACAATCACGTAAATAATTAAATATTTCACTAACTTTGTAATATTCATTTTAGTAGCTGTCAACTTAAGTACACATACTCACCTCACTTTTGGAAGTCACCCTAATATTATAAAACAATACAAGTCAAAGTCAATTATATTAATAAACAAACGCTGCTTTATGTATTTTATTGCAATTATTAGAGACATAAGCACTTTATCAACTTTAAGCTATCTTATTATTGTCTAACAAATATACTCCGAATAACGACAATATAACCTAGATACGAGAGTAGTAGCTGAATAATATGTTTCAACTACGGAATATCAGTACAGGCAGACATACTCGATAGCTTATGATTACTTCAAACTAGATTAAAGCACCCAAGTGTGCTTGAACTAGTGACGCAGTAATAAGTCATCGAGATAATAACTAGAGTTCTTCAATAAACACAAAATGGATAATTTTACCCTTTTTCTAGTACCTCAGCTACAATTTTTACTGTAAATTCCCAGTAAAAAATTTCTTCCATCATTTCGATTTTCAAAAAATAAACGACACATATTGTTTAAAAAAATCATAAATGTCATAATGGCGGGACCAACTCTTGTATGCGAATGATTCTACCACGTATATTTAGTACCTAAGTTTTAGTATGTACTATTTTGTACCTCACACGGTGTTAACGGATTTTAACGATATTATTTGCCCCGCCTTTATAACGCGTTATAATGGCGGGACCATGCTTGTACGCCAAAACTATAATGAATTTCATCATTCTGATAAAACTATGTAGTATTTAGTTTGCGATTTAGTACCTCCGAAAATCAACAATAAGTGATAGTCAAAAGTTGTAGATTTTATACTTACATAAGTTTAAGCAATTTTGGGTCAATCAAATATTTTTTTCAGTTGTTCCGGTTCTGGGCGTCTTGTATGTAAGTTTACATTACGTTCGGGAACACATCCATGATACAGGAATAATTCCTAGTGTAGGGGAACATTTTCGTCAGATATCTTGTGGAGATCGGCGACAATGACCTCTCGCGCCGGCAAAACATTTATCTGTGAAATTAATAAAAGATTATTATTAAAACTTCGCTGCCGCAACAAGTAACGGCATGGCGGACAGAGTTCCAGCGGGATCACATGGTGAAAAAGCGACAGCGACTGTTGCAACCCAGTGCTGGGCACGCCATAATGATTGCGGTAGGTCCCCACTTTGAGGACTGGCTGAAAAGACATCACGGCATCCACACCTTCCGTATGACGCAAGTCCTCATCGGACATGGTAAGTTCACGGGGTTCCTGCACCGGATTTGTGCGATTTGCGGCAACGACCTCTCGCGCCGGGGGCTGGTACAAGCCAGAGAGTAGATAGTGGTCTCCTTCTGCGAAGAAGTAATGCTAGCGGAAGAGGCGGCTGCACACTTGATGGAACAGACTTCCTCACTCCCCAGATGCCGGTACCCCGACTCAGATTTCCAGCCACCGTAGGCGTGAGCTTGCGGCCGACGAGAAATGGATAGCTCGCCGTCTGGTCGTCCAGTAACCGTCCAAACCTAGCCCGAGTCGGCAGTGTTCCAGGCGTGCCTCAAAGAAATATCAGCAAAACCGTAAGGGCCCAGCAGGGCCGAAGTCTACTGGGGCCCCATGAAATGGCTACCGAAAAGGAAACCCGGGGTCCTGGAAAGGCAAAAAAGGTAAATAAGGGTGGGTTTTAGTTCGTAAAGTCTGACACACGCCCTCTCGCTCCACCCTAAAGCGAAAGATATAACTGGATGAATTCCCACCTAAAAAAAAAAACTTTAGAAAACAAATAGAACCCGATTGTAGCGCCATCTACCGGGTACAGTTGTATTTTCAAACCATACACTCTCGGACTTACTCAAATATACACACCAAATTTCATCCAAATTAGTCAAGCCGTTTAGGACGAGTTAGGTGAGAAACCTAAGTACAGAAAAATTATATATTTATTTATTTAAGGATAATTAACAAAGCATACACCATTAAACATGATAAAGATTTAGATATAAAGACATAAATATGGTTCCTTGTTGGAAGTACTAAACCTTGAAAAAAATTAAGATTTGGGAACAGTTAAGAGCTCCAAATATGAACTTTATAATTATTTCTATTTATGTATAGGTAGTGAATACAGTACTTAAATTTAAGTTTATAAGAAGTGTACTAATATGGTTGTACGCGAACAAAAGCAAGCACAATATTAGTATTGTGCTTGCCTCTTGCGTGATTAGTCACGCAAGAGGCACACAACTTATTTGGTTAGTTTGTCAAAATTAATTAAATGATGAGACAAATAAAAATAAAAATTATAAATTTCACGATATATCCTTAAATAAGTTAAAAATATGTCATAAAATAATGGAAAAATTTAAACACCTTCATTTTTGGGATTCCACCACTGAGTGAAATCCTCATAAATACTGGTTCTTAAGAGTTGTTCTTGATTAATTAACGCACATAATTTGCAATAGGCGTCTGTATCAGGGGACTCCCACAGGTCATGGTAAGAATAGTGGTTGTGCCACTTGAAGAAGTCGTAATACTTTTGTTCATCATTTATAATATCTACCATTTTCTCCGCCAGCTCTCTGATCCGTAACTGTTGCGCAGTTAGGTATATTCCTTCCGGCATGAACCTGAAAATCATTACTATCATTATTTAGAACTAAAACATATAACTTAGAAAAAAATAATGTTCCTAATATTTTTGATTTATTTATTAATCGGTGAACCAATATATTTGTTGAACTTTAAGTATGCAAAAAAAAAATCATGAACGGCTTTTTTGTAAAGTATAAATTCTTAAATAAATTCAGTCTCAGTGACTGAATTTATTTAAATCGCAAGCTCAGTAATTTGGTGAAGTTTTTAATTATGCATATAAGTTCTATAATTTAAGATAGTTCTTGAAAATATATTGTTTGCTTGCTGCTAGCAAGTTTTAGTCGAAAATTCATGGAAATTTATGCTTTACAGCATGATCTTTACAATATTCTTTACCAGAAAACTCTCATGAGTTCGCCATATTTTCCGATGGGCAATAAAATGCAATCGAATGCACGCTGTGATATAAACATATAATTATCCAAGCAAATACCAGAGATGAAAATTACAGTTATAGCAAAGAAGGCTCTTCTGTCGCTCAGTGGCTTTATAAGAATCTATACAAACTACTAAACAACTTCAAAAGATCTGTAATTTTTTGTTCCCTGACACCCATGATTTTTGCACTATAGATTATATCAACATTTCGAAATACAACTGAACAGAATAGTATGTTTAATAGCAGTTAAAAATAATTTTATAAAATAGTAGTTTACAGTCAAAGATACGGAACCTTGTATAGTTAGCACCGCCATATACCACAGGTACAGCATAATGATTGAGACCAATCAACAACTTTTCTGTTACATAGTCATCAGCGAATGAGTTCTCAAATGATAAGTAGAAATAGTAGTCAGTCTCCACCAATCGCAAACACTCCTTCATACTGCTTTTGGGACACGTCTTTGTCCCACATTTACCAAAAATGTCAACCTGCATATCATACTTTGCTAATTCAGTTTGGAGTTGTTTGGCAATTAAATCTCTTCCACTGGGCGCTCTACAGTGAGACACAAACCAAGCCGCTGCAATTTTTTTCGTACTCAATTTAGCTTTCAGAGTATCATTTATAGGCATCATTGCTTCCACTGGCTCCCAATGCATCTCTACTTTAGGACCTATGACGTTCCCTTCTTTATCTTTTATGCTCATATATCCCAAAAATTCGTTTGAGTTTAATTTGTAAGTCCAAGTCCAATTGAAATAACTGTTATACATTTGATTGCACACTGGATACCTGGCTGACGACTCCATATTGACGTAAATAAACTTTTGATGGGATGAACGAGACTGAGGTAAAAGCGAAGCATCGTTGCATGGAAGTTCTTGCCCATCGAACAATATCACATCAAAATCTGCAACATCTCTGAGCAACTGTCTATTCGTGGTCACGTAACAGTTAGTAAAGGAACAATGTCTGTTTTCAAATGCAATATTTCCTTTTCGCAAATTTGATCCAATTGGCTCAGTGTGATTTGTCCATAACAAAATGTATTTCAAATCAGTTGATGTATTTGATTGCAATTTATGATTGTATTGGGTTGTTAAAATCTGAGTGCGAATTTTAGGGCCATAGTTATTCAAATTATATACAAGCGAAAACAGAGTGATGCTGAGAATCGCACATAAAACGAAATATTTGTCACACTTACTGATAAACATTTTGTCATATTAAATTCACTAACACTTTTCAATATTATTTTACTATGTTGTGGACTTATGGATCAGACAAAAATGGTGCTCCAACCTGTATGAGACAGTATTTATAAAATTATCGTCGTTACTATCAATGAATGTGTAAAAGTCATTTATTTTATTTTTTTCAAGTAAACTGGCAAAATACGATTTTTAGCAGAAACCTTAATACAATTTTGCGGATTTTAAGGCTTCGCTGAACCGACGACACAAAACGAGGATTTCAAGTCGATCCATATGGTTTTTGTATAGGTATACGAGTTTATGATCATGCACAACTTTTTACGCCGTAGTCGAATTTATAGATGTGATTCTTTTTTTGTTAAAAATTGTCTACTTTGAAGTTGGCCCCATAACAAATTGAAACATTAAATTGAGTATTGCTTAATGATAATAGCTTCTGCAACTGGAAGCTATTATCACTTTGGTTGGCAATATAGTTGATAAATTAATTTAGTTCCCTTTTTTTGGGCAGTCGTGTAAAAACTCATGGTAGGTGGTATCTTCTTGTAAATAAGTTCTACATTTGATACTGTTGTTCTAAATTTGATACTGTGGCTTACTAAAATGCATTCATAGAACATGGAGGACAGGTTCTAGAGCTTTTTTGTTCATACTTAACGAATAAAATTTATTTATTTACTTTCAGCCAAAATTATTAGTTAAAATATAAAATTTGTGAATATTATGAAGAAATAGTACAAAATAATAATGAGATATAACTTCCATACAGTCATACACTCATCTCACAAAACTCCAAACAGACAGACAAGATGTTCTTCCATTTATTCGCAAACACGTCACAACAATCAGATTTAGCATCCAAGAGAGCTTTGACCGCGGAGATTGCACGAGGGATGGAGACTGGGCTCGGGCCACGGTACGACTCTCGGAAACAGCAAACAGTCGGTGCCTCCGATTACGGCTATAGTTAATCGAAGCAAACAGTTGGCAAAGCTCGTCGTGCAGTTCAGGAACATCTATTTTCCCGTGAAATATTTTACATATACTCGTATTAATGATTCGGCCATTTTATCTTCTAACCTCGAGAGAATTATACCCTAAGCTCCCTAGGAGAAAGCTAGAAGGGTACAAGAATGGATAATACCCATGAAGGCGTTTATATAAGTACCTAAGATAAGCCTTCTGAATTTAATTTCTAAAAGTAATGTGTATTTCTTTTCATCGGGATTCCAGACACATGCACTAGACTCCAGCTTAGCATAGTATAGCATAGTCGGCCTTATAATGTTCCCACTGTTGGGACTTAGGCTCCTCTCTAGGAGAGGGAATAGGCCGTAATCCACCATGCGGGCCCAGTGCGTGTTGGTGGATGTCACATGTCTTGGAATTTTTGATTCTAGGACATGCCGGTAACCTTACGATGTTTTCCTTCACCGTTTTGAGAGCAGTGGTGATGAATTAAATTACACAAAGTAATGCGCATGGCTGGGTTTGAACCCGCGACCTACAACTCGCAAGTCGGGGCCGTTATCACTCGGCCACAACTGCTCTACAGACTCCAGCTTACTACGAACTAATTAATACATTAAAAATAAATTTAATATCGTTAATGTTATTAAAGTCTTTAGCGTTACGAAGTAAAATATCCTAATCGCCTAAATGAATCTTTTGCAAACAAAATGATATGATCATGGAACATGGTTATTAGATCTAGGTAATATTGATTTGTACTTCTTGAATAGTTTTTCAAGAATGAGTAAGGAATTCTATTCTATTCTTTATTAATGGCAAGTAGAACCAATGTCGACTATTCTGCCAATGTCTAAAGTAAAATGGAAAAGCAAACGTGTAAATTATTATTTCAGAAAATGGAAAGGGTCACGTACGTAACTGTAGATCAAACTTCTTCCATTGATACGAGTAAGGGATAATTTTCTGTTTTATTTATTTGTTTACTTTCAGTTTGACATAACGCTGTCATTACTCACCTATTTTCTTTTCACTTAGCTATGGTTACTAGAATATTTATTCTAGAGAATTTTTAAGAGTATTTATTTATAGGTAAGCATATATATGTAAATTAGTCTTACGCATCACATCATCTTTTTCAAGTTTATTTTTTTTAATAAATGATTGTGAATTTTTACTTTTTCCTGTAAGATAGTCATGCTGGCCAATTTTTCCTTTTTGGCTTATTTGAATTTGCAATTTAAATAATGAATGGACGTCTGACGTGACTATCAACCTTGACTATATAAACCGGTTTGTGCATGGAAGTCAGACAATTATTTAGTCCATGAGTCAAGAATCAGTTCTTCAGTTGGTCTCCAGTCAGTCAAGAATTCTTCAGTGAGTCAAAAGTCAGTCAGTCAAGAAACGCTGCCGGCCTTGCGGGGGACCTTCCTACGATCTCAGCGAGCCGCTGTCGGCCGTGCGAGACACTCTCAACTGCTCTAGGGTCTCAGCAGGCCACAGTCGGGCATGTGAGACCCTTTCAACTGCTTTACGGTCTCTGCAGGCTGCTACTGGCCTTGCGGGGTACCCTCTGCTGCCCAGTTCCTGCGAACCTCTGAGGGCTTCTTCAGTACTCAACTCTTAACCTTTTATTAGCACACTAGTTTCTACTTGCCTAACATGAGGCATGGTAAACTTAATACATTTAGTTTTTTTTTTGCCATTAAAAATTAGGTTATTTGCATCAAACCATTTTTTATATCGTCAGTAACCGGCTGCTAAAGTTTAAGTTTAAACGAAAGAGAAGTGTCGTCTGTAAACAACACTATATTATGGTTATCCTTTATTAGGTAATAAGTCGTTTATATATATATATATATATATAAGAAACAAAAATGGGCCAAGAATTGAACCCTAGGAGAGACCCATTTTTAATACAGATCCGAGAAATCTTTTTTCGGTTACTACCACTCTCTGAATCCTTTTACTCAGATAAGATGTAAGAAGATCCAGGGAAGAGTTCCAAATTTCGTAATGGTGTAGTTTCCTGATTAATGTTTCATGGAGAACGCAATCGAAGGCCTTTGACAAATCGCGAAAGATGCCCAAGGCATCGCTTTTGTCTTCCTATGCATTATAAATATATCATAAAAGTTCAACACGGCATCAGTTGTTGAACGACCCCTTGTAAAACCAAACTGTTTGGTATTCAATAAAATATTGTCTGTTAAAAAATCTTTGTAGTTGAGCTCTAAAATAAGTTTTTCAAATAATTTTATTAAAAGTGGGTAGCACTGAAATAGAAAGAAAGAAAGAACATGTTTGAAATGGGTCTGTAATTGGTTGAGTCAGATATATTACCCGTTTTAAACAATGGGATTATTTTACTACTCTTCATTATATGACGAAACACACCGCGGTCGATACAATTATTAAAAATAAAAGCTAAAGAAGGAGTTACAATGTGGATTCTAGACTTAACAACGTCCACAGAATTAGTCCATAAATCTCCAGTCTTTTTTACATTTAAGGAGTTAATAAACATCTTAATAATATCTACGTCACATGTTCGAAATTAAAATCAGAATCAGAAACTTTAACATTATCTTTAAGCAGAGACTTTGCAGCAGTGAAAAATAAGTTAACAAGATTGTAGGACTGAAATAGACTAAAGACTAATTAACATTAAAATCACCATAAGTGATAAGTGATACTTGTTTGAATTGCAAATCTTGTGGAATACTTCATCCATTACAAATGTCAGTAAAATCAGTCATACAATCCAGAAGGGGGTTTGCTCACACTTAATATAATTAACTGCTCTAATTCAATACAAGGTTAAAAATTGTTACACCAAGAAGTGTTTTAATATAGTTGCATATGAAATAAGAGAAAAAGCACGATTTATTGAATAATGAAACAAATAAAAAAAACCATTATAAATTTTAAAATATTAATGGAGCCATTTCTACAGTATTGACTGTAGAAATTACCTTAAATAGGTTAAAAAAATGTAGTTATATAATGAAAATAATTTAAACACTTTTCATTTTCTGGACTCCACCACTGAGTGAAATTGTCATAAATACTTATTCTTAAGTATTGTTCTTGATTATTAATTAACGCACATAATTTGCAATAGGCGTCTGTATCAGGGGACTCCCACAGGTCATGGTAAGAATAGTGATTGTGCCACTTGAAGAAATCGTAATACTTTTGTTCATCATTTATAATATCTACCATTTCCTCCGCCAGCTCTCTAATTCGTGACTGTTGCGCAGTTAGGTATATTCCTTCCGGCATGAACCTAAAAATTGTTACAATTAGAACTTGAAAACATAACTTAGAGATAAATAATGTTAATGATATCTTTGATTATTTATTAATCGGTAAACTAGTCTGTAGAGCTTGAAGTATACAAAAAATTTAATTAATGGACAACTTTTTTCGTAAAATATAAATTTTTAAATTAATTCAGTCACTGAAATTGCATGAGTTTTGTAATTTAATACAGTTCTGTAATTTAACACAGTTGTCGAAAATACATTGTTTGCTTGCTGCTAGCAAATAGTCGAAAATTCATGCTCTAGAGCATTAGCATCTTTACAGTATTTCATTACCAGGGAACTCCCATAAATTTCGCTTTTATTTTCGAATGGGCAATCCAATTGAACTCACGGCTTGTATGATAAAATTTATATTTAGCCAAGCAAATACCAGAGATGAAAACGACAGCTACAGCAAAGAAGTCTTTTCTGTCGCTTGATGGCTTCAAAAGAATCTATAGAATCTAAGCAACTTGAAAGAATCTATAATTTTTTGTTCCCTGACACCCTGCTCAGGGATCTGCGATTTCTCTAGATTAAGATACGATTTTTAGTTATATCAAAATTTCAAGATACAACTGAATATAATAGTATATTTAATAGCATCTTAAAACAATGTTTAAAAATAGTAGTTTACAGTTTAAGTTACGTAACCTTGTATAGTTAGCACCACCATATACCACGGGTACTGCATAATGATTGAGACCATACAATAACTTTTCGGTTACATAGTCGTCAGCGATCGAGTTCTCAAATGATAAGTAGAAGTAGTAGTCAGTCTCTAACTTCCGCAAACATTCCACCATACTATCTCTAGGACACTTCATCGTCCCACATCTACCATATATGTCAACCGTCATGTTATATTTTGCTAGTTCAGATTGGAGCTGTTCGGCAATTAAATCTCTTCCACTTGGCGCGTTACAATTAGATACAAACCAAGCCGCTGCAATTTTTTTCGTACTCAATTTAACTTTCAGAGTATCATTTATAGGCATCATTGCTTCCACTGTCTCCCAATGCATCTCTACTTTAGGACCAATGACGTTCCCTTCTTTATCTTTTATACTCATGTACCCGAAAAATTCGTCTGAGTTTAATTTGTAAGTCCAAGTCCAATTGAAATAACTGTTATATATTTCATTACAAACTGGAAGCCTGGCTGACGACTCCATATTGGCGTAAATATACTTTTGATGGGATGAACGAGACTGAGGTAAATAAGAAGCTTTGTCTGGAAGTTCTCGCCCATGGAACAATATCACATCGAAATCTGCAACATCTCTGAGCAACTGTCTGTTTGCGGTCACGTAACAGTTAGCAAAGGAACAATTTCTGTTTCTAAATGCAATATTTCCTTCAGGCAAAAATGATCTAATTGGCTCATCGTGATTTGTCCATAACAAAATGTATTTTAAACCTGTCGATGTGTTTGATTGCAATTTATGATTGTATTGGGTTGTTAAAACCTGAGTGCGAATTTCAGGGCCATAGTAATCCAAATTATATATAAGCGATAACATAGCGACACTGAGAATCACGAATAACATAAAATATTTGCCACACTTACTGATAAACATTTTGTCAATAAAAAAATCATCATCATCATCATCATCATCTTCCTGCCCTTATCCCGTGTTATTTGGGGTCGGCGCAACACGTTTTTTTCTTCCACTCTGCCCTGTTACTCGTTAAAAAAATAATGGATATAAACCACATTTAATTCACAAACACTTTTCAATAATGTCTATAACACTGAAAAGACCCATATTACTATGTTGTGGACTTGTGAAATAGACAAAAACGGTGTTCTGAAATATTAGACATACTATCAATAAAATTATAGTCATTACTATCAATTAATGTGTGTGTCAATTAATAAAAATTATAAACTAGAGACTGGCAAACATATGATTTTTAGCAAACCCTAATACAATTTTTCGGCTTTTTTTAAGCTTCGCCGAACCGACGAACCAGAACAAAATTTCGCATGTTTTTTGTACAGGTATATATGATCAATTGGTCATGCAGGTATCAAATTTCGAAAAATATTTGACCGAACTTCATTTCAGCTAAAACTTTTCAACTATTTTCGTTTCGTTTTTTTTTTATTTCATTAAAGTCACGTCTGCCACTGTATCAGTTGACCTATTATCAATTCGATATTTTCGTTACTCCGACTTTTCATTTGGCCGAAAACACTTTTCACCGACGTTACACTTAGCCGAAATAACATTTGTTCGAAGAATTATGTTTCCGAACACTCATTATACCACTGTTTTAATCACCATATTTTCAATTCTCCTAACGCCTAGAAATGTAATTTTTACACTGGCATGATTGATTCAACAGGAGCTAATTTTAAATTAGTTAAACCTAATATTTTGTTCAATTTATTATTTAAGCGTAATGGCACTTAATAATATAGTTGATTATGAAAAAAAGTGGTTTTAATTGTTCCCAGTAAGAAGCTGCTTACAAGTATGCTTGCTTTAATCATGTAGCATGCAAGCAGGCATGTAGCATGCAAGCACACACGCATCATGCAAGAAGGCATGCAGCAAGCATGCAGAATGGAAGCAGGCATGCAACATGTAGCAAGCATTGTTTCTGTCAGCGCTGCGGGGTTTGGGCGGCCCCACGCGAGCTTACCATACCGCCCTACAGCTCCGCGCTTACGCGGACTTGAATTATATTCTAGGGATAGGGCGATTCGTTTCTATCATTAAATTATGTAGCACAACATGTTGAATTTTAATTTTTATGTAATATTGAAAATGATACCATGTAACCGTCTATATATATGTGACCAAAATTCCGTAAAATGTTGTTTCGCTGTGGTGAAAATATGGCAAATAAATCATTTGGAAAATGAAAAAAGTCAAAAGAGGCTTCGACCAATAGCAAAAAGTTATTTTGTAAATCGGCTAAATAATAGTTCGGTAAAATAATACTTATGACAGACACTTGATACTTCGATGATCTAAAAATATGTCAAATAATACATGTAGAAAAAAAGACGTCGGTTAATAGTTTTCGATAAAATGAAATTCGAACAAAAAAAAAACCGGAAAAGTGATCGGTTCCCGATCAAGCATAACTTTTTACACAGTGGTCGAACTTATTCATGTAATTTTTTTTTTGTTGGAAGTTACAACTTCCTTTGAAGTTGGTCCCATAACAAATTGAAAAAAATCTAAACTAAAATAGAAGTTAATGGATTGTTTATGTACTGAATTTTCACCTGTGAATGGATTCAGTGGAAACTTGTAGCGAAAATAAAAATAAAGGTTTCACCACTATACGTTTAATTTTATTAGTTTCAAAACAATCTTGAATATAATACACAATATGAAAGACGATACAATAAAATGAAAAAAACCTTTAAATCAAATAAGGACGCCAAAGTACCTAATAAGTGCTTCGCTAGTAGTACTTTTTTTTTTAATTTTGATAATATTAAACTTGAAAGCTGAACAGCAATTGCAATAGCCCTGGTGAGGTGTTTGTGTACTTGTCTCGAGTTCAAGGCAGTCGTTTACTGGCCGTTGTTGAAGACGGACGTATTAAACCTAACTGCTGGTGACGTAACGAGCCAAAGTGTTTACCCCCTGTGTCAATGCGTCCACTACACCTGGGATTTAAGGTACAGACTCAATAAAAATTTAAAATTGAACCTCAATATGTCGTTAATTCAAATTTAAACAAATGTACAATGTAATTTATGAAAAATTACTGTTTCGCATCAACTAAACGTCGAAGTAGGTAAGTGTCATGGTCTCGGATATAAAAATATAAAAAGTAAGCCCTATGGAGAAGTCGCAACAATATTAAAAAGATCGAAAAGTGTATAGTTAGTGGGTGTTGTTAGGGAACTCTACACGCTAGATATTATGGCTATTGGATGGCATTCCTGGTATAACTCATAGTGTTAGATATAGGAGCGTGTAGAGTTCCATGCTGCAGGCCTTGACATATATCCGAAATCATTGCCTTGATACTTGCTGGTATTGCTCGCGCGACACGGACCGCGAGTGGCCGCGAAGATGCTGCCTGCTGGGGCGGCAGACCAAACAGAAGAAACAGGGCCTGCCGACTGGTTCTTGCACCAGAATAAGGAAATATCTCTTTTTTATACCGATGTTAAATGAACTACGCTATTCACAGTTCTTGCACAAAGCCATGAAATTGTTAACGAACACAATTAAACGATTTGGACAATAAAAAAATTGCAAATAGTGATAAGTAATTTTGTGGACAGTGTTCACTAAGCACAAATTTTAAAATTAATCAGATACATTTCGTCATTCGATCGGTAGACTTTCATCAGCTCTATTTGAGAGCTGTTTATTTTTTTCTTCGTAATAAAAACTATTTTCTTCGTTTTAAAACCGGATCATGCCAAAGTCCCGAACAAAATTTTGCTGGAATATTTTTTTAGCGTATAGTGATGAAAAATATGCAAAAGTATATAGATTAAATTTATATACAATTTTGTCTGAGATTTTACAATTAATAGAATAATCGCATTAAACATATTCCAGTTAAAAGTTGGTGAGATTACGTATTTTTGAACGAACGAGAAGTTCTAAGTCATTAGCTGGGTGACAGTTGAAATGTCTTATTGCCGTGCTTTTTTCTGGTGATGTTACTATACTCGAATTGCACTACATACTCTCCAGCGTTTGATGGTCTATTAATAGTTTGCACGTGTTATTGGCAAAATTGTGGTGTCTTTTCCACAAATGCCATTAATGAAGAGTTGAAGTTGAAGTTACTCGAATGGTACCATATGTGTCATTATAACTAATATATTATAAGCCCAAACAGTTATTTTTGTGTTTATTATTTAATTTGAAATTTTATATTAATACAAT
This sequence comes from Mythimna vitellina, assembly GCA_949316375.1. Taxonomy (NCBI): domain Eukaryota; kingdom Metazoa; phylum Arthropoda; class Insecta; order Lepidoptera; family Noctuidae; genus Mythimna; species Mythimna vitellina. The sequence goes on along the minus strand of OX438692.1, from coordinate 7,867,244 downwards.
ACATAAGATTTATATTAATGGCAACATTAAAAGTTCAATTTAGCCAAAAGCTATGAAGTCAAGCCAGCAAAAAAATAAGCCTTGACTTTCTATCACATATTTTTTATTCAATCCTACAAACTCCTACAAATAATGAATTAAACAAAATATGCTTACCTTAACCTGATTAAAACTAACTTACAAAATAAAAATAAAAGCCTTAAAGTACTAAAAGAAAAGCAATCTAAAGTACGGCGTCGAAAAACTCCGCATCGCTGCCGACTGGTAATGTACCCAAAAGACTGGCGGCATTGCCACACTGAATGGCAATGCTTATCCTTTGTCCGAAGTAAAAGCCAGCCCTTAGGTCACGCGAAGTGTCAACAAGACGTTTTGAAAATTCTTTAAATAATTTGTGAGCACTCGGACCCCACAATCCGAGAGTTTCAACCTCAAACGGCTCAAAAATATAACTACTAACAAGGTTATTACATATCCGCCGCTTGAGGTTCTCTGCAGTCACTGCGGCAGCACCAGCATAGCACGACGAGCTAGAAAGATGAGATGGCGCAAGAGTATCGACACAAGTAGTATCCCACACTAAAGGCCTATCCATCTTCCATGGAAATAAAGACACACCGTCTGGTCTTTTGCCATCGTCGCGTGGCTTGCAATACGGACGGAACGCCGACGGTGACACGAGCACGTCGGATGATGTCATTGATATTCGCGTGCCGCGCTATGCGACCTACACTTCGGCTGCATGACAGACTGTGAAACAGTGGCAGCGACGAGCAGATCAACAAGGAGCGCCTAGACGTAGGGAAGCAACGACATGGAAGGTAGTATCGTTGAACAAGGTGCCTATGTTCGACGACGGTAGTGCATGAAGCCAGAGACCCGACTCCCACTTCCCCACAGCTAGCAGACGCACACGCTTTGCAGTAGTCACAGATGTTGCTTTCGTAAAAAATCAAAAAAATCTAGTCAGTTCAATTTCCAATTATGACGATTTTTTTGCGAAACTTAGACTAGCCATTCTTTTGATTTTATATGACTTAGTAGATGATTTCGCCGGTATATATCATGGTATCATATGTAGAAACTTAATAATTTCATCAACAATTTCCTCGTCGTTATTCTTTAACGATAAGACGAATTAAAAAGAGTTTCGAGCATAGAAGCTAAATATGCAGGGAAACGCTGTACAACATGTATAGTTCTTATGATAGTATAATATGACTAGGACCAGAATCTTTAGTTCTATTCGGTAAACAACTTATCATGAAAATGTGACCATAAAGTGAACTGTCAATCCACCCAGTCAAGGTGAAATGGCCGTTTTCTTCAAACTCACGCCTGCTGCAGGTAGGTAAACACATGCTTGCCTATGAAATGAAACAGTAGCTAGCTAGCCTGCTAGTTAACAGCTTGTGTAAATAAATGGCACACCTTGGATATATTTGCAAGTAGACTTGCATGCCATTTGTTTTCTTTTATGCCTATTACTCGTAAGAAGTATACAGAAACCAGTTCACGTATCAGTTTCACGCTTTTATACAATGGAAAATTATACGAAGTGAATTAATTGGAACCAAATTACTAGTTAGTAAAATGTGTGCTAAATAGATGAAATTTAAAAGGATTTGGTTGAAAGATTGGATTGACTGGCAAAGTTATGGAGCAAGTGGTTAGCTACTTACAGAAATGCGACAAAAAAAAGTACCTAGCTGGTAACGAAAACCATTTAAGAATGTTTCCCAAGACTAATGAATTGTTAATTTATTTATTTTGTTTTGCAGAAGGCTTGCAGACAAATAAACGAAATCATTTTTAGCTTTCATGACAGACAAATCGCATCATAATTATTTTATTGCATTATTGTTTCTGTGCGTAAGCACAGCAGTATCCTTGAGAAGTATTCTTGTTTATTTCTTCTCAGTAATTGAAAAAATATTCTATCCTGAATTAAATAGTAGAAATCTGACACAAAAGAAGATTTCTACTATATAATATAATAACTCGCTAAAGATCCTGTCATCAGCATGTGCTGGACTGATATGTTAATATACGGAGAGGAAGGCTGCAAATATGGCGCGGACGATCGAGACCTCTATGTTGATTATAAAATTTATGGATTGCAGATCCACTGCGAGGTTTGATGCTTATCTTAACTAAGCAGCAACACCTTTTGGGTTTTGGATGATTCATTGCAGTGGAAACATTTTCCAGTTCAGTTAAGGTTTTATTTTGTTTGCACGCTACAATTGCGACTATAAGTCCCTTCTTTGAGGAGTGGTCATCTTCCTGGGAAGGTCTTCATGAAAAATAGTTGATTTGGAAGGCATAATTGACTGGGCCCGCTAGGGCCGATGCCTGCCAGAGCGGGATTGTACGGAAGAGTTACCACGACCTTGAAACGCAGAGGGTAACTAAAGGAACACGGGTAGGTTTTATTCAGTTAAAAATTTGATACTTTCTCGCTCCACCAAGACCAGGAGAATTTATTTATTTCGAAGAGATTGTCTGCCAGGTGATCCTTTTTTTATTTGGTAAAGATCTGATATGTAAAAGACCATGGAACCCATTTAATAAATGATAGTGAATCTTTCAGGATTGATGTTAACACCATTTCATTAGATAACATAATGCCAATACCCAAAGGGGTACTTCAGATGTGTAAATTGTTATAATATACTCTATTTTCACCAAATATGTTCAAATTCCATGATATTGGGGTTATCTGTTTGCATATAACTTTTTTGTTTATGGACTGATCTTAATTTTTTGTGTGTTCATAAGACTATTAGTATTTCTACCAGGTAGTTTCAATTTTGGTGAAGATCTGATAAAGAACTTCGTAGATAGACCATGAAACATTTCAATAAATAATAGCAAATCTTCTGAGATTGCTGCAATCGCGCAAGTCTGTTTATTGTTAAAACACTTTTTCATAACATAACATCACGCCAGTAGACTCTATAGGGGTCCCGCAGATATGTAAAGTTGACACTGGTAAACCCCCATTTCTTTCACCAATATTATTTTAAAATTTCTTATTATTGGGGTTATTCATTCGCGCATAACTTTTTGGCTCATGAACCGATCTTGACGATTCTTTTTGTATTGAGTTAAGTCATATCTCTTTAGTAATCCCATGAATGAAGGAACATAGGTGATTTTTAGTCAGTAAAAGTCTAACATGCCCTTTCGTACTATCCTCGAGCGAAATAATTTTAATTTCGGAAGTCGGTGTGAAAAAAAAACACTATCATCCAATTTAAAGTAATTTTGCATTATTTAGTATATTTTGAAGTCGGTTTTATTTATATTGTAGTTTTGGTTACCTGCTGCTGCTTGCTGCCAAATACTAGCAAAACGTTAGAATGTGTACATCCATATTCTAATGAAAACTAATGAACTGAACATACGAAGACATGGCTTAAAGGACTAAGTATTCAAGACAAAAACGTTAACCAAAACAAAAAAAACTGTCAAATACTACTAGTCAGGTACTAAGATTTGATGGGCTTCAATCGGCTTCAATAAATAGTGGAAATATTATTTAATGACATTAAATTTCATAACTGCTCTTACAAAACAACTTTAGTATTGTTACGTAAAGGGAATTTGTAATAATAATTTGTACAACAAATAATTTATATAGTTCTTCACATCGTCGAAGTGTGCATGCCGTTATCAGTTAGAAATTTAATAATTGTTATTTTTTACAACAGATGAGTTTGCACGAAAGAAGTTTGTGAACTTGCCTTTATATCACAGTGAAATATATGTAGGCTTAGGAGACGCCAGTGATGGGACGCGGCAGACGTTGGCGCGTGGTAGCGGCGCTGCTGGTGGGTACGCTGCTGGTTTGGCTGTGGTGCGGTGAGCCGGACGTTGAGGGTCGCAAGCTGCCGCTCATCTTCATCGGCGGCGTGCCGCGCTCCGGCACCACACTTATGCGCGCCATGCTGGACGCGCACCCTGACGTGCGCTGTGGGCAAGAGACGCGCATGGTGCCGCGCATTCTGCAGATGCGTCAGTACTGGATGCGTTCGCAGAAGGAAAGAGTGCGGCTAGAGCAGGCGGGCGTGTCCAAGGCAGTGCTGGACAACGCCATCGCCGCTTTCTGCCTGGAGGTGATCGTGCGTCACGGCGAAACGGCCCCGCGGCTCTGCAACAGAGACCCACTCGTGCTCAAAATGAGTACCTACGTGCTGGAGCTTTTCCCGAACGCTAAGTTCCTGTTCATGGTACGCGACGGCCGCGCTACCGTAGACACGATCATCACCCGCAAGGTGACCATCACGGGCTTCAACCTGACGAGCTACCGGCAGTGCCTGACCAAGTGGAACCGTGCCGTGGAGCTGATGTACCAGCAGTGCAAGAGCATGAAGCCCAACAAGTGCCTGGTGGTGCGCTATGAGGCATTGGTGCTGCGGCCGCACGCCACCATGCGGCACGTGCTGGCCTTCTTGAAGCTGCCGTGGCACGACGCCGTGTTGCACCATGAGCGCTACATCAACCAGCCCAACGGTGTCGCGCTTTCTAACATGGATCGGTCGTCGGATCAGGTAGTGCGGCCCGTGAATTTGGACATGCTGGACGAGTGGGTGGGGCAGATCCCGGCCGACGTGCGCGCCGACATGGAGGAGCTGGCGCCCATGCTGTCGAAGCTGGACTACGACCCATGGGCCAACCCACCGCCCTACGACGCCATGAGCGACACAGTCACGGAGCCCGAGCCGCCCTAGTCACGCCTGCGTACCATACGCAAGCTATAAATGATACAACTAACATTTTATATTTTACTCCAAGCTCGACGCGCGCTCCCGCATTTGACTGCTCGTGACGACTTGTTTTGTGCAAGAATAGTAGTGTCGTGATTTATGAAAATATTGTAAAAAGAAATGTAATGATATATTTGCCAAAAAAAAATGCATGTATTTGTTCAGGTGGAATCTTGCAACGCAATTTGTAAGCTGAAATTTTGTATATACATTTAGTTTCGATGACAATGCATGGGTAACTGTATGACTATTGCAGTGCTTGAGATGATTGTGGTTGCTGGAATGCACTGTTTGTTTGAGACAATTATTGTGGTTACTAGTCTGTTGCAGTGCTTGATTGAGAAGATGACCGTGGTTGCTGCAATGCTTGTTTGAGACGATCACTGTGATTATTAGACTCTTGCAGTGTTTGATTGAGACCCCACCAACTGTGTTCCCACGTTATCGTCGTGGTGGGGCTTACGTGTCTCTATGATCTTGAGGGCTATGCTGGTAGAGTTACTCATGCCCGAAGGCTTCAAGTAAGAGACCAGACCAAGAGGAATACACAAAGGGCGGAGTCCAGTTGGACTGCCGAGGAGGGTGCGCCCTTCAGCAGCATCAGCACTAATAGCTGTTGGTGCCCCTGGACGGCTTCGTTGAAGAGTGGGTTTGCCTCAAATATGAGTCTGCCCTGCTAGCATGACCATGACGGCGAACAAGATTATTGGGACTCCATCCCATTGCCAAAAAGATCAAAGCTGTATACAGTACAATAATGAACGCGTCTCAAAAATAATTATTACCCCAGTAGGGTATTAGAATCCCTAACCAAGCAGAGCTTGTTCTGCCCTTCGTATTCCTACCTACCATATATTGCCTACCTGAGACCCGTTCCCAGCACATCCGCGGCACCGGTAAGTATGAACAGGGCAGGTACTTCCGCATGAAAGAGAAGAATAGTGGTAGAAGAGTCCACCTCCTGGAGGAACCAGTTCTTCAAACGCCCCAACTAAAGGAACGGCCGGGAGTCGTTCTTCGACGAGGCTTTTGGCCCACAAGATCCCTACCGCTGCCAGGGGTCGGGCCAAAATACAGAGAAGGGTAGGCGGCTCACTTCCAACGAGGTAGCCCGCGACGATCCCTAGAAATCTTCAGGGAGCGGCGCCACCCCGGGGCAATCAGTGGTAAAGCCGGCCTCTTGCAGCCTTCTGGCACTGAGCCAGACGCCGGGGGTAGCTGTATTAAGGAGTTGTTGGCTGGGTTTATGGGGTTCGTGACAGCCGCCTTAACAAGCGTAGTAAAAAAGAGAGAGATGTCCTCCAAGGGCAGAGTTATCTCACGGACCACGACCTCAATTAGCTCTGGGTGTCTGACACCCAGCAATTACTGAGTTGGTGACTCTTTCGGTTCGGGCACGCTCAGCGCAACTATATTATAAATCTGTACTTTTTTTTGTGTTTTTGCCTGCATCGAATAAATAATATTCTACTCTATTCTATTCTATTCTATTCTATTCTATTCTATTCTATTCTATTCTATTCTATTCTATTCTATTCTGTTCTATTCTATTCTATTCTATTCTATTCTATTCTATTCTATTCTATTCTATTCTATTCTATTCTATTCTATTCTATAATTATGGATGCACTGGAGGTGGTCGTTCCAAATGAAAATCGAAGGTGGTCGAGTCGGATTTGACCGGTCTTCGAGGAGCTGGCCTCAAGATGACAAAATACGAATAAGCACAAAGGTCAGAACCAGTATTAACTAAATATTACACTTTTCTCATACGGTCCGTCACAAAAACACGACCATCTCACTGACTGCTTGTCCCGTTTCCCTTCTGAATTGGTTGCAGAACTGACAATGATACCAGCAGAGCCCGGAGTGATGTTTGGTCATGGAGACAATTCCAACTGCAAAATAATAACACCACCATAACTTTTTATTGATGTGCAATTATAAAAAATAGCATATTAATTTTTAAGAGGATACAAGTCACCGTTGAAGAGTTGTCTCACATACAGATGTTTTCAACTGCAGCTTTATAACACCACTTTAGCTGTGTAACTTGCTGTAAATAGTTATTGTTACCAATTCTGTATTGTTTTCAGCAAAATAATAATTACACAACTTTGTAAAACCGAATATAGAGCATGTGATGTTAGCCTATAATTAATTGCTACACTAATGGATGTCAGTTTCGTTTTAGTACAATATAAATGTATTGTGTAAGCAATTGTTGGCTGATCAAATAAATAAATAAATTACTATGCAATGTCAATGAACAGCACATAAAGTTTGAAGATGACACTGATAAAAAGAGTGGTGTCACATAAAGACGATTCCAGCGGCGGCTTAATAACAACACAATTATTGCTATGCAATATCAACCAACATCATACAAAGTTTCAAGACAATACAAGTGACCATTTGAAATTTCTAAAGATTTTGTGTTCCTTAAATTAGGAATATAGTTCGTAAACAACTATACTACTACTCAAGTATCGAAACATTTTTCTCCTACTATGTCAATAACATTCAACATTGTTTGAATTGACCTCATTTTCTCAGGTCACTTTTCGTTAGCTAGACTATAAATTTTGCTAGTGCATTCACCCGCTTGAAAGATTTGGTTATGGATCGATCTTAGTACAATGTTTTTTTTTTTTTTCCGGTTGGAAAATCATCCCATGACATCCCCCGCTCCTGGGCGGGGCGGGAGATAGTGTCAGACTTTTACTGACTAAAAACCCACTCCTGTTCCCTCGTTGCCTTTCGTACCGGGGCCGAGTCTTCCTTTCAGAATCAGACCCTTGGCCCAAGTAGGCTTCGACCCTGCTGGGCCCCTACAGTTGCTGACATCTCGTTGAGGTGCGCGTGAAACAGTACGCGCCGTTGACGACTTGGGCTCGGTCCGGACGGTTACCGGACGGTCGGACGGCGAACCACCCATTGCTCGCCGTCCGCACCGCCCGTGCCTACGGTGGCCGGAAATCGGGATCGGAGTCCCGGCGGCGGTTGGGACGTGAGGACCGTTGCCTCACGCGATCGGCCGCCTCCTTTGCTAGCATTACTGCTTCGCAGAAGGAGGCGACCGCCTGCCACTCCTCCTCGCTCCGGACCATGGCCTGTACCAAGGCCCGACGCGAGAGATCGCCGCCACCGATTGCCCCCAAGAGGACACGGCGTTGCTCTGCCCAAGCGGGGCACACCTCTACTGTATGTTCCACCGTGTCCTCCGGGCGGTCTGCGCAATGGTGACACCCGGGCGTTTCTTCCGCACGGATCCGGTGCAGGAACCTCCCGAACTTACCATGTCCGGTGAGGACCTGCGTCATGCGGAAGGTAAGGACGCCGTGTTGCCTTTCCAGCCACTCCTCAAAGAGGGGAAGTACCGCCATGATTATGGCGTGCCCAGCACTGGGTTGCGATAGTCGCAACCCAGTACAATGTGATATGACGATTATAGTGCAGCAGTTTCCTCCTGATTTTTTCCTTCACCGGTTTGTGCTTAGCATTTAAATGTTCGTATAAAATAATTTTATTCTCCTGATTAACCATCTGAGATAGGTGAATTATATGACCATATCATATCAGTGCAGTGCAAAGCGCAGTCAAATACGGACGTGTTTGCGCTGCTTGATACGAATTTTCCGCTATTGTTGCTGCAAACAAACCTGATATGTCGCAAACAACGCGACAAGCAGGTAAAACGAAAGGAGATAAGCAGAGCGATGAGAATGGCTTCACTAAGGTAGAGAAGAGGAAGAAGCCTACTTGTTAGAACCAGTACGGTACCGCGCTGGCAGGACAACATGCTGCTGCATCTAGCAGTACCTACGACGCAGCTGTACGTTTCGAATCTACATCACATCATGAAGGCTGAGGAGATCGTGGGGTATGTACGCGTGAAGACAAACTGGGCTTTGAGAGTCGTGCAGTTGGAGCCGTGCCATAACACTAATTACAAGTCGTTTTTTTTTTCTGGTTGGAAAATCATCTTATGACAAATCTCTTGGGCGGAGCGGGAGATAGTGTCAGACTTTTACTGACTAAAAACCCACTCCTGTTCGTTCGTTGCCTTCATCCCAGGGCCCTCGGTTTCGCTTTCACACTACCCGTGGAAGTCGTTTGTGGTGCGGGTGCCGACTCACCATTTGGAGACCTTTCTCAAAGGAGAGTTTTGGCCGAAGGGTGTCGTGTATCGACGATTTCGTGGAAAGATACCGATTATTTGTGTATTTTATCTATGGGCCTTAGTTGCCTGATAATAAAGGATTATTATTATTATATTAATAAGTACATAGTGAAGTCATTGCAGCATTTTGTATTAATTGATGCTGCAATAAGGTTGCTCTTTTTAGATTTTTCCAAGCCAGCTTGTAGGGAGGAGGGGGGGGGGAGTTGAATTTTAATATTTCGCAAACTTATCTCCCAATTGAAAAGTAGTCTTCACACCTTGATAATTTTTTTGATAAACCTATCCAAGTATCCAACGATACTCAACAATATGTGATAGATAAAGAATACAATGAACCTATAATGATGATGGTACAGCTTTTTTTTAATATCAAGATTTTACTTTAACTTTTTTGCCGTGATTAATATGTATCCATGCAAAATACAGCTTTCTAGTACTAACAGTCTCTAAGCTAAGCCGTGAACGGACGGGTGTATGTGAATAGACAGACAGGTGTGGTAAAATTATAAGGGTTCCTTGTTAGGACACGGTTGGTCAAACAGACGAACATGGCAAAATTATAAGCGTGTTAGAATACGGATGAACTGACAGATGAACTTATCAAAACTATAAGAGTTACTTGTTAGGACACGGACAAACATACAGACGGACATGGTGAAATTACAAAGGTTCCTTGTTAGGACACGGACAGACAAACAGACAGACATGATGAAACAATAGTGGTTGCTAGTAAGGACACGGTCAGACATGACGAAACAATAAAGGTTGCTTGTAAGGACATGGTCAGACAGAATGACAGATTTAACGAAACCACGAACGAACGTATAAATAGTTATTTATTGGAAATAATCATTTTTGAAAAATAAAGATTTAGGAACGGTTAGGGGCTCCAGAGGTAGATATCTTCATAATCATTTTTATTTCTGTAACATAGGTAGTGAATACAGTTCTTAAAGTTCATAGGTCGCTATTTTATGCCAAGAAGCTTACTAATATGGTTGCATGTCAAATAAGAGAAAAAGTACAATACTAATCATGCAAAAGGTAAAAACAACTTATTTGGTAGGAATTTCAAAATTAATTGAACGATGAAACAAATAAAAACAAACATTACAAATATCACAATATTTATAGATTAATAGAAATTTAGCCTTAAATAAGTTGAAGAAACGTATTTAAATAATAAGAATAATTTAAAAACATTCATTTTCTGGACTCCACCACTGAGTGAAATCCTCATAAATACTGGTTCTTAAATATTGCTCTTGATTATTAATTAACGCACATAATTTGCAATAGGCGTCTGTATCACGGGACTCTCTCAGGTCATGGTAAGAATAGTGGTTGTGCCACTTGAAGAAATCGTAATACTTTTGTTCATCATTTATAATATCTACCATTTCCTCCGCCAGCTCTCTGATTCGTGACTGTTGTGCAGTTAGGTATATTCCTTCCGGCATGAACCTGAAAATAATAACAATTAGAACTAGAACATATAACTTATAGAAAAATAATGTTAATGTTGTTGATGTATTTATTAATCAGTGAACTAGTGTATTTTTTTAGCTTAAAGTATACAAAAATTATATTTAATGGAAAACTATATTCGCAAAATATAAATTCTTAAAGTATTTCAGTCACTGAGCTTGCATGAGTTCTATAAATTAACACATTTGTCGAAAATACATTATGTGCTTGCTGTTAGCAAATTTGGTCGAAAATTCATGCTCTAAAGCATGAATTATGGTTTTTCTTTACCAGGGAACTCCCATAAATTTTTATTTTTTTTCTAATGAGCAATTAGCTTAGCATCAAAGCAAAGAATGTTCATCTGTTGCTCGGTGGCTTTAGAAGAAATTATAGAAAGAAGAAGAATCTATAGAAACTAGTAAGCAAATTGAAAAGATCGTTAATAGTTTTTTGTTCCCTGATAGCCTGTTTGGGGGCCCACCGCGTTTTTTCTAGGTCAGGATAAGATTATTGCACTATAGATTATATCACTATCTTGAGATACAACTGAACAGAATAATATATTTAATAGCATCTCAAAATAATGTTTAAATGTAGTAGTAATTAGTTTACTAGTAGTTTACAATTAAAGTTAAGATACCTTGTATAGTTAGCGCCACCGTACACCACAGGTACAGCATAATGATTGAGTCCATTCAACAACTTTTCTGTTACATAGTCGTCAGCGAACGAGTTCTCAAATGATAAGTAGAAGTAGTAGTCAGTCTCCACCAATCGCAAACACTCCTTCATACTGCCTCTGGGGCACTCCTTCGTCCCACATTTTCCAAAAATGTCAACCTGCATATTATACTTTGCTAATTCAGTTTGGAGTTGTTGGGCAATTAAATCTCTTCCACTGGGCGCTCTACAGTGAGACACAAACCAAGCCGCTGCAATTTTTTTTGTACTCAATTTAGCTTTCAGAGTATCATTTATAGGCATCATTGCTTCCACTGTCTCCCAATGCATTTCTTCTTTAGGACCAATGACGTTCCCTTCTTTATCTTTTATGCTCATATATCCATAAATTTCATCAGAATTTAATTTGTACGTCCAAGTCCAATTAAAATAACTGTTATACATTTGGTTACAAACTGGATAGTTTGCTGACGACTCCATATTGGCGTAAATATACTTTTGATGGGATGAACGAGACTGAGGTAAAAGCGAAGCATCGTCTGGAAGTTCTCGCCCATTGAATAATATTACATCAAAATCTGCAACATCTCTTAGTAACTGTCTATTTGTGGTCACGTAACAGTTAGCAAAGGAACAATGTCTGTTTTTAAATGCAATATTTCCTTCACGTAAATTTGATCTAATTGGCTCAGTTTGATTTGTCCATAGCAAAATGTATTTCAAATCTATCGATGTGTTTGATTGTAATTTATGATTGTTTTGGATTGTTAAAACCTGAGTGCTAATTTCAGGGCCATAGTAATCCAAATTATAAACTAGCGAAAACAGAGTGAAACTGAGAATTACGCATACAACGAAATACTTGTCACACTTACTGATAACCATTTTCTCAATAGAAAATAATGGATAGTAAATAACTATATTAAATTCACTATTACTTTTCAATAACGTCAATAACACCCAAGAAATCCATATTACTATGTGGTGGAACAGACAAAAATGAAACTCCAAAACTTTTGCGTTACTATCAATAAAATTATCGTAGTTACTATCAATTAATGTGTATAAGTAATCAATTAAAAAAAATATAAACTAGATACTGGCAAAACATGATTTTTAGCAGAAACCTTGTAACGATTTTTCGGCTTAAATTTTACTCGTAGGTTTCACAGAACTGACGAAAAGGAGGTTTTTAAGTCAACCCGTATATTTTTTTATAGATATATAATTAAAATCTTATTTAAAAACATAAAACTATAATAAAATTTTCTAAGATATATTATCATGCATTAGTTCTTACACAGTAGTCGGATTTATACATAACTAGCTTCTGCCAGCGGCTTCGTCCGCATGAAAGTAGGTTTCTCCATACAAACTTTGAACTCCCATTTCATCCCCATATAGCGTGAATTTTGAAAAATTCTCTCTTAGTGCTCACCTACGTCACAAAAGTAAACTTTGTGCAAAATTTCATGTTCCTAGTCCTAGTAGTTTCGGCTGTGCGTTGATATGTCAGTCAGTCAGTTTCTCCTTTTATATATATAGGTACATATCTTTTTTTGTTGGATATTGTATACTTTGAAGTCGGTTCCATATCAATTTGAAAAAAAGCTATCACTAAGAGTAAAAAGATAGAGGATGATTGATTGTTTCATGTAGTGAACTTTCAGCTGTGAATGGATTTAGTTGAAACTTGGTACACATGCATAGTTTTTACGATACTATAATATGACGGAGACCAAAAGCTTTAGTGCTATTCGGTAAACATCTTATCATAAAAACGTAACCATAAAGTGAACTGTCAATTCACCTAGTCAAGGTGGAAATACCGTTTCTACAATGGTACAGTAGCTAGCTTGCTAGTTAGCACCATGTGCAAGTAAGTGGTACACCGTGGATACATTTGCATCTACATGACATGATTAGTTGGGAAATCATCCAATGACTTCTCTCGCTCTAGGGCGGGGCGAGAGGGCGTGTCAGACTTTTACTGACTAAAACCCACTACTATGTTCCTTCTTTGCCTTGCGTTCCAGGATCCCGGATTTCCCTTTAAGCCAATCCAAGGCCCCATTAAGCTTCGGCCCTGATGGGCTCCTACCTACATCTCTTAGAGGCAATCGTGGAATACTACGCACAGACAACGACTTGGGCTCAGTCTTTACCAGATGGCTGGATGGCAAGTTACCCATTGCTTGTCGTCCACAAGCCTGCGTTTTCGATTGTCGGATGATGAGCGTTTTTTTTTAATTCAATAGATTGCAATCCTTTGTAAATAAAGGTGAAGGATTTCCCAGTAATTATTACCAATAAAAAACTGACCACGCTAACAAAACAAGCCGTCCAATCGTCCGGTAACCGTCCGGACCGAACCCAAGTCGTCGATGGCACGTACCTCAAGGAGATGTCAGCAAATCGTAGGGGCTCAGCAGGGTCGAAGCCTATCGGGGCCAAGGGTCTGCTTCTAAAAAGAAGACTTGGCCGTGGTATAAAAGGCAACGAAGGAACAGGGGTGGGTTTTCAGTCAGTAAAAGTCTGACGGGTGTGTCAGACTTCTCGCTCCACTCAAGAGCGGGGGATGTCATAGCATAATTTTAACACCAAAAAAGCCTACTGAACACTATGGTAATTTTTTAACTAATGTTTTTTTTATCATTTTAGTCAAATGATAAAAAAAACATTAGTTAAAAAATTATCATGTGTCCAAAAAAACATTACTTAAAAAATGTCATGCTAAATATTGATGAAAAATCGCATTTTACCGAATTTTAACTACGAATGTGAACTACAGATCAAAAAGCTCGCCCTTAGTGATTTAAATGTTCATTAAGTATTTTTTAAGCAGCTTTGATGGAAAAAAATACTCAACGGAAAAGGTACGAAAAGCCATATATAAAATATACAACTTAATTTTTAGTATATGCAAAACCTGAATATAGTTTGTTCAGAATCAGTAACTGAATCGAATACAATCATTTTTACACCATGTTATAATTTTTTCCAAAAATATTTAAAAAATGGTCACAAGTTGGACACCATCGCCTTAAGTACAATACAGGTCACTGCAGATCATAGCGGACATTAGGCGCCAGCGCACAGATGGGTGTTTGAGCAGAACAACCCCTCAGTCGCCCGGATGGCCCGGTGACCATGTATTTGTGCGGGCAACCAGGTTACATAACAAGTTTATAACTTTGTGATTTTTTATGATACAGTTATAAAATTTTATACATAAATTCTTTACATAAAAATACTAGAAATGTGTTACGGGTTTCGCATATGCTAAAACTAATGTTGTATAATTCATTTTTTTAATCTATACTTCATAATAGATAGGTATCTTGATTTTAAATACGCTGCAAAGAAGCGAGCAGAAACTTGATTGGCTATTGCCGAAGTTTCAAACTATTTTAGAACAAACTTAAAAAATGTCGGCCGAATCCAGTATTTTCAGCCTAAGCCGAAACTTCGATCCTGCACTAGTTAATAAGGACATTTGATTAGGTATGTACCATCACTTAGATAGATATCTATCGAAACTAATGTATCTACAAGATCATCCAATTAATCGTATCATAAAGAAATAAATAACAACACAGGATCCCACTTCCTACTTTAATTGTTCATTCTACCATATTTTTTTTCCCCTTTTTTGATGTGTATGACCAAGTTCATTCATAAGTCCATTGTCCCAGCTGAAGACTGGAAATTTTCTTGAATTTAAATATGAATCATGGCACGACTTTCCTACAATCTGAAATGACTTAATCAATATTTTTTCACTTTTCATAACTTCAATGGTTTTATAAAAAAAAAGTTAAATGATTTTTCATCTCTTCCTCCTACTGATTATTTACGATTTGTCTTTAAAAGGGTCCTTTTCTACTCGCCTATCGTCAACATCGAGCATGGTTTTAAAGCTTGTTACTTCATCAAACGGAATCCAACACGATGTTTGACGAAGAGGCAACGCGAAAAAAGAAAGATAACGTCTAAAAATTCTGTTAGCGTGATTTGCTCGAATATTTTACAAAACTTGTTCCAGGAAATACGTGTTTTTTTTAAACCCTTAAAAGTTGTCAAAAAAAATTTTTGTTTTAATCTTGATTAAATTTTCTTTCTAAAAAGTTTCTTGTTAAAAAGTCAGTCTAAAGGCTATATTTTGACTTTTTAATTTTTTGAGTATATTATGAAGTGTCAAAGTTCATGCAAAATATCAGATTTTCAGAGGTTTTTACTGGATTAGTTTTACACAAATTTACAAATTAATGTCAATAGAAGCCTAAATAATATCCACAAGATACTGTGTTTCCAAAATATCTAATGAAAAATGTGTAATAACGTCATAATCGTGTAAGAGCGGTTGTATGAAAATCAGTGAAAATTTATGTCGAGTTGCATCCCCTTCATCAATTTTACAATAAAATTGTGAGTTTCTGTAGAATCTGTCACGTCTAACAACATTGCTAGTGACTGTATCGGTCGCAAGATGATACTCCCAAGGATCGCCAAGGCGAGAAAAAAAGCGGCGTGGCATTCTGTGGTATTTTTCCCTTTTCTTGAAAAGATGTCCAAATGATACCTCTTTAAAAAAAAAGCGTAATTCTGTTTCTTTCTCTGTCTGTTTCCGTTCTGACTCCGTAATGACGTGGAGTTCTTATCTAAATTCCTAGAATGCCTTATCTATGGTCAACTTAGTGTGTTCATGTCCTGTGCAAAAACTACTTTTTAATTTTTACTTTTACCTATCCGGATAGCACTACAACAGCTCTCGTGAACATTACTATCAATATTAAACTTGGTATGAAAAATGGAAATCCTCCACCGTCCTTTCCGTTTCAGACTTCAGCAACGCATTTAATACCGTTGATTTTAATAATAAAAATATAATAATAATACTTTATTTCCAAAAATACAATTTTACAAAAACTATGAATATCATGATGAGGCATCGTTTCTATTAAAATTGCATAATCACAGATTATCGACTTCTGGCACCCAAGCTAAGAGTAAACTTGTGTTATGGGTGCCAGGGCTCACTCTATTTATTATATTTTCAATTTAAGCAAACAGTTACTAGTAATCATTTGTACAAATCATTCAATTTTTAAATCACTAAGTTTGTCAAAATACATTATTTGGTTGGAAATCAAAACAATTCAATTATTCAATCAACAAATCATTCAATTAATAAAATTACTTAATCAATAAATTATACAATCATTTAATTATTAAAAATTTCTAAAAATTACAATTTCTTACTCTAATTAATGGGGTATAAAGAAAAAATAATTATAAAGTATTGTATAAAAGTCAAAAAAACTTTCATAATAGCTTCTCAATCTCCTGATAAGTGAGAGTAGTGAGCCATTGACTCATACTCTTTTTACAATCAAATTTACTTAAACGATACATATTGCAATGCTTGTTAACTGCAATGTATACACGACCACTGACGACTCGAAAGTGTCTCTCAGCCAGTTTGGTCCTACAACGTACGACAGGACAGACGTATTTGGATCTACTATTGGCCAGACGACCAGCAGGAATATCCAGTGAACAATGTCTGCGCAAAATGATGTTGAGCACGAAGAATTGTCTAACGGTCATGACTTTGCAGTGTCTATATAATTGTATGGTACTGTATCGGAAATGCCTGAAAGTCATGACTTTAAGAACAGCTCGCTGTGCTCTTTCTAGTTGGATCATGTACGTTTTTGCGCTACCCCAAACCGTTATTCCAAATGTAAGTAGCGACTGTCACAGTCAGGAGTATACCATCCGTAGCGTGTCAATGTCAGCACTGTGTCGCAGATTCTTGAATATCGTTATGAGTTTCCTCACTCTGCCAGACGTATTATCAATTTGCACCTTCCACAACATCAAATTGTCGATCATGATGCCTAGGTACCTAACTTGATTCGCCCTGACAAGGGGAAGACAAAGGCATTGGTCCGTCTGGTCACTACAAGTATGAGCCCTAATAACATACGAATCATCCGGCTTAATAGATGATTTTAAAAAAGTGATGTATTTAGTTTGATGTTTTTCGTTTTTTCTACATTAAGTGTGAGAATATTGCATCCTAACCAAGACATCATAATGCCGAGTGCAAACTCCGTTCGCTCACGGACCTCTTCCTAGTCCCGACCATTCACAAGCAGAGCCGTATCATCCGGATTTGTATTTATGTTACAGTGAGATGTGAGATGAATAGGTTACATAGGCCGTTTACATATACCAAGAAAAAGGTTGGGCCTAAGATAGAGCCTTGCGGAACCCCAAATGATAAAAGTATTCGTCACTGATAAAAGACTCAATTTTGACGCATTGTGTCGGCTCCGAAAGATACCTCTCAAAGATTGCCAGCGTAGGACCCCTTACCCCCATCCTCTCTAATTTAATAAGCAGTATGGGGACAGAGACAGTATCAAATGCCTTCGAAAACACCCGGACATTTAGATCCATCATCTAGTGCTCTTACAACACTGTCAACAAAGGCAGCAACAGCATCCTCGCATGATTTTTTACGAAAGCCTAATTAGTTTTCTAATAGAATACCATGTGCTTCCATAAAGTTAACCAAACGAGTGTTTTGCATCTTTTCTAAAATCTTTGACAGCACTGGAAATAACGATATAGGTCTTTAATTGTTCACACTGTCTCTGTCCACACTCTTGTGAATAGGATGTACCTTCTTCAAGGACCTTGGAAATATACCCTTAGTACACACAGTTCACATAAGTGTGTGATAGCTAGAAACAGGAACTGTCTACTTGATTTTATCATTCTGGTTGTAATTGTAACATTCTGTCCTAAAGAAGTTCAAGATGTTATTAATACATTATAATATAGACTGGTACATTCAAAAACTATTAATTCAAATGTATAGCATATCATAGTCAGCCTTATAATGTTGCCACTGTTGGGACGCAGGCCTCCCCTCTAGGAGAGGGAATGGGCCGTAATCCACTACGCAGTGGGCCCACGATTACGGCGGATTTCGGTAGTGCGGATTGGTGGAAGTCACAAGTCTTCGATGTTTTCCTTCACCGTTTTGAGAGCAGCGGTGATGAAATAAATTACACCAAGTAATGCGCCTGGCTGGGTTTAAACCCGTGATCTACAACTCGTAAGTCGGGGTCGTTACCACTCGGCCACCACTGCTTAATATGTATATTATATAGATACATAGCGACCGTGAAGTACCAGTACCTTCTAAATACATAATTTTGGTTGCTATGATTTTAAAAGCGTTTTTCCGCATGTTTTAGTAAAATTTCAAAAGTGTTTTTTTTTTGTTGCAACTGCATTAAATTAAAGTATGGAATTACCTCCTAACTAAACTAACGTGTCTATTTCATGATTACCTCCTAATCATAGGATACTAATAACTTCTGGTTTAGTTATTAATTATTTTATTTATTTATTTATTAAACTTCATGCAACATAAAGTACAAAGGCGGACGCGGCGGCGGTGGCGGAGGCGGATTAATATTCTCTATAAATTAATTAATTACAAATTTTTGACATCTCAATTAATTCAACTATTTTTTTGGCTTTCACAGACAATTAGGAGTTACTGGTAAATTCCTGTCAATATCTAGAAATCTGCAGCATGCATCAATTAATATAATATAAGCTACAGTAAAAAAAAAACCCAACTAATTTGCTCAGATAGTAAGTTTATGGTTACCCTAGTTAAAGATAGAGGTAAGAAAAGGACACACTACCTCTTTCTTGTTGTCTTACTTGGTAAATTTTTCTTTTGCTAATAAAAATATGAATTCAATATCAAGGACAATAAAGTACACTTTAGAGTTTGTAACATTTCTTCGTAATCAATCCAGTTTATCCATGGGGTATATAAGATCCTTGGCATCGTCAAGGATCTTGTATACCTACCCTACGGACATAAAAATTTCTTGTGCATCGTGCAAGGATCTTGACAAGCCGCACAATGATGCGTACGGCACTTTATATAGCTATAAAAGTTCCATACCATGAGTCTACGCATTTACTCTCTGCACATTCTCTGTCTATGGAATTAAAGAAATAAATATTTTTTATCAGTGCAGCCATGTGCAGCAATCCAAAAGCTGTAATTTAGTTTGCCGTTGCAAAATTGTGGTGTCTTTTCCACAAATGCCATTAATGAAGAGTTGAAGTTAGTTTTCCGTTCATGACAAAATTTTTAAAATGAAATCGCAAACAGTAGCATTTACTTATGGTGTTGTAATTTTTTTCATGTGTTATTTGAGCGGGTTTAATTGGACCCCATATTTGTACAAGAAAAGTAAAACGAAAAATACTATTAATGAAACTACTAAAGACACAATTCACCACAATAAATCACATATGAAATATATTTTACAATGGAGAAAGCCACACAAAGAACCATTTACATTTATGAAGGAAGGTCAAGATGTATTCCTTGAAAGAAACTGCAATGTGAACAACTGTTACGTTACATCAAATAGGACATATCTTACCAATGTAACAGATTACGACGCCATCTTGTTCTATTGCCATGACGTGACTCAACATGGTTTCTTTCGATTGTCTAAAAGAAAACGTTCTGAGCATCAGAAGTATGTGTTTGTTTGTCCAGAAGCTGCAGCATATTACCCAGTGTATCATGAAATGTACAATAGTTTCTTTAACATGACATGGACTTATAAATTAGATTCAGACGTATTTTATGGATATTTCATAATAAATAATGAAGAAGGTGAAATAATTGGACCTAAAGAAGTTATGCATTGGCCCAAGATAGACGAAATGAAGCCTATTAATTATAAACTAAGAGAAAAGCTCAACAGTAAAAAAATTGCCGCCGCTTGGTTTGTATCTAACTGTTACGCGCGAAGTGGGAGAAATAATGTTGCAAAAAAAATCAAACAAGAATTATCTGAATATAATATGACACTAGATATATACGGTGCTTGTGGGGAAAAGAAATGTCCACGGAATGAAACGTGTTGGCAAATGTTGGAAAACGATTACTACTTCTACTTGTCGTTCGAGAACTCGATCAATGATGACTATGTGACGGAGAAGGTGCTAAACCCGCTGCAACACTATACTGTGCCAATAGTTTATGGAGGAGCTAACTATACCAGGTAAATTATCACCTCATTAATTTATCTTCCTCCACCATACATCTTAGTTACCTCATTTCCGGTTCCACTGCAGATTTCGTCCAAGTACCACTATTTGGACGATCTTTAGTGGCATAATTGGAGTTGGCTAATACCCGGTACGCCCATATACCTACGTCAAGATAAGGAATCATAGGTCTAAAAGAAATAAACAATATTTTTTTAGAGTTATTTCGTTCTTTTACTGTAGAACGATTAAGAATTGTTGTATAAATTGTAACTTCGATTTTTAGGTTCATGCCCGATGGAATATATTTGAACGCACGAACCGTTACCGAAAAGGAGCTAGTGAAGAAAATGGTTGATATTATTAATAACAAAGAGAAGTATTACGATTTCTTCAGATGGCACAATCATTACACTTATCACAGTGTAGATGATGTGCCTGAAAGTGATCACTATTGTAATTTTTGTAAGAAGATCAATAATCCTGAATTTATGAATCGAGCAACTCTCAGAAAAGACCTAGCGAGGTGGTGGAATGGTTGGAACGTTGGCCATTATAAAATGGAATGAGTGTTACGTCTATTTGATGATGTTTTTACTTTTCTGTAACCCTTTGTAAATTATGTTATTATTTAATTTACTAGTCGAAAGACACATTTTATTATATTATACGTTTTCGTTACATAACAAAATTTTCATTTTGCGGTTATTTACAGTCTATAAACGATGTGCTTACATATAATATTTTATTTTTCTTATGCATGAAATATGTTATTATTCCTGAACTAGCTTCTGCCAGCGGCTTCGCCCGCGTGAAAGTTTGTTTCGCCATTCAAACTGTGGACTTTCATCTCTTTAGAGGGCGAATTTTGAAAAATCCTCTTAGTGCTTTTAAATTTTACCATTTATTACGTAAGCATCGTAATAAAAGGAAGCTTTGTGCAAAATTTTAGTTTCCTAGTCCCTGTAGTTGTTTCGGCTGTGCATTGATACGTCAGTTAGTCAGTTTCTTCTTTTATATGTAGGTACAGATGTGGGAAAAGTTCTCTCTTGAGAGTGCTAATATAGGTTCGATGCCACAGAAGGACCGACAACTGGTGGAACAAATCGTTTGTTATTTTTGTTATTGGTTTGTTTATTCAGTGATTTTAAGTATATAATATGTAATCCGTGCTGGCCGATCAATGTCTCACCGTCGACGGCTGGTGCTGAAAATCAGCGCTGAGGCTCTTTCTTACACGAGCCCCGGCATTTTGCTAAGCCATTTTGCGCGGATGTGACGCATATCCTACCCCATATAAAGTCGTTGTTGTTATTTGTATTTATTCAACTTCAACTCTTCATTAATGGCATTTGTGGAAAAGACACCACAATTTTGCCAATAACACGTGCAAACTATTAATAGACCATCAAACGCTGGAGAGTATTTCGCGTGAATTAATAGTAAATTTAACCATGCCATGTTTGACGTGAATCATTTTTTTTCTTTTCTTTCTAAACTGATATTGATTTCGTTCTGTTCAATTTACAACAAAGCACTAACAAAATTTCAAAATGTTTTCTAGAAGGTAAAAATTTAAAAGCAAAATACGAATTCTATTGAAAAATAACGAATATCATGTCTATCTGAATCCAACCAAAAAAATTCAATCTCGCAGACGTGCGGGTTCCCGCATGAGTAATCCCGCAATTAAGGTGCGGGATCCCACGTTTGCGGGATTGGATTTCCTAATGATAATCAATACGTATAGTTGACGAACAGTTAGCACTTGGGCTTCTTCGTAAAGTTTTTTGGTGGAAAAAAGACGCGGTTTGAATAAGCTGACTTTCAATATCATCCTTTGGGCTCTTTCAACAGTCACCAGTTTAGATTAACATGCTCCACCCATAGCTGATGCAGTATCTAATGATTGTTTGTAACCATCCTCATCGTGTTTCTCTGCTCGAAGTTTTTTTAAAATGTATGTAAGCTGTCGTATTCTATAAGACAGAAAGTCTAAAAGTCTTTTATGCAGCAGATTTTATATCAGTTTTTATCTGGAATCAGGGTTACCAGGTTAGGTCGAATTCATCTTTAAAAATACTAATTCAGCAGAATCGCAATATATTTGGAACGAATGTTGCATGTTATGAATGGTGTGCTATACATAATTCAGGAAGTCGAATTTTGTATACAAGCATTTTTTTTTTAAATTGGTATAAACCTGTGCTTGACTGCGATCCCATCTGATGGTAAGCGGAGATGCAATCATTGATGGTCAGGCGCACTAGTTTATTAAGAGCCTATTCACTCTAGCCTTGAAGACACCTATCTTAATTAAAAAGATATAGACATCTACATCTTATGAGCAGTAGTGGCCAAGTGGTAACGGCCCCGACTTACGCATTGTAGGTCGTGGATTCAAACCCAGCCAGGCGCATTTCTTTGTGTAATTTATTTCATCACCACTGCTCTTAAAACGCTGAAGGAAAACATTGTGAGGAAACCGACATGTCCTAGAACCAAAAATTCGAAGACATGACATCCACCAACCCGCACTGGGCCCGCGTGGTGGATTACGGCCCATTCCCTCTCCTAGAGAGGAGGCCTGCGTTCCAGCAGTGGGAACATTAAAAGGCCGACTATGCTAGGCAACTATAAAGGCCCGTGCTGAATTAACTGAAATTGGTTATTTTTAAAAGCAAGTTGTATGAGAAACCAAAGCGTTACATATGTTATTTACCATACATCAATTATTTTTTAAGAGTTTTTGGCTCAAGTTGTTTTGTCGTTTTTAGATATTTTCTTGTAATTATTTTTCCACATCCTCCTATGCACATCTATATATTATTTGTTTTTAAGAATTCATAATATCTGTTGCGGTACATATAACTTGTTAATGAGAGTTCCTTAAGTTTAAGAAAAAAAATAATACGGTATATATTTTTCAAGTTACATGGGGGCCATGCTGAAAACGTTGGCTGGCACGGCCCGCTTTTTGCATTTTTTTTTTCAAATGTACTGACCTCTACACATCACCACATCTGTACATTGAAAAAGAAACCAGTATATATGGAGTATATTTCTTCAAATAATAAACAAAATGGTTTTCTTCTTCAGCGTAGTAGCAGCCCATGAGCTAGTCTATATATATATATGTATAATATAAAAATTATTAGCTGTTCGTTAGTCTCGCTAAAACAGCTGAACCGATTTGGCTAATTTTGGTCTTCAAATATTCGAAATAGTCCAGGGAAGGTTCAAACGGTGAGAAAAAAAGGGGGAAAAATCGAATACAACGCCATCTCTAATTAAAATGTCATTATAAAATGAATTATGCTGTTCTTGTAATGCCTGTAAATGGCTTTATCCTTACTATTAGGCGGTACGAAGTTCGCCGGGTCTGTTAGTAATGAATAAATAACGTACTGATATTCTTATTATTATCTATAATTAAAAATATTGAAAAAAAAAACATAGTGGTTGAATAAAACACCTCGCTTAGACTTATGAATCTGTTATCATTTGAAGATTCTCTAATCTGGTCTGATTCAATTGAACATTAGTAGTAACGATTTATTTTTCTCTTCTTAGTCTTCGGGTTCCACCACTCATTAAAGTTTTTAATATAGCTTGTTTGGCTAACCAATGCTAAATCGTTGATCTTTCTACATAAATCGCAGTAACAGTCAGATTCAGGAAACTCTTCTGGATTGTGATACGAATAATGATTCGTCCATCTAAAGTAATCATAGAACTTCTGCTTGTCGTTAATAATATCAATCATTTGTTTGACTAATGCTTTTATACTTTGAGATTGAACATTTAAGTATGATCCTTCTGGCATGAATCTGGAAATTAAATTACATTATCATAATTCCATTCTTATGAAGAAACAAAACTTTATGTAATATCTATATGAGGAAATTGATCACCTAGTATAATTAGCACCACCGTACACAATTGGTATAGTGTAGTGTTGCAGCGCATGCAATAATTTTTCTGTCACGTAATCAAAGGTTAATGAGTTTTCAAATGACAAATAGAAGTAGTAATCAGTATCCAACATTTGTAAACATTTTTTCATTATATTTTGCGGACAAAATTTATTACCACAAACACCGTATATATCTACTTTCATATTGTATATGGCTAACTCTCGCTGCAATAATTTTACTATTTCTTCTCTTTTACTGGTTGTATTACAATGTGAGACAAACCAAGCTGCTGCAAATCTTTTACTTTGCAATTTTTTCTTGAGTTTTTCATCAATAGGTTTCATCTCTTCTACCTTGAGCCAATGCATAACTTTTTTTGGACCAATAATATCACCCTTCTTATTTTTTATTATGATATATCCGTAATATATGTCCGAGTTCAACCTATACGTCCAAGTCCAATTGAAGAAATCATCGTATAAATTCCTTAAATTATGATACAAAGGGTATGTAACAGAGGATTCCTTGCTAACAAACACATATTTTTGCGATGGGGCTCTTTGACGCGGCAAACGGATGATATTAGAAATCAATTCTGGCCCATGGAATAAGATAGCATCAAAATCTTTTAAGTCTTTTAAATAATTTCTATACGACGTGACGAAACAGTTTTCAAAGAAGCAACGTCTCCTGATAAATGTCCTTCGGCCGCTTTCCATGAATACGAATGGTTCTGAATACGGTTTTGTCCATTGTAAAATGTATTTCACCACGGGTCGCGCCATCGTCTTCCTCATTGGCACTGTTAATGCTTTTTCTCGCAAGAGTTTAATATGATCGCTCTCAAACGGTGGTGAATACCAAACCGTGACTACAAACGTCATGAGAGTACAAAAAAACATTACTTCCCGTACCTTTCTTATCTTTCTCATTTGAATTAATTGCGTGTCCTTATTTCTTCAAAGTTTTATTGTGATTTGATCACGGCACGTCACAATATTGTATTTTTACAAGTTTCTATTGCCTCATTCAAATGTGTCAATTTCAAACCACAGAGTTTTCTACCGGTATTCTGATTTTCTTCAAGGAACTTTTAAGGTTTTCTTTTCTTTTCTTACAATCGAGCGTGCATAATACTATTTTATTATTTCCATGGATTTATTATTCTATGTGCTCTAGTCGATAATAGGTTCAAATAAAGTTAGCAACAATCTCATTGAATCTAGTGTGTTCTTCGATCTGATGAGTTTTTATTTTTTTTAGTTAGCCTATTCTGCCTCCCTCCTGAATAAATGCTTCCTTCCACTCTTTCCTTTTTTCGCAGGCTCACGCTTTCTCCAACCTGTTATGGCAAAATCGGTCTAGTTCGTCCCGCCATCTATTTCGTAGTCTGCCGCGACCCCGTCTCAGTTTTCAATTTACATTAATGTTTAACCAGCATGCGGCGCAAGTTTCAAGCCTACACATTGTACCAGCAATATGGGCGATGCATTATCTTTGACTACAATAGTACAGCCCCCCTAGCCAAGTTACACGTGATACGTGACGTCATCTCAACGCTCAGTCACGTGATCAGAACAAAGGAATCGGAGGCGTGGCTTACTCGAGGCGTTCGACGCAAACGAAACGATTGTCACTTGGCTAGGGCGGCAAAGACTTTCAGGCGCCACCACGCGATTCCGTATTCAATTTTATCTTCGATCAGTTCAAAGCCGATGCTAGAGAAAATGTTATAGGCTACCCACAAAGACTGCTCTTTTTTGAAAGTCTTGTAAATTACTGTAAAATATTCAAAAGGCCATTTCACATATCCCTTACTCGTACAGAGATAATGCTTTAGAAAAATGTTTGCAAAGGCTGAAAGCAGTCAAATCCATTTAGCGGAGCAATTTGTTACCAGGCCAAACACAATGGGACCTTTGATGTATTGCTGAAATATGATAGGCCTTCACATTCATATCACTTTCAGATACCTACTTACCAAAGAGAAATCTTTATATATTTCCATCTGTATATTTTTAGAAATAGTTTTTATTACGAGAAACAAGAGACCTAGAATCGACAAAGTCAGACTGTGAATGATGATAATGATATCCTTACATATTATAAAACAAAACTCCCCCCCCCCCTCGTCTGTCTGTATGTTCACGATAAACTCAAAAACTGAACGGACTGTCGTGCGGTTTGCCACCAATAGAAAAAGTGATGAGGAAGAGTTGTGTGATGCAAGTCACAAATCTTTGAAATTCCCGGTATTTCTCAAATTTCTTGGCATTTTTTTTGGCCAAGAATTTTAAAAATTTGTAACACCTATGCCAAGCTGGTGCTTGTCGCTATTAATTTAACAAATTGGAAATTGCTTAATGTTCTTGGTGTCAGTCATCATACTAAAAAGTTAAAGTTTTAACCCTTCAACCGCGATCCCCGTATCTTAAACAAAATCGTTTGCAATGGGTCATCAATCACCAGCAGGGTCCTCACTACAAACATGTCAGTGGTCAGTTTATCACTAAAAGTGTCCAACCATGACCTATATAAAAACGACATAAGAGTTCATTTTGAGGACACAATGGGAGAAGGTACTAAACTGAACTACATATATTACTAGCTTCTGCCAGCGGTTTCACACGCGTAAAAGTAGATTTCTCTATACAAACTTCCAAACCCCGTTTTACCCCTTTAGGGATGGAGTTTCGTAAAATCCGTTCTTATAAGAGTGTCTACACCCTATAAAGAACCTAACTGTCAAATTTTAAGTTTGTAGATGTTATAGTTTCTGAAGCTTTCGTGATTTCTCAGTGAGTGGTAGACTAGCTTTAACCCGTGGCTTCGCTCCCGTCAACTGACTACTCTGTTCTACTCTACACAACTCTTCCCTACCCTACCCTACTTCACCCTACTCTACCCTACTCTGCCATACCTAGTTACCTACTCTACGCTAACTACCTACCCTATGCTACTTACCTACCTACCCTACAACTTTCCCTACATGCTGGTGAATAAAACAAAATAGAATTACTAAAATTGATCCAGCCGTTCTTAATTATAGCGTGACCAGAAATAAGGGTTCATTTTTATGAATATAGATATAAATAATATTCTCAGTTCATTTTTTTTTTTTTTTTTAATATGGAATGTTTCGTTTATTTTATAACGAAAATGTTCTTGTCCTTAACATTGCTGTCGAACGTTCGAGACATTATACTTTTTCAGGAGTATAAAATTTGCTTTTCACCAAGCTTATAAGTGAGTTCAACCTTTTTTGAATAAAATCAGATTGAGTTTTCGAACATGTGTCAATATAAAATGTAAATTAAATCAAAGGTACTAAGGAGTATTGATATCAACTTCAAAGCAAATCACTCCCAAAACAACAGATAGAGGATGAATTTCAATATAATACGTAACTCAATTTCCATCAATTCTGTTAACGAATGTTCATGCAAAATTTGAAGTAGATTGGACCAAGAAATCACGTTGTCCCATACAAACTTTGCCCCCCTTTTTCACCCGGTTAGGGGTAGAATTTCGAAAAATTCTTTCTTATCGGATGCCTACGTTATACAAAGAATATAATAGTACCCACCAAGTTTCAAGTCTTTACGATCTGCGGTTTAGGCTGTGCGTTGATCCGTCAGTCATTCAGGACAAAGCATTTTATATATATAGAAGATAGATAGATTTAATATTATTTAACATAGAATCTTTTTTTTTTATTCTTGATAGGTTCGCGCTTGACTGCTACCTCACCTGAAGGAAAGCGAAGATGCGGTCAAAACGAAGCGCGCTTACCTAGAAGTAGTCTATTCACTCTTGACTTAAAGATTTCCGGGTTGTAGCACAGGAAACACAGATTCCGGCAAGGAATTTCTACGGACCCATGATAGTTCATTATGAATTTATAGTTTTCTATTATTTATTTTTGCCATATTGACACGGCAGCTCTGGGCTGGGCAACGACGCAGCTGATGAGCTGGCAAGGCGGGAGTCTGGCACGGTGGTCTTCGGACCTGAACCCATCGTGCCAATACCCTTTGGTCAGCTGCGTGTTTGGCTACGTGAGCACACTAATGCACAAGCGGAAAGGTGGTGGTCCCTGACACCAGGCTGCAGACAGGCCAAAGAAGCCATGCCATACCTAAACAAAACCCTAACCAGCAAACTCTTGCGTTTGGACAGAGGTAGCCTGCGTCTGGTGGCTGGGACTATCACCGTACACTGCTAACTGAACAAACACTTCTTTGCAATGAATATCACGGATAGTCCTCTGTGCAGAGGCTGCATGGAGTCAAAGGAAACCGTCGCGCACGTGCTCCTCGAGTGCACAGCCGTCAACGAAATAAGAACACGAACTTTGGGAGCACCGAATTCACTCATAGATGCCCTGAGAAAATTGAAAAGACTCATCTGTCTCTGGAGTGAGGTGGGCTGGTTGGAGTGAAGGCCGCGATGGCTCACGCACAATGGTCCGCCAAGGACTAAGTGCGGAAACCAGACCACAATAGATATCTATCTAGTATCTGATGCCCTACCATGAGCTTCTATCGTGATCCATTTGACGACCTAAGCTAAATTGTTAAAAGGATGGAGCTATATAGGCCATCCCTCCTTCGTTCACTTGTCATTTTAACACGCCATGGTAAAAATGACTTGAACAACAAATAATATACTTGGTATATTTGTATCATATAATTTAAAGATAATATAAAAATGCCAGAATTTTTATCAAAAGTGTTTTAAAGTTTAAGTTTAAATTGACCTTAAAAAAACCATAAAATCAAAAAAGGAATATAAATTGTAACTTTTTAGGTATATTATTTTACTGATTTATTATTTTCATTTTCTATAGACATGTATTTCCAGTCACCTTTGGGACTGCCATTTGTAAATATGATTGAATATCATGTGTAAAAGTTGTCTTCCACCTATGATTGCTTTGGCTCATTCGTGAAGCAAATAAAAATAAACTCAACCACATTATCATAAAAGCCATTAGATTTTTAATTCATTAGCGGAGTAATTAAAACTCATACAAAGTATAATTCCTGTCTGATTCTTTGTTTTAAGTGCGAAATGAAAAACGAAAAACCCATCCCTGTTCCTTCTTTGCTTCTTTGCCTTCTGGGCCTCGGGGTACATTTTTGCATTACCCAGAGCCCTATATTAAGGCAAAATATTGAAACTTGAAAGTTATTTCAAACAAAGTACAGTCATAAAAAATAATTACATTAATACCTACCACCACTAGCACCATTATTACCTTAGGTCTCGGTGACACCTGGACAGACAGGAACTAACGCATCGCGACCACAACACTAACTAACGATAGATAAATTCAAACCTAGCGTCCTAAACTGCAAATCAAATAATTATTAACATTTCAAGTGGTGAGAAAAATGGCAGATACTTAAGAACATATTCCTATTCGTCTCTCTAAAATCCCGAGTGGGACGATCGGGAGCAAGTTTAATCTTACTTTTGTAAATTCCCGTTCGTCCCACCAGATGAACGTCGGGGAGATGGTCATTTCCCCGGTATTATAAAAAATAAAAAAATATTTAAAAGATTTAAATTTTACATATTCCCGGTCAGGAATACACGTAAAGGGTCAGATGTATATGTTTATCCCTGATATATGTGTAAATTTCAACAAGCACGATGCCACCATCTTGATGGGTAAATAAAGTTCATTCTTCTGTGCTTAATTAAGACAAGTACTCATCTTTTGATCTGAAATTTTTGTTTTGTTTCGTGTCAAGTTTTCTATCCGTCCCATTTTCATGACTACTTTTCTATCCAAATATATCATCATGACACAATGTGAGATGGCGCCGATTATTCATTCGTACACCTGTGACTTGAGGAGGAAATTACTCTGTCACCCTTATGGAATATTCATAAATTTCTGAGCAAAACAACTATTTGTAACAATATTTATTATTTACAACAATTTCATTCCTATAATAATTAGAACTTCGTTGTTTTATTTGTGGTAATAATCAAGAAATAGTTGTGTCATTTTGACATAGCTCAGCTCCTTAGTGGTCCTGAGTTGAGCTACACGAATACTAATAAATGCTCCCAAAAGTCAGTGATTTTTCCTCAAAAAACCACCTCAGACACCAACCTGCATGGTTCTCATATGACTTGACCATTACATGTTTGCTGTATGGACTTTAAAAGAGACTTTGACCCCTGAGTTTGATTCAGTGTTTTTTCTCAGGGTAGCCAGCTAGGAAACACCGGCCTTATGAAGTTTATATTGACGAAAAAATTGACGTGTAATGATAAATAATAAATGATAAATGATATTTATTTTGTAAGTAGGTTTAAAAAAACACTTTTACACGCCAATTTTTTTTGTCATTTTAAACTAGATGAGGCCGGTGTTTCCTAGCTGACTACCCTGAGAAGAAACACCGAAACAAACTCAGGGGTCAAAGTCTCTTTTAAAGTCCATACAGTTAATATGTAATGGTCAAATCACATGAGAACAGTGCAGATTTGTCTGAGATGGTCTTTTGAAGAAAGAACCATACAGATTTGAGTGGACCTGTCCAGTCAGTGCAAGCATTTGTCAGTATTCGCAAAGCTCAACCCAGGACTACTAAGGAGCTCAACGACTTGACGAACAATACCAAGAAAAGGACATTTGGGTAGGCCGCAGAATATACTCAAATTGCCAGACATACGTTAAAATTACTGAAAAGGAAAAAAAAAGGCAATCAACATTGTTCTCACGTTCACAATAAGAAAAGTAAATATATAATTTACAAAATGTAATTTACTTAATAAAGTAAATATTGATGTCAAAAATAAAAATAAATAAAGTCAAATTGCAAAATAAAAATAATCTACAATATCAAATTGTAAAATAATAATAATAATAAAGAGCACAATTGAAAATAAAAACAAAAGAGAAAAATAAGACAACACGTAAAAGTAAAACGTTTTTAAAAACTTTTTGCAAGATAAATATAATTTATCATAGACTGTACAAGCCTTCAACATCATATTCTCTCCCTTACCTGCGTAAACAAACTTAGAAGAGCTTTTGAGGCTCTATTAAATAGAATAATAGATGCTTCAAAGAAAATTTGTAAGTCCCTTCGTTATTCTAACTGACACGCCATAACTAACAATGCAATAGTTAAACCATACTATGATCAGAGAGACATGAAGACGTCTTCGTCCCTTAAAAAATCATATCAACATTATTATGTCTCAATAAAAGACATTAATCCGGATCTCGCGAGCCGGGACTGGGACCGGACGTCCGACCCTCGAATACACATGTATAATGTAGGCAAAGGTATGATCTTTCAGCATGTATACATTTATTTAGGTATTGAAAACCCGTATACCTATACGTATTCTGTATCCAAGAGAAGTAGGCCACTTACTGCCTTTCCTATTATCGTAATAATAGGAATGGCAGCACAGTCCTCTCTCTTCAATAGTACCTTCGCCAATCTAACTCTGGACAGGTTTTTCAGAAATCTTGCATCAAAGCGCAAAAGCGACCGGCGGTCAAGCTGAACGCTTGCCAGAGGGTCATGGCTATCTGGATGGTGCGGGGATACCGCACGGTTTCCAGCGAAGCGTCGAGCCTCTTTGCTGGCCGGCCACCATGAAATCTGGAGGCAACGGACCTTGCACGCATATCACGATTTGCGAGTGGAGATGCAACGTTGGAGCGAAACTCCGCTGCTGCGTCGAGTCGCGGCATGGCGGACAGAATTCCGGCAAGATCTCATGGTGGAATGGCGACAGCGACTGTCGCAACCCAGTGCTAGGCACGCCATAATTATGGCGGTAAGTCCCCTCATTAAGGAGTGGCTGTAAAGACAACACGGCATCCTCAACTTCCGCATGACGCAGCGCCTCACTGGATATGATAAGTTCCGGAGGTTCCTGCACCTGAAGAAACGCCCGGGTATCACCACTACGTGGACCACCCGGAGGACACGGTGGAGCATACGGTAGAAGTGTGCCCCGCTTGGGCAGATCACCGCCGTGTCCTCGTGAGAGCGATCGGCGGCAACGACCTCTCGCGCCAGGCTCTTGTACAGGCCATGGTCTGGGGCGAGGAGGTATGGCAGGCGCCTCTTTCTGCGAAGCAGTAATGCTAGCGAAGGAGGCGGCCGCACGCGTGAGGGAACGGCCCTCACGCCCCAGGCGCCGGGATTCCGACCCTAACTTCCAGCCACTGTAGGCGTAGGATTGCGGACGGCGAGTATGGGTACCTCGCCGTCCGGTCGTCCGGTAAACGTTTGGACAGAGCTTAAGTCGTCTACGGCGTGTAGTGAAAACATACTGGGGCCATGGGTTGTGCAATAGTGTTCCCCGGGGTCCTAGAACTAAGGCAAAGAAGGAACAGGAGTGCGTTTTAGTCAATAAAAGTCGGACACCTCCTTCTCCATCCAAGTGCGGGAGAAAAAATTAAATGATTTCCCACCTAAAAAAAAAGCCATTTACAAGTTATGGGGGGATGAAAGTGTGAATAAAAAACCAATGTTTGCAAATATGGCCAAGTTTCAAATGCCCTTTTTATAAGATGTAACTACATTACAAAACTGTATGATAAATAAAAAATTTAAAAGTTATGGTGCCACAGACAGACACCCAGACAGACAGCTATTAAAAACATCCGACCCTAAAATCTAATTAGAAAATTATACAATAAAATCATGGGATTTCATCATTTTTATTTTACGATACGTTGTGAAACAAACTGATGGCAATGACACGGGATGCTTAAACTGACGGGTTGGGATAAAAAATGACGAACTTTATTTTTTTTTTTTTCTTTTTTTCATGGCCTGTTTATTTATGTTTTTTGTTCCTTCCTTAGTTGCTCACTTTTGGCTCATAAGGAATTTTTGTTCAAAATGTTACGCTGTAAGGCCAACGGTTCGGGCAATACATTTTATATTCTATCAGTGCATTTATGAAATAGCATTACCTGTTGAGCAAGTGCGTCACGGAAAATACGTTATCAAGTTTCAGTTATCAACTCTCAATAAATTATAATTACATTACATAGAATAGGAAATAGGACAATAATGCAATTACCTTATCAATGTGTTTTTTCGTGTTTAGCACTTAACTACCCGTTTATCAATGCTCTTGATCTTAGTGGGCGAATTGGAGAATGGATTTTTTATGACATCACGCTTATATGCCGCAAGGGTTAGGCAAAGCCAGGTAAAGCTATTCCTATAGTAGGTACACCCATATCTGCATCTCCTATATGCTAACGCTGGTACTGAGCGGGCAATTGCTTTGAT
The DNA here is from genome assembly GCA_949316375.1 of Mythimna vitellina. NCBI lineage: Eukaryota > Metazoa > Arthropoda > Insecta > Lepidoptera > Noctuidae > Mythimna > Mythimna vitellina. Next base: position 7,833,820 of record OX438692.1, on the reverse strand, counting down.
GAGTATCTGAATTGGATTGACCAGGATAGGGCGAGATCTCTCTCAACCAGCAGTAATGAGAGCTAAGCTGACGGATACAGAAAATTGGCGATAATAGGCCTCCTGTGAGACCGTGATGGTCTAAAAGAAGGCCGCCGAATAGGATTGTGAGAGAGCTAACCCCGTTCGGAAAAGGAGGCCTCAAGGAGGTTACTGGTTTCGATGCCTAAAACACCGAAATCCCGCTAAAAGTTCAGGGTCCCTCTTGAAGATTTGCCCCTGATAAAAAACGTACACCTATATATATCTTGCCGGAACAGTTATGATTAAGTCCCTTGCAGATTATCAGGTACAAGTTTAGACTCCAGGCTGCTGCTTGGGAATATCAGAACGAAAAACTCTATTAACACTTTGCTCGTCTTGGGAATCCAACCTACAACCAGATTATTTTTCTGTGACAGACGTAGTTGCAACCGACACTATAGAGATTCTTTGTTTTACTAAAATACGACACGAACCAAAAAAACGTGTAAAATATAATTGCAAAATAAATCACAGTGAATGGGTCGTATCGATCTATCTTTTGCCCGCCGACGATGCGACACGTGAAAAATATTGACAGTTTTATCATGGATTATGGAAAGTGGGCAACAATATGCGGTCAGGCACGTCTACGGACCATATCGTTGCGTTGTCCTACCACCGAATATATTGCTTTTTGATTGCTTGATGTACATTCGATTGAATTCATCTGAAAATAAAATCCCAGCTGTACAGTTGTGAGAGGTCATTTTACTATCTATTTAAATATCCAGAAAATGTTTGCTGTTTGGAACGTTCAGTCCAAGATCTCAGCTAAGATTTTAAAAGGATATTTGAATGTTCTCTTTGAAGTCTTATGAATTGGAAAGTCTTTACTAGCTACAGTCAGTTTATACGTCGATTGCTGCTACTGATGCGAGAACCAGTTGCCTGCAACATATTAATTAAAACCTTGAAATCGCTGCCAAATCAAACCATAAACAAATTCTATCACAATATTTCTGGTAAGGTTGTTGACTTTAAAAAATCATAACGTCAACTCCCATCACTAAGATGTTTATTTATTTAATTTAATAATAGAAAAAAAAAACGCAAAACTGAACATACTATGCGCCCTGTTTTCGTTTATGGCAAATATTCACAATATTTTAAAAATGTGAAAAGAATTGCGTGGTATGTGTGTTATTATTTTGTAATGTTTTCAGAAACAATTTGGTATTATTGGCCGTGGAAGAACGGGAAGTGCCTGATCTGGGACGCAACTTGCGTCAGCACTGTCGGCGCCAGTCACCTGAGTCGCACCATGCGCAATGCTTCTGCCGCCGCTGAAGACGCCTGCTTTAAAAAAAGGCTGAAGTACGCTTCCTTGGCTCAGCTTTACCATTTTGTGCCTGTTGCTGTGGAGACTCTGGGCAGTTGGAGTACGGAGGCAAAGTGTTTTGTGGGGGATTTAGGCCGTAGGCTCGGGGAGGCAACTGGTGACTCTCGGTCCGGGTCGTTCTTGGTGCAAAGGATGGCTATCGCTATTCAGCGAGGTAATGCGGCCAGTACTATGGGCACTTTTGCACCGGGAACGATCAGGGGCGGGTTGTATATTGACGTGTGACTTTTTAGTTTTAGACAAATGTTGCGCTATACAATAATCTATTCAGTTTATGTTACATATAATAATACAGTAAAATTATTTTCCGATGGTATTGATTGGCGCAAAAACTACTGAACCGATAAGTATTTTTTGTATAGTTTCTATCTTTTTTTGAATCATAAATACTATTGATAATCTTAGAACGATGAAAAGCATGACCAAATAATACATAATTTGGTATTATTGGTTTAAATATAATTTATTTTACACATATCGAGTTTAGGTACTTTAGAAGTCATTACTGCAGTGCCTTATGCTTTCACAGTTCAGCCAGGATAAGGCTGGTTCAGCCTCTTTTTTTAAATTTACAACAGAATGTAACTACAACACACTTGTAAGTAACTAACCTAATAAAAAACTTAGTAGATATGTACGAGTTTAATATATATAAACTGAAAATGATAATTTACACAAACACGTATAAAAATAATTCATTAGGTATCAAAAAATAATTTTGGATTTATTCAGCCATATTTTACTTTTCTACACTAATATTATAAAGAGGAAAACTTTGTTTGTTTGTAATGAATAGGCTCAAAAACTACTGGACCGATTTTAAAAATTCTTTCACCATTCGAAAGTTACATTATCCACGAGTAACATAGGCTATATTTTATTTTGGAAAAAAATAGGGTTCCGTAAGATATTTGAGTTTTTCGGACACAAGGTGTAAAAAGTCAACCAGAAAAGTTACTTATTTTGCGTACGCTGCCTAAACTATAAAAGATAGAACCATAAAATGTTCTAATTAATTGTAGATCTTATAAATATCTACCAAAGTTTGTTAGGAGAAACATACTTTCAGGCGGGCGAAGCCGCTGGCAGAAGCTAGTATGAAATACTTAGAATAATCCTACTAACAACGCGAAAGTTTGTATTTGTATGTATAGATGTTTGTTACTCTTTCACCCAAAAACTACTGAATGGAATTCGATGACACTTGGTACTCAGGCAGTCCATGTCCTGGAATAGCACATAGGATACTTTTTATCCCGAGAGTATGTTCAATTCGTATAATTTTTTACTATGATGCGGGTGAACCACCAGCTTGTTAGTCATATATCTCATTATCATCATCATCATCTTATCTTTTTTTAGGGTTCCATACCTTAAAAGGAAAAAACGGAACCCTTGTAAGATCACTATGTTGTCCGTTTGTCTGTCTGTCTGTCAAGACCCTTTATCTCGGGAACACATGGAGATATCGAGTTGAAATTAAATCCATATACTCAAGTTTGTAGTCCCTTGAAGCTGTGAAAAAATCAAACTTGTGAGTTAACGAAAAAAAAAGATACCGCCACTTATGTCGCAAAAAACCGTATATTTCGACACTCTCAAGGGAATCAAAATTCGTAGAGTACTTCCCGATGATCTAGAATCCTGAAATTTGGCATGAAGCAAGGTCTCATAGCACAAGTATAGGAAAAAACTGAATACTGTAAATTTTTACATACAACAAAAACTTTTTGCGATTCGGAAAAATCTTCGTAGCTGAATTCGAGAATCGAACTTTTTTCATAGATAAATTTGTACGGAACCCTCAATGCGCGAGTCCAACCCGCACTTGCCCGGTTTTTTATGTACCTGCCATGTTTTATATTCGCCACCCTCGGTTGACTAGTAGACAATAACTAAAGCATTAAGTCCACCTTTGTATATTTGCGTTACATGAAGTTTTAATATTCAAAATGAATCATTTTCAAAATGAAGTTTAATATGAGTAAACCCACCTATTGATAATAATTATCAACCACTTTAATGTTAGTGATAACATCAAACAGACCTAAAACTTAGTAACCCAAATAAACGTAGGTAACTACCTGAATATTTTTTTCAGGTACATCTATTACACGTTCTAACAAAAATAAAAAAAAAACAACCCAACAATCATTCAAGTAAAAAATACAAATGTGTGCAGAGGATAGGCTTCTCAGTCAAATGGAAAGTTACATGGATGACTTATTGGACTGTTTTGAAGCGTTTGTCAAGAAGTCTATGTTAGTGGTCTCTGTGGCAGTGGGAACATTGGTTCTGATGGTGATGTACGTCCTTAAACTAATGTCTGAACGAGCTATCAGCAGAGAAATAACTGATGACATGGCGAGTAAGTATAAAATAATGTACTTAAGTCCTAACTTATTCGGAAACATCAACTGTGTAATTAATTACAACTTCCATAATAACGTTGGTATTGCAAGGTAATCCACAGTTCACATGGACACAAGATAAACAAAAATTTGTGAAACAACTGTTAGTAACTCGAGTTATGTTTGACTTTCTGAAAGTTTTCAGCCGACCCGACGTCGCATAAAATACTCATATTTCTGTCTTGTTTAAGACCACGTTTACACGTAAAATATTAACTTCTGTTGATGGAATGACGGAAACAAAGACTTCATTGGATCATGAACACGTTTGAATAACTTTTTTTTTTGTTGGAAAATTATGACTTCATCGTTTGAGTGTAAAATGGGCTGAACGATTTTAGTTTCTACAATCACAATGTTCTCTATGAATTACTTAATATAGGTACAAATGAAGCTTCTCGTGTTTTGTCATTATTAAAACCCATATTAAATTTAATAATTTCCCAGTCATGTTTTAAAGTGACATCTGATCCGATGGCTGAATGAACTTGAACACCTGATACAAAGATTGGTCTTCCACTTTGGACAGAGAGATAAGGAAAGATTGCAGGAAAGGCCTTTAAAGATAACTAGTAGCCAAAATTGCCTTCACATCCAGTCATGCTACCCCTGATGCCTGGCCTGTTTTGAGGCTTATGATAAGAGACGAATATAACTTTCCACTTTCTTCTATTCCAGTTGGTACTGAACGCTTTAACAGTAGCTGCCAAGTTAGACCCCAACAGCTAGCTGAAACCACAACATCAAATGCTTCAAATCAATGTAAAAGAAAAAAATCTTATATAAAAGAATTTTTACCGGTTGGAAATACTAGAACTGTTTCTTTACAAGTCATTCCTAATACATTTTCTAGTTTTGGTCCTAGTAATGATGAAACTTTAATAAACGACATTAATTTGGGTGTCAAATCCAAGGTAAGATTCTAGTCATTTATCGGGTACTTAGGTAGATAAAAAAATAATGATTCGACGGTAAGAAGGGAAGACGACATTGTTTGACAATACGTATAACACCTGGATAAGGCTTGCACATGAACGTGGAAATTAGTCTTAAAGAAAAGAACTGTCGCCAATGGCCAGCTGTAGGCTAATTTAGGCTGTGAATGGTGATAATGTTGATGATAAGAAATAAAAACATCAGAGCAAGAGTTAAGTTGCCTACAAATTGGTAATATTACTAATACATCAGGAGTTTTCGGCGAGCAAGACGTAAGTATATTTACTATACTATATAACGATGACGAATAACTACCTTAGATTTATTATGAAGGACGGCACGGTTACACCTGTCGGGCATTTCACCATCCGGCTGAATCAATCCGTCACATTATCTCTGGTTGTTCTCGTCTAGCTTGTGGGAAGTACTTGCATAGACACAAACTTGTAGCCAGGATTATCTATCAGCAATTTGCTCTGAAGTACTCTCTTGTAGCATCGGAGGTGCCGTACTACAGGTATGTGCCCGACCCAGTTCTCGATAGTGGCAATATAACATTGTACTGGGATCGGTCCATCATCACTGACGGATCTATTGTACTCAAGTAGTTATAAGCCTGATATAGTGGTGGTGGACCGAAGTGAGAGGCGTGCAATGATTGTTGACATATCCGTTCCACATGACGAGAACCTCGTAAAAGCCAAAAACGATAAACAAATCAAGTATATGGCGTGGCTCACAAGGTTGTCGACATGTGGGATGTGGACTCGGCGATCATTGTACCGATAGTCGTGTGAGACACTATTTTCTATATTTTTAAATGTTTTTTTTTTTGTAATTATATTTGTAAAATATCTAAAAATGTAATTATCAGCAAACAACAGCAACTTTTCACTAAAGTCTAGGTATATATTGGTCTCAAAGTTGTATTAGATACTACGATACGACAGTGAGTACATTACTCGTAGAACAGATGGTTAATGAGACCGAAAGATTCTGAAGTGGCGATCGCGTACCGGAAAACGCAGCATTGGAAGGCCTCCCGCAATGTGGACCGATTATTTGGTGAAAATCTTGAGAATCCGGATTCAAAACGCACAGGACCGTTCGTTGTTGCGACACTTGGGGGAGGCCTATGTCCAACAGTAGACGTATTTTGACTGAAACGATGATGATGATAATGATTATAAGTAAATATTCCCACTAAGAAAATTGTGAAGACACTAAGAATACCGATTTTTGTGTTTTCCTGCACTTTTCCTTTCCTGGTTCGACTAAACAACATGCTAACAATACAAATAATACAAACATATTTCATTCAAACTCTAGAATCAACAACAAACCATGATTTATTCAAGGAGTCGATGTAACAGAAGTAAAGAAAGTAAAGTAGTAGAAAAAAAAGTAGTAGAAAAAAGGAATAATTATTAATTATTTGTTTTCAGAACCTTGACAAAGGGACCCAAGTAAGTGACGATTTGAAAAGTGCGAGGTAAGTTACATTTATTGTATTTTTCTTCATCTATAATACGTCTAACCCATTTGATATGCAGGTAAAATATCCAACCTTCCACAATATTGCCCATATTTATTTTAGTGGGGTGGCTTGAAATGGTTTGAATTTGGTAAATCAGTTTCTTTAGTTCACATTGCTTAAAAGTGTATACTTTAACTTGGGTATTCAATTGTAAATATTCCCCCAAAAAAGAGTAATTAAATTAAAGTTTACGCATTGAACCACAATGGAATAATTAATAATAATTCTAAACTATTAATTTGTATATAACAATGAAATTATATGTCTTAAAATATTTCAATTATTTTCTTTGAACTTATTTTGTACACTTTTATTTTATCAGTTTTCACTTATTTATGTGTGCATAATGTGGCCTGCATAGAACAAGCTATATAATATTGTGATTTTAGTAATATTGCACGAGCGATCCGCCTCAACCTTGCTCGGATGTTACAAATCTTTGAAAATTGCGGCTTTTCTCTACTGTAATATGTATTTAAAAATTCTTCATGTATCATTCTGTCTATTAGTGAAAATTACATGAAAATCCGTTCAGCAGTTTTTGAGGTTATCGCGTTTATACAGATAGACGCGATGTTGGACTTATTATATATATTAAATTACACTTACTTATTTACTTACTTACTTTTTGCTTATATTGACTTATTGTTGTTTGTTGTTATATATTTTATAATATATAAGGATATCTTTATTTGGTGATCTAAAAAAATAAATAACGAGAACATAAGGTGTTCTTTCTCATAAGTTTAATTCGTCAATTCATCTGACTGTCCTTATGCAGTTACCAGGTTACCACAAATTATCAGGAATTCTTTTTTCAGGATCGAATCCAATTTCATGAGGACGAGGCAGTCGTGCGTAACTAAAAGTGAGAGTATTGCTGTATACTAATATTTTTTCACTTTATATACTTAAATACTTTTGTTGGTAAGAGATAATGATAATAAATTACGCAAATTAAATATGTAAAAAATTAGGAATCCTAGAAGTGGTATTGGTAACTAAAAATTAGAGTAGAACTCAGGTGTCTTACTTAGTATGATCATGTGATAAGGAGAAATGACGATGACAATATCCTGCGACAAGTTATGAATATATTTGTGAAATAAATGAAAAATGAATAAAAAAAGTACGTTTGTGAGGTTATGGAAAGATGGCTAGACAAGGGGTGACTGAAAGAAGTATGGAAGAAGATGCCACAAATAATGTTGCGTCAGCCCCAAAAGCAATTGGGATTTATTATTTATTTATTTATTTAAACTTCATGTACAGTGGTGGTACATAGGCGGACTTAATGCCACAAAGCATTCTCTACCAGTCAACCATTGGGTTAAAAAGACAAAACTGTGGTAGGTGTGCACAATAAATAAATAACAGATATGCAGATATGTTATGGGATAAAAAGCCCTACCACGAGCTCTGGACATGATCCATTTGACGATCTAAACTGAACTATTAAAGGCTTGTGAAGAATCATTACTTGTCACTGTGATCATGTCTTTGTTTCATAACTTATTCTCTTACTTATATATTTATATTTTGTATGTAAGTATGTATATGTGTATCTATTTTAGTATTAAGTATCAAGTTTTGTTATACCATATATTCAATTCCATGACATGATCTACCAAATTTCATCCAAATTCGTTCAACCATTTAGGCGCAAAGGAGTAACAAACATACAAAATTTGACCTTTATAATATTTTACATTTATCATATTTTTTTTTTTCATTTTTTTCCAGATCACTTATCCACTTCTCGACGTTGCTCTAAATTGATTGCTATGAACTTAGAGCGAAACTCATGTTGCTCAATGTGCTGTGAAGATAATGAGTGTAACCAGTAAAGTAAAAAATATTCACTTAACAGAATGCGAGGTTATCAAACAACACACAATACAACATTAGTTTTATTTGTGAAACCCGAAACACGTGTATTTTATGTAAAGAATATGTGTAAAAAAATTTATTACTGTATTATGAAAAAGTCACAAATTTATAAGCTTGTTATGTAACCTGGTTATCCGCACAAATACATGGTCACCGGGCCATCGAGCCTACTGAGGGTTGTTATGCCCCGCACCCAGTTGTGCGCTGGCCCCTCATGCCCGCTATGACATGCCCGCTGCGACCTGTGTTGTACTTAGTGTCGGTGGTGTCCAACTTGTGACCTTTTAAAATATTTTTGGGAAAAATATAACATGGTATAAAAATTATTGGAATCGATTCAGTTACTGATTCAGAACAAACTATATTTACGTTTCGCATATACTAAAATAATGTTGTATACCTATTACTTAGTCCTTTTATAAGTTTTTATTTTTATATTTGTTTTGCTATATTATTTTAAAGTACATAACGTGCGCATAGAATGTTAGTCATAATTACATAAGCTAGATAATAAAATAATTTTGTAGTGTACTTGTTATTAATTTAATTTACACTGTAAATGGTCAATTGTAACGTTATTTACTTGCTGGTAATAGTAGGGTTGTCAACATTGTTTGCCTTCCAATTGTGAAGTAGATTAGTATACCTAATTTAACCATTGCAATTCTTTGTAAATTAACTAAAACGTTCAGCCATTTTAATAAAAATTAAAGAAGGAAATGATGTGTTCAATTTATTTTGTCACGACCACGACCATACGCAGTAGTAATCGCAAGTGCATTAAGCTAAAGACAAACTGAGCTCAAATATGCCACGTATCCCACGTATGCTAGGTATTAGGATTTAGTTGGGAAATCATCCAATGACTTCTCCCGCCTAAGGCGGAGCAGCAGTATTAGACTTTTACTGACTAAAACCCTCTCCTATGTTCCTTCTTTGCCTTCGCTCCAGGGCCCCGGGATTCTCTTTCACACAATCCATGGCCCCAGTAGGCTTCGGCCCTAATGGGCCCCTATGATTTTGCTGACATCTCCTTGAGGCGTGCGTGGAACACAACGCGCCGTCAACGACTCTGGCTTGCTCTGGACGGTTACCGGACGGCCAGACGGCGAATTAAATACCCATTGCTCGCCGGTCGCAAGCCTACGATTACGGTGGCTGGAGATCGGGGTCAGATCCCTATGGTTGGAACGTGAGGAAGGCCATTCCCTCACGCGCGTTGCCGCTAACATTACTGGTACGCAGATGGAGGCGACCGCCTGCCATTCCTTTTTACTCTAGGCCATGGCCTGTACCAGGGCCTGGCGTTGCCGCCCGTCGCCCCCACGAAGAAACGGCGGTGCTCCACCCAAGCAGGGTAAAATAACTTACGTGGGACGCACGTGACAGCGTTGCGTATGCCAAATACGTTTCTAAGACGTCTATTTTCAAGCAAATTCAAGAGTCTAGATTATAATTATGCGTAGCGAACGTAGTATACGTGTGCTCGGTTTGTCTTTAGCTTTATAGTCAGGCGGCAGGTCGTGTGACCTGTTTGTCGTGCGTGATGCATAATTTGCCAGTAATATAATATGGATAAAGATAGAGATATACAAAAGGAATTGTCTTGATAGCGACTTAGGGTCGGTTCTAAATTAACTATTTGGAATTAAGAACGTCTACAAATCCTGTATTGCTTTATAGCTTTCAGGATAGAGCTTGATAATTACTAAACTTCATATACTTGATTCTAATATTGATGTAGTGTAGCTTGACTGGGAGCCGACCCCAAGGCAGCTGGAAACGGCTAGGCAGGTTTATTCTAGATTGCTGAGAATGAAGTAAATGAAAAGTGATACATTTCGACGAAGGATTTGTAAACTGCCAACTCCAAATAAATTGGTATAAAGACAGTATGTATGTCGTTGAACCATAAATTCACAAATAGCCTATATCAGTAGTGGTTGTCGTTTAAGCAGTCAAGTCCTTCAGCAATCGGTGTATGTAGACAGTACCCCGAACCATATTATTATAATTGGCGACTTTATTGTATTTGTCTCTTTATTGTATAAAATTTTCACAGCGTTAAAATATTAAACTTAAAAAAAAAACTCAACCAATACAAACGAAATAGGTACCTAGATAAAAACTCATGGTACTCCAAACTATTTCAAACCACAACTTTAAGTGAGGTCTATGGTCTATGTTTATGGATGGTCAATAAATTCTTGTCAAGCTCACATCTAAAAATGATTTAAAAAATAAACATAAATAAATATGAGAATATGACGAAGCGTTACTCTTTTCCAGGTAAGCCATAATATATGTTTAGTAATGCAGCACTGCTTTTGAACTGATGTTCAAATAAAATCAACATCGAAAAGAAAGATGGTATTACTCGTCGTAATCAATACATATAATAAATCTTTAGAAGTTTTTAGTTGTGTGTGCATCACGTAAAATGTACGAAATCGATGTAGATAACTTTTATACATTAAAATTGTGTGTAACTTGATATATTATTTAGGTTTTATTTGATAGCAATCGGTTGACTATATCGAAAGATGTGCTACATTCATTGACTGTTAGGCAATAATAGGCTAGTAATATATATGTCAATGCTGTTAGGCGGTACGAAGATCGCCGGGTGTGCTAGTCTATACATATAAATGAATAAACTGACTGACTGACATATCAACGCACAGCAAAAACTACTGGGATTTGGAGCGTGAAATTTTGCACAAGGCTTCCTTTTATGACAAAGGCAAACACTAAGAAAGGATTTTCCAAAATGAAACGGGGTACTAAATTTTGTATGGAGAAACCTACATACACGCGGGCGAAGCCGCTTGCAGAAGCTAGTTAAATATATACTGACACGAGACTTCTTTTTATGACGTAGGCGAATATTAAGAGAGGATTTTCCAAAATTCACTCCTATGGAATGAAACTGGGGGGATTTTACGCGGACAAAGCCATTGGCAGAAGCTAGTTTTCTATAATTTTACTTAGTTTCCCGTTTGAGATTCTTGTGCAACGATGTCAAAAGAATGATTAGTTTAGGGAGGTTTCTCTCAATACAAAACTAATGTACTGAACTGTCTATTATAATCTAGGTTTCTATCTTCGGACACGTCCTGGGAAAATGCCGACTAAATCACTTCAAGGATCGGCTATGGCTCCGGCGATGAATTTATATAGAGACTGGGAGCTCTTGACCAAAACAGCACAAAGCTATATCTGGACACTGTACTGCGCGATGAGCGGCAACTACATCGCCGTCGGCACCGTCGTGGTGGTGCTCATCCTTAGCTTTCTACTGCCCGATATCACACAAAAAATTCATGCAGCCCAAGATCTGAAGACCATGAAGAAAGTTTTAGATAAGATGTCGGTAAGAAACATTTTGCTAACTAGACCTTTGTATCAAGTTAAATGAATCTTTGACAATTCTCGTTTATAGCTAAAAAAAAAAGACTTAAAAGCAACTTGTAACTTAGTGATCGATCGAGTTTCTTCATCTTTATGGAGATTGATTCAAATAATTTCTCTCCAGGTTGACGTAAAGCGTGCTGAAGTGGCATGTCTAACAGTAGCAGATGAGATCTCGTATCTCCAGCGCAACATGAATGATGACACCACGGAAACTGTTAGTATCAGGCAGCTAGAAGGTATTGTATCTATACAATTTGTTTGTTTTAGTGTACTTTTTATTCAAAGAGTTTATTTTGAATGTAATTTCAGTCAAAAGAAAAGCTGCAGGAGCTAACCGCTTGCACCAGTGATAGCATGCGGCTGACGCAGTCTGAACCAGCCAAAATCGAAAAAAAGGGTGGAATGCTTCGGCGCGTATTCTGCCCAAATAGAAACACTTCCAATAAGGTGCATCAGATAATACTTTTTTATAATATAACGGGTATTTAAATGAACAACAAAATATTCTATGGTGCTATGGTCACGTTTTGGTAACTCATATTAGCGCGACTTTTCAACGTTGTGTGTTTTGTGTCGGTCTTGATTCCACCAGGCGCTGTATGAAGCTTCTGTATAATGAGTAAATCACTGTTCATCAAAGCTAAAATTAGCATGTCTGTCATGAAACCCCACCTCATCTAGAAGTCGTAATTTATGGACGACTTTTTTTTTTATTCATGCATGTGTATTTATGCACACCACTGACATACCTTTCACATTCAGAAAGTTTTTTTAGTAGGGAGAAACTATTTTCCTCGTTTTGGCCTTCAGTCTATAATTTGTAAAATATGTATGCTTATCTTTTCCCTGCAGGAAGTCACGATTATGTCGTATGTCTACACCGATTCATTCGATGATACTAACAAAACTGAACAAGAACAACAAGCTATCCAGCAATGAGTGTCAATTCAAGTGAATATTACTGCAAAATGTTAAATGAAAATATTAACTACTTTGTAAACATAATTACGCTGTAATAAAGGACAAAAATAAAAATTGTACTTTTTATTAATCATTTACACACTATCAGACTATGATTCATAATGGTTTACAACAGCGGCTTTTTAACAGGGTCGGTTTTACCCAGGGCAAGGTGTCTATAGGCGCCCCGCTCTAGTGGCCAATTTAAACATAGGGTTTTTTTTAACAGCTGGTATTTAAAACACAATCTTCTCAGTAAAATAACTTATATCCTAACCTTTCGGCAAACTCTTTTTTAATAAGACGAAGTTCATATCCAGGTCGATATGTGGTGCAATGCCATTATAGAAGGAATATCGGAATATAGGTATTTAAGGAGTCTTGATTTTGATGAAAAACGAATCTGCATCATTAAATTTTAATTGTAACCTAACCGAACCTGATCAGGATTTCGGAAACAAATACGCTGCATATTGTCAGTCACTAATTATATTAAAAATATTGAAAGTTATACCATAGGAATTCGATGGATGCGAGACGCACAGGACCGGTCATTGTGGCGGCATTTGGGGGAGGCCTATGTCCAACAGTGGACGTCTTTCGGCTGAAATGATGATGATGATGATGATACCATAGGTAAAGCACACGTGATGATACTATTATTGATTAAACACAAATTCCTCACAAATTTTGAAAGAAGCCCCTTCGTGAGTGCCCTTGGGCAGTCAGTTGCATCCTGCACTTTTTTTTGAGGTTATATATCTTCAAACACCTCACGCTGTTTTGAGCGAGAGGACTATACTGATATTGTGTTTCTGAGGCCATAATAAAATTCAGAAAGCACTTTCGACTATGACCATACTGACTTCTTTATAGAAGTCTTCTTTTTAGCAGTAGCGACGTTAAAGCATTCGGGTGCAGGATTGTTCGAAAGGGTCACCACAGTCCCAGAACACAAAGGGCAATTAAAAAGGTTATGGTCGGAGTTACCTTGTGTGATCAAACCAGGAATAAAGATATTTACAAACGTATTTAAGTAGTAATGGACAGAGCACATTTTTTGGAGAACATATGTCCGATGTGGCCGAAAGACGATGACAGCTGTGGAAGACCAATAAGCTAGTACTCTTGCGAAAATCCGATGAAGGTGAGACACTCAGGACCCGTCGTTGTAATAACGCTTTGGCGAAGCCTATGTCCAGCAGCAAACATCTTTCGGCTGACATATTGATGAAGAAAATATCTCAAACTCTTTGCTCTATCAAGAGGCTTTAGTCAGGATGTTGGGTCAGGAATTTTAATACGAGAGGTACATAAGGTTCATAAGGTTCTATTTTGTCAATCGAATACTAGAAGGTACCTACTGGATAAACTGATAATACTACTACCAGTGTAAATAAACCTTTATTTGGCATGTTGGCACCACGAGCACAGGTAATTATTGGTACTAATTTTGACAATAGACCTGTCAAGTGAAATCACAAAAATAGTAATGATAAAAAATTGAAAAAACAACATATAAAAATTCACAAGTATATAAATGTAAACTTTTGTATATAAAATATAAGAGCAAAGTGAACACTTTCCCAAAATGCCCACGGCATTTCTAAGAAAATCTTTCAAAACTGTTTGTGTTGATACTGTTCTTTTCTTTGCAATGTTTGCATTAGTGGGTCATATAACCATAAACTATTGGGAAAGATATACGATACAAAATGAATTATATTCCATGAAACATAGCTTATATACACTCAAGGTAAATAGAATATTGCATCCACAATGTATTTAATATTTTCAAAAGTATTGAAGTGCTATTTTTATGTTTCAGGATACTATAGGAAATATAGGAAAAGCATACGATAGTCTTCACAATGAACTTAAAGTCTTGGTCTTCGAAGTCGAGAAAAAACAGATGGATACGCCAGAATGTCGACAGAAGGCTAAATTAGAAGCTAAATGTAAGGCCGATAATTTAGAAAGAAATCGCCGAGATTTTGAAGTTCAAACGGCCATAACAAAATCTGATAAATTCGGTATAGGAGTAGAAATGGATACTAAAAAACCACATGGTTGTGAACATAAGGCAACAGGACCCTTAGGCATAAACGCTTCAACTAATACAAAGAACCCTCCAAAATCTACTGGGAGTCCTCCATCCGATATATTGATAAGCGAGCAAGACCACGCCCGCTGCTACAAAGAATTAGATCATTGCAGACATGTCTGTCGTAGTAACGGCGCTTCTGCCCGGAAGCAATGACTTGCCGATATCCATATAAATTTTTAAACTATTTTCTATCTACTGTAATTGATCGCTTGTTCTCTTGACGCCTACAAGAACCCTTTTTAAATGAAACTATGTGATCGGAATTGAAAATTCAATTATTATCAAATGTTTTTCAGATGTTGTATGAGGTAAAATGAGGATTGCAGAGAAAATGAGAAAAAAAGTTAACTTTGTTTTTTTTTTAATAAATTATTTAAAAATAGTTTTATTAGACATTTTTTTCTTTCATCAAATTTATTTTTATCAGATTTTAGGTAATCTTTATGTCCTGACTATGCAGTACATTTCGGTAGAGGTTTTGAACAATTGCAGGTAATATTTTTCGCTAGTTCACATGGAGGTTTGCGTAGAAATACATCGACGTTAGGTAAAGGCATACTGTTTCTTGGATCCCAGCCTGCTTCTTTTTTCTCGATTGCAGAAGTAAGCGCTTCTATAAGTTCCACTTGTCCTTCTATTTTTGGTATTTCTTTTGAGAACCGAATTATTTGCAGTTCCAGTTCGTCATACCTGTGTTTCATGTGAGCTACGTTTTTCTGAAATAACAATTAGTCAATTTATAAAAGATGAATATCTAAGCTCATGAGCTGAAGTTCCTATTTATAATAAATACGGTGCTTGAAAAATCACCTACCGCAATATCCGCAATGCTCTTATTAATATTGTTTAGATCACAACTAGAGTTGCAAGTAGTGTAGTGATACTCCAGCATTAAATAAACGACTCCTATGAGACTTGATAGTATGAAAACGCTGGTGAGGCTGTTAATAAAGCTCCAAGGCTGAGGACATGGCCGAGGGGTGTAACAAGAGTATCCCCGTCTCCGATTTCTTCTTCCGCGGCAGTCCATTTGGATTTTACTCTGCCGCTTCTTAGCAGACTTCCTAAAGCCGTGGCGAGCCACCTTTGCTTATAAATAAAGTGCTTTTTATCTTTTATCTTACATTTCCACTTAAATTTTTAATGGGTTTTTGTCACTTCATGTTTTAGTAATTATCATTTTTTAAATTTTTCATTTCTAGTATTTTAGTTTCAATGTGACAATTTGTCTGGGTTGACATTTTTCTGTCATTTAAAATCTTTATGGCATTCAAAAATGCAGCCAGTGTTAACCTTTGTTGCAACGCCATCTACTTAAATCTAGTCAAACTAACAAGAATCTTCTTGGACTGGGCAGCGATGAAAGGCATAGTAAGTGGTCTAGTTGCTTTATCGTAGCTTGACAATAGGAATTGCTTATGGAAGGCTGTACGAGATGGCATAAAATCAAGAAGACTAACAAAGTGAATTAGTTGAATGGGTTAATTTCAGTTATTGATATCATCGTTACTGGTTCATCTTTTACCCCCGATTTCTGATTTAAGAATTTGAAGTTGTATTTCTCACTCTACTTTCCTGTCAAAGTTTGGCTTTAAAGTAAGATTTGAGACGTTCCTAACTCAAAATACTCAATTCAAAAATCCGCCCTTAGTTAAAATTGTCCACAACATATTTAAGACCGTTTGATGTTTATTTGTGATAATTTGTTTACTTATCATATATTTGAATGATGATTTTACCTGTTTACCTTTCCTATCATATTTTTTATCGGTTCCAGGAAACAGGGAATGGCCGTTAACAGAAAGTTATACACAGATAATGGGATCATATGCACGTACTTACTGATCCATACCTATGCAACTTCAATATTGAGTATAGATTATCTAAAGTAAATTATGTAGTATTAATTAAAAAAAAATTCTAGAATATGGAATGAAAGACCTCCCAAGTAATATAAATATGGGTATAAATTAACCTAAATACTAATAGTTTTGTCAGTTTCGTCACATGATTAATATATGTATAAATGTATATGATGTAAGTAGGTATAGAACACCGAGATGCAAGAAACATACATAATCATGAAATGACGTCAGACTGGAGTGTAACGACAAAACCTCAGTGTTACTATTATTAATACCCGTCTATAACAGACAAGTTAAGTAATTATTACAACAGGATTTTAGACTGTATATCTAATACGCCAGCATATTATACAGGTTAGCATTATCATCAACCTGGATAGCTACATTATTGCATTATTTTTTAACATATTTTATAATCAATATAGGTACTTCTACTTATTACAATATATATCTTTAGGTAATTCACGATCTCATTGCCAAAATCCTGGTAGTTATATCACTTTGCACAAAATTATTTCCGAAACTAGGACAGATAGAAGAACGTGAGTTAGACCAAAAAAAATCTTAATTTTTTTAAAATAAATTCTTTGTAAAATTCTTAAAAATTATACAACTCGACTTGTATCACTCATCACAGGAGGCATAGATATATAACCAAGGTATTAACAGGCTACAGTACGTTTCTAGAAATTTTGGGTAAATTCGATTGCATTGACTATAAAAGTAATTTTTATATACTTATAAAAGGATTATTCGAATATTGAGTTAAACTAACCGGTTATAATGATAACCGAACGAAGTTAGAAGTAATGAATGAAGGCTCTTGATCTTCAACCATAAAGAATGCTTCATTATTACATTAGACGCCAGTCGATCGTGCTTAATCGCACTCACGCCTTATCGAATATAGCATTGTTCTCATGGATAGTATTGTATGTATGTCCATCAAAAGTCTAAATACCTACCACACAGAATTTATGTATTGGGAACGGTTTCCGGTAAATATTGTCTGCAACATATTACTGTTAGCCTAGGTAGGTAGGCTAGGCATTCTACAGGTCTCTCAGAAATACGTATAAGGAAGTAAGTGGCTGGTTCATTAACTTCTAGGAAATGCATAAGTTAGAGGTTTAGTTGCGTTAGGCTGTTGTGCACATTCAAACCACATCGTACAAAGCCTCTCAGACTCCTTAGCTGAGGTCGGATCACTCGGTAAGTTGCCGCCATTTCGACGAGACGTTAGAGAGGGACAGGGTTATGCTGTTTACCCGTTCGCTCTCATTGTATTCCCTACTTGGTTTTCGTTTTACATTTCGAGCTTGTAGTGTTGGGCTGTACAAGATATCGATAAAATGAGTTTATTTCTCTAGTTTTCAACCGGCTACAAAAAAGGAGAAAGTTCTCAAATCTACACACTAACAGTGCTGCCGTCTGCATACCCAAAAATACCAGGTTGAAGTAGGTAATTTTTTTAAGGAGGGAACTCCTTAAATATCATAGGTAACCACATTTTGGTTTTAATATTTTCATCGAGAACTCAAACATCTACACTCAAAAAGTAACATTTGATGAAGGGAAACTGATGAAACAGACCAAAAATGGCCATCAAAACTTCACACTCAGATAGATTTATTTATTTATTTATCCTCACATCGGAACGCCTTTAGATATCTTAATGAAGATAGTTAAGCAACTATGATTAGGTTAGGCTAAGATAGTTTTTAAAATTTATAAACGGTTCTGTGTAGTTATGTTAAAAATGGTATCATCGAACTGATCTGATGATGATGATGTAGCCGGGAAAAAGTTCCGCAATTAATTAATGTTTAGAGGTATGCGGAACAGAGAGTAAAGTCCCGCAAACCTCTGTTGAAAAGGGAAGATCCTCCGTCTAGTCGGAGGATCTTCCCTTTTCAACGGAGGTTGTTATGTCTGGTTTGGGCAACTGCCTCACGGGCGTTATGCCTGAACTATAATTACGCGATGCAGGATTTCGTATTTCATATGTGGCGCCATAAATGTCGCTATAAATGTATCTTAGCAGTGTTTAGGCTAATTGAAATTGTCATGAGATAAATAAGAGTAAAATCTCATGTTCAAGGGTATAAACAGTTTTTATCTTTATTTATTTTTTCATATCGTGGCTCTTACGGTTACGTTGGATAGGTGCATGTCTTTCTCGTCTTCTTCATCATCATTGACCGGCGTGTCTTCGCCAATAAATTAAAAGTGTCCATGCGATAACATTAATGGCTCTCTTAGTCTTTTGTACATACCTCCTCATACGCCCCTTTCGACTTTTCTGTCATTGAACATTCTCTAACAAACTTTATTGTTAACCCGATTATTTGTTTTTTTCTTATTGGACATGCAGGATTCTATCGACACGATGCCTCCAGGCCTAGTGGTCGTACCGGCCGGCATCGGCGCGCCGCGCTGCATGATGTCATTCATACACACACTCACACATCGGACTCCGTGTGACTTGGTCGTGTCGTGTTGACCCGCGCGCTGTTTACATTCTGTACACAGTGACTTCACGGCGTACGCTCGTGTCTGTGATTTAATTTATTATTTATATTAGCTAGCTATTAGATAGTTTACTCAACATGGCTAACAACAGGGCTACCAAATCTGGATTTGCTGCCGAAGCACAGAGAAAGGTAAGTTTTGAACTTGTAATTTTCAAGCTATTACCCGGCCATGTGCTATAGTTCCAGTTTTATTTAATAGTGTGATGTGGGAGTGGCTCTTCGTAAACAGGTCGCGTTACATAGCTAGATTATTGATTAGGGATGCTGTGAGGTCCAGAATTGTGTTACAAGGACTCAGCCGTGACCTACTTTAGGGAACAGATGGTGTGACCTCGTTAGCGGAGATACAAGGGCCAGATGGTCTTGAATACGAAACTGTACTTACGCGCACAGATGATATTTGCTTAGTTTCTATATTTTCATTAATCCATGTAACACTTGCCGGTACGTAACCACCTTTGGACCGAAATTAATTATTTCGGTACCAAGAAACTTAAATTACCTGATCGTTTCACATCATGTTCCTAAGGGGCCATTGACAATGAGGTAGGGTAATTTTGCAGGTACAAAAATAATGCCTACACGTGTAGGGTAGCCTAACCATTCGAGTAAACTGGTTAAAGTTACAAAAAGAACTCAATCACGCATTCGAAAATTCTTATTCGACTGTGCCTTTGCCATTGTTAGTAAAAAAGATTCAAAAAACCTAACGGCGCGAGACGGTATGTTTCCAGTTGGACTGTTTAGTATTTGGTCACTATCGGTAATAAGTATTCAGGTATTTATGCGAGAGTCTAAATTGTCATTACACTGAAGGTTCATTTTATTGCTCAAGTAAAATTAATCAAAAGT
This sequence comes from Mythimna vitellina, assembly GCA_949316375.1. Taxonomy (NCBI): domain Eukaryota; kingdom Metazoa; phylum Arthropoda; class Insecta; order Lepidoptera; family Noctuidae; genus Mythimna; species Mythimna vitellina. The sequence goes on along the minus strand of OX438692.1, from coordinate 7,813,912 downwards.
ATAAGTAGTTGCGTTGCCATTATTATGGAATCTACAATAGTGAAAGAATAGAAGTGTAGTTTGGTATTTGGAATATTTATTAGGATATGTTTTGTATCTACATTCCAAGGAAATTTACAGTAGATAGGCATGCATATTGTATACAAATGGCTTAGTTTAGCATTTAAATACAAGTAACGTAAAGACGCATCACACGTTTGCATTGAGGCAAGGTTACAGATGAATCATTATCTCGCCTTTTTTATAAATAATGAAAGTTGCACCATTTTATTAAATAAAATATGAACCTTATGTTAAAATATTTCCAGACCATAAACAGACTTCGACGAGACTAGATCGACGCGTTTAATTAATTAAGCAATTCGTTTTATTGTCTATTGTGACATCTCGTTTGTAGAGGACGTAACTATCATCATCATGATCATTGTTCTGAAAATAGATCTCGAACTATGATTGGACATCTGTTAATAGTACGCGTAACTGCAGTTTTATGTATATGATGTTTTCTTAGTACCTACTCTTACTAAACACCTCCATCAAATAGGATCTCACTCAAACTTAATATTCCCAACAATACCTAAACGGTCATTGCTCCAGCAACGCTCTGCCAACCAAGCCTTCTGTCGTCTTGATAACTACCTAAATAAATATTAATTATGTCTTCACACAATGTTTAAATTCATAGCACCGTGAGTGTGAGTTTAATTTACATTCCGTTACTTTTTAAAGCGAACCCAAGATCTGTGAAGTTTTATGGTCTTGTAATTATAAGTCAGGACACCTTTCTTCCTGCAGTCATCGCCTGCAGAAGCACACCGGTCGCATGTGGGTCAAGGAGGATCAGTTAACACAGCTTTTACAACCGGTTTTAGTACATTTTTTGTGAGAGTCCTTAACCGCACTGAGGTGGAAAGAACATGGAAGATTTTCTTTAAAATTATATTATTTTAGCCACTATTTCAATAAATACCAAAATAAGTGTGTTTTCTGACTGACAAACAGGTACGTGAGGCAATGCGCCTTATCAGTAAAACAAGTAAGCAGGTCAAACGGATGGACGTTTATATGTATTAGTCGTCACTTCTTCTAATTACGGAATTACAGTTAGTTTCGATAAGACTAAATACATAATGTATATGACAAGTAAATACCGAGTAAATTCGGTGAAGACTTTGTATTAATGTTGCTGCTGTTGATAATATTCATTCAGTATCAACTTGGATTAGTCACGAATTATTTCGAATACGAATCCTCACGAATAAGTTGGGCGAAACAGATGTTCAATTAGCTCAAAAGAATTTATTTTATACTAATTCACCGAGACGGTGACTCATATAAGGCTCGGTTCTGTTACAACATACAGTACCCCACCTTATATGGTATGGCCTTTACGCAGGATTCATTTATATGGCTTAAATGCAGGCTACTTTCAACTGGCCATATGTTCAAGATTGACACTTGACCAAATTTCTCTTCAATGTTTCATTTCATTTATGGAATTCTATTTTGCTTGCACAAGTGACATGGTAGTGTTGTGCAAGTTAAGATACATAGATTAACAAAAAGGTGAAGATCGTATTACCACTTGTGTGGCCTGACTAGCAATATGATACATTTAAAATAGTATTGCTTCACTTTGGTCGTTGTTTTTTTACTATGATATTATTACAAGTGGCACGTTGTTACGGCCTTATTAGGGCATAACTTTAATTCAAGGAAATAAACGGACAGAAATCTTGTTAAACTTGAGGTTATCCCCATTTTTGCGAATCAATACTGGTTGCATTGCATTGACCGCGTCTGACAGCCGGCCTCGTGCTGTGACCCCATTCCTGTCCCCTTACTAGTCAGTGTTGGAGCCATTGTTGACAATGGGCTGCGACGTTGGATATTTTTATACGATTTTCCTTAAATCAACGTTGATTGACCCAATAAGTAGGTACTATTTGCGTTTATTTTTTAATCTGGTTCATTTGAATATGATCGTAGCTAAGCTCTATTTGCTCAAATTTCTCGTTGTTTTATCTATCATCTATGATCTCTGACGTAATTGCGGGAACGTGCTCCTTCAAAAGACTGAAGCCGTTGACATTGAATCATAGTTATTTATGGCTGCTAACGTTTTTGTTACCGATTCCTTGTATGGCTGTATGGCGATTAGTAATGAATAAATGCTTTTAATACATCAGTATTGATATTCGCAATCTTATCCTTCTCGACCTCGAATCGCATCTGTGATGTCCGACGTTAGCTAAAAAAGGGAAGGTATCAAATGGCACTCTATTTGGTCTAAAAGATGATTTCGTTATTTTCATGAACAGTTTATATTGTATTATATTTAATAATGAAACTATCGAATTGATAAGTGCCATGTACATATTATTATATTATCAAATCTAATTATTAATTCACCCAACAACCTTTGGTTTTAGCTTGATAATGACGTTAACAAGCCAAACACCAAAGTTAATTAATTGAATATAGTAAATTGATAAGAGTATTAAAATATTGTTGAAACCTAAATGTTGCTACACTATTAACAAACGACTAACAGATAACTTTTACTTTGATTCTGTAATAATTACAACTGCACATAGAACCTTTTTAATATTGAATGCAGACGTCACATCAGTTTTTTTGTGAACAAGGTGCAACAAAGTTTAAACAGGACGTTGGTTACAAGAAATCACTTCCTCTAACTTCAAACACAAATTAGACAACGCTTCAGAATATTAATTAAAGGGACGAGGCTATCAGTTTCACCGATCTGGAACATATTAAAATTCAGAAACCTTCGTTGTTGATCCAAAAGCAGACAAGCTATGTCAACTTGCATAGTAACGAATATTTCTTAAATGACTGAAAGACGAGGCATTCTTAAACGCAGGTTGTGAGAGAGCATGCTTTTAATTTTTTGAGGTTACAAACGTCTGCCTTGCCGGACCGTGAGTCACGTTTGAATCCTTGACTGGTTACGTCATCGTGCGCATGAGTTGTTTTTGGTGGATTACTACGTATTGTTACCTATAGGAACTTTTTGATTATATCATTATAATTCTAACTAAGTTATTGATTCATGGGGTTCGGGATTGGTCACCATTAATGACTAACAGGATAAACATTCATCTTAATAATAATATATTTAATGTTTTCTCAATATAATGCTAAATAACTCTTTATATTTGTCAATGTCTTTGAAGCATTCAGTCATCAGCAAAAGTAAACGTTTCTTGCGTGCATACATACAATAAAAAATATGTCAAGGCAGGGCAAGGGATCGGCCTTTGCCCTGCCTTGGTTTCGTCAAAGTAATGTACTCTTTTATCTAAAATGGCTGATTTAGCAGCCAGTATTCTACCGATCCGTTTAGTAGGTAAACAGAACGGGTACATTTAATTAGTACAGCTGTTAGTGCACGTATCAAACACACGGTTTCTTCATTATAGTCACGGAGACTGTCCTATCGCATACTTTCATACGACAAAACGTGATGCGTATTAATTATTTCTATGATATTACGGTCAATAAGTGTTTCAATACTTTTTTTTCTTTTAGCTTTAGCCAAGGCATATATCAGCTGTACACTATGTTTAGAAAAATGAAACAATAGCTTTAGCCCTCAGTTCCTTAACTCAACCTATGTGCATCCACAAATATTAGCACTGTTTTTAAAATGCTGCCTAAATAAAGTAATAATATGTGCTCCAATGCGACAATCTTTATAAAGTGCTAAAACTTCAGGAATTGAAAAACAGTTTTTTTTTTGTTTACTTTCTTGTCTTTTCCAAAAGAGTAGCAATTAGCGAAGTATCGAATTGGAAACACTTCTTTTAATTGCCATGCAAAAAAGTATTGTACAAAATAATAACCGAAATAGTTTTATAAATAACTTAATTACAAAGATAATAGGTATTCACAGCTTGAAAATGGAATAATTATGAAAATGGAAGTTTATTTACCTATTCCACATTCCAGTTTGTCTTTTGAACCTAATATTTTTTTTTTTGAAGAATAGTATAAAAATAGGCATACGTAATTATTTTATTCATACATTAATTAAGCAGAAACTAAGCGGCAGTGTTGTGTTGGCTTTAATAAACTATTCACTCATTTCTTATCAACGCGACCTTGGGCGGGACCAGTCAGTGTTGATATTCACTAACTGCATAACACGGTTATGTGATTTCCCGTACTTATACATAAATAAGTGCCTATGTCAAAACACTGTTAATTGGTCAAAACCACTTTTAAGTGAAAGAATTGTTCAGAAATACTTTTGTATTACTAACAATTTTTTTTAAATACACAAATGACAGTCATTAATAGACACACACAATCATAAATAATTTCAATTTAATTTACCAAATTGTGATTATAAAAATTGTGACTAATGTTTTTTTTTTCTATATCTCTCAATTATACTTGAAATAAATTATTGTTATTATTAAAAACCTGTTACATTGGTATAGTAATTCTAGGTAGGTACCTACTTCGTCTTCCTTATCCTTACATATTATAAAACAAGGTTCCCCACTGCGTCTCTCTGTCTATCAGTTCACGATAAACTCAAATAATAAAACAAACACGTTTTAACTTAACGGTTTTGACTAAATTATCAGTTTTGACTGTACCACCTATACAACTCAAAACCTTACAGGTAGAGCCATATTTATGGCAGTAAGCCCGCTCTTTGAAGCGTGGTTGGAAAGACCTCACGGCGTTCTTACCTTCCGCATGACGCAGGTCCTCACCAGACATGATAAGTTCGGGAGGTTCCTGCACCGGATTTGTGCGGAAGAAACGCCCGAGTATCACCATCATGTGGACCGCCCGGAGGATACGGTGGAGCACACGGTGGAGGTATGCCCCGCCTGGGCAGAGCAACGCCGTTTCCTCGTAGGGACGATCGGCGGCGGCGATCTCTTGCATCGGGCCTTGATCCAGGCCGTGGCTCAGAGCGAGGAGGAGTGGCAAACGGTCGCCTCCTTCTGCGAAGCAGCAATGCTAGCAAAGGAGGAGGCCATACTCGTGAGGCAACAGTCCTCACGCCCCAACCGCCGCCGGGATTGTTCCACGCGCGCCTTAAGGAGATGTCAGCAAACCGTAGTGGCCCAGTAGGACCGAAGCTTACTGGGGCCAATGGTCTGCTTCTGAAAAGAAGACTCGGTCCTGGTACGAAAGGCAACGAAGGAACAGAGTGGGTTTTTAGTCAGTCTGACACCGGAAAAAAAAGCCTTACAGGTAGGAAACTTGAATCAGAGGCCTTACCATGATGTATTATTAATGTCAAGTACGCGAGCGAAAAAGAGGGATAGAGCTATACACCCAATATAGCTCCGTCCCTTTAACAGTTCTGTTTAGGTCGTCAAATGGATCACATTAGAAGCTTGTCTGTATGGCAATTCTTGTCGCTTTTTGGTGGTTTTCATTCTACTTTGGTTGGCTATTGGTTTTTGACACTCTTATCAGTGTATACGAACAATACTGTTTTAACATAATACCGTGTTACTTTTAAAGTACTGATTCAATGAGACATCTCTGTTGTTAAAATCCTAAGTATAACTTACCTTTGTATTCTAAAACATCGTTTCCCTATAATAAACAATGATACCATTATTACAATGGATTGATGATATCAGAAAATGCAAAAACCGTGCTATTTTCTGTGACAGTTATTTCATATTTTGATACATTTTCATAAACACCTACGCATTTTGCTATTGATGATATTAGCAAAGAATATTGTGATGCATCATCTCAAAATGCTAAAAGTGTAAACTATCGAATGCTGACGTGAAAGGTGTCATACTTCACATATCGCTGGCTTAAACTGGGTTAAGCGATATTCGTGGAAACAATATTAAACGGTTTCTCATCTTTATAGTCATTTCTGTTGAAAATAAATTAAAGCCCGAGCTCTGAGCAGTGCCATAAAACAGTAATTTTCTGAAGCCTACTGCTCAGTACCGTCTGGGTTAAAAGACTTGAAAAAAAAAATTATAGATTAATAATTATATAACATTGTCAAGATATGATTTTTTCATATGACTAATAGATTTGTAAAAAAAAATATTTTTCGCTTGTTTTCCCTAGTCCTTTCAAACGGTTTTGATGTTTAGAAACATGTTTACAAAAAAAAAATGCTGATTAAGTGTTCTTTAGAATGGCGCAGGCGCAGGCGGCAGTTCGAGGGTACGAGTTTGTGTGCATTTCTCCGGCTAGATTTTCAAGGGACTCTACGCCTTAAGATTTATAAATCTCCATCATAATAATTATTAACTCCTTGAGAAAACAGATGATTCCAGTTTTCAGAATAAATACCACTGTTAGATAATAAATAACTGCCTAGCTGGTCTCGTGGTCACAAGTGCTACTGCTGAGCGTCGGGTCCTTGGATTCGATTTCTAGGTCGGGCAATAATTGCTAATGGATTTTTCCATTAGGAATTACTCTGTAGTTGCGCTGGCTTCAGAGATTGGTGGTACCTCCGAACCTCAGAAAGCATATAATGCCGTTCATACTTTTTATTTCGTTGGGAAAATCATGATATTCTCGCTCTTGGGCGGAGCGCGATATAGTGTCGAGACTTTTACTGACTAAAAACCCACTCCTGTTCCTTCGTTGCCTATCATACCAGTCATCCTTTCAGAATCAGACTCTTGGCCCCAGTAGGCTTCGACCCTGCTGGGCCCCTACGGTTGCTGACATCTCCTTGAGGCGCGCGTGGAACACTACGCGCCACCGTCGACGATTTGGGCTCGGTCCGGACGGTTACCGGACGGTCGGACCGCAAGCTACCCATTACTGTCCGCGAACCCGCGCTTACGGTGGCTGGAAATCGGGATCGAAATCCCGGCGGCTGGGGCGCGAAGGCCATTGCCTCGTGCGTGCACGTGCGGCCTCCTCTTTAGCTAGCATTACTGCTTGTCAGAAGGAGGCGACCGCCTGCCGCTTCTCCTCGCTCCGGACCATGGCCTATACAAAGACCCGGCGCGAGAGACCGCCGCCGCCGATCACCCCCACGAGGACAAGGCGGTGCTCTGCCTAGGCGGGGCACACCACCGTATGCTCTACCATGTCCTCCTGGTGGTCCACACAATAGTGAAACCCGGGCGTTTCTTCCGCACTAATCCGGTGCAGGAAGCCGGAGCAGGAGCCGGGTCGGGTACAGGAGGTGCCACTCGTCCTGCGCCTGACCTCTCCCCGGTCATATCTCAACCCGAACTATGAGAGTACAGGAACAGAAAGTGCACTTGTGTTTGCGCACACGCCTCAGCGCCATAAATCTCCTGTATGCCTAGCTAATCCCCATTGAAATTGGCCGCTATGATCGAACTTAGGCGCAATTTTTTGTGCACACAATTTCGCTTCGTTTCCTTTAAAATATGGATAAAGTTTAATAACTATGACGAATTGATTTGCACTTGGATTAGCTGCTGCATTTTCCAATAGAGTAAACCAGTTTCTTGTATATTTAAAATTTTGCTTTTACAGTGCAAATATGAGGCACACTACGTACCTTCATGCTTGAAATCTTAATTTTACCACTAATCATAAATGAAAAGGTCGAACGTTTCATTTTCCAATCATGCAAATGTGGAACTAAACACTACACAATATGTATATTTTTTTGGGTAATATTTTTGGCTTGGATACTAAGTCTTTTAAGCCATGTCTTCGTATTCGTATGAATAGTTAATTTATTTACCATTAGAATGTGGATGTACACATTCTAATGTTTCAGTAATATTTGGCAGCAAATGTAGGCATCAAGTAAACCTTCTCGGCAAACTTCGCTGAGCTAGCCATAACTACAATAAAACTCTCAGTTCCATTTTTTCCTGTTTCAATGATTCCACATATTGCCCAATTACACAGACAGTTGAAATATAAAAACTACACCAATTTTACGTCACAATATGGACTAGGAATCAATTTGCGAATAATTAAAACAGACACTGAACTTCACTCGAAGATATTCCGCCAAAAACCCAAAATGTACATTGCTACCTATTCGATGAAACTGAAGTTAGCAGCCAAACAAGTCAGGGCGGATCTAGTACCTACACTAGATACTACTTTGCATTAACAATTTGGACCCTAAGCCCAGAACTAAATTGTTAATCTAATTATTCAGTAAATATTGAGCTGTATTGTACTATTTCAACAGCTTGGAACATAAATGTACGCAGATGGTAAAATCCCTGTAATAAATTCAACATTTTAAGTAAGCATAAGTAGCCTTTTTTAATGTTCCCACTGCTGGGATTCAGGCCTCCTCTCTCTAGGAGAGGGAATGGGCCGTAATCTACCATGGGACCAGTGCGGGTTGGTCACACACATTTTAATTGCAAATTACATAATATTTTTATTACTACTCCTCCGTAACTTTGGTTCTAAGCGATATAAGCTCGAATCGATTCTAACGTGGTCCAACGTCTACTTAGAGTATCATTGAGGTCTGATATATTTTCAAGAGGGATACTCGATTTTTTCTAGTATTTTTTTAATAATTTATTAATTAATGAATTATTGGTTATTTATCATAACTCTTCTTAATTTTTATCAGAGTTCTATTACACTCTTAGTAGATGATGGACTAAATTTAAACTAATTCAAGTATGTATTTAGAAATATTTTATTTAATATTCGAGTTCAAAATTGTCAATATTAAGTTTTAATTAACTACTAGGTACTACTACTGTATTGTGTACAATGTTTCTTCTCATCTTCGTAAATTGACCAATTTTAGATGACTTTTACTTTATAAATATTTTGTTCCTAGGGCCTTTTCTCAAGATCCGTCCCTTACAGCCGCTAGCTGCTAGTTTCAGTTTCGCACAACTTGCTCACTGTATTTTCAGTCAAACAGCTAATTTCTTGTAGACAAGTAGAAGTAGGGGGTCTCCCTTGTTTGACCGAAAGATTTGAATTTTTTTTTGCATTATTTCATTTGCCAAATTATTACTTAGCAAAAAAATCTATTCATAAAAAATTGTAACGCAAACCTAATGTTTGGGATATAAACGTTTAAACTATAACTTGTTTACCAACTAGTGCTTTTAACATTTTTTATTTAGTAAAATATTTCAGTTGGAAAAACAGTTTTTACGCAACATCAAATAAGCCAAATATTTAGTATCGTTCGTTTATAATTAATTCACCCTATCCTATTCACTCAAATGCTTCAATGACAAAAATGTGAGCTGCTAAGTGGGTAGGAGGTAAATTATAAATGTCGCTCAATGTGGGTTTGTCAAGCAAAACACTATCACTGTGTTTTGTAGCGGAAGTTTCTTGACATTGTTACGATATATTATTAGAACTATAACGTAAATAAAGTTTATGATGAGTGAATCAAGTGAATATAGTGATGAATGTGAAGTTTTTAAATCTACACGAAATGGTGTAAAGTTGTTTAGAAACGTATTTACGTATGAAAAAAATAACATATCGAATGATACCTATTATTGGTATTTTGAATACATTAAAAGACGGAATTCATAAGGTATTAAAGAGCAATGAAAATCACAATCATTAACCAAATCTTGGGAGAAAATCAAAATCCACCAGTGACTTATAGAAAAGATCAAAAGTGAGGTTTCATGTGGAACAAAAACATGCAAAATAATACAGAAAAACCAAGCAAATGCTTCTTTGGACATTGTAGATAAGTTGCCTTCAACTTCGGCACTAAGACAGAGGATGTGTTGACTACGAAAAAAAACAAGAAATATCAATAGAACCGACTGATATACATTTCCAGCTAAATTCATCACAAACATCTATCAATGGTGTAAATTTCATAGGTAATAAAAGATAAAACATTTGATGAAAATACAAGAATATTGGTAATGTTAACACTAAATTTAATGACCACTTTAAGTCACAGTTCATATTGGATTTTAGACGGAACCTTTAAAGTGGCACCAAATATCTTTAAACTGTTATACACTATACAAGGCAATGTAATATCTGATAACAATAAAACATTTCCTATTTGTTTTTGTATGTGTACCAACAAGGATAAACGTACGTACGACGTAATTTTCGAATTAATACGGAAATGAAAATAATATTGACATGACACCAAAAGGCTGTACTTATATTAGATTTCGAAAAGGCAGCCATTTCAAGCATAAAATCTAATTTTGAAGACGTTTTATTACAAGGGTGTTTTTTTTCCACTTGGGACAAATTCTAAACGGGAAATAATAATATGAATATGAACTATTCTTTTTTTTAGTTAGTAGCGTTTTTTTTCCATATTTTTTTTCGAAGAGGTCACAGTTTTAACTTAATGTAACCATTTTATAAAAAATAAGTAATTATCCTAATCTAAATAGTTCAGTTCCGGGTAACCTACTAAAAACAATCTCTTTTTTCTATTAATGCAAGTCGTTTCTGGCGCTCGTCTGCCGCTGCCGCGGCACCGCTCGCTTCGCTCGCTCGGCTCGTGCGTAGGAGGTCACAGTTTTAACCTAACCTAACCTAATCATTTTTTTTAAAGAAGAAATTAACCTAATCTAAATAGTTCAGTTCCGGGTAACCTACTAAAAACAATCTCTTTTTTCTATTAATGCAAGTCGTTTCTGGCGCTCGTCTGCCGCTGCCGCGGCACCGCTCGCTTCGCTCGCTCGGCTCGTGCGTAGGAGGTCACAGTTTTAACCTAACCTAACCTAATCATTTTTTTTAAAGAAGAAATTAACCTAATATAAATATTTGAGTTCCGGGTAACATACTAAAAACAATATCTTTTTTTCTATTAATGCAAGTCGTGTCTGGCACTCGCCGGCCGCTGTTGCGGCAATTTTTGGGTAATGAAATTTTGACACAATCTTTTCGGCAATACGGCAGGCACCCAGAAGTAGGTAGATTTTAATGTATGATACTGTAAACCTCCTTACAAATAGTGATACTTTACGTACGTTGTAGATAGGCAAAACATTAAATTGTATAAAGTTGGAACGACTGCCTTTCAAACTTAATGTCCCATAAAACTTAATATTGTTCTATCGATATTACAACTTGGTACTTACTACTTACAGAATTGGCTTGATAGAATTATTTTTCTTCTCAAGCTTGCCTATAGTTTACGCAACTATTTGGCTCTTCAACAGACAACGTCTTTATTTCTAAGCACCTTGAATATCAATTAGGCACACCAATTTCAGCCACTCCCACTGATCCATTCGCCCAGTATATACGAGTTTAAGTATGTTGCCTAATATGCACTATGCCACTGTATTTCAAAAAGAGTCAATCTCAGAAAACGTTAAATAGTCTTCTCGTCCTGTGGTTCTCATGTTTCCCTTCGTTTGTTTGCAGATCAACAGCAAGTACAGCGAGGAGCTTGCGCAAGAGTGCCTAGAATGGATCAACGCGATTATAGGCGAACCCACCAACACCTCCGGGGACATGGACAACTTCTACGAAGTACTTAAGGATGGGACCATTTTGTGCAAGTGAGTAACCATATATATATATCTTATCGTTTTATGTGGTAGCTCAGGGTTTGGCACTTGGTTTTGTGATGCGCTTTTGCCATGCCACTCTCCGCACGAATCGGAATGTAGTCCCATCGTAATACGAGAGTGAAGAAAGAAAATACCTGCACACCCCCTTACACCATAATATCTCCTGTGTCGAAAGTTAGTGTTTGGTGGGGTCGGCCGCCGAAATCGAAATCGATCATCTCAGAAGGATTAAAAAATATTAAGGAACATATGCAGCTAAACTTTGAATCTTAACCATGGAGTTTCTTGCCGGTTCTTCTCCATAGGAAACGACCAATTTGGATTTGAATGCTGGTAACGATAGTGTGTATCATAATCTACAAGGGCTAAGCGGTGTAGAACAGAAACATGTACTTTGAAAAATAAAATATGCTTTTTGGGTTTATGTAAAAAAATTTGTGACCAACGACCAAGTTACGCTGCGAAAAGTAGACAATCCTAATAATTATTGATTGATATCATATACTGTTATGTGTACAGCACAATTCTTGTTGAATAGGAACCTAATTCGAATAGGCAGTACCAGAACTTACGAATGGCTTCTTCGTCTAAAAATAAAAATGTTGTATTGAGCTACCAGTCTAAATAAATCTGATAATTCAATCAACATCATCAAAATCTTTTTGTATAAAAGTAACTCTGATGTAGGTATTTGAAATAGATCTATCCATCTTAAAGTTAGTGAATGTATGCAGCCAGTAAGTAGATACCGTTTGTCAGATAAAATCTACCCGTTGTGACGTATTTCATGGCAACCGACGGTTTCATCTTTCTGTGCAAAGATCAGTCATCAATCTCAGTCTATAAGTCTTTATTGACTGAAAAACAGCTATATTTTATTACCAATATTCTCTTACTACACTTCATATTTACAAGCCGAGTTAAAAACGTGTTACTGATAAATAGGATTAAGAATTCCTTGGTAGTCTAGTGGAGTGGCAGAAAATGGATAAAATTTTGGCCCAAGGTTGAACAAAACATGTATATATTATTGAAATTGTATGGCGTTCTTTTCCATTATCTAAGTAGGTAACCGGAGCTCGGAAACGCAAAGTTCCCTTCAAACTCATCATATAATGGATCATCCAATTCCGTCATCGCTGTATTGTGGGTGTATGTCACGTGGCGTAGCGATTGTGTGATGTATGTGGTTTGTAATATAGCGACTTACATAAAATATAACACAGCGATACCTAGAGGACATACAATATTTCTGTCTCAACTATTTTTGTCGTACTTTGTTCTACTCACAAAGTTGTTTAATAACCACAGCAGATACTTTATCCTTAAACTGAATTCCAACGAACACATTATAATGTCTGAACGGCAGAAATATAGATTACATGACTATGTTATGCACAAAATATGGCAAAGAGCGAATCAGACTTTCACACTAAAGTTCCGTACCATCTCAAAATCTGCGACAATTTACTTTCTTTTTAAGGATTCCATAATATATGTAGAGAATGACTTAAGCTACACACAACAGATGTAAGACAAGCCTAGGGATCGATAGCCTAGACACAGTAATTTGATTCGTAGTTATCTCAACTAATAGTTCTTTATTTGACCATTGGTCAAGTTAACTATACGGAACGTCAAAAATTACGGCCAAGGCAAGCAAAAAAAGCAGCACGGCCGTACCATCCTTTTCTCAAAACAGTTTTGGCCATTTTTTATATTTATAACTTAGAATCTGTGACAATATTTCTCCTCTGTTACAGGCTTGTAAACGACATCCAGCCGAACATGGTGAAGAAGGTCAACGTATCCAAGATGGCATTCAAATGCATGGAGAACATCAACGCTTTCCTAGAGGCCGCCAAGATACTGGGTGTACCAGCACAGGAGACATTCCAGACCGTCGACTTGTGGGAGAGGCAGAACCTCAACTCCGTTGTTATCTGCCTTCAATCACTGGGCAGAAAGGTATTCATATTTTTTTTCTATTAACTAAGTTATTTATCCGTATGTCTTAACTCCCGTTAGAAACCTTTTCATTACAAGCTTTTATCTAGTTTCACCTGTCTCGATGTTTGTTTGTCTACAATCAAATCTTGCAAATTAAATTTGATCCTCTTCCCGGTTACCGATTGAGCTAAAATTTTGTATGCATGTGTAAATCAGATGACAATGCAAAATTATTATGATATGAAGCTGATCTGATGATGGAACCGTAAGGTGGCCATAGGAACTCAGATAACCCTATCGTGTTTGAGCTTTTTGGAATGGTCTTGATGAGTATTAATTATAGGTATATACCGCGCTATAAAAGCTTGCCATAAAAAAATAATTTTCATTGAAAACTTGTTTTCATTCAGCATTTTAATCAGACACCTAACAGTTTAAATGTTTACAGCTTTGTATAAAAAAAAAAACTGTTTTTAATTTCCGTCATCTACATTAAATTAGAGACGCACAGGATCGGTCGTTTTTGCAACGCTTGCGGAAGGCCCATGTTCGCCTTTAGGCTAAAAGAAATATGATGGTGCAAAATTAAAGGTAGTAGAAAGCTAACTCAATCCAACTTCTGTTCCAGGCTGGTAACTACGGCAAGCCTTCGATAGGACCCAAGGAGTCAGAGAAGAACGTGCGAAACTTCTCAGAGGAACAGCTGAGGGCCGGTCAGGGTGTCATCTCACTGCAGTACGGGTCTAACAAAGGCGCTACCCAAAGCGGGATCAACTTTGGAAACACGAGACACATGTAAACTCCAGTCAGACTGTAAAGGTAGAACCACACGCAACTCTCCCTGCGCACTTATAAGTCACTCGAATTTAGAATTTTCGATGCAATTTTTTGACATCGGTGGTTAGTGGCGTGGAATGTAGTCAACGGTTCTGCCTTCAACCTGAATGTACACTCGATATTTGTTGGATAGGGATGATTCGCATCAGATCAACAAATTGACTCGTAATGTTTAAAAGTTTATTCAAACTTTTTACCTATTTATTGATAAAAGATGTTTAAGAATTTGTCGTCTATAAATATTTAGTGTCTATTTAACTTATAAAGAAAAATATAATGGGACAATACGCACGATGTGTCGAATCTACAAAAATACTAAGAAATAATAATAAAAAAGATTAATGTTGTATTTTTTAAATTTTGAATAGATTTCTTGATGAAAATCATCCCTAAAAACACACAAAATAATAAATTATGCATAGTGCAGTACTTATTAGATTCAAATGACTTAATGTTAGAATAGAAAAGGACCATTCCTTGTAAAAAATCTCTTTTACGAATCTCTATTTTTGGCTATATTACCTACGTCCGTACATAAATATTGTATTTTCCTGATCGTTTTGAAGTTGATCTTCCCATCACATATTTTTTGTGTTGCAAGAAGGTACCGGTATTTTAGCGATGCCAACTGCTTCGGGACTGAACCTTGCCAATGTAGCAGTCATTCTAAATTTAAGCATTACCTAATGTGTCAAAATCATTCCGTAACCATTCCAAAACTTTGTGCCGTTTGAATTACGTTAATTTATATTTTGATAATTTTAAGTCAGTTAGCATTTGATATTAACTGGTTGTTTTTTAAGTTTATAATAATAAACTTTTTGTTTTTGCTTCTCAACATAATAAAATTAATTGTGCCAATGTCGTCACACACAATCTTCTTATAATAAATGTTATTAAAACAGTACAATTATTAGAATTACAAATTCTTTTACATAGAAATACTTGTGCCTTCGAACTCCTTAGGGGTTGAGAATCTATGTATATGTTTTAAAAGGTGTCTAACAAAATATATATAATCGCTTTTGACTTACAATCAGGGTTTTCTTAATTTTTTTTAAATTATTTATTAAAAGATTGAAAATTAATCATTCCATATATATTTAGAATGTTAGTACACACTGTGATTAATGATTTTTATAAACATCCTATACTATATTTTCGTATAGTTACATAAATATTCGACGATGACGTGTAATTCTAGTTGTGTAAGTTTCATAAAGTATTTACTATGCTTTATGGAAGTACGTAGAATAATAAAATTTAAGTAAACTAAATGGTATTTCAATCCTTGGTCCTATTGCATGAGATACGCATTTTATTTTTGGAATGTGAAATCATAAAGTCTATGCTAGAGGCTAGCTTCTCTAGCGTAGAGCTCTCTCCTAGGGGAGGTTCCTCTAGCGTAGACCCACCTTTAGATTACTTATACACTAAGGTGGAGAGGGGACGTGTCAGACGTTTACTTACTAAAGCCACACTAAAACTCACCTATGTCTTTCAGTTGCCTTTTACATTCCAGGGCCACAATAACTCTTTCAAACGCCATAGCGAGCATCGGCCTTACTGGGCCCCACGGATTTGCTGACATCTCATGAACTCTACGTGCCAATCGACTCCGGCTCGATCCTTACCGGACGGCGTTACCCATTGCTCGTAGTCCGCAAGCCCGCGCCTATGGTGGCCGGAAATCGTCCTGCACACTGTGGCGGTCTGCCCAAGCGTGGTTTCGGCTGTGCGTTGATATGTCAGTCAGTCAGTTTCCCCTTTTACATATATACTAGCTTTTGCCCGCTACTTCGTCTGCGTGAAAGTAGGTTTTTTCATACAAAATTTGGAACACCGTTTGTATCCCCTTAGAGGGCGAATTTTGTAAAATCCTCCCATAGTGCTCGCCTATGTCATAAAAGGAGAGAGATGTGCAAAATCACACGCTCCTAGTCACTGTAGTTTCGGCTCTGCTTTGATATGTCAGTCAGTCAGTTTCTTCTTTTATATATATAGATAGATAAAAGCATGTATGACACGACTTTAAAGTTCAACAGTTTAAACACACTACACAAAACTTTATTAATTTATCTAAGACATTAGGTAGGTACATTTTTTTTGTTGTAGTTGGGAAAAAAGGTTCTGGAATGGCGACCACGTACCGGAAGACGTAGTGTTGGAAGGCCTCCTACAAGGTGGACCGATGGCCTGGTGACGGTTGCGAGAGTCCGATGGATGTGAGACGCACGGGACCGTTCATTGTGGCGGCACTTGGGGAGGCCTATGTCCAGCAGTGGACGTCTTGGGGCTGAAATGATGATGATGATGAGGTGGGAAAATCATCATAGTGTCAGACTTTTACTGACTAAAAACCCATTCCTATTCCTTCGTTGCCCTTCGTACCAGGGCCGAGTCTTCCTTTCAGAATCAGACCCTAAAAGACCACTAGTTCAAAATCAGCCAGGAATATTACTTTCTGTAATTTATTTCATCACCACTGCTCTTATAACCGTAAAGGGAAACATCGTAAGGAAACGGGCATGTCATAGAACCAAAAATTCGAAGACATGTGTCTTCCATCAACCCGCGCTGGGCTCGCGTAGTGGATTAAGATTTACGGCCCATTCCTTCTTCTAGAGAGGATCGGCCTGTGTCCCAGAAATAGGAACATTATAAGGCTGATTACGTTATGTTATTACTTATTGCTATTATTTCGTAACAGGCGTTTTATGTTCGCAACGCCTAATTAATATATCATAGCAGTGCTCTTCCGATGGTACGCTACAAAAATATAAGTATACAAAACACAATTTTTTTATCTTTTCTGTTGTATGTTTTAATTTTTAGATAAATATCTGGAGATAGACTTAGCGAAAATTCATAAGACTTTTTACTAACTATGTCAAGAGCGCATCATGAAAGATGCTTTGCGTTACGGGTCGAGGCAAGAGGCACTTTACGCTTAGATAATGAGCAAAAGGCATGGATCTTTTTAGTGGCATTATAGTTCGTCATTATGTTACGAAAAACAAAAATATATGCCGAAAATATCATAATATCCACACACATCGATAATTTAATCCTATTAGACTCGTTAAAAAGAAAGCAGTGGTGGTCGAGTGGTAACGGCCCTGACTTACGAGTTGTAGGTCGCGGGTTCAAACCCAGCCAGGCGCATTACTTTGTGTAATTTATTTCATCACCACCGCTCTCAAAATGGTGAAAGAAAACATCTTGAGGAATCCGGCATGTCCTAGAACCAAAAATTCGAAGACATGTGACATCTACAACCCGCAGTGGGCCCTTGTGGTGGATTACGACCCATTCACTCTCCTAGAGAGGAGGCCTGAGTCCCAGCAGTGGGAACATTATAAGACCGACTATGCTAAACTTGTTAAAAAATAAAAATCCCGTTTTGACATTTGAGAAAGACTCATGTAACTTGGAACGAAACTGAAAGAAACAATAAAATAATAATTAGGGGTCCGGTGTAGTATTAGCTATTTTAGTAATAGCTACACTACACCGGACAAGCCGCTAGGTAGTCAAAGTACAAATTTCAAAACGAGCCTTTTATTTTTTGACAACTTTCGCGTTTACAACGCGTAAGTTTGGATGTATGGATGTTTGTTCCTCTTTCACGCAAAAAATACTGAATGGATTTCGATGAAACTTGGTACACAGGTAGACCATGTCCTGGAATAGCACTTAGGACTATTTTTATCCCAGGAGTATGTTCCCATGGGAAAAAGTTCTACTATCACGCGGGTGAAGCCGCTGGTAGCAGCTAGTTGACTAATAATAAATTATTATTAAACAAAATACGATTATAATATCTACTAGGCATGGCCAGAATGTGCAACGCCCCCTTCGTTACCAATCAGTTCCTTATCTATTTTTCCAGTTGGCAAGTACTTACTTACTAAGTACAACTAAATTACTACACTGGACCGCAAAACATCGGGGTCACTGATAAAACGGTACTAATAGTTTCTGAAGTAGGTATGCAACTGATTAATACCTACGTAAAAGAAAATATCTAACTTTATAACAAGTTTTATTTACTAAGTATTTTATTTAACTTTTAAACTTAAGTAACATCTGACAACAAAAATTTACACATCACAATCGATAAATATATATTTTTTTAAGATAAACTGTGACCTTTTAAAAAGTATATATTTATAGATTTAATACTCTGTATTTCCCCACGAACCAAAATCACTTGATTAAGTGGGTTTTGCATGCTTTTAACCAAATTTTTAATAGGGTTTTGGTATATTGTTAACCATTCCTCCACTAACGGCCTCTCTAACTAGTTTATACTACGAATAAAGCACTTATTTGGAGCTGGACAATGTTTTCTAACGCATGCATGACCCAAGCTCGTCCTATGCATATTGTTTGGAATTTAAGTCTAAGATGGCCGCTCCATTTAAATAATACATTAATACCGACGTCTTTGTCATCTATAATTAGGTATATATAAAATAAAAGAAGAAACTAACTGACTGACTTATCAACGCGCAGCCGATACTACAGGGCCTAGGAGCGTGAAATTTTGCATAAGGTTTCCTTTCAGGTATGATGTAGACGAGCACTAAGAGAGGATTTGAGGCTAATCTTAAACATACAGAATGATAAATCAGGGAATGGGAAAACAGGGACTTTTACCGGGATCAGACCGGTCTTGTGTCTGGTCTTGGCAAGTGCCTAATAGATGTAAGAGGTTCCCTAAATTCGTAGACTGCAACTGCAACTGGTTAAAATAGACGTAATTATTTCAATAACCACGCAAAAGCTTATTGTGACGAATTAAAATATCGACCTTATGAGAAGTTATTAAAATCAAAAGATTCATCACGTAGTGTTCATGCTCATTGCTCATTATTATACATAAGTCGTACCCCCTACGGTGTGTTATCATCAAGACTTCTCTTTGTAGACAGGGCAGAACGATAACCCTGCGCAAAATATTCCGCTACTTATAGCCACTAGGTAGGTTACAGTGATAATGGAGACCATTTTATTTACATTATTATATTTTTAAGGTAGGCAAAAATAACTGGCTTTATCATTAATTTTTAAACAAATTTTTTGCTTGGAAAACATGTGGAAACCTCCTTTGTCTTTATTTATTGGTGGTTAGGGATTAACTACCTTTTTACGACTGTTAAATGGAAATAGGACATAATTCTGTTTTAATAGTCTTTTAGTTGTTAAGAATGTACCTATTCTAATATAACTTCAGCATAATAAATACTGCAAGTACCTACTTAATTAATTGATTATCTACCTACTCGGATATCTCTATGAAGGTAAACCTCTATGAAGGTAAACCATTAGAAATTATTTATTAGTTCAGCAGTTCGAACGTGAAGATGTAACAAACATAAAAACGTACCTACAAACTCGCAAACTTTCGCCTTTCCGTCTTTTTTACCCCTAAGCTTGTTTCGGGGTTTTTTCTCAGTGTAGTCAGCTAAATTATGTGTAAAAATGTTTTTAAAGCCTATTTGCTAAATTTCGGATAGACTTTCAAAAATTAACTTACATTCGGCTTTCATCCTCATTAGATATTGCTGTTTTGCACCAAATTTCATATATTTTCTCCGCTCTTCCCCTTTATGGAAACAACCACATCTCTTGGACAAAATTGATCAAACCATTCGATACACTCTAACGTTCCTCTTAAATGTGGCCCTGGATGACCGAGCGTGGCTGCACGCCACGCTAGGTATCCATTCGTTTTGGTGGGCTCGGCATCCGCAAAATTTCTAGTGTAAATCTACCGACGTTCCTGTCTTCGATTCACAGCACTCAACAGTTAGGTAATCGAAAGAATCTTAAAATCCATCTTCCCAGGGACAGTGGGATGAGCCGCTCCGCAGGTTGGTACGGAATAATCTCATTAATACGTCCATCAATACTGCTGAGTGTGCCCGCCTACTGGTTGTGGGTGAATGAGAATCGGGTCTCTGGCTACAGGCTCTACCGTCACCCAACATAGATACTTTTTTGCTAAGTGACACCACCTTTCGGATCGCTGCATGCCTGAGTATGGGTGCTCCTAGTGGAGCTTCACATTGGTGTCAATGCGCTAAAGCAGTCGACCTCAGTCACCATGACCAGCAGTGGAAGCGCCGATCCGTTAGCATGGTATGCCAGCATTAAAGACATCATCCGCCGAGCTCCTGTCACCGCCGGGGTGCCAGCTATTTTAGAACCCAACAGCTTGGCATGGTAACGATGGAAAGAGGCCAGACGGGATGACTATAATGCCCTGGAACTTAGGTAGGCCTTTGGTGTGGGATGGAACATGTGTCGGCTTTGTCGACGGCCATCATAATACCTTTTAAGTTATAATATTTATTAGTTTATTGTGCATATGTAGTCACATAGTCTTAAATTTGCAAAATAAATATAATTATCATTTTATCATTATTTTATAATATTATTTGGGTGATAAAATAAATATTTCTATGAAGTTTAAAGTTCAGATGTCATGTTGTTAATTTGAAATTCCGAGACCGAATGTGACTTTGATTGAGACAGATAGATAGATAGATATATTCTTTATTGCACACCAAAAATACAAATTACATTAGGAACTTAAAATTAATAGGGTGTCACAGTGGGCGGTCTTATCAACCTACAACAATTTCATACATCGTTTTTGTAATTATATTATTAATATTTTTTTTAATAAAATGTGGACAGCTCTAGAATAACTGAATAATCCTCCTATTTCAAAATGGGAACCCCGCCGAAGTGAGCAACTCTCGACATATAAATAAGTCTATTTCCAGCTCTCTATAAGTTATTTGCTTCATGCGTAGAGAAGCGTATAGGAACACAAATAGAGAAACACCAACCTATGAAGCAAGCCGAGTTTCACAAGGGATTTAATACAATATACCACGTACACTCTCTAGAGCCGATGATAAAAAATATGTAGGGTTCAAAAATTCAAACAAACACTATAATATCTACCTCGCATTCATCGACTACGCAAAAGCTTTCGACTCTGTATCTCACGAGAGTTTATGGAAAGCCCTAAATCACCAAGCCTACTTAGAGATTATAATAATATCGATGACCAAAACACAAACAGAATCAAGCTCGATCAAGTTGACCCGGAGATAAAATACACAGCAGAGGAGTAAAGCAGGGAGATCCTCTATCATGTAATGCTTATATAGCCGTGCTTCAATCATTATCATCATCATTTTAAACCTTCACTGTTGGACATAGGCAGATTAGATATCAGGTTCCAGTGCTCAATACAAAGAAAAACTTGAAATAGAACGAAAAAGGAATTTATGTATTAATAGCAAATAGGTAGCTGAGCAGCCTGCAGTTGTCTGTCGATATATTTCTGTTTTCCGTCCTCAAGAGAGCTTGAAACTATACTAAATGTTTCAATCAAAAAGTAGTAATGTATATCACAGGGAGGGACCACAGGAGACGCCCAGGAGCATCGGAAGTCGCAGGGCGGTTCTCGGCCAACGTAGGTGCAGACTTGCGGACTGCGAACAATGGGTAGCTCACCGTCCAGCCTTCAAGTAAGGGGGCCAAGCCCGGTTCGATGCGCGTTGTATTTCACGTGCGCCTCAAAGTGATGTCATGTGATGGCTACGGACGCTGGCTTTAGTCAGTAAAAGTCTGGCACTCTCTCAGTAAAAAAAAGAGGATAGTAGGGCCGATGCCCGCTGGGGCTTCAAAGAAGCTACCGTGACTGAAACGCAAAGGCTAACTGAAGGAGGTGGGTTTTAGTCTGTAAAAGGTAAAGCACAGAAGTAGGTATCTACATATAAAAGCTATTAGAGTGAGAGAGAGTATAATTATTTAAAAACTGATTTCAGTTGTAACCATTTGGTTATGATAATAAATTATGAAACTTTTACAGGTAAAAATTTCTCTACTCTCTTTTATTTTGGATAAGTAGGGACTCATCTTAAAACGCATCATATTGTATCATTTACGAACTTTACGCTTCTGCAACAAGTGAAAAACTTAAGTTGTAGTTTTCCACAACCTAGATATTAATGAAAAAAAAAAAAAACATTGACGTAAACATTTTCCTTATTTTGGTATGTTATTTTAGAACGCAATATTCGCAATCATATCGTAGCGATCGCGATCATACGATGTCAAATGCATGTCAATGGCAAACGTCAGTGAATTGAGTAAGTTTTCATTGGCAAGTCAGTTAAAAAATATGTGAAACTGTTTAGTCTGAAATTCTCAAGTTTGATTGGTTGAAAGCATAAGGAAACAGCTGACATTGACATAAGCAGTTAAAAGCATTAGAGAACAGTCTAGATATTTTCCGAATTAAGGTTGTAAACATGTTAAACGATTGATTAATTTTGTTTTTTCACTATTATCAATTGATAATCTGGCCGGTATGTGTCCTTAGAAGAATGATTAGTCGCCGAGGAATTCAAGGCAGCCGATTATCGTTGCACAATTTTTATCTAAGCGCCAAAACACGTAAAAATGTTAGTTAGGTTACGGCGTAACATTTTAGTTCAATATTTTGGTTAAATAATAATTATGTCGCAATCGGCAGTGACATTTTCTAATGGATGGGCGATCGACACAGCGCCTGACCTGCAGAACTCTACCGATAACGACGTAAGTGGCCCCCTGCGAAGTTGTTTGTCTCACAGATAATGCGACCTCTATGACCTTATCAGGACGAAGTTGCGTATTTTTCCTAATTTAAAGTAAACTTTGATAAATCTAAAACCTTAATACCTATCTGGATTAGCTGATTGGTTTAGGAAATAATCACAGTCATTGTTTACTCAATATCCAACTGGCTAGAATGATAACTGTAACTGATTATCTACACACATACAGGGTGGACTTTTGAGTGCAATTCAAAATATCTTAAAAAGTTATGAATGTTCTCCTATATACATTTGCCTGTAAATAAAATGGCTAAGGTATCTGCCTTCTGCTGACCCTTCTTAAAAATCCACCCTGTATAGATATGATATTGCACTTCACACACTACATTCACATAATGGTACAACATATTCTAGAATAAATGAATAAATACTTAACTATAACTAATATGGTTTTCCAATATACTAATACATCACTGCTTACCATCTGATTAGATTGCAGCCAAGCACAACTTATTATGTTTATAATAATTATAAACATTGACAACATGGATTACGTAAAGTGTGGGATTTCAGCAAAAGTCTAACAAGACCCTCGATTTTCCTCTGATGATGATCTTTTGTTTTAAATCTTAAATAATTTCCTCTTAAGTTGCTAAGAAGCCTAAATTGACATCCAATCTGATAAGAATAATGAACAGTGTCGTTTCAAGTCACAGACCTTTGACCACCTATTTTTATTTGTTTAAACCGTTTTGATGATTTCATTATCAGACCATATTTGAACAAATGCTTAATTGTCGTAAGAAATAAGGATGATAGCCTGGAATTTACTCATTTTATTTTAATTTATATCTAAAATTAACAAGAGATAAATCATAATGATATGAAAATGTTTCTAAGATTTATATAAGTAAAACTGAAGCATGTACCTTTTTCCATTATGATTAATCATATAGTTTGACTTGCATGAAGCTTATGGCACTTAGGTAAACCATACCCTGGAATAGCATAATATATATATGGTAATTTTCATCCCAGGAATGTCCACGGGTAGTGTGACAGCTAAACCCGGGGCCCTGGGACGAAGGCAAAGAAGGAACAGGAGTGAGTTTTTAGTCAGTAAAAGTCTGACACTATCTTGCATTTCGCCCAAGAGCGGGATTTGTCATAAGATGATTTCCCCACCCATAAAAAAAATCCCAGGAATGTGTTTTGTTGGTCAAATTTTCAAATTACATGCTGGCGAAGCTACTGGCAGAAGCTATTCATTATTTTCCAACTAGCATGAGGCTGGTTTCCAGTCTAACTGGATGCGGTTGAATACCTGTGTTCTATATGGAACTGCTTATCAGACCTCCCCAACCCAGTTCCTGGGCAACACAATACTCCTTGGATAGGCTGATGGTCAGACTTTCTGATGTCTGACTACCTGTAACAATTGTCAATGATCTACAAAAGATAACTGGGACAAACGGCTTTTCGTGGTTTCCGAGGCACAGGGTGTCACTAATGCCCTAGATAATCTTATAAAAGTACTTATAAATAAATAAATATATGAATTGATAAATTCACATTGGTACCTGCCCAGTTTCGAACTCGCTACCTCATGCATGAGAGGTGGGTGCCTTAAACACTAAGCCATGACAACACCATTACACTGGCAGAAGCTATTATTAAATTAAAATGAAAGATTTTTAACATTATTTTAATTATCTTGGTGATAAATGAAATAAATAGGTAAAATAATATTAAAAATCTTTCAGTAAAACTCTTGTATATACATAATTATATATATCAATAAAATGCATTTTTCCCATTGAAAAATACATTTCCAATTCCACCCCACCTTATATAGTACTTTTAGTGATAAAAAAATTATCTAATTGTAGCATTCATTGTCATTAAGTACTAAGATAAAATCTATTATTAGATAACATAATTACTCAAAACATATTTCGTCAGCTAATTGAATTTAAAATTGCAAATTTACCAAAACTTTATTTGAATTGGTCCTAATGTCCTTCCTTGTGAAACTCCAGCCACTTACTAGACTATAATGAAGGTTTTTGCTACTTATTACTTTTTCTTATTGCGTAGCATGCACTGAATTAAACATTGACCACCTTTGAACCTATCCCTTATTAGCCTAGCCAAATTACAATAATGTAACATATTTAAATTGAATGCTCAACTTCGTTAAACGCTTTACACTGGTTTAACAATTATGAAATTTAAACAATATATTGCAACATCTTTTCTATCTGTCATTGGTAATAATTATAAAAGGAAAATTTTGTATAAAAATATTATTTAATAACAATATTGGGTACAATGTCTGCAAAAAGATAGGGTCTAATGTTTAATAAAATTTATTACTTACTGGCTTTTGCCCGCGACTTCGTTCGCGTAGAAGCGCAAAATTAAGTTTGTTTTTATTGTATATACTTTTCCGGAATAAAAAGTACCCAGTGTGGTGCTCAGGATATTAAAGAATAATTATACCAAGTTTCATCGTAATTGACCCGGTAGTTTTTGCGTGATGCCTGAACAGACACACAGTCAGACAGACAGACAAAAATTTTTTTAATCACATTTTTGGGTTCGGTGTCGGTCTAGAAGAATTTTCACTTCTACAGATTTATTATAAGTATAGATTAGCCTGTTTCTTACTTTTATTATCTAAATTGGCTAAAAGTAACACTATCAAGTTTTGTGGATAGTATTTCATGAATCAACAGTTGAGTACTTTTTGCTAATCATGGACCTTTCACAATAAGTCCTTCCTACCCAATTGATGGGCCTTTATTCAGTAGGTACAATACCGAACGATCTTTGTCAACAACTACCATCGTAGTAATTTTCCCAATGACTACCATATCTTTGTTACCGTCTTACCAATTAATACACGATAAGCAAAGACCCCACATCAATTTATCAATATATCGTATCGCAAAAACATTAAATATTGGGTTACCAGATATTATTTTCAAAAAGTTGGGACATCTACTCGAAATCAAAAAAGAAACCAGGGCACAGCATTTTAACGCGTGACAACAAAAACCATACAAACTATGAAATTATTAAAGGACATTTTTTAAATTTTAGTTGTGTTATTTTCCATATTTTGTATGTAGATAACAGCCGCACACAGCGGTTAACAGTAACGCTTGCTGAGGTCGGTCCGTAGACGGATGAGCATTCATTAAATACTTTTATTTTGTAGGTCGGAAAATCATCCAATGACATCCCTCGCTCTTGGGCGGAGTGAGAGGGCGTGTCAGACTTTTACTGACTGAAAATTCACTCCTGTTCTTTCTTCGCCTTCGTCTCAGGGCCGAGTTTTCCTTTCAATAACAAACCCTTGGCCCCAGTAGGCTTTAACCCTGCTGGGACCCTACGGTTTGCTGACATCTCTCTCTGATCACACAGTATGCGCTGTCGACGACTTGGGCTCGGTCCGGACGGTTAACGGATCGGAGGGCGAGCTACCCATTGCTCGCCGCCCGCAAACCCGCGCCTACGGTGGCAGGAAATTGGGATCGGGATCCCGGCGGCTGCCGCGCTTGCACGTGCGGCCTCCTTTGCTAGCATTACTGCTTCTACTCGCTTCGGACCATGGCCTGTACCACGACACAGGACATCGCGGTGCTCTGCCCAGGCGGGGCACACCTCTACCGTGTGCTCCACACAGTGACCTACACAGTGATGGCACCCGAGCCTTACTTCCGCACGAATCCGGTGCAGGAATTTCCCGAACTGACCGTGTTCAGTGAGAACCTGATTCATTACATACTGAGTTTCTGCTAACATACTATTGTATTCTGTCTCCATGAAAAATACAGTTATTCAGCTGCATTTGGTTAGGTTTAAAAGCCGGCCCCAATATGTAATAGAATAGAATAGAATGAACTTTATTGTACACCAAAATAGTAACAAAAACTTTTACATTAACTTAAATCTATGGGTACAAAGGCGGTCTTATCGCTTACAGCGATATCTACCAGACAACCTTAGGGTGGAATGTAAGAATTTGAAATAGAAACAAAGGGGGGTAGTTTGCGGTGTACAGCAAATTAATAATGTAAATATTAAATTTAAATTATATACTAGACTATACATAGAAATAATATAGCTGTTACATATAAAAGACAATATATAGCAATATAAGTTTGGAAAAGGCTAGGCAGATTGATTGAGTTTTCGTATTTCCGCAGTTTATTTTTGTATTCTAACAATTGCTCGATTTTCCGTTCAAAAAGTAAATTCGGTAGAAAAAGGCATAAAGCGGGATATACTTGTACCTAATGTGTAACATATCCCGGCCGCGGCGGACCAATAAAAAAAGCTACTGTTTCGCGAAACGTCCTCCTAAAATTGGGACACCTGGTAACCCTATTGGCGTATTTGATATACGCATGTTACGTATATACTTGTTTTTCAATATTTCCTACGCATGATCTGATGAGTTATACTTAATTATTATTTTACATTTATCGATGTATTATCGTAATGTCACTTTGATAATTATTGCACGCCTCTTTTTAATACGTACAACACATATAAATACGTACATACATGTACATATAAATAGCGTCTTGCTCCGTGTTTTCAAGTAATTTGTGTTTAATTGTGTTGATGTTACATTGTTGTGTTTTGTGTGATGGTTAACAATTTAAGCGTTGTGTGTGGTGATTTTCTTTCTGTAAGTTGTATCTATCAATTTTTTTTCGTTCTAGTACAGTTATCTAATACTTATTTTTTACTTAGTCTTTAAATTTCTCGTACCTGCAGCTGTCATAAAAGGTCCATTAAAATTTTGTTAATACTAGGAATTGAATGCAAATTTACTTAGTATGCTCATCAAGGCAATGTTATATTAGGATGTGTCCTTAAACTAGTACCTGTCCCGTAATTATTACGTTTGCTACAACATCATTAAATAAAATTTCCATTAACAAATATTTATGATGAGTTATTTTCATTGCAAGTTGTATTATCCTTCCTTAGCAGTGGTGACCCTACATTATCTGAGCAACTCGTTACCCCCTAGTCAGTAGGCACGGATACTTATTATCATGTGGGGGTACCGCGACCTTCCACCTCTGCTCACCCGCGATGCTCACGTCCCTCGTCTACCACTGATAACGACTCGTATATATGATCGCTTATAATCGTCCCACACTATACTCGCTCAGTGTTCGTTCACCAGCCTACCAGTGTGCGCGTTCTACGTTTCACTCAGCTTCGTTTTGTTCGTTCTTCGGTGGTTTCTCCGCGGAATACAGTTTTATTCAGTTCTCTATTGTTTAGTCCTGATGGCTAAATTCATTGATCGTGATTTTCTTTCTCCTATTTAAGTTAATCCAGTGTCTTTGAAAGTGGACTCACAAGTGCAAAAAACTCTGTGAACGCAATTCTAGCGTTATTTAAATTTACTTTAAAATTCGTACTGGCACCAGCATACATGTATTTTACAAGCGAGGTTTTGCAAAAAATGACAATTGTTCTGATGTACCGTATCAACCCTATCTACTATTCAGATTACTCGGATACGATCTAAATTTATACCTGAAGCTCTTTCGGCTCAAAAGCTCTCTCTGTCATTGGCTATTTCACTTTGAATACTACAAGTTCGGAGTATATTCCAAAGATATTACCTGACAAAGAATATTTTATTGACACCAAAAAGGATTTGACTATTACCCAAAATGGATATTGTGGCAAATGTAAGTTTTAAAACGCTATTACATATAGTCTCATTTTATCACCAATTTAACTCATTTATTACCCATGTGAGGGTCAAAGTGTATCATCCTCTTCTGATTGAACGAACTTGCAATGCTAATGAGATAATGTTTATGTTTACAGTACCACCCGGTCATCAAGGCATTTCTCGCCGGTTCTTTCTCCGGGACCTTCAGTACTATACTGTTCCAGCCGCTTGATTTGGTGAAGACTCGTCTACAGAATCCGACTCAACATGTTGTTGCGGCAACTGTCAAGTAAGTCGCATGAAAATAATTAATCAATCACTGTAAAAACAATTACATCTTATTCGAATATCAACATCTCTCTGAGCGTAAACTTAATCATCATCATTATTCAGCCGTAAAGCATCCAACTATTGGAAATACCCCTAGCTTGGTCAATTACGACTGGTTGTGTGCTTTCTAGACTTAGCCTAAAATATATACAATAGATAAGCAATCGAATTTAGATATCCCTCCTTAGAAACAGAAGAAACAACGTCGCACAGTAACAAGTAAATAGTAGGTAATCACAAGAAACTATCAGAAAAATAAAATTAATTTACTCCTAGATAACAGCGGACAATAATCTTGTTGTTACGAAACAAAAGTAGGCAGGCACGAGCAGTGACCAACGACTGATTAGCTGATTCATTTATTTTTTTGCTGTAGGTACCTACTGTGAGATAATTATGATGTAATTCTTGTTAACACTGGACCTTCCTCCTTTATCCTTAACATTGACTTTGATAGCGTTCGCTAATCGTCTGAAATGGTTTCCCTAAACTGCCAATTATAATCTATTATAATTTTCCGCGTTTAAGTTTCCCAAACATTCACGATATTTTACTATAGTTTATCTGTAGTTATTTAATTATTCGTAATTAGTTTCATAACATTGGAAACAATTCAGATTTTAGGTAACTATTTGTGTCTCATTATCTTATTTCTCTCAATTAACTATCTCTAAGGCCGCGTTGTTGCGACCCAGGCGCGTGCAAAGTGATAAATGGTAAACATACGATTTTGTTATTTCATTTTCAATCACCCGGAAAGTATCAGTACAGATTCTGCGTAGAAGTCTGCCTTTTAATAACGATGAAGTTTTTAAATATTTTTATTCCCAAAGGTTTTAACATTTTCCCAAGATGTGCCTTGAGGCATCCCTACCCTATGCTTAAAAAATACTTTGTAACAGCATACAGAATTTGTTACTAGCGTAACATGTGTGTTTACATTTTATCAGCCACTAACTTTACCTCTTTTTACAGCAGCCGAATTCAACCCGGGATGATTACGATCTTCACAAACATCATCCGGCAAGAACAAATAGTTGGATTATGGCGTGGTATGGTGCCCTCCGTTGCTCGTTGCGTTCCCGGAGTGGGAATCTACTTCTCATCCCTGCATTGGCTGAAAGCCAAAATGGGGAAGACCAAGGGTGATTTGGGTGCCTTGGAAGCCGTCACATTAGGAGTTCTCGCTAGGACCATGAGCGGCGTTGCTTTAATACCTATCACTGTGATCAAAACTAGGTGAGTTTTCATATATTTTTACCTTCATCGATGAAATTGATTCTCACTCATTGACATTCTTGTTTACCTAATTTAAATGTACTTTTGTAGTAATTGGTATTATTATGATCAATTGTTGTCTATACAGCTATCAAATAGATATTATGTTCCCCATTACAAAATGCTTTTATTTGCTGTAGCAGTTACTAAATTAGTTGACTTAAGTTTAATCAGTGGACATTTATAATTAGACTGGTTAGTAGACTTATTTACTTACTGAATCATTCGTAAGACCAAGTTTATCTTTTTAAGCTGTTTGATAATATCGATTAAGTATTAATCGAAATATAAAATTTATAACATTATCAAATTTGCCTTGCGAAAATTGTTCCAATTACCTTCATAATCGCGTTTTATTCCATGACGTAGAACTACTTAGCGATAACTGTCAGTAGGTTGGTCTGTGACGTCAGATTCAGTATATTCCTACCATTCGTTATTCAGCATTTTGCAATCAATAAACACTATCTAAATAATTAAACGTACGTTGTCCCCAAATCTGTAGGTACCTGATTACGTGTTTTACCTCGTGATTGAATGGACACGTTATTCAGACGCTTGTCCAGGTCATATGTAAACAATAGTTATGGTAATCCGAGGTTACAACGCAGTCTATACTTTTTACGCCGTATTCAACGCGCTTTATATGTTAATTATTTGGAAATTTTATGTCTGGTCACCTGTATTGACTACGACGTAGCTCCTACGTATGCTTAAAACGAAACACACCTTTCTTATTTTTATACTTTCTTAATGTTTTTCTGAGCTGGACCTTTTTGTCGTATTGGTGTCAAATGTAACAGTCAATTCCTTTGATAGAACTCTTCATTAATAAATTTAACTTAGACATTGTGTTGTTGAAACATCAATTAATTATATATTTTTTCCTCAGATATGAATCTGGAGTATACAAATACAACAGCTTGGGAGGTGCTCTAAAGGCCATTTACAAAGCAGAGGGCTTCCGTGGCCTGTCCTGCGGCCTAGGTCCAACTCTAGCCAGAGATGCGCCATTCTCTGGCTTGTACCTCATGTTCTACTCACAAGCCAAACAAAGAGTTCCTAAGGGTAAGATATTTGGTCCATTGCTGATTTTTTTTTCGCTCGCAACATAAATAGTTAGTTTTAGGTACTAAAGACAAAGAGCGGTGAAACTGGCCTATATGAAAGTATTATGTGGCAATTAAGTTTAAATATTATAATCATTCAAATCATTAGATACCAATAAAATAAATATTAGGTTAATCGAAATTTTAATAAAAATGTGGGTAGGTAAAGATAAGGATAGGCTTCACGATCCTCCTAGCTATAGATACGGTTACACGTTTCTATTTAAAACCAACATTTCATAATCTTAAGTGCTGTAGACTTTGGACTGCATCATATAAACATTAAATAGATAATTATTATTAGTACTTTATGATTGAACTAACTTAGATAAAGACTTGTTCAAATGTTTAATTGGCTCTGGGCCATTAGGTCCCTATATATTTTGATTAACCTTTTAGCCACTTTCGTCGGATTGGTCCGATGAGGGTTTTAGTGTATTCGCCAGCGTCTTGTGTTTGTGACTGAGTACTCTATCTCGTTTAGCTCTTCAATCACCATAGGTGACAGATGAGTTGACAAGATGGAGTATTAATTTGGTCGTGGTTGTGCGACCCTGGCGGAATATACGCAAGAGTGTTTGTCGGTTATACCCGACGTAGACGGTTATAGGGTTACACAACAATAATAATAATTTGTGGATAGCCTATAAAAATAAAACACATGGCTTTTTTCGAAGCACGTTTAGTCAATAATCCCATGATAGCGAAATAATCATAGATTATAATATTATTATGTTTACTAATAGTAAAATTGCGTCATAAAGTGTTTTTTGTTTGTCAGTTCAGACAATGATTTTAATCTTATCATTATGATAGGACAAACGTATTCAGTACATAACAAGAAATACAAAAGTAGGTACTATTAAAAGCGACCAAAGATAGGTATACTTATTCCTCAATAAAGTTTAGTTTATATATATAACAGTATGTCATAACATTTATATTATGTTTTCGTTCAAACGAATTTTCGTCATCGTAATTTAATAATAAATTCAATAAAAAAAAAACATCACACTATAGAAGACGTCGGCACAATGTTTTATAAACATTGAAATGACGTGTGCTAAACACGTCAAGAAATTATTGAGTTTCTGATTTATTAATAATAGATAACTGTAATATAAACATTAGAAACACATTTTACCCCCTGTTGAAAGTTAAACGTGATCAATTCATTCTTATCTACTTTTCCGCACTAGGTACTTACATAGCACTTGTGTTTCAAGTCTATCTGTCGACGGAGATAGTTTTTAGCACCTACTTACTAATAACTACAAATTGCACTATAATAATATACCTTAGAATAATTTAAGTCCCACATCTGGTGGGCAAGACCAGCGTACCCTATAAGTTTTTCCTATCCATGAAAAAATTTTTTTTTTATATGGAAACAGTTGTGTTACATTTAGAAAAAAGTAGTCAGACAGATTATAAAAACTCAATTTAAAAAAAAAAAAAAAATTATTTTACTAAAAATTTTATACGTATTTGTCAGAATTTGACTTGTACTGATATTGAGTTGTAAACATATATATTGCATTAAAGTTTACCACCAGCATAAAGTTAAAACTTATTTTGAGATGTTTCCGCCCAAACTGACCAAAATATCTCCTCTTTACAGAATGGCTGCAGTCGCCCGGAGCAGCCAGTGCCGTCCACTTCACTTGCGGTATAGTTGCCGGCATCGCCGCGTCCCTAGCTACAAACCCAGCGGACGTACTTAAGACCAACATGCAGCTGTATCCAGACAAGTTTCCTAACGCGTTCAGTGCCGCCGTATATATCAATCAGGTAAGAAATCATACTAGTATCATAAATGCGAAATTAAAATATGTACCTACTTAAATATAGACAAAGACATGGAAAAAGTCGTTATGTATTCACTTAATATTATAAACAAACCAGGGTGGATAAGCCGCAGGCATAAGATAATCCTTATACATTTTAAAACAAAGTCTGAACGCGTCTGTCTGCCTGTTTTCTGTTCGCGGATAAATTTGAGCGGATTTTCATGCGCTTTTCACCAATAGACAGACTGATTTATGAAAATAGTTTGGGTTAATCGTGCATGCATGCTATAGTAGAGAAATTCTAAGAACTTTAAAGATTTGTTTTCTGTGTTCTTGGTAGATTTATATGTAGACATATATATTCCTCCAGATGTATTTTAATCTCAGGGCAAAGTAAGGGCTCATTGCTTTTATTTGCTCATCACACAAACATTTATCCTGGGTGGGAATCGAACCCACGACATCCGGCATAGCAGTCAGGGCCACTAACCACTAGACCAACTGGCCAGTCACCAAATAAGCATAAATTCAAGGTGAAATAATAACAGGCTGACGCCTGACAGTGCATGTCTGTAGCAACACCTATGTCAAAACATAGGAAGTAAAACTTCAAAATCCTTTATCGCGGTATCAAATTTCACCGCGCGATTATAACGTAATTATACAACAGCCCGAAATCAACTATCAGTCAGTTGCCCGGACCAGACACAACACCCGTCTGGTCGGAGTATCCTTCCTTTTCAACGTTGGCATGTGAGACTTTACACCCTGATTCACATACCACTAAATGTCTATGTACAGAAAAACTGTATCAGTTGAAAATCTGTCTTACTATCATTTAGTATGGTAATTTGAAGTTGCTACAGCATAAAATATTGAACTTAGACTATTTTATATAGTTAATCATTAAAGAATAATAAAATAGGTCTCTCGGTTCCTATCAAATATATCTGTTAATATAGTAAATTTCTAAGAAACAAATGTCAAAGGTCTAATGATAACTAAAATCAGGAAGATTGTGAACATGAGTACCTACAGCTAACATTGTAAAGATACTGCTCTGTTTCTGAGTCATTATTAAAATAAGTTTCTAATAAATTACCCATTAATTAGATAAGCAACATCCGTGGGGTAGTTTATTTATTTTTTAATTAGGTATATCAGTCATTCAAAGTTTGCGTGTCCGAGGTTCATCGTGTCAAGTTTGCTGCGAATATTTCGCTAATTACTATAAAATTGTAATTGAGTTCAAAGGATCAAGATTGTTTAATTTTTGCACCGTTTTGACATAACCTGTGTATAGATTATCAACAGTCTTTTTGCGCAGGAAGTTGTAGTATTATAAAACACTATATCGACGGTGAAGTGCCAATACCTTCTAACTGATATTTTTCGATAAAATTACTTTTAAGTGCTTATATTTTAAATGCGTGTTTTCGCATGCTTCGTAAAATATCCGAAGCGGATATTTAGTTGCAACTGCATCAAATTAATTTGTGGAAACAAACACCTAACTAAACCAACGTGTCAATTTATAGTATTACTTCCTAACAATTTTGGACAGATAATTTTGACTTCCGACAGTTAGGAGTTATTGGTACTTCACCGTCGATATGTAGTTGAATTCTGTAACTTAATGATAAGAATGAAAAAGTTCAAATTCCATTGACACCAACAACCTTTTTATAAGTTGTCGTTTATTGGGTAGCTAACAGTTACTTGTTAACCATCGCATACATTGTCACTACCGATTTGGAGCAATCATTTTAGTTGGATGGCACTGTTGGCGCAAAACAGTGCAAGCAATGTTTCATTTAAGTAACAAAAAATTGAAATGAAACATTGATTTTGTCTTCACTGCGTAGCATCATATAATTGCTATACATGATAAAGTATTGACAAAGAATATAAAATGAATATATTGACAAAGTAAAATGCTATCACTGTATTGACTCAGTGAAGGGCAAATAATGCCCGCTGTCGACAAAATTGATTACTGTTGGTATTCAGTGTAAAGCTATTATTAAATCGATTATTATTTGATGATACCATGATTGATTTGAGACGCTCATAAATAATTACAATATTTACATTAATACCATTTGCAATAAAAGGTCAACTTTAGCAATAGAAATGATACCGTATTTCAATGAGATACGGTAGAATTTCCATTGCAACTAGTGTTCTTCGTAATAAAACTGTACCCCATGTGTAAATAATTCGTGTATTAATTTCTCCTCTTCTTTGTTACAGACTTACGGCGTAAGAGGGTACTTCAAGGGTGCAGTACCAAGAATGTTGCGTCGCACTCTTATGGCGGCGATGGCGTGGACCGTCTTCGAAGAAGTCACCAGAACTATTGGCTTGAAATGAGATTCTTATCTATCTGCATTTGAAATCAGAATTTGAGATAATTACCCAATTTTGGAACCATAAACCCTATGTCATCCAAGACAAAGTTCAAATTCCATAGCAACCCGTATTTTTTAGGGCCTTTTTAATACACTAAAGTTAACGACTTCACTTTTTTAAATTGTTAACGATGGATTGAAATTATCTCGAATGAAGAATTCAAGTATATAATTTATTTATGATATTCGTTTATTTTTTGTGATTCCATTTAAAGGAGATCTTATTGGTATGATGTTCCTAGTTTTTGCATCTGCTTAATTGTATTCGAATATTATCTACGCTTTAATTTAGTTTTTTAGTATTTGTTCTTAGGGCTACCTTGTGATATGTACCCTGTATTTGGTTTTTATTGTTACCAGATTTACCTATTGTATTAGTTTCTTTATAATTGTTATCCAATCTATAGCCTTAGCCGTTAGGCCTTGTATTGTATAGAGGGATTATTTAGAATATTTTCGATATTGACGCTGATTCTGTTGGCACAAACTAAAAGTATTGCTATCTTTTTCTAACGAATGGAGCAAGAAAGGAACGGAGTATTACAATGACCATTTGTTTCTTGCAATTTGTTCCTAGAACGTATTTTTATAGCTTTTATCAACTTTCGTCTTTTTCTTGATTAACATTTTCGAGAGAGATAGCAATAATACAGTCATCGCTTCAGTGTTTAGAAATTCATTTATTTTTGATACGTATAACGTTGATTTTTTAAACAAGGAAGCAATGATCTGAGTTTTTGTACAAAAGGATCAGTTCCATTGTGTTAGATACAGTTGTAAGTTTACGATGTACCTAAATATTATTATAATAATGAAATGTTTTATTTTGAAAGAAATAAATTTTATTTAAATATAATTTGTCTTTTGATTGTTTGCTTACCAAACTTCACTTTTAATTTGTCACCATCAACTCAACTGTAAGAAGGTCAGTGCTAGAGATAAGCGTCTCCGCATAAACCAAGTCCTTGGCCCACCTTCAGGAGGCCTTCCAATACTGCGTCTTCTGGTACGCGGTCGCTAACTGAAAAGATTCCGTAGCCATTGCTTTAGTGCATTATTTTTTTTTATAGGTTCGCACTCAGTCACTACATCACCTAATATGATCGGAGATGGAGCACGCTTGTTTAAAAGTAACCTCTGCACTCTTGAACTAAAGACCAGACAAACTTCGGTTCAAACAACGTTTTGTGCGTAAAGGTGAGTTGTTCACCATAACAAATATAAAATAACTTCAAGGAGTCAGATTCTTTAGAGCATTCCGCTCGGAATGAAATCAGGAGCTTGCGCACGACGAGCAATGGGTAGCTCACCGTCCTGTAAAGATCGAGCCCGATTTATTGACGGCGTGTAGTGTTTCACGCACGCCTCAACGAGATGTTAGCAAAACCGTAGGGGCCCAGTAACCCAGTGGCCGATGCCCACAAGGGCTACGGGAATTTAAGAAGGGATAGGCAGTTGTCCTAGAACGTAAGGGCAATTGAAGCACACAAGTGAGTTTTAGTTAGTCTGTCACGAGACAGCGAGCTGTCTCGCACCACCCTAAAGCGAAAGAAGTCAAGATGATTTCCCACATCAAAGAAAAAAAAAAAATCAAGAGCATAAAAGTATTCCAATGGTCTTGGTAAAGATATCAGTAGTCTTTATGAGCAATAATTGTGACATTTATAGGTCGGATACTTATCAAGGGTGATAAAGGCGACAAGAAGTAACCTCGTCCATTTCTTACGAACATTTGTGTCGGTAAAACTATAACTATATTAGATCGACGCACACGTGTAACACGCCAGATTTGTACGTTAAACCACGTCGCGTGGCGTGGATCAAGTGTAGCTCTACAAGTCTAGTTTCCATATAAAATGTATGAAGACCGATGCACCCAGATCGGCGTGTGTGGCACACGTGTGCGCAGTGTAGTTCTAGCTTAACTGTTATTATCCCTCTTCAAAACCAAGCTATTTTTGCAATATTATATTATCTTACTAATATTATGAATGTGAGATTCTGTACGTTCGCTAATCAATCTGCAACGCCTCAACGGCTGAACAGATTTGGATGAAATTTTGAAAATAGACCATGGCGTAAGAAGTGAGATATCAATCCATAGCTTCATATGAAACGACAGCTCACTTTAGAATAGTACTATTATTATTGTTATTTCAATCCCTATAAGTAGTACGTTCCCGAAAGTTAATTCTAGAATCACGCGAGCGGAACCGCTGGCGAAAGAAACACAAATCTTCTTCTTAGCGTATCGATGGAAAAACTAGTTAAATTCCTTGCTTGGCCCAGTATTCGGCCACGGCAGTGACGTCCGCTGATGCTGACATTAGGTCCCTACGTGAACAGGTATCAGGGCACGTGATGCAGGATCGAAGGTGGGACATGGTCTGCGGAGAGACACCGCATCAGTGTTTATTTAAGATCGAAACCGTGCGAGAACCCCCATCTGTGGAGATTGTCTTTGCTGCGCCCAACTTGGGTGCGGAGTCTGTTTAGAGTTTTCCAGATGAACCATAGCAACTCGTGTCCAGGAGAGAGGCTCTCCGACGGCTCAAACAGAAACACAAATGAAAATAAAACACAAAATAACAAAACTATATTATCTATATTTTACATATTTACAGTTACGATTTTTACGTATTTCTATAATTTTCTAATATACTATCATATAAACTCGAGGCCCTCATACTTGAGGTTTTCCACCAGGGTGTCGTGTAGCAGCACTGTGCCGTCTGTCGTAAATGCAGTGATGTACGTAGCCGTTTTACCCTCATACTCCGTGGTCTTCAAAGCCACTATGGCTTCGTCATTCGTTCCCGGTATGAATTTGAACGACGAGAAGCCATGCTTTGGTTGGTGTTTTGTTATCTGAAAAATGATAAAGTTGATAGATTAATAAATTGTTTTAAAAATCAGTTATTAGAAGGAAATATGTAGGTTAATGATTTCTGCTGATCGAAAGATTTGATTTTGATAGCTAGTCGAGTATGTACCTATTCAATTTTTTTTTTTTTCACGAAACTGAAAGCATATGTTTCGGTAGTGTCGAAAAGAAATACAAACAAAGCATGTATTTATGGCTGACTATTTAAACAACTGAATAACCAATACTTTTATTCGGTATTGAGTCGACGACAGTAGAACCTCACTGACTCAATTTGAATTTTTATTAAAATAGGTTTTTTGGCTGACGAAGTACTAAAAAGACATCATTTGTTCAATGATCCTAATCTGAAAAGTATAATTTTTCTGAAGAAATGTCAAAAAACATTTGTTTTTTCACAAGCCCAAAAGTGTTTCAACAGTTTAAAAAATACTAAATTGTGACTTATTTTGGTTCTACAGTTGCCAGTTACAGGTATCGGCAAGAATCATGAGCGTTGTTACTTGCGCAGAAGTAAAATATCAGGTCCCTTTGGTGGTATGAAGTGAGACGCGGGGGCGCATCGCATCATAGACGTCAGTCGTGATTGGTTCCCTGCGCTTGCTGTATGTACCTAACGACGACGAGTACACTTCCGTGCCAATAAATTGACTCGTGATTAAAAATCCATCGATTTTATTTTTATTATTGGTTATTATATTAGTGGTTATTATGTCACCTAAAATGTTTTATCCGAGAACGCATAACAGGCACACAGAGAAAGTTCCTTTCAAAAGTAGATAAAATGTTAGGAAAATTTCGTAGGGGCGTTACAAATCTTTGAAATTTTCGTCTTTGCTACAATATGCATACCTTACGGTAAAAATTCTCTAAAAGATAATGAAAACCGTATGAAAATCGGTTGCATGGTTAATAAGTAAACGGAAAACAGACAAACACAGCAACTTTGATTTTAACTATTTATGGTTTTTTTTTTAACTTTTACCTTCAACCAAAATTAAGAAGATAAAAGAAAAAAAAAATAAAACGTGTACATTTTCTTTGTCATAAGTGTACGATGCGCAAAGCGATCCCCACTCTTTCGCCGAGCGCTCAAGATCCGTGCCGATAACTATACAGTTGAAAATCAATATAATTTAAGCACCGAAAATGTGGACAATTTGACAATAACAGTGTTTTATTCCCAAGCAGTAAGTACGGTTTTGCAGTTCATGTGTGACCACTGATTTGTGATTAACAATACACGAAAAAAGATAGCAATTCTCAGATATCAAATGTCAAAAATTCAGACATTGACACTCCAGTATGTAAATTCTTTACTATAATATAGATTTCACACTAAGGTCCAACATGGGCCAATACTGGCTGCAGTGATAATTTAAATACTTCAAAAGATTACCTCAAGAGCATGAATATGTTTAAAATTGGCATCAGCAGTAATCAAGTAGTTACATCCCATGAGTTCGTCTTTTGTCTCATTGTACGGTTCATGACTGCATCTCCTTGGCAAGAAGTGCCACAATTGCTTGACAGGCGACCATACTCCTGATTCATGGATCATGTATCCCGGCCATTGGATACCAATGGAACTACGGAGGGCTTTATACTGGTTCAGCCAGCTTAAATGCTGCACCTGTAAAATGATAAGAATGATGCATGTAAAGATATCAGAGCTAAATTCAGCCTTGAGGGAGAATAGACAAATAACATTGATGTCACCTTTCAGTAACAGTATTCAAAACTGAAACGGATGACTAAAAAAAGCACACAGAATCAATCCTCAATCAAACATCAAGTGTTGTTGGTTAAAACAATACCAGTGCAAAATTTTGTCATTAACCTTTTGAGTAGCGTAATTAGAGACACAATAGAAAGACAATGACCGAGCGAACGCCAGCGTTCACTGGGGGTTTAATGAATTAATTGTGTCTCCATTTGCAATCAGTCATCAGACCATATGTGAATTAGTTTTTTACATAAATGATGTTATGGTGGAGGTACCAGTGCCGCTCCTCCCACTTTCAGGTGGTTTCTCTTCATCTTTTTCACCACCACAGTTGGTTTCAACAGTTCAGCAACTAGTGGGTTCGGTTCAAGGTCAAGTGTTCCTTGTCTTGTGTTTTGTATTGTTCAATTTCAAGTTATCTGATGTCATATTTAGATATTTGTGGATTTTGTCATTCCTAGCAAACCATGTTGCATTAACTATTGCTCTTAAGATGCTATTTTGAACTATTTGCAGGCAGAGTATGTTGGATTTACTGGCTACGCCCCACAGCTGGATCCCATATTTCCATATTGGCTTCAGTACTGAGTTGTAGATAGCAGTTTATGTGCACAGAGAGTACAGTTTCTTCCCATTAGCCAAAACAGGCTATTGACACCAAATTAAGTATCTGGCTGATTATCAAATTAACTTGAAACAATTTTGTTCCACCAACATTGTGCAATAATTTGAATTTCCCACCAGTAACAAAACTGATTACAAATACTCATAAATAGTTTATGTTAAATGAAGATAACCTTATGTGAATTGACAGAGTAAACCTTGCTGATAAGATAGGTACAAGTCATGTCTCGCTACTGTTAACTGCTAATAATGGAGTCTTCAGCAAATTGAGCAACTTTTCCTGTCAACCTATTTGATTTATTTATATTTTTCCTGTGACTGAAAAAGTTTATAATATACCCAAAAGCTATTCAGATTCTTTGCTTAGCTTATCGAAATTCACATAGTGAATCAATCAAAACAATTTGCTTAAATAAGTGAAAACTTATTTTAAAATTATTTCACAGAAACTTACATAGATTAATGTGAATTGTGTCTTCTATCTAGAAACAGACAATTTAAAATCATTGTATTTCAGACACAATTTTTGAGCAAATAATTCTAAACTCAGTTTTAATAAAACCTTACTTCTCCATGAAGATTGATGGCTTTCACCCACATAGGGTCGTAGGTTTGGAACTCTCCACTTGCCGTCGTCCATTCTTTTCCCATTGAACCAACATATAGAATGTCATCTTTAACAGTTGCCCATTCGGACTTAAAGCCTTTCTCGACCTGGCCATTACCATCTGGTAATATAACCCATGGCACTATCTTATTGTTGACTATTTCAAAAACCTGGAAAACAATGTAGTATCTATTAGTAACATAAAAATTGTGGAAATATGGGCAAATAACTGTCCAGTTAATGTTCTAAAAAGTTTTAGAACTCCTCACCTGTGTAATTTTGATAAGGAGATTGTAATTTTTTGAAGTAAATATCAGTAAGAACATTTTTTTTGCAATACATAATGCTTACCATTCCAGATCTGTCATCAAAAGTGAGTAATCTTCCATCATATACTATTAACTCTGAAAGTTCCATGCCTCGTCCCTTGTGCGAGTATGTGGAGGACAACAGTGTGGGCTCACGTATGTCCCATGTTATAGTCACAGTTTTCTTCACACGATGGTAATTAAGAAGCCCTTTCTTTAGATAACTAACATATGTGTGTTTGTTAGTACTGCTTTTAGAATTAGTATCTAAGTCTGCCACTATCCCAATCCTGAATGTAACTAAATCTCCACCAACCAGTGGTTTCGTTAGCGGGTAAGTGGTATTGTACGGTCGTACTGAACTGGCCCACCTTTGCACACTTACTGGCTGGCTGCTGGTCCACCAATTATAATAACACAGCACCAGAAGGAATGTTCCTATTAACACAATTAATAAGACAAATTGTGGCTGGATCCTCACAGCGTTACCGACCCTGTACGTGGCTGGGGTACGCAGCGCTTTGCGCCAGTCGCGAAGGGTTCCTTTCATTTTACGATCTTCAAACTCGTAGTACTCGTTCATAATAAATATAATTATAGCATGGTAAATTCACTTAAACTGACTTTTAATATCATATGACTAGTGGAATCGTATTAGTATCATCTATGAAATAATAAACGTGTTAGTTTCACCCTCAAAAGGTAATTACTGATAAATAATTTCACTGATAGATTTCACTAATTGTTATGTTAAAACCCTTAATAAATGTATCAATTTGACACTTTTGGCTAGACTCAATGATATATCCAACGTCATATAGTTAAGAATGTGGTTCATTTTGGATTTAATGAATTTCACATAATTTTATTGCCTAGTAATTAAAGTTGATATGAATGACACATGCATGGTGCATGACGTCTGATTGACATTTTTGACATTGACAATAATGACATTAACAAGTTCCTTTATATTACTTTTTTGAAGATTTTGTGACTTGGTACCTGAGCCATTTAGGTCAATTCAGGTGTGTCCCATTTGGACGGAGCTCCCCCGTTTCTTGTGGAGGCAATCAGTGGTAGCGACCTCTCACTCTGAGCACTGGTTCAGGTCATGGTCTAGAGTAGGCTATTATAAATGTAAGCCAGGCTTATCCTCGGTTAATAAAGTTGTAAAGATTTTTGTTAAGATTACTGTTGGTTGGTGCTCTGCAATAACATCGCCTAAATAGGTATTAATTCATGTTTTTTTTCTAAATATGAGGTAAATTACGTATGTACTAAGGGTATATACAAGATCCTTGGGATTATACAACCCCAGGGATCTTGTATATAAAAGCCTAGATTGCATTCTCGATAGCTTTTATGATAAGATAAATTACGTGCGGTCGCCGCGCTGAATTTATGATTACGTAATCAAGATTTTTATTATGAAAGCAAATAAGCTCTTTAGTAAAACTTGTTTTGTTTCTGTCGCACTTTCATACAAACTCATTACTTGATGTGAGAACTGAGAAGCGACTTACCCATACTCTATTCGCAATAGCATTAGACATTAAAAAAGGTTGTTATAGGGTGCATTTTGTAATAAAAGTACAATATATTATTATTATTTATTGAGCTTCATTACAATTAAGATTGATGCTGAATTTATTACGCTCAACTTATATATCATCGTCATCATCTTCCTGCCCTTGTCCCATCTTATTAAACGCTCAACTTATATATACCAAACTAAAATGAATTCATTTGAACTATCCATCTTTTGAATGTATGTGGCTTCTATTTAATATAATTATTTAGTTCTTACTTATACTAATAATGTCCATGTTAAAAATCTAAAAGTAGCCTGTTCTAGGTACTGACGTGGAACGTTTTTCATTATACTATTTATTATTAGTTATTTCTATTTGTATGAATGTTAAGTAATTATCTAGTTGCCTTGTATTGTGTACAGTTAACATGTTTTGTAAGGAGGAAACTTGTAGATACGTCATTTAAAAAAAAGTTTAGTACTTACAATAATCAAATTTATCTGAGTAGGTAATGTTAAA
This sequence comes from Mythimna vitellina, assembly GCA_949316375.1. NCBI lineage: Eukaryota > Metazoa > Arthropoda > Insecta > Lepidoptera > Noctuidae > Mythimna > Mythimna vitellina. Next base: position 7,770,190 of record OX438692.1, on the reverse strand, counting down.
ATTTTATATTAAAACCATTATTAATTTATTAAAATTGAATTTTTATCGAAAATAAATGTTGTGCACACCTGCTTCTATGGACCACTTTTGTGTAATGCAGAAGTGAATGGAGTATAGTTGCGTAGGTAAACAAAACTTTTAGAATATTTTTCTTTTACTGTAATTTTTTTTTAATAAAATCACGTATCTCAAAGGAAAATCCTAAAAAATATTAACATGCAAGTACATTTTTTGAAAAAAACGTGTTGCGCCGACCCCAAATAACACGGGATAAGGGCAGGAAGATGATGATGAAGTACATTTTTTATTTATTAAGTACTATTAACTACATGTACCTATCAAACAACGAGATATGAATAATCGGGGGATGAAGTGTAAATCATAGGGGTCGCCTAGCGCCCAGCTTGATACAATAAATATAATAAATTATAGCTGGAGCGAGCGCTCTCACTTTTCTGCACTAATGCGGAAAACAGTAAATTGAGTGCCTAAAAGCAGTAGGGATAAGAGCGGGTTTTTGAGTAAGTGTATTGAAAAGTAATCAAGTAGCTATGACAGTATACCTCATCATCATCTTCCTGGCCTTGTCCCCTCTTATTTGGGGTGGCGCAACTTATGAAGAACAAAGTTAACCACGTCTATCTATCCACTTGAAGCAACTACTACGCTTCAACTGGTATTCCGTCTGAACCAATTGTCTTACCATTCTTCGTCCCATTTACAACTATTCTGACTTCATCCATACTAATCATTCTTACTAAACCCTCATTCACTGGTTTATTTTCTAAAATCACATTTCAGTTGTTTTCCTCATTCATCAGTCTTTCAAAATAGTCCTTCCACCTCTCTTTGATTTTTCATCTTCTGATAGAATAATTCCAGTTTCATCCTTATACATCTTATCTGACAAACATCTCTCGCACATCTCTCTCTTGATCTAGCAAGTCGGTATTATAGATTTTTCTGGCCTGCCGGGCTGTCTAGTGTGTCATATAGTTTATCCTGTGCTTTTCGCTGCATGTCTAATACACACATCAATTCGATTTCTAAAGACTTAGATATAGATCTACTTAATCAACACTTCTCATCTTTGTCCTACTATACTGGGACCACAAAGACAGCAACATTAAACTATCTTCCAACTCCGGATCATTCGCCATTTATTTTTAGTCAATTCTCTGATTGTGATGTTAAGAAGAGCATAGTTTCAATCACGTCTAACGCAGTTAGCAGTGATTGTGTCAGTTGGAAAATGATACTCCCTGTCCTCTACAAAATCCTTCATATCCTGGGTTGTATCCTTAACTATTCCACATCCAAAGGTCTATCCATCAATATGGAAAGAGGCCAAAATAGTAATTTTGGCCTCTTTCCCTTTTTTTCTCTTTTTCTTTCTAAGGGAAAAGGATTCGATTTTTGGCCAGGAGTAACTTCTGAGAGTTCCAGAGACGCATTGCAGTTACAGTAATGAAGCCATCATAGCGGCTGGAAGTGTGACGCGGAGTACGAAAGAGAAGAAAATTGATGGTGCGATAGGGTTTACCCCTTGGCACAACATACTCAAAGCGTTCAAGAAGAGCATTGGGATTGTGCAGGATAGTAAAGAGAAGGCATAGAATGTGGATATCTCGCCGACGCCGAAATGGTCCGAAACTCCGACAATATGATCGTATTTGCGGAGGCCAAAAATAAAGCGGATGCACAAATTCTGCAATCGCTAGAGTTTGTTTAGAAATACCTCCCTACGGAGGTCTAGAAAATGGACATCCGCATAGTCTATGAACGGTAGAAGAGATTGAGCAAGAGCAACCTTTGTATGAAATGCCAAGAATTTTTGAAGAGTTTTAAGAGACTGAACACAATAAAATACCCTCTTACTCACATCGGCAATATGGACCTCCCATGAGAGGTTAGTGTTCATATGGACGCCAAGTTTTGTAGCACTTTTGGAGTATAATATTGGTACAGAATCATGCACTACTGGTGGGAGCGACTGGTAATCTATTAAGTTGAGCATGTATCTGCCACCAGTAATGAGTGCTTGAGATTTTTTCATTTACCTATACTTCGATCATTCATGTCTCCCATATCTATCATTTTTCCACCACTCGCTTTCACAGTCACTCTTCTCTAGCATAATTATGCCATTTTATTTAAGGGAACGGACGCTCTTTGGTTTTTTTGTTCTGTATCCTGACTACTGACACCATAATCAGGAGTCTGTGCTGTGAGACTAGGTCTTCTCCTGGCAGCAATTTTCAGTCTTTGACGTGCTTTGGCTGGTTACGCTTAACCAGGAAGTAATCGATTTGTGTCTCGTAGTTGTATACCCTAACATACCATATATGTGTGCAATATTCAAATTTTAAACAAAAGTCTAAAGAGTGGACCAGACGGATGCAAACGGTTGTGTTGCGGCTACATGGATGTAAACCACGCGACAAGACGTTCGCAAATCAATCACTGCGATTGGGACAAGGCGCTCGCTAACCAAGGGCGTTGAAGGTCATGGATTACAACTGCTCTCTACAAGGATTGAATCTAGTAAGGTCATCTCTGTTGGGACATTGGTTTGCAACCGTCTGATCATCTCTTAAATCCTAAATTCTAATACATGAAAACATGCACTACCTAACTGACAGGTACTAGTACCTACTATGCAAAAAAATAAATTAATTAAAAACAAAAAACAACAGCTGTAGTTATTAAAAAACTATGTATCGCTGCTGTTGAAACTACTCTTTAAAACTAGGTAGGTACCTGGTTGGCAACCATTCTGTTAAAAAAAGTACAGGTGTTTTTTTTTGCCGCTGAGAGTAGTTGCGTCACGTGCATCTAAGGAGCAATAGGAGGTACCTAATCTAGCTATAGGGTATCAGGCACAACCTGTATCCTATCGAGTAAATCACGACGACATTATCGTACTTTATAAATGAGTTAGGTACCTACTATGGTAGCACTAGTGTCTCTGATAAGTAAAATATCAAGGACTCGCCGCGTATCAGCCTCATGACACGACTGATGGTGTATTTTTTTAACCAAGCTTGACGCAAATAAACTCTTTTTCTTCCTTTCTTCTACACTACGACAAAAGTTTTTTATCAAAATAAATGTGCATAAAGTTGCGTACATGTGGCAGCAGTTGCGAGCCGCCATGATACTCAGGCGGTAGAAAAAAAATCTGGTTAGGGCGTCTCGTGGTGATAAACTCTCGCGAAGGTTTTTTAGAGTGGAAAGTTAAAAAAAACAGGCCCGCATGCAGGCACAGCCCTACAGCGACAATGTTGCAAATGACGCCGAGTAACCAAATGCAGCCAGTGTTGTAACTTAAAGGCTTGTTGTCAATGCGGCGTCCTAATACTTCGCTTTGAACCTCGCGCGCTCCCTGTTGGATAAAAAAGGTTAATAAAGAATAAAGGGTGGACCTGACGGTTGCAAACTAGCGTTTCAACCAAGGTCACCTTGGTTTATGTGTTTGGTTTGTGTTCCGGCTACATGGATTTAAACCACGCGCCAACACGTTCGGTGGTTGGGAAAACGTGCCTCCCAAACAAGGGCGTTGAAGGTCATGAATTACAACTGCTGTCTACACGGATTGAAACTAGCAAGGTCACCTTGGTTGAGACCTTGGTTTGCAACCGTCTGGTCACCCCTTAACTGAGTAGTGTCTACTATTAGTAAAGTACCTAGGTACCTATAATTATTAGTAAGAGTATAATCAAGAACAATCTATACTGTGGTATAAGGAACCTGCAAGACATGCATTAAGCATTCGCACGACCATTTGGAGGTAAACTTGATTTTTTGTCGGAGCTACTGTAGCCAAAATTGATCTTTGTCGTGTTCTACAAGCAAAGGGTTCGCCTTATTTTCAGTTCGAAAAACACGTTTCCTCACAATCGTTCATGGAACCTCTCTATGAACATTGCCAGTAGTAAACGGTGATTGGGGCCACGGGTAGTCTGAAAGCGAAACCCGGGGGGCCCTGTGACGATGGCAAAGAAGAAATAGGAGTGGGTTTTTAGTCAGTAAAAGTCTGACACTATCTCCCGCTCCGCCCAAGAGCGAGATTTGTCATAAGATGATTTTCCCACACAATAAGAAAAAAAAAATTGCAAATGGTGATACCCTGGGTATGGAGTGTAGAACAGGAAGCTTGGCTTACGATAGGCGGGGAGTTTACTACTAGGCAAGGTCTACTCCTACTTTTGGCCATTACTGGGTCTAGGGTAAAACTGAAATATCTGCAGGATGTCCTTACCCTAATTTGGATTCTACCATCACATTTACGCCTGAAGTAGCCAGGTGCCATCTGCCATGTATCTGAAAATTCACATTGATTTGCGTCAACTAAGTAATTAAAGAATAAATTGATTATTGATAGTTTAGTTTTAATTTTAGTTTCTTACTTTGTTCTAAAGTCGTATTTTCGGGCGTAATTTATGTAATTTAAATGGGCAATGTACAAGAAAAATTTGAAGAATGTTATCAATGTTATAGCAAACGCGAAGAACTCTAAATACCACAGCACATTGGCAAATAACGAACTCTCATGCATTCTGAATTTATCATAAAATTATTAAATCTACTTATTTCTCTTTTCGTATTTATTTTAAAATATTAATTTAGTAGCACAGTGACAGTTTTAATTCAAATTAGATCACTGTCAAAAATATGTCAAAACATTGAGTATAAGTCAGTATGTCAAAAAAAACTTTTTCCAAAAATAAATTCAACCGACTTCAATGTAAAAAAACACAATCATTTAAGTTATTTTGCACTTTTCAGTGTTTTTTTTTGCATTGAAGTCGGTTGTATTTTTTTTTTGTAAAAAGTTTTTTATTTTACACTCATTACTTATGGTACCACCACTAAAAGTATCCCTCTGCCTTACTTAAATACCTTATAGCCAGAGGGCATCTCATGACAATTCTAATAATACCAAACACAGTTAGATTAAATGAATTTATTACAGAGTTCCGGTGCCTAACTTCAGGCTTCATCATCAGATCTGTTTGATATATTCCCCCTATTCTTTCAGTCAGTCATCGACTACATGTATAAATAAAGCAATTTTACTTGTTACTACAGTTCTGCGGGGATCCTATGAGGAGTTCTTTTCTATATCTTCGAAGTTCATGATCAGATCATAACAATATTTCTATGGAAAAAAAAAATTCAAAATCGATCCACAATTTACCGAAAAATCGGTGAACTTACATAAAAAAAAACATACATTCAGCCGAACATAGAACCTCCTCCTTTTTGAAGTCAGTTAAAAAGACAAACAATAGGTGGGGGGTTCTGTCTGATTTGGGCAACTGCTCGATAGATGATTTCGGACTGTCACGCATGCTCAAATCGCGTGTAGTTCTTATGTGGTGCCATAGATGTCGCTACATCGGGGGGTGATGTAGTCCGGAGATCGAAGATCGATGGTTCTTAATGCGTCATTATACGTGCCAGGCCAGTGGTAGGTTGGTTCCAGTGGGTCGGAACCGGAAGCCGCATAGTTCTCGGTGAGTCGGAACTGTCTGCGGTGATGCCCAAGTGAGTCGGGGTGGTGATGTCCCATTGAGTCGGGATGATACCCCAGTGAGTTGAGGTGGTGCTGTCCCAGTGAGTCCGGATGATGCCCCAGTGAGTCGGGGTGATGATGTCTCAGTGAGTCGGTATGATGCCACAGTGAGTCGGTATGATGCTGCAGGCTCCAGTGAGTAGGAGGAGTGCTGCTGGCTCCTGTGAGTCGGAGCGGTGCTGTGCGACGTAGTGGCTTGATTGATGGAGTCGACCAGGAGAGGTTCTTCGTGACTCTTCATGTGACTAGCCGAAGGTGCAGTGTGCTTCCCGAAGGTCGCTGATGAGGTTGAGGGTGACGACCAGGTATGACCAGGTATTCATGTTGGTTGGTCAGGATATCCTTTATAGGCTCGCTGCTCGAAAGCTTGAGGAAGTGATGATGACGTCACGAAGCAGTAAACAACAAGACAAGTCTGTCTAAGACAGTCTTGTCTCAAGTGTGCGCAGGCGCTAAGAAGGAATACAAAATAACAATGGTTACCGAATGTTTGTGTATAATGGTGTTAGTAAAAATAAGTATTTGGAATTAAGATAGTATGTCTGTATGTCTGAGTCTGACACTATCTCCCGCCCCGCCCAAGAGCGGGGGATGTCATAAGATGATTTTCCCACCGGAAAAAAAAAAAAAAAAAAAAAAAAAAAAAAAAAAAATGTCTGTATGTTATAAACGTAAAAGTGAGTGTATCTATGCGAGTGTTTGGTATATAAATATATATGAATGTGTGAATTAACAATGCGTGCTGCGTGAATTTACCACTTAGGTCAATTAATTTTCTGTTGTGTCATAATCTAATAAGAACCCATTTTGTTATTTTAGTTTTGAATTGGTTTTTTGTTAAGGGCAAAATTTTGAGTCAGTCATTGAGTTTCCCATATTACATACATGGGAATCTCAATGACTGACTCAAAATTTTAAAAAATATATGTGCGGACCCATATAACCGTACGACCTTCTGCCAATTGTTTTACGGCATCGTACCTTTTCCAAATGTATCCTTCAACTTGACATGACACAAGTGCCCTTGGACATTTTATGAATGACTCTAAGCGCTCCCATTTCGGAATATAGTGTATCTGTGGGGTACCAGAAACGGTCGTCCATAGGCAAACTTAATCAAAGCTCTTTGCGCTCATAGTCGGCATTATATTGTTCTCACTGTTGGGACTCAGGCCTCCTCTCTAGGAGAGGGAATGGGCCATAATTCACCACGCGGGCCCAGTGCGGGTTGGTAGACGTCACACGTCTTCGAATTTTTGGTTCTAGGATATGCCAGTTTCCTCACGATGTTTTCCTTCACCGTTTTGAGAGCAGTGGTGATGAAATAAATTAAACAAAGTCGCCTGGCTAAGTAATAATTGAATAAATTTCTTAATCGTCAGTCGGAGTAAAGAAGAATGATTTTGAGCTAGTATGCACAGTGTTATATTGTTCATTGTTGCAGGCCAATTCTGTTTCAGTGAAATCCAGAAGTTTTAGGGTTTTTGCTGCGAGACCCTTGCACACATTAAATGTAATGTGTGTAGTTAATGTAGGCACAGGGTTGTCACTGTCAGTCACAAGCTTATTCGTTCCGGTTTTTATATTTTGGATATTGCAAATATTTTTAATTTCATGCCATAGCTTTTTACAGTCGTCCTTTGTTTCCAACAGAAGTTTACGGTTATGGTCTTGTTTCAGATTTGCTAAGATATTGTTAAAATAATTCCGATATTTTCTATGCTCCTGTTGGATGACCAGATTATCACGATTTTCCGGTTTTTTGCGTTAGTGTGCATTGAGTTCCGACGTCTAATGCATTTCAGGAGGTTTCTAGTAATCTATGGTTTGATAATCACTTCTGAGCTACGGTAAGCACGGTTAGTGGTATGCTGTTTAATTTTACTAGAAATTACTTCGACTAATTAAAAGTACATTTACTCAAGTCTGCGGTCCCTTAAAGCTCTGATAAAATCAAACTTCAAAGTTAACGTAAAAAAGATACGGCCGTTTATGTCGCAAAAAACGTATATTTCGATACTCTCAAGGGAATCAAAATTCATAGGGTACTCTCGTTGACCCAGATTCTTGAAATTTGACATAAAGCTAGGTCTTATAGCACAGGTATAGGAATAAATGTAAAAACGGTAAAGTTGTTACGGCACAAAAAAAATGCGATCCGGATAGATCTTTGAAACTCCATTCAGGAATTGAACTATTTACATGGGTAAGTTTGGACTGAATCCTTAGCGCGCGAGGCCGACTTGCACTTGCCCAGTTTTTTTTAAAGAGTAACATTGGAGTTTTTTGCCAGTTTTTCTCTATAGGTAAGACCAAATAGAACCGTGCAAAAGCTTCAATCTGACGTTTTCTATATAATGGGCCCAGGTAGGCCTAATATGTAAAATAAAATACTTTTAAACTTGAAGTTTTAAATTTGTTTTTTTTTTATTTGCGAGATGAAATCGTGTGTTAAACACACACTATAGTCATGGCATGGGGATAGCTCATGCATTAACGTCGGTGTTAGGTACCTACATATTTTACTATTGGTATTTCTATTAATGTATGTAATGTATATTTTATTTCACTATACTCAAAACCCGACTCGAGTGCCACCAGCAGTTTTCTTAGTGTCTCCTGTGAAAAGTTTCTCCATTCCGAGTAGGCTTAAGAATTCACTACGCAACAGTCTTTTGTAATTCCAAATCACTTATGTATTGCAACGGACCACACTAGTTACGATAAAAAATATTCTAGCTTTCACTGAATGAAGAAACTCTCAAGAACTCTCACGGCACGGACGCACTGTACGGACATCCTGCACAAAAAATGTAATTGAAACAAAATTAAACGAGAATATTTGGTAGTCAACCAATTTATATGTTGACTTCTTTTTTTTACATTGAGCTAAACATCCGTTTGGAATCCGAATGAAACTTGGGTGGTTAGGTGAGTAAGGTAATGATTCAAAAACTCTCACTGGCTGTGACTTTGCGTAAGAACTACTCAATCCCCATTAAAAAATACCTCTCGCCACCGTCAAGGCTGGAGTTCGTCCGCCAAGCGCATCGTACTATAAACTGTCCTAAAATATTATATATATATTTTAGGACAGTTTTTTGGGCATTCGTTGGAAGCAACCACATTTAAATTGACCAAAACTTACCGGGAAGCAAAATAATATCCCTGGCAGACGATTAATCGTTTCATACTAAGGAATATGCCTTTTTTTAAGGTAGAAAATCATCCATTACCTCTTCTCGCTCTGGATAACTGCCCCGACTGGTAAGCAGTGGTGGCCCATTGGTAACTGCTCCGACTTTACGATTTGTAGGTTGCAGGTATAAACCTAGGCAGGCGCATTACTTTGTGTAATTTATTTTATTTGATCACCACTGCTCCCAAAACGGTGAAGGAAAACATCATGAAGAAACCGACATGTTCTATAACCAAAAAATCAAAGACATGTGGCATCCATCAATCCGAATTGGGCTCGCGTGGTGGATTACGGCCTATTCTCTTTCCTAGGGAAGACGTCTGAGTCCCAGCAGTGGGACCATATTATAAAGCTAATTATGCTCTAGGTCGAGCGAAATTATGGTTGTATCTCACGAAGTCGGGTTGGTTTTGTGATGAGAGTGTTCACGTGCGCAATGTTGTACACAGAAGAAACATTTTCGGCCACAATAGGTCTCATGAGAAGGCAAAGTCACCCAACTTGAAGTTGTCTTGCGTGATGGAATCAAGGATGAAGATATCCGCAGAAATATCGAGTTTATCGAAAAAGCCTAAAGAATTGCCATAATTTGTTCTATTATCAAATAAATCGAATGTAAGTATCATTGGAAAAAAATAAAATAAAATTGCCACCAAAAATGGGGGATGGGGTAAGAAAAATATACAAAAAAAAATATATCGCATCCAAATATAATTAATTTTCTAATTAATCTTTAGAAGGATAATTTAATATGGAAACGCACAGAAAAAAAAAACATGGAATTACTAAGTCACTACAACGTGCAGTGCAGTGTGTCGGTATATATTTGGCATCTGATTTTGACAATAGAATTTTATTTTCAATTTTGTTTTGGCCAGCGACTGACAGAACTTTGGCAGATCTTTATTTTAAATTAAATCCGTGAATTAAATAAAAAGTGGTTTAGGAGAAGAGACAGAAGTGTTTTATGATAAATTCAGAATGCATGAGAGTTCGTTATTTGCTAATGTGCTTTGGTATTTAGAGTTCTTTGCATTTGCTATTACATTGATAGCATTCTTCAACTTTTTTTTATACATAGCCCGCTTAAACTGCATAAATTACGCCCGAAAATTCGACTATAGGTCAAAGTAAGTAGGAAAAATCTAAACTATCGCGCCACTCTAGTCAAATGTTTATTTACTTAATCTCATCGTCATCTTTCTTTCCTTGTCCCGTGTTATTTGAGGTCGGCGAAACATGTTTTTTTCTTCCACTCTGTCCTGTCACCCGTCATGATATCACTGACTTCCTTTTTCTTTCATATCACTTCTCATAAAATTCATCCATCTTTTCTTCTCTCTTTTTGTCCATCCATCCACACGTATACTCCTAGTTAGACCAAACATATTGCAAAGGATTTAAAAGCTGATTTATAGTCGGCCGCCAGACTGCCACCATCAAAAGTATTCCTAAGGAGAGTTCCTTGGGTTACTCTTTGTTTACCCGCCAACACGCGGTAACCTGATGTGCTTAATAGTTAGTACACATGCTTTTAAAATGTCCCTTAGTCGCCTCTTACTACACCCACTGGAAGTAATAGGACGATGTCATTCTTTACGTTCGACACCATACGGTACATTTATTTATTTAACCCACGAACTGTGAAATCAATGTAAATTTTCAGATATATGGCAGACGGCACCTGGTTTTTACAAGCCTAAATGTGATGTTAGAACCCAAACCACCGTAAGTTCCTGCCTTCCGGCGTTTTCTTATACTGGACCTAGTGCCGGATTAGCTCATCAAGCGCAAATCAAGCAATTGCTTAGGGCATCACGTCTTGGCACTAGGACCAAAATATATTTTCTAACACATGAAACCTTTACTACACATTTGAATAATACACGATGATATGAGATAATTGAACCAGCGTCCTTTGACACAATCCTACGTTTATAACGCATGCGTGGATTGCTTAGGGCATCTAGTAGTCTTAATGCGGCACTGCTTAATAGATTCACTATTGAGAAAGGCAACTGAAACTAAGGCGAGTCCTCGCAAGACACGCTACTATTGTTAGGTTCTGTGCGTGTGTACGCGACAAGACCACGACTGGTTGATCGCAACTGGTCGGACGGCCAGTAGTGCGAACGCGTAGTGAGTGAGGTCCCTTATACTCTGTTACTACTATTACTCAATGGTGGGTTAGCCTCGTAAGGCCCTAACCTACCGACCTAATTTAATCAAAAATATTAAGCCCAAGATACTTTTTAAAATCATAAAATTACAGCCCAGCGTCCTAAAATTATGGCATTTTTATGGTATTTAAACGTAACTTTTGGTTTAAACAATCTAAAAATTTTTTTAGTTTAACATATCATTTCAACATATTTTTTGCGTGACATAGTTACATTTACTATATACTATACATCTAATATATAAAATTCTCGTGTCACAGTTTTCGTTGCCATACTCCTCCGAAACGGCTTGACCGATTTTGATGAAATTTTTTGTGCTTATCCGGTATCTATGAGGATCGGCCGACATCTATTTTTCATCCCCCTAAATGTTAGGGGTAGTCCACCCCAAAATTTTTTTTTTCAATTTTTTTTTATATTCATAGCAAAACAACGTTTGCCGGGTCAGCTAGTATACTTATAGAAAATTCCGCTTTAAAACTTTGAATTTAACCAAAAGCATTAAAGAAGAAAGAAGAAGGAAAGAAAAAAGTTCTGGGACCGCAACTACTTGCATCTATTTTTAGTACATTAGGTTGTAATGTATATCGACCTAAATTAAGGTTGGGCCTTACGAGGTTAAGTTTATACGTTGTGTTCTAACCTTCTTTATTGAACAGGGTCAGGGCCCCCGCGAGGCGTTTGAATGCGACTCACCCGCCACGTCCCATTGACAAAAGGCCCATATGCTGCGACTCGGGTTGCGTTTGGTTCGGCGGCTTGGTCCTCAGCATCATCACCATAGGGCTGTGCCTGCACCTGGCTTACACACTCCTGTCAGACACCAAACTCAGATTTGGACTGTTTATGCCATAATTAACTTTAAATATGATCTTGGTGTCTGATTCAATTTTGTGTGTGAAATCTAAAGTCTTAAAAGGTTTTGAAAAAATATGTATTAACTTTGCTTACTTTTGTTAAAAAAAAAGGATTTCTTTAATTTGTTACATGTCTGAAAAAGTTTTTCGTAAATGTTATCGATTTTTCAAAAAAATATGAAAAAATCGTAAATATATTCAGTGCTTATATTGTTAATTAAATGTTACTTACGTGCAAAAAAACTAGGGCAAAATAGTTAATCGAAACTATTTTGTCTAAGCCTTTTTTTGCATGCTAAAAGAATTGAACTAACATTATTGTAATTGAAACTAATGAAGTCGGAATGAAAGTAAACCGATCAGTGAGTGGCGCTCAATGCAGATAATATCAAACGATTTAAAAGACGTTATCTCTTTAATCGTGATGAGATGTGTTGAAGAGTGACACATGATAGGTGCTTAGATGGAAAAGGTCCATTATATATTGTCACGTTGAAAATGACTTAAAACATGTTAAGCAGAATACTTTTCTTTCCAGTTGCAACAATACAAAAAAAATATTTTAGAAATCAACGAACTTACTGGACGACGTACTTGGACTGTTTAATTAGACATTTTTCAAATTATTTCTCTCGCGTTGCGTGGAATGAGAGGGGGTGTCAGACTTTTACCACCAACTAAAAGCTACCCGAATTCTTCCATTTGCCCTGCGCGTTCTAGGGCCCTGGTGTGACTCTTCAGCCCTTGGAGGTATCAAGCCAGACCTGACCCATCGGCTAAATGCGAGAAGTCGTCGACGCCGATCGTCTGCGCAGTGCTCTGCCCAAGTGGGGCAGACCTCCACCATATGCTCCACCGAATTCTCTGGGCAATCCGCACAATACTTCTACACGGGTGTCTGTTCTCGCTGGATTCAAAACAGAAAGCCCCTGGAATAACCGAGTCCAGTGACGACCTGCGTCAAGCAGAAAGTGAAGACGCCGTGGTGCCTTTCTTAACACTCCTAAAAAAATTAACTTATCCCTGCGAATGTGGTGAGTCCAGAAGCATTCGGTGTTACTGAAGTGCTTCTCCGATACAACCGTACCGTAAGGGTATTAAAGACATCGGCGACGTTAAGTGATACCGCCAAGATGACACCGCATTCTCCGTTATGAGGGCTTGCGCGCGCATGTCGGCATCCACCGTCAAGCGCCCCTTGCGGAAACCTAACTGACTCCGTACCAGATCCAGCTCCATCCACAGCAGCTGTGCATAGAGATAGAGGCGATATTCAATTACTTTTTTAAACTTTTGTACACCTCGTCGAGCAGGGAGGGCCGGTAAGCAAACTGAGAGTCCACAGGGCGGACCAGTTTCTCCTTCTTTCAACGAAAACTGGCCCCTCTCCCAACTCAAAGCGCTTAGGATTTCTAAGTGTTCTGGGTTTCTATTTCATTTAGTTTCTTCGTTTTCTATTTTATTTTGGTTTTGTACGAATATATCGTAGATTAAGTGTAATAAATCACTACAATATATGCCTATATACTGCCTGGTTTTTTTATCGCCATCCATATTTTTATCAGACTTTTATTTGTACATTTATGTTTTTGGTGTACTTGTAACTGCGAACAAATAGGTTAATTTATTGAATACATATTTATGTGAATTCTAAAATAATTGTGCTAAAATAGTAAATGTTTGTAATAGAATAAAATATTGTTTTAAATTATTTTTGTTGTTTATTTCATCGTCATGCAACACAAAGGTGGTATCTTTAACGTAGAGTTACTAGAGAAATGCCATTAAAGCACTGCCGACTGCCACATCAAACGTCGTAAGTGAAGATGGATCTAGGGGATCTAGACGTCCGTGACCCTTTATGGGGCGCCAGTATGGGCGCCGTCGCTACGAAAGCGACCGGCAGCCAAGCTCAACGCAAGCCAGAGGGTCATGGCCGTCTGGATGGTGCGGGTATCCCCGCACCATCCAGACGCACGGTTTTATCCTTGCTAGCCTACCACCGTGGAAATTGGAGGCAACAGTTCTTGCACGCATGCACGATCTGCGCGTGGAGATGTAATTGCGGACAGAGTTCCGGCGGGATCTCATGGCATCATGGCGACAGCGACTGTCGCAACCCAGTGCTGGGCACGCCATAATTATGGCGGTAAGTCTCCTCTTTGAGGAGTGACTAGAAAGGCAACACGGCATCCTTATCCTTCCGCATGACGGAGGTTCTCACCGGACATGGTCAGTTCGGGAGATTCCTGCACCGGATTCATGCGGAGGAAAAGCCCGGTAGTCACCATTGTGGGAGGACGCGGTGGAGTATACGGTAGAGATATGCTCCGCCTGGGCAGAGCACCGCCGTGTCCTCGTGGGAGCTCTCGTTGGCACCGATCTCTCGCTCCGGGCCTTGGTACAGGCCATGGTCCGGAGCAAGGAGGAGTAGCAGGCGGACGCCTCCTTCTGCGAAGCAGTAATGCTAGCAAAGGAGGCGGCTGCACGCACGAGCCAATGGCCCTCGCGCCCCAGCCGCCAGGATCCCGATCCCGATTTCCGGACACCGTAGGCGCGGGCTTGTGGCCGCGTCTGGTTACCGCCCGGACCGAGCCCAAACCGTCGACGGCGCGTAATGTTTCACACCCGCCTCAAGGTGATGTCAGCAACAGTAAAGGCCCAGCAGGGTCGAAGCCTACTGGGGCCATGGGTGATGCGAAAGAAATCCCGGGGGCCTGGAACAATAGCAAAGAAAGATCAGGAGTGGGTTTTTAGTCAGTAAAAGTCTGATATGGCCCTCCCGCTTCTCTCAAGAGCGGGGGATGTCATTAGATGATATTCCCAACTAAAAAAAGCCTTAGCAGCGGGAACATTATAAGGCTGATTACATGCTATTAGATTTACTATACCTACGTTTTGGGAATCTGGTGTTATGGAAACAAAGAAGGTATTAGACTTCGACTTTGTAATAGTGTGCTTTGATTCTTATTAGATATTTTTTAAATATATTTTGCTTTGCTTATATATTACTTGAATTAATAATTCGAGATCATTAATTCGATCGTTACTAACTCAAGTGTCCATTTTAGCTGTATATTAAAATTGAATTTTTAGTTAGCACATGTATCTATTAAAAAGTAAAGAGAATAATAATATTTCTCTAAAAACTCGAATTATACCTATATTTTCAAATATAGGAATAAACATATCTATCACAAGTCTATGAGTATAGTTTTCCTAGCTATATGCCCGGCAACTTGGTGATATTCACCTTCTGTTAATATTTGTTTAGTGTGACTAATTTGCATGCTTTGTGTTCACTAAATACATGTTAGCTAAGAAAGTTTTGGGGGCAAGTTAAAAGCAAATTCATTACAATTACCTACATGCGGACTTGATTTGTAATATTGCACTTACATTTATAGCTCTAGGTCTGACTACGTCATCAATGTTGCTGGAAATTTGCTCAGGTTGGTATTTAGGTATAGTTTTATAGTTTATTAAACAACGGAGAAGACTATCGTTTAAATTATCTATTTTTAAGGTTCCATACCTCAGTCGGCAAAAACGAAATCCATACAGGATTATTTTGTTGTTCGCGTGGAGGCATGAAACTGAAATTAATATTAAATACTTAGGTTTGCTACCCCTTGGAACAGTGAAAAAATCAATGCAATTTAAGGATAAGACAGTTTAAACTCCGTTAAGTTGCATAATTTGACACTCGCAAGGAAATCAAAACATATAGGGTACCTCGTTGACCTAGAATCCTGGAATTTAGCAAGAAGCAAGGTCTCGTAGCACAAGCAGGTATAGATAAGTCTAAAAACTGTGTTAATAAAAAACAATTACTTTTTACGACTCTGAAAAACTCTTCGACAGTCAATTCGGGAATCGGACGGTTTACAATAGTCAACTTATACAGAACCTTCAGTGCGCGAATTCGACTCGGTCTTGACCGGTTTTTTTAGATGCCTATATTCAGTTGGCACCATGACACACCCCTTGGTCTAACACTAAAGTAAAAACCTCACTCTTGAATTTTAGATCCCCGGTTTACAAAGAGCTGTACTAGCCATAGTCTTTCAGGTATCCTATTTTGCAGATATAGTTTTCAATAACTGCAATGTAAATTCTCTATAGCTCAAAATTTTAAAATTTTATAATAATAATATAGTTTATTTCGGATACAGAAAATCCATAATGTGTTAGTAACAGAAGTACTTATACAACTACGTTAGTAACAAAATGAATTAAAACAAAAAAAATTAAACATCCCTGCTATATTATTCCAACACGAGCATTAAATATTCATAATTTGAGACCGACAATTTGCTATTACAGAGCGGAAGAGCTATTAACTAATGTAAGTCGTACACGCGAATTATTCGAAGCAGTTTTTTTTTGCTTCTCAATACACTGAAAAAGTTAACTAAAGAAGTGTTAAATACTGACAAAAAGTAACCGATGACTATTCGTATGTATAAGTGACGTTTGTGAATAATTGTTAAATTGTGCGCGAATTTTAAGTTGTAAGTAACGGGTATCATTTAAGCTATCACCAATTTAATTAGTTTTGTGTTTCTTAAATAATAGGGTTTGTCCTCAAAATAGTAGATCTGTCACCAAAATGTAGTCACCAAACAATGCAAAATCAGTTCCACAATAAATCACCTAAAATCCTGAGATATAAGGTCTAGTACCAAATAAATGTTTTTGTATGTATTATAATAGGTGTGTCCTAATAAGTATTTAAGCAAACTAATTTAAAGAGATCACCAATAAATCATATTATGTTACTAGAAAATTGCATTAAGTTCAAATAAAAAATTAGGGTTGTCATCATCGTTTCAACCAAAAGATTCTGCTACTTAACTAGACTCCCAAGGTTTTAAATTTCCACTGGTAGTATAAATTATATTTAAATAAAATTTTTAGCAGAGTAGTAAATAAAACAATTAAAGTCAAAATAATCAATATTTATTGTTTAAAATAATTACCACTGAACAATCAGCGCTGGTTTAAAATAGCTGGCTTATGGCTAGCAGAATAATAGATAAAACACTTAATTAAAGTTAAAATAATCAATATTTATTCTTAAAAAACAATAATCACTGAATAATCAGCGCTGGTTTGGATTTCGAAGGGCGCCCAATTTGTCTCCGCCCCTTTGATCATTTTTTCATTAAAATTATAAATTGATGTATTAAATTGGTAACGAATACTATTAATTTAATATCTGAACGAAATAAAATGTTACTACTGTATTGGTGACAAAATATCAAATAAAAAGGAGTCGCAGTCAGGGATCGATAATCGATTTATTTGGTGACAGATCTACCATTCTGAGCACAGAGCTATTATTTAAGTAACAAAACTGTTATTATAAGAACGAAGTTTATATTCATGTAATGCAATATAATTTTATTGGTTATCGATCTCTTATTTTACACATATATTAACATTAATTTGATAATTCATACCTGGGAACAATTTTTGTTTATCTGAGAACAAAAATATTTCGTGGCGATAGATCTATTTATTAGGTGATACAACTTGATGACAAATATAAATTTTGGTGATAGAAAATATAGTTCCCGTAAGTAACTAACACGATATGAATAAATGACTTACTGACGATTCGGACACAGTATAGTTGAACAGAGTGTCCGAATTAACACATTTTTATTTTAATATTTTATACACTGACGATTTGGACATACACCGTTTAATACAGTCAGATAAAAAGTTTTAAAATATATAGATATCTTAACGCTCAGTCACGTGGTCAGAAAAAAGGAACAGGAGGCGTGGCCGACTCGAGGCGATCAACGAAAAGGGAATCGAAACGAAACGGTTGTAACTTGGCTAGGCCTATAGGTCATCGGCCATTTTGTGGGAAGTCTTCCTACGCAGCTACTTACACTTGCGGTTTGGACAAAGTAGTGTTGATTTTTTATTATTTTGAATACTAACTGACCCGGCTGAACTTCATACCTACCGCTTATCAGTCAACGAATGTAGTGACAACTTTTTCTATGTATTTACAATTTTACATAATTATCTTTCCAGATTATTTTTTGTTTTTTTTACGTGATCCTTTCAGGTATTTTAATAATTATACTGCTGTTTGGGGCAGACACAAATCCAACAAATCAGAGATCATCAAAATCGGTTCAGCCGTTCTAGAATCTAAATGGAAAACAAACCCAACTTTGTTTTATAAAGTTTAATCAGTAGGTTAGAATCTGGGTTATGACATTAGTCTCACACTTTGTTACATGAAACTTAAATGTAAAATGCCGATATGTGCAGGTATCTAATTCACGTCTGCCCAGCAATTTGCGGGACATTCGAGTAGTGTTTATCTATTACGGTTAGCCGATAGAGAGATCCCTTCCGTCGTTTAGCAAGTAGCATGCCTCTTTAAAAGGAAAGGGATATCTTGCCATCATCCGGATGTATATGTCCAAATACCCTTAGAAACCTAACTCTTATCATACATCAAAGTAGCGATATCAGAGCAAAGGTGTGGGTTGAGAAAACTGAATGAACCAGAGAGAGTTCCAAGTGATAACACTATCAGATAAATTATCATTTAAGTGACGATATGCCAGGCAAGCTCTGCATACTTGCTTAGTCTTATGTATCTATGAACTAGCTTCTACCAGCGACTTTGTCTGCGTGAGTAGAAAATTATCTCAAGGGAACGTACTCCCGGGATAAAAAGTTGAATTATAGGCCTGCGCAGACGACGGACTTTTTTCCGCGCCGACGAAAAAGTACGCTCCGCGAATAAAAAGTCCGCCGCGGATTTACCGCGAACTCAACGCACAAGGTGTGCGTGTTTATTGTCGTGCATACGTACCGTACGTAGTGCGTTGCTTCGCCTAGTCACACGAGTTCTATTTTTTTCGGTGACTCCCCCGTACTTTTGTCCGGTCCACTTTCTGCATGACCTCGGTTATTCGGGAGACTTTTTGTACGCTGTACTTTTAATCGCTCGTTTACTCGATACAGTTTATATATTTTAGCGGACAAAAAAGTCCGAGGACAAAAATCCGTCTTCTGCGCAGGCCTTATGTGTCTTCCTCGAAATGTACCTATGCAATGCAATGAAGGATCTTTGTTTGACTAAAAGTACCAGTGTGGTAGAATTAAACACTAAATCACACAAGTGTTTTTTGGCCTATAGAAACAACGTGCGTTTTTGGTATTGATTTTTTTATTTGTTAATTCCCATCTCTATCTGCACCTAGACCATTTATTAGTTGCTTTTGGAGATAATATTTTAAATAATGATCTTGTTAGTGCACCAAAATGGTACATTTATTATAATAATATAACAATATTCCACAACTATCACACAACGCCGTCTAGTCCCAAACTAAGCAGAGCTTGTGCTATGAGTACTAGACAACTGATAAACATAATTATATATTTTTAAACAGATACATTTAATAGTTAAAATACACCCAGACACAGAACAAAAGATCGTGCTCATCACACAAACATTTGTCCTGGGTGGGAATCGAACCCACGACCTCCGGCATAGCAGTCAGGGCCACTAACCACTTGACCAACAGGCCAGTCAGACAGCATTGCGAGGAATACTTTTGGTGAGTTTCATTTGGTGAGTTTCGAGGAATACCTCTCATCCATATTCGTTCGGCCGTTGGAGAGTGAAGGAGTAACAAACAACACATATCCATACATACCTAGAAACTTTTGCATTTATAATATCCACAAATGTGATTAATCTCACCAAAGTTATTTCCCGCGGTTTCATTCCCGTGAGTCACGAGAACCCTGCATTTGTATAATAAAAAGTACCTACACACGCTAGTACACCACACCCAGCAATGCTTCCTATCATTCCAAGAATTTCCATAATTGGATCATCTTTCAAACAAAAACAATTTTATCTCGTTATGATAACTATTTCCAGTCAACTGCCATGGTCTGTTTTCACTAATTAGTCAAATTCATATTCAACTAACCCTAATAATCTTTAACCGCATCTGGAATTTTTAACTACGCGTACGGCCTCACATTATTTAACAAAAAAAAAGTTAAAATATCAAAGACCCGAACTGGCAGTTTGTTTAAAAATCTCCCTTTGTCTTAAGATAGTGTTTGCTTTAGAATAAAAACAAGGGCGCATATGTTGACTCAAAAGGGGATACTAAGTAAAAATGGGCGGAAGGGTTGAGCCAATGTGGTAATTAGAATTTAAAACGATACAAAAATCCTTCGAGCTTTGTTAATTTGAGACCATAAGAATCAAACTTAGCATAGCATAGCAAGCATAATCAGCCATATAATGTTCCCATTGCTGTGACTTAGGCTTCCTCTCTAGGAGAGGGTGGACCGTAATCTACCACGCGGGCCCAGTGTGGATTGATGGAGGTTACATGTCTTCGAATTTCTGATTCTAAGAAAAGCCGGTTTCTTCACGATGTTTTCCTTCACCGTTTTGAGAGCAGTGTTGATGAAATGAATTAGACACAGTAATAAGTACTGTTGACTAGTCAAACCTAGCCAAGAAGTCTATATAACTGTGACCTACGACTCTTAAGCCAGGGCGGTTACCACTGCATAGATACTCTTTTTTTTTAATGCGATAGTTTGACTCGAGATTATTTGTTATAGGGGATAACAAATAATCTCGAGTCAAACTATCGCATTAAAAAAAAAATAAGGAGTATCTATCTGTTCTGTACAACAAAATATGCTACTGATTCACTCCGTTTTATTTTTTATTACATTTTTCTTTAGTCTCTTACTCCTTGAAATATTTATCAGCTTGTAAAAATCATTTTGTCGCAGAGAAATGGAAAAAAGGCGAGGATTGTGATTGTAGTCTTTAAGGGACAAAGGACCACCAATGGTCGGCTTGTTTGCATACCAGCGTGGAATATGTGGATACCTACATCAAGAGCATTCCTTCGGCACTATTCTGCTTGCATCCATTTACGTCTTGATATATTATCGCGTTCCCACTTTGTTTTGGCGTCAAATCTAGCTCCTTAAAAGCGTAGGCAAGATATCTAATCTACCATTCTCAATATCCGTTGCTCCTTAACATCTAAGGGCAGGAATTTCTGCAATTTATGAGCATAGATTTCAAAGGATGTAGCTAGTTGGTATCACGCTTCACGAAGAGATGGCGACTTTTAAACCTGGTATGTATGCATGTTTTTTTTTTTTACTTATAAAACAACTATCTAAAGGGAATAAGGGTAAGGGAGTGTATTTTTTTTCTGTGGGAAAATCATTCAATGACATCCCCCGATCTTGGGCGGAGCGGGAGATTGTGTCAGTCTTTTACTGACTAAAACCCACTCCTGTTCCTTCGTTGCCTTTCATACCAGGGCGGACTCCCTTTCAGAATCAGACACTTGGCCCCAGTAGGCTTGGACCCTGCTGGGCCCCTACGGTTGCTGACATCTCCTTGAGGCGCGCGTGGAGCACACGCACCGTTGACGACTTAGGCTCGGTCTGGGCGGTTACTCGACGGTCGGACGGCGAGCTACAAATTGCTAGCCGTCCGCGAGCCCGCGCCTATGATGGTTGGTAATCAGGATCGGAATCCGGAAGGCGGCTGGGGCGAGAGGGCATTCCCTCGCGCGTGCAAGTGCGGCCTCCTCTTTTGCTAGCATTACTGCTTCACAGACGGAGGCGACCGCCTGCCACTCCTCCTCGCTCCAGACCATGACCTGTACCAAGGCCCGGCGAGGGTAAGGGAGTGTCAGATTTTGCCAACTAAAACCACTGAGTTATTTTAGTTGCCCTTTTTGGGTGCTAACTAAGACTACGGTAACTCTGACTCAAGCTTATGCTTTACCGGACGGCAGGACGGCGAGCTGCCATTGATCGCCGTCCGCAAGTCTGCGTCTAAGGTAGCTAGGAAGTCATTCAGTGAGAGCTAAATGGTCTGAAAATAATCAGGTGCATTAAGAAGATGAGCGCAGTAATCGACGGTCCTTCCTAGTTTAAGTAGGGAGGGATTTTTCTCACAACCGCTCCGTTGCCAGAAAACTATTTCCCTAGTTTAGAGGCTGGTACCTATTATTTGCATAAAACGTTTTTATTTTCTCTAACCAACTTTCTACCAAAATCTTTTATTTATTTCGCAATAGTAAGTACCTACTCTCTCTCTAAAATAAAATGGTTTCGTGCGAAAATTATGCTTGGTAGATATTTGTATAATAATAAAATGTTGAAAATTCTCGACACTGCCTAATTCGGGTGGCCGTCATGGCCAGTGGTCCAATAAACCATTATATGCTACATTAAGTTTGTTTGTTTGTTTTTTTTTTTGTTTTTTATTATAAGCGTATCAAAAAGATTAGGCATATCTAATCATTTACTTTTCTAAATACAAGAAGATTAGTAGTAATTTTGGCGACACAGCGCAGTCGTTAAGGAGAAAAAGCAAATCGTTGGGGCCTAGCAGGGTCGAAGCCTACTTGTACTGGAGCCATAAGTTAAGTTAAAAATATTATTATTTTACTGATTCTGTTGTACTCTGGGTGAATTCACAAGGAATGATGTTAATAATATTTATAGATTTTAGTATTAATAAGTTACAATAAGCGCATTTATCGCATTGGGGATAAAAAAAAACCTGTGAAGAATTTTTTTTTTCATCTTACATCTAAGATGAAGAAAATAAATAAATTTAACCCCCGGGGCCCTGGATCGCAAGGCAAAGTAGGAACAAACGAGTGGGTTTTAGGTGTTAGTCAGTAAAAGTCTGACATGCCCTCTCAGTCCGCCTAAGAGCAGAGAAGTCATTGGATGATTTCCCACCTTAAAAAAGACGGTTAGCGCAGTGGTGGACAGATTAGCTACTGGCGATATATAATTTAAAACAAAAATAAGCTGTTTAAACCAGTGTTAATTTTTCTATTGCAAAATAGTAGGTGTAATAGTTGTTGTAGTTAGCTTATAATGTAGCATTATGTGCATCTACTTTGATACTTTAGCGTCTTCCACCTTGTTTTTAAGACCATGCCCAATTAACGACCTGTCTTGAATGCATGAATCCTTTTTTGATAAAAGTAGAAAACCTCAGAATACAAAAACTATCCACTAATTAGGATAGTACCATTGATATACGTACCGTCAGCTGTATATCGGTTGTGACGCTTGAATAAAAACAGCACCCTTACTGCAAAGGCCATAAAGATGCTGCCAAAGACAAATTTTAACCACGGACATATTACTGACTGCATCTACCAGGGGCGCCAGCTTTTAGAAAACCTCAAGGGTGCTTATGACTCGAAAAAGTGGGGAAGTGGAAGAAGAGAAATGCACACTGATCGACCGACAAATAAATAAATGTCCTACTTAAGTATATACTGCGTACTTAATTACTAATTATGTTTGATAAAAATGTTAAATGAAACCATTATAAAAAAATTAAACTAGTTTTTATTATCAAGAAATATTATAATTTACATTGATTACTGATCTGTTTCGTGATGTTTATTCTCAGGGGTGCTCGGCACCCACTGTTTATTTCTCATGGGTGCTCGAGCCCCCGAGCACCCACGCAGTCGGCGCCCCTGGTATCTACAGCGATCGTTTGATTTCTAGACGAGTAAGCACGGATACCTAAATAAGATCTAGAACCGCTTGAAACCATATATAGAAATATCTAAGAATATTAAAGGAATCATGTAAGAAGTATCTCCTTTATTAGAAGTTTATAGTTTGTTTAAAAAAGCAGTCTTCGGTAGTAAATCTAATTAACCATATATCAAGGAATTTGATTAGATGTAGTACTTTGTATTGAATTGCTGTTTTCTGAGAGTATGCTTTGTTTGCCTCTAAGCAGTAAATTAATTCGATTACATATGTAGGCCATTACTGTTCAGAATCTTAAGGATTTTAGTTACATTTAAATTAGAGCATAACCTAAGAGTCTTCAGCAATTTTAGGGTTCCGTACCCGAAGGTCTTCGCTATCCGTCTGTCCGTTGGTTTATCAACCGGCTGTAACTCATAAACCGTAAGAGGTAGACAGTTGAAATTTTCACAGAATGTGTATTTACGAGTATATTGCCGCTACAACAACAGATAATAAAATTAAAAAAAGTTAACGTTAAAGGGGGTTCTCATTCAAGAAACTTTATTTTGTCGGTGTTTTGTGCTCGATTTTAATGTTGTGCTACGGAACCCTTTTTTTTTCGGTAGGAAGTCATCCAGTGACGTCTCTCGCTCTGGGTCGGAGTGGGGGCTTTCATACCAGGGCCGAGTCTTCCTTTATGAATCAGACCCTTGGCCCCAGTAGGCTTCGACCTTGCTGGGCCCCTACGGTTGCTGACATCTACTTGAAGCACGCGTGGAACGCTACGCGCCGTCGACGACTTGGGCTCGGTCCGGACGGTTACCGGACGGTTGGACAGCGAGCTCTTCATTGTGGCAAGCCCGCGCCTACGGTGGCCGGAAATCGGCATCGGAATCCCGGCGGCCGGAGCGCGGGGGCCATTGCCTCGCGCGTGCACGTGCGTCCTCCTCCTTTGTTAGCATTACCGCTTCACAGAAGGCTTGTCATGGCCTGTACCAAGGCCCGGCGCGAGACATCGCTGCTGCCGATCACCTCCACGACGACACGGCGGTGTTCTGCCCAGGCGGGGCACACCTCTACTGTATGCTCCAGTGTGGTGTCACCATTGTGTGGTCCACCCGAAGGATCGGGTGGACCACACAATGGTGACACCCGGGCGTTGGAACAGTTGTGCAGGAACTTTCCAGCCACTCCTTAAAGAGAGGACTTACCGCCATGTGGCGTGCTCAGCACTGGGTTGCGATAGTCGCTGTCGCAATTCCACCATGAGACCCCACCGCGTGCCGGAACTCTGTCCGCCATGCCGCGACTTGTCGCGGCAGCGGAGTTTCGCCCCGGCGTTGCATCTCCACACGCAGATCATACATGTCTGCACGCTAATATGTTAGTCTTAAATAATGCCTTAGTATGCTAATCTGACTGGCACATGGCTTGTTTTTTTAAGATTTGAGACTTTTGAACGAGAATGTATCCATTTTACACAATTTCGAAGAAGTTGCCTCTCGAGAGGGTAATATTTTTAACATGTCTTTCCCGTTACATCCGTTAAGACTTATGTATGGTCCGTGTAATTAAATAAACAGGGATGTTTATCAAAACCTCAAGGAGTTGTAAATGGTAATGTCCTGCCTCTATTCCTGCCGCGTTCCGTGTTGCAGCAGATTTGTTATATACACGTTATGTACCGGTTACTAATGGGTATTGCGTCTTGTTATTTGCTACCTAGTGTTATATACTTCGTAAGATAATATTGTAATGAATGCGCAGTAACTATTAGGGCTTTGAATAAGGTTGAAGACAGCTCTAATCCAAATGACGGCACCGTTGGCGCAATAGTTAAGCGATTGCCTGCTGTACCGCGGGTCTCGGGTTCGATTCCCGCACGAAACAAATATTTGTACAGCCTACAGATAGGTGTTCCAGGTATGGGTGTCTAATGTATGTGAGTTTTCATGTTTGTGAACGTGTAAAAAAAAATACGCAGCGTAGTTATAACTATCTTTAAAGTCTTTCAAGAATCAATCAGCACAGACTAATTAATTGTTTGAGCCTTTAAATATCTTTAGTTGTTTCCATTGCTAAAAGTTATCATCATTATCATCATCACTTCAGCCGAAAGATGTCCATTACCGGATATAGGCCTCCCCCAAGTTTTACCACAACGACCGGTCCTGTGCGTCTCGCATCCATCGGACTTCATCGACCCTCAACAGGTCATCGGTCCACCTTTTGGGAGGCCTTCCAACGCTGTATCTTTTGGCACGAGGTGTCCACTCCAGAACCATTTAGACCCATTGGATATCTAATGTGCCCAGCCCACTGCCACTTAAGTTTGACGATTTCTCTAAGGGTTTTACTTGAAACTATTTCGATGAGCCATATTTTGTCTTATTAGATGTTCCGTTAGTTAATGTTGCTTACCTTGCTTCAAAAACTAATACATGATTTTTAAGAATTTTAGGAAGACTCTTGTAGATGTACCTAATCGTCTCACATATTTGTTTATTTCGTAATATGAGACAAAAATTAAATTAAGTAGGATCTCAAAAATTAGAGGTAATTATTTTTTTAATTTTAAAGATAAAATAATTGAGGATATTTGATAATAGGATAATTGAGATACTTATTTTCAGCATGCAAAATATGCTGAAAATAAGTTAGCAAAATATATGAAACGAATGTAGAAGATATATTCATTTTTATATTCGTGTATTTTTTTTTGTTTAAGTCGTTTTTGTAATAGATTAGTTTTCCCATCTACAGTATGCTAAGTGCTCGATTTTGTTCCGTAGTTAACTCAATCTAAAACCAAACGTTAATGCGTTATTTAATCAATTTTATATATACTCAAGAAAAAAAAAAGATTCATACGTAGCAATTCTTGCGTAATTTAAAAAAAAAAACGTCGTTAACTATTTATAACTATTGGTTAAGATAACTGAGGATTAAAAAAACTGGTTCTTATTCATATTCGTTGATTTGAAAATCAGATAAGAGAATTCTGCGATGTTTAATATTCAAAAGTTCTTATTAACAAAAACTCGACGCATCAAAACATTTGTTATTTATATTTTCTACGATTCACATCAAACAACAAATGCAATTATTTAAAAATTTAAACCGAGATATCATCTGTAATTAGCGAGATTTTTCTTTTGTTGCTTTTCCATTCTCTCTTTTTGTTAGTACCGTGTAATTCTGGTAGGAAATGTTTGTATTTTTCTTGCGCAGGCGCAGGCTAGATCAGATTGATTAGATCGTCGGCAACTAGACTGTGTCAGCTCGTCGGGCCGCGGTTACTTTCCAGACTTACGAATGGGTTTTGTTGAACTATTGATTTTAGGTACTGAAATAACAGTACTATCTATCTAGTGGTTTTTATGGACTATTTGTTCTGGGATTTAAAGTAATGTATGACTTATCTAAAACAAAAATTTGATATCTGAAAATAATTTTTAGACTATTTTTACATTATGTTTTAGAACCTATTACATGTGGATGGATGGAGAGGTAGAGGGAGACCAAAGAAAAGATGGATGGTTTGTGTGAAGAGTGATATGAAAGAAAGGAAGTTAGTGATAGCATGACGAGTGACAGGGCAGAATGGAAGAAAAAAACGTGTTGCGCCGACCCCAAATAACACGGGACAAGAGCAGGAAGATGATAATGATGATGTTTTAGAACCTATTCGGTAGGTATCTATTCTTAGCAGCCTAAACTTTAACATATTTTACGTAAAGAGATGTTTTTTTTTAAATTCCAGCCTAATTACAACAGAATATGACTATCTGTCGTATCGTTTAAAAAGGTCGTAAGTTGATCTGGTTTGGGTCAGAATCCGGTGGATGCGAGACGCACAAGATCAATCATTGTGGCGACACTTGGAGAAGGTCTATATCGAGCAGTAGACATCTTCTAGCTGAAACGATGATAATGACGAATTTATTAAATGAGCTGGCTGGTGCAATATTTGTAATCAACAACTTATTTATGCATAGTCACACATCTAATGGAAACTGCATTACGCTAATTTGATGGTTTGCAAAGGTTTTTATGCTTCCGTCTTATAACAAAGAAAACTTTTTATAGACAACGGAGTTTTTTTTCTTATTGAACATTGTAATCCAAGGCCTTTCCCCATGTTAGACAAAAGATAAAAAGATATTCTTAACTTTGCATATTTTTTTTTTGTTTGCCTGAATTTTTGATCGATATTCAATTACGTTGTAATTGAGTTACGATGCTTGGCGCCCGTGCTTTAGATAATGTTTGTACAGGTATCGGTTATTAACAAAGTCAGCTTTATTATTAAATGTATAAGGTAGAAAACTGATTAACCGGAAACTTTCTCAATAGTATCTAACTACCAATATGAAGAAATTAATCGTGATAATAGAAAGGTGCTAATTTTGTATTATTGTTCTTTCTTACTGGAATATATTCTGTTATATAATTGATTGATCTCTCTTTGTTGGGACCAATTTGATCAATTGCTTTGTGTTTTATTGCATTATTAATGTCTATCGAATTTGTGATGTAACTTTGACAAGTTAATATCTGTCTGTAGCCTTACGGGGTTACCATGACGTTCAAAGTAAGATTGTTTCATTCTTATTTCAGTGTGGGTAAGAGACAGAGTTATACAGGTTG
This sequence comes from Mythimna vitellina, assembly GCA_949316375.1. Taxonomy (NCBI): domain Eukaryota; kingdom Metazoa; phylum Arthropoda; class Insecta; order Lepidoptera; family Noctuidae; genus Mythimna; species Mythimna vitellina. The sequence goes on along the minus strand of OX438692.1, from coordinate 7,742,167 downwards.
TCTAGCGCCATCTCTTACCCACACTGGAAATAAAAATGAAACAGTCTTACTTTGAACGTCATGGTACAGGTCTTAGTCTGAGGTTTCTAACGTAATCGAACGCGTTAACTTAGGTTAACGTTAGTTTGTACTAAAACTGAAACAACACAAATAACGGAAGATTTTTTTTACACGATTTGTTATAAGCGAACGTTAACGCGATCGAGTACGTTAAAAAACTGGCACTGAGGCTCTGTCCCCCTAGTCAAGTTACAACCGTTTTGTTTCGATTCTCTTTTCGTTGATCGCCTCGAGTCGGCCACGCCTCCTATTCCTTTGTTCTGACCACGTGACTCAGCATTGAGATGATATCAAAATAAAGGAATTGGAAGCGTGGCCTATTGGAGGCGATCGACGAAAAGAGAATCGAAACGAAACAGTTGTAACTTGGCTAGGGGGGCTGTTGTAGGTAACGAGTTGTGAATCTACAAAGACTTATTTTTTATTTATTTAACTGTAGATGAATACGTATTTATGTCGTTCCTAAACCCGTGTATAGCTAGTCTATGAAGCCTGGTAGAACAAATCCAGACTTCGAGTTCCACACCAACTAAGATTTTCCTCATGGAAAACCTCAGTCTTTTCCTGGATCGGGGCTTATTCACAGATGCTCATGCTCAGCTGTTGCATCTGTGACTACTACCTAGTTTTCATAAAACAGAATTAAATTATCACTAAAGCTCTGATCCATGGTGTGTACTTCAACTGGCCACTGTTGGTCACGCAGACGACCATAAATTTTTTGGCGTCATGTCTTGGGTATGCCACCAAGGGATATGGGTATGGCTAGGTAGTATTCTATTTAGCCTTTTTCGCTAATGCTCCTTATATTTTCAGTAAAATTTAACAAATATGTACTAGGCTTGGCCCGTTTCTCGGAACGCACAGAGATATGACATGCAGTGCCGGACATAATATATGTATAATCTAGTGAAAAACGTCTTGAATTGTCTTCTGTTCCGTCGCAATTTGAGTGATGAATGAATTGAACCTGCAACACTCAGCGTAGCTACAATTCGCTCAATCACCTTTTTTACGTACGGAAATCTTCATAGAATCCACCTTGGGGTAGGCGGAGGGATCTATCTTACTGGCACTGATGTTTTGTAAACAATTCATAATCATATTATAAGTGTGAAAGTAACTCTGTCTGTTTGATACGCTTTCACGAATAAACTACAGAACTGATTTTGATCGAATGTGGTACAGACTAAGCTTGAACCTCAAGGAAGAACATGGCTATACTTTTATCTGGCTTCAATTCGACTTCACGTCCGCAACAACCGATATCCACGCAGACGAAGTCGAGGACAAAAACTAGTAAAAAATATAAAGAAACAAAATACCAGTAGCCTGTAACATAAAATAACACGATAGATATCAAGTGGATTAGTAACTTTAATTAACTGTAGTATTAGCATTTCGTTAGTAACCTGTCATTTTGTTACTCGCTGCTGATACATAGCCAGAATGATTTATGTTCCACTAGCGTAATGGTCTGCTACCACATACATATAACATATACCTACTACAATCAGTCATTGTAAAGCTTGCTAATATTTTAATTTATGTGTTAATACGCCCACTGCTAAATAGACAGCGATACAAATAACATCTTAATAAATTTATTCATAATTTTGACATGATAATCGGTGTTACCATGACGTTTAAAGTAAGATTGTTTCATTCTTATTTCAGTGTGGGTAAGAGACAGAGCTATACAGGTTGTCTAGCGCCATCTCTTACCCACTCTGGAAATAAGAATGAAACAATCTTACTTTAAACGTCATGGTACAGGTCAATGTCAGTATTGCGGGATTATTGGAAACCGAAAAAAGGCTCCGTTGATAGGATGTCAAGTGACAAAACAAAAGCAAAAATTGAAAAAATAAAAAAGAAACTGGCCAAGAGGGAGCCGGACTTGCACAGGAAGGTTTCTGTATTATAATGCTTAAAATCTAGCAAAAAAACGCGTTTCTTGAATGGGAAGACCGCTTTTTTTATTTTATTATTGATTATTGTAGAGGTAATGGAAATACAAATTCTATGAAAATATTAACTCTATTATATTAAGTGGTTTTTGAGGTACGGCCCGCTGACAGACGAACGGACGGACGGACAGCGGATGCTTAGATGTAGATTCCTGTTGGCACCCTTTGGGATCGGAATCTTAAAAAGCTACGTAAGGGTAATTGAAGTGATTAAAATGGTATGCAATATTAATAATGAGATTTTTTTTTTTTACGAGTGTTTTTGCATTTTTGTCAATAGTGTGAGGAATTTGTTTGTTTGAATGTTTAATTTCCGGCTTGAAATATTATTATTTCTTGAAAAGCTTTTGATTTTTATTACTATTAACTTGTTATATTTGTACGTGTGTTTAGAGCAAATACTGCAAACGGATTTTGTACCCTTAACCGATTAATTTGAAATTTGGTACCTATAACCTGGATTACAATGCATTAATGTAATGTTAAATGGTACCATTTAACTGGCCTGATTATGGGGTCGGATAGTGGCTGTAGGAACTACCTGAATGTGACAAGATTACCCCATCGTGTTTGAGGTCTTTGAAATGACCTTGTTCTGTATATATAAAAGGAGAAACTCACTGACTGACATACTACTAACGCACAGCCGAAACTAGCGGGACTAAGAGCGTGAAATTTTGCACAAGGCTCCCTTTTATGACGTAGGCGAGCACTAAGAAAGGATTTTCCAAAATTCAGCCCCTAACGGGGTGAAACGGGGTTCTAAAGTACAAACTTTAGAACCCCGTTTCACCCCGTTATAGTATTCTCAATACAAATTGAGAATACTACATTCACGTGGGCGAAGCCGCTGGCAGAAGTTCAGCAGCAGAGTCACGATATAAGAGCTTGTCACGAAAAAATGTTTTTCATTGAAAACTTATTACTTTAATTATTTCTACTGCTTAGCAGAGTTGCTGTTCTGATTTGTACGATCCTTGTAAAGGATCAAACTCAAGACTAGGAAACAACCAGCAATGCCTTTGGTATTGCAAATATTCAAAAGCGAACGTGATATATCTATTCGAAATCGCGGTTACGGTTATCATTAGTTGGACTGTTTGCTTGGTTGCCACTCAATAAGTACCTGACAGGTTCCTCCTGTTCCCAATCATTAAAAGTGTCAAAGTGCCGCTTGGTCGGCGACCTCAAAATACTCTCGAAGACTGACTCGTTCTTTGCCCAAAGAATAAGCATTAACATTCAACGTGGTAATGCTACCAGTCATCTAGGAACGGCCATCTGTATCCATATGCCATCCGCCATCTGTAAGCCAAAAGGCTTACAGATGGCGGATGGCAACAATGTGTAGGAGTACTTCAATGCCTTTTTTACATAGGAAATCATTAAATAATTTTTCTAGCTCTGTGTGGAGAGCAAAGGACTATGAGACTTTTACGACTAAAATCCACAATGGTCCATCAGTTGCCCCTTTTTCCGAGTGTTACGGTTACTCTTTCAAACAATTCGCAGCTTTGGTAGGCATCGGATCTAACTGTCAATTTTGCTGACATCTCTTTAAGGCACTCGTGGACCACAACGCGCCGTCGACCCTAAGTGAGTACTTCGCTGCCTAAGTATACCTATTTTTTATTTGTACATATATCTGTAGGTATATTTAAAAGTCATGACTCATCAACGTCCAGCACTAACTCTTGGACCTAGAATTCTAAAATTTTGCGTAGAGAGATCTTTTGAGATTTTAAAATAGAGGATATTTTCAAATTCAACCCCTAAGAGGATGAACCAGCGTTTCAAAGTTACCTAAACCTACTTATAAGTGGGCGAAGCCGCTGGTAGAACCTAGTATTTACATATGCACGAAGTAAGTTTATAAATACTTGAAGTGAGTTAATAGTCAAGTCATTTATTATTTTTCATTTGGAAAATAATAAATGACTAAATGATTATTTTCCCAATGAAAAATAAAGATGAAAAGAAGAAATCATTTGATAGACGTATCGCCTGTAATAAAATGTAAGTATGGGAAGAGATGTAATGGCTTACCCGAGGACCTCCAGCGCTCACATAGCAAAAACTACATTAAGCACCAATTTTCGCATGACGGAAGAGCGTGTCAACAATACGGAAACCTATTCAAAGGTGAAAGGTATAGATTCCCATGACAAGAGGGGATTCTCGAAATACATGGTATGTGTTGTTTTTGTATTTTTATCCCATCAAACGGTTCTCGTCCATTTATAGCTCATCAGAAATACATGCTATGGCTCAGAATCGTGAATTTATAGCTTGCATTGTTACGCTCACGTTATTTTATGGTTTTACGTTATTCTGATTTCAATAATGGTCCCATTATACCACATTTCGTTCTGTAGATACATAATTACATAGCAATAATTCATTCAATAATGAGTTGAGATTTACTTATGTGATTAGCGGAGCGGAGGCTCACTTCCCAGTGCAGAATTCACACATACTTGACTTATGTTTTTATTACTGGTTGTTATCCACGTCTTAGACCTGTACCTTGACGTTTAAAGTAAGATTGTTTCATTCTTATTTCAGTGTAGGTAAGAGATGGCGCTAGACAACCTGAATAGCTCTGTCTCTTACCCACACTGATATAAGAATGAAACAATCTTACTTTTAACGTTATGGTAACGTTATGGTCTGATGTTATTCGTCAAATATTATGTCTTAGTTAGTCCGAGTCTAAATTTATCTTTGTTTTATTCCGTTTGACGGCAAGGATGGCTCAGTGGTCGAGCGATTGGCTATTACGCTGCGTGGATAGGTGTTCCGGATCTAGGTTTTTTGTGGATGTGAGTTCACATGTTAGTAAACGCACGCACGATACAGGAATTATTACTAGTGCGGGGCAAAATTTTCTTTAAAAAATTTTATCAAGCATTATGCTGAGCTGAAGCCCTTTTGGCATTATTGGTTGTACTTTTTTATTTCGTTTATTAACGTAATTTTGACTGTTTATTGCCATTAAACAATTTTTGTTTACAAATCATATAATATCAGCGTCATGCACTATTTGCCTGGCATTTATGCTGAATTGGACCTATTTTGGTGCAGCCGTGAGGCACGCAACTATATATTTTTGCTACTGTTTGTTTTTTTATATATGTTTTAGTGTTTAGTGTTATCTAATATTATTTTTGTGCCTTGTGCTGTACCAAATAAATTATTTTTTCTTTCTTTCGTTCTTTCTTTCTTTCTTTCTTTCTTTCTTTCTTTCTTTAGATATGTTTACTTGCTTCTAGCTTCACATTTCTTCACATGTCCATGCATGTGACTATAAGATTGAGCATCTGGTCGTAAAGTGCATCCTTCGCTGCACTAACGGGATATCTAATTGTGTTGATTTTCCAATATTCCCTGCAAACTTCCTGTAACAACACTACAAGGGATACTTAACATTAAGTTGCGGCTAATCTGGTTAGGTACCGGTATATATTATGCAGAGAAATAATGTTTTCCGCATAGCTTAATTTCAGTCTCAATAAATATCGGATAAATACCGCCATAAAACGCTTAACTCATTAAATAACTTATTTATTGTTATTTTCATGATTAAGTCATAATTTACAAGATCATTAACCTATTAGAACAACTTAGTAAAAGTTAGCACATTCTTGTGTGGTGCGATTATCTTCCCGCCTTTGTAGACAACTAAGTTTTAAGAAATGGGGAAGGGAAGACATTACTTGGTTTTTGCAAGATTTATAGAGATAGTTATTGTTCGTGTGGAAGCTCGCCTATGTACACTTGTTATGTACTTATTTTATAAGTTGTTATGGTGTACAATATAAAGAACGAGAATGGTGTTAAAAAAAAATATATATATAAAGAAAAAAAAATAGTCACCGAAGGAAGGAAGAAGGCAATCATTTAAACCTGAGACGGCCATTTTATTTAAAAAATAAAATAAAATATGTAGAACAAAAAGTAATCCTTTTTAGGGTTCCGTACCTCAAAAGGAAAAACGGAACCCTTATAGGATCACTTTGTTGTCCGTCCGTCTGTCGAGTTGAAATTCAGTGGACAAGTCAGACTTGCACTTGGCCGCTTTTTTTTATTGTAGGAAACTATTAAATGAATTCTCCCGTACTTGGTTTAGAATGAGTGCGTGACAGATTTTTACAGACAACAACTCGCCATTGTTCCTTCAGTTATCTTACACGTTCCAGGGCCACGGTAACTCTTTCGAACATTCCCGCAGCAACCTGAAACGGCTAGAAATGTACGGTGGATTTTATTCTATAAAGGTCTGAAACTCCTTACTCCACTTAAGGTTATTTGACGATTTGTCAACTAAACTACCTGAAACTCTATAAAGACATAATCAGCCTATAATGATCCTACTTCTGGAACACAGGCTTCGTTTTTATCCAAAACGAAAATCCAAGAAGAAGACCAAGGAGAAGAGACCTGCGTATTTTTCTTCTCCTTCTCTATCAAATTCATGTAAAGGTTGTCTGTAAAAAATTTTTTTAGCGATAAGACCGTCCGTTGTGCTACCCTATTAATTTTAAATTCCTTATATAATTTGTATTTTTGGTGTAAAATAGAGATACATATTTATGTATCTATCTATCCAATGCAAAACTTTGTGAATAGAACAGAATAGAAAGATGTTTATTTCCCTAGTTCATATGTTACATTAGGTCCACTGGCCGGTGGTGTATTCAGCCTGTGGGTGTGTCAGCGACTTACAGTCTACCTATGTTTGTCTCAAAGAGATATGTATAAGTATCGTGTGTACAGTAATAAATTTATATAGTTGTTCTATATTGACCTATCTTATTTACAGCTAATTACAACCTATGGGGACGTGGAGAGGTGGTTCGGTTACTGAGCAGCCGACTCCTGTCTTTTCTTGGTACATAATTAAAGACAGAAGTCGGCTGCAGTCACATGATGTCTTCGAGATTTTTAGTTTTCGGATATGCTGTTTTCCTCCCCATGTATTTGTTCACGGCAGTGGTGATTAAGTAGTTTACAATGAATGAAGTAAACTGCCTACATTTTGGACGTCTTTCGGTTGAAATGATGATGAAGAAACTGCGTCGCTTCAAATCTACGATTCGTAAGTGACGGGCTCATCTGCTAGACAACTGCTCTGCAACCTTATCTAGTTAGACATGATCGTCGCGAGCTCTTTTCATCTCAAACATCAATAAAAAGCAAATAAACGAATGCACACTTCACAAGTTTCATAATCAAGAGCGGGCGAAATCAGGCGTATGCAACGCATTACTTTATAATAACAACTATAAAACGAGTATCTTGAATGCTTTGTTGATTAATAACTATTCTACGCCAGGCTTTTACAGGTTTCATAAGAAACGTTGTACATAGAAACTAGTAACATGCCTATATTGTACAAGCTTTTTCATGTGGCTTTGGTTTTGTGTCCACATAGGTATAGTGCATGTGTTAGGACTGAAAGGTATCCTAAGGTATCCTACACTCACCGACAGAGTAGCTTCGTCCTCACTATCCGATACTAACAAAGAATAATGGAGTCGGACTCGCGTTCTGAGGCTTCCGTACAAACTTACCTATGAAAAAAGTTCAATTCCCGAATCGAGTCTCGATCATTTTTCCGAATCGCAAAAATGTTTTTTTTTTTGTGTGATGAAACTACAAATTTACAGTTTTTAGATTTTTTCCTATACTTGTGCTTCATGACAAATTTCAGGATTATAGGTTAATGGGAAGTCTCTATGAATTTTGATTACCTTGCGAATGTCGAAATGTACGTTTTTTTGTGACATAAACGATCGTATCTTTTTTTTTGTTCCCTTAGAAGTTTTATTTTTTTACAGCTTTAAGAGACCGTAGACATGAGTATATGGTTTTAATTTCAATTCGGTACCTCCACGCGTTCCCGAAATAAAGTGTCTTGACAGACAGACAGACAGACGGATATCAAAGTGATCCTATAAGTGTTCCGTTTTTTAACCGACTTCTAAAAAAGGAGGAGGTTCTCAATTCGGATGTTTGTATTTTTTTTTATGTTTGTTCGCGCATAACTTCGTTGCTTGCCAACCGATTTGAAAAATTCTTTGTTTGTTGGAAAAGGTATACTTCCCAAATGGTCCCTAGTCGGGATCTGATGATGGAATCTTGGTGAAATCGAGGGAACTCCTCAACTATTATAGGCAACCATATAGTGATTTTGGTATTTGCACTGAGAACTTAAGCATTTACAGTCAAAAAGTAACATTTGATGAAGTGGAACTGATGAAGAAGACCAGAAATGATCAACGGAACTTCATACTCGCATAGATATCACAATGAAGATAGTTAAGTATGACAATACAAATAAATGAATGGTTCTGAATAGTTACGTTGAAAATGGTATCATCGAAGTGAACTGATGATGATGATGGAGTCGGAAGGTAGGCACTGGAACTCCGTAATTAATCAATGTTACCTAGCAGTGTTTGGGTTAATTGGAATCATCAAGAGAAATAGGCACTCTGTTTATAAGTGTATCGAAACTAAAAAGTGTGAAATAAAAAACTTTTTACAAAAAAAGAATAACCGACTTCACTAAAAAAAAACACTAAAAGGATCAAAATTACTTTAATTTCGGAAGTCGGTGTTAAATAACAAATAATACCGAGAAACACCGACTTCCGAAATTAAAGTAATTTTGATCCTTTTAGTGTTTTTTTTTAGTGAAGTCGGTTATTCTTTTTTTGTAAAAAGTTTTTTTCCTTTTGAGTTACGGAACCCTAAAAATACTACAAAGAACAACAATAAAGAATATATCTATCTATCTGATATTATGAAGGTGAAAATTTGTACAAGTATGTCTGTGTATGTGTGTGTTTGTTACTCCTTTACATTCAAATAACCAAGTGTGCCACGTTCTGAAAAAAAAATTGCGCATAATGTCATAACTTCATAACCTTATGTGTTTGTGACGTAATTATGATTAAAAATTATGAAATCGATGTTGTGTGATGAAAACTGGATTGTTCTTCTTCATAGCGTGTAGATGGTAAAACTAGTTTTTTTTTCTTAATTACATTTCATGCCTAGCCCATTAGATAATCGGCCATGGCAATGCCTTTCTGTTGACGCTGTCATTAGATCTTTACTTGATCAGGTAACAGGGTTAGTGACGCCAGTTGGAAGGTGGGATAATGATCTGCGGAGAGATGCTGCACAAACCTTAAGGATTGGAACATTCTGAGAAACCCCACCTGTGTAGATTGTCTTTGCTGCGGCTGATCTGAGTACTAGATTGTTCAACTTTTGTCTATGATCTTATTTTTTTTTGGGGTCGCTCTATGTGGAGAGAGACGAAATGTCAGACTCCTAGTGACTAAAACCCACCCGTGTTCCTTCGGTTACGGGTTGCGTTCCAGCCTTTACAGTTCCTATCTCATATTTCGCACTAAGTTTCAAATGAAAGATCGCACGTGTTTACAATATGTCTTACATAAGTTAACGTGAGACCCGTGGGTCATTAGAGACGCACATTCACTCAGTTTTCTTTCGGTAACTGACTATGATCGTTTTATAGCCTCACAATGTACCATTACATCCCTATGTGAAAGCTACTATATCTTTCTCGTGTCTGCAATCGACACGTACTGCCAAATACGTACTCGCACGAAGCTACTCTTTGACATCATCCGTCAAATTCTATGCACACAGTAATAGGCTCTATTCAGACGATATAATGACTAGATTAGCGTAAAATTCTTAGTTGAGCTATAATTTATTCGCCTGCTCGATCATTCTCTTAAGTATGTATTAACTTTAAAGTTCACCGATAACTAGGCTATCTAGGTAATTCTAAAGTTTCTTTTAATATAGACATTAACGTAAGGCGTTGTTCCATGTCCATCTTTTTTAATCTTTTATAATTACTTATGATTATTTCTTGTAGGGATTATTCTGTTTATTATTAAACGTTAAAAAGGAATTATAGTTTTATTGTTGGCAGGTGCGATCAAGTTGAGTTGATATCATCTAAAACTAAAAACGGCTTATATTGAAAGTGCTTTGATGGTCGGCTTGGTGCATTGAGAGTTTTATGTGAAAATATGCAATTAAGCAGCGATTCGTTAAGCGTCTTTACACAAGTAAAGTGTAAGAAAACTCTTTATATGCAAGTACGTTGATAAATAAAGTGAAACTTGAACGTGAACTTTGTGAAATTCCTCAAAAAGACGATACTCTATTTGGGCTAACTATGACACGTGTATTTCATGTTTTCTCAATTTTTTCTCAAGAGGAGGGTAGAGAAACGACAATTTTTTACATTCTCAAACGAATTCGTGTAGAATTATATTTGGGGTCTGTATATTAATACAGATCAAATGATTTGCCTTATCCCGAATGGGTGACGAAAAGTATGAAAGTACATATAAAGACAATTTATAACACCGAGCAAGAGAAAAGTTTCGGATGTACATAACCCGACGTTAGGGTTATGTAGGTACACCCGAAACTTTTCTTAGATTTTATTTTTTTATTTTTACGTTGTTAAGTTTGATACCATATTTAATTCATCTGTTTCTAAATAATGGGTATTAAAAAAAAGTTATCTAAATATGATAACTTATTTCTTGTTTATAGTAGCGTAAGGTAACAAAGGAGAATTAAGTACCTTACGATATATAGTTAATATTCTTCCTTATTGAACAAAACGAAATAATATGTAAGAATTCTTTACAATTTTAATTCTGGTGAAATGAATAATACTAGTTTTAGTCTTATTCGTGTCTATTAGTATTTTTTCTTTATTTTACCGTTAACGACTCCCTGTAAAAATAGTAACATAAAGCATTTCGTGGGTTCAACACACCCACTGACAATTTTGACGTCATCTAACTGCCTCATCAAGCAGCTGCTGGCCAAATCCTGTTAATCATTGCTTTTTTACCTCCCTCCGTGCAACTACTGAGAGCCACGGAATTGTTTGAAAACGAGCTGCACATTAAACTTAACGAGCAAAATAAATTGCCCTGGGTGTAATACACCCAAGCTTGCTCTCACCGAGTCAAAACTTGCAAAGTCGGCAAAGTACCAAAAAAAAACAAATAAAAGTATCAAGATGATATCTGAATATAATCAAATGCTACCAAGCTTAAGGTCTAATTACCGAAATAATCTCTTCTGGACTTAATTGTCATAACTCTTTTCATACAAGCCTTTAAATAACAAAGAAAGAGAGAATCAAAATCCGCGACCCATATCTCAATTCAAATTGCTTCATTGATCCTTTTTGTTCTGTCTGAACACCGCCTTATTATTATACAGAGAACTTATTGTATGAATCGGCATCTCATTTCTAAGCATTAGCAATTATATAGAGAGCATTATGACTAATAGAACGAAATATAGAATGTGTACTTTTTATTATAATGGCTTTTAAAGGAAGCACTAAGTCTTCAGCCTTATTTAATTTTAAAATTTCTCCTTTGTTGAATAATGTAAAGCATATCTCGTGCATTGAAGGTTCATCCCATAGGAAGTAGCATGCTAGCTTAACTATTCATAAGTTCTTGTTACTTGTGATCGTGTTTTGTTTCTAATATTTGATGGAAAACATTGTTTCCACTTATATCTACTTTGATTCAATCATAAAAGGTCAGTGATCTTTAGGGATATGATGTTCATCACAACTACCTAACTAGAAAAAGTAGGCAGTAGCTGTAAGAACGTGCAAACGACTCCTTCAGCCAAACCAAAAAGAATTTCACCCCTAGTTGCTGGGGAAAAACTGGGGAACCTGTAGAAATGGGTTGTGTTGCTAATTTTCAGATGACTAAAAGTTTTTTTTTAACTATAAGTAAAATTTTTAAATACTGAAGTATTATACAAAAGAAAGGCACGATCAAAGTAGGATATACAGCTTCATCACTGCTGACCGTGTGGGTGATGCATTTGATTTGAGGTCAGCTGTGTGTGGACTGTGTACCTTTCTATCCAGAGTGTTAAGTTTCGTTTGAGTTCACCGCGTTGTTTTCGGTGACATAGATGTCAGGAACAAGTTTTCGACTATAATTTTTGTCACTAACGTACTACCTGATTCAAAGAGCAGATGAGTTATTCCTGTCGTTTGAAACTGGGAGGTGGCCCTTACTTTAGGGCAAACTGGAACTGAGTAGCCAAGCGTAAGCAACGGACGAACTGAGCCACATCATGATGTAGAAAGGGGCAATGCGGGACAAATAGAGGCAAATGCAGGCTAACAGGGGTAAACGGGGGCAATAATCATCAGCTCTCTGCGACGCCGGTCAGATAATGTCAGTCCCCGAGAACACCCGGCTCACAATCAATCGAATCTCTCTAGTGCTGCCTTCTCTGAAGCATATAAGCTTGCTGATGGGTGCTCTAACCCTATTAATACGACTCTTGTACCCGGCAAACCCTTACCTGCTATTAAAACAATTTGATAAGTGTGAATCTAGATACACACTAGTGCCTTGTTTTTCTTATGCACGGGCAAACGAGGTAGACGACGTGTCAGACGTCGTCGCCCAGGCGGTGTGGAGTGGTACTCTTGTAACACATCCTCCAAAGCGCTTCTTAATAGTTTATTCATTACATTGAGTACCTACTCACAGGTATAGCCACGTCACCATCGTCATCTACATCAAAAAGGTCGTGGCATAGTGAACCATAGGGTTGCAGTTGCACCACAGCCTGTGGCGAATTCATGTGTGTGTGTGTGTATGTGGATGTGTGTGATTGGCTAATTAATTTTGCTGACCTTAAATTCTCTTTTGACTAAATTTAAACCCCAGAACCGTAATAAAATATACTTACCAATTAATACGTGTCATTTAGTGCTATCGCTCACCAAAGAGAATCAATTACCGTATTATTTTGTAGGCGAACTTTTTGCGTCCATTGTTTCCTTAATCGTGTCGAAAGTAAATCATACGAGGAGGCTGAATCACCGTCACCTTTGCCATAACCACAGAGTACCGAGACGGCGCGACAATCACTGTGAGAGGCGGCTGTATCAAAATATTCCATAGCAACAGAGCGTGTCAGTGAATATCACTGTGCAATCCTAGGAATTGACGTACAGTGACAGTAGCGATGATTCCAAAAAAAAAACCTATTAATCTGCTACAAAGTGCATCTATATAATGTTTCTTAAATAATTATTAATATATTTTTTTTAGGTTAACTGTTTACCTAAAGTGACATCATAAGAAATTTAAACGCGCTGTATCGTGGTAATTTTTTCGAATACTTAGATATAGATACATGACAAGACAAAATATATATATACAATATTTTTTAGAATTTTAACTGATGGAGAAAATCGATTTTTTTGGAAACTACTATCAACATTAGCCATAGTCCAATGATAATTTATAGTTGAGACAGACGAAACTTGGGAGGTTAGTAATAGATATACCATCTCTAGTGGCTGCCGATGCCGGCACGGTGTTCCATGCTCTGTGGCCACAACTCCATAACTAAATGCGCCATTTTGTACGCAGGTAAGTGGTTTATTTTTTTGTATCATTACAACAGTTTAGATTAGTACTAAAGGTCATTAGGGTTGGTTTCAAGCGGCCTTAATAGCTTGTGTGGAGCTTCACACTTTCTATTAAGTTTTTTTTTGGTTAAATTGAATTTAATGTGTGCTGTCGAAAAAGTTGTTGCGAATTTTTTTACATTATAACATTCATAATCTCACCTTTTTGGTTTTGTTTTTGCCACCATGATAAGAGTGACTTCGAGCAGAGATGTGTTTTTGGACCTTCGATTCCGATTTAGGGCGGAATTCACCGATAAAACTAATCGCGTTTTAACGTTTGGCTCGCATAATCGCGTTTAGCCACTGTCACTAGTGTCACTTGTCTGTTACAAGTGACACTAATGACAGCAGCTAAACGAGCTCTTAGGTTCTGTTAAATTTTAATCGGAGTCTATACTGGTGGTCGACATGCATCGCGGCTTCAGCGGCCGCGAGCAGCGCGTACAGCAAGTATATTCTTGTAACACGAGGAACATCCCTCTCCCGTGCCTTCTGTCGATTACTATTTTATTTGTTATTTTTTTCGTATTTGACATGTTGTGAGTTTACCCTTCATTTATAATTAACCGATTTTTTGTAATATTTCATTTTACGCTTCAGCCTCTACCTCCGATTTCGGTTTCGACTCGAACGAAATTTAAAAACTCTGCTTCCAGTTTCGATTTCGATATGACAATTTCCGTAACATTTTTAGTTTTCGGTATCGAGTTATGAGTTCAGGCATATTTTGGCATTAATAAAAATTGTCCAAATGATTAAATGTGTCATAAGCCCATGCATGTCATAAGCTCTGAAATATTTGATGAAAATATTTTGATGTAGATAAAAATGATAAGCATTGCAATGGTTTCGAAAAACAATAAAATTAGAATCAGGCAAAATATTTTTAGATACATGTTATTTATTTATTGTGCACATCTACCAAAGTGTTATCTTTTTTAACCCAATGGTTGACTGGTAGAGAATGACTTGTGGCATTAAGTCCGCCTATGTACCACCACTGTACATGAAGTATAAATAAATAAATATAGGTACAGCTATTCTTGCCACTCGTAAGTTGTTTACGCTCACAAGTAAACAGTCAATGATTACTATACGATATTTCATTGAGAATCTCACCGCTATGCGGCTCATTGCTAATTGGCTGGCGCAGACATCAATCAATCTACGGAACTATGCAATGTTTCCTCAATCAATTATGACTGAGTGACACTTGATATCGTTATTGAGGCCTCTGGGCTTCAGGGAGAATGAAACTCTTAGTGTCGCGTGGTCTGGAATAGCTATAATGAGAATTTTTACGACAATCTTCGCCTGTAAAAGCAGTGACCCTGAATATATCTTTGGTTTTACAAAGTTTAACGGTCACACAAGTTGAGAGGCCCGTTTTCATAGGTTGTGGATGTCAGATGACAGTTATTGCTTTGTTTTTATAACTGTATTGGGCAGTTACGACCAAGCAGCCTTTACCTAATTGGCATTGGTTGATTAATAGGATATATCCGTATTAATTTTAAGTTAATAGCAGATGCAGTTAGTGTATGAAAGTGGAAGCTGCAATGCAGACCTTAGATTCAGAGAGTCAAGTTAAATTACTAAATGCTTTGCAGACCTTAGATTTAGAGAGACAGGTTGAAATTGCTAAGTGCCTTGCATCATTCCGTTTAAAACAATTTGGAACGCAATCATGCAACGCAGAAGTACTAAACGTAGGTGATTCCTATACTTATTCATTCTGTAGCTTTTTGTAAAAAACGGTGGCCGATATTTCCAAAGCTTGTGTAAGTACTATTTTTTTTGTTTAAGGGAAACCTAAAATTCAGATGCCTTTTAAAAGTATCCCCTTTCAAAGGCGCCTGATTTTTTGTGAATTAAAAAGAAATTAAGATTTTTTTATTTGGCACACATACTCGTAGATACACTGTAAAAACAACATTTAGAAAACTTACCCTTGGAGAGTGGCATTTTCACCTCACTAAAACCACCCTGGTGATTACCATTAGCACATGGTCCGTGACCACCTAAAAGCAAACGCCGGGACCCCCTTTGTTCGTACAAAGGGGGTCCTGACGTGATCTATATCGAGTCTCGCTGTGCGCGAAAGCACGTGAATACTGTGCCGGGGTTTCGGCGTTTTAGGCCACGAGGTGAGTGCCTTTTCCCGTGCCCTTCCTTCTCCGAGGTATAGCATATACGCGTTTTTCAAGGTCATTCAAGTTGTACAGACGTATATACAATCGGCGCGTGAGGAGTTCCAAAAATATAATTTATTAAATAATGGTTAAAATGTAATTGAACATTTGCTAAGGAAATAAAAAGTTATATTATTGTTATTTATAAATACTTTTTAATTATGGAAGAGATTACGATGTTCTTCCTATAAAGGGTCGATATATTTATAAGACTAATTAAAAGTAGTCGTAGGTAGGTATATATGTTTAGTTTACCGGGAAATATTTTTATGTAGATTTAAATTGTGGCTTTTCATTAGCGCGGTTGAGTTTACAATGTTCAATCATATAAAAGTGTCCTAATTAAGTAAATAAAATTAGTTACTTAATTAGGACACGTAGTTCTCTAAAAGTTATTTAATACCTTAGGACAGTTTTCTTAATCGTAGGATATAACGCTACTTCAAAAACCAATTCCGCAATTAATAACTTTATGAGGTGCAAAATGAAATGACATGTTCTTTCGATTGATAGATTCTCCATGACTGTTGACATAGCTATTTTAAAGTTAAGGAAAATCGATTGTGTTTTGTCGAGGTTTTCAGGAGCCAGACAATAATGTGCTTTTTCATTTACTTTATATCATTGTCATTCCTCAAAGTCAAAGTCATCATACTTGTTTTAGGTTCCAGCCTTAAACACAGAAATCAGGGTTACTAAGGCGTTTGTTATGTCAAAGTCAAAAGCTTTTTATTTCACATAGGCCTACATGGGCACTTATAAAACGTCAGAAGCTAGCGCACGGTCCCAAATTGGTCGTTTCCTATGGAGAAGAACCGGCAAGAAACTCCATCGTTACTCTTTTAACAAAATTGTTGTTCTTACAATATTTCCATATTACTGTATAAGTAGATATTCTGTAAGGACAGTGTAGACTGGTCAATATTCTACTAAAAAGTACAATAAACATAATCATAATAAAAAATTAATAGTAATAGGAAGTAACCTAAGAATTCACGGAGTCTACAGTGTTCTCACATTGACATTATAAAAAAGAGGCTATATAAATAAAAGAAAGAAAAATAAATTATTACAATTATTTATAAATTATACGTTAACAAAATAAATAACTAACGAATTTATGGTGGTTGGGGTCTAATAATATAAAAAATAATGCAAAAGCAATGTATTAGAAAGAAAAAAGATAAAAAGTAATGTGGAGCAGTTAATAGATACATTAAACACAATATTATGAGTTACCAGGGGACCACATGTGCAGAAGCAGTCATAAATAGTAATATAAAGTACAGGGAATAGAATCTTAAGGTTTGTGAAGATAAGATGTCTTGATTCTACTATAGTATTAGCTCAACTATGCCTTAACAAAGAAACGAATATACCTACATGAAAGGAGGAGGGTTAATAGTAAGCACTTTTCGCACATCAGACACTCAAAAAATAAAAGTTTCTGTTGTTGTTCTGTGTGTTGTAAAAATAAATGTATTTATATAGTTAAAGATATTTTGTTTTTATTCAGTATCATTTAATGGTAAGTCAAAGCAACTATTGCCCAAACAGAGAGTGTTTCACCTTCTTTTTTTGTACATATTTTGACGTTTTTTCAATTTAAGTTCTGATTTCAGCTAAGGAGTGGAATTCCTTGCCGGAATCTATGTTTCCGGATGGCTACAACCCGGGAATCTTTAAGTCAAGAATGAACAGGTTACTTCTAGGTAAGCGCGCTCCATCGTCGACCACATCGTCGTTTTCCATCAGGTGAGATAGCAATCAAGCGCGAACCTATAAATAATAAAAAAAAAACAAGTGCTGCATGAATCATTTTAATTTTGAGTCTCAATAATAATACTTTAATAAATTTTTACTTGTACTAATTTATTTGTTTTACTGTGCGCGTCTATGCTATGGAAAAATAAGCTCTGGCTTATTGTCGCGTGCACCGTGATCATCAACGTGTATATTTTTTCGTATAGGATAGAAGCGCTCTGTGAACCGAAACAAATTAGTGCTCAGATGAAAGTTTATTAAGAGTAATATAATTGAGACCCAAAATTATTTTGGTTTATCTCTATGAACCAAAATAATTTTGATAAGCACTCTTGCTTGTCTCTGAAATAATAATTTAACATTGAAAAAACGACAAATATGTACAAGAAAGACTTTGACTTACTATATTATTTATCGCATAAAAGTCACTGATTAAATAAAAATCTTTCATTATCTTTAACAATACAAATGCATTTAAAAATGAATTATATTTTTTTTATTTTGGCGAGGCGAAAAATGGCTCTTATCGACCCTCCTACTTTAGAACACAGGTATATTCAGGGCTACAGGATTGTTTGAAAGAGTCACCGCAGCCTTAGTACGGAAAGGGCAATTCTTAAATCATGGGTGGGTTTACCCAGTAAAAGTCTAATATTCCTTCTTGATTAACCCAGAGCGGGAGAAGTGATCTGATAATTTCTTATACCAATAAAATCGGCCAAGTGCGAGTCGGACTCACGCATGAAGGGTTCCGTACCATTATCTATAACTAGCTTTTACCCGAGGCTTCGCCAGCGTACATAAAATATAGCCTATGTCACTTGGGAATAAAGCAGCTTTCTATAGATGAAAAAAATTTAAAAACGGACCACTGCTTTCAGTGATAATCTCCTAAAAAAAAAAACAAACTTTACCGTCCGACCGTCCGGACCAAGTCCAAGTCGTCGACGGCGAGTAGTGTTCCATGCGCGCCTCAAGGAGATGTCAGCAAATCGTAGGGACCCAGCAGGGTCGAAGCCTAGTGGGGCAATGGGTTGTGCGAAAGTGGACCCTGGGGCCCTGGAACAAAGACAAAGAAGGAACAGGAGTGGGTTTTAGTCAGTAAAAGTCTGAGACGCCCTCCCGCTCAGTCCTAGTGCGAGAGATGTCATTAGATGATTTCCCACTTAAAAAAAAACCTGTTTATAATAATAGTGTTGATAACGGTAAAAAAATCACGTTTGTTGTATGAGCCCCTTAAATATTTATTTTATTTAGTTTTTTAGTCTTTGTTGTTAAAGCGGCAACAGTTTCAACAGTCTAACTATTACGGTTCATGAGATACAGCCTGATGACAGACGGACAGACAGACGGACGGACAGCAGAATCTATTACTAAGATTAGAGGGTCCCGTTTTGCCCTTTGGTTATGGAACCCCTAAAAAAAGGTAGACTACGACTTAAATTACGATATAAGAATTGTTCATTATTTTAGGATGACAAAACATGATCATGCAGGCAAAATCACGGGCAGAAGCTAGCAATAAATAAACAGAAGATGTATATTTACCACCACCAATTTGTACATTATTATGCTAAATAACGCAATCGGAGTGTGTCTTCATGGGAAAATAATTAAAAACAGGTTGAAATACCAAGATAAAAGGAAGTCCCACAGGACTGGCAGCGTCATATAACGATTAGACGTAGGCCTAGACACTTATAAAACTAATTCCCGGCTTCCTTGGGAAACTAGATACATTCAGTATCAAAGCCCTTTAGATAACCTGCCATTTTCATTACTCAAAAACTTGTTTGCGCGCACATTGTGTTTGAATTCAACCGTCTTTTCAGAGATTTATATAATTTATTTCTCTAGCCATAAACGCCTCTTTTCAGTGCTAGCGTGCCCCACTTTCAGAAATATTGAACTCCTTTACAGAATATGCACAAACGGATACACATAAATCTTTTAAGTTTGGTGATTATGCTATGGAAATACGATTGACAATGACAACAATACAGTCCATTAACACCCGGATTCTAGTTTCAGAAAATGAAGTTGGTTTCTCCAGCTGCAGTAGAGTTCGACAGGTTCGCAATATGAAATTCTAAATTCGAATTTAAGAAGTCTTATAATAAATTTGGTTGATAATAAAATATGTTATGGAATTAATAAGTCTTACGAAACAGTTAATCGCACTTTCGTACCAGTATCTATCGTAAAATTTTGGAGGAATAAGAAGAGCTATGAACTATTTCATAGCTCTTTTTATTCCTCCAATATTTTTTAGGGTTCCGTACCTCAAAAGGAAAAACATGGAACCCTTATTGGATCACTTTCTTGTTTGTTTGTCTGTCTGTCGGTCTGTTAAGATCCTTTATCTGAAATTAAAACCATATACTCAGGTCTGCGGTCCCATAGCACAACTATAGGAAAAAACTGAAAACTGTTAATTTGTTAACTACACTCACAAAAAAAAATATTTTTTTTTTGCGATCTGGAAAAATCTTAACTCAATTCGGGAATTGAATTGTTTTCATAGGTAAGTTTGTACAGGACCATTAATGCACAAGCCCGACTCGCACTTGCCCGGTTTTTTTTAAATTAACTTATTTATTTGTGTTATCTATCATTATATACATTAAATAAAAATTAATAAATAAAACATAAAAGCTCTTAAAAACTAATTACCTTTCACTTTGAGTTTTTCTTCTCCTGGCTCAATTATATATTTAATATTTATTAGTATATTTTTTTCTTATATTGTATTTATGTATTTGTGTTATTATGTTTTATTTGTATTTTTTTGATGTTGTACACTGACAGCCCTAAATCTATCTCCTTTCTTTCAATTCATCCAAAGGTTGTCTGTAAGAAATTGCCCTGTGCGATAAGACCGCCCATTGTACACTTTTAATTATATTTGTCCTGTATTTTTGTTTATGTGGTATACAATAAAGAATATAATAAATAATAAATAAAAGTAATCTAAAGTATGACGTTGAAAAACTCCTCCGCATTGCTGTCGACTAGTAATGTACTCAAAAGACTGGCGGCATTACCTTCTTCAAATTAAAAATTTTTGAACACGAAATAACTTGAGAGACAGATTTAAGTATGTACTTAAGTCAGACAACATTGTCACTAAATCGTGGGGATCTTCTAAAAATACACATCACCAAAGCTGGTCGTGTAATTGTATATCGATGGCAAGTAAGTTGTTGGTAGCAAAATAGTTCGCTGCGTGATATTTTTACTACCTATAAAATTTTAACACCCCTTGAAAAAAGACAGCTTTTTTCTTTGTTGGCTCAAATTTCATAGATCCAGGTGTAATCATAAACGAGTATTGGTGATTCCAATTATTTTTATAGATGTACATAGATCAAGTGTACTGGCATCGATGTAAGTAGGTATATCTAGAAAACAATGTTTTACTACGTCATAAATTAAAGATACGATAGAATGCATAAGCACTGGGCAGCGACGAATCGTGCAATACCTAGTTCTCAAATGTTCATAAATTATTTCACGCTGTTTAAAAGCAATCTGCGGCCATATTCTCTTTTGTTTGTATGAGCTATGCCAATAAAATGTTAACTCTGTCGTCCAATCACGGAATTTGTCCTTTTCTATTTTCTTCGCACATTCTTATTCACACTGCGATTTTTATCGACAAACGTTTAGTCGTTATGTGCCTGAGAATCTGTTAACTATTTCCTAAGGTAATTTTAAATCGTACAACGCGTGCGACTTCTATTTATTTTTATGTCATGGTAACTAAAGTCTTGGACGATTTAAATTCTAAATTATTAGGCATTCGTTTGAATTTACAGGAGCTTAAATGACTTAGTGATTAAGTTGGAAATGATAGAGGAAATAGTTGTTCCTCGTTGTTTATGAATAGCAATAACATAAAGTTAACAAGAGATAATAAATAAGAGACGTTTCTAGTGACAGGATCTGCTGACAGCTCTTACAGCTCCTTTGAGTCCAGGAGGGAAACAATTAGGTGTTGGTACATGAAAGTGAAGATAGACTGGGTCATAAAATGTGATAAATCCATCAATTAGCATGGATCAATAAGTGCATAACCATAAACCTTTCGAGTCAGACGCACCCTTACGCCTGTGGGATGTTTCGTAGACGTCTCGGGCGGCGAAAGTGCAACAGCCGGGCGTCGAGCGGGGCGTATAAACGCTTGCCGTGGCCGCCGCGCGCCACTCGAGTACCGAGCCCGTAGCTGCGCGCGCCGCACGCACACCGACGCACGCGCACGCATGCAAGCCGCACGCGAACCAGTGTGATGCAGTGATTCCTAACGTTTGTGATCGATTCTATTGCTCTCTACGGGTGATAACGCTGAGAAAATTTATTTTAGGTGAGTTTTTCTGTTATTAAGTATTCTTAAATTTAAGAAAAAATCAGGTGTTATTAAAAATATATAATGCAAGTATTATTTAAAATATTTTCAAAGTAAATATTCATATTTTACATTTCTTAAAATAAGTAGAACGAAAATAAAAACAAAAATTACTAATATTATATCGTAAAGAAAATATTTTACACAAAAAATTTTTCTTTAAAATTGAAAAACACACCGAAAATATCTCAATAAAAAAATAATTACTTGAAAAATATTCAAGTTGACCTTTAGAAAACGATTGAAAACAAAAGTTTTAATAATATTCCTGTTACAATTTTCATGAAAAAGAAACATGAAATTTCAATTTCATTGTTCCGATTCAAAAATATCAGTGTACAAAATTCTATAACCTATTATTACACATCTCATTTTCATATTCATAAGATGTTAGGTTGCAACATTAAATAATTAATAACAATATTACTTTACATGAAAAGAGCATTCATGTTATCCACCAACAGATGCTGGCATAAAATAAATATCTCAATTATGGTAAACGCTCGCTTCGGCTACTTAACGCAGCTTTATTAGATATCTTAATAACAACCCTAGCAATTTAATTCGCATAAATTTTACGTGAGAACCCATAAACTCTTTAGTGTTGTCAATGAACGCACCATGTAAACGCAAAAGTCATACGCTTGTTTCACCTTAACAATAATTAAATAAAAAAATAAAAAAGTTTGGTTTCATTTTTATGACTGAGAATAGAGAAGAGTTGTTATTTGAAAACTGTTGTTAATTTTAAGGCTACAAATATAGGGTTGCCCAGAAGTATATTTATAAAATTTATAACATTCATATGTATGGCCTTATTGGCGTTTCATACGAATCCTCGAAATCGTCTATCCGAATTGATATCAATTACTGCTGCTTTTGCTTAGTTACAAATAATAAAATAGAATCAATTATTCTACATTCGCAGTCGTTACCGTTTTGACGATAATCGATTAAGAAATCGTTTTACGCGCGTTTCCGTGAAAGTGTCCGCCGTTTGTGGGTGCGAACTGCGAACGTAGAAAGTGTTGATTTGGTGAACTATATTGTACTGATTATTTGACTTATCACGCGAGCGTAATTCAATTTGGTTAAATGTATCGTAAACTAAACGAGTGCTTCACACGATGACGTTAATCGAGTCGAATAGAGTGACTGAAATGCAGATGTGAGTAGTGAGGAGATAAATTGGTTCGAGGCTGTGAGCGAGCGGCCGGCGCCGATAATGTTGTACAATTAATCAATAAGACGTTTATATTAAACTCGTGCGTTACAACCGTATAATGAATTGATCGGTGAGGTTTCAATAAACCTCATAATATAATTACCCTACACTCGACGTTCTTGCGACTCGTTTGGTGAGAATACAAGAATATCTTGTAATCTTGAGGAGCTTTTTATGGCGTAGCGAATAAAGTGTCACAAAAAAAAACAAACCATCGTCGGAAAATCAATACTGGCGTTCTCATAATCGAGAGCTAGCCTCAGACAAGCGTCGCCAAGTCCACGGAACTGCGGATATATGGAATAGATGGTAATCTAATCGGACAGTGTTATTGCTATCCAACACGCTTCTGTTGTTTTTATTGCGATACAATTGTTTCAACATGCACTGTTTTTTTACACTATAGATACTCGTGCTTTTAGTATTTATCCTTATTTAATTGTAACAATTATGAGGATGCTCGCAAAGCATCAAGCGAGGTTGGAAAATATTAATTTATTTTAATTTGCAAAAATAATAAAAGTGGCCTTCATAAATTTATAGTAAAAGTGGTACAATAATAAATATTCCACATCCTGGCAGGATAGTCCATCACTTATTTAATGCAAGGTTGCTCCCTTTTTCTCTATCGATACACCGACACCGGCTCATTCAAGATGAGACGCCAGCTTGCAAACAAGTACATGTTCACATGACAGCAAGTATTTAGCTAGAAACTCGATATGACACAATTACTCAGAAAATTATGCTACTTAGCAAAAATATAGGTAACATACTTTTATCAGCTAACACATTTCCTTCGCGGTCTTTAATTATCTTCAGTTGCGATAGTTGCGATGTTTCGTTCTATTCTGGATCATTTCGACACGCAACGGTACTAATATCGGGCTGGTACAAATAAGGCTCGAGACACCGGGACACCGGCGTCACGAACCCGCCTAATGGATGCTGAGTGGCCTTAAACAGCTGCTATTAAATTTAGTCCCACTCGCATACCTCAGGAATTTAAACGTGCAAATTATTCTGAACATGTATGAATGCTGGATAGCAAATTGTTTCTTTATGATTATTCTTTGGGTGCTCAAGTTTTTCTAGGAATACATAGGGTAGCATCATTGTGCAGTCTAGTATCACAGTCAACTATCGCAGACTTATAGTTCACCAATCCTATAAAGCCAACGTGAACACCGGTTTAAGAACCGTAAAATCAGCGAGCGAAGAGATTGCACGCACATTATTGTTTTATTTGCACATTTCTTATGTAATGGGCATATTTTAAATCAATATGTTTCGCATTTTCTCGGTTGTAATAACTGAACTAATATCCTCGAGTCGAGAGCATGTCGGATATGTACAATACTTATCGCTGCATTTTATTGTTCTTCGGTGCAGTCTATGATGTAAAACATTATTGCGGATATTGGGAAAGCATTAGGGTGGACCTTATGTAGATTAAATATAATCTTAGCATCAAAAATAGGATAGCTATCTAATTTTATGTTGAATTTGATAAAAAGATAGATAACTATTAGAATCTAGACAGGTTCAAATTTGTATTTAAGTGAACAACATTATAAATAGGTCCTTTATAGGCCAGTCTTTTAAAACATAGGTCGAAAAAAAAATTCTGATGCTGATCATATAGAATTCAATTTGCAGCGTCGAAATACCTGTGCACGTGTATGCGTGCATGTACGTGGTTCTAAGAGATCCATGAAATTTTGGGTAATTTTTCAGACTCTAGAATATAACTTCTAAAAGGTGCATCCTGTAGAAAAAATCAGTATATCTACTTATAAAGTACATCATTACAATTTGATTGATAGGTTTCGATATACAGTAGTTCAATTATTGACGATTGTTCGACTAAAACATCCAAAGTTTTTAATAAAAAAGAATTAGCTTGATAAACGACTGAATAAATGTTAGACTTTTGTGAAAGCTATCAAAGACAACTTATTGGAAAATATTACAATTATCTTCCAATGAGCAGTCTTTAATAATTTTAATAATAATCATAATATAATAACTAATATGCATGCATGCAAAATGAAAATGAGTACAAAAAAAAAAACGACATACGAAATAAAAATTAACTAAAAAATATTTTATAAGTACTTAAAACTTATGTTCGGGCCTGAGATGGGAAATAATGAACGTGATGAGATAGCGAACAAACCTGACAGAAATAGATAACCCGATGTAAATGAGTATTTATATTATGATGGAAGAGGATGGGCAAAGAATTCTGGGAAGATGCCCCGAAGTTCATTAGACATAAGATATGCACTATTGGTAAGAGTTTTTAAAAAAGAGCACTTATTACAAACACAATTATCACAAATTACCTGTATTAGGCTCTTTATTATTATGAGAATTAATTAAGAGAACCAATTTTTTGCCATGAATTAGACACCAATGAAAAGAGTTTTTCAATAAAATCTTTTAATTCTTTTTTCTTTTTGTAATAAGTTTGAAATGGGTGACTAATTGGACACCGATGTCAAGGTTAAAGCTTTTCATCACCTTTTTCTGTAGAAAGCACCGTTTAGAAGATATAAGTTAAAACCAGAAAAATACCCGAAAATTGGGAGGTTTCCCGAATTCTATGCAGTTAGCACAGGTCTTTCAAAGCTTCAAAATTATTCTATCCTAACAACGTACCAAAAAATTAGCACAGTGCAATTATTAGCCACTTAAGGCGTTTAATCTGTCTACGGCGACTCTCCTATATGGTGTTTTATTTTGTTTTCTTAGTACATCGTCTGGTTTGAGAGCGACGCGGACAAATGCAATCGTCATTCCAAAAAAAAAAAAACTTAATTCAATTACCTTTATCTGTCTGTATGCAAGCGTGTAGCCTAAATTATGTCCGGAGGTTTCTCTTACCGTAAGTAGTGAAACCGAATTCTATCAATCAAATTATTAGACATTGAACTTTACTGTTAAATTAAACTACCGGAACGGAAATGCAGCTGAACAAACAAACGTTTTTCTTTTCTTTTTATGTGCACTATTATAGTCGAAGCGAAATTGCAAGTAGTGTTCACAAAAAGTGATCACTATGACTCGGACAATTTTGATCGAAAATTCAGATCCGCTATAATAAAATTTGTCTTTATCTCCTAGACGTGATGAAATTAGGGAGTTGTGTAAAAATAAAACAAGGTGTGAAAGTTGTTTGACTGAAGACGTGACTTCCGCTTTATCGGCATCGACAGAATTTGCACCAGAAAGCGTGAACATACGAGTATATGTGCAGCAATAAAAAATGCATGACTGATGCAATTTGACAGGACAATCGTCAAGTCTTCTAAAAATGGATTCGATGAAAAAAATCAACACGTTTTTCGTTGCGTAACCGTAACAGAAATAATGAATATTTCGTAAGTGAGAGTTCTTAATTAATAAGCCGTAATTTGATAAGACGTGGGAAAAGATCCGTAAACGTTTTGATCGATTCGTTCGACTGTAAAATCGATGTATCCGTTGAATTGGATTTAATTTTAGTTTCCGCTTACATTAAAATGAAAAGTTATGGAAAGTAAATTGATCATAATTTGTGTCGGAAATAGACTTGGTTAGTGGCTTATGTCACTTGCTAGGATTGACAGATTTGTCACGAAACAGTTCACACGCGTTCGCACGAAAGTGGGTGCGTACTTATTTGAAAAGTACTCGTCTGTATTCAGTCTGCGTTGTCCGTAATCATGATTTGCCGAAATTGGTTTACGAGTCCATTCGATCACGCGAATTGTACTGCGCTCAATTCCAATTTGTTCACCTCTATTGTGACGGACAAGAGTTGAGTTTCTTCAACTTGTTACAGGTTTGTTGTTACTTTAGGGCCGGACACTTTCGCTGGTCCAGTCATGATTTTATAATGATAGACAAATTGTCGTGTAACTTTTGACCACTGACCTCTGACTGAAATTAAGTCATTATGTGTGCATAACTTACGACTTGAGATGTCTAAATTGATCATTGAATTATTTTTCTTTGACTTTCGTTTCTCATAGTAAATATTTTTGTTCTTTTAGCTATGTGTTGGTACTTAAATATTCTTTAACATACTTGGATATTAAAATTTTACTAATACTTTTTATGTTTATTTACTTAGCATAAAAATATTTCAAGCCTACTTTGTGTATCAATGGATAAAGATGTGACGGTCATTACACAGTTATGCTAATCAAATCTCTTCTGCATTTTAATAATTCTACATAGGCACGGTACACAAGTGTTTTTTCTTTTGTGTAGGTACCATGATCTCATGGTTGGTTATTGATCGTGTCTGATTTAATATAGATATCCATGTATGAGCATGCTAAATTGATTTGTCCAGTATTATTAACAGTCATTCATACTATAATTATAAAACAGTAAGTATTTTTTTTTTGGATTAAGTGTTTGAAATGTTTTAATGGGTACCCTATTGGTACCTACTTACTTGTGTTTAGTTATGGAGAAAATTTTATACTAAACAACAAATGACACAAAAGATATTTTTTTCTGAAAAAATCATCAAAATTGTTACTAAAGTTAATAAATGGAGCAATATTAAGCATTTCTAATATTGGTTTGAGGAAGAGTAGGGGCGTGGCAGGAACATGCCATGTTACTGGACAGTTTCACCTTACACCAGATTTGGAAGATTTCTAACTTATTTAATTTTGAACTGGATCGAAAAAAAAACTATTTGCGATTTTAGATAAAAATGAGTCAAAATAATTAATTTATATTTTTTTCTTTTCATTATCATCTATTGATACACGTACCTAAGCAATTATAGGAAACAATATTATAAACACGGTGTCACTGTGATCACATACTGCTAAGCACAGCGAGGCTCAAAGGAGATCCCTCTATAGGTACAAATCCCTCAGACATGTTTTCAGAGGTCTTGCACAGAAGGGGTTCCGGAGTGGACTTTTAAAAGGTAACAGGATTTCATATGCTGATCGTGATCACCGTGGTGGTTTTGGTGAGGTAAAAACCCCATAATCTCTGGTCTTTCCAAGTACCTTTTGGAGGTTTCTTCCATAAGGAAATGAAAAAATACTTGTCACATTATTTCTGAGTTCGATTTCACTGATACTTGAAATAGAAATCATTTCTTTGTTTTATTGTTTGTAAAAGATATCGTGTTAATTCAAGGATAGTCCCGATAAATTTTGCAGGCATGAAAAATTACTTAATTAATTTAATACATTTACTTAAAATTTCTATACATTTGAGACACATAATGACATAATTTTACCTCTAAAAAACATCGATTATGGTATAAAATAATCAACATAATAAAAAAACAAAACATATTAAAAAAATATATTATTCAAATACAAAATAACAAAAACAACTTGCACCTTGTTTACAAAATAACTAGGATGATAATAAAGAAACAAAAGAAAGGCAATATAAAACTAAGCGCTACTTAAATACCGAATTGCAAATTATCATTAGGTAGGTAAGTAGGTACAAGTTTCTATTTAGTTATCAATGACTTCATTGAGTATAGTTTTTCGTCTCATTAACAAATGTACATAAAAGGCAGCACCGGTGAAAGGAGTTGCAGTATCATTAGCATTGCGAATTGCCACTTTGTTTAATTATCTCATTTGGGTGCGTTTTCATTACACGATGTGCATACGGAGGCTGGAGTCATCTTCTCATCTTACATTACCACCATTCCACCCCGCCTTTTGTTTTAGGGGTTTTCTTTTGAGGTAGGAAATTATCTCGTTGGAAGGTCCTTGTGGGACAAGGTGGACCGACGACCTGGTGAGAGTCGCGGGAGTCCGGTGGATGCGAGACGCACAGGATCGGTCGCTGTGGCGTCGCTTGGGGGAGGCCTATGTCCAATAGTGGACTTCTTTCGGCTGAAATGATGATGATGATGATGAGGAAATTATCTAATGACTTGTCCCACTTTAGAGCAGGTGTGCCAGACTTTTACTGACTAAAACCACAACTCTATTCCTTTTACCATTTGTGTTCTAAGAACACGGGTTACCTCTTCAGAAGTATTCCTATAGCCCTAGGCTTAGTAGGCATCAGCCCTGCCCACCAGTATTCAACCAAATAACCTCTCCTGCTCTGTCTTTACCCGTGTTCCATCAGCCTTTTGTGTTCCCGGACCACGGTGACTCTAACAATCCCAAAGCATATCTCACCCTTTTCTCACAATGTTACCGGCAGCAATATAAGATTAACACTGTAACTGTAACATATAAAAAAGAAACTAAAGCTAAAAAGTCGATATATCACCTAATTAAAACTTACTTTTTTCACTTTACTTAGTTATCAAACTAGTAATAATTATGTGTTTGAGTAAACTTATGTTTATATATCCTTTTTCCATAATGGAGTTTTTTGTACTTAATTTTACCTAAATACTACATCGTCGGCACTATAGGTCTATTGTGAGGAAAAAATTATCTTAAGAATTATATTTTTCGTATATGACTGTTTAAGAGTCTGTGGTCGATTGGACCCGCTCGATTAGTGTCCGCGGGATCACTCGACCCAGTCCCATTTTGAATGGGTCGATTGGACCCACTGCCTAATTTTATTATAAGTACAGTCACGGAAGAAAGTCGAATCTTATAGTTTGATTTTTTTATGACTTAAAATATGTAATACATTTATATAATAATATTAATGAGAATATATATTTAATATTTATTCAATTACGTATTTATACTTATGCACCACTTATCTAATTATGACGATTTTTTTGCTTTTGTGAAACTTAGACTGGCCATTAGCTTGATTTGATAAAACTTGTTCTCTTACCGTTGTTCTTTCCAAAACGAAAAATACTTTCCCAGAAGTGAAAATAACGGGGTGTTTCTTTCACTTTTGTAGAAGTCTTTATGCCAAAAAAAGAACTTATTATTTGAGATCCATCTCATTTCCGCCGGAGCTGTTTTTTTTAAAGTATTCATCAAAGGCACAGATAGACCATGTCTGGAATAGAAGATAAGATTTTTGTCCCGGAAGTAATTTGGAATAATCCTCTACTTTCACACGAATGAAAGCGCTGGCAGAATCTAGAAGAAGCATAAGTAAAAAAATGTGATAAAAGCATGCAAACAAAGCTTTCAAACAAGTAAACATTTATTCATCTCAAGATACTTACGCAAGTTGAATCAGAAAGTTTGATCAATTTTATGAAAAAAATCTCCTCTTTGACCAAACAGAAAAACCGCTTTTTATTGTAATTTAACAGTAGGTACAATGGTCAATGCACATAATATATCAGCTGTTCAATTCGCGAAAAAATCAACACTATATCCACTCTCTCCTTGGCTCGATGTTTGTTCATACTGAGCGCTTGTGATCTTCTATACAATTATGTGCCAGTTGTGTTTGTACAGTATACGTTAGTAGGCCGATGTTTAATTGATTTTTTTTCGTGCGACTAGACTTTTAGTGTGTCGTTAATTCTATTTGGAATTTGTTTAAGAAAATAAGTTATTTGTTAGGAAGTGTTTTAAAAGTGAATTTACTATAGGTATATAAGACTCTTCTTAAAGGTAACTGTCCATTTTGTTTTGCTCAAAAGTTAATGTTAAACTCGAGTGATCAGGTATTCAAGCAACTTAATAAACTAATGCGCTTCATTATCAACGATAGCATCACTGCTTACAATCAGGTGGGATCGCAGTCAAAATCGCTCGCTTCTATAATTTGAAAAATAAAAACTGCACGACTACATCCGCATCCCCATGATAAGCTAGAAATCCTGTAATGTCAGTCAACGCAAAAGTGTTATTAATTTACAAATGAGCGATGAGTTACACTCGTACATGTACTAAATAACTGTGAGAAACGAACAGATTCCACTATTATCGATTTTATGCCGTGTAAATGTCTAACGATTAACCTACAATTGAATATGTCCAACCTACCTATTACTTACACCGGGGATAGAATGAATTAGAATAATTAATACACGCTTAGAGCCACAGCTTTTTTTACGTCCATCAGACGTATAATTGTGTACAGATAATTTAAATAGATTAACAAAACGTAGCACATAATTGTTTTAAAAATGCTGTAAATAATTACATGTTTAAGACCTGTCTATTTTAATAGTCTTTAATTACATTTGTGGATGTAAGCTCTGGCGTCCAGTGGATGCAATATTGTAAGGTTCTGTTGCAGAAAATCGCTGAATGTCATCGCAAAAAGCTTTAACTAGATTTTTATTGTTGAACGGCTGGTCATTTGTTCATTTGATAGTCGTGTAATTAACAAGAATTGTTTATGAGTTGCTAAACGGTCTAGCGTTCTGTTACCATTGTTTATGTTTCATAAAGTATCGTATTTTGTAACAAGACTAACGTTTTAAATAAAATGAGCCTTTAACGTTGTCTTTTATCGACCAATAGCGAATTTATTTGACATAAAACACAGATTTTTAATCAAGGCAATTAATTTTACTACGCTAGGTATATACTATTTTGTAGCTTGTAGTGGCGCACAAACCTATCTCTCAGTGGCGTGGCGCCATTAGTCGACAGAAGCGCCAAGAAAAACTGACATTAGCCTTTAATATGCCTTTAATGAACATAATTGAATAGTTTATGTATACATTCATGGTTCTATAGAAAGTCCAATTTGTGTGTTATGTATGCTATTTTCATAGAAAATTACACGAATGGTGTTTGCTTCCGAGATATTAATATTAATTACACGATCAACAATCAGATTATATTTTATGTAGGCTGTGTAATTGTGCATCCGTTTGCGTTATGTTATGTTAGTAATTATTTTAGTTTGTCATGACACGTCTTACTATCATGGGTGGTGCTTACCTGTCATAATTTAACCGGGGAACTTTAAATTAGAAACAAGATTAATGAGTTATGGAGATAGTCTTAAATGGATATTGGTTTGGGCCCTTTCGAAAGAGCGGCGAAAGTAATTTTTGGAATGCTTCTGTAGCGACATCTATAATATCACATAAGAACTAAATTTCGAAATTCTGCGTCGTGGTTATAGATCCGCGCGATTAGAACAAACCTATAAAACAGATCAAAATCATACTTGGACCAGATACCACACCCGAATGGTCGGAGGATCCTTCCTTTAGAACGAAAGTTTCAACACAACAACAGCAACAATCAACAACAACAACACAACAACAACAAACAATCAACAGAACAATCACAACACAACACGCAACACACACAACACACAAACAACATTGAAACAATCTTGCGCATGTCTGTATAAGAGACGAGTATTTGTATATCCCACGGTTATCCAAGCTCATTAGGATCATCTATCGCAATAACACAAGCCACTTTTTAGTATTCCCTATTCGTCTCAATATAACATCAATAGAATAGAAAAGAGCGCAGTTATTATCTAGGTCTCAAACTGAATGAGAAAATTCTATCCAAAGAAAAGATTATCAGCAATCCTTACTACCTGATCGTTAACTGACGCTATAACTCACAAAGCTGCTTGCTGATTCAACTTGAAGATCAAAGCAGACGTTGAATCGTATGTATTGAGATTATCTTGCTACTTCCGAGGTTTATCAAGTCGTATTGCGTCGCATTACGTGCGTATCCACTTAGAATTCATACCCACCATCTCGTTATGGGTGCATATAACAATGACGTCGTGTAGGAACCGTGGCGTTACTGTTACACCCATATGGGCAATATACACCACTTCATGTTATTAATATTAATGCAGCCTCCGTCTGAAAGAAGACCGTGGTTGGCGTGTGAACTGAAAATTAAAATATCCGTAAAGCACACGTGAGGTGACTCGCTAAACACGTAACTGTCCACCAAATAGACGGGCACCGGAGTGAGCGAAACAGACATGCAGATCAGTGCACAGCAA
The DNA here is from genome assembly GCA_949316375.1 of Mythimna vitellina. Lineage (NCBI taxonomy): Eukaryota > Metazoa > Arthropoda > Insecta > Lepidoptera > Noctuidae > Mythimna > Mythimna vitellina. Next base: position 7,709,145 of record OX438692.1, on the reverse strand, counting down.
TGAGATCTGGGACACTGTCTAGATCGTAAAAAAAGTGCACGATGAATAAAAATACTGCACGACTGAATTTAATGAATATTTTTATCATCTACTATACTGTACAAATAGGCCATGCTTCTGTGCGGATAAGAGAACTACCTGAATGACCTGTACTATAATAATATTTACATAATGATGATGGCGTTGCGGCGAATCTCAATAAAACAGATATTGCAAGACATCTTCTGTTATCTAGGTGCATAGGTGTGGTAGAGGTGCGAAAAGTCGAGTATGCGTGTAGGTAAATATATGAATGGCTAGCACTTTTCCAGCGACTTCGTTAGTAAGAATAAAAACTTTAACACCCCTTAAACCGTGCTTTGAGCGTAGTTTCGAAAAACTAATAATGACAGTCTTTATTATTATTTTTTATAAGAATTTGTGCCAAGTTTCAAGTTTAAAAATTCTTCAACACCCCTTAAATTGTTTTATAGAAATAGTTTTGAAAAACGGATGCTGAAAACATTTTTGTTTTACTTGAGTTACTAATTATACTAAGTTTCAAGTATACCCCTATACTTGAAACTTAGTATAATTAGTACTCCAATTTTGAACAATAACCCCCTTCTTAGTACTCAGCCACATGACAAAAGGAAGTTTTGAAGACAAAATTTCATGTTTCTAGTCCCAGTAGTTTCGGTTGTGCGTTGATATGTCAGTCAGTCAGTCAGTTTCTTCTTTTATACATATAGATACATAGATGATAGTGTTGGCCTATTTCCACAGCGCCAGCTTCGGCGGATATCGTGGCCCAACATTCTTTTCAAGGTTTTCGTTAGGTTCACCTTGTATCGTTTGGGACGATTCTTAACCGACATTTTTGTTCGATTCAGTACGTGTATTGGTTTCACTCGGAGTTTCCATGATTGTTTTAAATACGTACGTCATAACATATAAACTGTGATGCGTTGAATTGGTTTTATTTCTTTCCGTATCTTACTTGAAGTTGTTACGTTTAGGTAAGATGATAACACGACGGCGACGTGATCCTTAAAGCTTTTGCACCATTACAATAAATAGTGCAACTACACATGTAAATTCGAAAGTATAGAGATACCTAGTTTCAACGCTTATAAGGGCAGACAATTTTTTTTTGTTTTCAATTCATACAAGTAGGTCCACGGTCTTACGCGACTACACGCTAAATGCCAAGAGCGTATTCTACCAGTTCCTTCATATATTTTTTTAAAAGCATTCTTGATAGTACTTATTTTATAATTGACACGAAATGTGTGTTTTTTTGCATCCAACTCTCTTTATAAGGTTTTACCAATAAGTATCGAACATAGTTCATCCAAAGAATAAAATAAATTCCCTATAATTCTCAGTAAACAGTACTAGTGTTATTATTTTTTCAATCTGTAAAATGACACTTCGTTTAACGAAGTTATAGTCAAAGTCAATTGGACTTCTATATTTGACGTCGAGTCATTTTTAACTGTTTTTGAGATCAGACTTATATGGGTCTCTTTTTCTTGTTTTGAATAATTAGACAACATATTTACAATCGTAAAACCCAAAAATGGCATTTGAAGACTTTTATAAACGTATAAATCTTTAAATTGATTGTCTTTAATTACGAGCAATCAGTGGTTAGATGGGTTAAACCTTTTTCTTTGTTGTATAAACGTATGATTCATTTAGAAATTATACCTACCAATAATTTACCGAACACTAAACAAAAGTAAGGTTATATTCGGAGATGACTGAGCTGCCCCCCTAGCCGAGTTACAATCGTTTCGTTCGCGCCGAACGCCTCGAGTAGGCCACGCCTCCGATTCCTTTATTCTAACCACGTGACTAAGCGTTGATATGACGTCAGAACAAAGGAATCGAAGGCGTGGCCTACTCGAGGCATTTGACGCGAACGATACGATTGTAACTTGGCTAGGGGGTCTGGAGGCTAGAATACGCACTAACTAATAGATACAAAATATTACTTCACTAACTTCTAATATCTTGTTAATTATCTTATAAATGTTTGACTTGATTTGGTTGGTTAGTAATATTTTGATGATCAAATCACCTTTAAAATCCATGCACACACAACTATTTTATTGATCTACCAACATAGTATAACAGTAAATTTTTATTCTTTAAGAGCAAATAATTTGCTATACTTTATAAGAGTCCCCATAATCCTGTTCCATAAAGAACATTCGACTTAAAATATTAACTTTAAGTACTTCAACTTAACGAGTCTATTCAAATAAAATTAAAACATACGATTTATTTCATGAAAACATACGATAATTGGCGGCTGGTTAGTGCAAACACTCGTGCTTTAAAATAAGGATGAAATATTGCAATGAGACTTAATACTATATGCCTTGAGTCTGTGAGGTTTTTATTTCGACCAGAATGCTACGTTTGTCTGTGTCGTTGTTTTTCCAAAAGCCTCGACTACCGTGCTTCTTTTTATGAGTACTTATAATAATTATTTAATTTACTGACACACAATTTCTTCGTAATTCTCTTCAAGTTGTTAAATCAACTCTCTTATATTATCAACTTTGAAATAGTATTTCAAACCGTAAAAGGAAAGTTAAGCTTACAATTCCAAGGCTTGTCTGCAATTTAAATGACAGTCTTATTCAGACTAGTTTCAGTATATTACCTATCATAACAAGGATATAAACTAGAATAACAATCTCTCAAATATCGAAAGTTATAGCGTTTCAATGACCGCTCAATAAACGTCAATCTATAATATTATTTATGCATTAAATACAGTTTTCCCAACCTTCGATATTATTGAAAGTGAAAAAATCTCTTATATACCATTATCCCAAAAGGAACATACTACCGTGATAAGAAGTAACCAATGTACTATTTTAGGATATGGTTTACTGGTATACCATGTTTCATCGAAATCCGTTTTTTTTAATTCTTGATAGGTTCGCGCTTGACCGCTATCTCACCTGATGGAAAGCGACGATGCGGTCGACGATGGAACGCGCTTACCTAGAAGTAACCCATTCACTCTTGACTTAAAAATTCCCGGGTTGTAGCTATCAGCAAACAAAAAACAGATTCCGGCAAGGAATTCCACTCCTTAGCTGTACGTACAATGAATGTGTTCCCAAAACGTTTTGTGCGTATAGGTGGGATGTCAACCATGTACCGGTGGCGCATCACCGCCGCGCCGTATGTCTGGTGGTCCGATAATGGAACGGGCTAGGCGGAATTATGTTATACAATTCCGACGCACACTCCTCGAAATGCAACCGGTAGAAAATCGACGGGCTAGCAACTCGCCGTCGATGCTCAAGACTTTGGAGCCTCGACACAACGAGTGCATCATTGCCAATGATCCTCCTGGCACGCCTCTCAATTGCCTCAAGTGCATCAAGCTGGTATGGGGCAGATCCGTCCCAAAGATAAGAGCAGTACTCCATACACGTTCAGCCGATCGAGCGTGAAGAAGCAACCAACATAACAAAAACAGAAACTTTTGGCGTTATAGAATCACTGATTCTTCAATTTGACTTATTGTAAATCACATGTGTTTTTTATGTCTATAAAATACTTACAACTTAGTCAGTCAGTGGAAAGACGTTTTTCCCGTAAGAACGAAATCAAAATAAAAAGTATCTTAATCCAGGCCATGGCTTATCCTTGTGAGATGCAAGAGCGGTTATTGTGGTGACACTTGGGGAAGGCCTATGTCCAGTAGTAGTCTTGTTTCAGCTGAAATGATGTCAAATTTAGAAAACGTATTTACAATATCTATAGTATTAATTTCCCGTGGCGTTTTATCGACCATAATCTTGGCTTCCCACTGAATACTTATTGGAGAATTTCCAATTATCAATTTAACGAACTAAACAGACAGTTATGGGCAGGACATTATCAGTTTAACAGTTTTAGCAGAGAGTCTACTGACAGAACATACCTAGGAAACTAAACCTCTACCTGGTAAAAGTCGTGGTTGAGTAGTACATATCGACACCCGCAACGAACAAGGCAGTATCTCGGATTACAGTCCAAACAAAATTCAAACATGGCACTATCATTTTAAAGTTCATTTTGAAAAATGACTGAATTAATGTTACAACCTTGTTCGTTGCAAGCGTCGATTATTATCTAACAGTTGGACGCATGGAGGGTCACACTAAAGATAGCAAACATTGGGTTTGAAATTAACTATCTTTTCCGTGACCTTCCCAGGCCTTTTATCTATTTCTCTAAAGGTTAATTTACTTGGAAAACTAGTCTCGAGTAAAAGTTTTGAATGTAAATAAGTCTATTCAGAAATCACAGTGCATTGGTGTAGGTAAGAAATAATGCATTTTTTGCTAGTGGATGGCGTTGGTGATATCTGTGCTTATGATTAAGTTAGATAAGTGGTACATGTTTAATAATAAAAGTCTATATGATTACAAATACTAATAGGTACTTTTAATGTTTTTTTAATAATAATAATCTTTATTCATAAATATTTTAATGAATGATTTTATAATTAAAAAGCAATGTTTAGGGAATTTTTAGCGTAAACCCCATGATTTAATTATCGTGCTGGAGGCAAATTAAAAGGTCAAATATTGTAAACTTATTATAAGACATGGGAATAATTGCAGCGGCTATAAAACTTGCTTTGAAATTGTTAAAAAAAAGATTAAAACTTACTTTAGTTAAAAGTTTTTAAATGTAAAAATATTGCCGAGATAAGAAGTATCTTGTGTGCTATTCCAGGACATTCTCTACACTTTGCACCGTCCCTTTTATTCAAATCCATTCAGCCGTTTGAGCGTGGAAAAAAATATATATATCAAAATACAATAATATATGTAGCTATATAAAAGAAAATACATAAACTTAAAAGTTTATATAAAAATACACCACTTCATAGAATAAACCGAATATAATAAAATAATAATGTTAACTGGGCTTGCCTAACTGGCATCGGTAACGCGTTCCACAATCGCACCGCTTAGACCGTGAACGATTTGTCACAGAACTTGATAGAATGCACCGACATCAAAAGCTTCAATTCTTCAATGATCTTAACTGTCTAGACTGTGTTATGAATTAACTTAAAACATTGAAGATAAGAAGGGGTTGCAGGAATAAACAGAACACTGTAAAGCAAGTCACCCAATGAGCAATAGAAAGGGCTATGGCCGAATTTTCCTTGCGTGATTGAATCAGAAATGAAGATATCCGTTGGAGAACCAAAGTTACCGTCGTAGCTCGTATAATCGAGGAACTTCAATGGCAACCCGTCGGGCAAATTGTTCGCGGAACAGATGGTCAATGGGACCGAAAGGTTCTGGAGTGGCGACCGCGTACTGGTTGACTCAGCATTTGCAGGCTTCCTACAAGGTGGACCGATGACCTTGAGAGTCGCCGGAATCCGATGGATGTGAGACACATAAGACTCGTCGTTGTGACGACACTAGGGGAAGGCCTCTGTCCAATAGTGGACTCCTTTCGGCTAAATTTATCCGTGAGAAAGTAGATTATTATCCCAAGAGAACATATTGCCGGAATAAGAAGTATCGCATCTTTGCATCGTCCCTTTCATTCAAATCCGTTCAGCCGTTTGAGCGTGAAAGGGTAGTAACAAACATAAACATACACATACATATTATATAGGTAAAGTGTGAATACCAGTGTAGTGAACTAATCAAACATGCAATACTAATCAATTAATCATGGCGTCACATAAGAACTAATCAAATAAAATTGTCAACGCGAATAGAACATATAGAACAGCCCGAAATCATCTATCGGTTAGTTCCCCACCAGACATAACACCCGTCTGGAGGATCCTCGCTTTTCAACGGAGGTATGTGGGGCTTTACTCTCTATTCCGCATACCTTTAAACCAGTAGTTTAAATAATCTGCAGAAGAGAGAAATGAGAGTATATCTCTATGGGCATGTAGAATTGTAACTCTCACGCTACACATACATAAATCCAATTTATAGTACCAACTAATTACCAGTTATTACACCAACGACTACATTACAAGCTGCTCTACTTGAAGTGATACCAGATCATATCCACAATATATGTTTCGAGTTCACCCCTATAAGGAACTTCCACCATTCATATAAATCAGGTGCCTCTACCATTTTACGACTGTAATATATTTGCTCGTGCCGCCTTCAGTGTGTTGAGAGCTTCAAGGGATAGCAAGGTGTAACGAAAGAGCTCTCGATAAGGAAGCAGAATCCAATAACAATTAAACGGTGTTCATTGCGTCTGCGCAGCTTCAAGTGTCATTTATATCAGTAAACGTCAGAGATCACTTGCTGCACTAGTTAAGAAATATCGTTATTAAATAAATATTGCTTTATGTAGTGCTTGCTTTCTTAGAGCTTTAGGTGTAGAGATATTTCTTGAACTGTATGATCGTTAAGTACTATATTTTATAAGTGGGTACTTAGACAACCTGATATGTAATTTTAACAGTCTGAAAATAAAATTCGTAAGCTTGTTGTTAAAGCCATACTTTTTTTGTAAAATCTATATATAAAAGCGAAATACCACTCACTGATTAATCACGAAATCTCTGAAACTATAACACCTACAAACTTAAAATTTGACAATTAGGTTCCTTATAGAGTGTAGACATCCGCTAAGAACTGCTTTCACCCCTAAGGGGTTACCCCCTTAGGGGTGAAAGCCGTTCTTAGCTTAAAAAAATATTATTATTATTAATTGTAAAGCAATACCAAAGATAACTACCAGACAGTTACGAATTAAATTGTGTGGGAAGCTTATTTATCACTTTAATCATAAACCATTGACACGTTCAGAGGTATGACTTAATATTTACATAGCAAGTGAATCGGTTAATAAAGCATTATTTATAGGTTTGATAAAATAGATGATACAGGCCGTAAATAATCAATACGAAGAAATGCGGAAGCCTTTGCAGCCTCAGGGTTGTCATCAACATGCACCAAGATCAACATGGCAGTAATCATAAAACTTTGACACTTATAATCTATGTGAAGTCAGTAGTAGTTAGGTATTTGGCTGCGAAGCGTTGTAGGGTGCATAATATGTAACATTCAAAACTGATATTTGATCAAATCTAGGTTTGACTGCAAGAATTTTCCTGGTCTTTTCAAGTACTTTTAAATTATTACATAATAATTAAAGAGCACCACTGCTCGTGGTGGCCCAGAGGTGAAGAAAAACTGCAAGGAAACCGTAAACCATATGCTAGAACCAAAAATTCTAAGATCTGTGGCATCCACCAATCTATACTTGGCCCGGGTGATGGATTACGGCCTATTCCCTCTCTTAGAGAGGAAGTTTGAGTCCCAGCAGTGGAAACATTACAAGGCCGATTAAGTATACATACTGGATACTTAAAAGCCTATTTGGTTAGTAAATATTATTTGTGACCATTTTAAAAACTTTTTTGTATTTTTTCTAGGTTATGAATAAAAAAGCGCTTTGTATTTTTTTTAAACAATATAACACACTTAGCTGAATAAGAGTTTAGACTGAAACTAGTCAGAATTAGTTTTGACTAACAGTTTAACAGTTTATTGGTACAAAAACTCTTTGTATTTCTACAATTACAATACCTTAATTGTACATAGGTACTTTAGATTTTGGGAAAAGGCTGCCCTGAAAAACTCTGCCTCATAAAACTATAGATAGGTACCTGTGACTTAAGAGTAACGCGTTTTCGATTGCTGCTACGAAGCGATTCGATGCGGTTCACGTGAATTCAACGCGATGCGGCGGCTTTGTCCTACGTGCGTGCGAAGTCGCCGCTTTAGCCGCCATCTATATAAAAGAAGTCACGCACCGCAAGAGTTTGCGCGAAAATATCGAACTAATTAAACGTGACCGCTTCGCTTCGCTTCGTTTATCGCTACACCACACCCATGTGCGGTTGGTCACGTAGGCCACTGCAATAGAGTATCAAAACTTATTCAATGTGGTATTTCAAGACATGGTCTAACCGTGTGCCAAATTTTATCCATATCCGTTCAGACATTCGAGCGTGAAGAAGTAATCAACATACATACACACCCACGCTCAAATTTTCATCATACGGGTCACCGCACACAGGCCACCAGTGACAACCACAAAACGCTGCCACCGGCATATTTCCTATAGTTTTCATACATTTTATATGGACTCGCCGCACACGGTTGACGCCGGTGGCCGTCACACGCTACAAATCGCCGCTGCTCGCTTCTTGTGGCTCGCATTGGCCACTAAAAGCCGATACAAAACACACGCCACTCGCGCATTTAAACCTTCGTCAGAGTCCATTATGATACTGCGCGTATCTTATGACATCCCCCGTTCTTGGGCGGGGCGAGAGACTGTTTTATAGTATTGACTGTAACATAGGTACAGGCCAAGATTTTATGAATGGACTTATCTCTCACTGGCAAATCGCCAGAGGCGTAGCATGTGTGTATACCAAGACAACTCATTCAGTCGTACTCTAACCGAATGATTTATCTGGACAGGCGATGGAAGCTCTTATACTTTATCTCTAGACCATGCCTCCTTTTTAAAATATAATCATAAATGGCCGTATCGTTTTTTTTCGTTAATTTAGAAGTTTGATTTTTTCACAGCTTCAAGGGGACGCAGATCTTAGTGTATGGTTTTAATTTCAACTCGATACCTCCACGCGTTTGAAATAAAGGGTCTTGACAGACAGACAGACGTACGGAAGGACAACAAAGTGATCCTATAAGGGTTCCATTTTTCCTTTTGAGATACGGAGCCCTAAAAATAACACTAATATCATTAAGACAAAAAAATGTGTTCAGTGTGGCCATGACGACACTTGGGTTGGGTTAAATGATGACGATGATGATAAAAAGTTTGTATGTCTAACCCTGAGTTTCTGAATTGAGTATTTTAAGTTAAAAACGTGTAAAATCGTACTTAAACGCCAAATTTTGATAGTTCAGGCTAAAGTAGAATAATTTGAGAAATACTCAAGTTCAAATGCTTAAATCAGAAATTGGGGATAAGTATGTTTGTTACTTCTTCATGCTCAAACGGCAAATTTAGTTGGAATTTGGCACAAGGGTAGATCATAGTCTGAAATAGAACATAGGACACTTTTTATCCCAACAGCACTCGTATATTGTCTTAGTATAATTTTCTTTATTCGCGCTGGCGATGCCGCTGGCAGAAGCTAGTTTGACATGCTCCTTTAACATATTATTTACTCGTGTTCTAAATTCTTTCTGATAAGCTTTTTGTTTTCCAGTATTACCATAATCCTATTCAACTTTTGCTACCTCTCAAGTCTTTCCAGAGATCGTGAACGCGAGTAGAATAAGATCTTGGATTAAACTAAGATGTTAGACGTCTATTAACGTCAATTTGAGGTTTTGTATAGTCTACCTTCACTTGTTAGTTTAATCGTTCCCGTTTCTAGCTTCGAAGGAACTTAACTCTGAAATGATTTTGAATTGAATAGCCTCAATGCGTCCTGCTTAGGAACGGTATTCTTAAGTATAATACCGTACCGTAATGAATTATTTGAATTTATCTTAGTATGAGTATTCTCAGTGAGTATATCAATGAGTAATTATTAGCATAGCATAGTCGGCCTTATAATGTTCCCACTGTTGGGACTTAGGCCTTCTCTCTATGAGAGGGAATGGGCCATAATCCACCACGCGGGCCCAGTGCGGGTTGGTGGATGTCACATGTTTTCGAATTTTTGGTTCTAGGACATGCCAGTTTCCTCACAATGTTTTCCTTCACTTCGAAATTCGATTATTGGTTAATTGTACAGAATGAAGAGGTGGAATCGTGTAGTCATATTTTTTAACCAGCACCTGTTCACAAAAATTAAAAACTTTCTTCAAGTAACCCAACTCCAAGAAAAAAAGAATTGTGTTCCATACTAATAAAATAGAATAAATCTTTATTTGCACAGAAAGTAGGTACAGTTTACAGCCCCCCTAGTCAAGTTACAATCCTATCGTTCGCGCTGAACGCCTTGAGTAGGCCACGCCTTCGATTCCTTTGTTCTGACGTCATCTCAACGCTCAGTCACGTGGTCAGAACAAAGGAATCGGAGGCGTGGCCTACTCGAGGCATTCGGCGCGAACGAATCGATTGTAACTTGGCTAGGGGGGTAGGTTTTTGTAAAGTTTGATGATCCATACTAACTGCCTTAATAACTAAGGCATGCAAAACACTATTAGAATAATATTATGCTTAACAAACTAAAAACTAACTAACTGTTTTAACAAACAGACACATTCAAGTTAATTAGAGTTGAGTTAGAGGAGTTCTAAAACTATGACTTTTAAAGAAAGTTCATTTCTAAATACAATACCCTGTATTACCCTGGTTACGGTCACGAATTCATGATCTACCTATAATTTTCGTGACAGTATGTTAATAAATGACCATTGCCTGACGTCTTTTTCAATTTACTCGCTCATGCTTCAGTTAACAAAAATACAGGAACATAAACGCTTCGTGCTTTTAATACAGCACACAAGAACAGTTTTTTGTTCTTTAATTATATATTCCATCAATACATAAGCAAAGCGGTAATCTATCGTGCAAACGAGGCGCCTATTTTGCATATAAGAGCCAGTAAAAAGTCAAGTTGATCGCATTAAAGAGTTCGTCAGAATTTCCAACAGTCTGGCTCCATGCAAATTTTTTCATTGTCAAGATTTGCACGTAACCACCGAAGGCAGGACTGAAGAATCTATGATCTGGATGCATATAATTACGGGTACTTAGCCGAGAATTGCTGGTAATATTATTCTGTGAGATCTGACTACATTTGCGGTTCACGTGTCTGGAACTTGTTTAACTTAATTGATTGATTAAGGAATGTTAATTTAGTTGTAGACGATTTTATTAAAATAGTTGTTTTACCTTGTCATTTAATTTCTTCCTAAGAAAGTAATACACAGTAACACATTTTGAACTTTAATTATAAAAAAAATCATCATCATTTCAGCCGAAAGACGTCCAATGTTACAGTTGGACACAGACCCCCCCAAGTATCATCACAACCGGTTCTGTGGATGCATCCATCGGAATCCCTCACCAGGTCATCGGTCCACCTTGTGGAAGGCCTTCCAACGCTGTCTTCTAGTAGTTGGTCCCCACTTCATGACCTGTCCTAAAAAAAAAATAACCAAGCTTAAATACTGATCAGCAGGTTCTTAAAACTAGCTCGCCGTCCGACCGTCCGGTAACTGTCCGTACCGAGTCCAAGTCGTCATCAACGGCGCGTAGTATTCCACGCGTGCCTCAAGGAGATGTCAGCAACCGTCGGGGCCAGGGTCGAAGCCGGGGCCCTGGAACAATGGCAAAGAAGGAACAGGAGTGGGTTTTTAGTCAGTAAAAGTCTGACACGCCCTCTCGCTACTCCCAAGAGTGAGGGATGTCATTAGATAATTTTCCCACACAAAAAAAAAATTAAAACTATAAAAAAAAAATTGAATCCGGTTGTCCGTATTTAAATATTAAGTGAAAATGGTTAGCGAGTTTTATAAATAAAGCTGTATTTTAAAACGCTTCCGGTTTAAGGATTCCTGCAGGCAGCAGGTATTACTTACATAAATAATTGTTTGCATTACATAGATCATTATTTGTGTGTGCGAGATGGGGCTCACCTAGCCGTGATTCACAGTGTAATTTGATCTTCAGCTATTAAACTAAAACTAGTTATCCACGTCGTGCGCCAAGTGATAGTTATCCTTATCTAGTCATTAAAATCATGTTTAAGTCACGATTATCATAAAATGAAATAGCTAATTGCTGTAATGTTGCTATTTTCATACTTTCCTGTTTTCAGAACAAATTATAAGAAGTTGTGATTATGATCCTTTGAGACGCAACTAGTACCTAGACTAGCACAGGAAGTCTTTGAACAAATATTCGCGATTTCTTTCCTCATGAATATTGATAAAATTTAAGATAAGCAATCTTATCTCAAAAATCTAATTAGTTGATAAATTAACTTAATTAGCCAATAAATTGTGCTAATTAAAAATCAATGATCGAAATAAGACTCTCTAAATGTAAATGCACTAAGAGTAGGTATATATACATAAAAAAAACCTGAACATACACAATATTCTTGTATCTTTATATATGTTATTCTTCTGTATGTGTGTTTGTTATCTAACTACTCCAAAACGGCTTGACCTATTCGGATGAAACTTTGTGTGACCACCATCCAGGCAGATGGTTTGAAAATACAATTGAACCCGGTAGGTGGCGCTGCAATCGGATTCTCAATATTCTTTTCTGGCGAAAAGAAAAGCAAACGGTCCCGGCAGATGTTGCCCTGTCCGAAAACTGTATTATATATATTTTTTTGCAATTGTATACATTAACGGCATCAGCTCATTTGAGTTGTCACGAGTCTCTTTAAAAACAATTTGAGGTTCAAGTGATCCTTCATCTTTTATGTCGTACTTGTAATTGTTTGTACACACGCAAACAAAGTGGGGAGTGCTTGCTTTGCACTTCATTCCATGTCGGCTTCTATTTTAGTTTACAACTAATGTTTTTGTTCGAATACCGTAATGTGCGGTATAAAACAGTTTATTTCGAACTGTTGACGATTCGGTCACAGTGTCCGAATAGACACATTTTATTTTCAATATTTTTTCGCTGACGATTCGGATATCTCTAAATATGTTAAAACGGTTTAGTACACTCAGATAAAAAAGTTTTAAAATATAAAATAAAGAAATATATTACCCGAAGTTGTCGCTCTAAAATAGTTTTGCTAACGCTTTTTATCCATATATTATATTTTAAAACTTTTTATCTGACTATAATAAACAGTGCGTCTTCGAATTGTCAGTGAAAATATGTATACTTATAATAAATCTGTAGAAGTGATAATTCTGTACATTGAAAATATCAAAAAATAAATGGCAGGGGGTGTTAGTAGACCGACACCAAACCCAAAAATGTGATTAAAAAATGTTTGTTTGTCTGTCTGTTTGTTCAGGCATCACGCAAAAACTGCTGGTTCGATTACGATAAAACTTAGTATAATTATTCTTTAATATCCTGGGCACCACACTGGGTACTTTTTATCCTGGAAAAGTATGTACATTAAAAATAAACTTAATTTTGCGGTTCGATCCCTAGACCCGATTACTTTACCAACCGCAAATAATAAGTTTGTCGTAGGTTACGTCACCTTGCCAATTTGGACAGTGCGTCCGAATAATTATATTGTGACCGAATCGTCAGCAACTCTTTATTTCTATACCTAGTTGTTTGTATAAAGAGATATATATACTTCGTTATTAGAGTTGACGGTGGCTGTTAAGTGGGTATGTTAGTGGATTGTTTGCCGTAGATTGGATATTGTGTACGACTCCCGCTGCGTTGTTAGGCAATTGATACATAATTTACAGTTAAGTGATTGTACACACAATATTGTTTTGTTTGGCTATTTCATTACAGCTTTCCTATTTAAGTACACCATTTGTGGACAACATTCTTGGGTGCTTAGCTTAGTAAACTTGAGTGAAAACTTGTTTTTCTTATAAATCAATCCTATTTCTTACCTCAGCCTCTTGGGATTTGGCTTAAACTCAGTTTGTCATAACGTACTATGGTGAAGTCTTATTATTTATTAATTTACATAGGTACATACAAATACTTAAAACAAAAAAAAAATGTTGCTAAAAGAACACAAAGGTGCTGCTTATTTGTACAGTGAAAAAAGTAGAAAAAGTTAAAATAGACTTAAATCATAATATATTTTATGGAATATCAAGTATCAATCAAATGTGTGTATAAAATAAATTATAAAAATGCATATCTATAACTATATAAAATTACGGGACAGTAAAGCAGTAATATTCTTTGACTAGTTGTTTGAATGAAGGACACGTGACATATTTTTAACGTCATGAATGTTAGATTGAAGTGAGTTCTACAATCGTAGTGTATGTTCCTTCTATGGTCAAACAAAAAAAATAACTTTTATCATTATACGTCCACTAGAGTCATATTTGATCTTCTTTCGTTATCTCAATGAAGAAAATCAATGGCAGTTTATACTCTGTCGAATTTTTTCGTTACCAAACGAACAGTAAGTTAGATGTCCGTCCGACATTATTCGAAATGTATTACTATCTTTTTATTATTGACGTGCAAAATAGTTCGGTACCATGTACGGAATAATTGTTTATCACGAATATGTGGCAAAAACACATCGATCGTGCTAATAGAGATGTTCCAATAAATGATTAATGTTTTTATGGGTTATTTGGTCTACTTTCGTTATCACTATGAACGAAATCAATCGCAATTGCAGTTTGCAGTTCAAAAACTTTTTCGCTACCAAAAGAACAGTAAGTTTTGTGTCCGGCAATATTCGAAATGTATTATTATTATTGACATGGAAAATATTGGGGTAACGTGTCCTGCTCCCCTAGCCAAGTTACGATCGTTTCGTTTGCGTCGAACGCCTCGAGTATGCCACGCCTCCGATTCCTTTGTTCTGACCACGTAACTGAGCGTAGAGATGACGTTAACAAAGAAATTGGAGGCGTGGCCTACTCGAGGCGTTTGACGCAAACGAAACGATCGTAACTTGGCTAGGGGGGCAGAATAATTGTTTTTTCAACGCGGCAAAAACACATCGATCGATGCTAATAGAGATGTTCCAATAAATCATTATTAATGTTCTTTATACGGTTGCATGATTACCTAGTTTAGTTAATTAAATGGGCTGGCTTTTATCTTGGTCAGAGGATAAGTATTGCTTTATAAAGTGGCAGTTCTGTTAGTGTTTTGGGCACATTGCCGTTCAATAGCGTTAATAAGTTTTTTGACGCCATATTTTAATTTATATTTAGGTTTTATTTCTTGTTTTTATTGCGTATATTTTTATCCATGTAAATATAAAACATTATGTTTTTAATAATTGTAAATTGTAATTAGTGACGGACGTTACTGTTATCGACTGAATTAGTAATAGCTATATATTATTGGCTGACTCGGAAACGCTATTTTAATGTAATATATTATATCTTTAAACTATACAAAAATTTGAGGGTAGTGGTGTATAAAATCGCCTACAACCAATTGTCAGAATTACCAAATATACACAAAATAACAATAATAATAAAATAATTAATATTAATAGTTAAGCCGTTTCAGAGGAGCTCGATAGCAAACACGTGTTTTTTTTTTACAGTTTTACGCGTTTTTGATTCAGATACCAGATAGTTGTTTTATTTTTCGGTTTTACATTGTTTATCAACATTTACGAAGAGGCTTACGATATTGATATATTCAATGAGATACATCTCGGGAATTCGAACCGGGAAATTACCGATGTATTAAACAATTTCGAATTCCAGTTGTCATCATGTCATAAATTCAAAGTATCGTCTATTTCCTGTCTGCAAACGATACACAATCAGGTAAAGAAAACAACTCATACATACCTAATACCTTAGATTGCTTTCGAAATTCCTTGCAAATAGGATCAGTGGAACTTAGAATTGAATGCACCTCGTTGGAAACTAAACCTCGTCAGAATATCAGGAGCCGATCTTGTCGCTTGTCAAAGACTCAGAGATCAGACAATCGCTTGATTCTGTGCCTGTTTCGATTTAGCCCCGTTCGATCTGTCTGCTTTTTAGACGCTACAGTTTTTTGGAGAACCGTGTCTTGAGTATCTATAATAATAGTCATTGATTTTCTCGCATACAAAAAGGTGTTGAAAGTACTAGGTTACAAAGCTTTACAAATAATTTCTTAGTTTAAAATTGAATGGGTGTTAAAATATGTGGAAGTCATGACTCGTGACACAATAAGATTAGTTAGCGATAACAATGGTTGCAAAAAATATGAAAGTTTGACTGAAGATTGGACGAAGTAGAAATATGGAATATTTAGTAGATATTTAGATATTACTAGGTGCTGCCGCTGGCTTCGTCCGCGTGATAATAGAAAATTATCCCAAGGGAGCCTACTCCCGAGATATAAATATTCTATGTGCTATTTCAGGACAAGGTCTACCCATGTACAAAGATTCATCGAAATCCGTTCAGCCGTTGGAGCGTGAAATAATAACAAACATACAGACACACTTACAAACTTTTGCTCTTATAACATTTGTGTGATTCTTTGATTTATTACAAAATCTGCTTTTATAAGGCTTGTATAGACAGGTGCAACGCGACAGTGCGATAACCTCATCTTTATAGTTTTTTTTTAATGTTCACTGTTGAGCAATTTTTATGAAAACATGCTAACTTTATGCAGTTTTCTTCCGTGATCATAAAAGCTGCAATAAATAATATAAACGGTGTAATAGTAAAAAAGGAAGCGCGAAATATTACATAAAAAGCTATTCTGGCTTCAAATGACTCGGGCGGCAAAAAGTATTTAATTTTCAATTCCACGGATATTATGCAAACGGCTATCTCTAATAAATTAAATACTTATTTTAATGACAAAATTATAAGGAAGCTAAGTTTGAAATTGATTTACGATTTTATTGAGTGATTCTGATACATTCAGAACATTGTTTTTCATTTCGGTTTGTGCGGACCATGAAAATGCTGGCACATATGGCATGTATTTAAAGAGGATTTATTAGTAGATATTATTTTGATGGGCAAGCAAAGTTTAAACTGCTAAGGGCATCCACACAAAACTGCGATGCGGTGCTATACGACGCCGAATCGCTGAAACCTGCAATGCGAATTTCCGCGATACGATTTCGTGCAGCAAAGCAGCGGTTCAGCCAAGTTACAATCGTATCGTTCGAGCTGAACGCCTTGAGTAGGCCACGCCTCCGATTCTTTTGTTCTGACGTCATCTCAACGCTCAGTCACGTGGTCAGAATAAAGGAATCGGATTCGTGGCCTACTCGAGGCGTTCGGCGCGAACGAAACGATTGTAACTTGGTTAGGGGGGCAGGTGACCATACAGTTTGCGATGCGAATTAATTCGCAAGTTCCTGCGATGCGTTGTGCTAGCTCGTAGATTTTTATGATGCGACGTCGCATCGCAGTTTTGTGTTTGGTCCCATATTCCATATGAAACATATCGTGTACCTTTAAGTATTAGTCATGTCGTTCTCCTTCTCCTTATGGTTTTTTCCGCCATGTCCGGGACCTCGACGAATAAATGTATTGTGGACAATATTTCACCATATTTTCCTATCTTCGGTGATATGGATGGTGGACAACCTGACTTAGGTAAAGACACGAGAACATATTCGCAAGAAGCTGGTCGAATCATCCCATTATTGATTGATTTTGTTTCTTTTTTTCACTATATCATCCATTATTTTACGTACATATTTATTATTGTAGGTACTATTACTTTTCTTTTTGTCTCCTTTTAAGTTGTAGGTCTACCTGCCATGTTATGTTTCTGCATACCCCAAGGTCAGCTAGTAGAAAATGCCTTGCCTGTTATATTAGTGCATAAATTGTAATTTTGCCAACACGTAAAATTACGAAATGACTTGGGCTAGCTCACTTATCAAAATATTACTCAATCAGGTTATTCAAAAAAATATACGGAACCGTACACTGTCTGTTTACCAACAAGACGTCTCTTGTAACAGTACAGAGGCCAGATATGGTCGTAACTGCAAAATATTCAGTACCACTTTGTTGTAAAGTAAAATCGTCGCTTGTGAATAAATTCATATCGTATGTGTCCCTGTTTCTTAAGCCTATGTTATTGTAAGTGAACAGTTTGTGAGGCGGAGGAAAGTTTTATGTTTGTTTGTAAGAGATTTACATTGGAATTGATTGTTATTTGGCTTCATTGAAAGTTAACGAGATTTGAAAGCTTGATAAATAGTCTTGTCGTATTTTCCATATGGTCCAACGAGAGCAATGTCCGCTTAAGATCACTATTGACTTTATAGTTCAATAAATAAGAGTGAAAGTAGATCTACCAGTTTATTGTTATTTAAGTATAGATTTTCCATTAAATTCCTTCACATCTATTGACATTCAGAGGAGCAATAATATATTATATAAGTTTAAAAATCTTAAAAAATATGAACGTTTCTTCTTGAGCTATTTTTAATATACAAAGTGACAGTTTAATGTATTGGTAAATGTAGTAAACTCGAAGAAATAAAGTTTGTCGCAGAAAGGTGGAGCTGACGATGCGACAACATTGTTACGTTGCAATTACTTAGAAGTTGTTCTTTGAATGAGGATTTCTATAAAATCACCGTAAATTTGCCGCATCGCTATAGCATTGTCTTCTCACACCTCTATCTGTGTACACCTCTATGTTTTACCACGCAATAAAACTATTGTCACAAAATCGACAATACCAAATGCATTTGGAAGTATAATAATACCTACTTAATAGTTAATAGTTAAAATTCAGTTAGGTATGTTGGTACCGCTGTTAGCCTTAAACTGTTTTGTGACATCGTCGACCAGTGCCGACGACCGTTAACTCTTTCAATTTGTGATGAATAAACATCAAACAAACGATGTTGTATGTACCCATGTTTTTGTGTGATCATGGAAGTTCCCAGATAAACCTTACGATAAAGACGTATGAATATTATGAATTGTTTAAGAATTTCTTTTTTGCGAGTACAGTCGAAAGAGATGCGGTCTTTTCTTTGTTAAATTGAATTCAAAAATAGCACAAGGACCCGTATGCTGGGTTTTTAATGCTTGTGAAAATCTGAAGGATATATGAGGTGCCTTGTTTATATAAATAGTAAAATAAACAATAATAAAAATGTCTACTACTTATTTCATGACATATTTCATAAGACATACTTACCGTACTTCTGTTTGGAGGCTAGTGCGGCCTAAGTTTTCCATTATCCTCTCTAGGAAAGGGAATGGGCCATATTCCACCACGCGGGCCCAGTACGGGTTGGTGGATGTCACATGTCTTTGATTTTTTTTTGTTTTAGGACATGGTTTCCTAACGATGTTTTCCTTCACCGTTTTGAGAGCAATGGTGATGAAATAAGTTACACAAAGTAACGCGCCTGGCTGGGTTTGAACCCGCGACCTACAACTCGTAAGTCGGTTCTACCGATAGCTACGTAAATACTTATAACACAAAAATCATCGTCACAATCAGCTAATGATAAGTTTATATGTACCTATATCTAATAATATTCAATTCAATGCAACATATTTTATTTCACATACATGGGTGGGTACTTATAAAACGTCAGAAACTATTGGACGGTTCCAATTAGTCGTGTGCTGTGGAGAAAAACCTGAAATATATTTAATACACGGAATTCTTTACACATTATTGAATCAACACGGAAAGTGATTAAAACTAACAATCTTGTCAAGTTCCCAACGGGTCTCAAACTAGGCGCATACTATATCTTGTTTAAAAAATAGATACGACGAGATAAGTCTCTCTAATTCTTTTTTTAAAGAAATTGTCTATGATTTACTCGAAGGAATCTTTTCAGTTTCATAGGCAGAAGCATATTTTAAATATGACCGCCCCTTTTCGTTACACCCTGTATATATCATGTGGTTAATACCAAATATGAGAATATTGCTTTGTCTAGAAATCTTAACTCGCAAAAAACATGGCTTACACAGTCGAGAAAATAGTCATAATTTCTATTCACTGTAATACGCTCGTTAGGTTTTTGTTTTTTTGAGGTGGGACCTCATCGCCGTGTCAGACTTTTACGGACTAAAATCTCTGTGTTCTTCAGTTGCCCTTTGTGTTCTAGGACCACGAGTATCGTTATCAGTAAAACCTTGTAGCTACTGCTCGTTAGGTGTATGTTCATGTTATGTCAACATACAATATAATATAATAGCATAGTGCAAAAATGTGTAAAATGTGTAAATGTGTGTGAGTGTATAAATAATTGTTCCAAATTCAAAAAGTGGAGTAGTAGTGATGGAACGGTACAGAATGTCCCACAAATCCGTGAAGAAGACAAATCGCAATGACACGCCACTAATAGCCGAGCAAATGGAACAATCCATGCAATGATGAACAGTGACCAGTTCGCAATTATTATTTATTGCCTCGTTTTAACGAGAAGTTTTATTAATATAGACATGACGATCAGGGAAACTGAAATGAAAATGTATGTAGTAAGTAACTCCTTTACTTATGCATGCTTTAAAAACATGCATTGTATACCTAAGTCTTAAGTCGTATTTTACTCTATATATATATGTTAGTCTGTAAGATATCTATGGGCCAAGAGGTTTGATAATATATGACTTATTATGATTAAAATACCAGGGCCACGGGATTTTTTTTTTAAATTGCCGTGGCTCTGTAACGCAAATGGCAACTGATTATCACACGGGTGGGTTTAGTCAGTAACCGTCTCTCTGTCAATATCGCTGCACTCGAGAGCGGGAGAAGGCATTTGATGACCTTAAAAGAACCTTAAAAAATAGGTATACTATTAAAAGAAGTACATATTTTTTCATTACTTAATACCTATTTGAAGACTGCTGACGGGAATGAAGGCCGCCATGACCCACGCACAATGGTCCGATAGGTAGATCTTCAAAGATAAGCAATGCTTGACGAGGTCGTACTGTAGTTGGGTTTAATTACATACCACATTTCCCCCGTGCTTCGGAAAGCACGTTAAGCCATTGGACCTGGGTATCATTCGTAACTTAATGATAGACGTTAACTTAATGTCAAGCGGTAACTAATATAAAAAGCCAGCAGATTAATTTGTTCTTCGAATGACTTTTGATGTGCTGATAGCGTATAATTTCATAGGTGAAATTCGTCCCAAGTACAAAAATATGGCAGAAAATTTTAACTAAAAATCTAACAGATAAAATAATAACAATGTCAAACTATTCAAACTGTCAAACTCGAAAACCAAAAATTCGAAGACATGTGACATCCACCAACACGCACTGGGCCCGCGTGGTGGATTACGGCCCATTCCCTCTCCTAGAGAGGAGGCCTGAGTCCCAGCAGTAGGAACATTATAAGGCCGACTATGCTCTGCTATTCAAATAATAAAATTCTTTCCAACATAATAAAATAATTTAGCAAGCAAATATTTATAGGTAGCATAAAAAGTGGATGAATAAATCCATACAGATCAAGCAATGGGTTCTCGTGATTGATTAGCAGCGATTTGTATCATGTAGTATGTGTGCGCACGCGCTGGTATCCACCACGCGTGAGCGGGAATCTCACAAACGTTTGTTGAAGCTTTTGTTCCTGTGTTCAGATAATAGAGTAATAGAGAATCATTGAATCTGTATGTATAATTTTCTAAGAAGAGTGAATTTTAAAATATAGTAAAGCATTGTTCGTGTAGCGTTTTGGAAGTAAAATTTTGTGCTCTCAGGATTTTTCTGATTATTCCATGTACTGGCTTTTACCAAGGGTTTTGAGTGAGTGGGATTAGAAAATTTGCATAAGAGAACACACTTCCAGAACATAAAATATATTTTGACCTTATCCAGGATACAGTAAGGCCCGGCGCCCATTATCGGCATCGGCAAGGACAAGCATCCTTCGGCATCCCTACACGGAAGTGCACTCTGTCGGAAACTATGGCTTGGCATGCATGTAGAGATGCCCAAGGATGCTCATCCTGGCCGATGCCGATAATGGACGCCGGGCCTAACAGTTCTTTTCATCATGCCCGTGAATCCGTGAATGTGATTTCGTGCTTAGTGAAACATTTTGGTAGGTATTTTACGAGTCGAGCATAGCGGAACTAGAGCATAGGGGCATTAACCGTACCTTCTTAAATTGCATCCAAATTCGTTCAAACCATTGAGTGTGAAGGACTAACAAATATACAAACTTTCATCATCAAAATATTAGTGTAAAGTTCATTTCTATACGTAGAATACATGAAAATTAAAAAGATTGGAATATAAGTACCCAATAAAAAGTATACATCACACTATCTATATATATGAAAGGAGAAACTGACTGACTGACATATCAACGCACAGCCAAAACTACCGGGACCAGGAGCGCGAAATTTTGCACAAAGCTTCCTTTTATGACGTAGGCGAGCACTAAGAGAGGATTCTCCAAAATTCACCTCCTAACGGGATGAAACAGGGATTCAAATATTGTATGGAAACCTCTGTTTTTATGCGGGCGAAGCCACTGGCAGAAGCTAGTTATATTTCAAAGGTAAATGTTATCAACATCGACACTAATTGCCACCAAGAAAATTACAATAAACTATTTTCTATTCCAAGAATGGGGACCGTGGTTCCGCTAAAGGTTTTGCTATGATCTATTAATTCATACATACTCAACAGCTGCAGTGGCCACACCCAGAGAAACTCAGAGATATCTGTTGGCAAAAAGGTGCACAAAAACTTATCAAGCGGCGGTTCTAGTAATAATGTCATCATTCCTCTGTAATGACACGATGTGGTTTGTTGCTGTTGGTTACAAGATCTTACCACTAATATGCTACGTAATAGTCGGGACCATTATAATTATATGTTGCATGCACTGTTTAGTAACTAAACAGAAGACGTTTATTCGTGACTCACATATTCTTATGAATTAGAAATGCAGTTATCTATACTTATAATAAATCTGTAGAAGTGGAAATTCTGTACATTGAAAATATCAAAAAAATAAATGGTAGCGGGCTAGACCGACACCGAACCTAAAAATATGATTTAAAAAAATTTTTGTCTGTCTGTTTGTTCAGGCATCACGCAAAAACTACCGGTTCGATTACGATGAAACTTGGTATAATATCCTGGGCACCACACTGGGTATTTTTTACCCCGGAAAAGTATATACAATAAAAAACGATCTTAATTTTGCGGTTCGATCCCTAAACTCGAATACTGTACCAACCGAAAATAATAAGTTTGTCGTAGGTTACGTCACCCGCAGTGGAGTTCACTAAGGGACGCTGCACATGGCTAAGATAGTATAACATTTTATCTTAAGATTCAATATCGCTCGCCATACAATTCAATGGACTATCACACACGACGAAGATAATAAATAATATTTCATATCTCAAAAAACCTAATAAAACCATTTCGAATTCTACGCGGACGAAGTCGCGGGCAAAAGCTAGTGGAAAAACAAAATTAATATCTGTACGAGAACAAAAAGGCACCTAACACTGTATATGCTGCGACGATATTTAAAACGATAAATGCATTTTGTTAGAGCCCACTGTGATGCCACTGACGCTCTCACGGAGATTATATAACTGTCGAAATAAAATAATAAATAATAATGAAAACATTGATAAAAATGTTGTATTACTCTAAGAAAGTGTTATGGATTTGGGTAAGGGTGTTTTTAATATCGTGCCGTTTTGATCACGCATGCGGGTTTGTATTTTTGCTTTCACTGACTTGACTGGCCTGTTGGTCTAGTGGTTAGTGGCCCTGACTACTATGCCGGAGGTCGTGGGTTCGATTCCCACTCAGGACAAATGTTTGTGTGATGAACACGATCATTTGTTCTGTGTCTGGGTGTAATTTATCTATATATGTATGTATTTAGAAATATATAAGTATGTTTATCAGTTGTCTAGTACCCATAACACAAGCTCTGCTTAGCTTGGGGCTAGACGGCGTTGTGTGAAAGTTGTGAAATATTATATTATTATATTATATTATTTCAAAATGCAAAAAACGCGTCCCGTATACGTATACCACGCATTATGTATGAAACGGACATTTACGCGTGCTACGCGTGCGGAGTAAACCCGCATGCGTGATGAAATCCGCAAGATATTAAAAACACCCTTAAAATGCACATGACACTATTCTTTAAATTGCTTATTAATCGTTTGGGCTAAATTATAATCAATAATTAAGTAATATTTTTTTTAATGGAAAATCATTAAATTACTCCTGAAGCTCTGGGTGGAAACAAGAAAAGAGAGATAAAGGAGGTTAAGGTTAATAAACAAAGAGCACTGGAGGATTTATGCCCGTTCCTTCTCTTTTAAAAGGAGCTTGTCTTGATACAATCAGGTACCGTATAGGTTTTGACTGCATAGCGAGTATAAAAGTTCAATATCGATTATTCTTCGTCATCTGTCAGTCCTACCTTTAATTCTCAAAATTTTAATGGGATTGTAAATCTATCTGAGCTTTAGTACAAATTATAAGTAAATTCATGTTTTCCCATTTCCATCACTGTTTATGAAATTCTCGATTGAATCTTTTCTATGGGTTGCTGTAAAACATTTGTTCTATCGTCAAACAAAGGTACCCAGTAAGTGAATTTCATTCTCAATGCATTCGATAAACTCATGGATTCTCACTAATGGAGATAAACCTTAGGAGTCTCTTCCGCGTCTCCGGAGGGTTGTCGCGAACACGAAACTTGTTTGCAATTAAAACTCGGGAAAATTGAATTTATTAGAGATGCACGTCTGTCCTTTCTTGGATCAGATATCGAATGGAAGTATTGAGTTCGTATCCCGTAAAGGCGTCGTGGAACTGGATTGCTGCGAATAATTATTTAGGTCCAGTAGATGAATTACCCTGTGATAACATTGCTAGGATCATTAAACACATTAAACATTAGCTTTATTTTTATACCGACTATCTGTCAGTCTCATTTATTGACTACAAACTAGTTTCTCAAAGATGACAGCATCTTTAGTTATTTTTCTAAAAATAACGCCTTAGAGGCGTCATTAGCGGCCATTTCGCAAATTACACGCTTGGACTGACGATATTACTTTTTTAAATCACTTACAGCCCTAATAATGTCGTGGATGCACAGGCGCGTAAAAAATGGCGGGCGTTGAGTACACACGTGCGACGAACAGCGATCGATGCAATTATATCGAATGTTTTCAATGCGATAGGTGAAAGAAAACACGTGTAGTATGAAATATTGGATAGTTAAACATTATTGCTCCAGCAAGAAAAATGATTAAAGAGATAGAATGGAAGACTACTATCTACATTTTTTTATCATTTTTATTATTGATAAACTTGCGCTTGACCACTATCGCACCTGAATATATGTGATGACCCACCGAAGGCGCGGGCCTGCGGATGGCGAGTAATAGGTAGCTCGCCGTCCGATCATCCGGTAACTGTCCGGACCGAGCCCAAGTCGTCGCCGGCGCGTACTGTTCGACGCACGCCTCAAGGAGATGTCAGCAAACCGTAGGGGCCCAGTAGGGTCGAAGAAGAAGAAGGCCTACTGGTATGAAAGGCAACGAAGGAACAGGAGTGGGTTTTTAGTCTGTAAATGTCTGATACTTTCCGCCCAAGAGCGGGGGATGTCACTGGATGATTTTCTCACGGAAAAAAAAGTAGCAGAAGCTAGTAAATTATGTTTTAGGAAAAGAAACATTTTTCTGTCAACAAGAATTAAAAGATTGAATTAAATGTCTAGGGCATTAAGTCGGTCTCTTTACTTTTGTGTATATAGAGCATTTAATAAATCTATATATTTACTAGCTGACCCCGCAAACGTTGTTTTGCTATGTATATAATTTTTTTTTTATCTAAAATTGAAAAAAAAAAATTGTGGATTACCCTTAACATTTAGGGGGATAAAAAATAGATGTTGTCCGATTCTCAAACCTACCCAATATGCACACAAAATTTCATGAGAATCGGGAAAGCCGTTTCGGAGGAGTTTAACCACAAACACCGCGACACGAGAATTTTATATATTAGATAAATGAATAGCTGTATATATATGTATAATAGTTAGTCTCTCTAAAACCCAAAAAAGGCAGGACCGATTTGTTTAATTTTCGTCTTAAAATATTCAGGTCAGTCCAGGGAAGGTTTAAACGGTGAGAAAAAATGGGAAAAATTCATGAAAAATAAAATCGAGTACAACGCTATCTCTAATTAAAATGTCATTATAAAATGAATTATGCAGTTCTGGTAAAGCCAGTAGATGGCGTTATCCTTACTATTAGGCGGTATGAAGTTCGCCGTGTCGGCTAGTAACAAATAAATAGAAGAACTTGTTTAGGTGTACTATCGTTTACATAGGTAGGTCTTCCACCTGTCACAGAACAAGGATAAAATATTCATGTTTCATAACCACTAACCAAGCTTGATACCTCATCCCATAGGTATGTTGTGGTTTACATAGAAAATAGAGGACTAGCATTCACCCCGCCTTTGCGTTGTCCAACGTGGCGATATTTCTAATAATATACCTACTTAATATACCTAGATAGCTATAATAAATACGAAGTAAATAAAAAACTTTATCTAATAGACATTAATTAAAAAGCGTAACCATATTACGCATTTTTTATTAATTATTTATACAGATGTTTAGCAACGTTACTTATTATTGAATACAAGTTTTTATAAACATTATTATTTGTTACAGCAACTCGATCCGGTAGCAACTTCTGCAGGCGTAGTATAAATTAACACACAACTTTTTTTTCTACTTGTAGAACAACGTTGAAAATCATTAAGATGATGGACTGTTAAATCTATGTTTTAAAAAACCTGTTTTCTGATGCCTACAACCTAGGGATCTTTAGTGAATAGGTTACTTCTAGGCAAGCGTGCTTCTTCGTCAGGAATTTCATATCATCTCTTATCATCAGGTGAGATAGTAGTCAAACGCGAGCCTGTCAATAATAAAAACCGGGCAAGTGCGAGTCGGACTCGCACACTGAGGGTTCCATACAAACTTACCTATGAAAACAGTTCAATTTCCGAATTGAATTACGAAGATTTTTCCGAATCACAAAAAAATGTTTTTTTTTGTGACTTATCTACAAATTTACAGTTTTCAGATTTTTCCATATTTTTGTGCTATGAGACCATGCTTCACGCCAAATTTCAGGATTCTAGATCAACGGGAAGTGCCCTATGAATTTAGATTCCCTTGAGAGTGTCGAAATATACGTTTTTTACGACATAAACTGCCCTATCTTTTTTTTTGTTAACTCAGAAGAATGATTTTTTCACAGCTTAAAGGGACAGCAGACCTGAGTAGATTTTAATTTTAACTCGAAATCTCCACGTGTTCCCGAGATAAAGGGTCTTGACAGACACACAGACGGGCAAAGTGATTCTATAAGGGTGCCGTTTTTTTCTTTTTGAGATACGGAACCCTAAAACGGTACAACTGAAAATAGTATCATCATTATCACACTCAGAATCTGTGAATCAGTCAGATTTTTTCCACTGCTATTGAAATGAACAGCCTCTAGATGGCCGCGCTGATCCTTTACCATGCAGGTTCTACTCTTGATGATAGTAATATTGTCTGTCCTTCTTGCTGCGGGATGAAAAAAATCCTATTACAAGCTCTTGTACCCATTCGACCTGTCGTCATCGCACCTTGAATATAGTTTAATTTGTAAAAATCTTCACAAAGTAGTAAAGATGAAAGTGCTACCCCAGCGCTTTCAAAATTCAAATTTTCTTCATTTTGCAGTTTAGTGTCAGGTTCTATGTTAACTGTTAGAAATATGACTTTAGCGATTTATAATAATCTAGTTCATCAATATAACTCTCTCAGTGTAATGATTATAGATAATTTTGCACTTTTTTTTTAGCGGGAAAAACATTCAATAACTTCCCGCGCTCTTGGGCGGAGCGAGAGGGTCTGTCAGACTTTTACTGACTAAAAACCCACTCCTGTTCCTTCGTTGCCTTTCATACCAGGGCAGAGTCCTCCTTTCAGAAGCAGGCCCTTTGGCCTGGCCCAAGCCTACTGGGGGGCTTCAACATCTCCATGAAGCGCGTGTGGAACAGTACGCGTTGTCGACGACTTGGGCTCGGTCCGGAAGGTTACCAGACGGTCGGACGGCGAGCTATCCTTTGTTCGCCGTCCGCAAGCCCACATTATAATTCTCCACTACGGTCGCAAATCATATTTTAATGAACATACAACTTGACACTGACCTGTAAGCAAAAAACGCAAATAAATTTGAATTTTACGAGTTACCTTTACACTTCCCCTTAAAGCTTTTCCATACCTAATACATCAAGCGATAATGAAATAGCACGTAAATTGCCACATAAAAAAATCCTTCTCCACGGCAATTATTCATCATGAAACAACAAATAAATAAAACTACAAACATAATAAAAGAAAAACCGATATGAACATGTAACATTAAGTGCAGACAGGCGGTTACTTGTCCGTGTAGGATTACACGGTCGGCGCGGGCGCATGGAACAAACAAATTACGTCGAGACACCACGCATTGAACGCTATTCACGCCTCGAGGAACCTCTTCCAGTTTATGGGCTCCTGGTAGGTGATCAGTGAATGTATAGCCGTGTATTTGATGGAATATGTTGTTAGGTGCCATGTTTAGGTTCTTACAGCTACTGCAGGGTTTTTATATGTATGTGTTTGTTATAAGTGTCATAATTTGGTGTTTCTTTCTAAACCTTATTTTATATCGGATTATTTCAAAACTAAATCATAAATGATATTTATTTTGTAAATAGATTTTTTAACACTTCTACACGTAAATTTTTTCGTCAGTTTAAACGAGATGAGGCCGGTCTTTCCTAACTGATTACCCTGAGAAGAAACACTACAAACACTACAAACTAATACGTCAAAGTCTCTTTTAAAATTCATACTGCAAACATGTAATGGTCAAATCATATGAGAACCATGCAGATTTGTGTCTGAGATGGTCTTTTGAGGAAAGAACCACACGGATTTGAGTGGACCTGTCCACTCAGTGCAAGCATTTGTCAGTATTCGTATAGCTCAACTTAGGACTATTAAAGGAGTTCAAAGATTTGACGAACAATACCAAGGAAAGGACGTTTGGATAACTTTATTTACCTTTCATTTTATTCTTGTACAGTCAAGTGAAAAAAAAAACTCTGCTACTGAACTTAGTTGCGGCATTAGGTACACGCATTCAACACTATTCACGCCTCGAAGAACCTCTTCCAGTTTATAAGCGCCTGGTAAGTGATCAATAGATGTATATTGATTGAATATGTTGTTAAGCGTGTTATGTGCCATGTTTCGGTTTGTAGAGTTTACGGTTGGATGGTCAAGGTTTTTTTAAGTTTAGAATTGAGTAACAAATGATAAAGGAATATGCTTTAAGAAGCTTTGAGAGGATGAAATAAGTTGGTGCTTTTCTAGGATTAAAGTTTTTATTAATATTATGAGTTAATTTAGAACCTCGCGAATAGGTATCTACTTCAAAACTACTGCTACCTGCTAAATGATAAATGATATTTGTTTTGTAAGTAGGTTTAAAAAAACACTTTTACACGTCAATTTTTTTTTCGTCATTTTAAACTAGATGAGGCCGGTGTTTCCTAGCTGAATACCCTGAGAAGAAACACCGAAACAAACTCAGGGGCTTGCTCTTGTCCCATAGGTATTATTTGGGGTCAGTCGGAGCAACGTTTTTTTTTTCCATTCAGTCCTGTCTCCCGTCACGCTACCACTTAGTACCTTTTCTTTCATATCAGGTCACACAGTTACCCTCTCACATTACTATAAGTTGACAAATAATTTCCGATAGCACTTTTTTGCTTCCTTGGTCATCCTAGATTATAAGAAAATTGGTACAGAATACTTATTTACTAGAATAAACCACACACACACCCTATTTACGCCTCAATGTGCCTCGCCATGTGAAGTTTATAGTTTAAAACACAGTGATCAAGTATATAGCGAAGTGTGAGTCGAGTTATTTTATCTAGAATATCGTTAGGTAATGCTCTGGTACTGGTAAAAGTTAGGTAAGAATTGCGGGGTAGCCAAAATAATTATGTAAAATAAAATCTCAAAGTTAAGACGTTCTTTAAAATATATATGGGTGTAAGTAAACAAAGTCAGATTAGGTACGTAACATATAGCTTAAGCATGAAATACAGAAAATTGGAAATCAGCAGAGACAATTGACTAAAGCCGACTTGCCTGTTTATTATCAATGATATATAATTTTAGTATCGTAAATAATAATATCTCTTTATTGGCCAACCGTTTCTTTACATGAAATACCTAATCAAAATATTTTACAATAAACACCGTAACAAACCTGTAAAAAATCATTCAACCAACAAACGATCTTATCGCTCATAAAAGTAATACAAGCGATTACGATCATCGTTAGAATCATGCTCATGCGCCGGTCCGGCCGCCGCAGGCATCCCGGTCGATTTGCGGGCCCCGGCTGATTTGCGGGCCCCATCTGATTTGCGGGGCCCGGCTGATCCTGTGGGATATTTACCGTTCGCATTCCGTACGCCATAGGTGAGACACGCTCGCCATCAGCGACGCGGATGGCAGATATAATTGGCGGTTGAAATATTTGGTTTGATGATGGTCTAGTTGTAGGAGAATGCTGGTTAAGTGCAACCTACGAGAACGGTAAAAAATGTAAGACAGTCGTTTAAGGGGTTGACATGACTTTGATACTTTCGTCGCGTCGCTATTAGAGACACAAGCTGTTAATCAGTTGTTGAAGTTGGCTATAACAAAAATAATAGTAATAATGCTCTTTGACTGTAGAGATTCATTCCATCTGTAATCGATTGTTGAATTGCCAAATATACCTTGTGACTTCATAGAAGTTTTATAAAGCACGCCAAGTTTTTTACAAATACAAAATCATATAGGTATCACAATTTCTAGGACCTAATATCGATTGAAGAGATTGACTTAATGAACCAGTGATTTTACATTAACTTAGTGATTGCACTGCTAATCAACTTTACGAGTGTTGCTTCATCAAGACCGGTACAAGAAGCAGTCGCACGCGCAGGCTCTTTAATCCCTTTATTAATGGTCACAATTAGTCTAAAAATGTTGTGATCTCATGATTTCCGCCCGTAATCACTTCACCGGATACGTTTGCGATACGATTTACATTTATCGTTAGTGCCCCTAGAATTATCGTCGCCATCAAACATAAAGTCTAATTACAAAGCTTAACGATATTTTTAATTTATTCATAAAATATTGATGGTGACTTAATTTCAAGCTAGCTAAGCTGGAGAGTAGCTCTTAATTATAGGCTGTGTTTGTCTTACGAGCATTTTCTTCATGTACCTATTCTAGATTATATAGTAGGATTGAGATATTGTCTTATCTAGAATACAGAGTAATACGAGTGGGTTTTCATCAGAAGAAGTCTGTCATTCCCTCACATATTATCTTATCTATCTCCTCTACGAGTAGGTTTTCATCAGAAGAAGTCTGTCATTCCCTCACGCTTCACCCAGAGTCGAAGAGTTTTATTGGTCCCCAAAATTGACACCCAAAAAGAAAAGGTTTAGCCTTGTCATGTAAATGTATACAGGGTGTCTTTGACATCGACGCACAAACGAATACCATAACTCCAGTACATGATACTGGATACCCCAGTGGTGGAATTTTTCGTTGGTATTTCCTAATTAAAAAAAAAATACTTTTCTTAATTTAAACTGTATAAAATCGGTTCATATGTTACATTTTTAGTGAAACATAAGAATGAATAACTTTTAACATTAAAACTGTCATTGGGATTGATAAGAATAACGATTTTATCTACCCCGATGAATTTTTAATTAATTAAATTAAAAAAAAAAATCTTTTCTTTATTTATCAAAAATATCATCGAGGGTATTTTTTTAGGTGGGAAAATCATTTAATGACATATCCCGCTGGGGTTCGAATAACGATTTTACACAGTTTAAAATAAAAAAGTACTGATTTCTTTTTTAATTAGGTAAAAACCGACGAAACATTCCACCATTGGGGGTCTAGAATCATGTACTGGATCCGTAGTATTCGTTTGTACGTCGATGTCAAAGAAATCGAGTCTATGTAACTTTATCTTTTAAATAAATCGATACCTACACAAAACGGGTTAAATTTTGTTGCTCTTTATTGCAGTTTTGCTATAAACAAAAACCACTGTTAATTTATTCCCGTTATCTCAGAATATATTTATTATTTCTTGATTAAGATCTTCTAACAGCACTTGTGCTCTGCGCAAATAAAGTTGAAGCAATAATTATGCCGAAAGACTATTTATTTTAAAGGCTTTTAGTACTTTTAACTGTACAATTTTACGTTAAATTGAGTTCCTAATCTGTTTTTAATTGCGTTTAGGAAACAGTGCAGAAAGTAATCTGGGCCTAAAATTAAAAAATGAATTAAACTGTTAACTAATTCATAGATATCTGATTTTATGTTTACACCCCAGTGATTCGAATAATTGCAAAAAATACTATATTTGCACCTTTTGAACAACACTGATCTTTATAATTTAGTACAAATTTTATAACTTTAAATCAGTTTCTAAAGAACATTTCATCAGGATGGCGTCCAGTCGGTTTACTTTTAAGGTGATGGCATGTGAGCACATTCGCAGGAAGTTGGTGTAATCATCACAGCGTTGATTTGTTGGATTCGTTTTTCATAAATAGATTGTTAATTTGTATGTATGTATCTAAGTATATATTTATTATTGTATTTCTTTTCTATTTCTTTACCATTAAGTTGCACCTACCATGTTTTGTTTCTGCACCACCCTAAGGTCGACTAGAAAATGCCTAAGGCATTAAGTCCGCTTTTGTACAGTGTTTATTACTTGTGCATAAAGTTTTAATAAATAAATAAATAACATTTCTGGTAACATATGCGTTCTTTATAAAGAAATTCTTTACATTACATAAACATTATACAAAGAGTAAAAATAGTAATAAGAATGATTTCACAGTAGAGATCATTTTACTGTTAACATCAATCATAAAGTCATTTTAGTATAAAATATTCGGAAGATTGCTTCGATACTTATCACAGTTATTTTCTCTTACACGGAATGATACATGTAGTTATGTCTTTATTTGATGGACTTTATATGAAAAAAAAAAAAAAATTGTTTAACATTTTTTATTTTACTTTCTTATGTCATTTAAATACGTAATAAACTGCAGAAGATAATAAGTTGACAACAAACAGGTGTTAATTTAAGGTTTTCTAGGTTTCAGGTTTTTACTTAATTTACAAAAGTAAGTAAAAACCTGAAACCTAGAAAACCATTACCTAGAAAACCATACATTAAATTAAACTTTTTTTTTGTTATGGTGTAGTAATAATGTCCCTTATCACTCAAGGTTATTATTAAATAAATTAATTAACTATTCCGAGAATGTCAGTGATGGCGTGATGGTTGACAGGAAAGATTAAAAGAAAAAACTGGCAACTGCGAGTCGGACTCGCGTACTGTGGGTTTCGTACAAAATTACATATGAAAATAGTTCAATTCCCGAATTGAGTAACGAAGATTTTTCCGAATCGCAACAAAAGGATTCCAGGACAAATTTCAGGATTCTAGGTCAACGGGAAGTACCCTATGAATTTTGATTCCCTTGAGAGTGTCGAAATATATTTTGCGGCATAAACAGCCGTATCTTTTTCTTATTAACTTAGAAGTTTCATTTTTTCACAGCTTCAAGGGGCCGCAGACAGACCTGAGTATATGGTTTTAACTTCAACTCGATACCTCCACGCGACCTCAAGATAAAGACAGACAAACGGACGAGCAACAATGTGGTCCTATAAGGGTTCCGTTTTTTCCTTTTAGGGTACGGAACCCTAAAAAGTGTTGCGTCGAACCGTTACAATTATTTTTTTGTTTGATTTAACGTGAGGAGTTATTAATGGTTTTTTATACCTCTATAGGTGTACAGATGGTACTTAACTACTTAAATTGTCGAAATAGCTGTCCTCCTGCAGAAAATTGTGAACTTGTACTTGAACACAATTGAACAGGTTCATTGACTTACTTTTCCTTTTCATAACACAACGGAACTATCTTAACATTCGTAGGTCTATAAGGTCTCTTTTTGCTTATTGTGTCTGTAAGTTTTTAACAATGTTTTCAATTATCGTTCACATTAAAAAAATTCAATTAGTAAAGGGCCTGCTTGGGTTTGAACCTATGATCTACAAATCAAAAGTCGGGCCGTTACCGGTCGGTCGGTTGTAGCTGCTCACATATTTTGTTACTTGGCTCTTCAACAATGAGTTTATTACTACATATATGTAACACACATATTAAAAATGTTGAGGAAAAAAAGTTAAATTTACTCCAATAAATGTTACAAAAAATTGAATTTTTAAAAGGTAGGGATTTAAAGATAATCCTGCAATTTTAGGGGGATTTATCCATTGATACCTACTATTTACAGGATTATCTTTAAATCCCTACCTTTTAAAAATTCAATTTTAGTAACAATATTTCAAAACACAAACTAAAAAAACCTGCAATAGTAAGTGACACTATGTCTGACTTAGCTACAGATGCTTCTTATTGCACGTTGACAATAACGGAGTCTATAATCGTGACCGGTTCCACCGAAGCTAACAAGTTGGCTAGACAATACCACCTGAAACTAAGTGAATTCAGCGTAGACAATCAATCATAACAGTAAGTTGAAACAAAAGCATACAGCTCGATCTCTTTATGGGTATTATTTACTGCATTTTATCCAATATTTTTTTCTTAGTTTTAAAAATGAAAAGTTAGGTACGGTTTTTTAATGTGAGACGTGATTTAGGTTGTATGAAATTAATTAAATTACATGCGGTAGTATCAGCAACGACAGATCGGATAGGCTGAACTATTTGAGAGCTACTTTCTTTTTTAGGGTTCCGTACCTCAAAAGGAAAAAACGGAACCCTTATGGGATCACTTTTTTGTCTGTCCGTCTTTCTGTCTGTCTGTTAAGACCCTTTATCTCGGTAACGCGTGAAGGTATCAAGTTGAAATTAAAACAATATACTAAAATCTGCGGTCTCTTGAAGCAGTGAAAAAATCAAATTTCTAAGTTGACAAAAAAAAAAGATACGCCCGTTTATGTCGCAAAAAACGTGCATTTCGACACTCTCAAAGGAATCAAAATTCATATGGTACTTCCCGTTGACCTAAAATTTGGCAGTAAAGTCATATAGTATAGATATAGGAATAAATCTGAAAACAAAAAATGTATTGTTACGCCACAAAAAAAACTTTTTTAAGGTAAGTTTGTACGGAACCCACCGTGCGCGAGACCGACTCGCACTTTTTCGCCCAGTTTTTTTGCCGTTTTGATACTCTAAGATCTTTTGTCTAAGATCTTTGATAGCTGTTAAAGATCTTCAGACGTCAGAAAGTCTGATTCTCAGTCTATCCAAGGAGTATCGTGTTGCCAAGGGATGGTATTATGCGATTGCATAATAGACCTCTACCATACCAGAGCGATTGCTCTATGTAAAAAACAGAACAAATTATTAAAAGTCATATATTTTATG
The DNA here is from genome assembly GCA_949316375.1 of Mythimna vitellina. Lineage (NCBI taxonomy): Eukaryota > Metazoa > Arthropoda > Insecta > Lepidoptera > Noctuidae > Mythimna > Mythimna vitellina. The sequence goes on along the minus strand of OX438692.1, from coordinate 7,673,937 downwards.
GCAATCATTCCCTACCGGAGGTGGTTTCCTGATTGCTACAACTTCTTTATGTCAAGAGTAAATAGATTACTTCTAGACAAGTACACTCCATCGTCAACCACATTATCACTTACCATCAAGTGAGATAGCAGTCAAGCGTAAGCCCAACAATAATACAACTGAAAAAGATTAAAAGAAAAAGAAAGTATGTTCAAAGGATCGAAGTATGACATGTGCATATTAAAAATGCCTTGAAAAACAAAATAACTGGCTCCGTAAGTGGGTGTTTAACATGTATTTCTTTCAATTTTACTTATATTCAAGTTTGTGACGGTACGCCTTTATGCTGCCTAATTTGGCACTGCATTTATCAGCAATTTAGCTTTCAAACTCTGACGCATAACTATTGTAAAACATGCATGTGAATGATTTCTGACCACAAAACTTTAATGACAAAGGCTTCACCGGATATGTTCAGTCAAACTGTCACTCATGTGCCGTGTATTTGTGTTTCTTTTTGTTATTGTAATGCCGAAAAAAAAGAGAAAATAAATTAAAGACTGTTTGACATTGATTATAGTATCTTCCTTTTCATTTGCTGCGTGCATAACATTTTTTTACCACTTATTAGCAAGGTGGCGCCAAAAAAGGAATGATCAGTCTATTATTCCGGCGTATAATCGATCAAATAGGCGGTCATTGATTGGCACGAGTCATTATCTGATACACAATAAAAGGTTATTGATCACGATAATGTCCGAATCACGAACATCGGATGGGATCAGCTTCACCACATTAGAGTGTATAAACTGCTGACAGATGATTAATGATCGTTTGTAATTGCTTCACATCGCGCACTTCCTGTAGAAAGAGTTTTCATTGTTCAAAATGAGAGCCTACATACATTTATATTAAGATTATGTGTCTTATAAAAATAGCTCTGAGCGAAAGCGAACGCCGAATCTGCGAAAATCATCTCACTTTTTTGTTGAAATGATGAATCGTCTTTCCGAATTACTTTTGACTGGCTACGTTACGTATTCTCGTGAAAAAAAACTGTTGATAAATATTAATCAGGGATTTAATTGATCTGTTTTCATTGCACGTCGGTATCAGATTGCACACGCGACCACTAACGTCGTCAGATGAGCAGATAGAAATAATTAAACGAAGTTTTTTTTTTGTGGCCTGATCAGCATGAGTTGGTCAGGTTGTGTGTAAGACCCCGTACGTTGTACGTTGCTACTTACGTTTTTTGTTAGAGATTTATTACGAGTACCGATAGGAGCGCCAGCGTAACAAGCCATTTCCTCGTATTTGTTATGATGATGATAATTAATTAATCTTCAAGTTGGTAGCTACAACAGCACTGTTTAATAAATGTTCTGTTCAACTTACATAATCTACTGTTAATAAATCATAAAAGCGGTTCTATAACAAGATCAAAATATATATACTGCTCTTACAGTTTTAAATTACATTTTGATGCATCCAATTTCTCACGACATGCCACTATTACTTACTACAAACGATATAAATAGCGCTTCATTTTTTATGAAGTGTCAAAGACGAATATTTAATAGGCCGGGAGATAAATGTCCAAATTATGTTATTATAGTAATTTATCGAGCCCTTGAAGGCAGTATTTTGAAGGTCCGTTAGGCTGCTCGATAAAATTCGATAAATCAGTGAGCTGGGCTGAGTGTTGAGGGTCGGTGTGAACGATCCCGCCTACTGTTTCGACCGGGCCACGGAACAAACAAGTGAGCCCAATTAAAATGTCACTTATATTGTGAAATATTACGGTGTAAATCATAGAAAAGTCACGAAGGTGAAATTACCTACAATCAATATTAATGAGCCGCTTTTTGTGATCGATATTACGAGTGCGAGGTGTCTGGCGTAGCACATGAGCGGAATCGTCAATGTGTGACATCGTTCAAGCTCACACGTTCGAATGAACAATTACAATGAATGTTATTGGCCGTGAATTTTCTAGACTCAAGTATGTGACCTAGAATGGAGTAAATTGTGTCAAGATTGGAAAATACTGTAGGTATAATGTTATTCGTGCTCAATATAGAAATGTTCGTGTGCAGTATGCACGTAATTACGAAATGGATACTATCGATATCTTCAAACCGCTGATGTTTAATTAAATCTGCTATGAGGAGACAACTGGTCGATCGATTAAAATTACGATATCGAAGACACGATATTTAGCAGATAATTGTAATTAAGCCGTAATTATTACACGCACGCGAACATTTACTTTTTAATCCACGCTACATAATCCGCTCTGTTTAAGTTAACCTGCCGTAGTTATCCTGACGCTGTGTGGCCCTGAAGTTAAACTGACCGAATAAAATGCGAATTAGCAAGTCGCTACCGCGGATTAATGGCCGGATTGTTTTCGTGCAAACTCATTATAACTGCACTTGCGCGTACGCAAAAAGCGGGGAGCGTTACTGCACTGACCACTGCGCAAAAAGTGGAACTACCGCACATATGCTAATCAACTAATTAACATTACATTGAAATGTATCACTCTGTTAGATATATCTTTGAAGTTCACACACATTTAATTGCATGGTAATTTCTCTCATTTCCATCTGATTAGCCGATTTATTCGGTTCCCTGCTAATATTCTATTGTTAATTTGTGTTGTTTTCTGTTTCAGATCGAGAGATAACAGACGCAGAGGTGAGAGCCAGTTTACTTCTTTTACTAGGTACATTATTCTACTGTGATAAAGTTTCGGAATGGATACAATGTAAATGTGCTTGTAAATTGTTGTAAACACATTAATGTTAATGTTTTTTTGCTTTTTTTTTCTCTATTTTTTTTTAAGACGATCATTAGTAGATGTAATGTCTGAGATAGCTAAAATATGTTTTGGATTAAAAACTAATGCTAAGCTTTTAATCTACGGTACTAAACTTTGAAATGACTTTTTAAAAACTTACGTAGGAGAAAAAAGAAACGTGTATAGAAATAAGAAGGATTTAAGATTTCTGATAGGCCGAGAAACAAATGGAAGCGAGCAGTTTTTTCTTGCATTTACTAGTTTTTCCCAGGGTTTGTAATTATACGAATTATCTCACGGGAACGTAAATGCTATCGAGACTCAAAGTCTACCTGTTTTTCAAATTTCATACAAATTCATCAGCTGTTTAGGCGTGATTGATTCTCAACTATTTAAACACAAAAACATACAGTATTTGCAATTATTATTAGAAAAGAAATAGGTTAGCGGTACATTTTCTGCTATACACCATCTGCCAATAATATTCCCCACATTTTCGCACAGTACATCAACCACAAAGCACATTAAAATGCCATAAGCGCATGCGCACACTACCGGCTGCCTGCCAATGCATCTAGTTTTTAACACCATTACGAAATAGTAACGGTAATAGACTTAATGTCGGACTCTTGCAAGGAGGCGTGTAACCACTCTTCATTTTGATAAATGACTTCTAAAATCTGGTTTTAGTAACCATTTTTTTCTATGACAGTCAAAACAAACTGACGAAAGTGTTGTGAGCCTTAAATTGATTGATGGGATTAGGATTGTGACAGAATATTTATGAATTCAGCATGGCATACAAGTAACTAATTTTTGACTAGACATTAGGAGTAATTTCAGGATATGATTCTTTAATGAAACTTGCTACTTTTTGTCTAGACATTAAGAATAATTTCAGGCCATTATTTTTTTGTGAAACCTGCGATGAATGTGGTACTCATTTTCCAGCAGTTAAACTTTACGATAACTTTCTATAGCGAGTATAATAAGTGGCGTTCATTCATTAAAAGTCAGGATCGGTCAATAAAATCCTTTTAAGAAAGCGAGAGTAAATAATTTTGTCACTTGAAGTCAACAGTTGACGCCAATACGTTCTTAAATCACGAGACACAAAAACATAGCATAAACTTACGCCCCTTTATTTAATTACAGATCATTAAGCTTTAGTAGATTGTGAACTTTACTTAATTACAAAGCTGGTTAGTAATATTATCGCCTTTTAATACCTAAACCCAGAGGTAATAGACTAAAAGTGACATTCACAGTGTCAAGACGTTTAAAAAGTGAAAATAAAACGATTAAAAAGAAAAGTTTGACAAACGCTACCGAAATGGGTCTGAAATATTTTTTTTATTTCGTTTTAGGATGGATAATCTATAACTAAGTCCTCCTACCTAGAGTGAGAGGGAGTACCTTTTACTTAATAAAACCCACCCGAGTTTCTTTAGTTGGGCTTTGGGTGGGCTATTGTAGCCCTAACTTGACTTAAATCCCTTATTTATTTATTTAACTTTTCGTGTACACACATATTTCAGCAAAAGAAAAGAAAATGGAAACAGAAAAATAGGTACAAAGGTGATGCTTATTTGTACAGAAATCTCGTCCAGCCTACAAGCGAAAGGAGAGTTGGAAAAAAAGAGATCTAAAGATCCTTGATTCTTGTCGAAAGGTCAACATAATTTTTGATAATCGATAACGATTAACGATTGTCAAAAATTATTATTGACTAACTTTTGCCCGCGGCTTCATCCGCATATATAAAATATCACTGTCACTCAGGAATAAAACAGCTTTCTATCGGTGAAAAAATTATCGCAATCAGACCAGTACTTTCAGAGATTACCTCCTACAAACAAAAAAAAAACTTTACCTCTTCATAATATTAGTGCAGATAGAAAAAACCTTATAGAATTTCACGTTGTTTAGAGCATCAGGTAGGTAAAGTAACTCCGAATAAAATTTCGACAAAACAAGTTCATCGCAAATCGTGCTATATCAATTTATACGGATTAAGTTTTTATGTCACTGTCAAAACAGTTATAATCTACGAATACATTGACCAGTTGTGAACTCTGCGACTCGCGTAGGATGACAAACCTTCCTACTCGAGCCATGGATTCATAGATATTAATGAATTTATTATAATTTTCGCGACACGTCATTCATTAAAATCTATATAGCAATTTAGAAGCTGCTGTGTATCAGATTATGTCTGAGATATAACGATTTATACATTTAAGAGATTCATTATTAATACATTTATCATAATAATTTCTGTGGTGTCATAAAGTGAAGTGGTCGAGGTCACAACACTTAACAATATTATGATTCCCACGTAAGCTATGGAGACTTATTATTTTGTTGAATGAATAATGATTTATCATTTATTTACAATTGCTAATAGTAATTTCCTGTTTGTAACATCTAAATTATTTCTAGAGAATATTAATGATACACAGAACGTTGATTTTATGTTGGAAAAATAAAGTAGTTCATTGCCGTTCGGTAATTAATCGGACCGAGCCCAGACGTCAACAGCGCGTAGTGATCCACGCGCTCCTTGAAGAGATGTCAGCAAACCGTAGGGGCCCAGCAGGGCCGATCGGGGAATTTCTGAAAAGGAAACCCATAGTCCTAGAACGCAAAGGGTTAAATGAAGAACACAGGTGTGGTTTTAGTCAGTAAAAGTCTGACACGCCCTCCCGCTCCACCCAGAGCGCGAGAAGTCATTAAATAATTTACCACCTTAAAAATAAGCTAAAATAACTGATATCCATTTCCTTCAACACTAAAATTGACTCCGATATCCATTTATATCTCTGACATGAAACAAGATTTTATGTTCTTTACGAGAATTTCGAAGAGGAGGTTCAAATTGCTCTGTGACGACTAATACTAGTTATCACTAAACTGTCTCAATTTGCACCGATTAAGCATCTTGGTTATTTCTCCTGACTACTGCCCGTGGTCTCAAACTCGGCAGTATTTTCCAGTGACATGGATAGCACCTTGGTTATTTCTCCTGACTACTGACCGTGGTCTCAAACTCGGCAGTATTTTTCAGTGGATGGAATTAGATAGTAAAGATGAAAGTCCGTTTGTCCATTGTTTTTCAGAGTATTTGAATTAAATGAATGAGCACTGATTAAATTGGTTGTGCATTGTTCTGTTGAGCTAATTAGTTATGCTATTATAGGTACCGGTAATTAATTGTAGGAAGACTCCTGGTAAAGAATAAGTTTTATTTATATAATTTATATATTTATTACATACAGTATTGTACGTAATTTTTTATGGAATTCCTTTTTTTTAATTTATTCTACTTTATGACCCTTCAATCTATATATTCTGAAAAATCCTCATATGAAGTGAGCTCTCCAACTCTTGTTGTCATTTTTATGTTTAAGGTTGGAAATCTTCAAATAAATTCTCCCGCTCTCGCCAGAGCGAGAGGAAGTTGACTGACTAAAACCCGCCTGTGTTCCTTCAGTTGCCTTTTGATTTCCAGGGCCGCGGTGACTCTTTAAATTCCCGCAGCCCTGGTAGGAGTTCTCAACCTAGCATGAAATTCAATGTGAGATTTTATCAGAATTCACCGCCTCTTGGGGAATATTGTAGATTTCCAATAAAGTGGGTGATTTTCATTCAAGTAACTTTCCTTTAACATTTAAAATTACAGTTATTCAAATGGCTTACTCAATATCGAAAATAATATATCGTTTCCATCACGGACAGAGGTCCTAATAGAAACTAGACACGATTAATTTTCTAGCTGATGCCCGATAGCATTCAGTGTTTACCCCCGCTTGCCCCGCAGGCATCATTGAATGAAAACTTTGAATTGATGGCATGTAATCTAGCCGAGATTAAATAAATGGCATCCTAATTAATTATGTACAAGCTATTTAATCTTAGATTGCCTTGTTTGATTTTAAAGGATTCTGCAGGAAATAAGACATTTATCATTAAATAGAAAAGAGAGTTTTTGTGGAGCAAATATAGGCTATAGTTAATCACTATAGTAAGGTGCTTCGTTCTTTCATGTGCGGATAAAGCTTTCATTTTTTATCAATTTCTTTTTCTGGGTTTAGTGGCTACAAAGAATTGTAATGCATTAATAATAAAACAGTTTGTTGCTACCTTAATTACAGTTTAACATACTTTAATAATCAATTTGCGCAAGCAGTAAACGCTTTTATGAAGCCAGACTAATAGGTGTGACCCTAAAAGACCGTATAAGGAGCTAACGGTAAAATCATTTGAAAACTGTGACTTCTTATTGTTTCATCCAATAAATTACTATAAGTGAAATGTCAGTTCTAATCCAAGATCATTCTTCAAGATAAATGCATAAAGCTAATTGGTTGCTAGTTCCGCTACGGATTTATGGATTGGTTTATTTCAATGAATATTCATTGATGTCAGTACAAACTACAAAGTAATCTGAGAATGATCACTTTGAATCCTGGTTCGTTTGCTGCGATATTTCACGACGCTGACTACAGTAGCAGTCGTCTGTTTAATTCCGTGTCACTTCTGTTATAAAACACGCATAGAGCTGCGAGTACGCAACGCAAAGCAACATAATATCAATTCAAATGCCGCGTAAATATTTTGTAGCAACACTCCCTGTTTCGATTTATTTTATTTTTATTCCTGAAATATTTACGAGTGTGCTCATAGCATAGAGTTGTCAGTGGTTCGGAACCTTAGGGTATAAATCAAAGCGTGACGTAACAATAGCGGGCTAGAGATGTCCCAACACGCCCTGTAGCCGAGCTCCGTTACAAGGAGAGGCGGGGTTGCATGGTTTTAATCTATGCGAGTGTAAGGACAATGTACACCGGTATATTCTGTTTGTTTGTAGCCGCCAAGGTGTTATTATGTCCGCGACAAGGCTGGCCAATGACGTATAGCTGGTTCCACCTGGTCTTTACCCGCAATTTCTCCCTGGGTGGCTGACTTGTTTTGACACTAGTGATGTATGTGCTAACTTTCTCACTGATCACGGATAAAAGAGCATACCAGTCGAATGCTGTGAGTCAAGAAACCCCTACAGTACTAATGCGGTTTGGACTACTTTTGCCGTCTCATAGTTCTGTGAACCAATTTTCACGCTCAGTAACATCGAGTGATGTCACAATTTGCTTGTTTAGTTAAAAATAAGGTACAAAAAATGTTGAGAAAGAAAATGAAATGAAAGTTGAAGACCAATCACGGTAACGTGACCAACAACTGGAATATTTTGCGTGCCACTTTGAATATTGCAAACAGACGCTCCTCCACACTTTTGCTCTTATTAAGAGATGGTTAACGATGTCTTTAATCACCACTAACCCGAAATCCGATTGTCCTATAAATTAAAGAGAGGTAGAGGCTGATTAAACATGCACAGAGCCGGTAACGAACCGGACGCCGACGCTCATTATGTGCCAACAAGCCTGACGGCTCCCACAAAAGCTCGCTAACATAATGAACGTTTTTCAAGCACTTTCTTCGAAGTAAAAAGTGCACAATTTATTGGACTTGTAAAAAAGTCATTAAAAAACCTAACTTAATTGTCACGGCTGTCTGCGAGACGTCGCACGCCGCCCGTCGCCGCCCGCGCGCCGTCCGCCGATTATGTTACTATTGTAACAGTCGTTTTTTACCAAATTGGTCTCTTGCTTCTTTTACAGAATTTCGGTTTCGCTTTCACTAGAATGTGTATTACTGTTCATTGTATTGATTAAACAAATTGCAATTTGATTTGCGGTTGCGGTGATACGAATTAATGTATATTTTGTTATGTTTTTGACTTTTTGTATGAAAGCTGTAAGCTCCAATTTCGTATGGGTTCAATTGACGTTTCCTGGTTAACTAGGCCATATTTTGAATGACATAAATACAAATGTAGCAATAGGTACTGCTACTAGATAAATGCACTGAGTAAATTCAAAGTTTGGAATTCTTAACATAAATCTTTGGCCGTAAAAAGAAACTTATGAAAATAAAGTAGCTCTAACTGTAAAGTAATAAATATGTAACTGATGACAGCCGAGAGAAATAATAAAACAAAAAAATGTCCAGGGCATACAAAAACATTTGAAACATACAATTACTTGAACGCAATATATAAATGAAAATGGCTTATTGATTCTTCCGTCTTCAAACTAACAAACAATTTTTAATTAATCTTTTATGAATCTGAGATCAAACATTCCTCAGTCCCGATCTCCCATGATCTGTTTCCATCATTGAATTAGTTACGTAACCATCAATCTTAGTGGTTCTAAGTGGGTTATTAGCGACGGGTTGCGCTGACTCACCCACGTCATGGCGATCACGAGATCCCGAGCAACCTTGCCCGCCCATTGTGCAATGTTGCACTTGCACTCGAGAAAACGGTCAATGACTCGTCGATTGAATGATAGTGATAATTATTATGATGGTTAATCATAGGTTGCTGGAGTTTTATTGTTTCTTACGAATGTGTAGAGTTACGTAAATATTGTTGTGGGAAATGCTGTGCTCTTCGGCTCGTTCCAAACCAACCTGCACTGGGCCTACGTGGAGGACTATGTTATGGCCTATTCTCTTTCCTGCAGAGGAGGCCTTTATAACGTTGATTATGCTTTTATATGCTTAGGTGACTGAGGTAGCCAATTTCAGTTACAAATATATAAATTTATTTTCTTATGGGTTAGTAGTCAGGTAGTGAATTATTTATTTTTTTAAACAATTATGAAGGATATCGTGGTTAAGTACTAATAGTCACACATTTTGGTCGCCAAGGTTAAGCATAGCTTGATGAAGTCGAAATTTTAATATACCGAGAATCCTCCATGCTTAGGAAAGCACGTTATGACTTTTGACAGTCGGTACCGAAATGACTGTCAAATATAATCGGAAAGCGGAAAAATCTGAAACTAGTCTTACCAAGGAGTATCGTATAGCGGTGTTCCTGGGTGGTGAAGACCAAATAGGAAGTCGCTAGAACTTTGAAAGTCAGTACCGAAATGACTGTCAAATATAATCGGAAAGCGGAAAAATCTGAAACTAGCCGTACCAAGGAGTATCGTATAGCTGAGTTCCTGGGTGGTCAAATACTGGTATCAGCTGCATCAGGTTTGTCTGAAAGCCGACCCCAATAGATTAATTGAATAGAATTCATACAGATGGAGCTTAAGAAGAGCGATAAAAATAAATTTTAAGAATTTGTCTTTAATAATGTGTATAAACCAAATAATAAATGAATACCTGTCAAGTTAGACTAACTTTCAAATATTTTTCAAACAAATTGGCTAATTTACGTCAAATGAACTTTTTTTGCGAATTAATGAATGAAAACTTTCATTTTTAAATAAAATCCGCATCTAATTAGTCTTTATGAGCGTGTCTATTAGTGCAAAAATAAAAATTAATTAGCGTGTCGTTAATTAATGGTATTGCTCTACAGTGTAAAAAATATTTGAGAGGAAAAATATGCGTATGGTTCTATGGTTAGTGCCAAAAAAATGAGCACAGTTTTCGGAATCTCACATGACAGAGTACATTCTTTAGGATTATTTTTAGGGTTCCGTACCTCAAAAGGAAAAAAGGGAACCCTTATAGGATCACTTTGTTGTTCAACCGTCCGTCTGTCTGTCTGCCTTCAAGACCCTTTATCTCGGGAACGCGTGGAGGTATCAAGTTGAAATTAAAACCATATAGTTAAGTCTGCGGTCCCTTGATGCTGTTAAAAATACAAACTTCTAAGTTAACAAAAAAAAATATACTGTCATTTATGTCACAAAAAACATATCTCTCGACACACTTAAGGAAATCAAAATTCATAGGATATTTCCCGTTGACCCAGATTTCTGAAATTTGGCATAAAGCAAGGTCATAGAGTACAGATATACGAATAAATTTGAAATATCGGAAAAATATTCGAAACTCTATTCAGTAATTGAACTGTTTACACTGGTAGGTTTGTAAGGAACCCTCAGTGCGCGAGTCCGACTCGCACTTGCCCAGTTTTTTTACTATCGGGCGTTATTTAATGACTTCATTCATACTCATCCCTAGTCCTAACTCACCCGTTCCGAATATATCTATCTATCTAGCTAGAAGGTACAAAGTGCTGATAGTAAAAAAGAGCTTGCATTTTGCCGAAACTTTTATCTTACACTAACGTGGCCTTTTTTAGGGTTTTTTTTTTACGGTGGGAAATCTTCCAACGACTTCTAACCCTCTAGCGGGAGAGTGTGACAGACTTTTACTGGCTGACCACCACACCTGTGTCCTTCAGTTTCTTTTTTCCAACTATCACACAACGTCGTCTAGTCCCAAGCTAAGCAGAGTGAGCTTGTATTTTGAGTACTAGACACTGATAAACTTACTTATATATTTCTAAATATATACATATTATAGATAAATTAAACCCAGAAACAGAACGTGTTCATCACACAAACATTTGTCCTGGGTGGGAATCGAACCCACGACCTCCGGCATAGCAGTCAGGGCTACTAACCACTAGACCAACAGGCCAGTTGCCCTTTACATTCTAGAATCACGGGTTTCCTTTTTAGGAGACACCGTCAAATAACTTCTCCCACTCTGGGCGGAGCGAGAGAGTATTAAACTTTTACTGAAAGCTATGCGTGTTCCTTTAGTTGCCTTTTGCATTTGTTTCTTGTGATCAATTCCGCAACTCGGGACACTTACGTGACTTAGATCTCTTTTTCCATAATTATTATTATAAAAATACCCAAGAAACGAAATTGTAAAACTATGTACGTTACAATGGTACTCAAATTTGAATTCAATCTCAAATTAATTATTATTCATTATAGTATAACAATTAATATATTATTCATATCATGTCCTAGTTTAGTTTTAAAGAGAAAAGGGTAAAATGACATTAAAAACTTTAAGTACATTCTAAATTCATGAGAGCATATAGTTTAATGTAATTATCTTTTAATTAATATTCTATCTTTAAGCACTCCATCTCTGTGCAAGAATACGACACATTTTCCAAAGGCATAGAATTCAAACAAGCACGATTTAACAGCACACAAGAAGTACTAGTTAATACCGCTTCAGTTAGTAGATATAACTCAGTTTAACCGAGGAATCCCAACGGGCGATTAAAGTAATCTACGGTTACGCCGCCGATTTACGTCACAGTAATCACGGTGAGCTTCCAATACTCTTCACAGAAATATTCCATCATTCTTTAAGTCTTTTTCTAGTATTCTGTGTGTAATTTCAAAACTGAAGTGATAGTGCTTGTAATGTACCTTAGAAACTGCCTAGTCATAGATTTTGAGTTGGTATTCACAGGTATAATCATGGAAAAAAGATGAAATAAGGCCAATTATAGAGCTTGGTTGACTTACCATGGTTTTGCGTATCCTTTTTCTGTATTACTTATCTTTAGGTGTACTCGTATCTAGGCGTCTAGTATAGCAAACTATTTTGTTATGAGCATACGCTATTCCAACCACCCTGACCGTTTCCGGAAAAGATATCAAAATGTATCCGATAATGCGCCTGGAAATTGCTATACTCTCTAAATTGACACTTATCGATGATAATAACGGGTTTTATTGTGTTTCTTGCATCACTTTCCTTACATTTTATTTTATTATTACTCGTAGTACAAATAAATAAAAGCAACAACAGATTTGTATTCAAAAAGGATTTGAAAGTGAGTTGAAGCTTTAGGTTTAGTTCATTAAACCCCGAGCGAACGTCGGCGTTCTTTTGGTCATTGTCTTTCTATTGTGTCTCTAATTACGATACTCAAAAGGTTAAATATTATAAACTAGCTTACGCCAGCGGCTTCACCCGCGTGAAATTTTAAAATATATAGCCCATGTTACTCAGTGATAAAGTAGCATTCTACAGATGAAAAAAAATTCAAAATCGGTCGAGTAGTTTTTGAGATGATTCATTACGAAAAAAAATACAAACATTAGTACAGATAAAGCGTGAGATGCATTCAAATTACATCAAGCATTTATCAATACGTACTAGATCAAAGCGAAGCGCGCAGAAAAAGAAGTATAAATAATGAAGTTTAGATGATTAATGCCAATGTTAGGTATATGACATGAAACAAAACGCACGTTATAAGCACATCACATGCACAAGCTGCAGCAATAAATCAACCTCTTAATTTGATCTCCAGCGATTCCATGTTAACAGGACAGGTTATGATGCAATTTTTATATATAAAGATACGTATAATTTCTGTATATTTCTGAGATAACGAGTATTCTTGTGAAGGAAGCACTCATCACGCGGCTAACTAGGGATATCGAATAAGTGCTGCAGACTTTACGTACTACTGACATAAATGTCGGGTTTCTTCTAGTTTAGAAACTCTTTTTGTTGTACTTTTGAGCTTGTTTAAGTGAGAACTGAACTTCGTAATGGGAATTGTTTATTTTACATCATTATCTTCCTGCCCTTGTCCCGTGTTATTTGGTGTCGGCGTTTTTTTCTTCCACTCTGCCCTGTCACTCGTCATGCTATCACTAACTTCCTTTTATTTCATATCACTCTTCACACAATCCATCCATCTTTTCTTTGGTCTCCCTCTCCCTCTTCATTATCCACATTAAATTATTATTCATTAATTTATTTTACATCAAATTATATATTATATTTTATCAAATAATCAGCCGCCGTTGAAGTTCCAATTTTTTGGCCAAATAAATTAAAAAATATGATTGTCGTGCCAGCGACACAGAGAACAAGAACCAACATTAAAAGTGAGGTATTCAAATATCAGCAGGAGAACCAAGGTCACCAACATAGCCCGAAGAATCGCCAAACTAAAGTGGCAGTGGGCAGGGCACATTGCTCGTAGAACGGATGGTCGATGGGACCGAAAGGTTCTAGAGGTGGACCGACGACCTGGTGAGAGTCGCGGGAGTGCGGTGGATGCGAGACGCATAGGATCGGCCATTGTGACGTCGCTTGGGGGAGGCCTATGTCCAACAGTGGACGTCTTTCGGCTGAAATGATGATGATGATTCAAATATCTCTAAAATAAGCTTTACATCAAAAAGCTTTTAATCATTGAAAGCTGGTAGTTAGAACTTATATTTACGACAGGAAACTGTTTAATATCATATCAGAAATAATATCTACTGATGGCTTGCGTATCCAATATACAGCTTAGGGCCTATACTAGACATCATTTTACTAACAAACGATGTGCACTCGATAAATACATCCCAACAGCTCATAACCGACAAATAACACATAACTCCTGTACCATGGTGTATCTATCATTAAAAGTGTTACGACTATTGCATGTCATTTTTAATTAGTCGATGCCAGTATCATTACATCAGAGCAACTTGAAGAATGGCTCCCATAAATCGTATTTATACAATTAGGGCCGCAGGGAAATAGAATATTGTATGTTAAACGGACCTTGGTTACACCACTGTAATAACGGGAGATTAGAAGCCAAAAGAATGACCGGTCTATTGTTAAAACTGAGATTATTAATTTGTGTTTTGAACATAAGCGTTTCTTTGTGTAGCGGTGTTGCTACGGTGAATCAGATTTCGTAGATTTTGCCTCAAATGTGTGTTATTTTTTTTAACTAGTTTAAAGGTTTCTATAAAAAAAAAATATTTGAACGTGACTCCGCTCCCGAGAAATGACTTCCCATCTTTCCATTAATTTTAAAATTTTCAACGATCTTTTTTTTTAAACTACCCTTTTTTAAAGTTATTTAACAAAATAAAAATTATTACAATTAATTAAGCCGTTTCTGAGTGTTAGCGAGACTGACCAACAGTAATTGATTTTTTTTTATATTTAAGAAGATAAACGATACAACACGAAAAATTACCAAAATTAGATGGTAGTGGGCAGAACACATTGCTTGCAGAACAGATGATCGATGGGGTCAAAAGGTTCTGGAGTGGCGACCGCGTGCAGGAAAATGCAGTATTAGAAAGCTTCTCACAAGGTGGACCGATGACCTGTTGAAGGCCGCGGGAGCCCGCTGGATGCAAGACGCAATGGACTAATTGTTGTGGCGACATTTGGGGAAGGTCTATGTCCAGCAATGGACGTCTTTCAGCTGAAATAATAATAATGAGTTGAAATGACATACTTATTCGTCACCTATTAGAGTTCCAGTCACTTTTAGTATCGTAATGAACACCATGTTATCTTATGACTATTTCATTGTTTTAGTTCTTGTAAAAATTTAGATAAAAATAAATTGCCCTTTGCGCTACTCGTAGTTGATTTTCAAAGTAAATTGACCTGTTTTATGGCTTACAAGATAATCAACATATAAAGGCGTGATCAAAAAAGATAAGAAGAGAATAATGTCATAAAAATAAACACGAATATAAAACTACATAATTTTCGAGCACTCAAGAAACTGCCCTAATTACCTATATTTGTTTGTTCAAAGCTCAGCACTCATCTACATAATCTCTGCAGCCCCTCCATTCCCACAGAACTCGGTACCAATTGCCAGAATTATAAATAGACTCACAGTATAAAATCTCAGAAATGATCAGCAGGCATTACTTTGTTTTATACGTCACGAGGTGTGCAAACAATTGCAATCGTATCTTTTAAAGGTCTGAATTGGGAAGTAGTAAGTTAATTTAAATCTAGGAAGGGTAATCTTTAGGGTTCCATGTCTAAAGGGTAACCAACTGAACGTTGTTACTAAGCCTACACTGTTCATCCGTCTGTTTATCTTTGAACCATATCTCATGAACTGTAATAGGTACAGAAGAAATTTTCTCAGAGTATAGCTATAATAAATAAGTAACAAAATAACGATGTTATGAAACCATTTAGGTGCGAGTTCGACTCGCATTTGGCTAGCTTTTTGTATATATTTTTAACTATTATCATTGGAAGCTTGTAGAGAGGTAATAGAGCAAAGTTGGTCACAGATTGATAGTAACGATGTATTACAAGACATTGTTTTATTTTTGATTGGATAAATGGAGTGTTAGTATGCTAATGCTTAATATTGGATACTCCAGTGCTCACTGAGATTGAGTTTTTTTTTTTTTGGATTTTAAAACATTGCCCCACACTTGGACTGACTCAGGATTCAGGCTAAGGGTGGGGCAATGTTTGTGAATTCACCCACGATACCTCGATGTATAATCGATGCATTTAATCATGCGGCCCCGACTTACGAGTAGTAGGTCACAGGTTAGAACTTAACTAGGCGCATTACTTTGTGTAATTTATTTCATCACCACTGCTGTTAAAACGATGAAGGAAAACATCGTGAGGAAACCAGCATGCCCTAGAACCAAAAATTCGAAGACATGTAACATTCGCCAAGCCGCACTAAGCCTGCGTGGTGGATTACCATTCCCTCACCTAGAGATGAGGCCCGAGTCCTAGCAGTGGGAACCTTAGAAGGCTGATTATGCTTATGCTATTATAAAGAAGAAATGTTTGTATTTTATTTATAATAAGTAAACTCAAAAACTACTGGAGAGATTTTACAAATTCTTTCACCAGTAGTGTGCTACCTTATCACCGAGTGACCTATGACATAGACCATAATAATTTCTTTTATACTTTTACGCGGGCAACGTCGCTAGCAGAAGCTTGGATAGACTAATATTTAGTTTAGTTGTTTTAAGTATTTCTGTTTGTATTCAATAAACTCAAAAACTACTAGAACGATTCTAAAAATTCTGTCCCCAGTGGAACTTTATTACTGAGTGACATTTCATATTTTGTATACTAATATTATAAAATGATAAGATTTGTGTTATAGGATTTTTGTCTCTAATGAAAAATCTCAAAAACTATAACTAACTGAACCGTTTTTTAAATATTTTTCACCAGTAGAATACTACCTTATTACTGAGTGTCAAATTTTCTACTTTCTAACCGGCTCAGCCGCTGTCAGAACCTAGCACCTAATTAATATTTTGCGTAAATTTTCAATCCACAATTTGTGGCAATGACTCAGAAACAACAGTAATTACTTTTCTAATATTTTATAGAGGCTTCAAGGTTAAAGTTTATTAGCAATCAGCACCAAACGGCTTAACTCCACCATTTTACTGCCTGTCTATATCGTCTATCTTTCTTATAATAACTGACGTTTCAATTTTCAATTACCGACAACTTTAGGTAAATTAACGATCTTATTTCAATATAACGTGACTTTTACAGATGCATATTTAGCTTATCTATGTACTCGTATATACTTATTATTATACACTTCGCCTGTCCCAAGGGCTGACTTTTACATCGGACAGAGGATAAGCATTGCCATACAGCGTGGCAATGCCACCACTCTTTTGGGCATATTACCAGTCAACAGCGATGTCGAAGAGTTTTTTGACACCATATTTTAGTTTGATTTTAGTTAGTTGTAATTAGTGTAAGGTCTATATTATTATTTTTTATTGTATATAGGTACTTATAGTATACAAAATATAAAAAAATATTTCTACCTATTTCCACATATGCCCATTATAGACTTTGAAACCATCCAACCAATGTGCCCCAACTGGTTTCATTAAAATGGTTAAAATGCGAAGATATTTTTAGACATTTAAAAACAGTGCATTCAAAAAATGCCATTTACTTTTTTTCCAGCAAATAAACAAACTAAAAAGTAGACGCCGGGTATCCGCTAGTTTTCTAAAGTAAAAAAGTAATCAAGGAAACTTGTGACACTCGCTAAATTTGTTAATTAAATTTTAATATATCTGTAATCGAGTTGCCTTCACTTGAAAAGATGGATGGATTGTGTGAAGAGTGTTATGAAAGAAAAGGAAGTTAGTGATAGCATGACGAGTGACAGGGCAGAATTGAAGAAAAAAACGTGTTGCGCCGACCCCAAATAACACGGGACAGGGGCAGAAAGATGATGATGATGAGTTGCCTAAAATCAATAGAGAAACTTTTTATTAATAACTAGACTAATAGTAAGTGACTCGCTGCAACTGGACACAGGTGCAATTTAATTTTCCGGTGGATTTTTCAAAATTTATTTCATACAAATCATGTCTTAACAATTACGAATACAAAAAAGGTCGAGACAGACGTTTTCAAATGATACTGCATTTAAATGCTGCAATTGAATTTTATTTGTATAGATTTCTCTAGCTGATCTGTTTACACCTTATTTTATACCTCTATCAAAGATGTTGAAAGTATTATTCAGATTGAAAACTTTACTTTAACAGGTCGTATATAAGCGATCAGCAGATTTACGATGTCAGTTTTCAATATTCACAGTGTTTACATGCGCATGCGATTCAATTAGCATATAAACGGGTTGTGAAAATAAAATTGGGTGCGTGAACCTTAAGGCATAGAATGGATAGGTAGGTATAGGTACCTACAGAAGGCTGACTCCATAAAACGAGTGAAAATTGACGTATAATATATAATAATAATATATTATATTCCACAACTATCACACAACGCCGTCTAGTCCCAAGCTAAGCAGAGCTTGTGTTATGAGTACTAGACAACTGATAAACATACTTCTATATTTATAAATACATACATATACAGATAAAAAATAAATTACACCCAGACATAGAACAAATGATCGTGCTCATCACACAAACATTGTCCTGGGTGGGAATCGAACCCACGACCTCCGGCGTAGCAGTCAGGGCCACTAACCACTAGACCAACAGGCCAGTCAACAGTACAGGTCAGTATACAGGTAAACTTCACCTACCACAAGTGTAAGCACACTGGCGACTGATATTTCAACCTGCCTTTTTTAAAAGGAAAAGCTGAAGGCTAAGAAAAAGGGCTATGCTTGGAGTTTCCTTGCGTGATCGCATCAGGAATAAAGATATCTGCAGGAGAACTAAGGTTATAGACATAGCCTGAAGAATCGCCAGACTTAAGTGGCATACATCTTATCTGAGTGAAAGGATTCAGAGAGTTGATGTAAACGGCAGCCTACCTGGATGCAGCTGCCGACTAGTACTCCACATGGAGCGATTCCCTGTCTAAACTCCACAACGCAGTAATTGGGCAACCCGATGGGCAACAGTTATGTCAGATTTTCAGGGTAATTACTACTTTACGGTAGTCGACTGTTAAATATCTGCAAATACAGCCAGGACAAATGGCCTGGCGTATTATCCGAGACACGAAAGGGCCTCGGTTTGAAACGGAAGATCACCTAATATGGGCCAACGTCGGTATTCTTTAACCTTTAAAATTTACCAATGCGGTACTTCGCGAGCTCCCACGAGCTCCTCGCGATTAACATTTGTTTGAGATAATTTACGATCAGCGCACACGCCTGTTTTCACTCGGTCCTTGGCCTTCTGCACTAACTATTTTATGCCCCAGGACTTATCCGAGCCCTTCTCGGTATCAATAAAATTATTCAAGCGCACGTTAACGACGCAAAGTGAGATTAAATTAGATTACAACTATTCACAATAAAGTTGGCGTTTCTAAGGGGCATCGTTTATTTTTTCTCAAACATCCGCTGATCTGGAAAGTTTTCGTAGAAATCAGTGATTGTAAGCGGTATTATTTTAACTCCTTTTTCTCGTTTAAATTGGTAATAGATTTCTGGTCTACTGAACTGAATAGAAATGTAGACAGAATCCAAAATCAATGTTCAACAAAGTCTATCATAATATCAAATCACCTCAACAAATACAAAGTGAAACATTTTTCACAGTCTAAACAAGATAGCTACTATAATATTTGCATGAAACGCCACTAAAGTTCATTTGCTAAAGAAATATGCGTCGATTTGTCCAACCACAACTGTAATGCTTCTTACAAATTGCATGCTTTCTGCCAGTCAAAAAGAGACGCACATATCTTTTTGCAGTGATTTCATGGCTCTCATTTTAGCATAGGCCAAAACAATAGCTGTGGCGCCAAGATTAGGGATGACCACTTCTTCAAATTTATTTATTCCCAAAGAAGAAACTATGAATAGTAAAGTTTATTTTGGCTATTTTTTTTTCTCTATTTAAAGTAGGTAACTTTAATAAAAAATGAATAAAAAAATCAATTTCAATTAATTATAATTTACTAGATGCTTAAAATAAAAATATTCCCTGGATAAAAAGTATCCTATGTGCTATCCAGGATTTTGTCTTCCCGTGTACCAAGCTTTATCGCAATCCATTGGGCCTTTGGAGCCCAATCTTCCGCTGTTATAATATTAGTGTGGTTAATTGCATTTTTGTGATTAAAAACATTTTAATTAGGCTCTGACTGACCTCTGACTTATTAAAAAAATAAAAAAAATATCAACAAAACTTGTCAAGTGAAAACAATAAAGAACTGCCATCAGACATCACGCCGGGCTGTACGCGAACTGAGCAACCCTAATGTTAGGGCCCTTGTCTCGCGGGCGATGAGTCCGATGACGGCTGTGTGCGAGCGTGCGAGCATGCAGTAAGTGAAGGCCGCGCGGAGGCCGGTCGTCGACTGCGCTATTTACGTCCCTGCCGACCGAACTCAGCCTAATACCGGCCACGCACCGGCTGGTCGAGTGTTCGGCCGATGCTGGACTTAGCGTAGTAATGAAAAGTCGCGTCAAGTCAAGAGTAATCGTGACAAAAACTCGGTCTATATGTTTGCACTATTGTAGCAAAAAAAGAACATGATAAATAAAACACGATCTACTACGGCTTGGATGTTCTTCTCTTTGACCTACCTTTTGTTTTAGGCAGCTTGAGTAAGTTTTAGGTAAGGGAGAAGGTTAAGACAAAATATATAAAAATTAAAAACAAATATATGTCCTATAATTTCTTCAATTTCATGCTTAGGTATTATTTACTGCTGGGTCTGGACTTCTTCACACAGACCTCTAGACTCAATAGTAAATAATGTTGCCAAAATACTTACAAATAAGTGGTTTTGCTTTTCCAATCAGAGCCGTTTACATATTAACAACACAACAAAACAACTTTTGCCTGCCGCGGTCTTCACGTCCAACTGTAATTTAGGTATCTTCAAGGCTAGAGTGAATAGGCTTTTAATAAACTAGTGCGCCTCACCATCAATTATTGCATCTCTGCTTACCATCAGGTGGGATCGCAGTCAAGCACTGGTTTATATCAATTAAAATAAATAAAAATATTATTATTTTGGATAAATGCTACATATCCAATGAATATTCACTTTGTACATGTCCAAGCATCATTTTTCTGGATATATTATATCAGAGGAGTGAGCAAAAAAAAGAATTTTAAAACTTTTGCAATCATTTTATCAAGCGATATTTAAATTTAGGGATAGGGGAGGATCGATAATTCCGCAATACCTTTTAAGGAAAACACAATTTAGTTTTTATTAAATGTAAATTTTATGCATTATGTTTCTGATACTTACATGCAAATAATGAATCTTCTCTGCAATCAAATAATAGACATTTAAATACGACGGCGTCCACTCTTTCCATTGGCTTGTAGTACAACGACTATAAGAAAATAAGTTAAGTATTTTTTTAGTCAATTCTTAGATAGTAAGTGATTTACTGTTTTAGTAAAAAACTTTATAATACTACACAACACTTTTTTTACTTTACAATTTTACAATAGATTGTACAACAGTATGAATTTAAATTGTAAACAGTGAAAATAAAATTGGTTGGTGTTTATTGGAGGCAATGCCCAGAATCACTGATTTGGTAAATATTTATTTTCACGCATATAAAACCACATTTAACGAAAATTATAATTCTGGCAAAAAGAAAACGCTTCAATTTTAGAACACTTCCAGTGACCTTACTACATATTGAAATAAAATCAAAACGATGTTCATTTCCCACGTTTCCCTCAAGGTTTATAGCACTAGTGCGTAATGCATCGATAAGTATCACAGTTGGCGCCTACCGCTGCCGATTCTCGCAGATCGTAAGTCATCGCTCATTATATTAATTTACACGCTTTTTACCTTTTAAAGATAAAAATGAGCGATAAATTCGATATGCCCTCAATGAATTAATTTGCTTGAATTTACTGAAACTGGTTAATAATAAAGACAGTTTATTATTTAAATAAGGCATGTAGGTGGGTACTTTTTATTAATTAATACTCAATATATTGCAAAAGATTGACTGGTAGAAAATGCCTAAGGCATTAAGTCCGCCTCTGTACCTTTATGTGCATGAAGTATGTAATAAATAAATAAATATATTTTTTTTTTATTGGGTGGGAAAATCATCTTATGACAAATCCCGCCGTCAGAATTTTACTGACTAAAAACCCACTCCTGTTCCTTCGTTGCCTTTATTTGCACATACGCACAGTTATCACTTGAGGTTTACCAGTAAGTACAATAATCCTAATATTAATTTTGGTATACTTTACAGAGTACCCATTTATTTGTTAAGTATTTTGTGAAACTTTTTGTGAAAGGTTTGATGCAATTACAGCGTGTCAAGATTTTTAGAATGATATAGTGTCTTGGTAGACTATTTTCAAAATATTTTTGTAAAATTTAATAAAAATTATTTAGAATTGACTCAAACGGAATTCAATCTATCTTCTTTATAAATAAAAGTGAATGATTCAATGTGTTGCTTGCTAAGCGCAAACCTCATAATTGACAAAGTGAACTTTTTTATAAACTATTTGTCAAAGGCTTAGGAAAATTGAAAAGAATGCATGGTAAAACCATAAAAAATACATTTTTCTTAAATACATTCACACTGTTCTTAGCTGTCAATATATAAGAGGTTTATGTCAATTAAAATAGCTTTCGATAGAACGACATGTTTGTCGGATCAGCTGGTTGTAAATCTATTTTAATTCCAACACCCAACACCTTCTGCGCGTTTATAATTTACTAGCTTTTGCCCGCGGCTTCACCCGCGTACATAAAATATAGCCAATGTCACTCAGAAATAAAGCAGATTTCTATTGGTGAAAAAGTTTTAGCAATCGAACCAGTCCCTAGCCAAGTTACGATCGTTTCGTTTGCGTCGAACGCCTCGAGTAGACCACGCCTTAGATTACTTTGTTCTGATCACGTAACTGAGCGTTGAGATGAAGTCAAATAAAACGATCGTAACTTGGCTAGGGACTGGTCCGATTGCTAAATTTTTTTCACTTGGCTAGGAGGGCTGTACTTTCAGAGATTACCTCCTACAAACAAAAAACAAACTTTACCTCTTTATAAAATTAGAATAGATCACATTAATATTATAAAGGCGAAAATTTCTGTGTATGTTTGTTACTTCTTCATGCTTGAATGGCCGAACGGATTTAGATGAAATTTGCCCCACACTGGTACCTAGACCTAGGTGCTAGAATATGGATATGGCTACTACGCCATATCTACGCATATTACTAGCATCTAGCACGTAGGAAACTTTTAATCCGCGAATACTTTCTAATATCACGCAGGAAAAGCTTCCGGCAGAAGCTAGTGGAAAATAAAATGTTAGTGATCGAAAAAATAAGTCAGTAGAACAAAGAAACACAACAACTACTACTAAAATAGAGCTTTTAATTATGGTCTTCATTAAAAGCTTCGAACTCGATATACTTATTTGCTATATCTCCAACAATTAATCGTAATTTAATTAGTACGCTATCTGATATACCTTCGCTATCTATGTAGGTACGTACAGTTAAGGATAAAAATATATCACATTGCTGTGAAATTCAAAGGTAATTAAAATATTGGTGGGTTAATAATAAAGTTAAATAAAATAGCTGTGTCAGCCAAAAACTTCATAGGGTGTCGAAATTTTTTAGGGCTGTGGGATTTTTCGAAAGATGAGAGAGTGGTGGAACGTGGGTGGGCTTTAGTCAATATAGAAGTTGGACATACCCTCTCGGTCCTAACAGAGCGGAAGAAGTTATTAGATGATTTTCCATCTTGAAGCGGTGCTTCTGGACGCGGTTCATATTGTGATGTAAATGATTTTTCAAGAAATATTTAAAAAC
Organism: Mythimna vitellina; assembly: GCA_949316375.1. Lineage (NCBI taxonomy): Eukaryota > Metazoa > Arthropoda > Insecta > Lepidoptera > Noctuidae > Mythimna > Mythimna vitellina. Next base: position 7,650,252 of record OX438692.1, on the reverse strand, counting down.
GCATTTAATGAGTAAAAATTACGAATTATAGAATTTACATATCTTCTAACTGAAAGGTATAAACAAAAAAGGTTGATTATTAGGAAAATCGTAAAAAGCTTCTTGTAAACCATCAAAGGTTTTTTTCTCACGACTGTACAGCGGCTTGGTGAAAAAGATAACTTTTATAATTAACTCGTTCTGTCCAAACCTTATCAGTTGCCTCTATATGCAATTACCTTTTTATTTGGGGCGTGCCCCAAGTAAACCACTCGAATGGTAATTACCATCTTACAATTTAATAATCGCGTGTCTTGTGCTAACTAGTGCGCGAAATGCCCTGTCAAACTACAGCTCTGCTGATCAATATTAAGATACAGTACAAAGACGTTATTATGTTATAAACCAGCCTTTTTTGCATCTTTGCCTTCATTGAAAACGTTTAAATAAACTACACACGATAATAATGGATAATAAAGTCTTTTAATTGATGTCTACGATGGGAATTTTAAAGGACTATGAAAAAATACTTAAGAACTTTAGTGCTCACACAATGTTGCCAAGACTTCAAGTTTTAACTCAAAAGTAAGCAACATTGAATTGTTGTCTGACGTTTAAACGATGCAATTAAGCCGTCATTGGAATACAATAACATTTTCCCACAAAGACTATTGTCATTAATTAATCTTTTGGTATTGTTATAAATAAATTGAGTATAAACAAAACATTGAGAAAAGTGTGACCCCACACAATACATACATTCTATCAAAGGGCTCATTAACAATCAAAAATTTAAAAGACAATGGAATCTACACCATAATTTCACACTCATTTTCTTAAAAAAATAATTACACTCTTTAAAATTGTCTGTGGTGAAAACATGATTTTCTTTGTGGGTGAAATTAGAACGGAACCAGATGGCACATCAACATCGGCTCGGTAAGTGCTGTTATCAATGCTTTAGAATCACTCGATTCATTGTAATAGCTCAGAAAATGATCTGATTGTAGTACAATAATAATATTATGGCGAGCAATGAATAACAATTGTGCACCACCGAGTGGATTTCGAAATCGATCGCATTGCGCAACTCTAATGATAGGACAGGAAATAATAACACAGATTTGTGCATAATGATGTGTTATAACTATACTTAGTTAAATTTATTACTGAAGGGTGGCATTATTGATTCGGGATCCGGAAGGGGCCTTCGTAATTGTAGAGATTTAGATTATCTGGTAGAATGTTCTTTGGTATGCAACCGTAGGCTTGTAACTGTATTTTTGTTCGGGATATAGGAAGCGCTACAAATCAAAATTATTGCGACGAAAAGTATCTCGGAAATAACCAATAATTTACTGTATAAACCTTAGCTACTACATAAATCCATTTTGTCTCCAGGCAAACTCTGTCCATTCCAGATTGCCTGAAAGAAATCGCCGAGTGCTATAAGGCCACAATTTCATTTTTTATTCCTTTTGTGAATTTTTAATTTTTGCGCGCAATAAAGTATATATAAATAAATAAATAGGTTTCAAGTGAGGCACTAAGTTTTTAACTTGATCTCAGTAGAAAAATTAACCATACGTGATAAAAAAAAATACTGATACCGAGCCTCGCCTGCCAGGGCTGTGAAATTGTTTGAAAGAATTTCCTCAGCACTGAAATACAAAGAGCAACTGAAGGAACACGATTGGGTTTTAGTCAGTAAAAGTCTAATACTCCCTCTCACTCACCCAGTTACCCTCTCACACAGTTATTGGATGATGTCCTACGAAAAAAATACACTTTGCCTTATGTTTTAATTTAATAAGTAATATTAATTTCTCACATAAACTCCAGTGCAATAAGATTAAATATTAAGCAAAACTTTTTTACTATCCGTTCAAACGATTTTATCTTCTATTTTGTAGACATAAGAATGGTATTAACAGCAGAAAAAAAGTGGTTACATTACCAACTTTTTATTGCAGCTTAATTTGTCGTGCCACCAAACCAATAAAAGTCAAAAACGGTTGAACGGACGATAAAAAAGTTTATTAAAACGTCTAATCGCGTTAAGAAAATAGTGACTCTTCAGTGCTGCTGCAAAGTAAAGGCGTATTCATACTGGAGTAAAAATTAAACCATTCGTATTTTTTAAATATTAAACAAATTTAAAAATTAAGTAATTATTTTTAAATGTAATCAGATCTTTTACCTATATTTTTACGAATAAAGAAGAAGTGATTTATTCATATTTAAAATTGACAAAAGTGGTGTCTATGAAGAGCTTACTTTAACTGTTCAGTAAACATGGCATTCTAAATTGATGATCGATATATCGATATTGAATGATCTAATTGGTCAAGGAGCAAGGCTAAGCTGACTGACAACGGTAATTCACTATTTTAATATAGTCACCCTAACACGAAGGCAGAAAAATACGGTGTAACTGTGAAAGTGAAAGTGTTGAGGGCAGTGGTGGCCAAGTGGTAACGGCCCCGACTTACGAGTTGCAGGTCGCCGGTTCAAACCCAGCCAGGCGCATTACTTTGTGTAATTTATTTCATCACCACTGTTCTCAAAACGGTGAAGGAAAACATCGTGAGGAAACCGGCATGTCCTAGAACCAAAAATTCGAAGACATGTGACATCCACCAACCCGCACTGGGCCCGCGTGGTGGATTACGGCCCATTCACTCCTAGAGAGGAGGCTGAGTCCCAGCAGTGGGAACATTATAAGGCTGAATATGCTATGCTATGCTATGTGAAAGTGAAAAAATTAAAAAATAAAGTGCGTAACTTTTTCATTCCATGATTGCTACTATCGACTTTAAAACTTAATCTCATTTTTCACTTTCAGCCACCCAAATTGCTCTTTGTAACTGTATTCGGGGCCATTACTAAACTAACTGCTTTACAAAATTAATGGAAAAGCAGAAAGGCAACCCCATATCATCCGGTCACGTGCTTTGAAACCATTACATCGATTTGATTCAATGCTTTAAAACTCTCACTCTCAATATGTACGACAATGAATGAATGAATGGCGAAATTTAATATGTCTGATGTAATAATATGAACAAAAACAGCAATTCATTTCACATTAGATGAAAATGAGATGTGTTTAACCTCTCGTGAGGCTTCACTGCTTTAATGAGGCTATGAAGCGATTTAAAGCGTATAATAATTATGGCTTAGTAGCCTTAACTCGAGTAGCTTTATTAGCAAAGTCATTTTGCACTCTTTGTTCGTTTATTACTTGATTTATGGATCAATTAAATGTACTCTTTTTTATATTAATTGATATTTTAACCGATTATAATAAAAGTCAGTACTTAACCGCTATTTATCATTAAGGTTTAATGAATTATCAATGGAAGCCATCGTTTTCACACACAATAAGAACACGGTATAGCTCGAACGCATAATTTTATCGACACGGCATTCAAAAAAGTGGAGTACCGGCTAGTTTTTGTTTTCTCACTATTAATTCTTATTCTCCACACTAGCTAATATGGTCGCTAATTACGTGGTGACGAACCGACGGATGTAAACATCGTGATCACAGCATTGAGGCTATTTTTACTCACCCTTTATAAGGAACCTTAAGGACAGGCAATAGAATTTAAAGCAGAAATAGTTAGAAGGGAAAAAGAAAGCATTAAATCTGAGCTTTTTTATGTCGTTTTTAATTAAGGTTTACCTTTTTTGCGGCGCTAAATCCTTTACACTTCTTCACGCTACGATTTTAGTAGCTATTCAAACACGTCGCGACTTCCAGTTTTTATTTTATTTCAATTCCTTCCATGGATAAAGAAATCACGCCGCCAACCTGATTTTTGTATAATCCTATGCAGTTGACGAATAATAGTGTAGTCATTTTATTTGTAATGCAATCACATCAATACTAACAAGGCAAAACAATACGACTGCGGTCTTCTATCAGTCCTGCAATTTCTATAACAACGTTGCGGTTTTTGAAACGTATTATATCCAGCGATCTTTGCGACCTTTACAAATTATACAACGATCAATTTTCTAAAATTGATTGCAATGATTTTGGTGGAGCACTTGAGCTTACGGAATTACGGCGCCGATTGTACATCACGACCAAAAATCAATAAATATTTCGTAATCACCTGTCTGCGCAAGTTCGTAAATATTGGCTCCTTTTCAGACTTCGAAATTCCAATGAATAATTCAATTTACTTTTTCGATAAATATAAATGATACGTTTTAAAAGGCGGTATTTTAAGCTCTATGCCTTTGATGTTAAGCTTGAAATATATTTTTTATAAAACGGAGAGAGCCTTCAGAGCTGTTCGGAAAATAATTCAATAACTTTACTTATAAATCGCTGTAGGTGTCCTAAGAGATGGCTGTAAGAATATTACGTGGCACCTGTATATTGTTAAGTACTGTAAATTACAACCACAAACGGCGCAATATTCTTTCTATATATATACAAACATTTTACAAGAAATATCATAATAAATAATTGTTATGACCAATTTTTCATGAGTTGTAGAATTATTAACGTTATTTCTCTACATTTCTATTCATTTTCTGTTCGATAAAACTAACAAGTTGAGAGGAAAAAGAAGACAAGTTTTATCTCAAAAAGTATTCCACATCTAAAGAAACTCCTGAGCTATATAGATAGCTTGAAATTGCCTTCAATGTGACCATTACCTTATCTATCAAACATTAGTGGAGCTTTCAATTGCAATATTAATTAGAAAACAACATATACGAGTAACTATGTATAATAAACACTTAGGTAAATAAGTCTTGTGCTTTGATTTTGCTGTAAGTAAACCCATTAGCGATAAAAGCTATTCACATTAGAAATTGTGTGGGTTTCACCTAGCGACCTGGGTGTTTGAGACGATTAATTGAATGAAGCAGCTGATACACATGTAACTGATTGATTAGCAGGGCCAGTGATTGCTTCGTGCTACCAAACGATTGATTGACGCCGAAATCGTAATAATTACATCACATCATGGAGAAAGGTACCACTGTAACTATTTTAATAACTAATCTTCGTGATGGAATTCGAATTAAAAGCTTAAATTATTGGCTGTTTATCATGCCATTAATGTTTCAACTCTCCAAAAGTCATTCAAAATTTTTGTCATCACTTCATCAGTAAAAGTGGTGGTTGAGCAATATTAATCTTAAGGTCCAGTAGAGCAGATCGATGCGTGCTAGGACCATGGGAATTTTTGGAAGAGAGACCGTGGTTCAAGAACTGAAAGGGCAACTGGAGGATACAGGTGCGTTTTAGTAAAAAAAAGTCTGACACGCCCTCTTGCTTCACCCTAGAAAGGGAGGGAGAATTGATGATCTGCCACCTCAAAAAAAAAGGTTTGATTGCTCTCGACCGGGTGTTTTGACGAGTGTACCTTGTACGGTATGACGAGAAAAGTGCCGATGAGTTGTGCCAATTAAAAAAAAAACAGAAAATCAGTACTTTGCTGCAGGGTACGTTAATAGTAGAACTGGCAGTGATTACATGTTGAAGTTTTTACTGTCACTGACATCCTGTATGATCCTGATTTTTAAAATGATATCTTGGAGGCGGCAAACCTCGTAAGTTAATAAGAGTTTTGTCGAGAATTCTTTTTGAATTACTTCTTTCTACTATGAAGGCAATTAAAAAACAAATGAAAACGAAAATCGGGGGATACAGTTTGGTGTTGTAGTTACATATCTATCATATTTATATTCTTTGTCCAAAATTTAATTACATCATTGGAAAGCATATAGCATAATCAGCCTTTTTTTTAATGTTCCCACTGTTTGGACTCAGGCCTCCTCTCTAGGAGAGGGAATGGGCCATATTCCTCCACGCGGGCCGCGTGCGGTTTGGTGAATGTCACATGTCTTCGAATTTTTGGTTCTAGGACATGCCGGTTTCCTCACGATGTTTTCCTTCACCGTTTTAAGAGCAGTGGTGATAATGTAATGGTGTAATGCGCCCGCTTGGGTTTGATCCCGCGACCTACAACTCGTACGCACTTGGCCACCACTGCTCTCTAATTGGATAGCTAAAGGATTAAAGAATTTCGTACGCTAAGTGATTCGTGGTGCATCGCGTGCGTCATTTTGAGATAATTTTGCTGCGTTCCGAGTGCACCGCATATCCACATGCGGTGATGTCCATCATCATGTGTATAAAAAATCGCCCCCATGCCACAGCTTCTTCATAATCTACGTTTGAAACCCTTAGAGCCTTAATTGTAAGTAATTCAATACTATTAAGTGATGGACGAGTGTCGAGTTAGCACTTGGCTCTGCAATGAGTGCCACTTGTATCAAAGATAGGCGGCGGAATGTGGACGCATTACGTCCAGCGTAACATTGATAATAAATCTTATCCTCTAGTTGACTTCGTGCTTCGTTTGCTAAGTGTGAGGTCTGGCTCTGATTTTCATGTAGGTACTGCAGTGGATTTTAGTATGCACTTTAATTAATTTCTAAGATTTTTCAAAGTTTAGGTACCACTAGAAGTGTTTATTCGTGATCTTTCTATTTTCTTTAATATCTTATCTTATTTATTTATTTTTAACAATTTATGTACACACGATAATAAAAAAGAAGAAGGAAACAGAAGATTAGTACAAAGGTGATGCTTATTTCTAAAGAAATCTCTTCCAGCATACCTGCGAAAGGAGAGTTGGAGAAAATAGAGATGTAGACACTGTGTGTAGAAGTAAAAGGAAAATTGGTACACACAAAATACACAGTAAACAATTAATTACTATAACATCCAAAAAAAATACAATTATAAAAAACACATATTAAAAAAATAAATATCACAAAAATACATACTAAATAAAATAATATATACTAATGCGCAACTATGACGAAATAGAAAGATAGTGTTCTTTCTCTCTTCTTTTAAAAACTGCAATAGTTTGACAGCCCCTAATCATCATCATCTTTAGTCGATGGTATTCTTAATTCGGTCCGTAATATTCCAATAGTTGAAAAGTATCTCACAGAAAGTTCTACCCCATAACGCTGTAGAGAAATGCTTGTTTAAAACTCCATCATATCTCTTAGTAGGAAGTAAGGTTACACGGGAACCAATACTGCTGTTCATTTACCTAAAAAAAAATAAGGAAATGCTAAGGTGAAGATCGTGCCGGTACAACGCAAACACATGTGATTAGGGACTTTCTTCCTAAACACTCCTCTAAGCGATGAGCCTCCTGCCAAGTTTTTTTCTTATGAGTATTAGAACGGAAATACGCAGTTAAACTAAGCTATTACTCTGAGTAAAAATAGTGTAACTATCAAATTGTTTCGTCATTTCTCTAACACTGCAATTTTCAAACTGACAGCTCTTCAGCCAGGACTTATTTTAAATGAAGCAGGGTTTGCTAGTAAGTGACTGACAAGTGTCTAGTTTGCACGGGCCAGGCGGCTGCCTGACGGAGAACCGCGATAGATTGTCGGCGGAATGTCGACGTATTACGTTCAAGATCAACTTAGATATCAATCTAGAGTACCTATGACGGCCTTAGATTGATAATGTCGTTCGCAGATGCGGAAAACCGTTAAAGATTAACAAACTTTTTCTAGACTTCCTTTTTTGAAAGTCCGCTTCGTGTATCTTCAGTCACTGCGTTTGGTATGGGTCTTTGTTGAAGTCAATTAATGGCTAATGCTGAATTCTGTTCCACCTATTTTAAGATTGATTTTGGCACAAGTGAAATGAGGCAAACATATATTTGCCTAATCTTGTCTTACTTAAGGATACAATGACATAGATAGGCAGAATTTTGGGCACAATCGATTTCAAAAATGGATAGCCCAATCAAGCAACACGATCGACCTGAAGCTTCATATTCTATCTGCAATGGACGAATATTTGATGATTTGCCTTAAAAAAAGTTACTATCAGAATGTAAAGACAAGGAAATAAGTAAATATGTACGATCAAATCGTGGTCACCGGCGCGACTAAATCAACGTGTTTTATGTTAGCGCTTTCTGTTAGCGGCTTTAATTTTTTTTTTTTGAAATTGTAAAATATAAGTATTGTATTATATGTATAGAAGCATTTTTTTCCACAGTTTGTAAATGTGAGTACCATGGAGCTTTTTATAGTTTTTATGTTACTACTGGACTTATTTGACATAAATGAGCGTGGCAGTTGAGAGTTTGTCATGCTCACTCAAATGTCTCACTGATGGTGGCGTGGGTGTTGGATCATTCGGTTCCCTTCAAAATGGTTGAGCTGAGTGGTGCTAATATTAGCGTCATGTCCGTGAACGGGCGCTGTCAGTTGCCGTTGCTGTTGCAGTTGTTGTAGTTGCTATTTTAATATCTATATTTAGTTTTTATTTTTATTTACATTGTTCTCACATGATAGCGACAAGAAACATGTAACAGAGATATTTGTAATTACAAAATATGATTGAAAAGAGTGTCCATGGAGTTTCTTGCACATTCTTCTCCATAGAGATCTACGCTTTGGAATGTGCAATTAGCATCATTTATTTTTATTTTTCTGACTGACTGACTTCTTGAAATTTCAAAAGTGCCTGTAAATGGTTTATTTGGAATAAATGCTATTTTGATTTGATTTTGATTTTGATTGATACATGTATAGATATATAAAAAAGAATGTAAAAACCTCTCAAATGTGTTTTTAGAAAATGTTCTTAGTAACGTTCACGTAAACCTATGTATAATACCAAGTTTGTATGAAATATGTAGAGCGTAAACGCGGATAATGTGTAAATATGTTTCTTAACTATACCAGTGACCTAAGCCTCTTTTTGTGAATCCCTATACCTCCCGTGAGTGTCGTCCCTATAACTTTGAAAACTCCTGTAATAGATTCATGTAGCGTCAAGTTAGTTTCGAATGTCAATCCCAAACATTCCGAACTTTTTGGCAATCTTTGGCAATCGTTTTCGCTAATATTCCAAGTTACTTTGTCCTCAGACTGATTGCGATTTACACCTGATGATAACTCCGATCTCATTAGTTCATTTGCACTCCATTGGTTTCCTACTCCGTGATAGTCTCACAATGTATGAGATATAAATCTTATCTGTTGCTCCCGTTGGTCGCACTCTCCGGGGGGCGCACGATCCGAGCTGACCGGCCAATCTATTACATGTTATAGTGCGCTACTGTGCTAAATCGCACTTATGACCGGCTCAACAGTTATAAAATTTTAGTAGAAATTTATTTTTTTTGTTTGTAAAGGAAAATGAGTATGAATTTCAGATTTTCAGCTATAGGCGTGGATTTGACGGTTGCTTTAATTTTATTCTCCAATAAATCGCAGTTGACTACTTCGAACTGACCTTCAAATGGCCCCTGTTCTGTAAGTGGTCTTCGATATGAGACCCTGCTTTTGTCTTTAATCTTCGATATCATACATCAAGTTAAATCTCTCGCATCATGTCCATATTGTATTCATCCGTCTTCAAGACAAAGCATGCAAGTCATTTTTAATATGCGCTTCCATGTAGCATGTTAATTTATGGTACTGAGCGTTAATATAAAATGCGATTGAACGATACCGTCAGCCAGTGATTTGTCGATGTGTCGCATTCATTACAACTCACGATTTGTCAACATGTCGCATTACAACTAAAGACTTGTCGTCATGTCGTGTGTAAGTGTCGGACTCTAACGCGGAAAGATGAAAAATTAAACAGGGAAGGTACAACATTTATATCGTCGGATGCCGTGGTTAAATGGCTAATGGTTTCTTTAACAGGTGCTGACGTTTTGTACTCGTTATGACCATATCTGGGCGTTTTCTCGCGGAAACAAGCACTGAAGATAATTTTATTTAAAACTTCCTTTGCCAGTATAAATATTATACTTTGTGCCTCGTAATTCTAGATTAGCAACCTGTAATAAATATTTTTAGTAACAAACTAGGTTTAGTAACGACCATAGTTGCTACTTCGTATAATTATGATAGAACTTCGATTAGGTTAAGTTCGTTCAAATAATAATTATGGTTATTATATTATATGAAATGGGATTAGTGAAACTATCTTCAGTAATTTATTAATTTTGTTATATATTAATGTAAAGCAAAGCATACATATCTTATTCTGTACCGTGCCCCACTTCCTAACTAAGACACGCATTTAAAATTTTACAAACTTTAACTATGCATGATTTGAGCAGTGCTGGCCGAGTGGTAAAAGCCCCGACTTACGAGTTGTAGGTCGCGGGTTCAAACCCAACCAGGCGCATTACTTAGTGTAATTTATTTCATTACCACTGCTCTCAAAACGGTGAAGGAAAACATCGTGAGAAAACCGGCATGTCCTAGGACCAAAAATTCGAAGACACGTGACATTCACCTACCCACACTGGGCCCGTGTGGTGGATTAAAGCCCTTTCCCTCTCCTAGAGAGGAGACCTGAGTCCCAGCAGTGGGAACATTAAAAGGCTGATTATGCTTATGCTAAACTATACATCGCAACTTTACATCGCCGTCAAACCTATATAACCAAATCGACTCAAATAAGTACCAAATTTTAAATGCATGTCTTAGTTTTGCAAGTGAGACAATTTATTTGGTATTCGTTCATTGCGATATGTTTAGGACCTACTAAATATTTTATTGTTGACTTTAACGTCGAAAATATGACACCTTGGCATGTTGTGGTCCACTTTTCCCTCAGAACATTAGGGCACGACAAAAGCATAAACTTGACTTGTCAGATCGCGACAACACCTAAATCTAAATATTATTTAAATCACAACTCCATATCCTAAAGTTACAGCCTAAAATAATATGTTACAGTTTCAAGTTTAGATTTATTATGACAGTGTCCAAACAAACTGCTTTCAGACTGTAGGTATGTTTCGTTGAATGTTTGCTCGACAACTTGTTGGTAGACCTGACGTTTGACTTTCTTAGTTTGTAAAAATGCACTGACAACACTTTGGATTTTCAATACTCAATGTACAGTTTTAGTCCAGTGTCTGGAGGGATTTACTTCGGATTTGTTTTAACTGTGGATGTTCAGTGTAATTGATTACTAATTATATATTATAGTCAGGAATCAATTACGCAGAAACAATGATTAACCTACTTTTGGAAAATAAATAATTCACAACAAAACATTTTTTTTCTCTGGACTCCTGGGACAGATTTTGGAGCACTTCAGTTTACTGATAATGCACTATGTGCGCATTCTGGGCAGCACTTGGTCCAACTCCCATACGAAGCAATGACCTTTAAAAAGGAATTATGATATGTGTAGCTAATAAAATGTATAAAAAAGTTTATCTATTAGAATAATGTGAACTTGATTTTGACAAAAAAAAATGTGATTACAATAGTTCAACTAGTATCTCAGAACCTACTTGTTAGAATTGAAAAAAATCTTTCAGTGTTGGATAGCCCTTTTATTGAGGAAGGCTCTAAGCTAGATAATATCACGCTACAATAGGAGTAAAGAGGAGAAACTAATAGGAGTGGAGTAGTAACTAAGAACGCAAGTGAACCATGGGGATCAGTGAGTAATGTTAGACTGTAGAATGTTTTAGTGTATCAAAATTAATGTATATATTTATATTTAGACAACGTTTTGGATATTATTAAATAAATGACCTAGACTAAAACAAATGTGGATTATATTTGACTTTTATACTAGCCAATGTAGGCCTTCGCAAAGTCTAGTAATTATTTAAAGCCTAGTAGCAACATATTGTGGGTCAGGGCGTCGACGACTGTACCGATAAATCGTTGTTCGTACCGTCGCGTGCAGTGCCCATGTTAACATCGCTTGGTGACCAACAGACTGAACAACGAAAGTTCTCGATTTAAATGTAAATATTGCAGTTAGAGCCTCCTTACACGCTTGCCCAGGTCTGTGAGACCTAGGTGGGTCCGCGGTGGACCGTTAGGTACCTACGATCGCAATGATCTGACTGGAACTATTTAGTGTTGACTTAGTGCTGGGCTTTTGAATTTAAGGCTGCAATTACTTTCAGCCGTGTGACTATGATCAAATCAAGATTAAGTTTGGAAGGAATTAATTGAATTAGTTTAAGATACAATAATAACCTAATATTTGAGATACAGTAATCTCGCCGTCCTCCTCGGCGTCGCCCGCGTATTTAAATTATATCACTTAGAATTAAAGCAGCTTTCTATCGGTGAAAAAATTTTAGCTCTATTACCTCCTACAAATAAAAAAATAAAAAAACAAACGTTACCTTTTTAAAATATTAATGTAGATGATATTTTTTTATTTTTTTTTATTCTCGCTTGACCGCCATCTCACCTGATGGAAAGCGATGATGCGGTCGACGATGGAACGCGCTTACCTAGAAGTAACCTATTCACTCTTGACTTAAAGATTACCGGGTTGTAGCTATCAGGAAACACACATTCCGGCAAGGAATTCCACTCCTTAGCTGTACGCACAATGAATGTGTTCCCAAAACGTTTCGTTTGATATTCTTGTCAAAGCAAAGAAATTTGGATGTTTTATCAATTGTTGTTCTTGCCGATAGAATTTCCCGTGTACCTAAAACCTCAGGCGCCCCACACAAAATACTAAAATAATAAAAAGCACCATTTTATAGTAGATAATTAATGTAAGCTTTTATGGTGAGACGAGGGTATCAAGAACTTATATCATTTAAAACAATTAAAATCAGAATTTTCTCACATAAATTGTAAAAACGGTGTAAATAAAGTTAATTACGAAAACGTATAAGCAAGGTGCAAAAACAAAATCACGTTTTATGTTTTTCACAGTATCTGAAGCAGTTTTTATTGCTGCAAATTATTAGCACCACTTAATATTCAACAATAGATATAAAACTTGGCAGTAGACGTCTTTCGGCTGAAATGATGATGATGATAAAACTTGGTAATCGCTTATTAAAATATAATTAATTTCGTACAACAATAACTTTATGTCCATCTGTTTATGATAACTGCATGAAATTAGTTCAAATAAACCGGAGAGATAGCTGTAACTTCAATATTCCAGTAGGATTTTAATTATAAACCGCATTTATAATTAGCCGTTTAATTTTATGATTACGAAGATTATTATAGAGAGCTAATTACTATTTAAAAACAGTAAATTAAAATCTCAGCCTAATGCTTTCCAAGCCATAAAAGCGAAAGCTGATGAAACGTTAGTTTGTACAGCATAATTGCATTTTTTACTGTAAAAGTCTAGACAATTTTTAACGTACTTCGAAAAAGGAAGAGGTTCACAGGTGGACTCCATGTGGTTTTTTTATTTGTATTTTTTTTCAGCGATATCTTCGCTAAATGAAAATATTTTTTTCGATTCTATTTTTTTGTAAGAATTTCGGAGATTCCATCTCTAACTTTGTTAAATCTTTTCTTAGTGCTCTAAAAAAGGACTTGACAAAATTCAGTCCCTAACGGGATGAAACGGGGGTCTAAAGTTTGTAAGAAGTAACCTACATTCACGCGGGCGAAGCCGCTGGTAGAAACTAGCATGTTTATAAACACATCCACGTTGTTCAATGTTCCTGTATATATTTCCTAGTGTAGGGTAACATTTATGAAAAAAAAGATTGAACAAAAAAATAATCCTGTCATTCCAAACATAAAACTAACATCTCTTCACAACATGTTCGCACAAATCGCCAAATTGAAAATTCTACTGAAATAAATTAGACCAGGGCCATGAGGTGTTACATTGTAGTCGTGCGAGAAAAAAGGGTTCTACATCCATTATACCTCAAAAGAGTGTCCATGGAGTTTCTTGCACATTCTTCTCCATAGAAATCTACGCTTTGGAATGTGTAATGTGCAAGTAGTCAGTCAGTCAGGAAAAAAAGATGCTACTTTTTTTTGACTACTTGACACTTCAAAAGTGCCTGTAATGGTTTATTTGAATAAAAGGAGAAACTGACTGACTGATATATCAACGCACAGCCAAAACTACTGGGCCTAGGATTGTCAAATTTTGCACAAAGCTTCCTTTTATGACGGAGGCGAGCACTAAGAAAGAATTTTCAAATATTCAAACCCTAAGGGGATGAAACGGGGGCCTAAAGTTTGTATGGAGAAAGCTACTATCACGCAGGCGAAGCCGCTAGCAGAAACTAGTTTGAAATAAAATTCAGTTCAGTTTAGGTCCTCAAATGGATCGCGTTTAGAGTTCGTGGTAGGGCTTGTAGTGGTCGTACCGTTCGCCTGCCAATACCAATTCCCAGCGATGCCCATTGTACCCATACCGGTAGCCAGGAGTAAGTAGTAACCACTAATGGGTACCAGCCTCCTATAAGATTTATTCGAAGCTTATCTGAATAGATTGCTTACGGTTATAGATTAGTACTAGGATATCCACCGCGTCTAACTTGCCTCTAACTCTAGAGCCAACATTGTTAACTATTTCCTATTTAGTAAATTCCGGTTCAACTGATTGAATATTTAAACTTACATGATAGCAAATTGAGTTTAACTCGTATCGCTAAAGGTTAATTTAACAGTTATTCCTTGGAATGTATTGTTTTAATATCTGATTGTTGAGTGCGAATGTTCCTATTTGCAGTAAATCTATTATTGCAAGTTGAATTTTAGTCAGTTATCGATGGTCTAAATTGTAGCTTTGTTAATTTATAGATGCTAGGATCTGTGTAAGTTGAATTTTATGATATACAAAACCGTTTAAAAAGAATCAAGCAATTAGTTGAATTTATCTTTCATTATAATCATCATAGACCGCGCACAAGTGTCGCCATTACGACTAGTCCTATGCGTCTTGCATCCGTCTACTCCTAAACCTTTCGGGCCCCATCAAGCATCTGTTCTACGAACAATGTGCCCTGCCCACGGCAACTTAACTTAAATTTGGTGATTCTAGGACTGTGGCACTTACCGTGGTTCTCATATGGATATCTTTATTCCTAATTCGATCATGTAAGGAAATCCATGGCATATCCCTCTTTATTGCACTTTGGGTGAGTTTAAGCCCTCTGATGAAGCTCGTTGTCCCCAATTTTGGGCCATATATGATCACTGGCAACACGCATTGGTCTTTCATTGTAACACCATATAACGTGTAGACCAACAAATGGAAGCTCACTAAACCATAAACATGAAATTTATTAGGTACTTATTAGATAAGACTACGAAATTCGCCGCATCCTCCCGGTAACGAGCATGAAACGGAAGCCAGGCATAAAGTGCAATTACAAGACTATACACAACGCAAATTGTTTCTAATTATATGTTTGATCGTCATAAAAGCTTGTTACATGTCGAACGCATCGTCATCATTATGTAATAATTATTATAAAACTAATTAGAATATGTGCACATTTTCTATAATGTTAGAAAATGAGAGTGTAATGTGAGAAGGTTTTATTTAAAATAAAATAAAATTGATGTCTGTTAATTTTGTATGGTCTTCGACTTTTCGTTTGAACGTTCGTTATCAAATGTTTATTATCAAATGGTTATATTAAATTTTAATTCATTAAACCCCGAGCAAACGCCGGCGTTCGCTCGGTCATTATCTTTCTATTGTGTCTCTAATTACGCTACTCAAAAGGTGACAATTTTAAATAACCTAAGCAATAATAGTTTAACCACACTTAACTGTGATGAATCTAGGCTTACATATGTACTTATTTTAGCGAGAAATTGCTATAAATCGACTATCCTTTGGTAAACTCTGGAATCACGATTTCTACGAATAAAATCTCGAATTAACAAAAAAACATTTTTGTCTAATGATTTTTAAACCCAACCTAAATATGAAACCAAATTTATATACAGATATAATCATTAAAGACAAATTTATCCATAAAATAAACTTAACATCGGTCTCCTGTAAAGTAAGCTTTATCACTTCCGATAGTTTACCTAAGTACAGTCGAAATATTACTGCGAAGGTTGCCTCTTGTTTGAGGGAGACGAAAATGTGTGTTGCAGGTTTTTTTTTATTTTTTTTTATTGAGTGGGAAAATCATCCTTATGACATCCCCGCTCTTGGGCGGAGCGGGAGATAGTGTCAGACTCTTGCTGACTAAAAACCCACTCCTGGTTTGATTTCCGCGTCTAAAGTTTAGAGGCAGCTCCTACTAAAATGCGATGCGACGCGATACTACCAATAATAGAACGGAAATATGTTGTGTGTAATACCTACATACACATTTCAGTAAAATAACTATCACTGTAAACTGTGTACCTTTTGGTTCAGTAAATACATACTTCCATAAATAGGGACGTTTGTACCTACTATGTTTGTTTTGAGGGTTTTGTACCTCAAAAAGAAAAAACGGAACCCTTATAGGATCACTTTGTTGTCCATCTGTCTGTCTGTCAGTCAAGACCCTTTATCTCGGAAACGCGTGGAGGTATCGAGTTTAAATTAAAACCATGTGCTCAAGTCTGCAATCCCTTGAAGCCGTGAAAAAAACAAACTTCTGAATTAACGAAAAAGAAAGTTACGGAACTTTATGTCACAAAAAACGTGTATTTTGACACTCTCAAGGGAATCAAAATTCATAGGGTAGGTACTCTCCGTGAACCTAGAACCCTGAAATTTGGCATGAAGCAAGGTACAAGCAAGGCTCATAGTACAAGTATAGAAAAATACTGAAAGCTGTAAATTTGTAGTTACGTCACAAAAAAAAACTTTTTTGTGATTCGGAAAAATCTTTGTTACTCAATTCGGGAATTGTAGTGTTTTCATAGGTAAGTTTGTACGGAACCCTCAGCGCGCGAGTATCATCACTAATTAAAACCCACCCGCGTTTTTTTTTTCTTTTTGCATTGCTGCGGTGACTCTTTCAAACGCTCCCACATCGTTTGTATGCCTAGACCACTGAATCAATTTTGATGAAATTTGGTAGCTATAGAGATAGATTAGACTTTGGTGAACATAGTAGGTATACTTTTAATCACGAGATTACGTTCCCTTGTAATTCTTTATTGTTTTGCTGTCTTCAGAACTGCCTTTACATTTGCGTCTTGATGGGAGCTGGCCCTAATGTCTATTTGACCCATAGTTCATGTTTAATGGAATTACATAAAAGTACCCAGGTCTGTGTAGGTACAAATCTTTGGGATAGAGCGTTCCATAAACTTTTATCGAGGTATTTCCTGGTTTCCTAATGTCAGGAGTTAGTGTGCATACTAAGAAGTTAATCGGTACTTTATGTATACGAATGTACTATCAGTGGCAAAAATGCAAGCGCATTGTACTAAAATTAGACGTATCCTAATTTTTTTTTGTAAAAGAATCGCGTAGGCCACAACTAGTCCACAACTATTAAAATCTATAAATTAGAACGAAAAACAGTTACAGTTTTTTCCGTCGTCTTGGTAACTTTACAAAAAGTAACTTTGTCCAAAATCGAAAATAGTAAGAATTCTTCGTTCAAAATTAAGTGAGCACCTCCCAAACCTGATGAAAGGGGAAACTGTTAAGTAACAGAAAAAGAATGCACAAACTGACATGTGACGTCACCGCCATTAGATTATACGCGAGACGTTTTCACCACGCCTCTACTCATGAGGGGTACCACACACAATAATTGAATTGCCAATTGATGCTTCATTTGATAACGAAATCTGTTGCTGTTTTCAGAAACAGATTTCACTTTAGTGTTAGTTGTTGTTTTGTATAAAATATTTTCAATATACAAATACAGAAAAATATCCTATTTGTCATAAAACATTTAGGTACCTCACACAAATATTGCCTTCCATATCGTGAATTCTAACTAAAGAATGATTGAGTACGTACAATGAAACTGCGTATCGTTGCGGAACTTTAGCAGTTGCGTCCAGTTAAGCTTCAGATTATCCTGGTAATCTGCGCATGCGCTGGCTTAAGCGGTACCTAAGGATTTATTGGCCATACCCAGTTTACGGTACCGTAGACCCTTGTAAATCCAAATGCAAAATGGCGTTCAGGTTCTGATATAACAGTCTGTATAACTTTTACACTTACCGGAAAACACCCATAAACAGTATTACGTATAGGTACCTATATCAGAACTAATAAGAAATATCTGTTTTTCAGGTGTACCGAAGTATTCGGCCCGACGGAACACTGCAACGACACAACTTCTTAAGAAATTATAAATAAGGTAAGTTCCATACTTATTGTCGTAATTTCAGCCGAAAGACGTCCTCTACTGGACATAGGCCTCCAGCAAGCAGCGCCACAACGACCAGTCCTATGCGTCTCACATTTATCGGATTTTCGCAATCCTCACCAGGTTACCGGTCCTCCTTGTGGGAGGTTGTCCAACGCAGTGTCTTCCGGGTTTGTAAATGGACACAAAATAATTAAAATTGAAAATATTTATGTCAGACCAAGCACACAGTAATGATACAAGTCTATATTATTTTAGTAGGTACAATTATTATTTTGGACATGCATGACCGACCAATGCCTTAGGGTTTGGCTGTCCTCTCTGTTCGATACCGCACCCAGAAGCGTGTTGGTGCTACTTTTTGCCCGCGACCATAGGGAGGCCGTTTTTTTTTGCGAAGCACCACCTCGAAGCCATCCGTGCTGTGGTCGACGAACATGACCAACATACCCAGACCCTCGAGACAGTATACTATAATAATACTTTTTTCTACAAAATTTTAAAAATCAGGAGCGGCGGCGTCAGAAAACTTTCTACCTAAAACCTACCATTAGCAGGCTTGTTCCAAAGAGTTACAGAGGCCCTTGAACGCAAAAGGTAATTGGCGGAAAACGGGTGGGTTTTAGTCAGTTCAGCTCTACCCAGAGCGGGAAAAGTTGTTTGATGATATCTCACCTAAAATACGAAAATATGATCTATAAATATGCGCACTGAGGATTCCGTACAAACTTACCTATAAACGGTACGGAACCCTAAAAAACCTGCCAATAATAATAATATGATTGGTTAAGTAAAGTAAAAGTAAGTGGAACTGTAAGATTTAATAATAATAATAATTAATTTAATTGCAAATAAGTGTCACTATTACATAAAAGCTCAGCCTTCTGCACAAGGTAGTTAACTTTTATCTTAGGAGACAATTCCCTTCCTAATTACATATTACAATTTGTTGACATGCGGGATACATTGCTAACTGTAACATAAAAAAATGACCATTTTATGAAGCAAATAATATTAAAAAAAAACCTAGTATTTGACAAGTCACATGAAATATTATAAACTTATTACAGTGTTTTAAAATAGATCATAATATAATCATTTTATTATACGAAAATGTCATGCGTCGTCTCACCTTGAAATGATGACTAGGACAGAAGGGTCTGACACAATAATTGTATAGAAGTTCCAAGTTTTGCATTTAAAACGCTAACTTCGTGTGTGTTCTACCTCACAAACGTCAAGCATTTTAGTACAGGATCGGGCTATAATGTATCATAAAATTCCATTTAGTCTAGATACGTATGCTTTGAGTATAAAAAGATCAGAAAATACAATACAGAAAACCTATAATTATTTTTGACTATTAAAGTAAGTGTAGTCATATTACAGTTACGATTTTATTTACCTGGATCTATTATCTACACATATAAAAGGAGAAACTGACTGACTGACATATCAACGCACATCCGAAACTACTGAGACTAGGAGTGCGAAATTCTGCACAGGGTTTCCTTTTATAACGTAGACGAGCACTAAGAGAGGATTTTCCAAAATTCACCTTCTAAGGGGATAAAACGGGAATGCAAAGTTTGTATGGAAAAACCTACTTTCAATCAGGCAGTCACTGGCAGAAGCTAGTATTAATATATAACATATCCACCCTTACGTTGTTGAGATCCGGACGAAGCGTTTCGCCTCGCCATTTATACCGCGTACTTCGAAGGACTGGAACAATTTACCTGCTGCGGTCTTCCCTTCCAATTATAATTTAGGTGTCTTCAAGGCTAGAGTGCCTCATCATCAACGATTGCATCACTACTTACCATCAGGTGGGATCGCAAACAAACACAAGTTTATAACAATTAAAAAAATATATATTACTCATAGCTTTAGTATTTAAATAATTAAACCCCAAGCGAACGCCGAATTACGGTATTTGAAAGGTTAAATTATCACTAATTACCTATTCCAATTATGCCTGCCAAGGCTACGAGATTGTTTGAAATAGTCACCGCCTTGAAGTGCAAAAGCAACTGAAGGGACACGGTCGGATAGGGCCCAAACATAAATCTGAGATGTCTCATTGTAAAAGATTGCGAGCTCGCACTCGAAATCGCAAGAGTTTGCAAATTGATTACCATCGATCATTATATGGTCACCTAAACCGATGCTTTGTCGCATGAAATCGCATCGCAGTCCTTTATCAGTAAAAGCCTAATACCCCTTCTCCCTCCACCACAGTACTTATTCCATTTAATGTATCTTCTTGGGCATGTATTATTGCTCAAATGTTTAGAAAAAGTTCTTTGAAGATTTCAGTAGGTTTCAGTAGTGTAGGTTACAAACGAGATTGTGACCATACAATTAAAAGAAAATACTTTAAGCGATAAGAACGTCCATTGTTATAAATCCCATTAATTTTGAGCTCCTGCAGTATTTCCATGGTATAAAATAAAGAGTATATTTATCTAAAAAAATATGTACTATTCGAATGGTTGAGATGATAATTTTTCACTGTTGACTTAGTTATAGAGCCAGCTTTTGACTACCGATGACTTGTGTTTGCAGTACTCATGAACATTGATTATTGCAACAGAAAGCTCATCAAACTTAATCACCACTGCATATGCAAAGCTGCGCGCGCGCAAGATACATTGTTTCACACCGTTCCTGCAACATAATTGTAATTAATAATAGTTTGTTTTGAGATATATATAACTTCATCGTAAAATATCATATCTGGTGTGCATCTGGCGCCATTTATTACAATCTCGTTTAGCCAGTTAGCGCATTATACTCTATTATACCACACTTGTAACACGGCTGTAAGAGAACTCAGCCTTAGAGAGTCGTAAATAGGCAACTTTTATTATCTTTGCATTGAAACCGTGGATTAGTTGAGCTCCAAGTGCATGTTAAAATAATGTTTCTTGCAATAAAATGCATTATTGCTTGTAAAAACATTTTGATAGACTGATATTTATGACAGAATATTTTTTTTAAAGTGCAATTAAAGCAGATACAATTGTTTACGTGTGACCATGGTTGGGCAGGTGTTGTTTAATTAAAATTAAAATATATCAATACATATATGATAGAATAGATAAGTCAAAGATTAGGTTGAAAATGATATTTACATTGTTTAAATCCAGTAGCATTCTGAGGGATTGTTCAAGAGTTACTGTGGCTCTGGAACGCTAAAGGAACACTGGTGGGTTTTAGTCAGTAAAAGTCTGAAATTCCCTCTCTTTCCAGTCAGAGCTGGAAAAGATATTCGACGATTTTCTCCCGAAAAATAGGCTCAGTAACATTGGAATTAAATTATTTAATTATAACGTTTCAGCAATTACATTAAGAAAAACGACAGGCGTTTTCATGATTTATTAAATTGAAACCTTATGTAAATATGGAAGATATGTGATATGAAAGAAAAGGAAGTTAGTGATAGCATGACGGTTGACAGGATAGAATAGAAGAAAAAACATGTTGCGCCGACCCCAAATAAGATGGGACAAGGGCAGGAAGATGATGATGATGGAAGATATGTAACATCCACCAACCCGCTCTGGGCCCGCATGGTAGATTACGGCCCATTCAGTCTCTTAGAAAGAAGCCTGAGTCCCGGCAGTAGAAACATTACAAGCCTATTTTTGCTATAAAAATACTAGGTATTGTCTGTTATATTTATTACGTAAAAAAATTCCGTGTTACACTTAAAGCTGACACAAGAAACTCATTATGAACGCTTTCCATTTCATCTCTAAATTGTCTGCATGGTAAAATCCATGCCTTTTCCCTCATGCGTGTGATGGGTAAATTTCCTTTTGTTTAGTCTTTAGAGTGTAGAGTCATTCAACCGGTTTTTAACTTAGATTTGCTCACATATTTTTGCAGATCAAAAGAAACACAAAATGCCTTTAATAACTTTATAATTTTATTATATTATTATTTAACCATTGTTACCAGTATTTTCTTAAACATAGGTATAACATATTTGCATATCGGTAACAGGAGTTGTATTTTACCAGAATTATTACAATGGTCCCCAAACTAGACGGTGCCTGTAACTTGAGGACAGGAGTTTTTTTTTTTTGGTGGGAAAATCATCCAATGATAAATCCCGCCCTTGGGCAAAGCGGGAGATAGTGTCAGACTTTTACTAACCAAAAACCCACTCCTGTTCCTTCTTTGCCTTCATCCCGGGGCCCCGGGCTTCGCTTTCACACTACCCGTGGTGAGGACCGAAGTTGCGTTATCGTTAAAGTAAATAAAATACAAGTTTCCTTTACGGATTACCTTAAATAAAATAAGAATAAAATAGGAGACAAAATGATAGTACCTAAGAAGTAGCAGATAATATACAGTTAAAACGATCACTTTATAATTAATGAGCTATTAATTAGTTTCTAATAGATTAAAACAAGAAGGTTTCCATCCAGTAAAGTCGTGTGTAATTACACGTAGGTCACGTCAAGGTTCTAATATTAATAGTCTATAGTTAGTAGTTCATACATTATTGATTAATATCTATATATATATTTACAAACTTTGCCGTAATTATTTATTCTCACGGTCCTTAGCACTTACCCTAAAGATAAATTATTAGACACTTGGTTATTAATTTAAAATATAATTAAGAACAAAGTATTTATTTACGGTTTAATCTATTAAGGGCACAGCTAGTGTAAGCATATTAAGGCTATAATGTTCCTCCTTTTGGATTCATCTCAGTGAGAGGGAGCAGGCCGTAACGCACTCAGGCCCAGTGCGGTCTGGTGGACGTCACAACATTTTTTTATTAATCTTGATAGGTTCGCGCTTGACCGCTATCACACCTGATGGAAAGCGACGATGCGGTCGAAGATGGAACGCGCTTACCTAGAAGTAACCTATTCATTCTTGACTTAAAGATTCCCGGATTGTAGCCATCAGGAAATACACATTCCGGCAAGGAATTCCACTGCTTAGCTGTACGCACAATGAATGTGTTCCCAAAACGTTTCGTGCGTGTAGGTGGGATGTCCACCATGTACCGGTGGCATGCTTGGTGTTCCGATGACGGGACGGGCTAGGCGGAATTAGGTTATGCAATTCCGACGCACACTCCCCGAAATCATCTTCCTAAAGGCAGTTCTATTTTACTTGAGGTTGGCCCAACACGCTGTCACTGACTTCCTTTTCTTTCATATCACTCCTCACACAATCCATTCATTATTTCCTTGAACTCTCTCTCTCTTTTTATTCACATGCCATTGAACATTTTTTTTATAGATATTAATAATAATATAATATTCACACAACGCCGTCTAGTCCCAAGCTAAGCAGAGCTTGTGTTATGAGTACTAGACAACTGATAAACATACTTAAATATTTCTAAATACATACATAATAAAGATAAATTACACCTAGACACAGAACAAATGATTGTGCTCATCACACAAACATTTGTCCTGAGTGGGAATCGAACCCGCGACCTCCGGCATAGCTGTCAGGGTCACTAACCACTAGACCAACAGGCCAGTCAAACATTGGTTCTAGTACATGCCTGTTTCCTCGATGTTTTTGTTCACCTAATTAGGGGTTATTTTTTTATTTTATTTTTTTTACCGGGTGGGAAAATCATCTTATGACAAATCCCGCTCTTGGGCGGAGCGAGAGATAGTGTCGTCGGACTTTTACTGAATAAAAACCCACTCCTGTCCCTTCGTTGCCTTCGTCCCAGGGCCCCTGCTTTCGCTTTCACACTACCCGTGGACCTAATTAGGGGTTAACTTTTTACTGAGCACCTTTTATAGGCTAATAACTTTCAGTATTTAATAGTGACTGTAACATCAATTTATTTTTTAAATTAAATAGCAAGTAAATACATAACTCCGTGCGGTTTCTTCACTACGTACCATGCTGTTAGGCTAATTGATTATTAACTTTAATTGGATTGAATAAATAAAATTAGTTTTATAGTTATACTCCTTCTAATTACGATCTGGCTCTTAACTAACATCTGGCTTTATTAGATCGTTTACTGGAAATGGTCAGGGAAAAGTATTGAAAAATAATTATGTCTGTATGTTACGTATCCACGTCTGACTCTGAAGTTAAATTTTGTTTTAGAGAAGGATAACATACATAATATAACATAATCAGCTTTATTAATGTTCACACTGCTGGGAATCATGCCTCCTCTCTAGGAGAGCGAATGGGCCGTAATCCACCATGCGGGCCCAGTGAGGGTTGGTCGATGTTAAATCTCCTTGAATTTTTGGTTCAAGGACATGCCGGATTCCTCACGATAGTTTTCCTTCACCGTGAAGGATAACCGCGTGGTTCTCCACGAGCCTTCAGGATATAGATTCGAAATTCGAAAAAAAAAACAATCGCAGGCGAAGTTATGGGTAATATTGAATTGCCTACGAATGTTATAGTAATTTAATAGGGGATTCGAGCAAGATTACTCAGCTCTGATGATCAGATAGTCTGTCTAAACACTTAGAGAGCACGTAACAATACTAAAATCAGATATCACTATGTCATGTACAATAACATGTCGAATTAATTGTTCTGCACGCTTTCTAGTTCTGTATGAGCGTATGTGCATGTGCCCGCCGTCTCGTTTGTTTCTAATAAGCGGAAATTTTAAATTAAGGCAAATTGGAATACAAAGAAAGCGTGCTTTGATTAATTGTCTGTTTTATTCTAAGGCCCTTTGGGTATTCACACGATAATAAGGGCGATAAAGAATAATGTAGCAGAGATTTGAATACATGATAGTTTTGATCGAGACAAGCCCTTCTCCCACTCTATGTGAAATGAGATCGTGTCAGATTTTGGTGACTAAAACCCACATCTGTACCTTCAGTTGCCTTTTGCGTTAAAGGACGATCCTGCAACCCTGGCAGGCATCAGCTTCAGCTCTTTGAGGTGCACGTGAAATACAACACACCACTGATTCAGGCTTTGTCCTAATCGGACGGTGAGCTATTCAGTGCTCACCGTCCCCAAACGCGCGCATACAGAGGCAGGCTGTGGATACCTAGCAATCTATTAAAGTAAAATGCTTTAAGAAAATTCCATTTGTAATATACAAATCTTGTGGGCATAGACTTTTACAAAATTTGAAATAAATATTCTGACTATAGGAAATGTATTTAAAATAAAAATACACAGAAATCTACGCTTACATATTATTCAGCGAAGTTATAATGCTAAACATAAAAGTGTTTACTCGAGCATTAATAGTGAATGTAAAAGTAAAATACGGCCAAGCGCGACTCTAACTCGGGCAAAAAGTATTCCCTACCACTATTTATATAACATTAGACACTATATTAAAAAAAAAAATTATTTAGTTAAACATGTCCTAGTGTTGTTTGTTGAAAAATCACGTTTTTTGTGTGAAAACCCCCCTTAAATATTTATTTTATTCGGTTTTTAGTAAAAGCGGTCACAAAAATACATCATCTGTAAATTTCAACTGTCTATTACAGTTCATGAGATACAGCCTGGTGACAGACAGACAAACGAAGAGTCTTTGCTATTAAACTATTTTGTAAATTGATATGCGACCTATTAGAGCACTGTGAAGGATAATAATCCCTTAATGACTTGATTTTAGTATCTAAAGCGATCTCGTTTTAGCACGGAACGCGGTATCAGATATAAAAAATATTGCTAATCTTAATTTAACAGCGTGCTAAACACTCGTTTCGCCATCCGCAAGTGATCCTAGAGATAAACCTTAATACACCTTATCGTTATTCCCAAGTAACTTATTCCCAAGTAACTTAATTCCTTTCATAACTAATTTTTATTTTTATGCTGACTTGGCAACGGCTGAAGAAATTTTTAAACTTAGTTTAAGTGTATCGTTAATCAGGCGTCGGAAGTTATTACAGTTAACTGAGGTTAATCGACTAGTTTCGTGATCGCGAACGATGGGTTCTGCTATCATTACTTATGCACATGCAATCTTAAAATATTGTACGTTATGCATGTTTAGAGGTTTACGTATTTCTTTAGAGACGCTTAAAGTTTCCTCTCTCTTAAAGTTGCGGTATTTCTTATTTGTGATTTGTTTGATCTGGTTTCATAACAGTATATTTTACTGTAAACATTATCTGCTTATGGTTATAACTTATAAGACTATACAGAATGTTTGGTGCATCGTGTGCCAAATTGAAATGGTCGACAGAAGGGGTCATCTGCTATCTTTTCAGACCCTAAACACTTCTCATGCCCGGTGGAATTTTTCAGATTTCAGTCGCTTTTGTTTTTTTTTTATAGCCATGTAAATAGCTGTAACATGGACAACTTTAATTTAAGTCCAAAACTTGCACACACGACACACGATGCACCAAACACCCTGTATATACAATTGTCTGTTTTACTTAAAATTGTTACCCGCGTGTTAAACTGGGCTATAGCAACGTTTGTAAGAGTTATCATGGCCCTAGAACGTTTTTTTTTTTAAAGTGTGGAAGTTTCCAATGGCTTCTCCCGCTCTGCGTGGAGCGGGAAGGCGTGTCAGACTTTTACTGACTAAAACCACACCTGTGTTCTTAAGTGACCCTTTGATATTGATAAAAGATGAGTAGGTTACTGAGCAGCAATCAGATATTATTCAACTAGACATCTATGAGAAAGTCCTACACTAGGCACGAAATTTTGCAACAATTTCTAACAAAATTACAGCCTACATTGACCCAAACTACTTAAAGGTAATTCTATCATTAGTACACGGATTAAAATATTTAAAAAGCTAAGACCTACTTAAAAGTACAAAGTTTCTACTTAGGCCGCTATTATCCATAATTTTGTTTATAATTTCACGCACTACTCTTACTGTTACCATTATTTTAACCAATTATTATTATATTAGACTTGCTGCTGCCAGCGGCTTCGCCCGTGTGAATGTAGACTGATCCATCGGATACTCAATGTGAGTGCGGTGCTCCTGTTCCAAATATGAGCCACATGTTGGAAAGCCCCAAGTGTCCATACTCCTGCACTTTGGAGGATTTGATGAGTGCTACCGATGGTGCTATTAATGTAGCCAATTATTGGGCCCAAACAGTTTGACGAGTTTACCATCGAATCGAAAAAGAAAAGAAGATGTAGAAAATGCTGCCAAGGAAACATACTCCTGAGATAAAAAGCATCTTGTATGCTATTCTAGAATATGGTCTACCCGTGGACTAAGTTTTATCAAAATCTGTTCAGCCGTTCGAGAGTAAAAGTAACAAACACACACATGTACACACTCACAAATTTTCGCCTTTATGTTATTAGTTTGATAATATTTTTTTTTGCGAACTAATTTAAACTCTCGCTTTTTACAGTGTTACCCTTACGAGGTAGGCACAGACAAGATTGTTTTATTTAATTCACGTCATTATTTTCAATTTTGAGGTTGTTTGAAATTATGTTGCGATATTGAATAAAATGATATGTAATGATGATGTTTAGCAGTTTTTAGTTCAGTGGTTTCTGTTGATTGATCGACAGAACTTTAATGGCCTGCGCACACTTGAGACAAGACTGTCTTAGACAGACTTACAGAAAATTAGAATTGTGCGCCGTGACGGAGACAAAACAGTCTTGTCGCAGACAAGTCTGCGACGTCGTAGGCAATTCTGTCTAAGATTGTTTTATTTCAGGTGTGTGCAGGCCCTTAGCTGTCATAAGCAGATGTGGTCTTCAAGAAGATTAAATAATTAACTTGATGTAGTATGTGCTACATTTTATATGAGTCCTTGGCTTGGTGTAAAGTTTTATTTTAATTTAGCCTTTTTCTAGTCTGAACGGATGCAGCTGGATGTCAATATTTTATATGGAACGACTGCCCATCTGACCTTTGCAACCCAGTAATTGGTTACTTAATGGCTCTTGGCAAAACAGTCACATTTCCCAGCTTCTGACTATTCGCAACGACTGTCAAAGTTCTACAAATGAGAGCCGGGCATACGAGTTAACATGCTTTTCGAGGCACGGAGAATCTTGGTATGTTAAGAAGGTCACCCATCCAAAGACTGACCTCTGTATGTGTTGCTTAACCTTGGAGATCAACTCAAGCAGCTGTTATTATTTATCTCTTGATGATCCATCTTCCTGCTCTTGTCCCATGAAGTCAACGTAACATATTTTTTCCATTTCTTCACACCGGGACAGCTTCTAATGTTATACAAAGCACAGGTCCGATCGTGTGTGGAGTACTGCCGTCACATATGGGCTGGTGCTGCAAAATGCCATCTAGCAGCTTTGGACTCAGAGGAAAGGCGCGCGAAGAGGCTAATTGGGGATCCAGATTTGGTTAAGTCCAATCTACAAAGCCTCGAGCACAGGCGCAGAGTAGCCAGCCTATCGGTATTTTACAGGTTACATTTTGGAGAGTGTGCGCGGGAACTGCATGACTTGATTCCGCCATCTCCTTTCTACCATCGGACAAAACGACGAACGGCGAGTATCCACCCTTACGTTGTTGAAACTTCAACGGTCCGGACTAAACGTTTCGCTTCGTCGTTTATACCGCGTACATCGAAGGACTGGAACAATTTGCCTGCTGCGGTCTTCCCGTCCAACTATAATATAGGTGTCTTCAAGGCTAGAGTGAATAGGCTCTTAATAAACTAGTGCGCCTGTCCATCAATGATTGCATCTCCGCTTACCATCAGGTGGGATCGCAGCCAAGCACTGGTTTACATCAATTAAAAAAAAAAAAAACTGTCTTGTCTCCGTCATGCTATCACTAACTCCCTTTTCTTTCATATCACTCCTCACACAATCCATCCATCTTTTCTTTGAACTCCCTCTCCATTCATCCACATATATAATCACCTCCTTACCATTAATGTAGTTTATTATTTTGCAAATGTTGAAGTTATGTAAGCTACCATTTCATCACTTCCATAAATCAATTTTAATTTTAATTTGTCAAAGCTTAAGACAGAAATGGGAAGTAATGAACTTCCCATTTCTGTCTTAAGCTTTGACATTAAACTGCAGCGTCACAATCTCCAATGCTTATACTTTAAGATGTTATTTATTAGCCGTATAGCGAACTTTTTATGATCGCTATAAAACTCTGGCATTTGTAGGCGACAAGGTGGCACACTGTCTCTACTTTACATAATAATTGTCGTGATCTTTAACCCAGCATTTACTACTTAACATGCTTTGATCCGTGCCGACGCAGTTAAATCTGATAAAGGATAATATCCATGTTTTAACTTCTAAAACACTGAATTATTCGTGACAACGTTAGTTCTGTTATTATACTCACAGTCATTAACAACAATGTTAAACTAAAGACATAAGATTGCATTCCCATTGAGGTGTGTTAGCAACAAGTTACAAGATTGAAATGAAGCAGATTAACCAAGTTAACTAGCTATTATCTTTAACTATTCGTCATTATTAATCTCTGCGCTTGCGCATCGAAGCGATCATGGGCTGTTTCGTACCCGCAACCGCTAGGGCTGCAACCTTACGAAATGTTACGAAACTGAAAGAGTTTTTAAGGTTACTAACAACTGAAAAAAGAAATTATATCCTCTCCCATTGTAAAGTTCCAATTAAGGAATCCTCCCTTGCCCTGCCTTAAAGAACTTTTTGACAGACTTAGTCCACAGACAAATTAAAAAGTTATATTAACAAAATCCAAACTACTACATTTTAAATAAGTTGTGCAGCTGCAGCCGGCTTCGTGCAGCCGTCGCATGTGCTGCCTGCATCCGCAGCCTGCAGCCGAAGTTCGAATAGCACCTATAGAGTACAGTTCGATCGCTGTGGCCTTTTTAAGTGAAATGATTTAATTGACATTGACAAAAAAAAAAATTGCGATACATATTGGAATTGAATAATATATATAGAACAGAATAATATATTTCTGAACTTAACGAATAATGAGAACAATAGTTACGGATAATTTTTTTAAATTAACTGTGTTTTTGATCAGATTAAATAAAGTAATGCACATAATTAAATATTAAAACATTTATGTGATATTATTGTAAAGTTTGCTTACCGTTCAGTAAACATATTTATATTCATGTTTTTGTTATCATAATAGTAGCTTATGATACTGTCACATAACGGCTGTTATGTTTAAATTATACCGTAAAAACTCTAGATAAACCTTCTCAAATAAATTACTCTGTCTTTACACACAAACCAAGAATTCCTATAACAACCAAATAAAAACATTCAACGCTACCCAGTCCTCAGCATTCCTAGTTATCACATTTCAAAACCGTTCTTCAAGAAGGCGTTAGTAACCCTAGCACTAGCAGCAATGGGCGCCGTAGTTAATCAGCGCTAATGTGCATACCGGCCATTACGGGCGCCAGATTGCGCCCCCGTCTTACAATGCGACACGATAGCTTGCCAACTACAACACTAGTGGTCGCCTAGAAATCTATTGGGTCCCGTGAACATTCGCGACTTGGGTGGAACTAGATTTATGGCTGTGTGCTGGAGTTTGATTAGAACCTAATTAGGCTGGACTTCATTCGATGGTTTTTTCTTAAAATATTTTATCATTGCTTGGTTTTTTTGACTAATTTGACGTTAATTTCAGCAATTCAGTTTAGCAAATGTTAGGATGCCCTTCGGCAGGAGCCATTCTTGCCGAACGGCAACGGCTAACATTTATGTTTGGTGCTATTGTCACTTTCAAAGTGTAGCGACAACTTAATTATTTTATTTTACAATTGAAATCATAAATTATAGCCAATTAATATTAATATATCTAAATATTCATTAAATGTTTAAGCACGCACATAAAACCCGCTCAATATATAGGTATTGAATATAACGACTATGGACGATAAATAAATTAACAATTAATAAAAGCAAGTGGAAAAGAGCTTCTGTATGCGCTATAATTAATATTAAATAACTATTTACAGCAATTATAATAAACAAATTGAGTATAAATACTTCTTGCACGTAAGTTTGCAGATAACATCGTTAAACATTGGTTTTATAAATAGCGCAGTTAAACAAAATTAATAATGTTTGTATCGCATTTCCAAACACAGCAGTCCGATCAAAAAAGTATTGAACTATTAAAGTAATAACATCTTTCGTATATATGCGCCATTCGACTGTAGATTTACTTTTTTCTATCTGAGAGTTTAATGACCCCAGGTCGTAATTTCGATCAACGACTTCAATCATTTTGGGTCCATAAATACCTAAACAGTTTTTTAATTTCATATTTTTTTTTACTTTTCGTAACTTTTTGTAAGTTACAATATTCTTGAACAAGTCTTTTCGTCTTCCTGGATAGATAAAGCACGAAATGAGGTTTTTTTTTCGGTGGGAAAATCATTTATTGACAATCCCCCGTTCTTAGACGGAGTCAGACTTTTACTGACTAAAAACCCACTCCTGTTCCTTCGTTGAGTTTCATACCATTTTTTTTTTTTTTGCTAAAAATGCCGGCAGCATTTCTTCAATTCCAATGTCACTTATTTTGACTTTCCCTGAAATCTGTAAGATAATCATTTCTACTTTCTTCAAATTAACTTTTACCTCAATTCTGATTGAATTCTACAATTTCTGTATCGATTTGTGAAACCCTATCATCGATGTAGTGACGGTTGCCTAATTTATTGTTTTTACGATTGTAATTTTACACTTTTTAAATTAATGTTGATGAAATTTTAATAGAGTCTCGTCGTTATTAATATTATAATTTGATGATTCATTTGCTGTTCATCGTAAATTGGAATTCGTGAAAGCATAATGTATATACCACACGCATGGATACCTAATCTATTTTATATTTACATAATTTAAAACTTTATTGAGATCCTTAATAAATCATCTAACATAGTTCCTATAGATTAAAGTTTGTGTTTAAATTGTGCTGGTTTTTTGGTATACAATAAAGTTTATTCTATTGTAACAAATCTGTCGCTGTTTAAACTAACTTGACTCCTACTTTCAATCTTACATCAGGTGTTTATTTTCCCCAGGCTATTATGAGAGTAAAATGAAAAATTTTAAAAGCCACTAAAACAATAACAACTATACGGCCCAATTTCCAAGGCTAAACAATCATTTGCAAGGTCAGTCTGTGGATGAATAATTCTTACCGAAATACCTCCTTTTGTCGATAAGAATGTTAAGTCGTTGGTTCCAGCATGTGTTATCAATATTCAGAGGCCAAGAAATCTGACACTAGTTTTGTCAAGGGGTATCGTTACTCAATCACTGCGTTTTGGAGGTCAAATATGTAGTTGAGCCATGAAAAATGCTGGTAGGTTCTAGTTAGACTGGAAGCCGCTACATTCATATAGTTGGGAAAAGGCTTGGTAGATTGGTTTGACATGACAGTAAAATGCTTTCCTTTCATTCCAGATATGACAACAAAGTTTTACTGTTACTTTTGCATCAGTGTTGTTCTTAGTTGCCGAATTTTTGAATGAATATAATTGAGACCATGAGAGCCGGAATAGACTGAATATATGTTTTTCAATACTGATCCCATTTGAAAACACTGCTCTTTTTTTCAAATAACGCACCATAAGTATTGAAAAAATGAGTTAGACCACTCTGGCTCTCATATCCTCAATTTATTCCACGTTCTTTTTTTAAAGTTCATTATCATTTTTATTTTTTTATCTGTGGTCACAGGCCGTAACAGGCCATAACAGAATACCAGAGCCGCATTTTTTTTTTAAATTTTGACCTGTCACATATCGTTTTTTTATATTACTATTTTTTATTATTTAGTTTATGTTTATTGATTCGTTTATAACTTATTTTATTTTGTTATTTGGCATGAATGAGTAACAAATAAGCTTTTTTTTTTTGTTTGACTACTATCTCAGCTGATAGTAAGCGATGGTGTGGTCAACTATATTTTCTATCTAGAGTTTTGCTGTATGATTTGAACATACAGCAAAACTCTGCTTTAAGCCAGTTATATCAGGTGCAATTTATTCTGGTCTAGAAATCCAAGTACAGAATCTGACAAACTTCATTCCACAGGGCCTTGACCCCCGTTTCCACGACCACACCAGGTGAAAACCGTTCGTTCCGAAAATAGCGTACATGTGGCGAGAACATGACAAACTAACTGAAGTACCGTATAGTGTAGTAACGAGGCTCATCAGCTACCGGCGGTTAAACTTGCCTGATTTACCTGTGGGTTTCTAACGTCGGATTTATCCACCTGATATTATTCTACAACGGTCGGCCTGTCGGTATATTGTGGTTGGTAGGGTGCTTACTTAGTAGGAGAGTCGCGGTTTCCCAAATATGTGTATTTAGAACTAACCAGTGCCCGCGAGTTTGTCAGCGTCAGATTCGTAAAACGGCACAATGCAATTTGGTGACATTTGAAAGAAGATTTTATTTTATGGGGTATCCGACGCGGAACGGTTGCGTGGTACACGGTGGTATATATATTGTATATATGTACCTAAGTATATCTGTACATTATTTCTAAGCTTATGTTTTTTTTTTATAAATAATCGTTTTTATTTTGTCGATTAATATTTGCTAGTAGTTCAACGCAGACTACTCCCTTATAGTCCATTTAAAGTTGTCTGGTAGATATCGCTGTCAGCGAAAAGACCGCCATTTTTAGCCATAAATTTAAGTTTCTGTGAAATTGTTACTACTTTGGTATAATTTTATTCTATTCTACCCTAATTCTTTTTCAATAAAAATAAAATGATAATAAATACACTTTTGATTTTTTACTTACTGATTTAATTAATTAATACCTAAAGCAATTTCATTTAATATTTAAATAGTAATCCAATTCTTATAAAGCCGTAGCCTAAGTAAAAATGAAGAGTAATTTAACATTCCATGAAAGTGCAATATTTTCTTTGAAATCCATTAACTACCTACCGGAACTACAATCATAAACTATTACTGGAATTTTATGAGCAAGAAAAGTGGGAAAAGGAAATCTAATAAGATATGTACCAACTGTGAAATTAACTGTGATTATTATTTATTGTGACAGTTTATTGGCAGGAAAACAGTCATAAACTAGGTAAATAAAACTCACTTCGGTGAAGTAGAGACTTTGCTACCATAAAACAACTCATATTTTGATTAGAAAATAAGTGGACAGTCAGTCCTCTTTTCTGTAACTAGTAAATAAAGTATAGGTAGTCATTTTTAGTGACGGTTATTATATTATAGTTACTAGCGACCCACCCAAGGTTCTCACGGGTGTTACAATCTTTAAAATTCTTGGCTTTTCTCTAATATATTATGCATGTAATATTATGATTTATCTATCTCCTTTCGTTCAGTCTATCGTAAGGTTGTCTGTAAGTCATTACCCTGTGCGATAAGACCTCTTTGTGCACTTTGTTTTTGTATATGTTTATCCTGTCTGCGTCCACATTATGATGTATACAATAAAGTATATAATAAATAAATACAGCAAAAACTGCCTCAATCCAACTCAACACTGTCCATTAGTAAAAAAATGCATGAAAATGTGTTCTGCCCCCCCTAGCTAAGTTACAATCGTATCGTATTGTTCTGACCACGTGACTGAGTGTTGAGATGACATCAGAACAAAGGAATCGGAGGCGTGGCCTACTCGAGGCGTTCGGCGCGAACGATACGATTGTAACTTAGCTAGGGGGGCAGAACAGATTTTCATGCATTTTTTTACTAATGGACAGTTTTTCTTGAGGCAGGTTTTGCTGTATATTTATTTATTTATTATATATTTTATTGTACACATCATAATGTGGACTGCAACTTTTGATTTTATCGATGATTAGTTTATTGCTTTCATACAGAAAGACAGAAGCGGTGAAGAAAATGGTCCTCATAATATTACGCTCAAAAGTTTAGGATCAAGACAGCGTTTCAATTTTCAAACACCTTTAAAAATTTCTTCACACGTTTCCTTATTCTTAATCGCTCCGCTTATGCGTGCATGCTACCTTACCTCAAGGTTATCGTGGTGTGCCAGTGGCTGCATTCCTCCTAAACCACTTCATAGCCACCAACTGTTTCTGAAGCTGATCGACCAGTACACAGAGCTCTGCTACACTAGAGACGGCACTGAAAAACAATTCCTTACAAACCAAGCACATAACACAAAATCGCTGCACTGACCACGATTAAAGATGTCAAATGCTTATATTCGTAATATATATAAGCTTATGCTGAGCTCAAGAAACAGCAATCGCAGGTATAATTAGAATTTTATAGGTATGCGACACATAAGGTTTGTTCACAAGAGTTACTGTGGCCTTGGAACGCAAAGGGCAAATAAAGCCTGATACTCCCTCTCGCTCCACTCAGAGCGAAAGCAGTGATTTAATGATTGCCCACCTCAAAAAAATTGTATTTTTTATGGTTATTCAGTCACATTTACGAAACCAAATGCATTGTATGGAATCAGTTAGCTATGCCGTCTCTAGCAGCGGCCACTTAGGAGTTTTGAAGCCAAGCTTATTATTAGTGGATGAGTCACCTTTTACACAAAGAAACCGATTGGCCATTGTGAGCCTAAAGATTTCTGTACAGCTCACATTGCAATTCGGGTGGGCTTCATTATAATAATAATAATAATAAACTAATGAATAAACGAATAATAATAATAATGGTTTATTGTTCAGGAAAAAAAAATACACTTTTATATCAAATACTTCACTGGTCTCCACACTAGGATTCCCTGTGTCGTGGAGACCAGTGTCTTTCATCATGATTTAAGAAGAAGAAAGAAAAAAAACAAGAATACAATATAACCGATTATGTTGAACATAGGGTATGTTAAAATAATAAATCAACATTTATAAGAAGTGTACATAGCATCTAGAAGAATTATTGGAGTGTCAAGTCGCCGTCATGCCAGTGAGACCATTCCGTAGTCTATGAACTTGTACAAGCCCCAACCAAGTTTGCGAGTGCACATAGGTTTAACTTAACAATACAGTGTGACAATACACTAGATCTTTATCTATTTATGTTTACTGGCTGGTTTACAGTTTATTGGAACAGGCTTTTATGTTTTGTTCATATACTGCTGTTTTCAGACCAGTGGGTTGG
Source organism: Mythimna vitellina (assembly GCA_949316375.1). Lineage (NCBI taxonomy): Eukaryota > Metazoa > Arthropoda > Insecta > Lepidoptera > Noctuidae > Mythimna > Mythimna vitellina. The sequence goes on along the minus strand of OX438692.1, from coordinate 7,614,145 downwards.
TTTTCGCTCGATGGAGAGCCATCTTATGTCATGTATAAAAAATTATATCTATTGAGTGAGTGTGTTTAGGTTTCCTTCTACGACTTTGTCAAACGATTTGTTATTATTTAGGTACAGCACGGTCGGAATATCTCCTTTGAACATCGAAAAAAGAATTATTGCAGTTATTATTTTTAAGAATAATATGAACTTCGTACAATTGCTTGCGCAGTAATTCTTTTTTAACCGACTTCAAAAAGGAGGAGGTTCTATGTTCCGCTGAATGTATTTTTTTTATGTGTGTTTACTGATTTCTCGGTCAATTATGGATCGATTTTGAATTTTTTTATTAATGATTTATGCTTTTGTGTTGGTCCCATAGAAATATTGTTATGATCTGATCATGAACTGGAATGGAACTCCTCATAGGATCACAGCAGAACCATCGTAACTAGTAAAATTGTTTTATTTATACGTGTAGTCGATGACTGACTGAAAGAAGAGGGAGAATATATAAAACTGATCTGATGATGAAGCCTGAAGTTAGGCACCAGAACTCTGTAATAAATTTATGTAATCTAACCGTATTTGGGATTATTAGAATCGTCATAAGATGCACTCTGGCTATAAGGTATTTAAGTTTGGCTAAGGGGTATTTTTTAGTGGCGGTAGCATAATTAAAAAGTGTAATATAAAAAAACTATTTACAAAAAAAATACAACCGACTACATGTAAAAAAAAAAACACTGAAAAGTGCAAAATAACTTTAATTTCGGAAGTCGGTGTTAAATGACGAAGAGACAAAACTATTATAGAAAAAGCGAATATGGCGAATGCATATTGCGTATTTTAACGAGAATGTGTAATAGTTCGAAATGTTAACTTCAAAACGGTCAATATATATCTTGACTGTAGGTACTGTACTGTACCTACTAAACGTTTACTTAACACATTAATCATATTGGTCTTTAATACTCAAGATTACCTACATGCTAACTGTAGTGTGATGTGCTGTAGTGTCACTTCCAACTTAGTTCATCAGAACTCTTTGATACGGATCACCCAAGTAGTCAATCTGACTAAGCAACAGGTTATCGACCTTATGTTGATATAGTAATAAAACCAGTAGGTGTTATCAGGAAAAATAATAAGGCAGTGTTCAGACATGATCACAAAATACTGGCACGCTTATTACGTAACAAACGGACGAAACCTACCCCTGTTCCTTCAGTTAACCTTTGCGTTTTAGGGCCGTGATAACTCTTTCGAAGAATGCTGTGGCCCTAGCAAGAAGGACCCCTTTTTTGGGAAATCATTAAATATCACACACTCTAGGTAGAGCGAGAGGGAGCATCAGACTTTTACTGACCAAAACCCACCTGTGTCCCATAAATTACACTTAGCGTGCCAGGGTACTCTTTCGTAGCCCAGGAACACACCACCTGAAGTTCTAAGTGACTTGAGATATACTCGAATAAAATACCCAATATTTTATTATTGTCACAGAGGGCATTCACACTAAGGCGTAGTACCTACCTATATTTTGTTTTTCTTCCATAAATAAGTATAAAACCTAATAAAATATATTCGAATGGTTCTTGTATAGGTGTGGTGAATCTTAATTGCGTTATTTTAACGCATTATTTTTGAATGATGTGAATATTTATTGCGATTTGGTGTGGAACTCATCAGTACTTTGTGTAAACTGTGACTAATATCATTGTACTTTTATTAAGGTTTTAGTTAAAAGAAATAATTAAGTTTTGGAGCGTGTGATATTTAGAAACACAGTACGATTTTTTGTGTGAAATAATCGATAAATCTATAATTATGAGTCGGTATCATCATCATCATCATTCTAGCCTTTTCCCAGCTAACTTCGGGTCGGCTTCCAGTCTAACCGGATGCGGCTGAATACACGTTATACATGGAGCGACAGCCTGTCAGCCCCCCTAGCCAAGTTACGACCGTTTCGTTCGCATCGAACGCCTCGAGTAAGCTACGCCTCCGATTCCTTTGTTCTGACGTCATCTCAACGCTCAGTCACGTAGTCAAAACAAAGGAATCGGGAGCGTGGCTTACTCGAGGCGTTCGACGCAAACGAAACGATCGTAACTTGGCTAGGGGGGCAGACCTCCACAACTCAGTTATTGAGCAATACGATACTCCTTGGTCAGACTTTCTGGCGTCTGACTACCTGTAACGGATGTCGAAGATCTACGAATGACAACCGGGACCAACGGCTTTACGTGCTTTTCGAAGCCCGGGGTGTCAGTAATGTCCTAGATGAACTTAGAAAAGTACATTATGAATTCAGCACAAACGATCCAGAAGGGTCGAAGTGCTCTGGCCCAGGGCCAGCCCCACAACAAGATAAGATAACATTATGAATTGGAAAATTCACATTGGTAGTCGCCATGTTACGAACCCAAAACCTCATGCGTGATATTGAAAAATACGGTACGATGATATATTTTTTTTTGTTTTATAATTTCTAGGAAATAATCGATAAAACTATAAAAGTATTATGAAGACAGTAGGTAGATAAACCTTTATTCGTCGTGTGGCTGTCAATCAACCACAATGAATTATTATATAAAAAGTCTTAGTAACAGATTTCAGACTAATGGATGCCTGCACCCACTGTATTGTTATGACCTGTACAAAAATATGCGATGCGGTCATACACAACGGGATTTTGACCCCAGAAAGCCGAGATTGTGTCATTGAGGTTATTGAGAAGAAATACTTTACCAATGAAATAAGAATTACTTTCTAAGAAAATACCACTTTGTTTTGAGATTGGGAAATGATCAAATAACTTTCCCACTCTGGGTGGAGCGAGAAAGTGTGTCAGGCTAACTAAAAACCACCCGTATCCCTTTTATATTTCGTTCTAGAGTCACGAAGACTGGTAATCTAGGTACGACGGAACTGTACAGCCCCCTTAGCCAAGTTACAACCGTTTCGTTTCGTCTCTTTTCGTTGATCGCCTCGAGTCGGCCACGACTCCTATTCCTTTGTTCTGACCACGTAACTGGGCGTTGAGATGACGTCAGAACAAAGGGATAAGAGGCGTGGCCGACTCGAGGCGATCAACAAAAAGAGACTCGAAACGAAACGGTTGTAACTTGGCTAGGGGGGCTGGCATTACAACTGCGTTTTAGTCGGGATACCAAACTAAGAGATACATCTGAATATCAGTATATTATATAGAGTGAAAAACAAAACCAGTAATCGGGTAACATGGTCGCTTTTCCTGGTTTAATCATTAAACATTTATTAGAAAAGTTGAATTTTAAAACTTTTGCTCAACCTCTTATTCTCTAGATTCCTCATGCTTAAACGTCTTGGTAAGTTTTTTTTTTTAATTTTATTATTACCACTATCCTACCACATGATAAGCGATGATACGTCAACGGTAAAGCACGCCTGCCTAGAAGTAATCTATTCGCTCTTGACTTAAAAACCTAAGGGTTGTAGCTATTAGGAAACACAGACTCCGGCAAGGAATTCTATTCCTTAGCTGTACGCAAAATAGCTCGCCGTCCGACCGTCCGGTAACCATCCGGACCGAGTCCAAGTCGTCGACGGCGCGTACTGTCTCACGCGCGCCTCAAGGAGATGTCAGCAACTGTAGGGGCCCAGCAGGGTCGAAGCCTACTGGGGCCAAGGGTCTGATTCTGAAAGGAAGACTCGGTCCCGGTACGAAAGGCAACGAAGGAACAGGAGTAGGTTTTTAGTCAGTAAAAGTCTGACACTTTCTCCCGCTCCGCCCAAGAGCGCGAGATGTCATAAAATGATTTCCCCCCCGAAAAAAAAAAAAACTGTACGCAAATAAATGTTTCCCAAAACGGTTTGTGCGTATGGGTGGGATGTCCAGCATGTACCGTTATCGCCAAATTAAATGATTTGTATTGAGGAACACTTTTGGTGCGCCTAATATGGTGCGTTTCAAAGTTGATGCGCTTCGAGAAATACCCTAATGGCAAACCTGGTTATTAAATTTTCGGTTGTCAACTCTTTTGAGTACTCAAAGTTGAAGACCACCCACGATCTTTACCCACTTAGTAGTATCTGCAAAGAAATAAAAATATGTCAGTACCTACACAGACATGAGTAAGCGCTATTTTGCTAAAAACATGTAGTAGGGGTGTGCACTCCGCATTACAGAGGCGAGATGATTATTTCCTACGGCTAGTTGTCAGCACACCTCTATAGCTCTCTAGAGATGCGCCACGCACCACGATCGCATGACCGGGAGCTGTTATTATTGCTGCACGTCCGATAATATTAACGCAAGCATTGCATCTTGTATATTTAAGCGTTTTCGAATTAGATGGCGAGCAAATTGTAAGGTGCTGCGACTTTTATCGACGTTATTTTATGACGATGTAACGGTTCAAGTAAATAGATTCCTTTTACTGGTATTTTACGTCTTTTTGTTTGAACTGTATTTGTATTTTGTACCCAAAACTATATATCTGCAATGTTTTTTCAAGGTTAGCGATGGACTCGCATTAAGAAAACTGAAACATGTTATATTAATTTATTAACAGATCAATACTTAAAAGCTAAAAGATCAAGTGCAGACTGAAAATAATTATTAAGCCGTAAGGTGAGATCGTAGTCAAGAGTTGGATCATGGGGAAATAACAAAAAAAACACATATCACCTGAACGCAGCAGTCAACTTAGGCTATCAAAGTCAAAGAAGTCAAAGTCAAAGATTTTTATTTCACATAGGCCTACATGGGCACTTATAAAACGTCAGAAGCTAGTGCACGGTTCCAAATTGGTCGTTTCCTATGGAGAAGAACCGGCAAGAAACTCCATGGTTACTCTTTTAAAAAAGAATTTGTTGATACAATACCTTCTGTTTACAATATATTGGATTTATTATGTAAGGACAGTGTAGACTGGTCAATAAAGTACAATAAAAATAATCATAATAAAAATGAACCTAAGAATTCGCGGAGTCTACAGTGTTCTCACATTCACATTTCAAAAAAGAGGCTATACAAACAAAAGCAAGCAAAATAAATAATTACAATTATTAATAAACAATATGTCAACAATATAAATAATAATAAATAAATAAAAAATAAAAAATATTGCAAAAGCAATGTATATATTACAACAAATGTGGAGCAGTCAATAGATAAGTTTACAAAATATTATGAGCTACCAGGGAGCCACATGTGCAGAAGCAGTCATTGCCACACAAGCGTGTCTTCGACATAGTCTTTAACCTTATAATACGCTTTTTTAGTTAGGACACGCTTAATATGGGTTTTGAACTTTCCTTCGCTAAGTTCAGTCACCACCTTTGGCAGCTTATTATAAAAGCGTATGCTGTCTACTAAAAATGACTTGCTGGTCTTAACTAATCTCCATTTGGGTAACACAATTTCGTGTTTACTACGCGTATTTATGTTATGATAATCGCTTCTAATTTTGAAGAGTCTTAGGTTTTTACGAACATACATAATACTTTCCAAGATATAAAGAGAAGGCAAAGTCAGTATATCGATTTCTTCGAATTTATTTCTAAGGGACTCGCGAGGACCCATTTTATAAATAGCCCGGATTGCTCTCTTTTGCAATATGAAAATTGACTGTGCATCAGCTGCAGATCCCCACAGTAAAATGCCATAAGACATAATACTGTGGAAATAAGCATAATAAACTAACTTAGCTGTGGCTACATCGGTCAGTTGCCTTATTTTTCTTACTGCATATGCGGCCGAGCTCAGTCTACCTGAAAGAGCTCTAATATGAGCGCCCCACTGCAGTTTAAAATCGATGGTTAAACCTAAGAATGTTGTTTCCGTAATACCATCAAGTTTGTTGCCGTCAAGAATTAGATTGACGCCAACTTGAGGGACATTCGGTAATGAGAACTTTATACATTTAGTTTTATTCGCATTTAATAAGAGATTATTAGCAGCGAACCATTTCGAAAGAACAGCCAGACTATCATTGACATGCAAGACATCCGCATCTTTCCTATCTACTTTAAAAATAAGGGAAGTGTCATCAGCAAATATAATTATATTTGATAAATTAGCCATCATGTAAGGAAGGTCATTAATATAAACCAGGAAAAGGAAAGGACCAAGAATTGAACCCTGAGGCACGCCCATCTTTACTAAAGACCCCGAGGACGTCGCCCCATTAATGAATACTTTTTGTTGCCTGTTAGATAAATAAGAAAAAACAAGATCAGCAGCTCGACCACGAATTCCGTAATGATGTAATTTACAGATTAGAGTATTATGGTCAACGCAGTCAAATGCTTTAGAGAGGTCACAGAATATGCCAATAGCATCCTGGGACTTCTCCCAGGATTCCAAAATGTGACTGATGAGTTTCACTCCTGCATCTGTCGTTGACCTTCCTTTCGTGAAGCCAAACTGATGACTATGCAAAATCCCATTCGAATTAAAATGAGACAACATCTGGTCGAGCATGATTTTTTCATATATTTTACTCATTGCTGGAAGCACAGATATAGGTCTGTAATTAGAGGGGTCATTCTTACTACCTGATTTGAAAATTGGTACTACTTTACTATGTTTCATCAAATCAGGGAATGTGCCGCTGTCTAGGCATTGATTAAATATGCCTGTTAGGACAGGAGCAATTGAATCAATAATATCACCAAGAACCTTAACGGATATACCCCATAAGTCCTCAGTATTTTTCATGTTGAGACTATTGAATGTTTTTTTAATTAAATCAACAGAGATGCGCTTAAATTCAAAAGTTGGTACATCCTTAGTGAAATTTTCTTTCAAAAAAGATTCAGCTGACAAAGATGAAGAAGGGAGAGATTTCGTAACTTCTATTGGGATGTTGGCGAAGAAGTTTTCTAACGTCTCAGCCACTTCAGTCCTATCTGAGATGATTTTATTATCAATTCTAAGGGACAATTCATTCCGATCTTGTTGGTTTGTCTTTCCAGTTTCCTTGTTTATCACCTTCCAGACAGCTTTAATTTTATTATTAGAATTTCTAATTTGTTTACTTACTGACTTAGATTTAGCTAGGGCGCAGACTCTTTTGAATATTTTTGAATAGAGTCTGACATGGTTATGCAAGTTAAGATCAGACGATAATGATTTTTCATGATATAGCTGATATAAAGTATCTCTGCTTTTTCTAATTCCAGCAGTAGCCCATTCATTAAATTTGGATTTATTATTAATCTGAACTTTTTTAATTGGACACGCCTTATTAAATTCTTGACATACAGTAGAAAATAATATACTATAATTTACATTAGGGTCTTGTGAATCAAAATTGGCTTTTGAGAGACTACTATGAACATTGTTATTAAAATAGTTTAATTTATTTTTAGAAAGCGGTCTAAACTCTGCAGTCGAATCTAATTGAAACTTTTTGATTGACTCGAAAGATACGAGTTGACCAGTATGGTCAGATCTCACGCCACTAATTAGGGATGAGTCTTTTATTTCACAATTAGTAAATATATTATCTATGCATGAAGCTGAAGTAGGTGTAATTCTTGTGGCTTCATTAAAAATACATTTTAGATTAAAAGAACTAAACAATGAAAGAAGTTTACATTTTTCTGGTGAATTTACTAGTAAATCAATATTTAAGTCCCCACAAACGAAAACTAATTTATTATCTCTAATAAGTTTATTGAGTATTTCTTCTATTATGATCAAAAAAGATGTCAAGTTTGATGCAGGTGGTCTGTAGACACATAAGAAAGTTCGGCCTTCAACCTCTGCACATGCTACCTCACATAAGCGATCAACAGAGCAAGCAGTGATATCTTTCCTTTCCTTATATCTTAAAGAGTTACTACATAATATCAAGGTACCACCCCCTATTGATGATCTGTTGTACGCACTGGCAACTGAAAAATTGTTTACATTAAAGAGCATTCTATCTGGTTTTAACCAGGTTTCACAAAAACATAGGATGTCCATATGATATTTATCTATTAACATTTCCACATCTAGAATTTTGCCAGAGAAGCGATTAATATTCCGATGGTATAATAAAATATTATTATTAGGCTTCCCTTTTGTCGCTTTTAAAAGTTTAAAGATTCTATATCAGTATTATTAGGTATACTAGATAATACTGATTCATCACTTAACCTAATCTCAGTTAAATTATCAATAACTGCGTGTATATTATAAGCTAACAAAGTAGCCAAAATATGTCGACTTTTTTTGGGAAGAAACATATGTTCCCGTATCAAAACAAAATCTCTAACAAAATTGTTAGTATCAAAATACAATAAACGGTCACTATGACGACATGACAAAATGTGCATTAAGTTGTTTAGGCTATAAATGTATTCATTTTCATGATCGTGTAGACTGTTAGAATAAGGCAATGCACATAAAATTAATTTACCTAATTTCAATTTAAGCAGGGTTTCAATACCACTAACTATGTCCTTTTTAGTTACACTAAGACTATTTCCAATCAAAAGTACCACTGTGGTTTGCTCATTCATTTGTGTATTTTTTATTTTATAAACAAGCTCATTAAAATGCAGGTTATGGTAACAATGACTCACAATGGTACTGGCTATCACAGTACACTTAGATAAGTACTGCTGAACATAAACCTCTCCCAAGCTTTGCCACAACATCCGTCAACATCAACATCTTCCGTGTTGGAAAAAGTTCCAATCGACGACGTCGACGCCGTCCTGTAAGAATAGAGCACGCGTAGTGTTCGACGCGCGCCTAAAAGAGAGTCCGGCAGCATATAGGCATGAAGGGGCCCAGTAGGGTCGATGCCTGATAGGGTTGCGAGTACGTTAGAAAGAGTACCCGTGGCCCTAGAACGCAAAGAACATCTAAAGGATATAGGTGAATTTCAGTCAGTAATAAGTTTGATACAACCACTCCGCCCTAGAGCGTGAAAAATCACTTGATGATTTCCCACCCTTTTTTTTGTTGGGTTATCATCTAATGACATCTCCCGCCCTTGGGCGGAACGAGAGGGCGTGTCAGACCGAAGCAGAAGGAAGCAACCGCCTGCCACTCCCCCTCGCTCTAGACCATGATCTCCTACATTAAAAATTGTTATTATACCATCCTTTACAAAACTCAAAGCTCACTGAAATATCCATAAAATAACAAACAATTTCCTCAAGACATTAATGAAGGAAGAATTCAAATAAAAACGCATATAATTAACAAGTAGCGTTAAGCTTACACATACTTGGTTATTACAATAAATGAGATCTGTCGCTTCATGTCCAATAGAATGTGTTTTTGCCATGTGTCCCGTTCACCTGGTGGCAGGAATGCATTTCCTGTAACATGTTAATACGTTGCTTGTATTATTTATTTAGCTAATGACGTCGAATAGAAATAAAACTTTATTACAGTTAATGAGGCAATTAATTAATTTTCTTTTTCTTGGATGAGATAAAATGCTATGAAGTATTTTTTTTGGGTGAAAAATCATCCAATGACTTCTGCGGCTCTGGGTGTAGCGGGAGGGCGTGTCAGACTTTTACTGACTAAAACTACAGCTGTGTCCTTCAGTTTGACTGGCCAGTGCCAGAATTTTCTAATTAGAATAGAATAGAATAAACTTTAATGTACACCAAAAAAGAAACACAAGTTATATATACCTAAACTTAAATCTATGGGTACAATGGCAGTCTTATCGCTAACAGCGATATCTACCAGACAACCTTAGAATGGATCGTAAGAACTTAAAATAATACAGGGGGTAGTCTGCGGTGTACTGCTAACAAATTGATCAATCTCTATAAATATATATAAAACACAATAAAGGAAATGCTTTTAACTAGATTTTAATCCTTTATGTTTCTATTTTTTTTTACGTTCATAGCTTTTGATGCTGTTAACCAATTAACATAATTGCCTAATTACTTACCAACATCATGGTACAAAATGGCCTATTCCCAGTTCCTACTGCAGGAATATTTAAAACCACTTTGCGGAATAAATTCTTGACACGCACAAAACCATTAAGATTAACGAAGATCTATTTATCAAAGTTTAATTATGACATGGCAATTGAGATGAAGAGCTCAATTTGGCCCGTAATACATGTAAACACGGCGTCCAGGAGTAATAAACCAGAATATGGCAAGTAAAACATATTTTATAGTAACAGTAGTCCTATAATTCAGGTTTTCCCGCATTTATAACAGCGGGAATAAATCAGCTACCATCGAACTCGTAAACAAATAAGGAATACCTATAAACTTTAATGAATTTCTAATTATCCTAACATAAAATGATTAAAATAATGTTAATCTAAATTATTATTAGTTTGATTAGAGATCGCATCATGACATGTAGTTTGATTACCTAATCAAAAAGGTAGTTTAAAGTATTTTTTCCCCATTCCATGAAAATGGGATATCAATATATGTATATAAAAAAGGAAACTGACTGACTGACTTATCAACGCACAGTCGAAACTACTGGGATTAGGAGCGTTACATTTTGCACAAGTTTACCTTTTATTACGTATACTAAGAAAGGATTTTTCAAAATCCACTCCCTAAAGGAATGAAGCGGGGTCCAAAGTTTGTATGGAGAAACCTACATTCACGCGAGTGAAGCCGCGGGCAGAAGCTATTCAAATTATAAAATAAATGACTTCTGTATTTTTGCATCAAGAAAGCGGTGCGGTAGCGATCAAAATTTTAATCATCCAGTTATCCCAATCTCAGAGTAGATAGCAAATGGAGATCTATGAACCTCTCAATGCATATTTCGATGCCACAACGGAGCAGCTGCCTTGCATTTCAGTCAAATTTTTCAGCTCGAACTATGAGTCCGATCGCGTAAGCACTTTATTTCTTTACTGCTCTGTGTCTGTGTTATGAATATCTAATTTAAATAATAACAGCTTCAATGTGTGGACTCAACCCAGCCAGTCACTGTTTCCACGCACCTTGCGAACGTTTATTATATTTAGTCAATTTATGCAAGCTCGCCCTCTGTGGGGCTTAATAACATTTATCAATATCCAATAAACAGTTCTATTTGTGGTATCGCATTCATAATACTGATAAACGAGGTATGAAACTCGATCGGTTAGTGCAGAATAGTTTCTCTTTTAGGCTCTCCGACGATAACGGGTATCTTTATAAGTGGCCTCGTGTTATGGGTTAGTAATGAATATCTTACTAATAAAGGACATGACAATATTCTGTATAGCTTCAAAGGCGGTCTCAACGCATTGCAAGAAAGGATTAACTGTTCCTTTTGATTCGTCAGTGGGTATTGGTCTTGTAAAGATAAATGCCACATTCTTCCTCAGATTACTTAAACATCTGAAAGCAATACTAGTCTAAGCGTTCAGTTGCCAAACTGGGCTAAATCTGTAACCGGAGTCAGATGAAATTGATCGATTTATTTGTCAAACATTTTTATCTGTCCACTCGAATTTTAACTACAATTCAAATAGATTTTTATAATTTTAATAATTATTTTACCTAATAAGAAAGCCGTGTGAAGCTTCGTAATTACAACGTAACATTTACATCAGCACGAAAGTATCTTAGTAGTTGGAGCGCACGCGACTATGCAATGTCACTAAATAACATCTATATTACCGACATTCCTGTGTTTAATCAAATAAATAAGAAAAAAAGGCGGTTGTTGACTGAAGTATTCATCCATCAAATTAACGATTGTGTAGTATGGTAATTTCTCATTTTCACACTGGGTTTATCCACTCAAAGGTTGCGTGCTACCGATTAGAATTTGTTACGATCTATTACCTATGTTTGGGATTTTCCAAATACATTGCAATTCATAGCAAAGGTTTGTTTTGTTTAAAAGGAACTAGTCAAGTGCATACACTCACATGCATCCACGATATAGCATGACCATATATAATTTTGCAACACGCTACTGTTTTTTTTTTAAATTGTATGGACTAGTAAAAACAATGTACAAAGGCGGACCTAATACCCTATGACGGCTGACTAGTAGATAATGCCTAGTTATCTACTAGTCAGCCGTCATAGGGTCTGTCACTAGTCTTTAAGGCAAATACATATTAATATTTTACTAGCTTCTGCCAGTCAAAGTAGATTTCTCCATATGATAAATCCTTTCTTTGTTTATTCATTCTAAAAGTAACCTCTGTGCAAAATTTCAGCTTTCTAGTCCTAAGGATTTGGGCTGGGCTTAGATGAATAAGTGTGACTCAGGAGGTCTTTTGTGTTTATATTTTATTACTAGCAGTTTTTGGTACACATTCTTGTGTATTTGCCTGAGGACCTATAAAATAATTAATGGCAAGTAATATAGAAGTTAGCTCAGATGGAAGTCACGGGATGCATTCACGGAGTATCACGGGACATCTTTAATAAGAAGAAAGCATTGGAAAGAGTGTAGGGACATCTGCCACGCAATGGAACACCATACACTTATTTGGTAACGCTAGTTTTCAAAATACACAACACCCTAGGCTATTAAGCCTAGGTTGTTGTTGTTGTTGTAGATGAGAATTTAAACATTGTAATTTTAGAATTTAAACATTGTAATTTTAGAATGTTTAAATTCTCATCAACTCCAAACCACGTTACACTGTAGTTCATCAGCACCCTAACGATGAATTATTAAACATCTGTCAAACGCAAATAACTACCTCTAACATAATTATTTTCTAATTAGACGAATACACATACATGCAGTTAAATTGGCCCATTTGCATAATTAGAGTTAGTAGCAGGAACAGTTTGAACAGCTAAATTATTCTTGCTTTGTGTTTGGCTTAAGGATGAATATTTTAACCACCATTCGTCGGCCTAACTTGTTAACCCCCTAAGTCTATTTTTTGGTCACTTTTATTACTTTTTATACCAGTTAAAAAATTTAAATTACCTGCCTTATGGTAAAATATATATATAAATACCCGGAAACCTGTATTCTGAGAAATATATAACGCGAAAAGAAAAACTGTAAAATCCAATGTTTTTATTTATTTGCATTAAGCTGTTGCCAGTGGCTTCACCCGCGTGAAAGTAAGCAATTGTCCTAAGTCAAAGTCAAAGTCAAAAGCATTTATTTCAAATAGATCAATTCCAGGCACCTTTTGAATAGTCTATAATAAATGTAAATCAGTCCAAAAAAAAATGAAGCTCATTTGCAACGAAACATACTCCTAGGATAAAAAGAATTCTATATACTATTTCAGGACATGCTCTACCCGCGTGCCCATCCATATCCGTTCAGCCGTTCGAGCGAGAAAAAGTAACACACATACTCACACGAACACCAACAAGCTTTTGCTTTTACAATATTATTATCGACACAAAGAAAAAAATCTTGTGAAATCCTTTTTTATTTATTTACTTGTCGAAATGATATAATTATGTTTTTTCTCCAGTAAAGTATGCAGAATTAGACTTTAGCAAGTTAACGAATAAGACCAGTGCATTGTCTTAGCTAAGTGTTGAATACAAAATTACTGCGTATCGATTTACGTTCCAGCTAATAGTGCTCTGGTTTCCATACTATTAGCTACTTAAAACGGTATTAAACGATATTCTATTGTTGGTTGATTTTTATTCAAAATCAGTTGTTGACAGTAGTCAAGGGTCGGCTCTCAGCCCTTACCTCTTCCTGATGATAATGGACGCTCTGACGTCGGACATTCAGGAAGAGGCTCCCTGGTGTATGCTGTTCGCTGATGACATTGTATTGGTTGCCGAGAGTGGCCTAGAGGTCCAGAACAGATTGGAGGTGTGGTGGCACAGACTGGAGAGTGTTGGCCTGAAATTGAGTAGAACCAAAACGGAATACTTGTTCTGCGATTTCGGTGGTCTCTCCGGTCCTATGCCCTTAGCTCTCGCTGGAACGCCCATACCAATCTGCTCCGACTTTCGGTACCTCGGGTCGCTTATCCAAGGAGATGGCGAGGTAGATCGAGACGTATCACATCGGATCAATACAGGATGGATGAAATGGAGACAGGTCACTGGAACAATTTGTTACCCACGGATGCCCCTCAAGTTGAAGGGTAAAATCTACAAGTCCGTGATAAGACCTGTCATACTGTATGGATCAGAATGTTGGGCTGTGAAAAAGACGGATGAAAAAAGATTGCATGTAGCGGAGATGAGAATGTTGAGATGGATGTGTGGTGTGACGAGAATGGATAAAGTGAGAAATGAATATATTAGAGGAAGTTTGAAAGTGGCGCCAGTGACTGAAAAGTTGAAGGGGAATCGTTTGTCTTGGTATGGTCATGTAAAGAGGAGAGATGAAACACATGTTACTAAAAGAGTTATGAGTATACATGTGGATGGGTGGAGAGGGAGAGGGAGGCCAAAGAAAAGATGGATGGATTGTGTGAACAGTGATATGAAAGAAAAGGAAGTTAGTGATAGTATGACGGTTGACAGGATAGAATGGAAGAAAAAAACGTATTGCGCCGACCCCAAATAAGATGGGACAAGGGCAGGAAGATGATGATGAGTTGTTGACAGTAGTCATGGAAGCTATTAATAAAATGCGTACTTCGAAAAACTGTTGGGTTTATTCCTAGAATAATAATTTATTGTATTATTCTTATACATACAGAAAGAAAAACATTTATTAGTGCAAAACACAATCGTATAAACTAAAATTACATAATGAAAAAAGAAAATAATAATCTAAGTGAGGCCAAAAAGGTGCCTAGCTCAGCATAGGCTGCGATATTTAAAATGATAAATAACGCAGCGCTGGTATTCTGTTAGAAAATCAATTCACAATAACAACAACAATTAACACAACAACAATTTATTTCTGTTAAAAAATTAAAACGATTCTTTCCCTTTTCAATCAATTTTAAAACCTATTTTCACAATCCTTTAAAAGTATTTTTGTTTAACCATAAGAGCTATTTTTCATGAGATCTTTTTCGATATTACAATACACTTCGCTTGCTACATTGTTCATAGATTTTTTCAATTCACAAGATCTGTTTTTATTAAAGGTTTTATTTTAAAAACACCAAATAAATCACTTTCGCTGTTGGAGAGAGCGTTATCCTATTTTATTTATAAATACTTTATTGCATACTAAGATTACAATTGAAATTATAATACAAAAAAAACATACAATTGGCAACCCAAAATGAGAGACTGCTTGGACACAAAATGGGGCTGCACTTGATGCAAATATAAAAGTAAACAAAACTTGACTTGACTTTTTTTTATATTTAGATATAATTTACAGTCACTAATTGTTAACTGAATGAACGAGGTACTCCTACCTATCTATATTATCTACAACTTAATTTTCATACGGTCTTCAACGATTTACGGCCCTACAAATCAAAGAAACTTTCTCATTATTGCACTTGTTTTGTAAAGATCACAAATCGCCTGTCTATTCTGACAAAACTCTACATCGTTAAGCCAAACGGTCGGACTTAGCCTTTGATTCATACAATGTGTTGGCTCATCTATCCTGGCCAATGCAGGCAGTGCCGGGCGTGACCATTGTCTGTTTACGATGTAATATGTTTCGATTTACTGCCCGGCTGGTTTCCTGGGGAAGATTGATTCGTTTAGTGGTCCCGGATTCCTTACAGCTTGTTATAACGATTGAAAGTTGGAGTTTGTTATTTGCGGAAGGGTTACTTACTAGGATTTTACTATTTCTCATCTTTTACGTGTTTAATATTGAGATATTCAAAATAACATCTATGTACTTTTCTTTATTCATTATTGTACACAAAATTCTTTAAACTATTGTAATCAGGACAGCTGATGTACAGTCAGGGGTCAAAAGTGCACTAACACTCTACCAATGCTAAAGTGTCTAAAATTCCTTTGTAGTAGAAGTTTCATAGTCCATAACTAGTTTAATCAATACTATAGATTCTATGCTACAAATCAAATCAGGCATGAACCATTGACCCTCTTCTACAAAGACATTTTAGACCCTTTAGCATTGATGGAGTGCAACTGCACTTCTGACCCCTGACTGTACATAGGCGAGTTTAACCTTTGATTGAGTTTTCTTACAGCAAACCTTAATGTGACAGAGGCTTTATACTTGAAGACAATCATAGTCTATATTAATTAAATCCTACTTAAAAATAAAAAAAACTGGGCAAGTGCGAGTCGGACTCGCGCTCTGAGGGTTCCGTACAAACATAACCTATGTAAAGAGTTTAATTCCCAAATGAAGTCTGGAAGATTTTCCGAAGCACAATAAAAGTTTTTTTTTGTGACGTAACAACTAATAGAGAGAGGTACGGAACCCTAAAAATAACTAAAAATATGTACTGTACACACAATACAGTCATAAATATAACGTATACAATAAGTAAAAACCTATACATACATATTTATGGGTTATGATGACAGTAAAATGTCCCTAATTTTTCACCTAAAGACTTGCAATGACCCTAATATTCGACAAAAAAATAATACTTATCCTCACGCTACTCACACCTCAGCCTTATAGGGCTTTGTGCATTAAGACATTATAAGAAACGTTTCGGTAATTATCGTAATACTTCAGTCTGTAATTTCAATGCCACTGTAATGTCGATACATGCAAGCGACGAAGAACGGGAGCAACGAATGTCATCACCCACTTAAATCCCAACCGACCTCACCATAATTTGCCAAAAAATCGGAAAGCAACCGAAGAGCCTTTAATTAGGCATGTAAATAACTGAATTTATCGAGAATTCCTCTTGTTTCGAGTACCACGCTCTACCTACATTGATTTCCTTAATTTGCGGTCAACAACAACATCATTGCCATAATTACAGTCACCACACAAAAAATAAGTACAACACGGTACTATATTTAATTTAATATAATGTGTTGGTAGTTTTTGCGTTATTTTCGGTACAGTATTAAGCTATATCGCTAATGAGTGGCAAGCGGTGGGCGTTAGTGGTTCAACAAGTTTTTGTCACCCATCTTCGTAAATCTGATACGATTACATGTTTAGTTCATTAAATGACGACTAACCATTACTTATTATCTGCGATACCTGCCAATCATAAGTCAGTGATCTCTTCTATGTAGTTACTTAATGTTATGTGCCGCTAACTTGTCATGTGTCAAATTAGCCAAGAGATAAGGCGCCGACAAAAAGTGTTTGTCACAAACAATGTTAGCAACTCCATTTGTTCACGGCTAGTTACTATGTTTTAGGTCAGTATTCTGAAAAACACACTTTTCTACGTTTTACTGAATTTGCACGGTGATTGTCAACAAGTCTGTTTTAGAATTTCTGTTTGAATATTTGTGACACATTCATATTTGCACGCTTGAACAGCTTGTTACATTGAAGAGTGAGCATTCTTAGAAAAGTGTAGTCAACTAAGTAAATTATGGAGAACTGATATGAACTGTCACCATGTTTACTCATAGCTATGATGTGACTACAGAGTAAAATCTCTGCTTTATCACCTGTAAATGGCTAAAGACAAGATCTTCTAAATATTTAATTGGAGAGAGCAAGTAGTCGCTTGCTTACTGTGAGCATTTATGCTTATCTTATAATTGCGATTTCATCGACACTGCACAAATATGCAGGGTTACCGCGGATTGTATTTGAAGAATTCGAGTATTCAATGTATGGGGAACAGAGAAATAAAGGGCTATCTAAATAGTTCTTAGAAGAAAAAGTTTAAATAGGTATGTTAAAATTGTTCAAAGTATTGGGATATTTTGTTTAGTTTTATATAAAACGCTGTTCCACACTAGGATTTACACAAACATTAAAAAATACATACATAAGATACCCAGTCCCGGAGTTTATTATATCCTCTATATTCTGTGTCACGTAGCGCAGACCAATCGTAATGAAGACCTAAAAATTTCCATAAGCATTCTTCGTAAGAAAAAAGTGTTGTGTACTGCAATGGCTTACATTTTTTATGCATCTCTGGTGATCCTTGACATAAAATGAGGAAGTTGTATTTAATAAGGAAAATTACGTATCAGATTGTCTGATAAGAACAAAATTAAAATTTAATGAATATTAACGATATAATCTCATCATTACTTTGCCCACTACGCCATTTGCAGCGTTTGCAGAACAATTTATCGTGATTAACCGGTCAATTTGCATCGCGGCTTTTCTTTGTAGTGATGGTACCGTAGCTACTTGTACAACTTTCGCCAGGTCCGAAGAGGTTGTAAATTGGCCACATTACAGGGTAATGCGTTGTCAACTGACAGGCGCTGACGAGACCACCAAGTGATCAATCTGGAAGATTTATGGGCTCTAGTGAAAACAGAGGTTGTTGATATAATATTTATTGACAGTACTTATTTTGCAGCTGTGTCTTAAACACGGGGTCTCATCTCGAAGTACAATTTTTTTTTGCTTAATATATTTCAAAAGATGACGTAATAAAATATCAATTACGTAATTTTAAAATTTTGGAAAATAAAACTGCCAAAACTGTATATTTTTTTAGTTGTGCTGTTGATAGTTAGGCTCGCACTTGACCACTATCTCACCTAATGGAAATGCTTGCCTAGAAGTATAGCTATCAAGAAACACATTCTTACTTAATAAAGTCCCTTTAACACAACCGTGGAATAATAGGATCCGACTTCGTAAGAAGATCAAATATTATACTGTACCTAAGTAAATTCATTCAACTTGCTACCCGTTGCTGCTTATACCATCTAGCGAAGGACTTGAGCGCAGAAAATGAAAAATCATAGAAAGTTAGGTTGGTCACGTGCCTTTATTTGAGATGAACCATCTCATGTTATAAATAAAATGGCACGCAAAATATGAGATTAGCGGCAATGTGTTTCTTTCTCCCCGAATCTCAAAGTAAAAACACCTTAGTTCGGTCTTCGCCATAATTGTTATTTTTTAAATTCTCGTAATTACAATTTATTTATTAGTTTATAATATTAGCATAAATAAGTATTTTATTATTGTGACTTAATTTAATGATACTACATTCTACTTGATGTATCAGTTATTTATTGTGCACACTTACCACAGTGTTGTCTCTTTTAACTCAAAGGTTGACTGGTAGAGAATGCCTTGTCTTAAGTCTGCCTATACGTACATATAGGCAGGCCACTACTGTACATGAAGTTTAAATAAATAAATAAAATACTTGATAAATTTTTAAAATAAATCAAAAAGGATTTCTCAAAAAACGGTACACATTTCTAAGCATCTGAACGAATGATATCGAGAAATAGAAAAACAAAGATGATATAGTTTTTGCCTGACGTTGACAGAACGTCATAGTCAAAGTAAAAACAGATATAAAAACTATGCAGATTCTTATCTATGTACTTAATTAATTACTCAGCGTGAAGTTTTTTATTCCAAAGCAACAGAAAAACTTCTCAGTAATAGTTTTTGTTCATGTTTCTTAGATAAACATATCACTCAAGTTATGGATGAAATTGATTACAACATTGACATTCGCACATTCATCAAAGATATCCAGGGTAGAAAAAATATGCAACTGAAATGTTATTGTCCTTTACTTATGTAGTAAGAGCCCGGTAATAAACTTGTAGCGTCAATCGATAAGTAGATTCTAGGTAAGCAATTAATGCAGTTTTTATCTCATTGAGTCACAATTTTTCACGATATCAAAAAAGAAAAGGTCTAAAGCATTAAGTCCGTCTCTGTACTTTTGTGTGCATACATAATAAAATTATTGTCAACTTTTAATTTTGCACCTACTTTTTGATTTACTTTTTCTTTCTTTTTCTTTGTTCGTCCCTACTCCGATTATCTGGGGTTGGGTCTCCTCACGATTCTGCACCAGGACAATCGAGGCAACAAATTGAGCTTTCTTGAGGTCTTTTTCGATTTTAGTCCATGACTTATTTCATAGAAACATAATAATTATATCTAATGTAATAATCATATCATCAATATTTAGGGACCTATATATGTAATCTATTATCTTAATTATCTAGATAAAGTAACCTGACTTTTTTTAAACAGAAGTTACTTAATTTTAGACTGACGATTCATACATTTACATAGAAACAATTTGAAGTTTATCGCAAAGTTTTTTAAATCGCATTCGTTCATAGCATTGCAACTGCTTAGAAATGAAACATATGCTGTAAGATGACTACTCCATCAAAATATTATTCTGATCTCAATCAATAAAAAATAACAGATCAGCAATTGATCATAACAACTATAAAAACTTAACCAGTTAATATTATATTGGAATTTAACGACACCTAATAAAATGCTGTGCGATCAGAGAGTGATTATTATTTTTTCACGACATACATAAGTACTATTTTAATTTAATATCGTCTCCTTTACCGACGTGATAAGTGGTCACTTTAAAAAGGTAAACTGTCGGCCAGAATAAAGCACCCAGTTCACTGGGATATATTCGTTTCAATATTTATGTGAGGACTTACGATAGAGGTAAAATCCTTTTGTGGTAGAGGGTTTTCTTATATTATTTGTTTTAGAGAAGAAGTTCTTCAGCGGTTCAGATGTTTTATATAAACAGCTCGACACACGGAAGTGTTGGCATGTGAATAGAATGACGGACAATAAATCTTTCAACTGCGTTTTTATGCCTTAAGTATTGATGGCGTCCGCTACTGCCACCTTTCCCTAACTGTTGGTTTCCTTGGCAGATTTCCACGTTTTAAGAAGGAAGTAGCTGTAATTAACGACTTCTTTTTATGATCAATAATTGTTTGTGCATCTTATCGTGTTTCCATCAAAGCAAAGATTTGTATGTAAATGAACTCGTAAAGATATTGGGCAGTGTGCAACGACCGTAAAGCCAGTACTCTAATGATTCTGACATAACGTTACTTAATTTAACAAGAATAACAGTGTATTATAATTTTATTGCTGGCTTAAACTTGTTGGACAAATTGGTGTAAGTATCCACAAGTGTTAGAAGCAACGTTAATGATAATATGATCGGCAACGGACCACAGTTTTAGATTAAAATAAAATATGCTCAAATGGCAGTTAATTATGGCCCGGTGTGTAATTTTCATGAGTATGAACATGGTTGAGGAAAACGAAAGTAATAGAGTGTTGAGAAATAAATTCGATGTAAAAAGGTAGCAGCTTGTTATTTTGATAAATTTTCCACTGCAAAAAAAAACAGTATTTCTAGAGAATTTGCAAGACAAAGACACACACACACCACCACCATGTTACTGACAGAAATAAATGAAATGGGGACGACTTTTGCCCAAGAGTGGAATAATACAGGATATAGCGACATCTATTGCGCAGTATTGGCAGTTGCCCAGACCAGACATATTACCCGGCTAGTTGGAATATCCTCCCTTTTCAACGGAGGTTTGCGGACTTTTACACTGTGTTCTCCATACCTCGTAATAGGATAACAAAAAAAAACCACGTCAGACCATAATAATATGTGTGACAGGACAGTTATAATAAAATTTTACATAAAAAATAACGCAATAAAGGACATGACTAGGTACAGAACAGTATTAAGACATCTTCTTCTCGTTTTTTTTCTTCCATTCTTCTCTGTCACCCGTCAAACTATCATATCAACTAACTTCCTTTTGTTTCATATCACTCCTCACACAATCCACTCATCACAGTATAAAGACATATAAATAGAAAATAGCGCTTTCGTTTCTCACATTGTTAACTTAGATTACCTAAATTGTATTTTAATGTTCGCACTTTCGTTTTACATGGCTAAATCATGTGATTACATTCAAGTCAATTTTGTATTTTCACATTTCTAAGAAATAAATATTTTTTATTGTTTCCTAGGAATGACTGGCCTGTGGGTCTAGTGGTTAGTTTCTTTGACTGCTATGGTGGAGATCGTAGGTTCGATACCCACCCAAGGCAAATGTTTGTGTTATGAGCACAATTATTTCTTCTGCATCTGGGTGTAATTTCTCTATATTATTTTGAAACATATAAGTATATTTATCAGTTATTATAGCACAAGCTATGCTTAGTTTGCGACTAGATGGCGTTGTGTGAAAGTTGTGAAGTATTATTATAAATTTATTATTAGGAAATAAAATTGAATTAAAATCGTCGAGATTACGCGGAGTGGAGTTAAGAATATAAGTAAGGATGTTGTTGTCAACTATTATGCTACAATAGAACTATTTATTACAACCTTTTTTTAGTATTCATTATTCATTAACAAATAAATAAAAATTATTATCATATTAATTATGTTATTATTATATTTATTACACTAGCTGGTCTGGCAAACACTGTTTTGCGTTCAATATTTATATTTTTTTTAATATTTAACAGAAAAATCGGTCAAGCATAAAAATATTTTTTTTTTATTATGGATAGGCTAGTGTTTGACCACTATCTATCAGGAAAGCGATGATGTGGCCGACGATGAAGCACGTTTGCCTAGAAGTAACCTATTCACCCTTGACTTAAAGACCCCTAGGTTATAGCTATCAGGAAACACAGACTCCGACAGGGAATTCCACTCCTTAGCTGTACGCATAGCGAATGTATTCCCAAAACAATAATATATATAATAAATAAATGCCAACAGTATAATATTTTGACATTCATTTAGTGTTAATAAATATGGGTATCATTTTTTTTTTTGTTGGGTGATAAAATCATCTTATGACAAATTCCGCTCTTGGGCGGAGAGAGAGATAGTGTCAGACTTTTACTAACTAAAAACCCACTCCTGTTCCTTCGTTGCCTTCGTCCCAGGGCCCCGGGTTTCGCTATTTGATTTTTTCTATAAAAGA
The DNA here is from genome assembly GCA_949316375.1 of Mythimna vitellina. NCBI lineage: Eukaryota > Metazoa > Arthropoda > Insecta > Lepidoptera > Noctuidae > Mythimna > Mythimna vitellina. Next base: position 7,591,447 of record OX438692.1, on the reverse strand, counting down.
TCTATGGCGCGTTTATGTCTTTATAATGAAAAAAAGAAAAGCTTTCAATTGGGACAACATTGTAGTGGTTTAACGATCACAATCAAATACGCAACGAATTTATGAACTTGAGGTAACATAATACGAAAGTAAACAATGTTAATGGTAGCTATAAGATGTCAGGATTGCGGGATTGTTCAAAACAGTCATCGCGGTCTTGGAAACCAAAAGGCAACTGAAGGAACATAAGTGGGGTTTATACAGTGGAAGTCTGACACTTCAATCCACCCAGAGCGAGAGAATTTATTAATAACAATAACTTTTATTTTAATTTTTTTTTTGTATTGATATTAAAAATATAATCTATATAATAATATTAATGAACAAACGTTCTATTAAAAGTGTCTGTAAAGCCTCTGTGAGTTGGCTTTCGGCTCCTCGTACGCCTTCCAAAGGTCCAGGACTCCAGGGTTCTAAGATATACTGACCAATAATAATAATGGGCACGCCACAATTATGTCGGTAAGTCCCCTCTTTGAGGCGTGGTTGAAAAGATCTCACGACGTCCTTACCTTCCGCATGACGCAGGTTCTCACCGAACACGGTAAGTTCGGGAAGTTCCTGCACCAAATTCTTGCGGATGCGACGCCCGGGTGTCGCCACTGTGTGGACCGCCCGGAGGACATGGTGTAGCACACGGTGGAGGTGTGCCTCGCTTAGGCAGAGCAACACCGTGTCGGCGGGGCGATCTCTCGCGCCGGGCCTCGGTACAGGCCATGGTCCGGAGCGAGGAGAAGTGGCAGGCGGTCGCCTCCTTCTGCGAAGCAGTAATGCTAGCAAAGGGGGCGGCTGATCGCGTGAGGCAACGGTCCTTACGCCCCAACCGCTGCCGGGATCCATCCCGATTTCCGACCACCGTAGACGCGGGCTTGCGGACGGCGAGCAATGGGTAGCTCACCGTCCGACCGTCCGGTAACCGTCTGGACCGAGCCAAAGTCGTCGACGGCGCCTACTGTTCCGTGCGCGCCTCAGGGAGATGTCATCAAATCATAGGGGCCCAGCAGTGCCGAAGTCTGCTGAGGCCACGGGTAGTGTGAAAGTGAAACCGGGGCCCTGGGTCGAAGGCAAAGAAGGAACAGGAGTGGGTTTTTAGTCAGTAAAAGTCTGACACTATCTTCCGCTCCACCCAAGAGCGTGATTTGTCATTAGATGATTTTCCCACCTAAAAAAAAAACATAATAATAATAATTTATTTGCAAACATGGCTACTCGTACATAGATGTTATGATTTATTTGACGATTAAAGAAAAAAAGCCCAAAGAAAAGGTAGCAATGTTAGAGTACGTAAACTGACTTGGCTGGTCTGATGGTGCACTGAATCCTACCTTCTATTGTGATCTCTCTCTATCACTCAAAGATGAGTACATGAATTCTGTTATCCACACACGTTATAACTTATCATGGTGTACAAATAAAGAATTAAAAAGTATTGTGTTATAGTACCTATTATCGTTATTTTTAATAGCCTAATAATGGTCCTAAGACGTACACTTAATTAAAATAACAATCGCCGTAAGTAATACAAGAACAGTTTTAACAACATTGTAACAAAACCAGACCTAAGTCTAGACCGTCTAGTTTTTTTATAAATTAAAATATAGGTTTTTGTGTTAGCAAGACTACCAGTTAATCTGCATTAACACATTACAGACATGCAACCGTCACAGGGTAAACATGAGCAAATAAAATAATTCTTTAGCCTTGAGGGTACAAGAAACATTGTAACTGAGCCGGGCAGGAATGAAAACAAACTTAGTTTTAAAACGAAACCAGCAGTAGATATTATTTCAATTAAACAGTTTTAAATATACGGAATAAAATTATTAATTTAAAGGAGGATCACCTGAATAGACAGGATATTGTGTCTGGTCCAGGCAACTGCCCGTCAACTGATTCTTATTCTCCACGGCGACTTTTTGTAGCGATGCTGTCGCGCGTTTCGTAAGCGCGACAGCATCGCTACTTACGTGCGTTAGTCGCATTTATTCTCTCGCCTGAAACACAGGATTTCCTAGTTCAGGCACGTAAGACTCAGAATTAAGATTTATATTTAAAACTGTATTACTTTATCCTGTAAAGAATTTTGAATAAATATTATTAAAATATTATATTATTATTTGCAAGCGCTATAGAAAAGATGCGAACGCGCTACAGCATCGCGACTGTATCGATGCGAACGCGCGACAGCATCGCTACAAAAAGTCGCCGTGGGTGAGGGCCCCTATACCGCGATGTAAGAGTTTGAATATTGGTCCCGATGTGGCGTCATATCACTAAACAGTTATAAACGTAACAATACTAATTAACAAAAATAAAAATCGAGGGCAGTTAGGTGGGCAACCTGATTATACGAAGGACACACACAAGAAGTCAGTTTTTAATATTACATTTAATTATAATAATAAATTTAGTTACCTACGGAATCCGTTCAGGTATCTGTCTGTCAATTAATTTGCAACAGAGATTATTTATTATTATTATTTATTTATCTTTATTCCAAAAAGGTAATTAACTTATAAGATAGGACCCACAAAACCGTTGCAATGGTTTGACTGCGGGGTCGGTGATTCTCTAGACATACTTAAATGTACTTAAAACTTTTCTAAATAATATATAATTTTAATTTGCGTCTAAATCTATTTCTGTTTGTTTCAATCCTTATGTCTGCCGGCAGACTGTTCAATAGATATGGTATTCTCTTTTTTAGTGTTCTCTCACCAAAGTAATTGGTGACTCTGGGTACATTAAATCTACCAGCAGCCATAGATCGTGTATTATGATTATTGTATACGTGAGTTAAGCTAAGCTCTTGGGTACTGTGGTGGTTAACTAATAAAAGATATTTATGTTTTAAAGTGATCGGTAGAATTTTGCAGATTTTAAATAATTTTCTATAATCTCCTTTACAACTGCTTTTGGTTTTTTTAGTAACAAGATGGGTACCTATATTGCGTCTTTTATTTTTTTGTTAGGTTTTTTTTTAAATGACATAAAACTGACTGGGATCCCACCTGATAGGTAACCTGTAAAGAGGCTAACTTACTATATGACATTTCATATAATTGCTGTATAACATATTGGTGTACGTTAGCTGCTATGAGTGATAAAACAAATAAAATACAGCCAATCATTTGACTTGCATTTGATTTGTGACGCGAGAATGATTTATTTCGAGAAGCTAGAGGTTAGCTATTTGAAATGATTTATCTCTCTATTTAGACGTGTAACAGCCAAGTGGAATAAACCCTTAACAAAATGCATGGATGCGTACGCGCAGAAGTTGCAATAAACTTTCTATTGCTTGTTATCGATCAAGTGTCTACACATCCGTGCCGTAAATATCTAGATAATAAATGTCTTTCTGTTAAAATGTGATTTATTTATCCGGATATGGCTAACTAGCTAGCCAAGGTATCAGAGATTTGATGGGCAGTTTTTCCAGAAATCTAATAGGTTTGGTCTGATAGATTTTCAATGTTTATGCGAGATAATATTGGCTATCCAAGTTAACTAGTTTGATCAGATAGCCAATCATCATCTTTCTGCCCTTGTACCATGTTACTTGAAGTCTGCGCGACACGTTTTCTTCCTCTTCTATTTCTAAAATCGAATCCTGAATTCTAATTCTGAATTTTGAGTTTCACCAGTTTCTTTTAATATAAAAACACAAATACACACTTCTATATTAATGGACAATGTAAAAATTTTTTTTTTAAAAAAACGTGAAAATATTAATAATAAAAAAAGTAAAAAACTGAAACCCGACTACGACAAAAAAAACGACGCTGAAAAAGAATGAAACAAGATTTTCAGGATGCTAAAATAAACAAGGTAACTGGGAAAACAAGAAAAGAATAAAAAGAAAAGCCGTAGTCGCACGTTATTAAAGTGCTTCGGTTAGTACCTATATCGTGATTATATATTATAACGTGATAAATCTTGTCGGGTTTTATTTAGTTTTTTATTTAATTAAACTATTTTGGTGTTAAGTCACTGTGCTTCTATACTTTTTATTTTGGTATGTACAAGTGAAGCCCTTTCAAATGATACCAAACACGACATATTTATCTTTTTTTTAACATAAATCTTTTATCCACTTGAGAGCGCTACATTGAATTTTGATGATATTTTTTAATAAGTTCCAGTGAAGCCCTTTCAAATGATGCCAAACACGGCGTATTTATCTCCAATTTTATTTTTTAACATCCGCTATCGCCCTATCGAGTTTTGTAACACATCACGTAGCCTATGTTCAGCGGACAATTTAGAAGGTCCTAACGATACCTCATATGTCAAGTTCTGATACGAAGATTAAGAGCTAAGAGGGAACAGATGAACATACTCCCATACATACATACATATGTACATAGCCTGTCAAAATCATAACCCTCCTTTGGCTTTACCGTAGTCGGGTAAAAAATCAATAAAATAATACTGAAAATAGCAAAAAAAAAGTAAAATAAAACAATGTAACAAGATGATCAATGACCACTACTCTACCAGTGGTGTACAACTAAGAAGAAAGCAAGCCCTCAAGCGTAAACGTTGTTAACAATTGAATTATAGATATAAAATCAAGTTCATAGTAACACTATGGTAGGTAAGATTATACAAGATTTATAATAGCGTTATCTTATTTTTTATATGACATAAAGTTTAAATTTAATATAGTAAATAAATATAATAAATCCTGATTACAAAAAATAAAAACTTACGTATCTATATTTTATGTACCAGTTCCTATCTAACATCAGTAAACTCTCAAGATCATAAACTTCGCTCACCGCAGTTACCATCCAGTTCTTATTTCATCCAAAAAAGCCATTTAATTTGCGCCTGTCTTAAGTAAACGTTAAGAATGAATAGATTACTGGATATAAGTGGTGTAGGGTATTAACCGGCCTTGAGAACCGCCCGGACTACATGAGTGCTGCATTTTTTTTTAAAGACACGTATCCTGTTTGCTTGGAATCCCACTGACGGACTTACCTATCACTGGCTGGCTCGTCATAAAAAATAACATCTTAAGAAAGTGTCTATGCAATGACCATAAAGTAGATTTTATGTCTTCCTAGATTTATGCCTGAGAGAACTGTATTAGGTTTGTTTCAATTTAGGAAGCAATTTGTATTTAACATGTTCATTGCCGCGGTTTTAATTCTAGGCGAATGCGTGAAGGCAGACTTTAAAGTTGAAGTAATTTTACTTAAACGTTTCGCTCAAGTTTCCTCATACTTCAATGATAGTATTTTAGTTTCTTATGATTTCCTGCTTGCTAACCCGGAACATGCGAATAATTGAAACAAAGCTCGTAAAAGTCCCGGGTAAGATTTTTCTCATCGGACACATCAAAATTAGGTACGAGTAGCAATAGAATTTTATTCTTTTGTCATGTATACATAAAACACTTAACATATATACACTAACTTATATATACACTTAAATAAAAATCTAAAAGCTAAAATATGGCGTCAAAAAACTCCTCCGCATCGCTGTCGACTGGAAGTGTGCCCAAAAGGCTGGCGGCATTGCCACGTTGTATGGCAATGCTTAATCTCTGACCGAGGTAAAAGCCAGCCCTTGGGTCACGCGAAGTGTCTACTAAGCGTTTGGATAGTTCTTTGAACAGCTTATGAGCACTCGGACCCCACGGCCCAAGAGTTTCAACCCCAAACGGCTCAAAAATATAACTGCCGACGAGATTGTTTGTCATTTTATATTATTTCTACACTGAGTGTTCTCTTATTTGTATTGGCTGTATTATTTTTCGCATCGTTTTTTTACATCCCGCACTCTGTTTAAAAACACACGTTCATGTCCCTATTAATGATACAGTAGTAATAACAAGCATACGTTCGAGTTACTTAATCATCCATCTCAGTGTATTGATATTTATTGTTTTTTAATGAACGCCCTACAAATTTGATTGATGTTAAATACACAGCGTAATGTGTAAATGAGTTATTCGCTGGAACCTCTGGGTAATTTAAAAATGGAAATAATTACCTTGGCGTAGTGTTTTCTTTCACAGTTTGTACACGCATGGAAATTAAAGAGAGATTTATTTTTGCCACGCCCTTTCCTTTAGGACAGCGTCAATAATTACGATTGTTGTTCCATTGTTTTTACGATTTGGCCCAAGGATTGTATGGATAACTTCATCATGGCTTTAAATATTTTACGAACCTAGTCTGTAATAAAAGTAAGCATTCCTTGAAAGGGTTATAGGTAACAATTCTATTTCATCGTGTTTCTCTCTGTAGACGTATTTAGTTTTTAGCTTTAAATGTCTTCAAGTTGTTTAAAACAAAACAGTATGTTGAACTGATGTGTCCACAAAAATCCAAAGTCTGACTTAAGTACAAAACTTTTATTAAACTCGATAATCTCTTTTTTCCAGACAATGGGGTACTCAAAAAACATGCTGATAGTCCTGGTTCTGCTGGCGCTACTGAGCCGCAGTCACAGCGCGCCGACGAGGAGGTCACGCGCAGCAGCCCTGCAGACCGAAGAACCCACCACGGTCAGAGAGAACAAAATACAAGACGAGTTCAAAGAACCTACGACCACCACAGAAGCACCCATCACCAGCAGGAGGAACAAAGCCCTTAACCTCTTTGGCTTCTACCCCTCCTTCCTCTCCTCCGGCATCGACTACAACGAAGACGACGATGACATCAATTTCACCGTCAACGACGAAAACTTCGAGGAAGAGGAACTCTCGCGAACTATCCCCACCAGACGCCGACAACACAATAAGAAGAAAAACGGTAACGGGCAGTATCAGAATGATAACATCAATTCACTACAATACGAGAACTCTCCCATCTTTTACATCAGGCTGCCCCCCACTCCGTACATGTTTGTACCTGGCCTAGGGTATGTGTCCCAGCCCCCGAGCTTAGGACCGCCTATGGCGCCGATGATGCCTCCAGTACCTCCACCAGTTGCTGATCCTTTCATCAATCTGCCTATTGACTTTGTGTCTAACGGAAAACCTACTGGAGTTTATCAATGGAGCGGTGCACCAGCATACCCTCAGATGCCCCAAGTGGATCCCTATGGATATGGAGGTCAGCCTATGATGCCAGCACGGCCGACGTACAACGTACCTTCATACTCTCCGCCCAAACCCAAACCAGCTCCATCAAACTCGAAGATAACGAATCTGAAGGGCCAGTACATGTTCAACGGGAAACCAGGAGACAACGTGTACGTCCTAAGAGACACTTACAACTCCATATACTCGGATGCCCTTCAGAACTTCTACCCTTAAAGCCTGAGATACGTAGGATAGGATTGTGTCTGGCTCGTATCGAGCTGCTGTAATTAACGAATTTCGAGGGACCAACGTGCGGACGAAAATATGTAAAGGGAAAGTTTACAACACGTCAATGATCAGTAATTATGAGAAGGAAAGTTAATTATCCCCCACATGAAACATAACGACGTTAAATGAAATCTTAAAAACAATTATATGCTTAAGAAACGTGAGGGACCAATAACTACAAGCTGCCAATTGTTGCAATTACTTGCCAAGAAAAAGTCGAGCTGGCGTAGGCTCGACGATAAATGAGTGAGATCTGATACTTAATGAACTTATTAAAAACACGAATCTAAAATTATCTGAAAGCTGTTTGTGGATATTTTATCATTGTAACAAGTACTTATAACTTAGTAATTACTTTCTAATTAGGTACAACTTCTTCAGACACTTGTGGTGTCTCATATTTTGCCAGATTCAAACTATTAATACTTTAAATTAGTTTACCAAATGCAAGGTAGTGTTTTAATATGTTAAGAAAACTTCCTTGCTTTTCTGATACACCTAGGTATTTAGCTATATAAAATAAAGCAAAATAATAAGTGCTAAACTTTTTATATATTTATTTTAATATCATTGCGATGCTGATCACATTGATATTAAAATACGTAGCTATGGAAGTCAAAATACCTTTAGGATTTATTCGTAAGTAGGTACTTAATTTGCTTTCTCTGGTATTAAATTATTATTAATTAATTGTGTAGGAGTTTGGAATGTCTTATGTCTCAGGCTAAGGGCAACAACCGATTTTCAGACGCAAAATATCAAGAATTTTTTTAAAATTTTGAAAAAAGTTAACCAAGCACTACACCACCCCACCACTGTAACTATAAATTTTAAAAGCCGCTATTATTGTGGGTGCCTTGTGTTGTATAATATGGTTAAAGGCTGTCCATCCATTAACGGAAGAAGAGCGTAAAAGTGCAGCCCCCCTAGCCAAGTTACAATGGTTTCGTTCGCGCCGAACGCCTTGAGTAGGCCACGCCTCCGATTCCTTTGTTCTTACCACGTGACTGAGCGTTGAGATGACGTCAGAACAAAAGGATCTCGGAAATCGGAGGCGTGGCCTACTCGAGGCGTTCGGCGCGAACGATACGATTGTAACTTAGCTAAGGGAGCTGAGCTAGAAAAGCTCTAGGTTTAGAATTATACTTACTAAACACACGTTGATCTTTTATTAACTACTCTCACCTCTCCATCAATGGACAGGCAAAGTAACCATACATAGGTACCAAAATTTTCACTAATACTTACTTGATGAACTGTCTTAATGAATGAAAACATTTTCCAGCCTTACATTTATTGCCGAATATTGATGTCAAACGAGCACGTCTAAAACGTAGTGTTTGTCAATCGTTTGCTCAAGCCTCAAACATAAGTGATTATTACGAGCAATAGGTAGACGTTATTTGAGTCAGCGCTAGATTTAATTAATTAATAATTTATTGAGCTTGTATTTATTCTTTAAATTATTTACTTAGTTTTAAGATTTCTTATTAGGTACAAATAATAAATAAAAATAGACCGTCCATGAAAATAGTTTTAAATTGATAATAAAAATATTTTTAATAGTAGTTAACTTCGTAAATGTGACAAGTAAAATGCAACAGGTAATGTGACATTTCTATTTAATTAAGTTTAACTTCGGTGTTATTGACCTTCGATAGCAAAATAGCTCGAGGAAAGATGATAAAAATCACCATATCTAATAATTATATATTTTATTACTAGTATTGTATTTGTTCTATATTACCTAGAAGGGTAATTTAAAAATACGGACACTAGTTAGGAAATATTTAAATTAAAAAAATGTTTAGTTAGTCGATGCCTATATTATTTATTTGAATTGTAAATAGGCACGTAAACATCTATCATTTTGCTGGTTTCTTCTAGTTTAACACCTAACTTATCCACAACTGAAAAGAAACCTCGATTAATTTGAATAAATAACGAGCTGTATTAAAACCGTCGAAGAGGGTTAAATCGAGGTTTAATGAACGAAGGAATAACTTCGTAAATAAGGGTAAGATATATTGTATCATGAACTATTCTTATTTTTAATCAAATTATATCCATTCCTATGTAGTGGAATATTCAACTGGTTAATAATATAAAATGTCACTGTCGTCGACTGCTCCGTCCGTATGTGTAGGATTAAGGATTTTCCCAATATTGTACCTAAAAGTAAAGGTACTACTCATTAGTTGATGATGATGTAGATGTAAACAAAATCAGTAAACTTGCAATATAATATTATGAAAATTAAGACAATAAAAATATTTTTATAATGCACTTGAGTTTTTTTTTCTACAATTCCTACCCATAAGAAGTTGTACGTTCGCTTTCTCGCTTTAATTCATTAAACCCCGCGCGAACGCCGGCTTTCGCTCAGCCATTGTCTTTCTATTGTGTCTCTAATTACGCTACTCAAAAGGAAAAAAAAATACACCTAAATGAAAATATAGGTACCTAAATATTTTACATGAAGCGACTCTTTCTGAAGAGTACAGTAGAGAACTCTTTGTTCTAGGAAATGGCTAACACAATATCCCTTTGCAAGACCAAAGCCGCGTTCCCGCTGTGTCGTAATGACAGCTAATCATGCAGTTTTAGTGTCTTAGCTTATATATTTAAATGGAGGTGTTCACATACAGTACGACACGATTAAAAGTCGTCTACGATTTTTTTTATGGTGAAAACAGTTTGTCATTACGTAAAACGATAACGAATACGAATGGTCAAAACTGATCCGAGACGGTAAAACACGTGTTGTTGTTGCGACTATCTGTCGTGGCCACGACCAACCATTATTATAATGGGAACAGCTAGAGACGATAGTCGTCCGACGATAAATTAAGCATTACGACATACTACCCGTAAATACTTTCAAAAATGACGATGTTAAAAATGAAACTATATTTATACACGGGCAAAAAAGGTGGCAACCTTAATAGTCGCAGTACAGCTAAAGTTAATTATAAAGTAGTCTGATGCAGATGCTGTCACAAAATCTGTGATTTAACTAAAATAAATGTCACCAACTGCATCAGACTGCTTGGAAAGTGACTTGCCTCTGGAGCACCTTGCTAACCAAGTTTAAAACGTTATAGATCAAAAGAACATTTCCAATGGAAAATTTTGAAAGAAACCTATTAATGCTTTTAATAAAAATTTAACGATACCCCCACTTGGTGAAGTTGGGCGTTCTCCTCTTTTTCACAAAATGGCGTCAGGTTGCCGCCATACTAAACTGTGTTTGCTTGCATGTCTTTAGCAACCCCCCCCCCTTCACACCCACCCACAAATGAAAACCAAAACGAAAAAATGGCCCCTAGTGCCCGGCAGTTAAGTTTAAGTACCTAAAGATAACTAAGTAGCCTATCTGTGAGCATATCTGTGCAAACATTCCAAGAATTATCTTCATATTTACGTATCGCGCAGGAATCTATTCTTCTGTTCACACGCACACCGCAAAATCCTCAATAATCAACATGTCATCAACGATCTATTGTTTGTATTCGCAATCTGTTGAACATGGGTTCTATCTATTCACCATGAATTAGTACCTAATTAGCACGCTCAGCAGGCAGATTGGTATAATTGCAGTTTGCTTATGAATAGGTAAAGTTTATAGAAGGTTCTCATAATTCTCTGGATTCCTGATAAATTAGTCTTTGCTGACGCAGTAGCGTATCAAGGGAGGTATGGGGAACCAATCCATTTCTAGCAAAAAAAAGGTACCTTAAAAATTCAAGTCTCTATGTCTATGAAAGGCGAGAAATCAGCCTACCCTGTGTCGCCCCGGAACTTCTCAATCATCCTGCCGCCACATAACCTCTTTTGGTTCTTAATCATTCATAAATTCAATTCTATCTTCATCAATCCCATAAGTTTTTCAAAAGGAGTTCAGTTTCTTTTTTAATTAATTTTTCCCAAATTGATTCCTAGTGGAAATGGTCGTGACGGTGCTACTAGAAATGAGATTGACTTCATCCTGTTGACAAAGAAGCAAGTATGTGATGATGTCTCTGTGATCAACGCGATGAAAACTGGAAGTGATCCAGTGATTCAGTGTGGTGTGTGGAGTGATCGTGTGTGTAAAAGGCACATTGAATAGAATATCAATATTAAGCTTGAAAAGTCTTGTCTGGTGAAGTCTACGCTCCGTCCAGCACAGATCCAGACCCAAAACTCCGGGAGCTTTCAGCTCCAACTCCACAATCGTTTCGAATGCCTAGGAAGCTCCGTGGACGAATATAATAATGGGTTCGTGAGAACTGCCCATACCGTTGGGTTTTTCAAGACTCACTGTACAAATAAGAACAAGAGGCTCTCTGATCCAGCGTGACATGATTCTGCATTCTTCAGACGATGCGTGCATATGCCAGATCAATAATTTTTTTTTTGTTGGGTGGAAAAATCATCTTATGACATATCCCGCTCTTGAGCGGAGCGAGAGATAGTGTCAGACTTTTACTGACTAAAAACCCGGACGGTCGGACGGCGGGCTACCCATTGCTCGCCGTCCGCAAGCCCGCGCCTACGGTGGCCGGAAATCGGGATCGGAATCCCGGCGGCGGACAGGGCGAAAGGACCGTTGCCTCACGCGATCGGCCGCCTCCTTTGCTAGCATTACTGCTTCGCAGAAGGAGGCGACCGCCTGTCACTCCTCCTCGCTCCGGACCATGGCCTGAACCAAGGCCCGACGCGAGAAATCGCCGCCGCCGATTGCCCCCACGAAGACACGGCGTTGCTCTGCCCAAGCGGGGCACACCTCCTCCGTGTGCTCTACCGTATCATCCGGGCGGTCCACACAGTGGCGACACCCAGGCATCGTTTCCGCGCGAATCCGGTGCAGGAACCTCCCGAACTTATCGTATCCGGCGAGAACCTGCGTCATGCGGAAGGTGAGGACGCCGTGAGGTCTTTCTAACCACGCCTCAAACAGGGGACTTACCGCCATAATTGTGGCGTGCCCAGCACTGGGTCGCGACAGTCGCTGTCGCCATTTCTCCATGAGAACTCGCCGGAGTTCTCCCCGCCATGCTGCGACTTGTCGCGGCAGCAGAGTTTCGCCCCAGCGTTGTATCTCCATGCGCAGATTGTGCATGTGTGCAAGGACTGTTGCCTCCAGCTCCCATGGTGGCTGGCCAGCAAGGAGGCTCGCTGCTTCGCGGGAAATCGTCCGATATCCTCGCACCATCCGTATGGCCATGACCCTCTAGCGCGCGCACGGCGCCCACACCGGTGCGCCATAAAGGGCCATGGACCGAACAATCTCCGCGTAGAGCCTCCGGCAGGAGACGTCTATACCAGATCAATAGATGGATCTCGAAGTCTCTGAAACGTGATCTTCAGCGCTTTAATACCGAAAGGATTAATGATGCGATTGAGCGAAAGAGCTTCAAAGTATTTGCACGAGATCTACCAGATCTATTGGCCAGAGCCAGCTTAGCACTTTCACACTACCCGTGGCCCCAGTAGGCTTCGACCCTGCTGGGCCCCTACAGTTGCTGACATCTCCTTGAGGCGCGCGTGGAATAGTGCGCCGTCGACGACTTGGGCTCGGTCCGGACGGTTACCGGACGGTCGGACGGCGAGCCACCCATTGCTCGCCGTTCGCAAGCCATCGCCTACAGTGGCCGGAAATCGGGATCGGAATCCTGGCGGCGATTGGGGCATGTCTAAGAAATACCTGATATATACAGAAATTTCGATTTGTAATATTATTTTTTTATTCTTTATTAATAAAGGGTTTTTATTCACCTGGATACGTCAACCCCATCGTACCTTAAATTCTATTTACTCACATTACTATACATTCTTACTATTATACTATAAAATAGGAAAGGGAATTACTGTCTAAACTTCAGAATTAAGCCACAAATTATAATGCGTTTATGTAGTCCTTTCTGACTTAGGGTAGGTATGCGAAAATATTTTGTAAAAATCCAACATCCCACATATTAAGTTTAAACTCTCGAGCCAGAGATTCCTTTTCATCTTTACTTATCACATTCCATTAGCAAATGTTGTACATCGTCAATTTTATTGCATAACTCACAAACTTTGCCAATGGACAGTGGTCAGAACGAAGCCTTAACATTAACGTAACGTATTTACTTCATACTTAAACGTATGTAATCAAATCAGCGTAGGCGCTCGGGGGCTCGAGCACCCAAGAGAAATAAATAGTGGGTGCCGAGCACCCCTGAGAATAGCCATCAAGAAACAGATCAGTAATCGCCTTTTAGGGATGGGCGTTTTTTCATTACCCAACGACCCGTTTAGCGCAGTGGTTTAGAGCGCCGGTGGAGACGCAAGAGTCGCGGGTTCGATTCCCGTACCAACAAAAATGGTTTTTGTGGTACATACCTTCGTTGTACCTGGTTTCCATAATACAAGGGAAAACCTTAGTTTTCAACCAGGACAATGTATGTAATGTTGTCTCAATGCATTATTTATTTTATGAAACATAATTTGTAATTAAATACGCAGTATGTAAGTAGGACATTTATTTATTTTTCGGTCGATCAGTGTGCATTTCTCTTCTCACACTTCGCCACTTTTTCAAGTCATCAAATGAGCATGAGTACCTATGAGGTTTTCTAAAAGCCGGCGAACCTGCTGGAACCCATTTTAATTTGAAATAAAATATGAATAACTAAATATTTAATTATATAAAATTGCTTAATTACAGCAAAAATACAACAAATATTACAATATAGGTATTTAACTTGATGTCCGTCTGTGTTTACTTGAAATGGCTGAGTGATATTTAACCAAACAGGAATCATCAAATCTTTTAAGATTTTTTTTTACTGAATTATGACAATTTACTGTGCATTAGAACAGTAGGTATTATTACTTCGTAAGTACTTTATTTTTTGGTTTTAATGACCCCACCCCACCACTTGGACCGCTTGGACCTTTAAGTCAAGTCTTATTTTATTTTTCAAAATACTGCACTTGTAGGTATCTCATTAGAGTGCGGGTGCAATACATTCTAATATTTTTGTAGTATTTGGCAGAAAATGTATCAAGTCAGCCTTCTCGGCAAACATCGCTGGGATAACCAAAACTACAATAAAATTCTTAGCACCATTTTACCAAGAACGCACATGTTAAATGAGGGGCGCCGAATCCGTGGGTGCTCGGGGGCTCGAGCACCCATGAGAAATAAACAATGGGTGCCGAGCACTTCTGAGAATGGACATTACGAAACAGATCAGTAAAAACCTTTTAGGTTACGTTTGAATTAAAATATTCCTTAATTTCTAAAACTAGTTACATTTTTATATACTGGGTTCATTTTACATTTTTATCAAACATAATTAGTAATTAAGTACGCAGTATGTAAGTGGGTCATTTATTAATTTGTCGAACGATCAGTGTGCATGTTTCTCTTCTCACACTTCGCCACTTTTTCGAGTCATCAAATGAGCATGAGCACCCATGAGGTTTTCTAAAAGCTGGCGCCCCTGGTTTCAGTGATTCCACATATTTTCCAGTTACGCAGACACTTGAGATACAAAACTACAGCAATTTTACATCACAGTATCCACCAGTAATCAATTAGCGAATATTATTATAACAGCCAATAAATTTCACTCATAGAAATCCCGCCAAAAACTCTATAAACTCTATTATTATGTCTTACTTTTTTTTGGATTTTAATGACCTGGTCACTTGGACCTTTAAGTCAAGTCTTATTTAATTTTTTAAAACACTGCACTATGTATCACATTAGAATGCGGATGCAACACATTCTAATGTTTTTGTAGTATTTAGCACCAAATGTATCGAGTCAGCCTGCCGGGAAACATCGCTGAAGTATCCAAAACTACAACAAAATTCTCAGCTCCATTTTACTAAGATCGCGCCTGTTTCAATGATTCTACATATTGTCCAGTTGCGCAGACACTTGAGATACAAAACTACACCAATTTTATATCACAATATCCACTAGGATTCAATTTACGAATAATTAAAACAGCCACTGAACCTCCATTAAAAGAAATCCCGCCAAAAACTCACCTTTGCAAATGCCTTACTAATAAAATTCAAAAATAATTTTGTTGAATGTCTTCACAAGTATTATAAATAAATAAAAAAAACACTTTTTCTATTTATTTAATAAGTTTGAAAGATTTCGTGCTCCATATTTTTAAAAATAATTTCTTATGAAGACAAACATTCGCGGTGAAACTAAACGAAACTACAAATGTCAATTTGTCATTTGAGAACAACCAGAGAACTGTCAAAATTACGTTCGCTAAGTAAATCGCACGAGTAGAAGTTAAAAAAATAATAGAGTTAATCAATATATTGCGCATTTTTCTATAAAATACAAGCTGAAGTGATCGCATGTACAGCAATGTACCAATAAAGTTATCAATATAATAAAACTAATTAAAAAAGAACATGGTGCTAATGGTTTAGTGTGACGACGTGCCTGAATGAACTAAAAAAAATGAAAAAGTGTGTTGTTTTCGTTGATCAAGTGTAAAGGATACTAGTGCCGTCATGTTTCGTAGCAGGAGTTGGTTTGGTGCTTCGTGGGGGCGTCCTAAAAACCCCCATTCTTTAGAAAGATTGAAGTATTTACATAATATTCTCTGTAAAAACACAACAGTATCCGAAAGTAATCGGGGCACCTTGGTGGAGTCGCTCAGGTGTATAGCAGAGATATTGATATGGGGCGACCAGAATGACAGCTCTGTTTTTGAGTAAGTATCTGTTTGTGATCATTATTTAATTATTTGTAAACAATGCTGGCCTAATTGGACAAAATATAATGAAAAAGTAAGTGTTAGTAAGTGTTACACTTACAGTTACCAACGTTTTCTAAAGATATTTTAAACATAATCATTATATGTTTGATGACTTATTTAATTACCCATAAGTCATAAAAAATAAGTTTGATCAAATGCTGAGTCATCCAAACATGATGTATTCCAAGTATTCTGCAATTTATATTTTAGATTTGGCACAATGCATAGTCAGAATGTCTAGATTCCATTTTTCTACTGCACCAGTTACAAAACAGGTTAAATATTGTTATAAACTAGTGCTTGACTGCAGTCCTATGTTTGGTATTTGAGCGTGGTCAAGATCCTGTTTGAAATTTGAATCTTGTTTCTTCTAAATACTAATTCATGAAATCCCAAGTGAACACCGGCTTCACTCTCTCATTGTCTTTCTATTGTGTTCTAATTACGGTATTTGAAAGGTTAAACAACATGTCTTCGTCTGCATCTTAATTTTGTGAAAACTTATGACAGGTGCAAAGTAAATTAAAAATATCTGTAACTCCGCTAGCTTTCTAATAATGGCAGTAAGTTACTAAAAATATTTTATAATTCTTTTTACCATTATCACTTTATTTTTCCACATTTAACATGTGATACAAGATTAGTCATATTGTGGAACATAAAATTTTTGGCAAAAAATTGCAGTCCATATTTACTTCACACCTGTCTATTTGTGGGTTCACATTAATTACACAGGCCAATGAAAAAATGTTTCTAAAAACTTTTTGAACCAATTTACCTAAATCCTATATATTTTTGGGTGTTGAAAATGTAATTGATGTTAGTTTTATTATCACCCACTATTCTTACACAATATGACACCCATTGTAATTTTAGAAAGAAGGGGAATATTGATATATATATTTTTTTTTATCAGCTTCCAATTTTTACCATCAAGTGCTTATTTTTTGTATTTTCTCTCCCATTTCTCTGTAAAATTTCTTGTATAACTGTTTCTCCAATGTAATGATCAGTTTTATTGTTCGTTTTGTAGAGACTAACAGTAATTACTCATCATATTGATATTCTACCAACCTCTGTATTGTTTCTCCATCTCTTTTATGTCCTATTGAAACCATTCACCTAGCTTTTTACTCAAATTGCCTATTTTCAACAATAAAGTCATTATGATTATGCAAGAAGTTAATCGAGAAGAAAAATTGTTAAGATCATTTTTCTGCTCTCTCCATGCCAAAGAATTAAAAAAAAATATCTTCTCTTTTTTAAACCACTTCTGAAGATCCTCTACACAAAATAAACTTTGTGAAGAACCCAAAATTTGTCTTGATTTACAATTTTGACACCAAAATATGCAAAGTATACTTTTTTACAAATTCAAATTACAAAATCACCACATATACAACAAAAAACTTGGGGAGAATTTTTACAACTACAATTAACCATATTAGAGTATGAATAAAAAACATCTAGGTTAAATATTGTATATGTATAATATACAATAAACAATTCATGGGTATATCTACCTAAAGAAAATAAACAGTAGTTTATCAGAACTACCCACCAAATAACATTTGATTTTATTGCAAACCTTATAATACTAAAATATACTGCAAAGTTAATGAATTTAGGTAAATGATTAAAGATAGATATCATACATTTTGGATAATAAAATGAATTGTTATCTTATATTGAAATGTGGGAAATTGGTGGGCGATCCGACTTTTTTTTTTTTCAGGATCAGTACATCGAATTACATAAAGTTTAGCTAAAATTGTTGAGAAATTTTTTTCATCATTGGCCTGTGTTATTTTGTTAATCTATCATACAAATTCTATCACTGTGGTCTGGTTTCTATACTCAGTTCATGAAGGACCATTGTATGTGAAACCATACAAATTTTATGAATGATTATTTAATTTTCAGCTTCTTCTTGGAAAAGAATATGCTTTCATACTTCTTGAAGATCATGAGACAGAAGTGTGGAGGTTCATCGTATGTTTGTGTGCAGTTGTTACAGACCCTCAATATTCTGTTTGAGAACATCAGAAATGAAACATCTTTGTGTAAGTTATGTTATTACATGTAATCCACATTATTACAAGGAGCTATATTTTGGCTTGTTCAATTCATTCTTTTGGGTTTATAATGTATATTTTGATTTGCACAAATCATAACATTTTGTTTGTACAAAACATCTTTCGGTTTTGTTATTGAAATGTAACTTAGTAAATGTTGGGTGAAGGATACCAATAACAGGCATAAAAAGAAAAACATGTGTCTATTACGGATATCTTTGGTCTACTGCGCACAGACACGCCGATCTGGGCGCGTCGGTCTTTAGATCCACGCTACGCGACGCCACGCAACGCGCCGCTATCACCGTTACGCACAAATTAGGCGTGGTCCACGTGTGCGTCGGTCTAGTGTAGTTCTCGCTTTACTGTGGCACTTGCTAATGCACTACATTCTGAACATTTTTATTGATTTTCCTGTACATGTTTGTTTAATCCAAACACAGGAAACTAAATAACTAACAGGATTGTTGGAATTACCTATTTTACATAACAGAGTAGTTTTTTTTTACTTTTTTGGAAAAGAAATGAAATCATAGACATATATTTCAAATAAATCATTTACAGGCACTTTTGAAATGTCGGTCAGTCAACAAAGTGAAGCTAAATTGCACATTCTCAAGTGTGTCTACGCTTTAGAATGTGCAGTTTGCTGTAAAAGAGTATCCATAAAGTTTCTTGCACATCCTTCTTCTCCACAGAGAGATCTCTATGGAGAAGAATGTGCAAGAAACTCCAGGGACACTCTTTTGAATCATGTTCAAGATTCAAAATTAAGTCAGTTAGAATCGTTTTAAAAATGGTGAAAGGAAAAATTGTTAAGATGAACTGACATGTGTTGTCACCGCCATTAGATAAATGCACCTGCAAAAGAGATAGCAATATGTGACCACTACGCCCCCACTCTTCCTCAAATTAATATTTGAAATATATATTAATATTTGAAAACTGCTGCTTCATTTAATAATTAATGTTGATGCTATTTTCAGAACAAGAATTTTTATTTGCTGTTATTGGTTTTTTCATGTCAAATATTGTACAAAAATAACAGAAAAAATCCCTATTCTAAGAGGTTCATACTTGTTACAGATTATTTGCTGAGTAATAACCATGTGAACTCAATAATAGTGCACAAATTCGACTTCTCCGATGAGGAGGTGATGGCCTACTACATATCTTTCCTCAAGACGCTAAGTTTGAAGCTCAACAACCATACTATACATTTTTTCTACAACGAGGTAAGATTTCGAAGGAAAAACATACTGTACTGTTTGCTTACATAAAATATTATTTATTTTATTCTTTATGCACACAAAAGTACAGAGGCGCATTTGTACCTATCAGAAAAAAAATTGAAGTATATTTAAATAGCATACCTACTCAAATTACACTATAAAATGTAATTGGAGTAGGTATGCTAAAATCGTCTACTTTTTATTTTGTTTGTAAACATAATTTCTAAGTGACTATTAATCTATTATACCTAATTACGAAAACGGTTTCAAAGTTGTGATGATAAACTTATTTACACTATTACTAAGTGTAATTTACTAATTTCCCATGGGATCAGCAACGAAAGCGCAGCCGCAGGTAAACACTAGTTAAGTAATAAACTTACTTAATGCCTACGTGATGGTTTTGTAATTATAGGTAATAAATTAATAATCCCTTACATTGCCGACACCTCTGTGATCCAGACTAAGCGTTTCGCTCACCTCGTCGTTCATACCGCGTGTATCGAAAGACTGGAACAATAAGTCTACTGCGGTCTTCCCGTACGATTATAATTTAGGTGTCTTCAAGGCTAGAGTGAATAGGCTCTTAATTAACTGGAGCGCTTCACCATCAACGTTTGCATCACTGCTTACCATCAGGTGGAATCGCAGTCAAGCACTAGTTTATATCATTTAAAAAAAATGTTAAAAGTGTTAATCTTCTTCTTAGCGTATCGATGGCAAACTTAGTTAAATTCCTTGCCTGGCCCAGTATTCGGTCACGGCAATGCCGTCCGCTGATGCTGTCATTAGGTCCTTACGTGATCAGGTAACAGGGCACGTGTTGCACGATCGAAGTTAGGACATGGTCTGTGGAGAGACGCCGCACAAACACTGAAGATCGGAACCGTCCGAGAACCCCCATCTGTGGAAATTGTCTTGGAGTCTGTTTAGAGTTTTCCAGGTGGGCCATGGCAACTCGTGTCCAGGAGAGAGGTTCTCTGACGGCTCGACAAAATCATCAGGAGGTTTAAAATAAGTGATGTGAAAGGTGGGTGGGAGGTGTGACCCGCCTGAATAAGGTTTAAAGTTAACGTAAACGACCACAAAAGGTAGTCCGTACCGCCTGAGGATGTTAGGAGGAGGAACGAGGACTATATCCTAAAACAAGCGCTCAACCTACGCCAACTATGAGCATTTATACACTTGCCTTTAATATAATATACAAACAAATCATACCTTGATTTTGTGCCGTTTGACATTTTAAAACATGTGACTCTAATCAAACAGTAGGTAGGTATGTTGATTTTATTCTTGCTGACATGCATTCCTAATCTACAATAATACGTTAATACGGGATATCGGTGTTCTACAAACAATCAAAAATAAAATCTACATAAGTCATTCCTTAGGCATCATAGATGTGGGCACGCTAAAACCGCGGCAATAAGTCCCCTTTTTGAGGAGTGGCTATAGAGGCGACACGGCGGCGTCCTCACTATTTGCCTGACGCAAAGTTTCTTAGGAATGGCTCCACGGGTATACAACAAACTCCCTAAATATTTTGCTAGAATGCAACGATTTTGATGTATTTAAAAAAAAATGCACAATTTACTTACAAAAAAAAAGTATTATACCGTAAGTGAGTAACTCTCAGACAGGAATTTATGTGTACAATTATGATAATGGTTACTTCTTTCTAAGTTCGATTTACTTTACTTAATCGATTTATTGTATTTATTTTAATTTTGTTTTTTATTTTGTGTTGACATTATCATTTATATCTCTGACATATATTATGTATCTTACTCACAAAAGGTTTTTTTTGAATTTACTACAATTTTACATGCCTTATTTGGTAAAACACAATTGACTAGAGCATTCAAATGACATCCAAAAATGTATAACTTAGTGTTTTGTGTTCTGCAATAAAGATTTGACTTTGACTTTGACTTTGCTGGATCTTTCGGAATATTCTTGTTTCGAATTGGATAGGGAAAAAAGTCTGGGTATTATTTTGCGGTTCGCCCAGAAGCCACAGTGGAGCATTCGGTGGAAGTGTATCCCGCTTGGGTGGAGCACCGCGGCGCCGTGTCATCGTGGAAGAACACAACTGGATTTTAGCCAAAGTCTGACAATCCCTCTCGCTCCACCTAGAGCGAGAAGAATTATTTGATGATTTAGCACAAACAAAAGATGTGATATAGTGAAAAGCAAGAAAAAATGAGTAATCCATTCAGCTCTGATTAAACTTGTTATTTACATTCATTAAATTATCTTCATGAAACAGCCTATGTAAAAGATATAACATAGGTAGGTAGGTGTTTTATCATTTTATTGTAAAATGAATGACCTTAATAACAGTTATGTCTGATACACTTCTCTTATCAACAGTGATTAACTAAAGATTTTTCTGCAGGTCACATGTTATCAATAAAGTAATCTTAAGTTCAGGTCTAGATTATTTCCTGTCGAGACTTATTCTATATTAATTATCTATGTTTATTTTTGTGAAAAGCATAAAGATTAATTACTATTTATTATTCTTCTACATATTGACAGCTACTTATTCATGAAAGATATAAATTAAATTTAGTAGGTTGGTAATACCAGCAGAGAATAGGATATTACACTCATTTTCAAAAAGTGTCTCAATTAGATTCTATACTGCTAGTAAAACACTAAAAAAACACAAAATTTTTATTCAGTCTCTAAGTACCCTAAAAATTCATTTAAAATTTACATTTTCAAATTTCGGGCGTATTTGACGAAAATGTAAAAAGCATTGGACGCCATATTTACTCTGCGGTCGTGACGTCAGTTGGCTGTGTAAATAAATGCGCTCAGTATGGCCGATCAGTTGACAGCTGTCACTTTATTTTACACATATTGACGAATATCATGGTGGCTACTATTTCAAGGTGATAAAGAATACATAATAAAAATAGAAAACTTTGAATTGAATTTTAAAATTTACTTTGTTATTTTATGAACTAAAAACAACACTTACCGACTGCAGTTTTACCTAAGCTATCTTAATAATATATTTCTAATTTTTTTTCTCATATAGAGTAAACCTAACCTACTGTATCGAGTCGTGCAATATTAAAAATAAAAACAAAAAGAGTATACAACATAACAATAAATAATAACTATTGAGTAATTATTTATAAGTATCTTCAAAATATTCCTTATGTACGATCTTTCTAATATTATGTGCGCGGGTGGAAAATAAATCGATTTCTAGATGTGATGATTGATGATTATTATCACAATTGTCGAAGACTATTAAAACTAGCTAAGTATGGAGAAAGCCTTACGACTGTACTTTGTTAATGTGATTGATTTATTAATAATATTATTTTTATTATTACTAGCCCGTATTGTTCCACTTGGTTCTCTCTATTCCTTCCATCGATCACGATTTTTCGTCTCTCTTTTTCCAATTCTTGAAAGATATCCTCATCCCGCCATCTCCTTCGTGGTCTGCCGTGGCCCCGAACAACGATTCACAACGGTGTCAGGGTACAAATTCTTAGTTAGATAGACATGTCCTGCCCTCTACCTAGTTTCATTTAAGCTGGACAGCCATTTGAGCCTCATGATTTGCGTTTTGAAGCACATTTTTATTAGATAGGTAATCAGGAAGTTCGAATCTTTCTACAGCTTAAAAAAAGTTACACTATCGCCGATAGCCATAAAATGTATTCCTTATAGATACTCATTTCTAGTTCAACTATATGTAAAAGTTTCTCTTATCAACTAGTAATTATGTTACTGTGATAATAGCACTAACAGCTGCATACGTAGGTACATTGGTGATTGTGTGTCGAATGCGGATATGCAATTTATGTCTATTTGCCGCGTTAGTGTACCGATAAATCAAGATTAAAACTACCATTGTGGCCAGTTAAAGGTGAATAATATCTTTATTTGCCAGAAATTATATTCCTACGAGAAATAGATATAACATAGCAGTAGATGTTTCTTTAATATTCTGATTCGTGTTGTATGCAAGTACTATAAAGTATGTCTATTGTATATTTCTGCCGAAACTATTGGGACTAAGAGCGTGGAATTATGCACAAGGTTTCGTTATTTTATGACGTAGGCAAGCACTGAGAGATTATTTTTCAAATTCACCTATTATGGGGATGAAACAGGGGTCCGAAATTTTTATAAACCTGTTTTCACGCAGGTGAAGCCACTGGCTTTTCTGACCGATGAATGCGAAGAGAACTGGCTCATTGCCCCAGTATTTGAGTTCAGAATTTCAGATAATAATAATCGAACTTTAGAACAACAAACTCTGTCGTAACAAAGTTCCAATTCCATTGCATTTTTTTTAAACCTTTTTGTTACAAATGGTCACTTATAAATCAATATAAATAAAATACAAAAGGTTAAAGTAAATATTTGGGATGGTGACGTTGAATTGAAATTATCTCGAATATATATACGTTTAAATATAGATTTGTTTTCAAATTATGGCCATGTTTCCCACCATTGCTATTTATGGCCATGTTTCCTATCTACGTTCTAAAATATCGATTAAATTCGAGGTTTTGTTTTCACGTGGTGTCAATTTCAAGTCACGAACTATAGCGTGTTTGGTTTGAAAGCTTCACTACAAAATATTTGTTGGGTCACAATTACACGCCGACATGTCTGTTAATATTATTCAACCGAGGATGTATGGAAACCTATGTTAAATTGATTACCACCACCTAACTAATAATATTTTAATGTAAGCGAAGTAACGAATTAATAAAGATGTATGTACTTTGAAAGTGACATCCTATTATTATTGACAGCACACGAAGGATTTCCCGCTGTATACGGAGGCGATCAAGTTCTTCAACCATTCAGAATCCATGGTTCGCATTGCTGTGCGTACACTTACTCTCAATGTGTACAGAGTCCAGGATGCCAGCATGCTCAGGTTCATTAGAGATAGGTATGTAAAATTGTTCTATTTTTTCTCTAAGTCTCCCATTAATAGTCTTGTAGCGACATTTATAGCGTCACATAAGAACTAATCCGCGCGATTAAAACATATAGAACAGTCCGAAATCATCTATCGGGCAGTTGCCCACCAGACATTACACCCATCTGGTCGGAGGATCCTCCCTTTTCAACGGAGGTTTGCGGGACTTTACACTCTGTTCCGTTTACCACCAAAGTCTCCCATTATAAGGTCATGTCACACAGTCGTTTCTGCTACAGTGACATATTGAGGTTTAAAATGTGTACAAAAATTATAAGTTATTTATTTATTTATTGCTTTATGCACACAAAAGTACAAAGGCGGACTTAATGCCTTAGCCATTTTCTACCAGTCAACCTTTCAAGTTCGAATTTGATTCTAGATTCGAATCGACAAATTCATTTCTAATGAGCGCTAACTACATGCTAATTGGAATATATATACCTATCTGTTTGATTTTAACTATCCTGTACATTTCGAGACTAGGCAAGCTTAAAGTTGTACGAAGTAACATTGTCATGAGGGCTGGTGTAACCTATGATGTTTTATTTAGATGCGTGTCAAAGCTCTATTGGCATTGAACTTGAAACGTCTACAAGCTTCAATTTGTGGTCTAGCTACGATTTCGACGTAAACTCGCGATGTCGCGCGCTTGGCGAACTTATAATAGTTTCAGTTGCCATCGAGACCTATAAGGTGACTGTGGAGCTATGATAAACGTCCCTCAAACGGTTTTAAAAGTATCTAATGCCTATTTGAAGTTTCTACTAATTTCAACTGACCATTACTCTGTGAAAGTGACCACTAAGTGTGATATAAATCTGAGTGTACCTTTCGATGCATCGTGAACTGTGATTGTTGATAAGTGCGAAAAAGCAATCATCCAAAATGAGGCTCAAAGATATGGACGATAAAATTTTGCAGTCTAGTATTTCGTACGTTGCTTGTTAATAATGATAATAATTAATTTTACTTTTTTTTTCGAATAAATATAGCCTACCTTTAAAAGCTATGCATATTTAACTATGCAGATATCTCGGTCATTTCATTAGCGGCCATCAATATGCTAACACAATTTGCTGTCCCACAGGACCGCGGCCCCGT
Organism: Mythimna vitellina; assembly: GCA_949316375.1. Lineage (NCBI taxonomy): Eukaryota > Metazoa > Arthropoda > Insecta > Lepidoptera > Noctuidae > Mythimna > Mythimna vitellina. Next base: position 7,565,933 of record OX438692.1, on the reverse strand, counting down.
ACTTCAGTAATCTCGTTTGGTTTATCGGCAAACACATTCTAGAACTGGACGCGTGCGTCAGGAACGATGCTGAGTAAGTCATGCTATTATATTACTTATGATTTTGTTTTGGTCTGTTTTGTTATGTTCGGTTTTAATTTTTAATACTTTTTTTATTGTAGATAGTGATTTGTTTTTCAATTTATAGTTATTTTTATTTTGAAGATTTTATACAACCGGTTACATACTAAATGTACCAAATTCAAAATCAAAATTTTAATCTATCCGAATACAGACAATATTTACGACTCAAAATTCAGAAATTCTTTTTCCAGCCACCAATCACAGCAGAAATTGGATGATCTAGTAGCTGAACACCTTGACCACCTCCATTATATCAATGACATCTTATGTCTAAACATTCCTGACCTAAACGATGTACTGACGGAGCATCTCTTGCACAAACTACTAGTCCCTCTATATATTTACTCACTCACGTCCGAAAGTGTGAGACGGTTACAATCCTCTTCACCGTACAACCGAGATCATATACAAAGCATAGAAGCTATAACAAGAAACTTAGAAGCTATATTGAAAGGAAAAAATGCAGAATCTCCATCACGAATGACGTTCCCCCGACACAGAATGGAATCAGAGGACGAGACCAAACCATCTGTGTCATGCGTCGTGTCCCTGTTTCTGTTATCGCAAGTATTCCTTATTATAACGCACGGGCCAATTGTCCATGCGCTGGCCTGGATCATATTACAATCAGACTTATCGGTTTTCGAGGACGGCGCGACCAAGATACTAGAAATGTACATTAGCAATGCAAAGTCCAATGTCAAATTAGAGTTCTCTAAACCGCAACTAAGTCTAGAGAAGGCTTTGGAAAATACTTCAAGTGAGAGGGACTACACTACCCCAGAATATGGTGCTCCTAAACCGTTTGGATATGACACCGATCATTCGAGTTGTGATCTCGATCCTGAGTTAGTTTCGACTTCCCTTCCGTCCACGTCACACATAAGCGAGTCGTCGAGTATCGATCACGATTCTACTGAAGATCTAGTTACACAAATAAATCCAGCAAAAACTTCTAGTTCGGGGACTCTCAAAGCGAATATGCCCGACTCGCCTTTGCCCGATTCAGGGATCGAATCGAGTTCGTCGAAAACGAACGAATACAATAACATAACTGATGAAGAGAAACAGAAGTTGCTTGGTGTAGCACCGAGTACATCTGCTGAGAGATCAGCAACTTTAGACAGTATAATAGAGAGAGAAAGTAAAGAAATAGAAAAAAGGCCATTTTTGAAGACGATATTGGACTCCTTGGATTGCAGTGAAAATGACTACAAAGCGTTGTTCGCTTTGTGCTTGCTGTTCGCATTGATCAACAATAAAGGTGAGTAAATATTTTACACGTGGCCAGTTCGTAGATAAAATCGTCTTATGGTCCGTCCTTTGTGATGCCATTCACCTTAAATTAGATTTTATATTAAGTTTTTCTTTTGTTTGTATTGGGGTCAAACTAATAATTGAATGTTGTAGATATAAAGGACTTATAAGGTACTGTGGAATGAATATTTTGAACCTTATTTTAGTGGAACTGCCGAAAAGACTTAACCTTGATGCCTGCTCGACCAAGGTCAATGCACCGTGCAATGCTCGATTCAAATATTCTTTATTTTTTAATTTATTTTGTTCACACTTGGATACTACATGTTCAAATTAAGAGTTTGTATACATACAAACTCTTAATTTAAGTAAGTAACCTTACAAGGTTACTTACTACTTTGCGAGCGAGTTCGTTCGCGATAATGTTTTCATAAATATTTTAACACTCCTTAGGCCGTATTTTGAGAATCATTTTGAGAAACTAATAATTACAGTATTTATTAATCATTTTGATTAGAATTTGCGCCAAGGAATAAGATTCTTCCATACAACCTTTAATATCCCTTAAATCGTTTTAGAGGGTAAATCGTTTTTATTAACCTGGGTTATTATTTATGCCAAGTTTCAAGTTTATGGCCCAAGGAATGAGATTTTCATACAAAATAAATTCGTCTTTCTAACCCCTTAAGGGTTGAATTTCCAAAACAAACCCTTCTTAGTGCTCGCCTACGTCATAAAAGGAAGCCTTGTGCAAAATTTCACGCTCCTAGTCCCAGTAGTTTCGGCTGTATGTTAGTCAGTCATTTTCTTCTTTTATATATAATATAGAAATTAGGGACATTAAAAATGCTTGTTCTTTATACTAATTTTATCTTTTCTGTCTTTTGCTTCCTTCGGATTATGAATAGTGGGTAAGTTAGTTTCACTCATATTCCATTTTCACCTTATTACCTACATTGTCAACATAACATACAGACTATTATCCTTTAGAGCAGCTTAGCACGCAATTATTACCCTCAGAAATTATGTCACGAAATTTTGCAAAGGTCAAAATGATAAATGTACAGTCGGAGTACAATATTTTTACTATACTGCCAAAAATATGTCCTAGTAAAAATATGTTACCCCTGCAGCAGACTCTTGACACAACATTCGATACATCTCATCTGTCTCGTTAAAATGCATGATTAAGCCTCAATTACTAATACATTAGGAATGCCCCCCAACATGACACGCAATGCTCAATCTATGTGACGCTGCAACGTTGCCCAATGTCCCTCAACTTGCCCCACAACATTTTACGACGCATTCACGAGACGCGGGTTGTTGGACAATTTGCCAGCGTTGCGCGTCATGATGGGGATATTTTGTTCCCCAATGTATGTGAAAACATCTTGCATTCACTCCCTCACTCACCTTTCCCAATGATTGCTACAGTAAACCTAAAAGATCACATAAAAAGTTCTGCACTATTTACTCACTATCATCAATACGCTGCTGGCTGTCACACACAATGCAGTAGATTAAATTAAGAAAAGAAACTATACTTGAAGTCTTAATTCGAGATAATTTCAAAATTTGACTTAAGCGGTGTGTATTAAAAAGATTTTTAAGCGACCATTTATTTTATAAAGGCTGTGTAAAAAGTATGGGTTGCGACTTTAATTTTTTTTTTTAAACTCATTGGAACGCTTAGGGTTAGTTGTTTTAAAATTTTATAGTTATCTCGAATTCTAAATTCAAATAATAAATTAGTATTAGACAACATTTTACATTGCGCCATAGTAGTGTAGCTAGCATACACTAACATCATTCATTTTCCTATTTTAGGAGTGAACACAGAACTACTAGACACTCTTCTATGCCCCGAGGAAGAAATAACGTCAGGTACACACGAGGCTAGTGGCGTGGCGACTGCAGCGCCCTCTGGGGACACAATGTCGCCGCCGCCTAAGCACCCACTGCAGAGCTTCAATGCTTTGCTGATATCGAAATTAATGGCGATTGCGAACTTAAGCTGTAAGCCTGGTTAGTATTAAACAGTTATGGTAATAAAACTGCTAGACTCGCTCCTTTGTCTCAAGGAAGAGATAACGGCTGGTACACACGATGCCAGCGAGGTGGTGACTAGCGATGCGCGATGACGAGAGGTTTTATTTGATTGTTCTAACATCTCGATGGTTCTTGATTGTTTCCACTTTGACTCGAGTCTGACTCGTTTGGTTATTGCGACTCACCTCTACCTTGCACCTCGGCTCGAGGCATGCAATCGACCTCACTCCGGTGGCCGAGCAAGACTCGGTGAGTAAGAATGACTGATTCGAACAATGAAAAACTAGCGGTCGATTCCGTTGACTGGAAACAATTGAAAAACATCTTGATTATTTTCTAGAACGGCGAGTCGATGGTTGACTCGACGGTTTCTTTTAACGACTCCGATTCTTTCGATTGATAAAACATTTTGGAATTGCCCATCGCTAGTGGCGTCTGAAGTACCTTCTGGTGGTAGGATGTCACCCCCGCCTAAACATTAGCTGCAGGGTTTCAATGCGCTGCTGATTTAGAAGATAATGGAGATTCCAGATTTGAGCTGTAAGCCTGGTTAGGTTAGCTGCAATTCAATAACAGTTTAAACTAGTATTTAAATTAAAGGAAATATAGACGTATCGGCAATACCTACTGAAACGAATCGAATTTCTTCATTATTAAATATATAAAGCTCCTTCCTTCTAAGACCGTTCTAAGAGTAATGCGGACTTTGTTTGCGTTATTCTAAAAATCTGTCTATGATAATCCTAATGATGTATTTGATGGCTTATAATATGTTTCGAATAGTAGGTATAATAGTGCTACAGGTCTAATATTAGAACTGTACAAATGTGCCCCAATAAAGCCAGAATCACACTTCATGAATTCGCATTATTTTTTGTTGAAGCTATTTTCTATGAAGATCACCAAATTTCACTTCCAATATAAATTTATTCTTTTTTTTTATTTCCTTCCAGCATCAAAAGTCCGTCTAGTAACGCTAGAACTGAGTGTAACCCTCATGCGGGTTGCCATGTGCGGTGCAGGGGGCGGGGCCAGCGCTCGCCACGCCCCCGCCGCCGACGCACTGCGCGCGCGCGCCGCCGCCCTCGCTAGGAACTTCTACAAGTGCGACGATATCTTCCTGGACATGTTTGAGGATGAGTGAGTGTTTTACTAACTACGATTTCTATGCTTAGTGAAAGAACGACGTGTTGATGTTTATTCAAAAGAAGAACAAAAATGTAACCTATTAAACCTGTACTTCAAGGCCGGACGGGATGGGTACTGTTTAATGTGTTGAAATACGGAACTCTAAATTCGACTCGAATGTAACATCCCTTAAAAACAGGGTCGTCGCAAAGTCGCATGCTCTACAATTTATTGTCTAAAAAATAATATTCAAAATTATAATTTATGTTTAAAATAGAATGCGAATTTAAAAACCAAATTCCAAAATTCTTTATTTAAATATGAAAAAAAAAAATATTTTACCTATCATTGGCTTGAGAAAATTACAAACTGTCTGAAAAATATGGCTTTATTTTAATCACGTCTACACAGAATATATTAAGGCCATAAATGATTAGTATTTGACATTTGAGGCCCTAATATAGCTTAGATATGTAGGTGGTAAAACTAAATACAGTTAAAAAAAAATGGCATGTCACATTTTCTGATAAAATATCTTTATCGCACAATAACGGCTAATATCTATTGACATTATCAATAACAGCCATAAAAAATGTTATTAGCAAATGTTACCGTATCTCTTTATGATAACAAAAAAAAAATTGATGGCATGGAACTTTATGAGGAAAAAACCCTAAAAACTTTTTTACATCTTAACTACTAGTTATTCTGCACTTTATTTAAAATGTACATAGAATATGCAATAAATAACCATAATATCGTGATTAATGTATGTAATATCAAATTAATTCAATACCATCTATTAAAATGCAGCAAACGATAGCAAAAAAAAGAAAGACAAAAAAGACAACGTGGGAACTTCAACAAACAACATTGTATAGCATTTTTATAAAGAGGTCTGATATCTGTGTATACTAAACGTATATTTACTCGAATTTATAATTCAAAACAAATTAAATACATCGGCAACACCACCAGAAGAAAAATTACTTGTAGGGTGGTTATATACAAAAAACAAGGAATGTCACAATTTCGTACTTTTTATTTTGTAGTGTTGTGTTCTGTTTATTTGAAGGTAATGTCATTCTCAGCTACTAGTTTACACAAGAGCTTCATCATCATCTTTTCAGCCGAAAGACGTCCATTGTTGGACATAGGCCTACCCTAAGTGTCGCCACAATGACCGGTCCTGTGCGTCTCGCATCCATCGGATTTCCGTAACCCTTACCAGGTCATCGGTCCACCTTCTAAGAGGCCTTCCAACGCCACGTCTACCGGTATTGATCGCCATTCCAGAACCTTTCGGCCCCAATGGCCATCCGTTCTTCGAGCAATGCCCTGCCCATTGCCACTTAGGTTTGGCGATTCTTTGTGCTATGTCGGTAAACTTGGTTCTCCTGCGGATATCATTATTCCTGATTCGATCACGTAAGGAAACTCCGAGCATAGGTTTTTCCATTGCCCTTTAAGTCTTCTGATGAGGCCCATTGTAAGCGACCACGTTTCGGAGCCTTATGTCAACACTGGCAACACGCACTGGTCATAGACTTTCGTCTTGAGACACTGTGTCCAATATATGGACGAGAAGATACCGCGCAGCTTCCCGAACGCTGCCCAGCTGAGTCGGACATATCACATATTACTATTACTACGTCACTACAAACTTTAAATAGTTTTTTTTTTTTCAAAATCAGATCATAATGCCATTCCCTGTTCTTTGCCTGTACCCTTTACTTAATAGTAAGGGATACAATGGAATTTAAACTTTTTCTTATTAGAAATAGAGTTTATTGTTACGAAATTAGAAAATCATTTAGAGTTCCAAATTCAAATATGGGCATACATTCAATAACGCATGAACATTATTCATTTGCACAGGTACTGCGAGACGAGCAAACGGCCACTGAATGTGGAATGGCTGTGCATGGACGCTGCCATATTGTTGCCCCCCACCAGGACACCGATGTCCGGTATTGCCTTCGCTAAGAGACTGCCCAGTGGAGAGGTAAATCATGTATGATGAGAATGATGAGAAATGGAATCGTTTGTTTCATAATTTGGTAATATTGATCACATGTGATGATGAGGAGTAGCATTTTCAAGGCACTTATACATATTACTGCATATGCTTTCAAAATTTAATTTTCAATACACCTACTCGAAAACTCGCTCTTATCCTACCGCCTTTAGGCACGCAATCGACTGTTTTCTGCACTACTCCAGAATAGTGCTGGTTTGACTAAAGAAATTTATTGTATTAAGTATTTATTTATTTTATTGGCCAACCAACAATCGTATACAATGAAACACATTAAGAAAAAATTACAATCTAGGTTAGTGTTACAATTTCTTATAGGTTAGCACCACATGCCCCATAAAAGTATAAACTACGTGCTACGAGTACCTACTTAATATAACATTAATAAAACTAAAATAAGAGAGAAATATTAGTAACTAAAATTAAAATATTAAAATTATAACTAAAATAGAAATCCAAACTGAAATACCTAGGTATTGTTATATTGTATCAGGCTGGGTGCTAAGCGACCCCCACGAATCTTCGGAAGAGTATTGAAAAACGTCGTTTGATACATGTGGAAATTTGTCATTGCAACATACACAATGACAAACTTTCTCTACTTGTATCAAAATTTACTATTTTACAGTTGGTTTTCCCAAGTAAGCGGTTACGGCCACAATGCCGCCGGCCTGGATGAATGGAGATAATTGAGAATTTTTCTCAGTTTTCATAAACCATATGGGACAATTAAATTAAAGATAGAAAGATAATGCGTTTATTGGTATGATAACTTAAGAGCGTCCTTTTTGAGGTAAATTTTTATGCAACCGCTCTTACGTGATTATGATGTTATTACACATCTTTCTCTAGATATTTTGGATACACAGCTATCTTGTGAATATAGACTTCTATAGAAATCAAAACATAAATTTGTGTAAAATTAATCTAGTAAAGACCTCTTAAAATCTGCTATTGTATGTGAACTTTGGCCCTCTATAATGTACTCATATTTAAAAAATATAAAAAAAGTACATCAACAGAAGCTTTGCACATTTAATCGAGATTATGAAAGACGACAATTTTTCTGAAAAACTTTTAAGGGTTTAAAAAAAAACATTTATTTCCAGGAACAAGTGTTGTGAAATATTCGAGTAAATCACGTAATTACTGAATGCCAATAGAGTTTTCAGGCATTATCTCTTTTTTTGCGTTGCCTCTTCATCAAACATTGCGTTAGATGAAGCAACAAGCTTTTAAACCATGCTTGATGTTGACGATAGGCGAGTAGAAAAGGACCCTATTAAGGAGGTTATTCAGTCATTGTTCCATACAAACGCAATGTGGCGATCACTTCGCTGTTTGACGACATAATTTCAAAACAAAAGCAATATTGATCTATTTGTTATGTCATGATCTGGCCCTGTATGGAAATTTACAAGTTATGAGCGTCGAAACTTCCATTTCGACACTGTTTTTCCGCATTTTTGGGCGTAAATAAATTACTTATGTTAAATTTACAAAATAGTTACCATAGATTAATTAGTTCAAAAATTCTATTATTTTAATTTGAACAAAAAATAAAATGAAAATAAGTACAAAGAGAGTTTAAGGGTTTTTTTATTTTAAATTTTATTTTATTTTTGATTCAGCAATCTTGCATAATATCTATACGCCCATTTATAAAACTTCACACTTCACTTGCTCACAGCTTCAAAGTATTAATTTAATAAAAAGAGAAATAAATGTTTAAATAATGCCTCTATACATTTTGCTTCCACAAATAATCCTCCCGACCGAATTTCGGTCACAGTAGCCAATCTCAAAAGAGATTAGCCAATTACGCAGGAGATATTTATAATGCCCTAGTACATGCGCAAACTAGAGATGCAATCTCGGTCACTTTCTTCTCGTAATCCGGTGAGACAGCAACACGTCTCGACCGGGGACAACACACAGCAGGTAGTTACAGAGAAATTACCAAACTTTCCAATCACCCTTTAATTATGGCTAAGTAATAATATTATGATGTTAATTATGGTATGATACTAACTTAAATAAATGTTATTTCAAACAGATGGAACGAGCAAGGCGAGCAATACGCACCTTTTTTCTAATCCGGGACTTATATTTGAAGCTCACTGGCAAACCTGAAACACAGCTGCCTCTAACTAATCCCGTGCCCTTCGTTCAAGTCGGAGACGTTTTGGACCTTAGTAAGTATTTTATATTTATTTGTCTTGAACAAATATCTATTTTATGATGAAATAGTAAAATAAAAACAACAACGTCATCTGAATAAAACCGACTAGGTAACTAAATATTTGTACTAATTGGATACAAAATTAAAATTCAAGAAATCAAAAATAAATCCTAGCCGTTTTAATTAAAAACATATAAGAAAACACCATTAAAGGGATAAAGAAAACAATAATTTTAAAAAAGTTATGGCATCCATAAGTTTTTAGTAAAAAATGCTAGTATTTCTTAATTTTTAAACTAAAACTTATCTGAAATTAAAGCGCATATTCTCGTCACCTTTAATCATATGGAATTAGACTGTATCGGTATATCCTATCATAAAATAAAGGTTTTATTTGGATATAAAAACTCATTCGGTTTTAATCCTGGCCGTTTTAGTCAAAAAAATAAGAAATCGCTATAGGAATAGAGAAAAAAAAAGTTTAAAATAAATAAAATATGGCATCCATAAGTTTTTGACAAAAATGTGCCAGCATTTTCATAGTTTTTGAAGTGAAACTTATCGGAAATTAAATTGGTGCATATTCTCGATACCTTTATTCATATTATGACATTAGGCCCTGTCATAAAATACCTGTTATTAGCTGTACGTTGTAATACCATTGCCTCGGCGACTTCGACATAAAAATATAGGTTTTAAAATGGCGGGATATTATTTCAATTACGTCATTTTCTTTTCCAGCTTTACTATTTCGCACTTGTTATTGACAAAATTGTGGTGTCTCTTCCACAATTGCCATTGATAAAGAGTTGAAGTTGAAGTTTTTTTTTTTCTTTTTTATTACAGATGATTCTGATCTCATATCTTGCGATATTATTCAAAAAGACGGCACTTGGCAGCATAGGTTTCTCGCCGTAGACAATATACAAATAATTTTAGTTGAACCGGATAAGCAAAGGCTTGGATGGGGAGTCGCCAAACTCGTTGGTAGTCTTCAAGACTTGGAAGTAAGTTTATTAATATTTTATTCAATACCAGTAACATTCATTCAGTCTTACCTCTGACATGTCAAAGTTGATTTTTCAAAAAATAATCGTTATCATTGTTTTTTTTTGCATCTAGATAAATCAGGTACCAAATCAATGTAATTTTAATTTTATAGAATTTTATTTTTACCATAGAATTTTAAATCAATTATTATTTACGATGCTTTCTTTGATTTCGTATCTAGCACTTTATTAATAGTAAAAAAAAAAAAATACTTCACGATTCTTTTAATTTTTTTTTTTGCTTGTCACTATCGCAAGCTTCATCACTACTTGAAGCTTCATTGAGTGATTTTCAATATATGTTATGCTTGCTTAGTGTCTTGAAAAAGTAACAAAAATAGTGTGGAATATTTTCAAGGGGTAATAGTTTTGCTCGCGAATTTTATTTGAACAACTTTATCATATAGTTGGTAAAAAAAAATTGTGGTGTTTATTTTCGAATAACTTTTCGCGCTGTGAGTAGAGCGAGAGACAGTGTCAGACTTTTACTGAATAAAACCCAGCTGTATTCCTTCAATTGCCATTTGCGTTCCAACCCTCCTAGCGAAGTTACAACCGTTTCGGTTCGATTCTCTTTTCGTTGATCGCCTCGAGTCGGCCGGGCCTCCTATTCTTTTGTTCTGACTGAGCGTTGAGATGACGTCAGAACAAAGGAATCGAAGTCGTGGCCGACTCGAGGCGATCGACGAAAAGACAATCGAAACGAAACGGTTGTAACTTGGCTAGGGGGGCAAGGCCGCGGTGACTTTCGAAAGATACCACAGATATTGTTGGTCAGTACATTTTGGTCCTATTGCACCTGTGTACGTATCTGCTGTTGTTTCTTTTCGATATTTACGTATCATTATAAAAAATATACGTGTTGATACAGTCAGTGCTTGGCATTACCTGACCTGAGACCTACTAGGAGCTCTTAACGTGATCTATTTGACGTGATCTGTTACAGGGATGGAGCTCATGGAGCTATATACCATGTATAGCTCCATCCCTCTTTCTTCCTCGTACGTCTAACATTTTAACTCGCCCTGTCATAAAGACGTATAAAAAAGTTTGAGATGGATCAGTCAGTGGACTGTATACCTCAAAACATAACCCCTTAAAATATTTTGTACTATGTGTTGTTAGACCTAAAATAAATAAAAAATAATTTACTTACAACGTGATTTATCATTGTTTTCCAACCAGATACAAGGAGATAAAGAAGATCCCCGCTGTCTGCACCTCACGATACACAAGCCGCGAGTGGGTGCGTCGGGCGCACTCCCGCGCACCGTGCTGTTGCGAGCTAAGTTTAAGTTCGATGATCATATTCGCAGTATGGCTGCTAAGCAACGACTGACTAAGGTACGAAATACTTAAACCAGTTTAGAAAAAATAAAGATAATGTTTTATTTAACACACACAGATACACAGTGAAAATACAAGTAGGTGTGTAGATACTTAAGTTTAAAAAGTTTCAGCTCATATTAGACTGATTTTTAAACATAATAAAGTGTGTGTTTGTATAACCTTTATATATATATATATTTCTTCTGTACGTGTTTTTGTAATTCCTCCTAAACGGCTTGACCGATTTGGATGAAACTTTGTGTGTATAATTGAATGGCTACTTGGATGGTTTGAAAATACAATTGAACCCGGTAGGTGGCACTGCAATCGGTTCTCAATTTTCTTTTGTGATGGATAACTAGCTTACGTCTGTCGCAACCGCTAGTAGTTCCGTATTATTCTCAGTATTATTTATTATTTTATATTATATAAAAATTCATAGGGTACTTCCCGTTGACCTAGATTCCTGAAATTTGCCATGAAACAAGGTCTCATAAGTACAGGAAAAAATCTGAAAACTGTAAATTTGTAGTTAGGGGTGGAGTTTCGTAAAATCCGTTCTTAACGGATGTCTACGTCTGTTGTGAGATTTCGTGATTAATCAGTGATTGGTATTTCGATTATATATATAGGTTACTTGTTTCGTCAACAGGGTCGCACGAAGTCCCGACAAAAGAAGATGCAGCAAATCGGCCGACTACTAGAAGTTTCAGGCATGTGTGCACCTTCAATGGCACCACGGCACCGACCCTTGTTTGCTAGACCAGCACTGGCCACTGTTCGACGATCTACAGGTAAAATATATTTGTTTCATCATCATCATTATAGCTAAAAGACGTCCGCCTCGGGGCATAGGCCTTCCCCAACTGTCGCCATAATGACCGCATGCATCGAATTCTTCCTTGTGGTCGTCGGTTCACCTTGTGGGAGCCTTCCAACGCTGTGTCTTCCAGTACGCAGTGCCCACTCTAGAACATTTCGGCTACATCGACCATTTGTTCTGCGAGCAATCTGCCCGGCACAACAACTTTATTAGGTTTCATATTTTATAAATTCAAGCTCAATATAATAATCTGATTTGAAGCATCGAAAACATTAACTGACAGGATTTGAAGGTTCCATGACGCGTACTTACATATATGTAAACGTGCAAAAGCGCTATTCTGTAATTGAATTTTCTAGTTAATGAACAAAACGATGAAACACACTATCTAATTTACCGAGCAGTGGTGATATTTGAGTCTTTTTAGTATAGTCGGCCTTATAATGTTCCCACTGTTGGAACTCAGGTCCCCTCTCTAGGAGAAGGAATGGGCCTTAATCCACCACGCGGGCCCAGTGCGGGTTGGTGGATGTCACATGTCTTCGAATTTTTGGTTCTAGGACATGCCGGTTTCCTCACGATGTTTTCCTTCACCGTTTTGAGAGCAGTGGTAATGAAATAAATTACACAAAGTAATGCGCCTAGCTGGGTTTCGAACCCGCGACTTACAACTTGTTAGTCGGGGCCGTTACCACTCGGCCACCACTGCTCAGCTGCTCTGCTGTCTTTTTGCGCTTTGAAATTAAACGCCTAAACTATATCTGCCACGAATCAGGAGTCGAGTTCGAAACCGAACGGGCACTTTTGACACTACTTACAATAAATTAATTAAGTAATTTATTTCATCACCACTGCTCTCAAAGCAGTATTGAATGAAAACTGACATATCCTAGCACCAAAACATCAGTGGCTGATGTACTTTAGCCATTTCCCAACAGAAAGAAGGCTATTATGTCCCAGGAGTTTAATTTTCAAACTAATCTGCTAACACTAATTAAACACTGCTAAAACAGTTTTCTATTCTACTGAATAATAACTTATTCTAACAACTAACTTCTATACGGAATCAATATCACACTCTATACAGTTGTGTCGGTAGGTGGAGAAGATGACACAGATCGCCGCTTGCGCAGACCCAGCGGACACATGCTCAAAGATGGCATCGTAGTCTACAGAGAACGGACTACTAGCAGAGAGAGGTAAGGTTTGAAATTATAATTTTATGTAATACACTAGCATTTGGCAGCGGCATCATCCACCACAGTGGAGCATACGGTAGATTTATGCCCCGCTTGGGCAGAGCAGCGCCGTGTCCTCATGGGGGTGATCGGCGACCATGTTCCGGAGCGAGGAGGAACGGTCGCCTCTTTCTGCGCAGCAGTAATGCTAGCATAGAAGGCGGCCGCATGCGTGAGGGAACGGCCCTCACGCCCCAGCCGCGGCAGGCGTAGGCTTTTGGACGGCGAGCAATGGGTAGCTCGCCGTCCAACCGTCCGGTAACCGTCCGGACCCCAAGCCCAAGTCGTCGACGGCGCGTAGTGTTCCACGCGAGCTATGGGTTATGCGAAAGAGAACCCCGTGGCCCTGGAACAAAGGCAAATAAGGAACAAACAAGTGGATTTAAGTCAGTAAAAGTCTCCCGCTCAGCCCAAGGGATGTCATTGGATGATTTCCCACCTAAAAAACAATGCGGTATCACCCACGTAAAAGTAGGGAATTAGCAAAAATACTTCACCATCAACGATTGCATCACTGCTTACCACGTAAACCGATTACGTCAGGTGGAATCGCAGTTAACACTAGTTTATATCAATACTAACGTTTGTCTACAGCTTCGCCCGCGAAGAAGAAAATATCTGCCTATGTTACTCAGTAAAAATGTAATTCCATTAAAATGGTCCACCCATATGATAATTTGATCCAAGTCCATTTAACCGTTTGTGCGTGAAGGAGTAACATAACAAACATACATACGTACTTTTGCTTTTACGGGTTTTTTTTTTTCGGTGGGAAAATCATCTTATGACATCCCTCGCTCTTGGGCGGGGCGGGAGATAGTGTCAGACTTTTACTGACTAAAAACCCACTCCTGTTCCTTCGTTGCCTTTCGTACCAGAGCCGAGTCTTCCTTTCAGAATCAGACCCCTGGCCACAGCAGGCTTCGACCCTGCTGGGCCCCTACAGTTGCTGACATATCCTTGAGGCGCGCGTGGGACAATACGCGCCGTCGACAACTTGGACTCGGTCCGGACAGTTACCGGACGGTCGGACGGCGAGCCACCCATTGCTCGCCGTCCGCAAGCCCACGCCTACGGTGGCCGGAAATCGGGATCGGAGTCCTGGCGGCGGTTGGGGCGTGAGGACCGTTGCCTCACGCGATCGGCCGCCTCCATTGCTAGCATTACTGCTTCGCAGGAGGCGGCCGCCTGCCACTCCTCCTCGCTCCGGACCATGTCCTGTACCAAGGCCCGGCGCGAGAGATCGCCGATCCCGATTGCCGCCAAGTGGACACGGCGTTGCTCTGCCCAAGCGGGGCACACCTCTACTGTGTGCTCCACCGTGTTCTCCGGGCGGTCTACGCAATGATGACACTCGGGCGTTTCTTCCGCACGAATCCGGTGCAGGAACCTCCCGAATTTACCATGTCCGGTGAGGACCTGCGTCATGCGGAAGGTAAGGACGCCGTGTTGCCTTTCCAGCCACTCCTCAAAGAGGGGACTTACCGCCATGATTATGGCGTGTCCAGCACTGGGTTGCGATAGTCGCTGTCGCCATTCCACCATGAGACCCCGCCGGAACTCTACCTTTATGGAACCTTTATGGGTAATATTAGTACAATTATGTTTCTCGTGCAAACCCAAAACTATTCGAAACAGAAATCATCGCCGTCATCATTAGCTATATCCCAATACAACAAAACTTAACGTTTGATACTTTGTATGTAATCAGTGCTTTAACGAGAAAAAAAGAGTTTACAATTTTATGAGATGTTTTGTAAACTAACAGATTCTGCAATTTTCCGGTGACAGAAGAATACACAATTGAGATAATAATGAAAACCTTGACTATTACAGCAGTGTATCAAGAAGTAGCAGCACTCACGGATCACGGGAAGGCTCGCCGCGGTCGCGCTCTGAAGAAATCCCGATGGAAGACATCAAGAGGAACGCTGTGGTCTCCAGTCTGGCGGCCCCGCCCGTTGTACCACAGGTAAGCACCAACCTTTATGATATTTTTTTTCATTGCCCATGTGTTTGTCTTGCCTTAACTTAAATTCAGAATCTCAGATTACAAAATTAGTAATATCCGAGAACGATAAATTCAATTTCGTGTAAAAGTTAACAAAACGATTTAAGAACATTTTTATGGGGTACAGAAACAGATGGAGGAGTATTACACGAGTGAAAGTGATGGAGCAGGGAGGTCACGACCCTCTGCATTGAGGAATACGACGCAAGAAGGAGTTATGGGATTCTTAAAAACTATAACTAAATAAAAAGTAAACAAAATATTTTCATTTCACATCTTAGGCCTTTATAGGCCACGTCAGAAGCTGAAGAATCGACACGACTTTTGACTGAATTTATAACATTGTTTTTTTTTTCGAAAATGTGAAAGATTTTGCAATATTTACATAATACAATATTAAGAGGCATGAAAGGACAGTGTAGGCCATTCAATATTGTACCCAAAAACATATTAAAATGCAGATTGATTTTTTCGGCTCTTACTTATCAGTGCCGAAAAAATTTTATCCATCTG
This sequence comes from Mythimna vitellina, assembly GCA_949316375.1. Classification (NCBI taxonomy): domain Eukaryota; kingdom Metazoa; phylum Arthropoda; class Insecta; order Lepidoptera; family Noctuidae; genus Mythimna; species Mythimna vitellina. Next base: position 7,550,190 of record OX438692.1, on the reverse strand, counting down.
AGATTTTGAATTCAAGAATATATTAGTCAGTGGCAGTCCACTGCTGGACTTTTATTAAATTAGCTCATTTATTATTTTTTACCCGACCGCAAGAAGGGTTATATTTTTCGCGTGGATCTTGTTTTTTGTGTTTTTTTGAGTTTGAAAAGATTAAAAACTCATACGTGATAACAAAATAAATAAAGTGTAACTTAATCACTCATAGTTTCGATCCAACCAATCAAGTCATTAGATTCCTCACTGTAAGCCCAGTGATTGTTCAGCAGTGGACATCTATGGGCTAATAGAAAAGTTACTCTACCCACATACTCTCATAACATGACTGACCCAGATATTCTTTTTGATTCCGAACAAATCTCATCGAAACAAGAACTTATCAAATGATGCAGACGAGCAGATGAATTTAGATGAAAAGTTGAACATCCATACTGTGTAATGTATGTATTAACAGTAGTTATTGTTACAATACCTATACTAATCATTATTATTTAAAACATGGACGTAGCCAAGATTCATGTTACTTAACAAAGAGAGGTCAAATGAGACGCAATCACTAACAAAAAATTTTTTTTTTTTTATTTGGACTGAAGTTCTGGTCATCTCTTTTATAATAGCTTCTGTAGTAGACTCGTCACAAGGATTACATTTCAAACTCTCAGAGAAAATTATCATATCAAACATCATTTGTCACGTATTATCATGCATTTTTATATTAAACCCCCAGAAGGGCAATCGCGGGGCAAAGACAATTTTTTTTTTTTTCTAATTTCTATGATTAAGTCTGTTGATGTTTTCAAGCTTTCTGTCTGGCTACGTCCATGTCTAGACAGTTCTACAACCCCATCTTATGTCCCTTACAGAGTCAACCAAGTACATCAGCAATTCTTCTAAAGCCGAGCAGCTCTTCGGAAGAAACATCGTTTATGTCAAGTGAGCCTTCACGACCGAAACGCATCAAGGGTCTCGTTGAAACCATATGATATTAGCTAGCGCATGCAACCTTCAGGAGGATAGCACGGTAAATTCACATATTATCTTTGTCAATAATAAATATGGTCATTTTGTAAGGAATTGTGTTTAACATAAACAAGATGTGATAAGAAAACGTGTATATGACTGTAACGCTATTGACAAAGGGCCTTCGAAACCTTTTTGTATTAAGAATTGATATAAAACTAGTGAGGAGTTAAACGGGTAGTGGGATAAATCAATGGCTCAAAGACGGAATGTTTTAGAACTCAAAAAAATAATGCTGGGTTGTTAGGGCCAGCATTATTTTTCTCTTTCTCACAATCGTGAAAAAAAAATGTTGATGTCATTGCTTATATTTTTACTGTTTTAATGAGTGATGTGAGATTAGATTTTTAGTTTGTACTTTTTACTGACTGTTATTTTTTGTTTACATTTTGACTAATTACGGTTTGGATTGAAGGTTATAAAATTTGAATGTACTTTATTAGATGTTTGTTTACATGCGATTGACAATCCTATGGAGTATTGTAAAAATAGATGTAAATTAGTTACGTTTCGTGGGCATGCTCTAGTTGACAATAACTCCGATGTGTTAGAATAAGGATTGTCTGTTTCGTTCACTCATTAGAAACTCTAAACTTGACCACAACTTAAAAAAAAAAGTAACGTTGCCCATAATTCTTTCGATGTTCGTCCACGAGTGAAGCGCAAATCATTAAGAATTTTCTTACTCTAAATTGGCAGTTAGCAACCTGAAAAAAATAACACCATATCATTTTTCATGATTTTTCTTTAATGGCGCTATATAAGGTGTATAGCTCCATCCCTCTTTCTCGCTCGCTCGCCCGATATTTTAACACGTTATGGTAAGTACCCTAGATGTCAAATATATCTTTAGCCTTAGGAATCACATAGGTGGTCAAATATTTAGTTTCTCCTGCCTTTAACACTCATGTAAGTATTATTTCAGTTACCATCAAAAAAACAATAATTAATTTGTTAGGTCCCTCTTAATTATTTTAATACTAATTTTAGGGTATATTAATGTAATTGTCCTAGTGTAGTTTTCATATGGACACTTCCATTTTCGTGTTTAAATACTGTCAAAGCTGAAACTATAGTGTTCTCGTGTCCTATTCGCCACGGTCGTTTGTTGACGACTGGGTACTCCACTTTGTTTAGCTCTTCAATCCCCAAAGGTGACAGAAGAGCTGACGATATATATTTGGTCGTGGATGTCCGACCCTGGCGGACTAAACGTGAAAGTGTTTGTTGGATATATCCGACCCTACGTCGGTTAAAAGGTTGAGAATTACAATTATCAATTTGTAGGTTCCATAAATGGTTAAATATAACTTTAGGATAGTTTTCACACAGGTTTGGGACAGTATATAAACACGTAGTAACTAGATAATTGACAAAATAACAAAACAAAATAAAATTATAGGAGATTTCATTGTAATTGTTATTTTTCTAAAAAATAACGGGTTGGATCTCTGTTTACGTCCACGTAGTCTATGAGAAAAAAAAAATAAAGAGGTTTCACACAAATAGTATCTGACATTCAATTGCTATGTGTGTGAAAGTATTTGTGATCGAGTTTGCGTTGAATAAAAGTATTGTAGTCCTTAATCAGAATAAGTTGAAATTTAAATAATTCTTCAAAAGTCCAAAATATTTCTAATAGTTTTACTATTTGATACGGTATTGATAAACAATTTCCATACCATAAAACTTAGATATTAATTGACAACGCAAACTCTAACATTAGATAGAAAAAAAAATATAATGTATTATTGAATATTTATGTATGTTATGTATCGTATTTTGTATGTGAGTGAAATAGTTATTTCTTAATCGGTGTTATGTGACATTGGCTAGCCAGGATCACATTCGACGGTTGTATGTGTACGTAAAATTAGTTATCGAAGCTTGCTTATGTATTGCTCATTTCACGTACCATCAAGAATATATTATTATTGATGTTTTACATAATTTCTTGTCTAACAAACTACGCATGATCTTTAGGATCAAAATCTTTCATTATGTTCAATTTTAATTATTTAAAACTGTGACTAAAACTGTCAGTAACTTCGCAATAAAATCATTCCTTGTATATTTTAGTAAATTTATAACATAGATTTGTGTTTTAACACTTAAAAAAGTAACTATTATAAGTATGACTCTACGAAACAGATCTAACTAAAATTCTATTGATAAATGTTTAAGAAATTTTATGTTGTGATTTTTATTTTATTTTAAGAGTTGCAATAATAATTCATGTAAATATGATGTATTTTTATGTTCTTAAATGAAAATATTGTAGTGTTGAAATGAAATATATCACATGTTACATTCATAAACGTGTTTTGCGATTTTATGGAACCTTTTGCTCAGGTAATAGCATAGCATAGCATAGTCGGCCTTATAATGTTTCCACTGTTGCGACTTAGGCCTCCTCTCTAGGAGAGGGAATGAGCCATAATCCACCACGCGGGCCCAGTGCGGGTTGGTGGATGTCACATGTCTTCGTATTTTTGGTTCTTGGACATGCCGGTTTCCTCACGATGTTTTCCTTCACCGTTTTGAGAGCAGTGGTGATGAAATAAATTACACAAATTAATGCGCCGGTTGGGTTTGACCCCTAGAACTCGTAAGTCGGGGCCGTTACCACTCGGATCAGGTAATAGGGGGGTCATAGAAATGAAAGGTCATCGTTAACTATATTTTTGTTCTAATTTATTTGATTAATCATCTGCTCTATACACATGATATGCACCAATGCCTATAAATAATATAAACGATGATGAACAATGCTGGTCATGACATAAAATATTTACAATAACGTAACAAAACAATATTACATACGATTGCTCTTTATCATTATAAAATTCTATAATAAAAATTCACTTTTAGGTAACCCTTGAGCTATGTCATTAATTTTATTTCAATATCGTCTGGAACGAAATATTAACATTCATCTTGCCCAACACGTCTTTACATCCTTCTTTAACAATAACATTTAAATCACAGTTCTGTCCTTTGTGTTTTGCACCGCAATTATTTTCCTATAATATAGGAAGGTGTAGAATCCGCACACAGATGTAGAAAATTGAAAATTTCCAAAGTCTAATATAGTCTCGTCAAGTTCATATTCAGTTAGTTTAAAGAAGGAACGACTTTTCTGTCAGCTTTCCAAGTGTGAAGCTAATCTGAAAGAGTTTAGTTCTAGCATTAAAATTCTCTTTTATTATCGTGAAGTATTTTTGGTTTCTAATTTTTCCAAATTATAAAAGAGCAGAAAAAAGGAATAGAATATATACAAAACTTCAAACTACCCTTAAAAGTTAAAATAACGATCTTTTAAAAATGTCTTAAATAAAGGAACATTTTATAACAATAAAATGATTCGTTCACTTTTATAACAACACGGCATGTAACTTATAGAAAACGATTTGGTCGTCGCGACATAATTATAATTAGGAATAATTAAGCGAGGGAAGATAACACACAGGTCAACAAAATAATTCACACGGCAGATAAAAAATTACTTTGTCGTTAACGTTCTTATCTAGAAGTTATTCATTCACAAAATAATGGCAGGGATATTTCTCGCTAATATAAAAACATTGTCCAAGTATGCAACTATCGTGAATTATAATATAACTTAAATAAAACAATATTTCTTCATTTAACATACATTAACGGCTTACAGTAAAATAGTAATATTAAAGAATAAAAAAGATATATTATTTCTTAATAAAACATAACATACAGAGCTCTTTGGTAGGTACCGTAAGCTGAATCCCAATAAATGCGACAGTAGGATAGGGGCGCTCACACATAAATTACTCTTCACTTTCGCCTAATTTGTCCATAAAGCAGGTACACTGTATATTTACAAAAAATCTATCTACGAAAGAATGTCAGGAGGTTCCAAAAGCTGCGTTTTGACAACACTCTACTAGTGATGCGAGGAATATTATACTTACGTGAAACTTATATTATAAATTTTGACATTTTGAACACGGCACTTAATTACAATCAATGAAAAGACATAGAATGCCATCAAAACGCAGGTGGTACATATTAGGCCCTGGAACTTAAATGCTTAGCTCACCATGTAAATAAATCTAGGTTCCACGCAATGCAGTTGCACCTATTAGGAAATACGAAAAAAGCATCTTCAATGCAAGCTTAAATGGAAGCACGTATATACTAAAATATTAAAATATAGTAACCATGTGAAAACACTAGCTCTTCCTAACCTGGATATTTTAACTACTTTTTGAGTATTTTAGTAATTTCACAAAGTTAACTAGACACGTCGAGTACAGCAATTGGCGCAAATTATTACTTCATAGTTAATTCTAAAGGAACAAAATGTCTATTGGTGTATAGCATCACGCTTACGATGACGTAAACACACTAAGATTCGACCTTTCCATTGCTTATTTACACAATTTCATTAGAAATTAAAATTAATTTCTTAATTTTAAACATTGGTGTTTTCAGTACGAACTGTGAAGTGGAAATTTTATTATGTATGTCAATATTACAGTTTTTTCTATAAAACGATCTATATAATTTTATATACGTAAATAAGCAGACGAATTTCCCTTCGTAAAATAGAAGTGATGTAATTTCTGACAAGTAAATGAAAACTCGTCTGCTGGTACACAAAAATAAATGAACCCTGTCACCAGTTTTATGTGCGCTTAAATCGTATCAATCATAAGTGAAGCGAAAACAATGTTTTATATCAGGTGATGTTCAAAGTAAAGGTAACACACGACGAACCTAATTTACGACTAGTAAGTATGAAGAGATGCTAGGAGTGACATTGTTATTAGTAATGGGTATCTATTTCGTTAATGTACACAACACTTTGATACACAAGCCAGTTAGTCTAAACGAAGCTCATATTTTTCTTAACATCTATTATGTACGTCTATTATGTTATTGATGTTCAAAATATTTTATACGAATTTTATTTCAGACAACGTGATTTTTTTAATTTATGTCCGTAATAGCGTGCTTTTGTGGTCGCCTAATCGCCAATCGGGGTAAATCGGACTAAAATGTGTGGTTAGGAGTATTTACTAATAAGTAATTACGATAAGTAAATATAAATAATAGATACCAAGGATATTAATGTATTGTTTTGTACTGAAGATCCAGAATTTAGCGATCAAGAAAGCTGACCAACGGTTACGATGATTGTATAATTAAATGGAGTATTCTAAGCATTAGTAGGTAGTACAAGTAGTGCTCGATACAGACAGCAAGTAAAACAAAGCGAATCTTATCTCGAAAATAATCAGTAAGTAATTGACCCTCCTTAGATTTAAACAATTCAAAGTAACTACACTTTAATTTGATTACAAATATATAATTGACAAAAAACTAATCAAAAACTTTTACAATAATTTTCCGTTTCGTCTACAGAAACATAATTTTCAAAATATGTTTTTATGACACTCCATTCAGTGTCTTCCACAATATTCTAGCTAAAATCTGCAGATATACATTTTAATATTTCACTACTAAAGGTGCAAATATTTCTAAAATATATTATATATTTATAAACAGTATTCACTATATTGTGCCATATACAATGCACGCGTAACACACATGTATGTATTATTAATGTACCGTAGTTACTTACACATAAAAACATTACTGTTAGACAGTATCACTTGCTATACACCAACCTTTATGTAATTAGCTAACTATTATATTATATCCTTTGGTGTCTATACGTAGTTCACACGCCAAGTTTATTTATTATATAAAATTAAACGTTTAATTAAGCTGCAAAGTAAGGTTCCTTGTTGGTGTCCGTCGTGACGTGTTGGTGAACGGGCACGAAGGAGCCGCAACGTCACTCGTCGCTACTCGGCGCTTGAACTACTCACGATTTGTTGGACATAATCAAAATAAAATAAAACGCACATACGCCATAACATTTTATACATCAGTTAACAATCATTATTGTCAGTTATAAATCTATTTTTATGAATTTTATATTTAAGTATAAATTCGCGTCTAGTAGTAGGCAGTTTTAAAACAATTATGTTTATAATTATATTCACTATTTAGTTCCCAGCTGCTACGAGGTGTGGTATTGTGTCAGTACTAATAAATTATTCTACTGTCTACAATGAACATCTTATATATCTTTGGATGGACTGTCATGTATTGTTCTCATTCCTCAATGGACATTCAACCAAACTTCATTAGCTTAAAAAGCTAATAAGCTCTTAATTCATTCATCAGTGCTGGAACCTTCGCACTTCCTAGAAACATTATCTACAGATATAAATTTTTCTTATGTTTTGAAAACATTATTCAACTAATATAAACAAATATTTATTTTTTAAATTAAAATTATTCAAGACACTGGCGTTAAAGACATGATATATTTATCTACATTTTATGTTTTCTAAAAGAGACAGATTGTAGGATGTAATGGCGTCAGTAGCGTGGCTCATTACAATGAATTACAAAAAGGGTTGATCGTCAACACCACACCTCGTTGTGCAGCGAGGTGTCTACTAGCCGGCTGAGATGGATGGATCTAGCACATTCAGTAATTTGCTACACAGTTAGATTTAACGCTTACAGTTACATGATAAGAGTACTACGGTAAAAATAGTCAAGGATCTGCCAGACGCGGGCTGAATGGGCCGCCTTACATCTTGTGGGACAACCACGCAGTTCACGTATGTCTGGTCTGGCAGACCCTTACACACTCGTTGCTCAATTAACATGCAGTCGAAGCACTCTGCCACAGAAACTGAACGTAGAGATGCGACGTGTAACATTATATGGCCAGGAATAGTACAATTCAAAATGCAATATGTATAGGATGTTTGGTTTTTTTTTTTTTTACTATGATTCTCAGGCAGATATCAGTCAAGTAAGAGTGATTCTTTTTTTTGCCAAGAGAAAACCACTCGTGTAGCCCCTTATATTGTTACACGCCACATACAAATGTAGGCATTCCAAAAATATTCAAGTTAGTTCTAGCAAATTATACTTAAAATTAGTTACGAGTATCGATAGGAGTTTGCGAGAATATATCCAAACGTGCAAATAAATCAACGACCTCGTAGCTTATCGAATAGAAAATTCACTTAAAAACTTGTTAAAACTGTCAAGAGTCGCACGCTATCACATAACCGATATCCGTAGCGGTTCGCGTCGATATAGTCACATCGTCCGAAGAGTCTGGTAAAAAAAGGGGTATTGCGAAAACCTTTATTGCTTGTGGGTTAGGAGCGCAGTTGTGCGGGGCTAAGCACGAGTTCGCCGTCGGGTCCTCCGGCGAAAGAAACGTTGCGCGGGGGAGGGCGGCGCGCGGGGGCCCCCGCCAGCGCGCTGGGCAGCGGCGGGGCCTGCGCGCCCGGCGCCGGCGACGTGGGCACGCTGTGCGGCGCCGGCACCGCCAGCCCCGGCGACACCGGCGGGCCTGCCGCCCCGCTGTGTGTGGACCCGCTCCGCTGCAACGCGCTTTGGTTGGACCCGCTCTGATGCAACCCGTTCCTTTGCGTCCCATTTGGCGAGCTTGCGCCCTGATGCGCCGTGACCTACACAACAGTAAAAATAATTATGATCCATACTACAGTCCTCTGATTATTATTATGATGAGGTGAATATTAATGAAGCTGCTGAATCAACTGGCAAGCAGAGATGTTTTGCAATGACTGAAATATTGCAGGCTACCATAACGCATCATGGTTCAACAATCACCTGGTGTAGTGGCGGCGGGTGCAGCGAGGCGGTGCGGTATCGGCGCAGGCGCTCGTCCTCCTCGCCGCTGGACAGCGAGGACACGTCGCAGGACGACGCGTCGAGGCGGCGCGCGGGTGAGCACTGCGCGGGCCCGGCGCGAGGACCCGTACTGCCCCCGCCGCCGCCTCCAACACTCCCCGCCAAAGGCATCTCCTCGCCCTCCCCGCACCCAGACAGTCTGTAACAACAACAGTAAGAATGAACAGGTCTGGGCTCACTCATTTCCTCGTAGACTTTATCCATCGCTTATCATAAGGTGAGATCAAGGTTAACTTCTGATGAGCCCCTTTTTGAAACCAGCCTCAAGCGTGGTAAAAACAACACCAAAGTGTGAATGGCATAATTAAAAGAAAAGGTTCAAAGAAGCAATTGTTTTGCGTCTGTTTTAACCTAGAAGCCTTTCGATTTCTTCGACATCATTCTTCAGTTGAAAGATGTCCTGTTTAAGATATAGGCCTTCCCCTAGCACAGCCATATCGCCGGGTGATCTTGTATCCACACCTCGCATCCTTCAGTGGATTCTCGCGACCTCCACCAGATCATCTGATCATCTTTTTGTGCACGGAGCAACCGTACACAAAAATCCTGAACAAGTCCTAAACCAAGACTTTCTGGCTTAGACAGGTTACCTTCTGTTCTCCTTGTAGATGGTTCGCCGTCGACAGCAAGGCTTCGCAAATATGCAGAAGAGAATACGCAGCAAACAGCACGCGAGACCTGCCACGATGAGCGAAGGACCCACCAGACGCAGAGCAGGAGTCTTGAAACCCTGAAAGTGGTTTTGACACGTTTTATGCTTTTGTTTTATTTAATTTGTTAAAGAATTGGTACGGGCAAAAGAATTACAGCGTCCACTTAGAGCTGATACGGTGAGTTGTACCATTTTTACCTAATAAGTCATATTCAATGACTTATTAGGTACAAATGGTACAACTCACCGCGTTATCTACTAAGTATAGGTATAATATAATACTTGTAACTGTGGTGGGTGGACCATTTAAAAGGTGGAAAGATGACATAGTCAAAGTGGCTGATAAACTCTGGACCAGAACAGCCAGACTACGAGAGCGCTGGAAACATTTGGAGGAGGCTTTTACCGCCACAGGCGGTCCTTACACTGAACACGAGAACAACGAAGACGAAGATAAGTACTAACACACTGAAAGCTTTTTTTTATAAATGGTGGGATTGATTAGGCATTGCTTGAGGAAATTATCTGATCTGACAAAAACAGCTAAGTCAGTCTAGCCGCTCTAAGGTGATGCTCAGTCACATACGTGATAATTGATTTATTTATACTCGTAAGTATATAGATGACAAAAGTTATCTAGCATCAAAGACTTACACAGTAGGGGTGGTAATTGAGAGATCTCACAGAATCTAGTTAGCAACAGATCGTAGGTCGAATCAAGGCCACCCTAGCCTTATAGTATCTTCAACTTCAATCTCTGTGACGATCATAAATCTTGTCCAGAAATGTGTTGGGTTTGTACGATTCGTGTATAATTAAGTAGCTGGGAAACTAAAGTTTGTCTTCTGAAACTATTATCACAATGTTTTCTAGTACCGTAAAACGGGGTGAATAGAAACTCAGGGGTAAATAGAAACAAAACTTTGGTTTGGTTTTTCACTTTGATACTATATTATCGGCTTCTAACAAAGCATCGACTTTTTAGAAAAACAATTCATTAATAAATTGATATAGTTAAATGTTGCATAAAATATTCAAATATCGTGAAAATACCCTATTGAAGTTTTGTTTCTATTCACCCCTGAGTTTCAATTCACCCCATTTGACGGTACCATAAATATGAGACGTTCACGATGTGCACGGCAAATGTCCATGAAAGGACGAATCTACGAGTGCCTGACTACGTCTGCCATTGTCACTGACTACACAAAGGACAACTTGCGCTCTTTTAAAAAACTTTATGCAACCCTCTTGCTGAAACGGTGAAAGTTTATAATAGTGAGCATTTTGTGTTACCTACCAGTTTTTAGGAACATCAGTTTGAGATGTTCTGTGTTATGAAGTTTTGAAATTATAGAGGTACTACTTTCATGTCACCATTTAGTACCTATTTTACCACACTATTCTAAACTAAATTTGTCTTAAGCTGAGTGCAATATTAGGCAAGGTTTCTACAAATTAGTCTGTAATTTAAGGATAGCAAGCAGTTCATACGTTGCTTACCTATACTATGAGTTGTCTATGTGGCTAAGCAGAGTAACGAATCTTAGTAGGTATCGATATCTACTGATGCGCTACAGTCATGGGAATGCCTAAGCCGTTAAGTCCGCCTTTGTACCTTTGTGTTGCATGAAGTTTTAATAAATAAATAAGCTCTAAGCTCTGAAACGTAGATAATGGATTGAAAAAATAAATCGAATGTGCGGCCTATATCTGTATCTTTTTACATTTTCTATAACACGTATATCTATGCAGAAGTCGGACACTCATGCAAGTCTGTGACATGGCCTTTTTTTGAGAGAGAGAAATCATCAAAGAACTTATCCTGCTCCGAGTGAAGCGAGAGGGATTGTGAGACTTTTACTGGCTAAAACCCACTCGTGTTCCTTTAGTTGTAGTTTGTTTAAGGCTTCCATAACTCCGACCAATCCCGCAGCCCTGGCAGACAGCCTGCGTCATGGCCTTGATAAGGATTCTATAAAAATACATCTACTGGACGCACGGTCAATCATAGGTCTACTTATATGGAATGGATGGTGCTAGTAGAATGGATTAAGCGTTTCCTATAGATACGTACCTACTATAAAGCAGGAATCGCCTGAACTATTCTCTAAAGGTCGTAATACACATGCGTGTAACGTGTATGCAAGTCAGTTGTTGCATGCCGTAGTGGTACAATTGGAACTCGTCAGTTTGTCATGCAAGATACTTAGGCTTGCATAGCTTCTTGCGTGTTACAACCATGTGTATCTAGGACTTACATCTAAGGTCTAAACCAACAAACTACGTCTCAAAATTAAGACAAGTTCAAACTTACGCGTACCTTGTCGCCGGTGCCGACGAAGTAGACGACGAGGCCAAGCGCGAGCGTGCCGAGCCCGGCGTAGAGCAGGCGTGCCACGCCCCACCTGTCGCCGGCCTCCCGGTCCGCCTCGCCGTCCGACTCCGACGACGAACCGTACGAAGCATCTCGCACCTGGAAGCATTGACGAACGTGGATTAGCATGGCTCCTATCCAGCTGCGGCGAGGGTTATGTCTTTGACCTGTATGTAAGGATGGCAACAAACTAAGATTGGACTAAAAAAACTTCGACCAACTACATCAGACTGTTTACAAAGTGTACTTTGTAGTTTAGTTTTTGTTTTTTTATTGGGTTTTTATTCTTTCTAAAAACCTCTGAGCAACGTTTAAAATTCTAGCTTACTTCTAGCGTAACATCTAGCAAGAGAAATAGATAACAATTCATATTCAAGCATAAAACAAAACACAAGTGCTTCAGACACTGGCAGAGTAAAAACCATTTCGCCATTCTGGAAACTTTAAGATTCACTAAAGATATGTCTAAATTACTCAATAAGTGTCTCCCAAATAGTTTAGTATGTAAGAGGTTGCGAAGAACTTTCAAAAATGAACTCTTCTGTGCTCGTCGTTATCAGCCTGTTACCAATTATTTTTTACCCAGTTACTGCTAAACACAAGCCAAGTATTTTACACGGAATGACGGCCTATCTCACCCCACAACCCACTATTTTAATGGATTTAGGCACGAAACTGATTAATTTTCCTGGAATGCTGTAAGACAAGTATTTTGTACCCGGTTGTTCCTGTGCCATTTGCCATTTGCCTTGCGCGCGCCGGGGTGGTCGCCGAGCACGGAGCAGCGCCTCGCCGCGCCGCCTGCGCCCGCGCAGCCCCCGCCAACTGACAGCGCCGCCGCCTCCGCCCAGGCCGCGCGCCCGGCCGCGCACTGCACAATACAATAAACATGTAAACTTCAACATTTAGAATGCTACTGCTGTTTACTGCTGTTGACTTGATGTTGGTACATGTAGAAATGAAAAGGTGGCTCAATGTATTGAGACCCTTCCCTAGGGGAAGCCTGTGACTCTGGGCAGGTATAGTATACCTACTGTATAACAGGCTCTCTTACACTAAATCAAAAGGACTACATAGTTCGTAGTCAAAGTGAATCAAGTTCGGTATCAAGCGGCAGGAACCCTTGCAAGCTGAAGACAGCTGTTGACTCTGTGTAAGCAACCCTTCGTCGAAGTCACCTTTAGCATGTGCAAACACCTTGTAAAATATGAGCTTTAAAGTATAACTTTTCTTCCTTTTCTTTTTTTTTAAATTTCCTGTATCGTGGATGCGTTCGCAAACATGTAAACTCACATATACAAGACACTCAGAACCGGAACTAAGTATATGTACCTACAAAAAGATCCATGCGGGAATTTAACCCACGACATGCAGCGCAGCAGCTGATCTATCAACCATTGCGCCAATCGTGCGGTCTATAGAACTATAGGCCTGTTTTTATTGAGAAGAGTTCTCTAGTTGATTTCGAAACTTGATGATTTGTTTTTTTTTTTATAGGTTTCGAACACAGAGCGTGGATAATTCAGATGGAGAAGAAGAAGAAGAAGAATTCCTGGAATAAGTTTTGTAACATATTCGAGTAAACCACGGAATTTCCGAATGCTAATAGAGTTTTCAGGCGTTATCTCTCTTTTTTCGCGTTGCCTTTTCGTCAAACATCGCGTTAGATTAAGTAACAAACTTTTAACCATACTCGACGTTGATAATAGGCAAGCGAAAAAGGACCCTCTTAAACCGCCTTTACCTACCTTTTACATAATTATCTCCCTTTAGAAACAGAAACCCAATATCTTTAAATAAAAAAATATGGAACGAAAAGATTTAAATTTTACTGCTCACGGCTTACACAAGCTTAGACATAAAATTATTTCAGATTTATAAAATTAAATGCATTCTCATCTTAATAAGTAGGTACTTTAAATATATTTTTTTTTACTTTGTGTGAAAACGTTTTATCTGCTGGTTTATAAGTATGGCAGCTCAATTTAAAATTTTAGTGCATGGCAATTTCGTTCGGGTTGTTCCGTGAATATTCCGCGTCAAGTACAGAATGCTTATCTTTTAATGGAGCATTTTGTTCTTCACTCCCGGAGATGGTTGGTTTTTTATTATGGTGTACAATAAAGAATATATATCTAGAAAAAGGCAAGGACCTAAATAATTCGTACAGAGTTGCAATTAACAAGACCCGCCTGTATCGTGTGAAGAACAGATTCTCGTAAAAATGACTCGATTACCTACGCGTGCTTGTTTCAAACATGTTTACGATCGAAGTATTCCTGTTTTCAGTCCTAAGAAGCCTTATTTCCACAAACAACACACATCCACTTATCGGTGACATAATTACAAACGATAGTAAAACCAATAAATACATTAGAAGTCAACCTTCCCTCGGTAAAAAATTGTTGATACAAGTCACGATTTCGATAAACAGAAAATGAGGACGTATAGGCAATAGCCAATGGATTTGAGAGCATATTACATGGAGTATTGGGCCGCCGGCTATATATCATGTCGTGCACACAAGGAAACATTGACTGCAATAAAAATACTCTAAAAATGGCTATAAACAAGTCTTACAAACAGCGAAAGGAATCTAAGAATTGAGTCTATCGATATATCAAACAAATTATTCCGTTGTCTCTCGTTTTAATGTTCCTGGGATTTCGATTTACGGAAACAAGTGAATTAGTTATTGACCTATTTAATGGATATTTTACTCTTATTTTATAAACCCACACCACGTTTGTGTACGGGTAAATCGTAACTATGCAAATCGTCCGTTTCTGGGTCAATTGAGGACGTAAATACAGAAATGATTGCGTCTAATAGTCAGCGTGCCTACTAAAATATATACCGCGCGGACGGATTTCTACGAGCCGTCATTTTTCAACAAGGCAATTGTCTATGCGGCAATAAATAGCGTAGAATATTTTATAGTATGTTTGGTATGAAGTTATTTACCTAATTCAGACGACTTAATAAAACTTCTGTCTCAAATCTACTTAGTAAAATTCTTTAACTTATTCGTCCGCTGACAGACTACGCTGTCTGTCAGCGGTGTAAACCACTGGGCTTAACATTAAATTCATCACATAATTATATAAATTTTTATAAAGACAATGACCAATAAAGAAGGATGTAAAGTGGTTAAATAGGGATGAAATCACATACATTTTTTGCTGGTGAAGAAAATTCCTCGTCTTGAATGACTCCGTAGAATTTAAGATCGTTAGGTACATCTCGCAAGACTTTTCGGTTGGGAACGGCACAATTATGGCGGTAAGTCTCCACTTTGAGGAGTAGCTGGAGAAAGGCTACGGTGTTCCCACCTTCTACGTGACACAGGTCCTCAGCAGACATGGTAAGTTAGGGTGGTTCCTGTTTCGGATGCAGGCGGAAGAAACACCCGGGTATAATTACAGGCGGACCGCCTGGAAGATATAAAAAAAGATATAAAAAGATTTAATAGTTGTACAAACTATTATATCTTTTTTTAATACGAGATACGGTGAAGGTGGAGCACCACCGATTTCCTTAGTTCAAAAAAAAGACGATAGAACATCTCGTCTACCTACTTTATAATCCGTCGGAACAATGAACCCACATAAAAAAATACCACACATTTCTTATCATAAAAACTCAAGAAAAACATGTGCGATAATAGAGTCTTATTCCCAGCGACATCGAAGCACGCATTATGTTAATTTGAAGTCCTTTGTGCAAATTATTACAACTTGATTTATATGTGGACAAAAATGTTATTACACTGTGGGAGTGGCTCACGCCACCTCGTCATGCGAATGTAGCTGAAATGTTTTAAAATTATACTGTTTCATACGAGTATTATGCGGTGGTTGGCTTCGTAGAAACTGCGGGTGATTATTATCTTTTAGAAACATACTTACAATTATATGCAATGATTCTGTCGTCGGATGGTTTAATAACAATTTCAAGGGGCTGTAAAATTGATTGCAATTAATGATTGAACAATTTTTATATACTTAAAGGTCCGAGGCTTTTATTTTTGTAATGTATTGGGTTTCTAGTAAGAAAATGGCAACTAGAAGGTAATATGTAGGTATCATATAAATCTTAAACGGCTAACTCACACGTGACTTGTCGCTTGTAATAAAGAATAAAATATGTGTCTAGAAGGTGTCTATATCTACCTAAATATGACATAACATTGTTCATTTTCATGAACAAGACAATGAAAATTAGGAAACATTAAAAAGTAAAAGAAGTATTTGAATGGTATTTTTGATGAAAATTATTATTTGGTCATCACGATTATAAATCCAGGAACTTAGGGCACCCCGACAATGGTAGGTTACATTAGAAAGGGATGACGGAGACTTTATTTGTTCGCATTACTCGCTCACTCTAACCATCATACTCATGTTTGATTGCTTTAAACTCTGCAGACAGAAACAGGAACCCTGCATATCTGAGCTCCCTCAGCTTATCTTACGACTGTCGTCAACTCATTGTTGTACAACCCTTTGTAATGTGTAATTGGTACAAACACTAGATAATAAGTTATTAATTAAGTTACTAACGCTGTATGGATCTGTTTGTATCTAAAATATCCAGCCTATCGGTATTTTACAGGTTGCATTTTCGAGAGTGTGCTCGGGAATCGCATGACTTGATTCCGCCATCTCCTTTCTACCATCGGACAACCCGACGTACGGCGAGTATCCACCCTTACGTTGTTGAAACTTCAACGGTCCGGACTAAGCGTTTCGCTTCGTCGTTTATACCACGTACCATTTTTCTACTGCGGTCTTCCCGTCCTACTATAATTAAGGTGTCTTCAAGATTTACTCTAGCCTATTAGTCATAGCATGGCATAGTAGCATAGTCGGCCTTATAATGTTCCCACTGCTGGGACTCAGGCCTCCTCTCTAGGAGAGGGAATTGTAATTGCGAACGCTACCCACTATTACACATAGGTAATAATGCCCATTTAAATAGTTTACGGACCACTAGAAGCAGCTCAATTTTCTTGCTTAGTTGACAAATTACGTTTAGGAGCTGATCAAAACTTATTTTTTAGCCGACCCGTTAAATGATAGCCAAAAACTAATTAACAAAAGAATGCTAAGCTCCACAGTTATAACCACAAGCTCTATCACTATTCTTCAACAACGTGCATTTTTCAAAGCAATTAAGAAAGGGAAACCTTGAATACAGGTATTTGGGTCACAGAGGTATCCCTACCTACTCTATGCTTTGAGGGTAAAACGTGTGTGTTTAACTGGGTAAAATTACCCTTATCCTGGGCTATTTGTAATAATCATTTTTGACACGTAGGTATTATGTATAATGCGGCCACGTGCAGTCACTACCATTAATATCTTTCTGTTATTAAATTTTGAAGGGAAATCTGAGGTTGATTTAGGGTTAGAAAGTAATACGAAAGTTCAAGGAGTACCTATAAAATAGTTAGAGCTACTGCAGATTTCTTTCCAGCCCCCCTAGCCCAGTTACAACCGTCTCGAGTCGGCTACGCCTCCTATTCCTTTGTTCTGACCACGTGACTAAGCGTTGAGATGACGTCAGAACAAAGGAATAGGAGGCGTGATCGACTCGTGGCGATCAACGAAAAGAGATTTGAAACGAAACGGTTGTAACTTGGTTAGGGGGGCAGGAGCTAATAATACCTAGCTTAGGTGAATTTTAGTCTTCTCTACTTAAAAACTTAAAAAATCTTTTTATTTCTATCTAGTTCTAGCGACCTGCTTTAGCTTTGCATATGTATTAAAGATCTTTTATAATTTTGTTTAATGTAGCTTTTGTTTTTGAGAATGTGTATGTATGTTTGTTTGGGAGCTAGGGCTGCAAAAACGTTTGAAAAAGTGACCGCGACCCTAAAACATAAAGGGTAACTATAGGACGCAGGTTTCGCGTACATTGAGGAACTGGAACAACTTGCCTGCTGCGGTCTCTCCGTCCAATTATAATTCAGGTGTCTTCGGGGTTAGAGTGAATAGGCCCTTAATAAATTAGTGCGCCTCACCATCAATGATTTTTATATTTTATATTTATTATCTTTATTCCAAAAAAGGTAAGTAACTTATAAGATAAGCCCCACAAAACCGTTTCAATGGTTTGACTGTGGGGTCTTTGATTCCATCACTACTTACCAGCAGATGGGATCGCAGTCAATCACTAGTTTATAACAGTTGAAAAAAAGTTGGGTGTTCTGACACGCTTTTTCGATCCACCCTAGAGCGGAAAAAGTCATTTGATTTGTTTTTGATATACCACATCAAAAAATTTATGTATTTTACACATAAACTTTCCTCGTGACACACTCTCTATTGGTAAATCGCATGAAAATACGTTTAGAAGTTTTTGAGTTTATCGCAAACTGACAGACAGATGCAGTGACCAACTTTGTTTTATACCTAAAAACACTCAAAGATCCGTTCATATCGAAATGATACGAATGTTAATCAGCTGTTAATATGATCAATAAATTACCTATTGTAATGTCTCCAATTCCAACGGACTTGAGATCACGTATTGATTAGGCTGGCACCTATTCACACAGCTAACACGCATGACTACTGATTCAGTCATTCATGATGACTGCACCGTGTCTGTCTCTATAGTACCTACACGATAATGATGCATCGATAGCCAGTGGGTGAAGGCATTATAGAACATTGACCTCCCCGTCAATACTAGAGGGTAGTTAATAGGTCAGACGATATCATACAACCATTATCACTGCAAATTATAGGTGGATTACTGTAATAGAACATCGATCAGAACGCGTTTAATTCCCCTTGTTAGTAAGTTCATAAAGACTTTAATGCATTATTTCTATTGCTTTAGCATTCGTAACTGCAAATATATAAAGCTAAGGGTATGAGAAATTGGGTAGAGTTGCGGGATTCTTCGAAAAAGTTACCGTGACCCTAGTACGAAAAAGGCAACTGTAAGAACATAGGTGGATTTTAATCAGTGACATTCGGACACTACCTCTCGTTCCGCTCAGAACAGGTTAATTTTTAAAGGTGCTATCATCCAATGACTTCTGCCGCTCTGGGTGGAGTGGGAGGGCGTGTCAGCCTTTACTGACTAAACCCACACTTGTGTCCTTGCCCTTTTCGTTTTAAGACCACGGGTTTCCTTTTCAGAAAATCTCCGCTGGCATCGACTCTGCTGGGCCACTACGGTTTGCTGACATCTCTTTGAAGTGCTTGTGGAATACTACGCGCTATCGAGGACTTGGGCTCCGATTTCCCGGACGAAGGCAAAGAAGGAACAGGAGTGGGTTTTTAGTCAGTAAATGTCTGACACTATCTCCCGCTGGCCGCTCCGCCCAAGAGCGAGATTTGTCATAAGAAGATTTTCCCACCCAATAAAAAAAAAAACATCAAGAAAAATAAGCATCAGGAGAGCTTCGAGTATGAATCGTAATTCATGGGTTCGGAACCCAGCAAGTGCTATCATACAACTTTCAAATCGGTAAATGAGGAAACCAACATATCTCAAAAAAAATCAAAATTCAAGGACAATACCTACTCAAAAAGCAAGCCATTACTTTTGCCGATTGTTCAAAAACAAAACTATTTATAAAACAACACGATAGCAGCAATACTGACTGGCAAACAATTTCGATATGATTGTTTGTTTCAGTTAAAACTCGCCTACGTGTGCGCTCTGTGCGATTGTTTTGTTACTTGTTATGCAATTGTACTCACAAGCTTTGCTCACTCCCAGTTATCGTTGGTTTTGGAAAATAAAAATGTTATTTTGAAAGTTTTTTGGTTTGTTATAAAGTGATTTTTATGTTGTTATTACTATGTATTCATTGTTATTGGTTAAAAGCACATTAGATAAAAAGAATAAATAGATTTGAAAGTCCACCATAACCAATCAATTTATCTATCACTAGGAATTACTCCTGTACCGCCGGTGCGTTCACAAACCATTGAAACTTAAACGGTCCGGACTAAGCGTTTTGCTTCGTCGTTTATACCGCGTACATCGAAGGACTGGAAAAATTTGCCCGTCTAACTATAATTTGGGTGTCTTCAAGGCTAGAGTGAATAGGCTCTCAATAAACTAATGCGCCTCACCATCAATAATTGCATCACTGCTTACCATCAGGTGGGATCCTTCAAACAATATTAGTCTTTATCTAGAGACATATTTAATAGAATTTTGAATTTATTCTTGTACAATACAATCGAGACTATGCCATGTCTTGTCTATGCCTGACACAGCTTAATTTATCACCGAGAAGCCACAGACGATTGCATCAAGTAATAAATTAATTTCCTACAGTCAACGTCTGCAGTACGTTGAGAATTGTTTTTCTTTCATTCCCTCACTTGCACGACAAATTTTTCCATATTTTAAATAAACCATGTAACAAAGTCAGGTTCGCAAAAAATACAACTTGTTTTATAAATCAACTGGTACTTGCATTTTTCATTTCGCAAAGAAGTAATAAAATTATGATAAATTCGGTTTTTATTATATCGTTGCGAATTCATTGAATCAACAAACCGAGCTACGTCATAAATTCAATGTTTTGACGTTTAGGAGTTGCAATAAACATTCCGCTTTTTATTTTACAATTTTATTCTATCTTTGCATAAATATTACTGTAAAAAAGATTTAGCTTTTGAAATTGTATTTTAAGGGAAAATCTGTTTGGAATATATTTAAAATTATTGAACGGTCTAATATAACTTATAATTAAGGATGTACCTTTATTATGCGTTATTATACTGTTCGATTGTAGGTATGCAATGGCTATTGCGTATGGCAAAACCAACATATGTATTACTAAGAAGTGCCCTTTACAACCTGTCCCCTAGTATCAGGTCGACAAGTCTTAATTATCTTTTAAAATTGAAGTGTCCCCTTTTGAAATATCATCAACTTCTTGTAATTTATGCCTTCCTAAGAATTGTTTCTTGAAGAGTCTCTTAAAAAATTTGTTCGGCAATTTTATGAATATTATGAATCCAGTTTTTTTACAGCAATTTTTTTTACACACAATGTGGTTTTACAAGTATTACTAAATAGGAGAATGGGTTACAATACAAAATTAGAAAGATCACGTTTGTTATAGCTTTTTTTAGGTGGGAAATTATCCAATGACTTCTCTCGCTCTTGAGTGGAGTGAGAGGGTGTTGTTGCTTTGCGTTTCAAGACCCCGGGTTTTCCTTACAGAAGCGAACCGCTTCGACCTTGCTAGGTCCCTACGGTTTTACGGTGATGTCCAAAGACACCGCCAAGATGATCCTATCCTGATCCACCGCATCCCCCGTCGTGAAGACTTGTGCATGATGGCGTCCTCCGTGGAGCGCCCCCTGCAAAAGCCGAACTAGCTGTGCGCAAGATCGGGCCCCATCCGTGGTGCGCGACGAGGCAGTCTGCAATAACTCTTCCAGAGAGCTTTCCCACCTCCTCGAGAAGCACGATGAGCCGATGCGTGGACGAAGAGACCGCAGGGTGCCCGGCTTCTCGATGAGGGCCAATTTCCCCGTCTTCTTGACAAATTTGGAACTGGGCCCTCTTCACGCATACGCTGAAGAGTTCTCTCTGTCGAGGCGTGAGAGCCTCGATGGCCAGGACCCAGACTTTCCCAGGCAAGCCGTCGGGTCCGGGGGCGGTATTCTTGGCATTCAGCCTTCGTACCACCACTCTAATCCCTACCACGGTCACCTCTGGAGTTTGTCGTCGTCGTCGCCGTCGTGGTTTGCGTCGGACACCGCAGGTGGCGAAACCATGGACGGGGGAGTGTTCCCCTTGCACAGGGAACAGAGTGCTCACCACACCCTCCACAAGCTGGGGCCGGAGACTTTGCGCCAGCGGGGGAGCCCAGGGGCGGAACTTATTTCACACCTCTTGGTAGGGGCGTCCCACCACGGGTCTCCGTTCAGAGTCCCCAGCCACACGTTGCGGGCCTCCAATTTGGAAGTTTGTTGTAGCTATGGGAGGCTCTGAGTTTTCCATTACTACCAATGGTACCATCTTTACGTGGTAAATATTCTTGCTATACACATAAAATGTTTGAAATTATTTCCATTGAGCGTACTGACATGTAGTAAAATTACCTGACAAAGTCTTTGGTTGCTGATAACTACAACCTGAGAGCCTACTTCTTGGCAAGCTTCCTTCATCATTGACCTTACTATTGTTTACCATTTCATTAGATAGTTGTCGCGAGCCTATTTTAGTACAAAAACACTTCTATTCAGACTTATATGTTCCCACTGTTCGAAACTCAGGCCTCTTCTCTAGGAGAGAAAATGGGCCGGTATCCAACACGCGGGCCCAGTGCGGCAGTCACAAAGTCTTCTAGTTTTCGATTCTAAGTTTTCTCACGAAAAAACCCTTCAACGTTTCGGGAATCACTCTGGAATGTGCTTCACCTTGACATCAAAAACGCTGAAAGTAAATTTTCCTTTAAGCGTAAAATTCGGTACTACTACTTGAAGTCCTCTCAACTTTATTTTGGTCTTCGTCAGAATTATTATTAAGTTCTCTTAATGAGTTGATATTTTTCATAGTATTAATTAGTTTATAATTTTAGCATATATATTTTATTATTTTAAATAACTTTTTTTATTATTTTTTTTTTTCTGTTGAATAGTATCTGTTATTTGTTTATTGTGCAAGCCTATCACAGTGTTGTCTTTTTTAACCTAAAAGTTGACTGGTAAGGCGTTCTTCGTCTTGTTGCATTAAGTCCGCCTATATACCACTACTGTACATGAAGTTTAAATAAATAAATAAAACACCAGTCGTAATGAATTTATCATTTAGTTTAATTTCAAGAAGTCACAAATTCTGTTTAAAATAATGTTAAATATATATTTCCCGAGCATGTCGACACGCTTTTCGTTGCGGTTATCGCCGCTGTAGTTAGTCAAGCCACGGTTCATAATTTTTAAGCAGATTAGCATTCACGTAAATGAAACATGCTATGAACCTACCATTTGATTTTAGGGTTCAGTAAACTCGTGGAAAAAGCCTAAATATTTCCTTCCGTTACAATCTGAATTTTAATTGCTGTACTTAATTTTATAATCGGTAAATGCTTTCAAGCAAATGGAAACGTTATTTATTTTTTAATTACCTATTGTACTGTTGTTCTTGGGGTTATATATTTTTTTAGTTCACTATAATTGCTTCCACTGCTTGAGCTAGAAAAACCGATGGTCGATGGGGATGGGGTCACTTCAGAACCTTTTGGCCCAATCGACCATCTGACTGTGTAGCCTAAAATGCAGCGCTAGAAGGCCTCCTGCAAGGTAGACCGATAACCAGGGTCGAGGAAATCCGATGAATGCGAGATGCACAGGAACGGTGTTTATGGTGATGCTTGGGGAGGTCTATGACCGGCAGTGGACGTCTTTCGACTGAAATGATTATGATGATGATGTGATTGCTGCAGGTTTACTAAAATCTGTCATCCACCTCAAAAGACTTGTAATTGTTTTCATTATGATCTGATCATTATTGTAATTATATATATTGACGTTTACTTAGCTACGTTTTATCTTATGACTTTATTTCGGCATTTCATCTTACATAAACTAAGACCTAAAAACTTCACCTGAACTAAAGTGACTACAATCAAGAGCGTGTATCTATAATTAAATGTAATTTTTAACTAATTTACAAATAAATATCTAATATTATTTTATAATTATAATAACAAACAAATGCCACAAACTATTGATTCGTAGCACCGTAGCACCGTAGCAGTTCGTAGCGCATTTCAAACATAAATATTTGCTACGCTTTTCGCTACGATTAACGTCGGAGCGGGTCACCGCTACGGTTCGCTTCCTCTAGGTAAAAGTCAGGTCAAAGGCAGGAAGAGGAACCGGTAGTAACTACCGACTGTTAAAGAAAAACTCGATTCACGTTTAAATTGCTCTGATTTTTACTGAAGAAGAACTGAAAGTAAACATTTATCGTTTTAAAAGGTTTGTCATGTGGATAAAGAATATCACAGTTTTTTTTTTGGTCATTAAAAAACATGATATTTGCTTTCGTTAGTTAAAATATTTATGTGTGTACCTTTAGAACCTCATTTTTTTGACACGGAAAGCAAATATGCTGACAAGCCTGCCTACAAATAGCTTTGCTTTAAAAATTCACGAAGCGAAAATTAAGTTCCCAAATTTACTATGCATATTGAAGTTGCGAAATGGCAGACTAAAAGTTTATTTCAACGCGTAAGTAAGTTGGGCTTCTGAAATTTAAGGGACGAGGGCCCTTAATTTTTAATACAATGTTTAAGGATCTATGTTCGGGTGGAATTGACTAAGGAAATGATGATGATTAAACCTGGATCTGATGGTCTATTTTTTGAGGTGGGATATCATCCAATGACTTCTCTCGCTCTAGAGTGAAGCAGGAGGGCATGTCAGTCTTTTAGTTACTAAAACAATGCTTGTGACCTTCAGTTGCTTTTTGCATTCAGGTTTCTTTTTTAGAAATTCTCCGTGGCTCTAATTCACATGGGCCACGATGAGCCCCTACGGTTTTGTTGACTTCTCTTTGAAACTCGGGCTTAGTCCTCACCGGACGGGCGGTCGGCGGGCTGCCTACTGCTCGCCGCAGCAAACATACTCGGGGGAATGATGTATAACCCAGTAAGGTGCTGGTAGGGATCTTGACCGTACTTCCAGGATTGTCCTGATAGCCGTGGTATAGCTCTCTACTCCTCAAGCACCTTGTTGTTACGTCACTTCGTGTTAGCGACCATTTTTGGGGGCCCATTTATTGAGTGTGCAAGTCACCTCATGTCTTTTATCGGGGCATATTAATAATATTATTCATGCAAGAGCCCATAGCCTTAACATAGTCCTGGCACAAGGAGAGTCGTACCAGGCGGCGGTCGAACTAGCGACACGCGGGGTTGCGACAGTCGTTGAGAGGATCCAGGTGGTTCGAGGCGGCTCTGCACAAGTCCGAGGCGTCCCTCGAGTCACGGCCCTCGAAGCGCGCCATCAAGGTGCTCCCAACGGTCCAGTAACCTGGGACTCGTCCTCGACAGCCGGTGGAATTTCGAGGAGCACTTCCAACGTCTGGCTCCCAAACTGAATAGGACTGGGGCTGCCCTCAAGTGGCTCCTGCTCAACCTAGGGGGCCCAGATGCCTCCTGCCGGAGGCTTTACGCAGGAATTGTTTGGTCCATGGCCCTTTATGGGATACCGATGTGGGGGCCGTCGCTGTGAAAGGGACCGGCGGCCCAGCTGAACGCATGCCAGAGTGTCATGGCCATACGGATGATGCGGGGATATTGCACGGTTTCCCGCGAAGCCGCGAGCCTCCTTGCTAGCCTGCCACCATGGGATCTGGAGGCCACAATCCTTGCCTCCAGATCCCATTGCCGGTACTGATAAAAAACCTCCTGTATTCCTTCAGTTGCCATTCGCGGTCCAGGTCTGAGTTAATTCTTTCAAACAGTCTCGCAGCCCTCCTCAACCCATACCAGTGCTACAACCTACCTACACATAAGTAATAATTTATCGAATTAAACCCCTACAACGCAGTTGAGTATAAATTCAGTTTGAACATCGCATAGCCTTCCGCATCTGACCGCATGATTGTTTATTCGTGCTCAAAGATCGAACACGCTCAGTGACCGAAAACGTTAGCACACCACATTTTGAATGTTTAGGCCCATTCAACCATATTCTCTGCATAATTCGCCGATGATAAAGCGAATTTTGAACTACGAATCATGATACGATGGGTCCAAAAAAGGAGACGTATTTTTATGACTTTCTTTTTTCGGATTCATTTAGAGAAGTTATCTATAGATTTGAGTAAACAATGAAATTTTTCTGATTAATTACTTTTAACGTACTAAAAAATCGATTAAACTACCGACATAAAATCTCATATAAATAAAATTGAAGTGTCTGTAATATCAAAATAACATTTTCCTACTAAATTCATATGAAAGTATGTTCAATACTTGTAACAAAAGCCTTTTTTTTTTGTTTTAGGTTTGTTCCAGCTTATCTCTGAAACAGCTAGACCGATTTTAACGGGACTTTTACTGGTAGATAACTGATGTTCTAAGTCGTAACTTAGAGTAAGAATAAGCGTTAGGTGCAAATCCTAAAATTACGACCTCACTATCGTTGTGCTGTTTTACGAATCTTCTGCGTACAAGTCACGGGCACCAGTTAGTACCGAATATTTTTTTTTTATTTGAACTAAACCAGTGCTTGACTGCGATCCCACCTGATGGTAAGCGGAGATGCAATCATTGATGGTGAGGCGCACTAGTTTATTAAGAGCCTATTCACTCTAGCCTTGAAGATACCTAAATTATAGTTGGACGGGAAGACCACAGCAGGCAAATTGTTCCAGTCCTTCGATGTACGCGGTATAAACGATGAAGCGAAACGCTTAGTCCGGACCGTTGAAGTTTCAACAACGTAAGGCCACCCTTACGTTGTTGAAACTTCAACGGTACGAGTATCCACATACTCGCCGTTCGTCGGGTTGTCCGATGGTAGAAAGGAGACGGCGAAATCAAGTCATGCAATTCGAATGAGCTGGATATCTAATTAAAACTAAAACGAGAAGTAAAATGGGCTCAATAATTGACAGAATGGTGCCCTAGTTATAAACAAACACACAAGTAAAGGAGAAAAAAGAAGAGAAGTATCATAAATGGAAAAATAACCTCAAAAAAGGACGGAAACGGGAGAAAAGCGGGGGAGACATCTTTATGGAGAGCACTTAGAGAGGCCTGCGCTGAAAAGCAAGATAATCAAGAAATTAGTGTCTAATATTAATATGAAAATTATTGGTATTTTTATGGATATATCCAGATTTGTGATGAGGAAGAGATCTTTATAGAGAAGTTGGAGTTTCTTAGTTTCTTGCCGGTTATTCTCTATAGGAAACGACCAATTTGGAACCGTGCACTAGCTTCTGGCGTTTTATACGTGCACATGTAGGCCTATGTGAAATAAAAAACTTTTGACTTTGACTTAGAAATCTTCCCCAAGAGTTCTAAGTCAATGTTATTTAGTTTAAGTTTTTTTAGCTTACTCTGAAAAGAAAGATAACCAAGAAACCGGTATCTAATATGAAAATTATTGTTATTTGTTTTTGTTCTAGAGACCCGCGGCCCGAACAGAAGGAACCCAGGTATCAGTCAGGTAGTCAGTAAAAGACTGACAGTCCCCTCTCGCTCCACCCAGAGCGAGAGGGGTTCTATGATAACTTTCCACCAACAAAAGAAGGTGACAATAAGACATTAATGTTTATTTAATATTGTTAATAACATAACACTAGATACTCCTCATAAAAATAAATTGTCCAACAAATATTATAATGGCCTAATTGACTCAGCTATAGTGATGACAGTAGGGCCATTAGGTGCTACTGCATTCCTGTAGGTACTTTAACTACCCTAATAATAATTAAGACCTCTTTGCATCATTAAATGAAATGAAAGGTAAACAACCCATGTTTTTTTTCCGACATCAAGTGTCATTACGGATGCTAGATTCTGTCAGCTTCTTCACCTGCGTAAAAGTTATAAATTATTCCAAGGAAACTTACTTTTATGATAAAAAAAAAAAACATCATTTCAGCCGATAGAAGCCCACTGCTCGACATAGGCCTACGCCAAATATCGCCACAATTAGGGTCCTGTGCGTCTCGCATCCATCGGATTCCCGCAACCTTCACCAGACCCTCAAGTCTGCTATTACAAAAGTGTCAGAATGGTCTATCATTGATTTCATAATTGTTGAAGTTTTGGTAATCTACTTATATAATGGCGTCATTATCGGTGAATCGTAACAAGGTCTACAATAATTTTGTTATTTGAAGACAATAAATTTATTATTATTTATTATGACTTTCCAATTGTCACTGACACTCCATTAAAAGAAATGGCATAGAATGGTAATCTCGTACATAATGACCGATCTTTTTACCGATCAATGATCGATCATTATGAATTAGCAGATTATGAACTTTTATCAAAATGACAATGGGACCGTGTTTTTTTATAGTTGGGAAAATCATCCAATGACAAATCCCGCCCTTGGGCGGAGCGGGAGATAGTGTCAGACTTTTACTGACTAAAAACCCACTCCTGTTCCTTCTTTGCCCTCATCCCAGGGCCTCAAGATTCATTTCCACACTACCCGTGGCCCTAGTAGGCTTCGACCCTGCTGGGCCCTTACAATTTGCTGACATCTCCCTGAGGTGTGCGTGGAATAGCATGCGCCTAAATGGTTTTAATTTCAACTCGATACCTCCACGCGTTTCCGAAATAAAGGGTCTTGACAGACAGACAGACAGATAGACAGACAGACGGACGGACACCAAAGTGATCCTAGAAGGGTTCTGTTTTTTCCTGTACCTCAAAAGGTAAAAACATACAAACTAGCGTTCGATACATGAGCGTACATATACTCAACAAAAGTCATATCATAAATATGAATGCTATTCAAAATCCGATCATTAAAATACAATATCAACAGCCGCAGCTGAACTCAAGCGACGAAACACATTAAGACTACTAGACGAGAAAATGTGCCGAGATTTTATGCTGATATTTCCACGAGACCTCTTTAGCATTAAGAGTACATGAGGTCATTAAACAAGATGTACTTTAACAATCAATCTCAACATTTTGACATTTAACAAAAGTATTTTATGATTAAAGTATTTTTTAAATTATGATATTGAATGCAATATAAAAAAAATCATAAATATGAACGCTATTAAAAATCTATATTTGTACTTCTAAACTAATATTATAAAGAAGAAAGATTTGTACTTTGATGTTTTTGCTTGCGATGAATTAACTCAAAAACTACTTGACTGGTTTAAATAATTCTTGCACCTGTATTATGCTGCTTTATCACTGAGTGACATTGGCTGTATATTTTCTACTTTCAGATAGGCAAAGCTAATAGTATCATATTACGAAATCTTCGAAACTATAAACCTACAAACTTAAATTTTGGCAGGTAGGTGTAGACATACGCTAACAACGGATTTTACGAAATTCGACCCCTAAGGGGGTAATAAAACGGTGGTTGGAAGATTGTATGGAGAAACCAACTTTCGCGCGGGCAAAACCGCAGGTAGAAGCTAGTATAATATATAAAGGGAGAAGCTGATTGACATATCAACAACGCACAGCGGAAACTACTGGGACTAGGAGCGTGAAATTTTGCCCAAGATTTCCTTTTATGACTACATTAAGAGAGGATTTTCACCCATTCAAAATTCAGAAAAGTTTGTATAGGAAAACCTAATTTCACGTGGGTGACGCCGCTGCTTGTACGTCATAATTATATTACAAGCGGAATCGGAACTCAAGCGACGAAACACACAGTTACTGCGAAACGGGAAAATGTCCCTAGAATTTTCTACTGATATTTCCGAGAGACAACTTTAGACGGGATTTCTTTTTCCACCTACCTAGTTCGGGGTGCGTTCCCGTTTCTACGTACCTAAGTACATTTTTGCAGAGGAAAGGTTACGATTTCACGTCAGTGACATTTAGTCGGTGACGCAGGCTAGTACGGCAGGTTTCGCGAATCGTATCGGGGTAGGATCGATACACGTAAACCTGAGACAGCTAGCACACATTTTTGTCAAAGTGTGTCTGTTTTGTTAAGGTTTTACGAGATTTTATTTGAGCTGATATATGACCTTAAAAAGTTTTGGGGCATCCATTCTCAATTGTCTGGTTTACTCCTCTATTTATTACTCATTGCATTTGGACTTAAAAGTATGACCACATTGTTGCAATATACTAGTAACTTGCTAGCTACTTGTACAACTACCCACATATATGTAGGTTGGGCTGGTGTCCGCTACTTCAAGTCCAAAGTCCATACTTTTCGTACGGGCTACAAGTATGCGACTATTAAAATCTAGAAATCGAGGGTTAAAATTGCATCTTATGCACTTAAAAATGCAACTTAAACTCCACAAAGTAAAGAGAAATAATTGGCTATGAAATGGGAAAGATAATAGAGTTATTTTAAACTAGCTTTTGCCTGCGACTTCGTCCGCGTGGAAGTCGAAAATGGTTTTATTAGGTTTTTTGAAATACGAAAATATGAAATATTATCTATTATCTTCGTCGTGTGTGATAGTCCATTGAATTGTATGGCGAGAGACATTGGTATCTTAAGATAAAATATTATATTATCTTAGCCGTGTGCGTCCCTTAGTGAACTCCACTGCGGGTGACGTATCCTACGACACACTTATTATTTACGTTTGGTACAGTAATCGGGTCTAGGGATCGAATCGCAAAATTAAGTTTGTTTTTTATTGTATATACTTTTTCGGAATAAAAAGTACCCAGTATGGTGCTCAGGATATTAAAGAATTATTATACCAAGTTTCATCGCAATCGAACCGGTAGTTTTTGCATAATGCCAGAACAAACAGACAGACAGACAAAAAATTTTTAATCACATTTTTAGGTTCGGTGACGGTCTAGTAACACCCCCTGCCATTTATTTTTTTGATATTTTCAATGTACAGAATTTTCACTTCTACAGTTTTATTATAAGTATAGATAAATTACAACCAAACACAGAACATAATTATACAAACACAAATACACAATTATTCAAACGTAGGTACGGTTTTTTATATCTAGATAGATAGATATTCTTTATTGTACACCAAAAATACAATTTACATGAGGAAATTAACATTAATAGGGAGTCACAATGGGCGGTCTTATCGCTAAAAGCGATTTTTTACAGATAACCTTTGGATGGATTTGACAGAGAAGGAGAAAAAAAGATACGCAGGTAGTTCGTGGTGTACTATTCTATCTAGTAATTATATGTTTAATTGATATCTAGTAAACTACACCCAATCAGTCAAGCCTCTGAGCATCATGTTCCGATTAATCTGTGTAATCTGCGTATCAGTATCATTAGTCCATAATTAATTCATGTCTAAATTACATAATTACTATTCACCGTACATTACCGGATTTGATTTGTAAATTTTAGATTATGTTACTTTGAAGGGGGCTCGTCGCTAAAATACTAACAGCCGCACAGGCCCTCAAGTCTGCTTTGACAATAGTGTCAGACTATATTTCATAATTTTCGATTTTGACAAGTTTGGTAATCTACTAATATAATGGCGTCATCATGAATTTCCAATGGTCGATCACTGACACTTCATTGAAAGAAATAGCACTTAAAATGGTAATCTCGTACATAATGACAAATGAATGTTTGACGTATGTGGGAATCTGCAAAAATTTTGACAGTTCCTTTGATCAGTGACCTACCTAAGAACATCATTGTGCAGTCATTGCTTTTAATTTGTTACGAGACAGCTTGATATTGTCATTCTACTATTAATATCACGAGACTATTTACCAATCAATGACCATTATGAATTAGCAGATTACGAACTTTTACGAAACACGAGTTTAGCAACTCTTACGTCTGTCTTGGTATGGTTATGTGAAGAGGAGGAATGAATCACATGTTACTAAAAGACTGAGTATACATACATGTGGATGGATGGAGAGTGCCAAAGAAAAAATTAATAGATTATGTGAGGAGTGATATGAAAGAAAAGGCAGATAGTGATAGCTTGACGGGTGACATGAGAGAACAAAAAGAAAAAGAACGTGTGATGTCCTTGCCCCGTGCTACTTAGGGTCATGTGCACACGAGATAAGAGCAGAAAAATGATGATACAATTGAGAACGGCTAGAAAGAGACTTTTAAATTTAAATCTAAATCCAATACTGAGTCAGCGTACTACATAGCTGACCTAAAAAGCTTATCAGTCATCATCAATCCATCAGCCAGTGTAGAATTTAGCTGGCGGGATCCAAATGGAAACTGCGTTCGCAAACTCAAAATTCAACTGTTAAAGATTAGTTTGCAAGCTTTTAGCACGTGATATCTTCACTCGAAACATTCAAAAGCTTACCAACATACGTTCAAGTAATACCAACACTCGGACTTTCGTGTTTTATTACATGTAACAGATAAGGTTTCACGATAACGTTTTCATAAGTTAAACTTCATGTAAGCCATGTACGATGAAGAGAAAATATTTTACAGAAATGTGCAAACGGTGCAAATTGTACCAACATGTTAAATGTAAGTCGATTATAAAAAAAAAAATTGGTACCTGCCCCCTAGCCAAGTTACGATCGTTTCGATTGCGTCGAACGCCTCGTGTAGGCCACGCCTCCGATTCCTTTGTTCTGGTGTCATCTCAACGCTCAGTCAAGTCGTCAGAACAAAGAAATCGAAGGCGTGGCCTACTCGAGACGTTCGACACAAACGAAACGGTTGTAACTTGGATGGGGGGGCTGTTTTATCTAATGTTTTAAACGGGAAGGTGTAGGATAGGAACGGGAACTGTTAATCAGAGTCGTAGTTTCATTCGTCGCTCCTGCTATTATATATACTATCTTTATATACCTATATAGTTCTTCTGTATGTGTTTTGACACCTAACTCCTCCTCAACGGTTGTTGGCTGTAGGCTTGACCGGTTTGCATATTTTAGAGAGTTCCTGGATGGTTAGAAAATACAATTGGACCCGATAGGTAGTGCCGCAATTGGGTTCTTAATTTTTTGCTAACCAAATTAAGCTTTCGGGCAAGACGAAGTCTGTCGGGACCGCCGCACACGAATATTATAAAGAGGTAAAGTTTGTTTTTTTGTTTATTGGATCTCTAGAAGTACTGGTCCAATTGCAAAAATTTTATCACCTATAAAAGATAGAAAGCTGCTTTATTCTTGAGTGACATAGGCTATGTTTTCTGTACCCGGACGAAGCTGCGGGCAAAAGCCAGTTATATTTAATTCCTCTGTTTAGTGTTGGTCACCTAACTTCTATATGTAATATAATGTATAATGGCTTGATCGATTTGGATGTGTACCTATGTATATTGGAGTGAGTCCCTGGATGGTTTAAAAATACAATTAAACCCAGTAGGTGGCGCTGCAATCAGGTATTATTTTTTTTATTCTGACAAAAAGTTACGGGCAGGACCGCATCTGCCCAGACCGCTAGTATAACACAAAATTATAAAGAGATAAGATCTGTATGTCTGTTTGTAATGAATAAAATCAAAAATTATTGGACCGATTTTAAAAACTCTTTCACCGATTGAATGATACTTTATCAGCAAGTGAAATAGGGACACGAGCGAAGCTTCTGGCAGAAGTTAGTGTTTCATAACATACAACTTATATAGCATAGCATAGCATAGTCAGCCTTATAATGTACCCACTGCTGGGATTCAGGCCTCCTCTCTAGGAGAGGGAATAGGCCAAAATCCACCACGCGGGCCCAGTGCGGATTGGTGAATGTCACATGTCTTCAAATTTTTGGTTCTAGAACATGCCGGTTTCCTCACGAGGATCCTTCACTGATTTGAGAGCAGTGGTGATGAAATAATTACACAAAGTAATGCGCCTGGCTGTGTTTGAACCCGCGACCTACAACCCGACCTGTAAGTCGGGGCCGTTACCACTCGGCCACCACTGCTCTCACTCGCATATCTCATATTTCAGAGTCATATTATACATGTTCCTGTAATATTTACTATTCAGATCGTCCGTTGAAAGCGCAGAAATTATTGAACGTGGCTCGTCCATCACGGGTATGTAAAATGGCTAGTTATGCTCGCATTATGTATGCAAACGAATGGATATCGCTCCCGATCGACTGGACTGTTCGGGTCACCGGTATTTATTGTGTGCACAACGAGAGTACTGCTTTGATTTTTTAGGTTAAAATCATCCAGCAACTTCTCGCGCTCTAGGGCAGAGCGCGAAGGCGTGTTAGATTTTTAATGAGTAAAACCCACTCATACGTTCTTTCTTTGCCTCGCATTCCAGCATTCGGATGTTTCTTTTTAGAAGCGAACGCATGGCCCTGGTAGGCATTGGCCTTGCTGAGCCCCTACGGTTTTATTAATATATCTTTGAGACGCAGGTGGAACACTACGTGCCGTCGATGACTCCAGCTCATTTCAGATGGTTACCGGAAGGCCGGACGGTGAGCTACCCATTGCTTGCCGTCCGCAAGCCCACGCTTACGGTGGACGGAAATCAGGGTTGAGAAAAAGTCGGCTGGGGCGTGGGGAAGCTTTGATGTGCGAATACAAGCATCTTCATCGGAATGGCCTGTTGGTCTAGTGATTAGTAGCTCTGACTGCTATGCCGGAGGACGTGGGTTCGATTCCCGCCCCGGAAAAATGTTTGTGTGATGAGCACGATCATTTGTTCTGGGTCTGGTTGTAATTTATCTATATATGTATGTATTTAGAAATATATAAGTATGTTTATTAGTTGTCTAGTACCCATAACATAAGCTCTGCTTAGCTTGAGACTAGACGGCGTTGTGTGATAGTTGTAAAATATTATATTATTATTATTGTTGAATATTATCTATCGTTTTCTCCATATAAACTTTTAACTATGAAATACAACTCCAGAGAGAACTTATAAGGATATGGAGCTCGTTTTACGTTTGACCTATTACAAGGTAGGTCATAAATCTATTATATTCGCGGAGCTCCAGACTTGGGTATTCTCATGAAATATATTCAATTTGTGTAAGTCGTTTCAATTTACAAATGTAGAGTTATTAATTTTGATATGCGGTAGCTTTTTACGACTTTTTATTTCGTCTTTATTTTTAGCTGAAATAAGTTTTCAATGAAAAAGTTTCATAACAAGTTTTTTAGTTCATAATGGAATAACCTAATAGCAGTTTTTGGCCGACCCGGGAATCGAACTCAGGACTTTACACTCAGCAGGCGCGTTTGCGACCAACGAGACCAATGAGGCAGTTGCCATATTAATGCATGTATGGTCATTCAAGTTATATTGGTATACCAAACTACAGCTCAATGTGTAAGAATTATATATTTCAAAACACATTTTCAAGATTTGCCCTACACAAACAAACAGACATACAAACACTGCAGGTTAAATAAAAGCTTGTAAAAAAGAACTAAGTAGATGTCATTTAAAGGTTTAGTTTTTTTTTAAGGGTTCTGTTTTTTATACCTAGCGCACAGAACCCTAATTAACTATCCTCCTTTACAACTAACCCCAGATTCTGGTAATACTCGTAACTTCAGTGCTTTATTCTTGTAATATTATTTTAAATTAAATCATTGTTAATATTGTAATAAGGAAATATTGTAGAATCTATAAGAGTGACCATGGAGTTTCTGGCCAGATCTTCTCCATAGGAAACGATCAATTAAAACCGTACGTTAGCTTCTGATGTTTTATTATTTCAGGCAACTAAGGCCCATAGATAAAATACATTATATTATAATCTTATAAACAAAATAAACTAATACATATTAAAAATATTTCAAATAATTAACTATAATTATACACGTAACATCTGCGCCGTGTTCCGCTGCGTAGTGTCGCGTAACCTTCCTCGGAAACGTCGATACACGACACCTTTTGGCCAAAAATCCTAATATCGTTGTTTGTAGCCAAGTTACAACAGTTTCGTTTCGATTCTCTTTTCATTGATCGCCTCGAGTCGGCCACGCCTCCTATTCCTTTGTTCTGACCACGTGACTGAGCGTTGAGATGACGTCAGAACAAAGGAATCGGAGGCGTGGCCGACTCGAGGTGATCAAAAAATCGAAACGATACGGTTGTAACTTGACTAGGGGGCAGGGCGGCCCGCATCGCTGCACAGTAATTTGATTGATGAGCGCGCACTCGGCTCGTGATGTAACCGGCAGTTGTACATAATGGTTATTTATAAGCGTCCAATTGACGACTGACGATTAATTGTTGGAAATTTTAAATTCGATTGATTTTGGAACGAATCGAAATCGTCATTACATTTTTTTTTTTAAAGAATTGCTTTGGCCCTTGAAGAAAAGAGCTACTGAAGAAACATAGGCCGGTTTTAGTCAGTATAATTCTGATATTCCCTCTCGCTTCAACCAGAGACCAAAAAAAAGTGTACCGAAAAAAAAAAAACATTTTAGGCCGGCCTCAGTAACAAAACGCTCTATAAGTCTCGCTCCTTACAGATTGGTTATGAAGGTGAGAGATAAGGAAGCTGAAATAATATTGGGGCAGCTTTTGCCGAGCTGAAGGTAAAACATCAAATTTTTACTAGCCGATGCCAACTTTAACAACCATGTGTGCACTATGGTTGCTAAATTTACTTACGTCTAATATTATTCCTCGCAACCAAATGTCAGTTGCAATGGTCAATCTCAACAGAGATATTATAGGGTACGATTGTGTGGGCAAATACAGGTGCACTCTCGGTTCCTTTACTTTTATAGTCCGATGGGATGGAAATCCAACAAGACTGGGGAGAGATCAGACGAGAACGAACGATTTCACGCGCTTTTCGATGCACGGCGGTGTCACACCACCAACTTAAAAACTGGTGTGACTCGGGAATCAAACTCAGAAACTCACACTATCAGAAAAAAGGCAACTCAAAGAACACTGAGGGCTTTAGTCAATAAATGTCTGATACTCCCTCCATCCAGAGTGTGAGACGTCCTTTGATGAGTTCCCACGTAAAAACATTACCACATGCTATGCAGTTGCGCTTGCAACGACGAGATGAATGAGGCAGTTACCTACATATCATATCAGTTACGAATCCGATAGTTATTTATATATATGTAAATAGAGTTTGTAATTAGAAACCAACGATGTAGTAGTTTATTTTTTTCTTTTATTTACTTCTCCATTTATTTATTATATATTTTACTGTGCACCATTACACATCACAGGAAATTAAGGTGATGCAACTCGATATACATTTTCACTGTTTTTCTTACAACCGCTCTAACGCGATTATGACGTTATTACACATTTTCATTAGATATTTTGATAACATAGTATCTAGGTTCCTATTGAAATCAATTTATAAATTTGTGTAAAGCTAATCCTGTAAAGACCTCTGAAAATCTGTTATTTTGTAAGAACTTTGACACTTCATAATTTACTCAAAAATTTAAAAAAATAAACAATAGAAGCCTTGCAAATTTAATCAAGATTCTAAATGACGACAATTTTTATCAAAAACTTTTAAGGGTTTAAAAAAACACGTATTTCCTAGAACAAGTTTTGTAAAATATTTGAGTAAATCATGGAATTACCGAATTCTAACAGAGTTTCCTGGCGTTATTTCTCTTTTTTCGCGTTGCCTTTTTGTCAAATATCGCATGGGATTGCGTTAGACGAAGTAACAACTTTTAAACCATGCTTAATGTTGACGATAGGCGAGTGTAAAAGGACCCTCTTAATTCTTTGTTTAGGCATTGAATTTATAGAAAGTAAAAAACTGTAAATAAAAAATTTATTAAAAAAACTTTTCCTGCATATTTCTAGAAAAACCAAGATATAGAAATCAAACCTTTCGGCTAAAAAAAAATCGTATAAACGTGTGTACAAAACGACAATTAAGAGTTTTTCAAGGTCATTCAAATTATACAGACGTATGTACAATCGGCCTTCGAGGGGATAAATAGATGTGATTAGCGAAGTCTTTGACTGAAAATGCAGATCAAGGGACATTTTATTTTCGGTTTCCAACCAAAATATTTACCTTCGATGACCAAACTCCCGCCTTACGGATTTCATCACGCATGCGGGGTAGCCCCGCAAGCAAAAAAATCCAAAATGCCAAAAATGCGTCGCGCGTGAGTACTCGACGCATTACAATAAATACTTTATATATATTCTTTATTATACAAAACTTTTACAATTAAAAAAAAGAACAGCTGATGTACACAGGCGAGCTTAACCCACAAGTGGGTTTTCTTACAGCAAACTTTGAAATCTTTATAAGGAATTTTATCTATGAGGATATCTGAAACAAACGCACAACAAAAACTTTTAGTTAAATTTAGATTAAATCATACATATCTATACAAATATGTGCGCAGCTCACAATACGTGGTATATAAACATACCATATACAATAAATAAAACCTATTTATATATATTTACTGGCTTTTGCCCGCGGCTTCGCTCCCGTCAACTGACTACTCTATTCTACTCTACGCTACTCCCTTTACCCTACTCCACGCTACGCTACCTACCTACCCTATGCTAGTTACTTACCTACCCTACCTACCTACCCTACAACCTTCCCTGTATGCTGGTGAGCAAAACAAAAAAGAATTATTAAAGTTGATCCAGCCTTTCATAGGTTATAGCGTGACCAAAAGAAATAGGGGTTCATTTTTATATAAATAATATTCATACTCATATTTTACATGTTTTTTTTTTTTTTTTAATGGTAAGTTTCGTTTATTTTATAACCAAAATGTTATAGCATAGCATAATCATCTTTTAATGTTCCTACTGCCAGGGTTAAGACCTCCTCTCTAGGAGAAGGAATGGGCCGTAATCCACCACGCGGGCCCAGTGCGGGTTGTTGAATGTCACATGTCTACATATACCGGTTTCCTCACTTTCGAGACATTCTACTTTTTTAAGACTTTTTGCATTGCACCAAGCTATTCATTTAAGATTCGCTGACGATATAGTGCTGATGTCGAAAGACCCATACGAAATGCAATCAATGATGGAGTCGCTATTCGAAGAGAGTAAAAACGTAGGCTTAGAATTCAATGAAACAAAGACTAAACTGATGACAAATAGATATACATATAAAAATTGTAGAAGGAAAATAAAGCTTTTTTATTTATTTTTTATTTATTACCAAGCTTTTATGTGAGTTCAACCTTTTTTGAATAAAATCAGATTGAGTTTTCAAACATGTGTCAAAATAAAATGTATTTTAAATCAAAAGTACTTAGGTACTATATCAACTTTGAAGCAAATCACCCCCAAAATAACTTTCTACCCCTTTTTAACCCCGTTACCATGAATTTCCATTAATTTTGTTAAAGAATGTTTATGCAAAATTTGAAATAGAATGGATCAAGGAATCACGTTGTCCCATACAAAGATTGCCCCCCTTTTCCACCTCCTTAGGGATAGAATTTCTAAAAATCTCTTCTTATCTCTTTCTTATCGAATGCCTCGGTCATACAAAGAATATACACTCCAATTTTCAGGTCTTTACGATCAGCAGCATTATGCTGTGCGTTGATCCGTCAGTCATTCAGGTCAAAGCATTTTATATGTATAGATAGATAGAGGATAGGGGATAGAGATGAAGAACTCCAAAGAGGGACTAGCCCTTAATGAGTGTGGAAGAGAATTCCAAAAGCACACAGCTCGAACAGTGAAAGATCTACGGCACAGACTAGAGGAATGGGGAGGCAAACGAAGGAGAAGAGAGGATGATGAGCGATAAGGCTTTTCTCTTGGAACAAGATACTCAAAGCGGTCACGAAGATACAGGGGGGAGCTGGAATTATGAAGAATAGAGGAGAGAAAACAAAGAATGTGGTAATCCCGACGCTGTCGAACAGGATGCCACTTCAACTGCCCTCAAAATTCCGACACATGGCCGTAACTTCGAAGATCAAAAATGAAGTGGATACACAGATTCTGCAGACGCTCTTGCTTGTCAAGAAGTTCCTCAGTCGCATCAAGGAAGCAGACATCAGCGTAGCCTAAATAGGTAGAAGGAGAGACTGAGCAAGAGTAACTTTAGTTGAGAAAGACAGGACTTCAGGAGACGTTTTAATGACTGAAACGAGCAAAACACGCTCCTGCTTACTTCAGCAATGTGTCCATTCCAAGACAGGTTACAAACTAGGAACAAACCATAGTTTTTAACTTAAAAAAAAAATATGGAGACGCCATCGTACAAAACTGAAGGGAGAGGCGGGTTATTCAACAAATTTACGAAATATCTGCCATCATGAGAGCTTGTGGCTTTGTTGGATTTACTAAAAGTCCAAAACTTTTAGCCTATTGACAGATATGAAATGGACATTTACGGCGGTTACACGTGCGGGGCAATACAGTTATTAAAAACACCCTTAAAACTATTACAATATAAAAATAGACTTCACCAAGCATTCTTAACTATGACTGATGAGGTAAGGTTCAGAATAAAGGCCGTGTTAAAATATCGATAATGATATGGAAAGAGTCCAGTCGTGCCTGAACGTCAGCTGATAACGTAAAGGTACATCAAGGTACAGTTGACCACTTACTAGAGTTAGCTTTTTGAGATCGACAGCGCCTTTACCACTTAGTAATAATGATGGTTTTCGTTACAAAGTTATGCGGTTGATAGTACCTATTTGCCGAAGGGAATATGAACAGCTGATAGTTACTTCGAGGTGGTAGTTAAATGTCATTTAAACCGCTGTAGGGTAGGCTCGTGTATGTACATACATTTTATCGATTTTGTAATCAACAGGTGATTTCATCGGTAATCTGTTTGAGGTGTAAATTACGGTTTGTTTTTATTGATTTGTGAAACGTGTTTTTCCATTGACGGTGATTGATATTGGAGGTTAGTTTAGTTAGAGGTCTAGATTTCTTTAGATTTTCCTATTTCAAAATTCTTAAACAACAATAACTAACTTTATGATTTTCTTTTATGATGCTTTCTAAATTTTTCGTGCTACAATATCTTCACTAATGTCATTGATAATATAAGACTACGTACCATGGAACATTGAATTTTTTCATGTAGTTAAAACACTGCACTATGGTTCATGAGTTTATGATAATATTCTGTCATAGATTAAGCTTGGGCTTACATTATGCTTGACGTTTGGAACAACTAATTAAAATTCAGGATTAAATGATAAATTATATTGATTTTGCAAAAAGGTGATAAATATATTTGACTGGCCTGTTGGTATAGTGGTAAGTGGCCCTAACTGCTATGCTGGAGGTCGTGGGTTCGATTCCCACCCAGGACAAATGTTTGTGTGTGTGGTGTAATGTATCTATAATATGTATGTATTTAGAAATATATAAGTATGTTTATCACTCGTCTAGTACTCATAACACAAGCTCTGCTTAGTTTGGGACTAGACTGCATTGTGTGATAGTTGTGGAATATTATTATTATTTTTATATATTTAAATCTAAAACTTGCTAATTTTCACGGCCGGTGTTTCCTAGCTGACTAGCCTGAGAACAAACACCGAAAAAAGACTCTTTCTTGTGAGAACCTTCGATCAGATTGCTAGGAAAATGAAAAGACAGTCATACTGACCTATGATAGCCTACCTACAGTTAAAAACTTCTTACAAGTATTGATAACTAATATTATGCTTTATATTTACATATTTATATAATACAGAATGTGATACAGAGAGAAGTAGAAGGTAAATGCAATAAAAGAACTAAATACAGGAATATACTCAAACAATTGGTACAGTTAAACAATTGGGAAACATTAACGCTGTATGTGATGTACTACCGCCAACTTCTTAATGAATAAGCTTGCGAAATTTGAATATTAGTCGGTTGATTGCCATCCTGATTTCCTGCATAGGTATAATGAAGTTCTCTATCACTTCAACCAATTAACCACAGACATGTTCGCGTCGCTCGCACCATCAGTACATAGTGCTATATACTCATATAATGAGATCCTACCTGACTTGTTCATTACCCCACACCTCATTCTATATGAGCCTGGCTTAATTGCAATTACATTGAGTTAGGACCGCGGAAAAACTTGACAGGCCACATGTTTCAACCCCAATTCATTTTATGAGATAGAAAAAGATGACTGAAATTTAGAATGTGTTACAAAATTATCCAAAGTGAGATGGATCATTCGGTTCCCTTCAAAATAGTTGAGCTGAGTGCTGCTAATATTAGCGTGATATGCGTGAACGGGCGCTGTCAATTGAGACTGGTCATCTCTTAGCTGCCAGTTGCTATTTTAATATCTATATTTAGTTTTTATTTTTACTTTATTTACATTGTTCTCGATGACATGATAGCGACAAGAAACATGTAACAGAGATATTTGTAATTACAAAACATGATTGAAAAGAGTGTCCATGGAGTTTCTTGCGCATTCTTCTCCATAGAGATCTACGCTTTGGAATGTGCAATTAGCATCATTTTTTTCTGACTGACTGACTTCTTGACATTTGAAAAGTGCCTGTGAATGGTTTATTTGAAATAAAATGCTTTTGTTTTTTTTTTTGATGGAAATTAAAGTGAAAATAGATCCACTATTTTTGTTTCTAAGTAACCTTTATTGAAATTGGGTATTTTATTATTAGTAAGGTAGCGTTTGAAAACAATATTAGCTCATGATAAGCAGTTACATGGTCGACGCTGGAGTACGTTTGTCTAGAAGTAACCTTTTACTCTTGACTTAAACTAAGCATTTGGTTAGAGGGTTTTATACAGCCTTATGGCTATATAGGTAACCAACTATTCTAAAAATTATTTATTTATTTCTTTATTGCACACCTTAACTTATTACATGACAGACATTTATAAAAAATAAATGTACAATAGGCTGTCTTACTGCACAGGGCAATTTCTACCAGACAACCTTTGATGGACTGAAACGAAAGGAAAAGATTCGGGGCTGTCAGTGTAAAACAACATAAATAATGTACAAAAAAATAAAAGATAATAAAAATACAATACAATATATATACATAAATAGGTATGTAGCGACATCTATCGCGTCACATAAGAACTAATCCTGAATCGCGCAATCAAAGTTCTCCGCGCGATTAGAACATATAGAACAGCCCGAAATCATCTATCGGGCAGTTGCAGCCCACCAGATAACATCCCGTCTGGTCGGAGGATCCTCCCTTTTCAACGGAGGTTTGCGGGACTTTACTCTCTGTTCCGCTTACCTCCAAACTGGTGACCCTCGACAAAGAACGTCAGCGCAGCCTTCGTGCAGCTACTACCTCGTGACGTCATCATCACTTCCTCAAGCTTTCGAGCAGCGAGCCATACAGCCAGCACCCACGGCTATAAAGGGTATCCTGACCACCAGCATGCCTACATGGTCATACCTGGTCATCACCCTCAGCCTCATCAGCGACCTTGGCGAAGCACACTGCACCTTCGGCCAGTCACATGAAGAGCAATAAAGAACCTCTCCTGGTCGACGCAAGCAGTCAAGCCACTACGTCGCACAGCAACGCTCCGACTCACTGGAGCCAGCAGCACTACTCCGACTCACTGGAGCCTGCAGCATCATCCCGACTCACTGGGACATCACCGCAGACAGTTCCGACTCACCGAGAACTATGCGGCATTTGGTTCCGACTCACTGGAACCAACCTACCAATGGCCTGGCACGCGTCAAGAAGCATCAAGAACCATCGATCTCCGATCTCCGGAGGGGAGTGATGTAGCGACATCTATCGCGTCACATAAGAACTAATCCTGAATCGCGCAATCAAAGTTCTCCGCGCGATTAGAACATATAGAACAGCCCGAAATCATCTACCGGGCAGTTGCAGCCCACCAGACATAACACCCGTCTGGTTGGAGGATCCTCCCTTTTCAACGGAGATTTGCGGGACTTTACTCTCTGTTCCACATACCTCCAAAGGTAGGTACATTACCAAATAATCTATACTTATAACGAATCTGTAGAAGTGAAAATTCTGTACATTGAAAATATCAAATATATGATTAAACAATTTTTGTCTATCTGTCTGTCTGTTTGTTCAGGCATGCAAAAACTACCCGTTCGATTACGATGAAACTTGGTACAATTATTCTTTAATATCCTGGATACCACACTGGGTACTTTTTATCCTGGAAAAGTATATACAATAAAAACAAACTTAATTTTGCGGTTCGATCCCTGGACCCGATTACTGTACCAACCGCAAATAAAAAGTTTGTCGTAGGTTACGTCACCCGCAGTGGTGTTTACTAAGGGGCGCTGCAGACGGCTAATATACTATAATATTTTATCTTAAGATACAATATCGTTCGCCATACAATTCAATGGATTATCACACACGACGAAGATAATAAATAATATTTCATATTTTCTTATCTCAAAAAACCTAATAAAACCATTTTCGACTTCTACGCGGACGAAGTCGTCGGCAAAAGCTAGTAAACTAATAAATATTAATATATACGACAGAGTAAGGAGAAAAAAAATTAAAGTGATAGGTAATGCTCCTTCACCATCTAAAATCAAATTAATTAATTTTTATTATCATAGCTTATTGGCCTTATTTCCACAATGCCTATACACACATTTATATCGAAATAAAACGACGCGTACATGAACGTTCAATCTAAAATTGTTATAATTTACATTCATATATCACTATATTTATCCCGCCGAGCAAAAATGCATTTTAGTTTTCAAAAAGTTACTTAATGCAAAAATCTATTGAGTAGGTATCTACT
Source organism: Mythimna vitellina (assembly GCA_949316375.1). Taxonomy (NCBI): domain Eukaryota; kingdom Metazoa; phylum Arthropoda; class Insecta; order Lepidoptera; family Noctuidae; genus Mythimna; species Mythimna vitellina. Next base: position 7,506,036 of record OX438692.1, on the reverse strand, counting down.
CAATTCGTAACAGCCTTTATCATTCATTCTATTCGATATATGAACGTTGCCTGACTGGTACGTATGTCAGACTATTTAGGTACAACAATACCCCAGAGATTTGGATTTAAGTCCACAAAGCTCTGGATGAAGGTTCGAAAACGGTCATCGATTTTGGTACGTACTGTTGACTGTTACTACCGGTTATAGGATTGGTTCTTTTTTTTAAACAAAAAATCCAATATGGCGGATTTCGAACGTCAGCTGAAGTCTGAGTCAGTTTCGACAGCAAATATTGAATATATAGTGTAAGAGAAAATTTACCAGAAGTAAAATAAACTCTTGATTTTTTTTGTGTAGATACAATTTTATCAATGAGTTAGTTTCTCGCTGGGGGATTACTGTTCCAATAATGATTTACTTGTTAAGTATTATTTCCTGTGTCATTGTTCAATTTTATTGTCAATGTTAGAGTAGCGGGATTATTCGAAAGACTCATTGTGACCCTGGAATGGAAATGGGAATCTGAAGAAACACGGGTGGATTTTTAGAAGTAAAAGTTTGACACTTCCCTCTCACTCCCAAAACGGAAGAAGTTATTTATAGTGTCTCACCCCTCTTTCTTCCCGGGTGTCACCATTGCGTAGACCGCCCGGAGGACACGGTGGAACACACAGTAGAGGTGTGCCCCGCTTGGGCAGAGCAACGCCGTGTCCTCGTGGGGGCAATCGGCGGCGGCGATCTCTCGCGTCGGGCCTTGGTACAGGCCATGGTCCGGAGCGAGGAGGAGTGGCAGGCGGTCGCCTCCTTCTGCGAAGCAGTAATGCTAGCAAAGGAGGCGGCCGATCGCGTGAGGCAACGGTCCTCACGCCCCAACCGCCGCCGGGACTCCGATCCCGATTTCCGGCCACCGTAGGCGCGGGCTTGCGGACGGCGAGCAATGGGTGGCTCGCTGTCCGGCCGTCCGGTAATCGGACCGAGCCCAAGTCGTCGACGGCGCGTACTGTTTCACGCGCGCCTCAAGGAGATGTCAGCAACTGTAGGGGCCCAGCAGGGT